>CAJGYO010000001.1:42599130-44063018 GCA_904845875.1 Miscanthus lutarioriparius
AACCAACTAGTGAATTTGACTGTGTGCCCCTAATCCCGGATGGTGATGCAAAGACACAAGGTTTATACTAGTTCAGTGCAATCGGTGCCCTACGTCCATTGAGAGATCGATCTTGTATTCCTTGCACCAAGTGCTTGTAGTAGGGGGTTACAAGCTGGGCGAGAGAGGGAGCTAGTCCCAGGTCTCTGCGTGGAGCGGTGCGGGCTGCTTGAGATGTTTCTCTCAGGCAGCAGGGAAGCGTGTGTCTGGATCTACGTGAGCCTATGCGTGAGTTCGTCTATCTTTTTTCTAGAAATGGCCTCGGTCTCTCCTTTTATAGTTGAAGGGGGGACAGGGGTGATACATGTGTTTGCTATGCAGCGTCGTGTGAGTGGAGGTGGCGTGTCTGAGTCCTGTAGCCTGCTACTGTGGCGGCATGGTCAACGGAGTGGTCTTGTCCTTGATGCACTGGAGCAACGCGCCGGTCACACCCGATCTTGTGCGACGTGGGAGCTACAGTGATAGCTTGGCGCGGGGCATGGCCGACGACATGTCGGTCGCTGTATGTTCACAGTGTAAAAAGCCGAGGCTCAGTTGGTGCCAAGGCCGAGCCATCGTGGGGGGCTCGGCGGGCGCAAATCCCGAGGCTGCCAAGACCCTGAAGTGGATTGCCGAGGCTTGGAGGAGCAGCTTGGTCCTATACATCGATTCGAGGCTATAGTGACCGGACTTGACTCCCCACGCCACTACTGCTCTGGAGCAGGAATTAGGTGGCACAATGCAATCACGGGCGCTAGTCATGGGTGCGATCTTCGAGCACGATGGCTGGTAACCCTTTCGATCTGTCTCTCCCGTCCCGTCGGCCGCTTCTGTACCTTCGCTGCGTCGGCGTCTTGGCCGACGCTATGGGAGTGGTTGGACGCGTGACGTTTTGTCAGAGAAGTCGGTCGAGACATAGGCGACGAAGTTGTTGCTGAGCCGGCCTCGAGCGAGTCGGAGAATCGGTACTTCGTCTGAGGCCTAGCAGGGTGGGGTCTCGGGCAAGAGGGCCTCGGCGGGAGGGCCTCGGCGAGGCGAAGAGTCGGCCTTTCGTCCGAGGCCTTTGCGGTGCGGGCCTCGGGCGAATCGGAGAATCAGCCGAGACCTCGTGGTTGTCCTCTGGCTTTGATATTGGCAAGATCTAAGAAATCTTTTCGGTTCTTGCTTAGGGTACCCCTTTTTATGGTATCCGACACCGGTGAACACTCAAGACGTCATCCTTCGGCTCCATGTCAAAATGCTACGTACAGCCAAAGCTCTAAAGAATTGGCGGCGAAAATCCCTCAGTGGTTGGAAATTGAGTTGGGCCATTCTAACTCTAACCCTGGCAAACTTGGAAAATGCACAAGATGAGAGATCTCTCACACAGGAAGAATGGGAGTTCAAGAAGTATCTCAAAACAAAATCCATGGGGATCGCAGCTATACAGAAATCACGAGCTTGCCAACACTCAAGGCTAACTTGGATTCGGAAGGGAGACACCAAAACGCATTTCTTCCAACTGCATGCAAACATGAGGAAAAATAAATCATTCATTGCCACCCCGAATGGAGACTCGGGACCGGTCATCTCGCAGGAAAACAAATCGGCTCTGGCTTTCAATCATTTCTCAAACCTGATGGGCTCTCTGAGTATAAGAACTAGAGCAATTAATTGGGAGGAGTTAGGCTATGAACACCATGATCTGGAGGATCTCGACGCACCCTTCACCTCGCAAGAAATTGAGGCTATAATCAAAGATATGCCATCTGAAAAGGCGCCCGGTCCTGACGGATTTATAGGATGCTTCTACAAGAAATGTTGGTCAGTCATCAAAGACGATGTGATAAGGCGATCATGAGTTTTTTCAATAACCAAACATCGAAACTACACCCGATCAACACTGCAAACATTGTTCTATTGCCTAAAACCCAGGATGCTACCGCGTTATCAGACTACAAACCTATAAGCCTAATCAACAGCTTTGTGAAAATCATTACGAAATTACTCGCAAATAGACTGGCACCTCACATGAATGACCTTGTGTCTAACGCTCATAATGCATTCATAAAGAAGAGGTGCATTCATGATAATTTTATCTATACGCAACGGGTGATCCAACTACTACATAAGAGAAGGAAGCCGGCCCTATTCATAAAATTAGACATATCCAAAGCATTCGATTCCATTGGATGGAGCTTCCTGCTAGAGGTACTTGAAAACTTGGGGTTTAGCACAAAATGGAGAGATTGGATCGCGACTTTACTTGGCTCGACAACCTCAAGAATTCTGATCAGTGGTCCGCCGACGAAGGAGATAAGACATGAGAGGGGGCTCAGGCAGGGGACCCCCTTTCACCACTGCTGTTCATCTTAGCTATTGACCCATTACAACACATCATCGAGGTCGCTGCGAATAGAGGCATTCTGAATCCAGTTTTACCAAGGACAGTGAACCTTCGGTGTTCACTATATGCGGATGATGCAGCAATTTTTGTATCCCCCGGTAACTTGGAAATCGATCATTTACATAGAATCCTTAGTTTCTTTGGAGAATGCTCAGGACTCAAAATCAACATCTCCAAAAAGAAATCTACCCGATCAGATTAGACACCAACACAGTCGTGCAATTACTTCAAAACTTCCTTGGCAAAGTTTGCAACTTCCCTGGCAAATACCTCGGCCTCCCTCTCCATGTGCGGAAACTGAGAAAATAGATGTGCAACCCCTTTTGGATAAAATTGGTGCAAGATTGCTGGGGTGGAAGGGAATATTCCTATCTTCAGCTGGGAGAGAGACGTTGGTAAAAACGGTGCTCTCCTCTCAACCAATCTACCACATGACGGTGTTCCCCAAACTCAAATGGCTTATAAAAAGGATTGATCGAATGAGAAGAAGCTTTCTTTGGAGGGGATAGACACCCGACAAGGTCTATGGAGGACATTCGATCGTCAACTGGACTACATCCTGTCGTCCCAAGATTAAGGGAGGGCTAGGAATTCTAGATTTGGAATGTTTCACACGAGCGCTTCGCCTATGTTGGCTATGGTTCCAATGGCGCCAAAAGGAAAGGGCATGTAAAAAATTAGAACTACCGTGTGATGGCCGGGACAGGGACCTCTTCGCAGCATCGACGATAGTAACGATCGGCGATGGCAAAACTACCAAATTCTGGACTTGATCGTGGGTGCAAGGAATGGTGCCTAAGAGCTTTGCGCCAACCTTATTCAAGAAAGCCAAGAGGAAGAACGTCATGGTGCAAAAGGCAATACAGGACAACACGTGGATTTCTCACATCACCCCAATCCTTTCAACTGCCGAAATTCAGGAATACGTCATTGTGTGGGAAGTCAGACAAGAAGTCCAACTTGACGCTAGTAGGGAGGACAAGATAATATGGCGGCCGGACGGGCGAGATGGAGAGTATATCCAAGAGTGCATACCGCATTCAATTTGAAGGATCATACAACAAGCTACGGATCATGCCGATATGGAAGGCTAGAAATTTGGCCGAAATGCAGATTTTTCAAGCGTGGACGTTGCTACATAAGAAGATCCTCACGGCAAACAATTTGATAAAGAGAAATTGGCCAAATGACCCTATATGCAAACTATGTGGAGTTGATCTAGAAAACCCCACACATTTGTGCAAGGGTTGTCCCTTCTCAAAACAAGTATGGTCCATCTTGAAAACTTGGTTTGGGCTCTCAGCAATTGACACAGTGGGAGACAATGGGTCGCTCCCATGGTTCTTGGCGCAGATGCAAAGTCATGGATAGATAAACCTCACAGAGAAACTTTGATGGCCTCATGATCAATTTTTGGTGGAACATATGGAAAGAGAGAAATAGAAGAACTTTGCAAAACAAAAGCTTGCAACCAAGGGAGGTGGCATTCTTATGCAAGGAGGAGATCGATCAATTCCGATTGGCCACAAGACCAAATGCAGAAGCTCATCAGTAGCGTTTATTTTCCTCTGTTCCCTTTCTCTTTAAGAGTTCTACTGGTTTTGTTTTCTTTCCTCAGTAGAGTGGTTTGGTCTGTATGCCCTTAGTAGAGTTGAGTCTGTTGTTGAGGTTGTAAAAACTTTATAACACCCCTTTTTTTCCTTTCTACCGTCTAATAAAAATTCGGCAAAAGCTTTTTGTCGCCTTTCGGAAAAAAAGATTTCAAATTTGCACGACTTGTCGCTTGTGGCATTAATTAATTCCAAAACCCCAATAAGGAAACACGAGTTTGAGCGGTGACGCTAAACCCGATCCATGCAACACCAGTACATTGAAGAAATGCAGAAAAAAAGAACCGTCATCATCATCTATTCTCAACTACTAAATCTGTTCCAAATTATAATTGCTTAAATTTTTTGACCTCAAGTTTGACCACTCGTCTTATTAAAAAATTTATGCAAAATATCACTTCTTTTGTTGCGGCTTGCTTTATTAACAAAAGTTCTTCAAGAATGACTTAAATTTGACTATGTTGGCACAAATTTTTTGAATAAGACGAGTGGTCAAACTTGCGGTTAATAGAGTCAAATGAACTATAATTTAGAACGGAAGGAGTAGATCACCCAAGCACACTTGCTAGCCGCCCAATCTATGTAACTTGCTTATAATGAATGGAACACTTTCCCTTTCAAAAAAAGAACATTTGCTACTAATAATTCAGATCAATAGCCAATGTGGCCGAGAGTTTCATTATTCTTTGGAGAACTGAGAAAAGGGCTACATGGGTTGGTCTGCCGTCTACTTCCAAGAACGGATCCAAGCCAAAGCCCCAAATGCATACCATTGCAGATAAGCATAGTGACACACATATCATATTCAAGTGTTTATGCCATATATATATATATATATATATATATATATATATATATGTGTGTGTGTGTGTGTGTGTGTGTGTGTGTGTGTGTGTGTGTGTGTGTGTGTGTGTGTGTGTGTGTGTGTGTGTGTGTGTGTGTGTCACCCTCCGTCTTAATTCTTCCTCTCTTGTGTAACAAGCCGGGTTTTCGAGCATCCAAAATATATGAGCTTTTTATATTTTTCCTGCAATGTGTGAAGCATGTAGTCGCTAGGTCAAATCTAAGAGACCTTGCTAACAAATCGTTGCATTCATATAGACTTGGTTGTAGGTGTGTGCCTTGTACTTGAGTAGGTTTTGAGTTGAGAGTTTTGTTTAGAGTTGGAGTACACAAATCCGTAGCAAAATCCTTCTCAATCCCTTTTGAATCTCTCTCAAATTTCTTTCGAATCCTTCTCAAATTCTCTAAATCCTAAAAGGAAAAATCCTTTATCCTTTCTTAGAGCATCTCCAGCAGTAGCCCAAAAAACAGGGTCCCTACTTTTCATTTGGGTGCTTCCCCTACTTTTGGGGTCCCTGTTTTCTGGGCTGAACTCCAGCAGTAGCCCCTAAAATAATTAACTTGCGCCATGTCGCGCCCACAAATGCTCCACGAGATCGTTTCGGAGTTTCTCATGTCCTTCTTTATCTTCAATCTCCTTGTGTATCCTGAGAAACTCGGACATCACATTTGGATTGCGGCGTTGGTATTCCTCCTTCCTCGACTCCTCACCCCCATCCTGATCATAGTCATATCCCCCAACATCATCGTCATCTCTCTCATTCTCAATTATCATATTATGCAAGATCACACATGCAAAAAAATGTACCATAGCATCTTCTTGCCCCAAAATCTTGTGTACCCTCGATCATGGCAAAGCGTGATCAGAGAACACCAAATGCTCTCTCAACATCCTTCCTAGCCGCTTCTTGAGCTTGTGTGAAGTGAGACTTCTTGTTATCCTGTGGATTTCTGTAGCTCTTCACAAATGTAGCCCAAGAAGGATAGATCACATCTGCCAAATAATAACCTATGGTGTACTTATTGCCATTCACAAGTGTACTCAATTGGAGGTGAAGTTCTGAAGTTGAGTCGCTAAAAAGGGAGACCTTGAAGTACATTGATATCATTAAGTGATCCTAGTAAACCAAAAAATGAATGCCAAATCCACAAATCCTCCGATGCAACCGCTTCAAGGATCATAGTTGGACCATCCACATGTCCTGTGTACACACCTTTCCATGCAGCTTGGGCAATTCTTCCACCTCCAATGCATACAAATAATGCATCCAAGCATACACAGCCAACCCCTTTTGTTGTTCATCTCTAGCAACCTTGCAATATCCTCAACAGTGGGTGGCCTCAAGTATTGCTCACCAAAAACATCAACCACTGCTCAAACAAAGTGCTTGAAAGCCTCAATCATAGTACTCTCAGCCAAGTCTCACAACCTCATCCATGGAATCTGCAGGAACATCATAAGCTAGCATCCTAAAAGCTCCAACCACTTTACAAGGGCGCTTGCTCCAAGCAACCCCAATTTGCATTTGGCCTTTGCCTCGAAATAGTCATCATGTGCCTCAACTCCTTGAACGATTCTAAAAACAATGGTTTAGACATTCTGAATCTTCTTGAAAGAATCATCATTGTAAATTGGAGGATCTGCAAAATAATCTGCAACAATGCGCGAGTTACCAAAGATGAATGTCTCTTGGCACCACTTGACGACCAGGCATTGAACCACAATGACGCTTCTTATTATGACTCCTTTTCTTAGTCTCAAAGAAGCAATAGCATCAACAGTAACCAA
This sequence comes from Miscanthus lutarioriparius, assembly GCA_904845875.1. Classification (NCBI taxonomy): domain Eukaryota; kingdom Viridiplantae; phylum Streptophyta; class Magnoliopsida; order Poales; family Poaceae; genus Miscanthus; species Miscanthus lutarioriparius. Next base: position 42,605,777 of record CAJGYO010000001.1, read on the forward strand.
ATCATCATCGTCCGATTCTTCTTCCTCCTACCATTGCTCAAAAAATCATCTTCATCATCGGTGAACACCATCTGCAGATATCATTGTCACATATTAATTTACAATTTCAGCAAAACATAGTCATCGACAAGAATCAATGCTCAAGAAGCCACACACACGTATCCTTGATTGACATGCATACTACTAGCAAGGCAAAAGTACCTCCCAGATGTATATCTCGTCCACACACACACTTCAGAGAACCAATCAATCGATGAAATCGAATCACATGATACAATATTCGTTAAATCCAAACACAGGACAAGCCACACGCCAATAACTCTGACGACGACGGTGCCGTGGAGCAGGCCAAACATAGGACAGATTAAATTAGAGGCAGCGAGGCATACCTGCACCGCACAAACAGATGACTGAGGACGGTGCCGTGGAGCAGATAGCGGAGGTGTTCAGATCAGCTCGCGTCGCGTCCACGACGAGTGGGCGCGGACTGGGACAGGAATCGCAGTCGCTGGGGAGTCCACGCCGGTGGGAAATCGTGGGGCCAGGCGAGTCCACGCCACCGGGAAATCGTGGGGGCCGGGCAAGTCCGCGCCACCGGGGAGTCGTGAAGGCTAGGTGAGTCCGCGCCACTAGGGAGTCGCGGGGCCCGGGTGAGTCGCCGCCGCCGAGGAGCCATGGAGGCCGGGCGAGTCTGCGCCGCCGGGGAGTTGCGGAGGATTGCGGCAAGCGACGAACCCTAGCGGCGCACCATGGGGAAAAGTGAGTCGCGCGTGCGGCGGAGAGATGGGAACGACCAGCGGGGGAAAACGAATGAAAATCGTCGTTTTAGGGTCATGTCGAGACCCAACAGCGATGCGGTCTGGAGGGTGGAATTCGTCGGGCCAACAAATTTCGGGTCCATAGTTGGGGGCCTGCTGGAGTTGGATTTTTGATCTGAGACCCCATATTTAGCTATGGAGGCTTAAGTAGGGGCCCTGCTGGAGTTGCTCTTACTCAACCAGCCCACCTCTCTTTCTTCTTAGCCCAGCTCCTCTCCTCCTCCAGCTGGCCCGGCTCCCCCTCTTCCTCTCCTACCGGCCCATGGCGCCTCCCTGCCTCTTCGCTTCACAAGACCTAGCTCAGCATGTGCACAATCGGCCGCTCTTTGGCCCATCCAGCGTGTGGAACCCGCTAGCCAAGCCAGCCCCCATAGGCCCAGTCGTGGCCCCCATAGGCCCATGCCCCTTCTAAAACCCTAGGCACACCTTGAGCCGCACCCAGTCGCGCGCCCTAGGTGACTCGCGCCACCGCCGCAGCTCGAGCGAAGCCACGCACACCGCACCCCACTCCTCGGCGTCCGTACCCTGAGCCCCGCATCTGCCACCACGTGTGGCATCCGTGGCACGGACGCCGGAGATCATTGGAGCTCCCTCGAATCCTAGCTCGTGGTGCCTATAAGAGCCCTAGCCGTCGCCGCTCCCAGCTTCCTCCCCAATACACCACCGCTCCTTCTTCCTCCTTCCCGCTCGCGCCACGCCATGACCAGCCCTAAACCCGCAACGCCACCAGGCCCGTGCTGCCGCGCCACCAAGCTTGCCATGACCGCCTTGCTCGCCTCCATGCCCCGCTGTGCCGTGACGTCACGCCACCACTACCCCGACGAGCTCCTCTTCCTTGCCTCGTCCAGCGCCTCTGCCTCAAGCATGCCGCGACCACCTTGCCAGCTTCTCCTCTTTGCCAAGCCGTAGCCCACCAGAGCCACGGCCATGCTCTACTAAACACCACCGCCACAATGCCGGGTTCCACCTCACCTCTGCACCATCGTCATCGTGCGCCTCGCCTCAAACCCCTTCGCCGAGTCCCGCGACACCACCCCTCCTCTGTCCATGCCTCGACGAGAGCCATGGACGCTGACCACGCTGCATCCCTGCTCCATCCTTGTTGTGTCGGCGACCTCGTCCTCGCCGAGCACCCTGACACCGAGCCGTTGCTCCTTGTCGAGCATGGTAGACCACGGTGCACTGCATCCACGTCGCGCTCTGGCTCCTCCTCTTGCCGAGCTACGTGACGCCGCGCTCTACGTCATCCTTGTTGTGACCATGCCAGGCCGTCTCCACCGCGCCGGGCTCCTACACCGGCCCGCAACACCACCATGTCGTCGCTGAGCTCCTCCTCTGCCACCGATGAGCATCCACGCCCAAGCTCCCGCTTTTCCCTTCCTCACCAGCGGTCAAAGCTTCCTCCTTTTCCTTTTTCGTCGCCGTTCATGTCTGACACCAGCCCTTGTGCCATGGTTTTCACTGCCGTAGGGAGGTGACACCTCCACTCTTCCTCGACCACGGCGAGCCCTGCCCTATCCTTGCCATCTAGCAGCGCCCCGGCGACCTAGCACCACGCCAGAGCACCTTCCCCATTGCCGCTCAACATGCGAGCTAGCTGGCAGGACCAGCAGCCACTGTCGGAGGACCAAAGCCGCGTCCAGCATGCAGCGGCCACCTCTGGGACGTTTGTGGTCACAACCAGCAAGCCCCGGCCTCCTCTAGCTAGCCACAGCAAGCTGCAGCTAGCTGTAGTTTGCTGGAACATGCCGCTGCAGCCCTCCAACTCCAAGGTCGACCCTTTGAACCTAGTCGATGCCGTTCTCGACGTCGGCAAAACTTCTAATTTATATTTCTTTGCTCTTCCAAACTTGATTCATGATCATCTATATGATATCAATATCTATGAATGCCTGTGCCGTGCCTTCACGCCGGTCTATCCACCTATCTATCTATCTATCTCCTGTGCTATGGAATGTGATACTCCACTTAGCGGTTGTTGTGTCGGTTTAGTTCTTGTTCTCTTGCGTGTTTGTGTTGTTTGTCTGTGGACCGTGCCTTCGAGCCGGTCGAGGGAATTGTAGTTCGTTTGAGCATTTCGCCCGTGGGTTCGTCTCACTGTAGCCGTGATGCCAAGCGTGACTTGTTCTCTCGTGTTTTAGTTGTCTCCATCGAACTACGAGCGTTAGCTCCTATCTTTGGCCCTAAGACGAGGCTATTGGGGACTCGATGCCGATAACGACGCTGTTCGTACCCACACCCTCCTAAGCCCTTCGTAACCTAGTCTAGTGGGAGGATTAGGGGACGACAACTGCAGAACTACGGAAGCCAACTCGTTAGGTATAGCCTGTGGCCACGGGTTTGTCTCGCCATGACCATCGGGCTCTACCTCTCTTTTGCTCTTTTGTTCCTTCCTATCCACCTCATATGCTTGTGCCACCTAGACCATGGCATTTCCTTGGTTCTTGCGGTGACAATCGCATCGCTATGGACCATGGGAATAGCCTTGTGCCGATTTAGTTGCACCTAGGTCATGGAGCACTACGAGTTGGTCGAGAGAATGCGGAGACCGTCCACGGGGTTTTGTGTCTCTATTCTTTCAACCCTCGCCCGTTCCCATGGCGTGTTGGTCGAGAGAATGCGGAGACCGTCCTTCTCTCTTCTCTCCCCCCTATATCAATCCCTGTCGATCTAGTAAGATGTGGATTGATCTTCTTGTTCCAATTTCTTCGGTTCATGTCTATCACCATGGCATGTCGATCGAAGTGCCACGGAACCAAAAGTCCCTAGTTTGTTTGCGTCCCTTAGTGTTTGTTTGTTGCTCTTTTGATTCTTTTCCTTTAATTCCCGTCGGCTTCTAAGGTGAGTGGATCTAAGGAAGGTGAATCCCTGCCCTTTCTTTTGGCTCTTCATGCTCGAACCCTTGTATGCTTGTACCTATTTTAGACCTTAGAACTCTCTAGGATCTCGCGGTGACAACCGCACCGCTTAGACCCTAGGGGTGTCTTGGTGCCATTTAGTGCACGTGGGTCAAGGTACCCTATGAGTGGATTTAGGCGTTTGTGTTCCCTTGTGTGTCGCTCCTTTCTGATTCCCCGTCTTTTGCCATGGTGTGGGGACTAGAAGAAGTAGACCACTGCTCCTTTCCTTTCTCCTCCCGTTCCACCATCTCTTTGGTTCCCAACAATTGCAATGGCGTACGGATTGAGAGAGACCAGAACTGTTTCCTTTTCCCCCTTAGCCCGCTCTATTCGATCCTGTCCTAGCCATAACGATCGGATCAAAGACTGGACTATCACTTCTAGTTAGCAAAGCTATGGTCTATGTCATGTTCTTGGAACCATGCGAGTCGACTCGATCGACCTTTAGAGTGCCATCTCTACCGAGGATGTAACATGGACATGCCTAGATGACTTTCTCCTTTTCAAGCCCGAGGATACGGACTCACTTCGTGAGGGCTAGTCTTGTTTTTCGTGGTGTTTGCTTATGATGAGCAAGGGTCTAGACCATTATTCTTGAAGCCGTACAGGTCGACATGATTGACCCGGGAAGTATTGGCTAGGCTGTGACTTAAGCTTGTGCTTAGCAAATAACCACTTCTGCCTCCTTTTGGCCCAAGGGTCAGAAATCCTCCGCTAGGGCTAAGTCCTTTTCCCTTGGTGTTCATTTGGTGTTGTTTGAGACTTCTTAGTCTTGTAGCCTTTTTAGAGTATTGTTTGTTTATTGCCTTGTTTGTTGCTCTATCGAGGTAGTTGCATCAAGGATAACGTGATCGGACCGAGACCTATTGGAAGAAGGAAAGCGTGGATGATAGCAGGACTTTGAGGAGAATGACTACGAGTACACTGAGGATCTGAGAGATGACCAGTAAATAGGTTCCATGTCCCACCCATCCTCGTAGAATCCTATTAGACATGCAATAATATAGCTGCTAGTGCTTTACTTTCATGCAAATGATCTGTGATAGGTTGCATGGTAGAATTGCTTGAAAGCCATTACCTTGACGCAACCTTTACCCCTACACACCCACTGTTAGGATAGACGCTCGCATACTACTTACTACTTGCTTCTACTACGCATTATATTATGATGTGATGCTTGGTGGAGGATTGTTTGTGAGTGGCTAAGGCACATGGTGCCGCTAAAACTGGTAATAACTTGGGGAGATCTTGGCGTGCATCTTGGGTGTGTGGTGAGGGTTGAGTCGATCGGGCAAGATCTTATGACGAGTCATTGGACGAGTCTTGCTGGGGGGGGTGCGATCTGGGCATCCCCTACGAGAGGTACTTGTGGCGGGTGCATGTGAGACGAGGAGATCCTAGGGTGGAGTGTCTTTGTGGGATGAAGCCCTAGGATGGAGGTGTCGCCGAGGCACGGGGTGTTGGTTATCCCCTTTGAGAAGATATCCTGTCTGGTCCCCCTAAGGACTGGTATGTCGAGAGAACCGGATCATAGTACCCTATGTGCATGCCACTCATTCCTGAATGGGCGGGGGATGGATGCTGACCAGCTAGGATGGTGCCACTACTACTAGGTTGGAAGTGGATAGTGTAGGGAGGTACGGACATATGGCCCACACCCTCCTAAGACAGCATAGTGACCTCTGGGGCCCAGTACTACGTCTCATAGTCTCAGCATTTCGGTGGACTCCGGGGTGGCCCAGGGCTGAGTGGTAGGGTGGCATCGCACCGGTTGGAAGGTAGCCCGGTATCGGCCTAGGCGGGATGCACCGCCGATGATGGTGATCTTGTGGTTCCAGGTGTACACGCTCTGCAGAGTTGATCGATCTATACGTATAGCCGTGTCCTCGGATATGGACATTCCTATGACCTACGCTTCTCTTGATTAGTGAGAGGTGTCCTTTCTTCTTCTCCCCCCTGGATTTGGTGTTGGTTCCCGGCTTGGGCTGTTGAGGCAAGGTATGAGCGGGAGTCATCCTTGCCGCCTAGAGAGTGAGGGTGTGGTGAGATGTGTGTGATGGGATGGGTGAACGTGTGGATGAGATGGGTTAAAACTTGATGAACTATTATAAAATATGGATGAACTTGCATAGGAAACCTACAACCATATATAGGCCTTTTGCTCTCCCCTTGAATTCCACTTACCACAAAGCATACGCATAGCCTAGGGTGGGAGCCAGTGGCCAGTACAAATCGTACTGAAAGATATTTGGCAGGTTTTGGATGTCATCTACGACGACGACAACGGAGATTAGAAGGATTAGATGGTCTCGTGCCTGCGCTCAAGTTTGGTTGAGGAAATGAAGATGAAGTCTACGCCCACTGTTGTTCTACGCCTACTCTGATGATTGCTCATGAAGGAGGTGCCTTCACCTATCAACGCTCCATGTCGACTCTGATGATGGTCTGTGAAGGAGGAGCCTTCACCCATCGACGCGCCACGTCTACTCTGATGAAGCCCTATGTGCGTTTCCGCTAGTATAGCGGTGTATTTAGGTGCGTAACCAAGTGTTGTAATACCTTGTAAACTTGTACTTCCGCTATGTATGAACTATGGTATCAACTGTTATTTAATAATGGGGTAAAGTCCACTTTAGGACCTCCAACTATCACAGAAGTATGGATTTCAACCTCCAACTTCAAAACCGGATAACATTGGCCCTCCAACTCTCGAAAAAGTTCACTTTAGGACCCTGGCCGGTTTCCCTGGCGGTTTTGCATGGCATCAGCATCTTGGCGTCGTGATGACGTCGACACTTCTTTTAATTTGCAAAATTGATATCTTTTTATTTGGAGCTTCAAATATAGCAAATAATATATCAATTTTGATCGTCTCGACGAGCTCTTTGCAATGGTGTACTCCGTTTTGTTGTTTGAGATAATTTTATTTCATGAAAAAAATAAATATTTCTACAAAACAAGTTAGAATAATGAAACTCGTGGAATTTGTTAGATAAATAATATTTTATTATTATGTAACACGAAATGTTGTCTTTTTAGGTTCATTTGACCATAGAATATATAAGTTTGACCATTTTTGAAATGCAATAATTCAAAACTTGTTTTGTAGAAATATTTCTGCTTCGTGTCCGCCCGGTCCGCAAATATTTCTGCAATAATTCAAAATATTTCTGCAATAATTCAACAAAGGCGCCGTGTCCGTCTCGGTTCGGCTGCACGACACGAGCTTCGCTTCGTGCTGCCACCTCGCGTCGGGCGGGCGCGAGGCGACGAGGCGCACCATAGCGCCGACGCCACGGAGATCCTCGCCGGACGACCTTCCAGCTGAGAACACGCACTCAACTTACCGATGCCGCACAAGATTCTAGACCACGAGTAAGCCACTCACTATTGCTGCTACCTGCTCCCTCAATTCAATCTAGCTATCCACCGCCACTTCATGCGGTCATACTCATGCCATGCCGGCCAGAAGCAGAATCGTGCAATTCGGCCGAATGGTCGTCCGGTTCTCTGTGTCTTTGCAATAGTAGCCATAGGAAAGGGAAAAGACAGTGTACATGAATCAGATATCTTGTATCGGATTTGGGTACAAGATAAATATAATACTACTACTACCACTAGCTACTTAATTTCACCACAAAAACAGAAAAAAAAAACTACACTAGGAGCAAGTAAACATATCGTTTGATCGTGTCATATGTTGACAGATTAGTTAACCGCGCACTAGGAAGGTTAATTCAAAAATATCTAGCGATCGTGGCAGGTCGATTGACCGTCCAACTCCCTGTTTTATATCTTGACTACGTTGGTGTTGTACATATATAAATATACAAAGTATATAAAATACTTGCATACGCCGACTTAATTGCATAACTTGTTTTGTAGAAATATTTATTTATTTTTTCATGAAATAAAATTATCTCAAACAACAAAACGGAGTACACCATTGCAAAGAGCTCGTCGAGACGATCAAAATTGATATATTATTTGCTATATTTGGAGCTCCGAATAAAAGATATCAATTTTGCAAATTAAAAAGAGTCTTGACGTCATCATTGACGTCAAGACTGCTCTCTGATGCCATGCAAAACCGCTTTGGAAACCGGCCAGGGTCCTAAAGTGAACTTTTTCGAGAGTTGGAGGGCCAATGTTATCCGGTTTTGAAGTTGGAGGTTGAAATCCATACTTCTACGATAGTTGGAGGTCCTAAAATGGACTTTACCCTTAATAATGTGATGGCTCGATCTCCTGGACTATCACATTATAATTCGTACATGTGGATTTTCCCTTGTGAAAAATCTGGATCGTTTCATCTTGTTTCTTTCTTTCTCTGCGTCGAATAGCGATGTACAGAGCAAACACTTTGGTAGGTGCAACGGCAGCTCAAGACTCTTCACTCTTGTGTGATCTCACTCATGTCATGTAGTGACGCTAACCATACACAAAGTCTTGGAAATGTATATAGCACTTGTTTAAACCCAGAAAACAGAGGAGGAATAGTGCACACTGATGTTTAATTGGTTTGCTTCTATTCCCTTACGACAGCAAAGCTAGCTTAGCTGCCACTCTCGAAGGAGCTAGGGCTCTTCAAGACGAAACAGTGCAAATAATTGGACAAAAATACGCGCAGGGAGATTCTTAGATATCCTTCTTTGTGAGTTTGTTAATTGCAACACGTCAATTAATACGTCGTTGTCGTCAGTGATGTTATGTATATCTGCTGATCAGCACTGGAATAACGTAAACTACTGAATTTTCTCCTAATTTGCCGGTTACAAGCAAGCACTTAAAATCTCTGCTCTGATTCAGTCAGCTATGCCTTGTACTACCTCCATGCTGATTTTTCCCCCTTGTAGCCACTACTAGTTCACAATAGCATAAGTAGTAACTTAGTGTGTGTGTGTGTATATATATATATATATATATATCCATGAGACCGTGAGGACCCTCGTGTTTAGTCACGTGTCACTTTTCTTTCACTAGATTAAGACCCTTTTTTATTCATAGAACTGACAACTAGTCTCTAATTGCTCCTATTTACAGACTAGTGGACTAACAACTATCCAACTTGATTATCACCTTTAAGTCTGCTTGTTTGGATCGTTAGGGACTAAATTAAAAATTAAAGTAGCCAACTAATTGTTAGTCGTATGGATCCAAACAGGGTCTAACCCTAGTAATGACTCTGTATGTTCTAGTTTCCGTTGTACTGTACTGTTTGTCAATACTTAATAGTAGAGGATCAGAGCAGCTAGGCTCCATCCTGTTGAGGTGCAAAACATAATATCAACATGACCAATAGCAAATCATCAACTTGTCTGGAATTTGGACCTGTGCGCATATATAAAACCAATGACTTGCCTTTCATGCTTCAATCATAGTTTTACACAGAACCGCCGTCTCTGACTATGCTGCCGCCTTTTTTCTCTCTAGCTAGATAGACTAGATAATACTACTACCATCAACGCGTGCGTGCGTGTGCGATCGTTGTCATGCTGATGGTTCAGTTTCATGGCAGGTAGCGAACGATATAACTGAGGTCAAGGTCCAAGCAAACTACTCCTACTCGCTTTGGTTAAGACTTGCGACGACGGTTTCAATCTAGAGGCAGCAAAAAGGAGTGCTACTTGGATTTCTCTGTAGCATTTGTGGAGTATAATGCAATGTTTTTGAACAATCGGTCAATCGCCACTAAATATGTTCGTGGAAATATCCACCAACAAGGAAGGAAGTTTCTAAATTCAGTTGCTGAACTGACTGGAGTTCGTCCCTGTCGTTGTCAAGCTCTAGTTGAGATAGATATCTTTTTGTTTCCTTGCTACATGCTCTCTTATTGGTACTGATTCTGGAATCTGGACTGTAAAACACCTCGCTTCAGAGTTCAGAATTGAATGGTGTGTTTACATGTAAAACTCTCATATTGTCCCAGGAGTTTGAGCTACATGGGCACCACACAGTCGCCTGAAACTTCCAGACATGGTTCAGGTCAACGGATCGAGACGGAGAGATAGACGAAGGAGAAAACGAAACTTTAGGCAGCTTCCCACCCGCACAAAATCTGCACGCAGCATATCAAAATTACACATATGAAGCTGGATATACATACATCCATAATGATGTGAATGCTCAGTTTGAAACTCCGATGTATACATGCTCTGCCGACGTGGATGCTCATGTTTTGCACGCAGCATACACAGCAGGACACATGACAGGGACACATGAGCACAAGAAATGAAAGGAGATTGTAGATGGTAGCCTCTCCTTTTCTGAATTCTGAAAGGTGGTGATTGACAAATGTGTGAACGTGAAACTAACAGAAAGGAGCTTCTTTTCTAGGGATGGATATAATTCAACAAGCTGCCCGGCCGGTCAGACATGAACAGCCTGCTCGCTTGTTGGTTTTAATAGAAACTTCACCACCCAACAAAGATATTTTCTCTCATAATAAACCAGCACCAGCCGGGCTTATCAGCCCAGAAACCAACCAGCGAATAGGCTCGAAAGCGTTATGCGGCCTTCGCTGCAGTCTGGAGGTTAACAGTGGAATAGTAATATCTTTTCAGGTAGGTAACTTGCTTTACCATACCTCCTGACTGCTGAGTCGGCTCCTGAGTTCTGATGGATGCACGGAGAAAATAAAGCACGCATGAAAACGACAGAGACCTCCCTCGCTTGTTTCCTTATCGTGATCCAGCTGAAAAAGAGGATGAAACATGGGTGGGTATGAATGCAAGTGGCTTGCTTTGCTTGGGTTACAAGTTACAACCCATGGCTTATTTAGGTTTTGTTTTGTACAACTCGATAAAACAGCTTCACGAGTAAAACTAAAGTTGTTTTAAAAAAAACGTTTCATAAAATAGCTTGTCAGAGAAGAAATCAGAGAGAGAAAGCTGTGAGAAGCTAGCATTTTCAGCTTCATCAGTTTTACCTAGAAAACAGTGCCTGTGAGAGGAAGCTGAAAAACAGCTTTTACGGAGACGTTATTTCATCACGGTTTGTTTAGTAGGAGAAATTAACAAAACAGCCTTGTAAAATTTAGGACAGAAGAAACCTACCAAACAGACCTTTAGTACCTTTAGTTCTTACTACTGGTGGTAGTTTTCATGTTGCATGTGAACATCATGGAATGAACAATCGCTCCTCGCCCCCACGTCGCCCCCCATGCGGGCGACTCGGGTGGCCCCTCCCCATAGCGCCACCCCCAGCCTTCTCCTCCCTCTACTGCCACGCCGCCGCCGTTGCGGGCCACCGGCAGTGCTGCGCTGGCTGCCGGGATGGCGGCGGCGGGGCTTCCTCGGGCTGTGGCGGCGAAGTGGTGGCGTGGGCGCTCCTTCCTCTCCCCCGCTTTTCTCCCCTTCCTCCATGGCAGAGCTGCGATGGCGCCGGCAGCTTGGCCCTCTTCAGGGCCCTGGGCGGCCAGATCTGGTGCCTAGGTGGCAGGATCTGGCGACCCATGGGCGAGGGACGGCGTCTCCTTAGCGGGTGGCCGGGGGCCGACGGCGGACGGGGACGCAGCCAGAGGTGGTGGCCTAGACGGCGGTGGCTGGCCAGGCCGGCTTGCCCGCGTTGGATCCGGTGTCTCCCGCCCCCCTTTGCTTGGACGCGAGCTTCGGCTCGGTGGTGGGTGGCGCCGGCGGATGCGGGCCCTACGGCTGCTCCGGCTTTGCCTCGTCCTCGTCGTCCGTTGTGCTAGCCTTGGCGGAGGCAGTCGGGCTTGCCCTTGAAGTTCATGTTGCTGAGGGGCGGTTGGCTATGGTCGTCCACGATGAGACTTGTTTGGGCTTGGGTGTTGGGGGGTTTTGGGCGAAAGCCCTGCTTGGCCCTTTGGCTTAGTCCGACAATGGTGACACCTTTGGTTGCACGTCCCTCGTTGGAGGCATTGTCGTGACTCGTGAGGCCCCTTTACCCTTTAGGAGTTTGGTTGAAAAATATTGGTTCTCCTCTCGGCGTTGATGACATCTACGGATGTCGTACCCCTCCTCAGAGGCATCGCTGTGGAAAGCTACTCCCCCTTCTAGTTTACATTGCCTGATGCTTTTGAGGATCGTGGGCTTTGTGTTTGTATTGCAATTACATCTTCTCCATTAATACATGCCTGGCATATTCGTGTTGCTGGCTCTTCAAAAAAAAAAGTTTCCATGTTGCAGCCATGCATCCAACACAAGATGAATTATTAAGTAGCAAGTTGATTGCAGGGTTTTAGTTACAGACGACATACATACGATCGTGAAAAATAATACTGTTAGCATTTCACGCTTTGTCCAAGCTAATTAATCTGTTGTGTCTCCATCCAACAAATTAAAGTTGCATGCGAATGCGATGGATAAGAAGGGGGTCAATGCAACAGGGCCGCTGTCAATGACCACACGCTGAGCACACACTGGAGACTGGAGTGGAGAGCAAGTGGCTCTAGAATTTTTGATCCACTGAAACGTGCCAGTCAAGCAGCAAGCGGCCGAGGGAAGCAACAAAAGCGGAAAACCACTTCACCTCGGAAAGGCAAAGTGGCCGATGTTTCCGTGCATGTGCACATTGAGCTTTACAAATTGATTGTGTGCGTGAGGAAAACCAAGGAAATAGGACTACAGAGTATGCATCGTGCTCTATAGTTTAACTAGTGCAGCTGGGTCTGTCACTGCACGTCATCGAGAATGAGACGCATTATATATATATATATATATATATATATATATATATATATATATATATATATATATATATATCCTGGTGATTATTTAGGCTTCTTAATTCTTCAATTAGAACCAAAGCGTCTTATAGTAAGCTAACAATGCGTTTGGTTTATCAGTAGCGGCACTGCTCGCCGCGCCTAAACACGCCTAGGCGTTCGTCAGATCAAACACGTACGCTGTTACAGTCCTGAAGCATGCATGAGAACTTGCACAGAACCTGCACTGCACTGCACTGCACTGCATGCGAACCCGGTCGGAGAACGCCGGACGGTGGTACTGCATTGGTATGAACTCTGTGGTTGACAAAATATATAACCTGTCCAGGTGATGATCCGGACGATATATATGGCCGCAGCGCGTGCGGCGACATGATCTTGGCAAAGATATATCATATATATGTGCGGATCGGTGTGGGTGCGCGTGGATGACGCGACTCCCGTCTCCCGCACATCTCCTGAGATCGCCGGCCGGTCGGTTCCCTAAAAGGCAGGGGGGGCTTTGACGATCATCTCTGTGTTAAGAGTGCTGATCGCATCAGGAGTGGAACCACGCGTGCATAACGCGCGCTAGCTGAACCTGTCAACCAACTGTGTGAAACAATAATGCGGCCGTGTTGTGTACTACGTCCGCCGGGAGAGGAGGATCACACGGTTCCAGGCTACGTACGTCCACGTTAACATCAGCATGACATACCTATGCTGTCACTAGGGTGTCAACCTTTTTTTGTTTTGTTTATTTATTACAGGTTAATTTGTTCCTCGTCTTTCCCTTAATTTTTCCCATGTCAATCAATACTACTGCCACTAAGTTAGGAGTTCTTCTGCGTGTCTAATCCATTTTTATATCTATATCTATATATCTAATAATCTCTATCTATATCAATATCTATATCTAATTTTTATATCTATATATCGTCTATATCTATATCTGTATCTAATCATCTCTATATATATCCATATCTAATTTTTATATCTATATATCTATATCTAATAATCTATATCTACATCTATATCTATATCTATATTTTTCTATCTATATATCTATATGTAATAATCTATATCTATATTTATATCTTATCTACACATACTATCTATCTATATTTATACATAATCTTAAAAAGCTAAATGATTCTTCTGTCTCTCCTTTAATTTTTTACTTTCTAAAGTACCCTCATGTCTCTTCTAATTCATATTTGACCCGACCTCATGACCCGTGCCCATACGAGTCAGAACTGTGTGCTTTTAATTTGTGCATAGAGCAATAGTCACTACTAGAAAACTAATTTTAGGAGACAAGCTCTCTAATTAACAGCAGCAGGCATACCTAGTGACCGCCACCATAAATCGTCAGGGGCCTCTAGAAAAATGCCCGCATCTTAAAATCATTTATGGATGCGAGCGCCTTAAGGTGACCGTCTCTAAAAGATGTCCATCTCTGAAAATCTCTATTAACAGAGGTGGCCGTTCTAAACGTCTATCTCTAAAAATTGATTTTCAGAGACTGGCGTTTTAAGATTTTCGTCTCTATAAATAGTTGCATCTGAAAATAATTCATAATTTGTTCATATAAACTTGGATTAAGACAAACTTTATATCAAAATTGTAGCCCTCGATGTGATGTACAACTTTGTAGTTAAAAAGTTCATGATTCGAAACTGTTTAGAGTCACAAAATATTGTTGTGAGTTCATAGATTTTAAAAATTTTGAAGTTTAAGATTTTCAAACAATCTCAAATGTTGACATGGTCTATACCAAAGTTGTAATTCTCAATATAATCCATAACTCTGTAGTTCAGTCTTTTTTATTTCAAGTCGTTTAGAGTCACAAGTTTGTATTCTCACTTTATAGATTTTGAAATTCAAAATTTAGAACTCCTAAACGACCTTAAATGTTCACGTGGTTAATATCAAAGTTATAGTGGCTGACGTGATCTACATGTTTTCCGTTGACAAGGTTTTTATTTGAAGTTTTTAGTGTCTCAACATTTTGTTTTAAAATCAAATCTTTTGAGATCCAATTTTTTTATTTTTTTAAAGCAATCTCCAATGGAGACACATCCTATACCAAAGTTGTAGTGCTTGACAGGATTTAAAACTTTATAGTTGATTTTTTTTATTTGAGTTTATTTAGTAGCCAAAATATTCAATACAAGATTATAAACTATTTATATAAAAGGTAGAATCCTATATATACTCAAAAGTAAGTGTGTGGTGCAGTAGTACGAAACCATTAGCGGAGGTGATCATGGTGTCCGCGTCCGGAATTCTGGTTCGCAATTCGTTGGTTTTTTGGGTTTTCTGGAAAGCATTAACGGACCCTCTGACTTGTAGTGATGCTTTGCTGGAGGCGGAAGCTGTGCCCACCTTTGTTAACCCAAACGACCGCCTTTGAAAATGGTTTCAACTAGCGGCTTGAAGGTGAATTTTTCTTCCTTGCCATTGATGTTGAGATTGATCTCCCTGGCTCCCTCCCAATGATGAAAGGGGTCCTGGTGTCAACCTCCATGTCGAGGACCACGGAATCCACAGGGACGAAGAAATTCTAGATTCTTACCAGTATATCCTCCGTAATTCCCATTGGATAGCAGATCATTTGGTCGGCCAGCTACAAACACATAGTAGTGGGGGACAGACAATGTAATTAAGCTTATCAAATACCGCCTTGTGCATGATGTCGATGCCTGCTACAAGGTCACTTAGCGCCTTGTTGAAGTCCTGGTTTAGTTTTGGTAACGAGTGACAATATTAGTAAACTAATGTATGTCATGTGAGATGAGTAGATGACTTAGTCCACAAGCTTGTCTTAAGCAGTATGAAGGCTATTGATATTTCTTATGCTGAAGTAGATAACTCCGCAATCGCACAAAATATCATTATAGAGTTTGACCTAGGAGTATCCCAAGGTATCATATTAATGGTTTAAGAGTATTGTAACTAATAATGGTGTATCTACTAATTAATATAGCAATTAGACTAAAGTGGGGGTAAGTCGTATGACAAGAATTATGATTAATGACACACACAGAGATAGAGAGAAGAAGTACATGCATGGTAAGGATAGATGAGCAATCTAGCTAGATTGGGAGGACAACAGGTAAGAACAAGGTTCCAATACTCTTCTCTATTGGTACAGTTCTATTCTAGTATAGACCATAGGGATAACTAAAGAATGGGTCATAGCGATCACACACAAGAACACTATGGAGTAGCAGTTCCTCTCCGACTCTCAAGGGGGTGAGAAAAGGGTGATCAGACTAAGGCTGTCAAAAGCTCTATGAAAACACCAATTCGAATATGGCGGATTACAAAAACCTGACAGGGGCTACCACAACTATCCGTGGGACTGGGCACAAACTCAGTAACCTATAGTCTAGACACCACGTCTATACTGCTGATCACTACTCTAGTCAAGTACTATAACTAGGACACTCGATGCGAGTGGAGATACCATGCTATGGTGTGATTCGAATATTCTACCCACACTTAGTTAAGCAACTAAGGCCTAAACTAGATAACCATGAAAGACATTCAAGTAAATAGAGAAGATAACTATATTAATACTCAAGTCTCACAAAGGAAAATCTATGAAGGGTTAATATAAACAGTGAGAGTGTGAATTAAGGAGGGAAGCAAGATAAAAACAAAGGTAAAAGTAGAAGGTCTAGTGCGTTATCAGAACAACAAATGAGTAAAAGGGTTGCCTATGAATTTCTCTACTACCTTCATACAACTTTGATTACGATCTAGAATAAACTAGTAACATCTTAACTTAACTAAACTAGCACTTTAGCAATTTGGAACACCAGTACCTTTCTAATCATTGAAGGGTGGGGGAGAAATAGGGGTTCAAGAGAAGGCTCGCAAAGATCTATGAAAACACCAATCCTAACATGGTAGATTACATTGACTTGATAGAGCTACCACCCCTGGTGTTACCACAACTATCCATGGGATTGGGTGCAAACTCAAGTCAGCCTAGACACCATGTCTACACACTATTCATTACTATTCTAGAACCCTGGTGCAAGCTCAACTCAACTCTAACTCTCAACTACACTATCCTAACTACAGAGCTAAGAGTGAAAGTGGAACTAGAGCATCTTGATTTTCCCCTTCATTGCTTTAGAAGTGGCGTCAACACCCTGATTTATAGTGTTAAGTGAAGTTGGTGGTACTTATAGGTGCAAAGGGAAGGCAGATGACTGACATAGAGGGTCAGTCGACCCTAGGATCTACTGCCTTTGTTGATCAATGCCTGACAGCTGCTCTTGGAGGCAGTTGACAGTTCTATATGTCGGTCGTTATGGCGGTTATGCTTCTTTACATGGTTTTGTGGGACCTTTGATCCAAGTGCTCTCCATCTTGTCCACTCAAGTGAACCAACAACATTGATCCTTTAGTATATATTGATCTAGATTGTGTTCTCTCCCATGTGAACAAGATTTGAGTGGTGTGGGTCTAGGGCCATGCTTCCCTACCTAGCGTGGGTCAGTCGACCCCCTATGGGGCCATTCTACCTCATTTTCTTCCACTTTGTTCCTAAAATCAAATAAAAACAAAACTTAATGGAACTCTATTAATTAAGATAATATCATGCATGGAACTTAGTTTTGCATCTCAATCCGAGAAATGTTGATGGTCGAAGTATGCTCTCCCTATATGATCCAAAACATTCATAGGAGAGGGAGGTAAGGACGTTTTCCATGGAGTCGATTATCCTGACAAACACAGACTGGTGCTTAATGGGTGATAATTCAGGCATGAGCTATAGATGCATCTATCATGTGGTGGCATCCTGATAGGTAGACGACATATTCCTCAGCCTAAATGTGAGTTTAGGGGAAGAGTGCAAACTAGTCTCTTATGACTGGTGTTTTGGGTTCATTACCGTGGCGAGCATCGTGGTTGTTTGTCAGAAGTCAATGTGTGGGTCTCCAGTAGCTCGGCCACTCAAAACATGAAAGGGACACAACTCAATTTATCCCCGTTTGGGTTTCTGAGCCCTACATCAAGTAGTATAATGATCTTTCTGCTAGGAATGCCTAATCGAGGGTTATAATGGTGGAAATCGAGAGAGATTGGAAGGGGGTCGCTAAGTGCTATCCTAGAGTTCGTCGGTATTGTTCCTTAGTCCCTCGATGTTGGGCCAAATCAGAATCCTTTGATCCCTTCTTAGGGGAGCGGCACCTCCCATAGGGGAGGACACGGTATACAAGTCGGCTTGGTTCTAGTCTATGGTCTATGCATCGGGTGCATGAGTCCTCTGGTGTGGCATTGTTGGACGTCTCCTTGTCATGTAGGAAGGAACCGATAGCATCGCAATCACCTCCTGACGCCGCTGCCTCCATTCTGGCGTTTGAATGTCAGGGGCTTGCCTGCTACAGCATGGCATCCCTCGGGTGAGCCTTCTCGAGGCTTCCTTGGTCTACAAGAAGTCATCGCTTGGAGGGGCTGATGAGCGGGCCCGGGAGTCCTTCGCCCCTGGAGTTGATGAAGACCTTTGTCCCATTGTGTCATGCCTGTTGTGTGACCCTACCGAGAAAATGACCGATAGGTCCTCACGCTCGATGAACAGGTAGACGGTGAAATATCTCCATACCTGTCAGGTTCTGGGTGCCTGACTGGTTCATGGGCCAGATCATGGCTTGTGGCTTAGGGCGCCGGTTGCTGCCTAGGCGCTCGCCCGGGTGTGTGCTAGTGGAGGTTAGGCTTGGGTTGTCGTCGCTTGGTAGCCCCAAGCCATGGTCGAGCCTCAAGCCTTGAGTGGTGGTACCAGGAGCGCTTGGGCTCGCCCTGACCCCTTTCATAGGGTGCGCATGAGCGTACCCAATGGGTATAGCCACCGAGCCCCTGAGCAATCAGTGGGATCGGTCAGGGGGGTCTGTCGGTCGACTTCCTCTTTCTGGGACTTAAGCTACCCCTATGTTAGACTCTCGTCAACTGGTATGGAGCAGAGTTGCTGAGGAAGAGCTTGAATCTATCAGGCTGACGAAATCTAAGCTTCCGAATTGTAAGGCCTAGTTGCTAGCAAAGGTAGGGGCGAGGACTAGATGTACCACTTTGTCTATAGTGAAGTAAAGGGCGCCAAAGGAGAGGCCCTAGCCTAGAGCAAGGTTGCCAACACCATCATTGCCAAAGAAGCCCATCTAATCTGTACAGAAGAATCTACACCCAAGACCTCCTACCTAGTGCACTAGCTGTCAATGTACTATCCACTGCAATGAATTTCTAGTGAAATGGCTAGTTTGACTGAGGGCGTTAAACAAAATCATTGTGATTGTGCGATTATTAACTTCCAAAATTGATTCATAGCGATTAGTGTGAATGAGAGCAACAACTGGAATGTTTAGTATAATATGATTACACAAACTTCCAAAATAGTTTGTAAACGTATCAACCCACCTCACATCATGTGTGAATGGGAGCATCACCAGGAAATCTTGGGGCTGTAGGATTTCACCAACTTTCCAAAATATTTTTAGCCATAGCATCAGCCCACCTCTATAAAGCGGCAAGGTCGATTGTTTTCTATCACAAAAACAAAAACAAAACCAAAAGTTCCCTCCTTGCTTTCTCCTCTCTAAAGCACCAAGCGATTGCTTGACCGTGGGTGGGACAATATGCCCGGACCACAGAAGATGTCTCCGCAAGAGAGAATTCATGCTCCACGGCGGGAGTATGTGCTACGTACTCCACGGCGGGCCGTGACCTCACGGTCAATCCATGGCAGGTTGCAAGTTTTAATTCAGTGGGAAGGCTTTCCTGATGAGAATGCTTCTTGGGTATATGTGGAGGAGCTTCGGCGACTTTACCCTTTATTCCGTCTCAGGTTTGGGATTGTGTATCATCGTCGTCGTCGTGGACCTGGTGCATGAAACAAGGCTGACAACAACAATCTACCGAATCATGAGATTCATATTATCTTAGATCATCATTTCCCTATTATCTGTTATTTTGTGTTTATCTTATACCTAGTCAACTTTTGTTAGCCCCCTCTATAACTGAGGCTGGGAATTGTTTGCTTTGTATTGTTTGGAATATATGCTTTTGTTTTCTCATGTGTCACCACATTTTTCTTGAAGCTACCATCAATGAGATCTAAAACGTTATAGGTGGAATTTTCTCAACGCTATCCGTAATGAAGTATAAGTGAGATTATAGGGAGGGTTGAAAGAGGTAGGGAGATTTTTAGTTTGAACGTTGAAAACTGTTGCGTGAAAAACTTGCAACCGTGAGTCTCTCGATCTACATTTTTTTTCAAAGTTTTCAACACTAAGCCCAAATGCATATATATATATATATATATATATATATATATATATATATATATATATAATCACTCATTCAAGCCATGATAAACAATGACTTTCTACCAAAAATAGTTGTACATGGATGAAAAATAGGAGTTTGAGTGGCAGTGCTACTAGAGGTAAAACGGCTAGTTTTACTATGGATTGTAGGATTCCAGTACCTTCCTAAATTGTTTTATTGTGGTTAGTGCAAATGAATGCAGCAACTTGAATGCTTGGTACAACGAGGTTTGAAGCATTGAACAACTTTGGGATTGCAGAATTTCACCAACAATTTGAATAGTTTATATCTATCATATGAGACAACTTGTATTATAAAAAAATTCAAAAATTTCCTCCCTGTATGTTGATGGTCAGTATATGGTATAAATTCGACCATCAAGGTTCTTAGTAAAGTGAAGATTAAAGCTCTAGCGTCGCGCACTCAAGACACATGAAATTTATACTGGTTTGGGACGGAGCCCTACGTCTAGTCTCAGAGGGGTTCGAGTTCATGTTCCTCGGTTCAAGTGCTCAGAAGGCTTACAACGGTGGCGCTCGTAAGCGTGGGTTCAGGAGTGAGAGAACTCTAGGTAGAGAAAGCCCGATCCTAAGAATGAAGGCCCGACTCCCCTTATATAGTCTTGGGAGCCAGGTGACAATTGAGAGGGAAGGTTCTCCTGACCCGAGTGGTCGAGAGGCCGAGGGGAGGGGGAGCTTGGGGAGCTTGGTCGGTGGGCCCTCTGCGTCTTGTCCCTGCTTCTATTGCATGTCTAAGTATGGTCACGGGGTTCTTGTACCTCACGTCAAGGTATAGTGTGCCATGGTGGCACAAAGTCTGAGTCATCATGTATGGTATGGCGCTTCTACAATGGCACAAGATTGGTCGTGGCCGTCAATCTCGCCGTCCTGTATAACATGGGTGCATAGTGCACGTCGTGGCCCTCATCCTTGTGCCTATTATCCCGAGGGGGGGGGGAGTGTCGTGGCGCCAGCGTGCGAACAGGGCAGTCGTCCTCTGCTGACCATCATTCTTCCCAGCCATGGTGGCATTGTTTGATGATGCAGTTGTGCTGTTAAACTCATAGACGATTTTAAAAGCATTCAATTTTATGATGATATATTATGTACTGAATCTCATCGAAAGATCTACATCAAAGTTGTATAGAATTTCATAATAGGATTAAGTCCATTTTTACCCCCTCAACTCTTATTTTTATCTAATTTTAACGCTCGACTATAAAACCATCTAACTTTGGCACCTTAACTACCAAAATTGTTTAATTTTGACCCAGAGCCATATGAAAACCACTCAAAACTGTCTCAGGATCGAAATTGAACGGTTTTGATAGTTGAGTTGCCAAAGTTAGACAAAAGCAAAGAGTTGAGGGGCAAAATGGGCTTAATCAAGTACTTTAGTTTTTTAAGATATATGAAATTTTTTGTACATTTAGATTTATTGATTGATGGAAGTGTTTGGCCATGAAAACTCAATATAAAGTTTTTGGGGGTGGGCATACCACCTGGATGCGTCTCCTAATGGGCTCTAAGACGATACATGCCTAAGTAGACTAAAAGACGGTGGCACAACACCCTGACAGATTCTGGATGTGACTTGTTTTGCGATTGCCATTGACTCCGATGGAATTTTGATGTCAAACCAACGCCATCGGTTAATTTATGAAATTATCTTTCCATGCATAGGGGATCCTCAAAACATAGTCTGCATGCATCTTGGGCGTCTGTTTTACTACTAGCTGCTCCTAGAGGCTAAGCCAAACTCGAATTCGAGTTGGACTGGTCTCCTGCTTAACTTGGACATCTTTGTTGGTCTCCTCAGCCTCCACAGCTCTCTCCAAGTACTTCGTGATCCTCTACAATGTTCCTAAGAATGATAACATTATTAGGTAGCAATTTATTCTTAAAAATGAAAAAGATAGCTTAAAAACGAGCTCACCTCTAGATTTAATTGTTGCATTCGAGCTCTAACCATTGATCCTTGCATAGCAATTGGATGATTAGCGGGCACATCCTAAGGAGTGATATCCTCATCAGGATGACATTCAGTCCCACTGGACAGGTGTCTAATCTCATCATTTAACAAAAAATAGAGATAGAATCATTCTACTGAAACACCGGAATGAATCTGTCTTGTCCCTCATTGTCCCCAAAACAAAGGCAAAAGTCTCCTGGCTTCAAGTTGTGCATGTCCCAAACAAAGATTGTTTGTCATTTTTTTTCAAGACTCAGTATAGACGCATAAGCTCATAAACATAAGCCCTTCTATCAACACACGCACACATAGTAACCAGCAGCATATGGCTCCCAGATGGATAGGAGGAGTCGTGCACAAACCATAAAGATAGCTTTAGAACCATGGTGATTCAATTAATTCTTAATCCAAAAGAAATAAGATAAAGAAACAAAAGGTAAATGGAAGTTCTAAATTACTAGATAAATCAATAAAAAGGAAAAGAGAAACAGGAGTGATAAATTAGCATATGAAACAATAAAAATGCGACATCTATGAACCACGAACACAGGAACCAGCAGCAAATGGCTGCCAACTGATCGTCGGAGTCTAGTACAAATCATAAAAGATGGCTTCAGAACGATGGTGATTCAATTAATTCACGAAATCCAAAAGAAATATGATAAAAACAAAAGGTAAATGGAAGTTCTGAATTAGCAGATGAAATAAATAAAAAGAAAAGGAAAGAAAAATGGGAGTGCTAAATTATCATATGAAATAATAAAAAAAAATGCGACGCCTGAGAGATTCGAACTCTCGCGGGGAAACCCCATGTACTTAGCAGGCACACGCCTTAACCACTCGGCCAAAGCGTCACTTGGTCATGATGACAATAAAATTTCAAACTTGAGTATTTCCAAACCATCTCCGAGTCCAGAACCAGGTTGCGCTGAGCCCCTGACATGGTGACGCCACACTCCCGGAAGGCCGAAACGGCGAAGCCCAACCAGGGCCACCAAGCACAACCGCGCTCCAACCATGGACGCCGGCGGCGCGCGTCCATTGGCACCGTCGGCCGCCGCTGCCGCAGTCGCGGGGACCTCCGTCGCGGACGAGCCCCGGGACGCGCGGGTGGTGCGGGAGCTCCTGCGCTCGATGGGTCTCGGCGAGGGCGAGTGGGCCCCCCGTCGTGCACCAGTTCCTGGACCTGGCCTACCGATACGTCGGAGACGTGCTCGGGGACGCCCAGGTCTACGCCGACCACGCCGGGAAGGCTCAGATCGACGCCGACGACGTGCGCCTCGCCATCCAGGCCAAGGTCAATTTCTCCTTCTCCCAGCCGCCGCCGCGCGAGGTACCAATCCCACCCAAAATCCTACCTTTTTGTTGTTCAATTTCGGCAAATGAGTTGGCTTCTATAATTATTTTCTTATATCCCGCCAAAATCGTTGTTTTCTCCGTCGGCTGGTGTTACACGGTCGAATCCACCAACCCTAGTTATTGTGTTGCCCGTGTAGTTGAAACTTGATTTTGAATTAGTTTTGGTTTTGCTGGATTTGTTGGCCGAGAACTTGGGATTTCTTCCATTGTTTCTTTATAACACTCATAAGAGTTTTTCTGGCGTCTCTCTAGTCTTGAAGTAGTATCTATTCTATGTAGTCTCGAAACTATGTCTGTTAAATTTGTTAACTCGTCCCCGCTCAATTCCATTGAAAGAGAGAGGGAAATGTCGACTTACAGCATAGGTTCAGATCTGTTCAGAAAGAGGTTCAATCCTAAAAGCCACATAGATCGGAGACGATAACATCATAATCCAAAACATAACCGGTAAGAGACGATTCAGAATTCTAAACTACTAGTACAAAAATTCATGTGTTGTAATAAATTCTTCTACAAATGAGGTAATGAAGTTTCTAAAGCTGCATCTTCATCTATTCTAAAATGGTATTTGTCATCCCTGTGCTGCCTTGCAGAATATGGTGATCTTTTTACTTCCTACTACATCAACAACAACAACAACAAAACTTTTAAGTCCCAAACAAGTTGGGGTATGCTAGAGTTGATATCCAGCAGAGCAATCAAGGTTCAGCCACGTGAATAGCTGTTTTTCAAGCACTCCTATCTAAGGCTAAGTCTTTGGGTATATTCCATCCTTTCAAGTCTCCTTTTATTGCCTCTACCCAAATCAACTTCGGTCTTCCTCTGCCTCTCTTCACGTTACTATCCTGACTTAGAATTCCACTACGCACCGGTGCCTCTGGAGGTCTCCGTTGGACATGTCCAAACCATCTCAACCGGTGTTGGACAAGCTTTTCTTCAATTGGTGCTACCCCTAATCTATCACGTATATCATCGTTCCGAACTCGATCCCTTCTTGTATGACCGCAAATCCAACGCATACCAAATAACTCCATCTGTAAGCTATTGTTCAGTCGAATTTGATTCCTTTCTACACATTCTGGTGGGCAATATATCAGAGTTTTTATAGCTATTGTTGCGTCGAATTTGTGCAAGAGTTATCGTCTTGCTTGGAGCGAACAGGGGGGAGCTCAGTCAGCTCTGGAACGCCAAGGCATAGCCTGTCTGGGAGGCTCATAAGCTGATTTGATGGCAGGCAGGCTTAACACGGGCTTTGGTTTAGCTAGACTTGTCACTTGTGCTCGTGTATGTGATGGGTTTAGGTGAAATTATGCACAGCATCAGCATGATCCATGGTTAGAAAATTTCTTTGTTTCAGCATGTATCTGACTGGTGTTCTACTTAACTGTTTCATTGATATGTAGCAGAATCAGCCATCAGCTGGTGGTGTTTGATTTTGAAATCTAATTGCATTTAATGCTAGTGTGGGGCCATTTTTTTAATTCAATTGGTTGTTGGTGCAGTTGGCTGAATCCGGCTTGTTCGGCTGGTATTAAAGCCGGCTGAAACTAATTTGTTGTGAGAGAAAAATACTGTAGATTCTAGCTGATAAGCCGGCTGATAAGTTCAAGCGAACAGGTCCTTGGCTGATGCTGCTGCTTTTGGCTGATGCAGCACCAGCCAAAAAACAGCCAGCCGAATGGAGCCAATGGGATAAAAAACAGTACGTCAGGCTATTAATATGTACAACAACAACAACAACAACAACAAAGCATTTAAATCACAAACAAGTTGGGGTAGGCTAGAGTTGAAACCCAGCATAACCAATCAAGGTTCAAGCACGTGAATAGCTGTCTTTCAAGCACTCCTATCAAGGCTAAGTCTTTGGGTATATTCTATCCTTTCAAATCTCCTTTTATTGCCTCTACCCAAATCAACTTCGGTCTTCCTCTGCCTCTCTTCACGTTACTATCTTGGCTTAGGATTCCACTACGCACCGGTGTCTCTGGAGGTCTCCGTTGGACATGTCCAAACCATCTCAACCGGTGTTGGACAAGCTTTTCTTCAATTGGTGCTACCCCTAATCTATCACGTATATCATCGTTCCGAACTCGATCCCTTCTTGTATGACCGCAAATCCAACGCAACATACGCATTTCCGCGACACTTATCTGTTGAACATGTCGTCTTTTCGTAGGTCAATATTCCGCACCATACAATATAGCAGGTCTAATCGTCGTCCTATAAAACTTGCCTTTTAGCTTCTGTGGTACCCTTTTGTCACATAGGACACCAGATGCTTGGCGCCACTTCATTCACCCTGCTTTGATTCTATGGCTAACATCTTCATCAATATCCCCGTCTCTCTGTAGCACTGATCCTAAATATCGAAATGTATCCTTCCTAGGCACTACTTGACCTTTCAAACTAATATCTTTCTCCTCCCGAGTAGTAGTGCCGAAGTCACATCTCATATACTCAGTTTTAGTCCTACTGAGTCTAAAACCTTTGGACTCCAAAGTCTCCCGCCATAACTCCAGTTTTTTATTCACTCTTGTCCGGCTTTCATCAACTAGCACTACATCGTCCGCGAAAAGTATACACCAAGGGATGTCCCCTTGTATATCCCTTGTGACCTCATCCATCACTAAGGCAAACAGATAAGGGCTCAAAGCTGACCCTTGATGTAGTCCTATCCTAATCGGGAAGTCATGTCTATAACAATTTTAACTATTAATAAAACTTTGGCCTTACACTAGGATCATAATGTCTAGGAACTACCTTTGTTTTTTTTTTTTGGAAAGTTTAAAATCTCATTGCATCACCGACAAAGTACAGATATAGGGCGAAGATTGCCCCGTTCGAAATGTAACTGCCTTTCAAATAGGAAAATTACAGCTATTGCATCCCTTGCTACATAAGCTTTAAGCTACATAAGCTTTAAATGGTTCAGCTTAAGATGGATTTCCTATACCTAATAAATTTTGAAGGTACCCACCCAGTTGCATTTTGAAGTTATAGATGATCATATGTAGATGATGCCTGATTGATACTTGTAGGATTGAATTCTCTGTTGCATTAGGGTATTGTGTTTTGTTTTTATTTCATATTTCCCTCTGTTCTTAATCAAAGGTGAACTCTCTGTAGCATAACACTATGGTTGTTGCATTGCACCTTGATACAGGAAGACCATAATTTATAGCTAAATTTAAATCATCTATCTTTTAATGATTCCTTCACATTCTTAAACGCCATCAAAGACTAGTACTTGACAGAATACTAGAACTGCACTGGACTAATTTGCTTTGTCCTTTGGTTGCATTTGTACTTCTGCATCGTATTTGTTTCTTGTGTGTCAAAATCTTCATTGTATGCATCTACCTATGACAAGGCTATTGGTACTTTTTGTCCAGATTCTTTGATGAAAACACACTGACTCACCAATTCCTATTAGATCTGCTATAATATTTGATCTGTTGACAAGTTCATACGAAGTACGGACCGACCTTTGAGCAGAACCACATAATCAAGTGTTCTATCTGACCATTCAGTGATAAAGTGGTGTTATGGATATGAAAAAAGTGTTTGGGTGCTTCTGACTACACCTAGCATTGAGTTTTAAGATGCATTTCTGGAAGATTACAATGTTCCAGCACAATTGATTTCTCCTTGCTTGTTATGAGGCATCAGCGGCATCACTAAGGATATTTGTTGCCTTATGATAGACATCCTTAATATGTTGATAAGAGGTTTCTTTAAATGTCGTATTACTAAATACAAGTAACATGATCTCAGTTGATCCCTTGGACTCTGCACAAAAAAATTATAATATGTACTTGCTCGCCCAGAAAATGATACATTGCTTACCTAAGGAAGCTTGGGAAGTACCAATTAACATTTGAAAAGAGTAAATTTATATGTTTCTTGCTTAGCTCATAATGAATAATCTTTCCAGTCACAAAGCACTGTTTCAAGATGTTTGTAGCCAACAATTTAAATTTTTGGCTGTATATTTAGATTTGGCTTGTGAAGCTTTGTTTCAAAAAACATTTTATTTTTTTATTATAATTTGCTGAGGTTATTTAATATAATACAACAGATAGTACTCTTTGCTTGTGTTTCATTAGTAGATCATATTGATCTCCAATATCACTTTTTCTTGTGATGGATTATACAGTGACAACTTGACCTTTTAGTGAACAATCTCTAAATTTGCTCTTTTATTAATGGTGGATTGCAAGACTCTTTCTGTTAGATACAACTTTGACCTTTAGGGAATAGTCTCTATATTTGGAAGAGTTCTCGTCAGATGCAAAGAAAGAAAAGTAGAAAACATCAACCAACAGCTGAACCCAGCAACCAAAACCATCTTTTTGCCATCAAATTTGACCAACATGACTACAGAACTTTTATATTTTTATAAAGAACTTCTACTTGGACTAGAAAACCAAGTCATTGTTAGGCATCTTCAAATCATCCCACTAGAAAGAGTACGTTAGTTGATCTTCAGATTTTCCAAGTGGGCTACCACAATTCAGAAGTCATTCATTACCTCTTTGCCTTGAGATGAGAATCCCAATGCCACAGTATGTTAGTTGTTCAAGCGTGTTATGGTATTAAGTATGTGCCTTCACCTTGAAATAAGAAGATGTGATGCTGATAGATCATGCTTAGTCTACAGGGATCTCATATTGCCTTTTTATGTTCCTAGACTCCCTACTGCAAAGAAAGCCATTTATAAATATAGTTGTTGGATGTTGTCTTCTTAGCACAACTAAAAGTGTATGAGAGTTGTGGTGAAACACTGGAACTCATGTTTTGGTGTGTCTTCTCTGGTTATGGGCTACTTAACATTTTGAATCTAGGGGTTAGTAGGAAGCTCTTGTTATTTCATTGGATTCTTGAAAAGTTGATCCAATCTTCTCTGTAGAGAACGTGTGCATAGCAGTGTTTTAGGCTAACAAGTTATTTCCTCTTCTTGGTAGGTTCGCCTTGAGCTGGCCCGGAGCCGGACCAGAATACCTCTGCCCAAATCAATTGCTCCTCCTGGCTCAATTCCCCTCCCACCTGAGCAGGATACACTGTTGGCCCAGAACTACCAACTCCTACCTCCGTTGAAGCCGCCACCTCAATTTGAGGAAACAGAGGATGAGAATGAAGAATCCACAACCCAAGTCTGACGCCAAACCCAGCAAATTCTAATCCAACCTTCTCGCAGGATCAGAGAAATAACGAGCAACAGCACACTCCCCAGCATGGTCAGAGGGTTTCATTCCAACTCAATGCTGTGGCAGCTGCTGCTGCAAAGCGTCCTCGGATGACCATTGATCAGCTGAACATGGGCTAACCATTCATCGTCGTCGGTTAGACTAGTATCCTTTTCCACAACCACTAGTCTGGAGAATCATGTTTTGAAGAGATTAGTGGTGTATTGGTATGATCTTATTGACTACCACCCACCTATTTAACCACGAGATGTGCAGTACAGCAGCAGCATAAGTTTCTGCCTGCAAGCACGTTGCTTTAGGGAAGGAAAGCAACTGTGCTAGTAGTGTATTTTGTTCTTGCTCACTGCTACAATGGTATCTGGGTCTGCATGTTCTTAGTAAAATTAGCATTCATCTCAAGAGGGCAAAAATTGCTTTATCAGTATTGCAAGTTACTTCATCCGTTTCAAATTATAAGACGTTTTGACTTTTCTAGATATATTGATTATGCTATGTATCTAAGTGCACAATAAAAACTATATATCGAGAAAAGCTGAAATGTCATATAATTTTTAGTATTAGTTATGATGGCACCAAATTGTGATTTTTATCCACAAGCAGGATTGAAACAATTAAAACATTGAACTAAAAAGAACATGAAAAACATAGTGCCGACTCTTCCACCCCTTCATAGCTTTTGTTCCCTATATCACCCTGGCGAGTGGCCGTGAGGTGAGGCATGGAGTCGATGCTGACGTCTACCCAACGTCCTCTACTGGACCGAGATTGAAAAAAAACACGTCCTCTACTAGACCTATCAAGAGCCTGTTAGATCCAGGCAGCTAATTGTTAGCTGCTAGCTAAAAGAAACCACCTAATAATTACTTTTTACTGGCGGCTAATTGTTAGCTGCTAGCTAAAAGAAGCCAACTAATTACTCCCTCCAGAAACCACCTAATAATTACTTTTTACTGGCGGCTAATTGTTAGCTGCTAGCTAAAAGAAGCCAACTAATTACTCCCTCCATTCCAAATTAGGCGGTAATTAGTTAGCTTCTTTTACTAGCAGCAAATTGTTAGCTGCTAGCTAAAAGAAGCCAGCTAATAACTACTTTTTACTAGCAGCTAATTGTTAGCTGCTAGCTAAAAGAAGCCAGCTAATTACTATCTCTATTCTAAATTATAAGTATAAGACATTTTTTATAATTTGGAATGGAGTACTTTTTACTAGCAGCTAATTGTTAGCTGTGCTTAAAGAAGCCAGCTAATTACCTTTTACTAGCGAGGCTATTAGCTGAAACTTGTTTGGATGCTCCAGCTAATAATTAGTAATAATTTATAATTATTAAGAGCTGGCTAATGATTTTTTATTAGTAGTACTTCGCAATTAAGAGCCAGCTAATATTTTTTATTAGCTAAATAAATCATTTTGAGCTATTAATTTGGTTATTGGCTGAGGTGTTTGCGTCCACTAGAGCTAATTTTACCAGCTAGTAACTATTAGCTCATAGGGTCTAAATATGACCCAAGTACTCCTACTAGACTACTTGAGTACTAGCACATCTACATTGCAATGGAAACTTCAGCTACTTTGCACCTGCAATCGAATATTGAGTTGCCCTCATCCTGAATTGATAAACGTGTTTTGATCAGGGAAACTCATGAAAATTTTACTCTTAAATTTTCTTATAATATGTTGTCATTTGCTAAAGAAAATATCATCGTAGAGGCACTTTGAATGCAAGTTTTACATCCTAGTCTTGCGTGTACTTTGAGTAATTTGAGTATGCATTAACATACCCTCTACTGATCAAGTTTTAAGTGGTATTAGAGTTTTTTCCCAAAAAATATGAAATTGCAGTACAATGTTAAGTCAAACCATCTTAAGTTATGAAATAAATTTTCATAGTACACTTATTCAGAGTTATAAATGCTAATACTATTTTCTTTAAATTTTGATTAAATTTAAGATAATTTGACTTAAATCAAACCTAGAATTACATCTTTTGGGGACAGAGGTAGTATATGTTAAGTTGGCAGATTTTGTATATTCAAAACAAATCATATTTGATCTGATTGATGTTGAATCTCACTAGTCGCTAGTTCTCTACACCCAGTGTTTTCATCTCCACGTATAACACGTGAGATTCCTGACTGTGGCACTGCAGTGAGATGTTTTATAAGGCGTGTTTGATATGGAGCGTAGGGGTGGCTTGGCCCGTCAGCCAGCCCCAGGCTAGCCACGGCCTGGTCTAGAGCAGACACAAGGGCGTGTTTGATTTGTTGTAGTTGAGGAGACAGGCCCAGGAGAGGCTATGTTTGATTTCTTCCAGCCAGCCCGGCCCAACACCAACTACCTCCAACTACCAGTTGGAGATGGTGTTTGATTTGGGTCCAGCTAGGCATAGACCAAATACCAGAATCAGCAGGGTAGAGAGAACAAGAGCAGATAACAGGTAGTTTCATAAGCATGCAAATTGATCAGACAAGAAGTTACAACAACAGCAATGTGAATTAATCATATTGGCCTCAGACTAAGTATTGTTGTCATGCATTAATTAATCATAGCTGCCTTCAGATAATTAAAAAACAATCTTACAGAGATATCAACATCACAAATATGAGTTCAGTACATACAACACTTGTCCAAAAGCATAACCAGATAAGACATGGGTTCATTAGACAGAGAAGAAAAACATGAAGGCAGGTAATCATGCTTAGGTTGTCATCATTGGCCTACACATTGCAATTACACGAAGGAGACTTGTTTAGCTTCTGCCAAAGAGCAAACATCACACAAAGAGCCAATATAAGCACATTCTTCCAACATCAATCTTACCATCAACAGCAGGAATGCATTGACAACAGTCATCTGGGAGCAGCTGGGAGGGGAGGGGAGTTGCTGCTCCTAGAGATGCATTGAAATCTCTCACTGCCTCTTCATAATTCTTGTACTTCAAAAACCTAGCATTAAAGAACCCAAGAACTTGTTCATTGCACTCATGCTAGGTTTTGTAAATCCCAGGTTTCTTCCCAATGAAAACCACATAGCAAGGGACCATTTGCTGTGAAATCAAAAATTGAATTAGCCTCAGTCAATTGCAAAAGCAAGCCATGAGTGTGGCATTGAAGATCTTGGGATTGAGAGAAGAAACAACCCATGATCCACCAGGGGCAGCATCACTGACCGATGGAAGCCGACGACCGATGGGCTGTACCGAAAGACCTTAATCTGCCAAAAAATCATACGTGGTGGATGGCAACTGGGCCTTCCGATTAGCAAATGGAAACACAAACTCATTGAACACCACATGACGAGAAATAATGATCTTATTGGAAGACAAGTCCAGACACCGGTAGCCTTTGTGATCGGAGGGATAGCCAAGGAAAACACACATGGCAGAGCGAGGCGCAAGTTTGTTGATGGTTGTGGCAGAAATGTTGGGATAGCAGAGACAACCAAATACACGTAGATGGGAGTAAGAAGGCCGAACCCCATGGAGAGCGAAATGAGGTGTTCCGAGGCTTAGAGTTTTGGTGGGGTGAAGATTGTGAAGATGAGTTGCTGTGTGCAGGGCTTCCACCCAATAGGATGGAGGGAGGCTAGCTTGGAACATAAGGCTACGGATGATGTTATTAGTAGTGCAGATAATGCGTTCAGCTTTTCCATTCTGGGGGGAAGTGTGGGGGGCATGGCATGCGAAGAGCAACGCCATGGGTGAGGAAAAAGGAGCGAGTGGAAGAGTTATCAAATTCCCGACCATTGTCACATTGGACGCTTTTGATGGTCGTTGAAAACTGAGTACGGACATAGGCAAAAAAATGGGCTAGGGTGGCGAAAGTGTCAGATTTTAGGCGGAGTGGGAAAGTCCACAAAAAATGGGAGCAGTCATCAAGAATAACCAAATAATATTTATAGCCGGACACGCTGACAATAGGAGATGTCCATAAATCACAGTGAACTAAATCAAAGTTCCGAATGGCACGGGAACTAGAATGGGAAAAAGGTAAACGACAATGACGACCGAGTTGATAGGCATGGCAGATGGACTCAGTGTCACATTTATTACACTCTATAGCGGCACTGGAAATGAGTTTCGTTAATGCCGGCGAGCCAAGATGACCAAGACGGCGATGCCAAAGTGAAGTGAATGCAGCGAGGAGAGCTTGGGGACTGGGGAGGCTGGGCAGTAGGGGGTAGAGGTCACCAGTACTATTGCACCTGGCGATCACGCTCCGAGTGTGAAGATCCTTCACAGAAAGACCAAAGGGGTCAAATTCAACTGAGCAAAGGTTGTTAGTAGTAAAGCGATGAACGGATATCAAATTTGTAATAATATGAGGGGAGACAAGAACATTCTATAGAGACAAAGGGCATGCATAAGGAAGAGCGGTGGAACCAGTGGCGGTGACAGGTAACAAGGAACTGTTACTGACAACAATATGAGAGGGAGTGGAACGAGACGACAAATGGGAAACAAAGAGAGTACCTGTGTCGAACGCCATATGGTTGCTCGCGCCAGAGTCCATGTACCATTCACCTGAGGGTGGGGGCGTCAGCTGCATGGTGTTGAAGGCGTTGGTGAGGCCAGCTGGATCCCAATAGCCGGTGCCGGACATAGGAGTCCACAACGCCGACTGCCCGGGGTAGACGGCGCCGGTCGATGGTGGTGACGGCACGGTGAAGTACTGTGTAGGCACGCCATGACCCGCGGCAAGTAGCGCGGGAGGTGGCGGTGGGACGCTGACATGGAGCCCCACAGGCACAGGTAGGGGTGCCAGGGGAGGATGCCAGCCTGGGGTGTCAGGGCGCAAGGTCGGAAAGGAAACCGGCGGGCGTGCGTGCAGCCAGACCTGGACAGTGCCGGACCAGGGGTTTGCTGGCAGTCCAGGGTAGCGAGGACCGCCAGAACCACGCCCCCGACCGTGCCCCCAGCCACGCCCCTTGCCGTAGCCATCGTAGCCGTTGTGTTTAGCTGTTGCCATGGCCGTGCTGGGGAGGGCCAGCGGGTGCGCCACTGCTGCCAGGAACAGCCACCCCACCAGTGGGGGGGCGTGAGCCTGACGGGGCCTGTGCGGAAGCAGCGACGAAGGCGGCGATGGGATGAGCCTTGGCCTTCTGCGTGATCTCCTCAAGGTGTAGGTCAGCATGAACATCAATAAATGATGGAAACGGCCTCTGCCATGCAATGAGCGAAGCCAAATGTGAATACTTCTCATTCAGGCCACGAAGAACATTAAGAACAAGAGTGTGATCGTGCACAGGCTCGCCAAGATCGCCGAGCGCGTCGGCCATACTCTTCATCTTCTGGAGGTAATCGGTCATGGAGAGATCACCTTGGAAGAAGTTGCGGAGTTCGGCGTCGAGGAGGAGGGCGCGAGTCTCCCGGTTGCCGATGAATTGTTCCTCGATGCCGAGCCAAACATGGCGAGCAGTGGGCACGGTGGAGATGGTGTTCTGGAGCCACCCAAGAATTGTGCACTCCATGTGTGCCCACGCTGGGACCATGGGGAAGGCCTCGTCGGAGAGCACATGATCCATGAGGGCATATTTGCCCACGACGTGGAGAAAGATGTGGCGCCACTTGGAATAGTTGGGGGTGCTGAGATCGAGGATGACCGGGACGAGCATCTGGATGTTGGGAAGGCCAACTGCCTGGGAGTGGAGGTCGGCGATGGCAGCAACCTCATGAGCACGAGCTTCGGCTTCCAGGCGAGCGAGCTCGTCGGCCTCAGACTTGGCATGTGCGGTGCGATCGGCCTCGGCGGCGGTGAGGGCATCAGCGTCAACCTTAGCACGAGCAACGCGCTCGGCCTCGGCTTCACGGAGACGATTGAGCTTGGCGCGCTCATCGCCGGAGAGTGCCATGGGCAAGGGAGGGAGGACGCCCGACTGGGGTTAGCCGGCGGCGAGAACTAGAGTAGGTCGCAGGATGCGGCGGCTCGATACCATGATAGACGATAGAAATCGTGTATATTCAATCATAAGTGTCGTGTACATGTATATACTATAGCTTCCGTATCCAACCGACTCATAGAAGCATTGTTCGGTGGATAGAAAGCGAACGACAATCAAGGCTAGACTTACCAAAACAGTACACGCCAATCAATCAAGGGCTAAACATGTTGGTATGAAAGGATACAGTGCCATGCAAGGATTCATTTGTCTAACACAATTTACCATCGACTCGCGGTGCACGGCCCAGATCATCCACCATGATATGGACGCGTGGACCGGCTCCACGGGCTCAGCCACTGCACGCCGGCCGCCACAGCGAGCAGAACGACACCGGCTGCCCCTTCCACCGCAGTGCCACCGCGCCGGCCGCCCCCGACGCCGACATCTCCCAACCGCCGTCGTACTTCCTCAGCAGCGACTTGGCCGACTCCACCGCCTCGTCCCCGAACGCGGACTCCTCGAACCCAGCCGCCGCCATGCGCTCCCGCCACGCCTCCCTCCCTGCCCCCGCCGCCTCCGACGCGACGGACGTGCCGGCCTCGGCCTCCAGCAGGCGCCTCTCCTCCCCGTCCCTCCCCTTGAACGCCGCGGACGTCGACTCCAGGAACCGCCACAGCAGCTCCAGCCTCGCCGTGAACTCGCCGGCCGCGGTGCCGTCGCCCCCGCCGTCGAGCTCCGAGACCACCACCAGCTCCGGGTTGAGGCCTCGGACCTTCCTTAGGATCTCTGTCCGCTCGTCGGCGCCGGCGTGGCCGAGCCGGAACTGGAGACACACGACGAAGGCCTCGCCCGGCGGGGAGGCCAGCCCATGATGCACGGAGTCCAGGGAGGCTGCGCGGCTGATGGCAAGCTGCAGGTTGATGGACTTGGCGTACCGGAGGAGGTGCGGCGAGAAGTCGTACCCCGGAGGCGACGACGAGAAGGGCGCCGGCGGAGTGGCCGCGGGGCCCGCGACGGTGAGGCGGACGGAGGGCGGCGCGCGCCCGCCGGGCAGCCGGGTCAGCGACTCCAGGAGCGTCGGCCACTGCACGCCGTGCGAGACGCCGAAGTCGACGACGTGGAGTGGCCGGGGCTCCGCGGAGCCGCCGCGCGACGCGGCCTGCGCGATGGCGGCGTTGGCCAGCGCGTTCGGGAGCGCGAACCACGGGCTCACCTCGTGGAACCTGATGAGCGACGCGCGGAACAGCCGCGGCTCCGCGCCCGCGAACGCCGGCGTCGGGCACTCGCACGGCGGCACCCGCACGGTCGCTGCGGCCGCGGGGCCAACGGCGGCGGGGAGCCTGCGGGCGAGCGCGCGCAGCCCGTGCGCGGCCAGCCGGTGGTTGGCGTCGCCGGAGAAGGAGGCGAGCTCGCCGAGCACGTAGAACAGGTGCTGCACGCGCGACAGGTTGCCGGCCTCGACGGCGGCCGTGCACGGGTTCAGAAGCTGCTCCGCCCACCTCGTGTCCCGGTCGGATCCCGCTCCCCCGCCCTTGGAGCTGCCCTTCTTGCTGCCGCTGCCGCTACCGGCACCTGGCCTGTCCTGGTCCGCGCCGCGACGCTGGTTGCTGCCACTGTGGGCGGACGCCCTGTGCGCCGGGGACTTGCGCTTCTTGGACGAAGGTTCCGACGGTGACGACACGGCCGGTGACGCAATGCTTGGCGAGGTGTGCGCCAGGGGCGGACTGGTTGTCGTCAGCAGCGGCGCCGGGGGCGAGAGCGTCTGCGCCACGACGCTGCCAATATCATCTTGCTGCGCCGCCGCGGGATTGGACCACCACCCATAGCCGCCGCCGGCGATGTCGACATCCGCGGTGAGGAAGGAGATGGAATCCTCAAGCCAGTTGAAGCCGCTGTTGGTCGTGGTGGCGGCGAGCTCCGGGTGCTCCTGCTCGTGGCAGCTCATGGGCTTCATGAATGCAATCTTGCAAGAAGATGAGATGTGCATGGACATGCACCAATAGCAACAACAGGTGGGAGTGGATCCGCTTGGCGTTTGCGTCTTAGTTAGGCCTTGCTTTGATTTATGAAGCTTAATCTAGGGTTTGATGAATTGATTGGAGGTTAATGAGGACGGAGCAGAGATCAGTGGCCTTGTTTATGCATTGGTGGGGTTATTTTAGGGTTCTGCCCTCGTGGAACTGACATATTCCCTACATTTTGGTGGCATATGGCTCTGTGAAGTACACCATAGCATATCTCTCGAGATTCTGCGCTCGTCGTAATTAACAAAAGGACCTCAGCAAACTTCTCTTAACATAAGGCAAGCTTGATTGGCTGAATTTGAATGTTCAACTCCAACTTCTTATGCTTCTCAACTGCTGTTCTAGATGACTAGATAAACCATGTATGTCCCCATTATGAAGCAGAGTATTAAGGCCCGTTTGGCACGGTTTCTCTATCGGCTTCTGGAGCTATTTGGAGCCATTTTGCGTCAAACGGAGTAAAATAAAACGGCTTCATCTATGAAGTCCCTTAAATCGTGCTCTTACAGATGTTTGAGGTGGGATGGAGCCAACAATAATGGATTGAGGTGGGATGGAGCAAAAATAGCGGCTTCACCTTGTCCTGGTGAGCCCGCGAGAGCATGTTTTAAAAAGTTCTATATGTGGAGCTGTTTTACTAACGGTTTACCAAGAGTTGCTCACGGAGGTGAAGCAAAAAAAAAAAATCGTTTTCACTAGCAAAGTGAAACCGTGCCAAATGGGGTCTAAACATAGTCTTACAAGAATCTAATAAAGAAAAAAAGAGAGGCAATTTTGATGGACAAAATTGAATCATGACCGGAAATTCCTGAGTGTTCTGTTTTTTAATTTTTTGCGAGGAGAGTGTTCTCATTACGATTCAGTTCCATTTTTACTCAAAGTTTTGAAAATCGACGATTATGTCTCGCCTCGGCGCGCCTAGTCGCTAGGCTATGGCCTGGCGCCTAGACTAGGGGGTAATCGCCCCTCTAGGCGGGCGGAGCGACTAGGCGGAGCTAGGCGGCGACTCGGCGCCC
Organism: Miscanthus lutarioriparius; assembly: GCA_904845875.1. Classification (NCBI taxonomy): domain Eukaryota; kingdom Viridiplantae; phylum Streptophyta; class Magnoliopsida; order Poales; family Poaceae; genus Miscanthus; species Miscanthus lutarioriparius. The sequence continues at coordinate 42,642,949 of CAJGYO010000001.1, forward strand.
AGGAGCCCTAGGCGGCGCGGAATCGAGCTAGGCGGGCGACGTGGGCCATCACGCAAAAAGAATGGCTCACAGGTGAGTGCGCAAGAGAGCTCCAGCGCGAGGAAAAAGCCACACACGCTACTGGAGAAGGATAAGGGGAGAAGGGAGAGAAAGTCGATTCGCCTCGACCTCGACCTCCGCCGGAAGCAGTCCCACTGCCACGCTGCTCGGGGAAGCAAAATCCACGGTGAGCCTCCTCCCCTTTGGCAAGACCATGCCGGCGACGCTGCTCCCCCCGGTCTCCTTCCTCCTCGACGAGCTCATCCCCATGGTCGTGCTCCTCCCAGCACGGGAAGCAGTCCCCCTGGGCTGCTGCGGCTTTCGTCTGGAAGCAGATCCCACCGCGAGCCTCCTCCCCCCTTGGCAAGACCTGGCCAGGCGACGCTGCTCCCCGCCGGGTCTCCTTCCTCCTCGACGAGCCTGCGTCCCAAGGGTCGTGCTCCTCCTCGCCGGCCTCTTCGTCTTCGCCGCCAAGCTCCTCCCCGCCGGTCTCCTCCCAAGGTCTGTATGTCCTCCCCTACTCCTCTGTATTCTTCCCCTACTTTGTCTGTTTGCAAACATATACAGCCGATCTCCTCTGTTTCCTTTCCCTGAGTTGTTCCTTTTCCCTGCTCTCCTCTCCTCTGTTTCTGAAATCTGAAATTGTTGAATGATTCCATGTATCTACTATGATGAATCTGTGAAATTGTTGACTGCATCTGTATGTATATATATATATGAATTTGTTGACTGATTGGCGATTGCATGTATATGTTTGTAATTTGTTGATTGATGGCTTGAACTCAGATGACGGGAACAGAGGGTCAATCTGAAACTGCAAGGTATGTCTACTGGTCCTTCCCTATTTTTTATCTAAATTATTCATGATTTGTGCTATAAATGTATATATTATATATTGATATATAAATATAAATTGGTAAAACGCCTAGAAAAACGTCTAGCATCGCCTAGGCTAGACTAGTCGCTAGGCTAAAGGTCATCGCCTAGATTTCGCCTAGGGCTAGCAAAACTTTGTTTTTACTACTAGTGTTCTGATACTCCATCTATCTATTTTGTAACGGAATCTCAAGCTTTGAACTCCCTTCTTTCTTATAATATGGAGCATTGCTCTTGACTCGGATATGGCTCGGTTCATTCAACACTTGGTTTGGTGACAATTGTATATTTACTCTGTCTTTGAGACATCACGGTTGCTGGGAAACATTGCGACAGTAATGCCGAAGCAGTTTAATGGTGGAATTGCCGCCCCCATTGGATGGGAGCCGGAGAAGGGCGGCTGTCACAGCATTTCGGTACAGGGATTAAGAGTTTGGTTGGAGGGCGACAGGAACGGCCACTACTCGATAGTTGGTACGCCTATGTTACTTGTTGCTTGGATCCATTCTAGATCTCAAATGATTGGGATCCAAATGACACCATCACAGGTGCATGTGGCCTGATGTGGGGACACCCATCCCTGCCCTGCAAATGCTTATACTGCTGCTGCCTTCAGCGATTGCTCTTTGTTTAGTTTTTGCTGAAAAGGTCGGATGAGCTCACTTCGATCTACCAGCGGTCGACAGATGTTCATCCTGAAAACTGCGATGCGTATTTTAGTTGATTCTCTCTGTATTCTTGCTGAGTATTGGTATGTGCAGACCCCAGAATTTAAATTAAAATACAATGCACTATTAAGAGGTGTGACTTGCAAGCTTGAAATTTTCTGCTTCTTCTGAATAATTTTGGAGACACAAGAGCGCACATTGGTCATCTGAAATGAAAAATAGCACTATGCTTCTAGTTGGTATGCAAATGCGCGCGGCAAACCCAAATGTGTGCGTTTGAAGTTTTCAAACAACTCTTGTTTTCCATGAAAGGCCACACAGCTGGACTCTTTCAGTGTTTGTAAAAGGTAGGGGGAATTCCTTGTGTGCCATTAAAAAAAAATCGCGATGCCCTATGAGTCCTTGAAAAAGTTCAGCGGTCTTCGGCGCCACTGCTCCAACTTTTTTGTGCCCTCCATGCCACTGCCGTCAATCTGGACTCTAACGCCGTCAAACTGTAGGTATGAAAAGTCGAAAATACCCTTAAGTCTAAATATATTATTAATTTTTTTGAGCATTTAACGACTTCAATGAAAAAACTCAAAAACTAGAAAGTTGTAGATCTCGTCGAGATCTATAATTTTCATATAAAATTATCTTTATTTAATTTCACAAAAAAATATGATTTTTCTAAGATATATTAATCATATCAAATCATATTTTTTTTATGAATTAAATGAAGATAATTTTTATATGAAAATTATAGATCTCGATTTAGATCTACAAATTTTCAGCTTTTGAGTTTTTTCATTTGAAGTCGTTAAGATGTTAAAAAAAATTAATGACATATTTAGACTTAAGAGTATTTTTGACTTTTTACACCTGCAGTTTGACGGCATTAGAGCTCAAACTGACGGCAGTGGCATGGAGGGCACAAAAAAAGTTAAAGTAGTGACGCCAAGACCGCTGAATTTTTTTCAGGGCTCTGAGGCATCGCGATTTTTTAATGGCACACAAGAAATTCCCGCCAAAAGGTAACTGCAGGCTGATTGGTTCCTGTCATAAGCACAAATTCAGCAAGCTGGACAATTTTTTGCTTTCTGGAATGCTCACAACTCCACTAATATACTTATTCAATTGTGAACTGTACGGATGGTGATGGTAAAATTGTCATGGAAGATGCACACAAGCAGTAATGCAGTACTATTCAGACGGCAGCATGTCTTTTATATTGCTCCGTCCAGACATATCTTACTCCAAATCCATCAGTCCTGTGTCTTGGCCACAACACTGGATACTGTACTAAGATAGCTGTTCCTTTGTTCTATTGTGATGGATGCTATGGTAGTTTTCACTGGTCTAGCCAGCAATTTTATCCATATGCCTAACTCCAATTCCCTTCTTATCGTCTTCTCAGATTTCTCATTGAGTTTCTTTTTTTTTAAAGTAAAATGCCAGGAGTTTTCTCTTTCAAATTAAGACAGGAAAGGGAGCTTTTAGACAAAATACAATTTACAGCCAAGGCTGCAGCAGCACAGCAAACCGGGACGAAGATAAGGCTTAGACAGGCCTCGAACACAACCAAAGCAAGCAAAGCGAACTGCATGGGGTGATCTCGTCCATGTTGAAATATGAAGTGAATTAGCCATCTTCTCCATGAGCTTAAGGTTTTTGATTGAATTGGTCGGTGCATACAACTCAATATGATATCAACAGTTGCTCCATCTTGTTCGACATCGGAGACTTGGGGAAGCCCCATGTGAGAGGGAGTATTGGAATATAAAGTAAATTGCTCATGTTCCCTATTAAGTTAAGCTTTTGGATTGAACTGGTCAGTGCATGTAATTTAATAGTCCAAAAATACGGAAGACAGTTGTGTCTATTGATTGGTGACTAGTAGGGAAATTGCATGTAATTATACAAATTCTGATAATAATCATTCGATATCATTGCACAAAAAAATTGATAAATATTTTCGCAGCTTTCAGTGGCTCCACCTCTTCCTTGTATAATTCCACTTGGAGGTTGTTGACCTATCAGTACACTTTTCCTTGTGATATGATAAACAAGCCACTGTAACATGCTAGCAATTGACCTGTTTTATTTCGAGTGTCCTTCTAGATATCAGTGCAAAATATGTTATTTGCTTGTGTTTTAACTAATTCTTTGGTGTAAATAGTTGACAAATAAACGATGCTTTCCTTTTATGGAGGTTACGTAGATCTAATTTAGATTCTGACAAATTATATATAAACAATGGTTTCCTATGTATGATTTGCAGGAGGTTGCGTAGATCTAATTTAGATTCTGACAAATTGTATGCATCTCAGCACATCTGGCGTATGCTTTAAACTTTCAGACTAGTTGGCTGTTCTTATATTGCCAATCCCAAAGTAGGGATACTTCGCAACTTGTATGCAGTTAAAAAGAACCAAGTGACAGTGATATCTTTGACTCTTCAGTCTTGATCATTTCAGCCTGTTCGCTTGTTGGTTTCAACCAAATTTCAAACCAACCAAACAACAATATTTTTCTCTCACAAAAAACCAAAGACGAACCAGCCCAAACCAGCACCAAAGACCAACCAAATGAACAGGCATTGAATCTTTCGGCGTGAATACTTTGCATTAACTTGCACTGCACTTTACGTTGATCTGAATTTATCATCTCCTGTTTCTATCAAACCTGTTGTCTACCTCAGCTCCACATGTTCAGACTTCAGACTGAACTCAGTCTTCATGCTATCCAAATTCATGGGGGAAATTGTGGAGCTGTAGTAAGAACACAATCCAGTGCAATGATTCGTCGAACTTAGAGGCAATAATGGTACTGCGATTAAACAAAACATGTCCTTGTCCATATCCTAAGCATTGAGACAACATCACACAATTAAATTAGACCACAGACAGTAACCGCCTCGCATTTTTCTTCCACTCACAATCATCCATGTCACTGGAGCCTTGGCAGCAAGGGAGCTCCTGTCCACTTGAAACCCAGGACCACATCTATGAAAACCATACAAACAATTTTGATATAATAGTCTCCATGTTGCGTTGGGCGAATGCAAGGTTGGCACACAAGACCTCATCACCTCAGTGTAAGCAACAGACTAAATTATTCAAGATTCTTGTGGTGACGAAGCGGGGCAGGAATATACCCCTATCAAATCCCTTGTGCCTTCATAATAAAAATGGAATTTGGTTTCAGAGCAGAAATCTTATATCTTGACGTTGGCGATGTGGATGTGCCCATTGTTTATAGGGCGTATTCTGGAAGTACCTGAAAGAGGAAAGAGATAGTACTTTCTTTTTTTTCTGAAACGAACAAAGAGATAGTACTTTCCTTCCCTCATCGATTGATCTGGATTTAAAAACCTGCAAATTGCACCGTTTTGTCATTTGTGGTGTGGTTAAGGCAAGTGTAGTACAACCTTGCAGCAAGTACAAAAGCTGAATCACAAGAGGCTTGTACTGATGAAACCAGAACAAAAATCAGAAGCACGTTCAGTGAAAAAGTCTGTAAGGTAGACAGCTAACAGATGGAGTATAATAATTTCCTTTGACGTAATATATGTTTCTTGGAACAATTCAGCCTGAGCAATGAGTGACACCATCTTGTGGCACGTAGCTGTCCTTGGAAAGCACTGCACGTACATTATTGGCTGGAACACAATAGTGTTAATTGTGTTTCAGTCAATAATACACTGTATACGTTGCCTTCTGAAATTAGATATGTTTTTCTCCCTTCTCTCAGTGCTCACACGCCAACTTGCAGAGACCAGCAATGCTGGTTGTTTTCTCGACCAGAAACATCGGTTGACATCACAGGGTTAGGGTTAGCTGAGGTCGGCTGCCCTGCCCTGCCCAAGAAATCGACGGAAACCATAAGCAATGAGTGCTGATGACAGACCAGTGAAGAAGGTCAGACTAACTTTGGATGGGTGAAAGCAAAGTTAATCTCTTCTGAACGCTGAGTGAGAGAGCGAAGAATCAATGATTCGCTGATGGCCTATTGACCACGGAGTAGTGAACAGAACAGCATATGAGGTAAGCAGGTAAGCTTGCTTGAATCTATCATGCATGTTTCTTGAACCATCCTTGTGATGTTGCCTCGAGTCAGCACTAATGCACCATCATAAGCATAAACAGCATCCAGAGATGTCGCTGTCGGAGAGGCATCTTGCCCCATTCATTGTCCTAAGCAAATTGAAGAGCTCTGAATAGCTTAATCAAGTTTGCATGACTGCATAAGAAACCAAGCCACCTGGCCAGTGGAATGGAAACACGAAGTAAGCTGCCCCTTGCCTTTCTAGCTTCTTGTGACTTTACAGATCTGGACTCCTCTTCTTTTGTTAATTTATTTACTTCTTTGCCCAGCTCTTTGGTGATAGCACAAGATTATTCTGTATACTTTGGCAGGTTGCGGTGGCAGGCAAAATGAGTCTGCATCTCAACTTTTGCAACATTCTAACATCTATAGATGCACTGTGGATATGCATCATTTCAGAAATTTTCAAACTTCTAGGTCTATGTTTGTACGGGGTCCTCTTTTTTAGTCAAACAGGAGGTAAAAACACCCCTACTGGACTTTTATTAAAGATAGTAAAAACAGAAGTCCAAAAGAACGAAGTTAAGAAACAAAAGAAAGAGAAAGAAAATGAGAAAGATTACATCCGAGCTTCTAACCGTAGACTAATAAGGGGGAAGTATTTCTGCTTTGCCGGATGGATAACCATGGCAAACTCCTTCCTAAAGACACACTTGGCTTGCTCCACCGTGGGCACAATTCTTTGGAAGATCCAGCAGAGAAGTATAATAATATACATGAAGAAAGGAACTCTTAACTGGTGTTTAAAGGTTGTGAGCACATGTATGACAGAATGAAGAATTGAATATTACCGTCAAAGTGGATATTAACAAAGTTCCAGCAGGCAAGAGCAAAAGGACATTGAAGAAAGAGGTGGTCCAGAGACTCTTCATGATCAGTAGCAAAGAACGCAAGTGTAAGACTGCAACTCCACATTCCTCCTTTTCAACAAATTTCTTATCCTAAAACGAACCTTTTGAAGAAGCCAGAATAAAACCCTGTGCTTCGGTTGACAAGAGCATTTCCCAAGCCATGAGAAAACACCATAGCAAAAGGTTAGTGAAGGTCTGAAGCTGCCTTCTAGCTGCATTAGTTTTCCTTGTTTATCACAACTTTAGCTAACGGCATAAAGTTTGCTGCTTTTGTGATAGAAAAGGAAACAATACAACATTTGTTCTTTGAGTGCCATTATGCCCATTTTCTTTGGCGCGCAGTCCATGTTGTGTTTGGTATCAAGCCGAGCCCCGACATTCTTACCATCTATTTGGCAGTTGGTCGAACTTCAGGGGCAAAAACCATAATATAACCTTATTGACTAGGGCTGCAGCTCCTTGCTGGGTAATTTGGCTAACAAAGAATGATACAGTGTTTAATAAATGTCATCAAAAAACGTTTTTGCAGGTTCTATTCAGAGGGACGTACTGGCTTCGGTTGTAGGCTCTGTTGTAGCTCATGGATGATCACAAACATGAGATGCTTGAGGCGTGTCAAGTCCTAGAATCTTGTGCCATGGAGTTCTTCATATCCAATAGATGGCCTTTCATTTTCCATTTACAATAATATTGTGGAACTGTTGTAAGTGTTTAAAGTGAGTGTATTTGTTTAACTTCGGACTAATGCCTTTTTTAAAAAAGAAGATGACTGAAATTGGAAATTTCCACTATAAAAAAAAAAGACTAACGGCTGACCGCGGATTGCCTTCATCTGGTTCATTTGCGACCTGGTACGAAGCTGGATAAGAAATGTAATGCTAGAGCCTAGAGCTGGTATGGTTAAAACAAGAAGAAGAGATTTCAATAAAAGGCTTACTGATGGATTTCTGCTGATCTTGCACTGGAAACAGGCCGCTATAACAGTAGAGAAAGATGCACCAGAAAGCCGAGAGGCCCATGGGCCAACATGATTGTTCAAGGAAAGTATGAAGACTGAAGAGCGAGAGCTCAGAACGGTTGCATTGACTGTTACAGGCCCAGGCATCTCATGTAGTCATGTCACTAGTCATGCTACCGACGTAATGGCATGCCATATAGGCCATATAGATCATACATCTAAAGTTCTTGCTAAACCAGCAATGCATGTCTTGTAAACAAAATTTAAATCTCGTGCTGTTTTTCCAGGCATCGGGTCTTAATCTAGTCTTTGAATTGATTACTATCAGAATGTTATGTGCTTTTGTGTTAAACTTTGTAGTCTGTGTACACTGATATGCAGAGATTGGGAGTGCTTTCAAGAGTGCTGTATCAACTCAATGTAACTGTCTTGAATTTTAAAATCTTCCCTATCATAAAAAATGGCCCCCATTCTGAAACATACATCTAGAAATAGCAGCAAAAGTGGCCCCCATTCTGCATATATACACGAGTGAGTACATTACTTTAGAAATAGCAGCAAAAGTGGCAGCACAGAAAGACCATGCAAGAATGTACACTATTATACAAACACGCAGCAGCAGCAGCAGCAGAAGTTGATAGCTTGATAGTTGAAGCAATACCAAAAGGAACCCTATTACCATGCCATAGCCTGATTGCTTATTGCTTATTGCTCTTCTTATCTAGCAGTACTGCAGTAGTTCTTCTACACCTTCAAAATGTACATACAGGTCGGTTCTAGTTCTCGTTGCAGGACAATTGCTGAAAGGCGTCCTTGACCGCTGCTATGGCCGCTAGGTACTTGCTCCTGCGCTCCAGGTACATCCCCTCCCGCACCAACCGCTGCCCGGTGTCGTCCATCTGCAGCAGCGTCTGCTGCTCCAAGCGATCATCGATGAACAAGCGTGCGACGAGGAACGAGAGCGAAGCAGCGGTATGTAGGCTGTGGAGCTGATCGCCCTGATGATACGGCAGTGGTTTCTGGTTCAGCTTGTCCGAAAGCATGGCCACATTCTTGAGGTGCTGTTCCACCTGCTGCATCAGGCTACCCAAGTCACCCTGTGGCACAGAGTCAGAGCCTTGGTGGTGGTGGTCACTCAGCACCTGGATCCTTGCAACCACATAGGGCTTTGTCCTGACGATGTCGATTACCCGGAAGCGGTCTTTGCCCACGCAGGTGAGGAAGAAGCGGCCGTCGGTGAGCCTCTCGCACTCCACGACATGGACGACGCACCCGACGTCGGCCATCCTCCCGCTGTTGCCCGCCGAGCAGATGACCCCGAACCAGAGGCCCTGCTGGAGCAGGGTGTGCATCATGATGCGGTGCCTGAACTCGAACGCCTGCAGCTGGAGCGTGGCGCCAGGGAAGACGACCGATGGGTACATGAGGATGGGGATCTCGGCGGTCTGGTCTTTCGGGGTCTGAACAACCTCGTCCATGCAGCCGTGCAGATTGGCCTTGCATTTCAGCAATGGTGTACGGAGCTGCTGCTTCTTCGTGGTCGTGGCAATGGCAACTCTTGTTTGTTGTGGTGGGTCGGGTCTTGGAGGAAGCTTTGGCTGGTGAGGAGACAAGGACGATGGACTGAAGCTGTGGCTGTTTGGCCTTGCCAATTTGGATGGAAGGTGCAGGGTCCTGAGGGCCATTGTATATGTGTTTCCTTCACTCAGAGAGTAAGAGTAGTCTGATCAACTCTGCACAAAACAAAAGGAGTTGGTATATGTCAGGTGGCGGAATTTCCAGCAACAATCTTACACAATCAACTAGTACAGGTAAAAGGACAACTCACAAAAGACAATTCACAATTTTTGTTTCTATAACAAAACAATGAGAAAATTGCATGTTGCCTGAACATAAAAAAAAACCAGACAACTGAAAGTGCATAAACAAAAGAAGAGATACATATACAGTAGTATATATATTCAGTAAAAAGATTTAGCAACAAAAGGATTACCCTTTGCATACAGATTGAGAACAAATGACCTGTTCGCTTGGCTGATAAGCCATGGCTGAAAGTACTGTTGGCTGATTTATCGTGAGATAAAAATATTGTTTGTTGGCTGAAAAAGTACGGCTTATAAACGTATGTCTTATTACAGGCAAGCCATGAAACATGTATCTACGATGATTGCAGCAGGTTTGTTTGAGTTACAGAGATGGAAGTTTTTAGAGTTGTTGGAAAGCCTGCACCTATGTGCAGTTGGTACCGATTGCGGGAAAGAAAGAAGAAAAAAGAAAAGAAAAATGTCTGTTGTGCTTATCATCATATAAATAAATAAATAGATGAAAACCACTGCTAATCCTCCTGAAGTGAGTAGCTTGCAATTGCAAGAAGCAGGCTGAACATTTGAGTTAGGTGTTGTTGGATAAGGAGTCGTCCTCGGATGATATAGACGGGGCGGGGAACTAAATAATCGAGTACGAGTAGCAGCTCCGAGGCTAGGCTGCACATACTCATACTGGCATGGCGTGTTGGTTTGTTGGGTTAAGAGGAATCGAAGGGCCGATCCGTAGTAAAACACACACACTCGGACTAGGCGCGACAGAAACAAAACAAGATGCAGCAAAACTAGGCGCGCAGGCAGGATCTTGAGACCTGGTTTAGTGGCAGAACAAAGGTTTGCCGTTTGCCGGGGACACGGGCGGAAGCACGCAGGAAATGAAGGAAACGGGTGGTGTAGGGATAGGGGTTGTTACCTTGGTAGTAGTCTGACGGACGGCGATGAGGATCCAGGTCGTTGCCGGGTTGCAGTTGCAGCACGCAGCAGAGAGCCGAGGGACGATGGACGAAGAGTGGAGAGAGCACAAAGCAGGGAGGGGAGGTGGGCGGAGAAAGAGGAAGGTAGGCAGGCGAATGGATAAGAGCAGAGGAAGATCCGATTTCTCCGATGATAATAATAATTTATACTTCTAGATAGATAAAGGCTCGCACTTATACATCCCAAACGCTAGTAAATTCTCCAATTGCAAGCAAGTACCGGACCGGACGGGCAGTCGCTGGCGGTGGTCCCGTCCCGTACTGGTCGCTTCAATCCAATCCACGCCTCCAAGGCTCCAAGTAGTGGGATAGGAATAGGATGGGTTAACGGCTGGTCGCCATCTTTGGCGGCAGTGCAAAACGTCGGCGTAACACAAAAACAGGGTGCCGTGCCACCAATCTGTGGGCGGCGGCTGCCGTGCCGGCCGCGGTGGCTACCTCTGGGCCTTTGGCACCTTTGCCGGGACTCAGCCCCGTTTGGCACAGCTCTTGCAGCTCTTGCAGCTCCGGCTCCTTCACTGCACTATAGTGATACTGTAGCATGAAGCCAATGAAGATGTAAATCGTGGTTTCTCCGGCTCCTCCTCTTCCTAATTCATTTTTCTTTTCGGGAAGCGAAATGGCTTCTTGCTACAGTGGCAAACGATGGTTCTACAGGAAATGAGAGGAGGAGCCGGAGCCCTAGAGCCATGCCAAACACAGCCTCTGTCTCTGATATGAACAGAAAAAATAGAAGAGAAGTAGTCACTAGCGATAAATAAATTGCTGATCTATTTCACATAGTCTAAGAATCTAAATTGGTTGGTTCGCCGTGGCTCAGGTCCCTTGTTACTTCACATCACATGATCGTTCAATTCATTCGCAGTGGGATTCCATTTCCAGACAGCGGTCTCCCCTATCTCAGACACAACAACGTCTCCATCGCTCACCCTTTCTATTATTAAAGCGTCTAAAAAAATAGATATTTGCTAGTGCTCTCTAGATCGGGACCGCTACGCTGCTCCAAATATCTACGCCAAATATCTTCACCAGAATCTAAAAAGCGCAGGGAGGGGAGCGCTTTTGCCTACTTTGCCTTGGTGTTTCTTTAATAATAGAGAAAGTATCTAGCTTCATTCTCTAAAGAGATAAATCAGACCAAATTATTACAAGTTAACTACGACAACAACCGAACCACGTTTACATAAAAATCTAACTCATAATTCAATTCTTGAAATAAATGGCTATCCAAAGAATAGAAGAAATGCATAGCCGCATTCTCTAACTTGCTGCATGTCTCTAACACCAACTCCTTCTGTTCCTCATGCCATTGTATGTGGGTTCATAAATGTAGTTAGTGTGTTCCCCTGAATAGGACCAGCAAAAGAGTTTTCTTGTCGATATTTATCAAACACAAATTCATTCTTGTTAGCCATATAGACCAATAGTTCAGCGACCACGACAGCTCCAGGCCAACGAAATGTCCACAACCTCCAAAAGGACCAAAACAAAGCACAACAAACTTTACCAAAAAAAAGATAAGGCCACCGAAAGGGCCGAATCAGTCGAAGGGACCAAGAAGATCCCATTGTTCCATGAAAAACCTCAACCTCATGGCTCTCCAACGTGGTCCTCGTCAAAAAAAGGAAAGTGGCGAATGTTCATGGACTTCACCTGCCTAGACAAGGCATGCCTGAAGGACAACATCCCACTGCCTAGAATCGACAAGCTGAATTGTTCAGAGTGCCATTTGGTCCTTGGACTCCATATACAAGATATGACAACTCCCCAATGGACTGGAGATGTGGTATCTGACCAAGCTCAACAGAGCGCTGACCCTTTGAATCACTCCATTCGAGAAACACAAGCCGAGGGGCTGAAACAGTAGCACTAAGCAGGTCACTAAAACCTCGTCCCATGCCATCAACTTATGCTTAATTGGTAATATAAATGCTATAAACTATAGTCATAGGGCTTACTTCTAACCATTACCACAAGTTTTGATGGCTATGTCAGTGGAGGAACAAGGTGACTATGGACATGATAAAACACTTCATCAAATGCCCAATTTGACTACACCACGTCAAAGAGCTCGCCAAGAACACGAAATCAAGCTTTGGTTCACTCAATTCAGAGTTCGGACAATAAAGTTACGCCTTCTAAAAGATTGCAACACGAGTGGGACTAGAATTGGACACAGAGGGAGATCGGGCGACCCTAATTAGGCTTGGGCGACCTGGACCTATGTCCAATGACCATCAAACTTGGTCCAAAGCCTCTTCACTCAACAAGAAGCCCAAGAAAAGCATTGGTGACACCAGAGGCCCACATGGGGCGTTGGGCGACCCAACCCAGGCTCATCCACGTCATCGATCCTCTCCATCAATGAAGAAACACTTAGGAGGCATCCCACATGTTCATTCAATGACGGTTCACATCAAGAGATCAAATGGATCCATGTGGCCTCTCCCAAAGATCTATGGGCTCACCAACCGAAGGAAAATAATTCCACCATGATGACACTTCATACCCAAGCAAAAGGAGAACCAAGGATTAGTGCACTATCCCAAGATTGATGACAAATGTGCTAGGGTGGCGTCAGGCGACCCCACCTAGGTCAACCGATCTAGGGGCCCCCACCAAACTGCCTTGGGCTCCTTCCAACTGACTCCGGGAAGCCCCCTCAACCGTTGGATGGAAAGTCGGTGGAATGGAGGGTCGGCCAACCCTCAAGGAGGTTGTCCAACCCCACCATGTCAGCTCCACCAATGTAACACCCCAAAATATGTTTTATATGTCAAGAAGCATAAAATGGTAAAAGGTACGACAAGAGTTTTATATAGTGTGAAAGCCCTAGTTTGGTTTTGGATAATTGATGAAACCTAGTGTACTAACCCTTGTTCTTAAGTGTTGTGATTAAGATAGGGTTGTACACACCAACTGGTGGACCTAGATGATGGTCATGGTGATGGTGGTGGCCAAACTTGAAGATCAAGGGCTCCAACTTAGAAAAGAAGAAAGAGAAAAACAAAAACCAAGTGTTGATCAAGGTAAAGGTATCAAATAGGTTTTTGTTTTGGTGATCAAGACACTATAGAGAGTATGATTACATTTAGAATCGATAGCCATACTATAAAGAGGGAAAATCTTTGGCTAAGCGGTTATCGAGTGCCACTAAGTGACATGATTCTTGTATATGTACTAGGGACCTAGTGTGCTAACTATTAACCCTTGTAAAATGCTTTGAAAAATGCTAACACACGTGCAAAATGATGATACACAGTGTGCTTAGCACTTGGGAGCAAGGGTAAAGAAATAGAAGTTGTTTTGGAGGTGAAAAGGTCAACATGACCCTGGTGGAGAGCAACAGGACCATTATGAGATGGTCCTGTTGGTCTATGTTGAACATTGATGGTTCTTGGATGGGAATTATGTATTGATCCTTTATGCTTTGGACAAAATATGCATTTGGGATGTGTAGCCCTCTGCATAAGCTTTCCAAAATATCTAAGATCATCAAAATCGGAGTTTAGAGCTAAGAGTTATCGTTGTTTTAGCGCTTAGGACTCAGGCTCAGGACCGGGTCCAGACCATGTCATCTGGGTCCGGTTCTACTGTTCGGACCATGTCACCTGGGTTCGGACCATGTTTTCTGGGTTCGGTTGAGCGTTTTTACATGTGTTTGAAGGGACAAGACTCAGGTTGGTCCGGTTGTTGGGTCCGGACCGGGTCTGGAGGGAAAAACCCTCTCTGGATTGAACAGGACCGAGGGTTCGTTGGTCCTGTTGCTCGGTTCGGTTCTAGGGTCCGGTTCTACATAGTGTGACGCGGTTTTTAGTGATTGTTGAGATCTAACGAGCGCGTTTGAACATGGGGACATATGGCAAGATCCGAGGGTCTGGACCTTCACTGTAGATGGTTCGGAACCATGGTCCGGAGCCTCGGTCCGGACCTCCCCGAGGGCATAACGGCTATAACTTTTTGGGGACTCCATAAATAGAGCTAGGGCGTGTTTGGCTCACTCTCTTGGTCATTCTTACATGTGATAGCATCCTTTGAGCTAAGCTTAACCTCTTCCACTCATCTCCATCATTGATTCATCATCTTTGTGAGATTAGAAGTGATTCCTAGTGCATTTGCTTGAGTAATTACAGCTAGTGGCACTTGGGGATCGTTGTGGCTGCGGATTTCTTGTTACTCTTGGTGTTTGCCGACACCTAGATGGCTTGGAGCAGTGAAGGAACATTGGCATGAGTTGGTGATTGTTCGTGGCCATCTCCCGATGATTGTGAGGGGTCTTGTACCTTCCCTGGCAGAGAGCCGAAAGGTAACTCTAGTGGATTGCTCATGTCATTGAGTTACCTCACTTGTGGGTAGGTTCTTGTGGTGCCTAATTGTTGGGCTAGATGTGCGATACATATTAGCCGCCGAACCACCAAGTGTTGGTCAACACAATGGGGACTAGCGTGCTGGCAAGCTAAAAAGTTATTGTTTGGTTTTGGTAATTGAGTGACAACCTTGGTGGACTAATTGTGTTTAATGTGAGATACACAGGTGATTAGTCCATAGATACATCACGTGTGAGCAACCTTTGCCATGGAGGTGAAATGGCTTGGAGATGTTGCAAAGCTCACATATGTGATGAAGGAGCTCATTGCACATGAGACATGACATTGAGTCATGTGATCAAAGTGGATAAGATCAAGACAAGGCTTGGCTCAATGGACCGGTTGCAAGTGTGAAGGGCAAGTTGAGTGATGACTTGGCACCAATGGACCGAAGTAATGGTGAAGAGCAAGTGAAGTCAAGATCGATGAACCAATATGATCACGTGATGATATAGTGTGGATCATATCATTTGGTGATTGGTTGGTGCATGTGTTGCATCGACATCAAAGGAGATGAAATGGAATGCACAAGGCAATGGTATAACCTAGGACATTTCATTTCACTGGTCATAGGCGTGTAGAGAAGTTGATGACCGGGTTTAGGATAGATGGTTGTACTATTAAGAGGAGCAAACTTGTTTGCATATCGGGCATCTAGTGCCACTTGAGCGATCTAACTTTGCATATGTGTTAGGATCGAGTGGCATTGAGAAAAGAGTGATAATCCTTTGGAAAAATGTTTGTGAAAAGCTAACACACATCCACAAGTTGGTGATCACTTGGTGGTGTTAGCACATTTACAAAGGAGAAGTGGTTGGAGTTGTTGTGGATCAACTCAGCGAAGAAACAAAGGCGAGAAAGTGTCACTGTGAGTGACTAGACGCTGGCCTCGGGAGGACCTACGTGTCCGATCAAGTGGCAGCTAAGAGCGTGTGGTCTCGGTCTTGTGATCAGATGCTGGCGCGAAGAGTGACCTGACGCGCAGGGGCCACGTCTGGTCATCTCTGACGTTCGCTGACGCAGTGACATGGGCTTAGCGTTGACACGTGGCAGGCGGTGAAGGATCGGACTCAGGTGCTGTGTTCGATCGTGACTCACCTGACGCGTCCAGTCACAAAATAGATGCTCATGGAGCTCTCTAGAACTGTAGGGTGGAGATGGCGGACTAGAGGGGGTGTGAATAGTCCTTTCTAAAATTTAAACGCGTCGGCTAACCAAAACAAATATGGAATTAAAACTATCGGTCCAGCTAAGACTACATCCCTCTATCTAAGTTTACAAGCACCTTATAAAGATCTTAATTATGCAACAAAGGTGCCGAGCTAGCTAGAGCTCACCTAAACAATTCTAGAGCAAGGTCACACAAACCTATGCACTAGTACTCAAGCAACCAAGGGAGCTCCTACACAACTAGTGATGCAAAAGCACAAAGCCACCTAAGCTCACTAGCAATGCTCAATAACAAGGCTACACAAGCCAAATTAGAGAGCGTAAATTACTTAGCTACACAAACTAAGCAATGTGACTAACAAGGTTACTAAAACCAAATTAGCCACGCAAAAGAGCTACTTCTATGCTACACAAGCAAGAAAGCAACTAGCAAGCTACTAAAGCTAAAATAGTCACAAGAGCAACTACACAAGCACAATGTAAATAAAAGTAATACAAGCTTGTGTTTCACGAAAAGCAAACCACCGAGAAGATGGTGAAGACAATGTTGACATGGTGATTTTCTCCCCGAGGTTCACTTGGTTGCCACCAAGCCGTGTCCCTATTGTGTCGACCGCTCACTTGGTGGTTCGGCGGCTAATTGGCATCACCCGCAAGCCCACATGTAGGGCACCGCAAGAACCTACCCTGATAGTGAGGGTAGCTCAATGACACGCTCAACTAGAGTTGCTCTTCGCGATCCCCGTGGGATGAGCACAATCCCCCTAACAAATACTCCTCTGAAGCACCGCACAATCCACTCGCATGCTTCAATAGAGTCGCAATCCACCAAACTATCTAAGAGGTGACAACCTCCAAGAGTAACAAGCACCATCAACTCGCAACACGATCACCTAGTGCCACTCGATGCAACCTCACGATGCAATCGCACTAAAATCGCTCACTCACTCGATCAGATGATCACTATCAAGCTTAAGTGAGTTAGAGGGCTCTCAAGCACCACCACACATGCACCAAGGCTCTAGTGTGCTCAACAACTACCCCAAGGCCTGCCATGGGGGTATTTATAAGCCCCCACATGAAATACAACCGTTGCTCTAAAGATTCCCTTTTCTGCGAGGGCACCAGACACGACGGTGGTGGCACCGGACATGGGGTGGCGGTGCCCCCCAACGGTCAAATCCAACAGCTAGTTTGACTAGACATGGTCACCGGACAGGCAGCGGTGGCACCAGACAGGGGGTGACGGTGGCACCGCCCTAGGGGTGGCAGTGACCACCCAGGCCAACCCACGAAACACCCTCTCTCTGGATAAAAGGGGCGGTGCACCAGACATGGCACGGCGGTGCACTGTCGTGCTTGTGGCGGTGCACACTGCCACTTCCAGTGACAACACCAGCACCAGCTCTCCTCAGCCATGTCAAAGTGGGCACTGCCCTAGGGGTGGCGGTGCCCCCAGAGCAACCCATCGCTCTTGGCCTCCCAAATGGTCACCGTCATATAGGGGTGGCGGTGCACCGACAGGGGTGGCGGTGCCTTGGGGCTCCACTTCGAGCCCGGTTTCGCCTCCTTTCTTCACCTTTCGACTTCTCCTTTGCAAGTGTGATAACACCACCAAGTGTTCACCAACTTGTGCACGTGCGTTAGCTTTTCACAAACATTTTACCAAAGGATTAGCACACTTTTCTAAACACCACTCGATCCTAACACGTATGCAAAGTTAGATCGCTCAAGTGGCACTACATAACCGATATGCAAACAAGTTTGCTCCTCTTAATTGTACAACCATCTATCCTAAACCCGGTTATGCACTTCTCTACACAACCTTTGACCGATGAAATGAAATGCCCTACAAATATACCTTTGCCTTGCGCATTCCATTTCATCTCCTCCATCATTGATACAACACATGCACCAACCAATCACCAAATGATATGATCCACTTCATATCATCACGTGACCGTATTGGTTCATCGATCTTGACTTCACTTGCTCTTCACTGTTGCTTTGGTCCATCGGCGCCAAGTCATTACTCAATTTGCCCTTCACACTTGCAACCGGTCCATCGAGCCAAGTCTTGTCTTGATCTTCTCCACCTTGATCACATGACTCCACGTCATGTCTCATATGCAATGAGCTCCTTCATCACATGTGTGAGCTTTGCAACATCTCCATGCCATTTCACCTCTAGGGCAAAGGTTGCTCACACATGATGTACCTATGGACTAATCACGTGTGTATCTTACATTAAACATAATTAGTCCACCTAGGTTGTCACTCAATTACCAAAACCAAACAAAGACCTTTCAATCTGCTCCTTTTTAGTAATTAATGACAGCTTAACAAAGATATGGAATTACCAAAACCAAACAAGGACCTTTCAATCTCCTCCTTTCAAGGTGCGTCCGGTCAGGTCTTGGCTGCTTGTGCGGGAGTGATTTGACGTGGCTCGGGTGCGTCAGGTCATGGGCTTGGCGTGTCCGGTCATCTTTGAACGTAGAGCGACACATGGACGACGTAGCACGACCGAAGATGTGGGGGCTTGTGTAGTTGCTCTGGTGACTAGTTTAGCTTTAATAGCTTGCTAGTTACCTTCTTGCTTGTGTAGCGTAGAAGTAGCTCCCTTACATGGCTAATTTGGTTTTAGTAACCTTTTTAGTCACATTGCTTAGTTTGTGTAGGTAAGTAATTTGCGCTCTCTAATTTGGCTTGTGTAGCCTTGTTATTGAGCATTGCTAGTGAGCTTAGGTGGCTTTGTGCTTTTGCATCACTAGTTGTGTAGGAGCTCCTCTGCTTTGCTTGAGTACTAGTGCATAGGTTTATGTGACTTTGCTCTAAAATTATTTAGGTGAGCTCTAGCTAGCCCGACACCTTTGTTGCATAATTAGGATTTTTATAAGGTGCTTGTGAACTTAGATAGAGGGGTGTAGTCTTGGCTAGACTGATAGTTTTAATTTCGCATTTGTTTCGGTTAGCCGACGCGTTTAAATTTTAGAAAGGACTATTCACCCTATTCTAGTCCGCCATCTCGACCCTACACAAGCACATGAACCTCGGGAGAAAAATTATGTGTCACTTGTCTCTTGGATTTCTCCCGGTGATTGATTTGGTATTTATTGATTGGTTCATCTCTCTCCTGCCACGGCGGTATAACCAATTCACTCACTCTCTTGCATTTACATTGATTACTTTCTTGCCTAGTAAAGCTCTTTAGTGTAGTTAGTCTTGAGAGCTTGTTAGTTTGGTTAGTGAGGCTCTTTAGTTAGTCTTTGAGAGCTCACTAGCTTAGAGAGTAGTGACTTAGCCTTTGTGTGAATCTAGAGATCATAGATTATTCAAATTGTTGGAATAGGTTGCTTGCAACCCTTGTAGAGCTAGAGCAAAATTGCATTTTGCTATTTAGGTTTCTAACCTTTTGGTCTAGTGCTTTTGTAGAGATTTTTTATTGGGTATTCACCCCCCCCCCTCTAGCCATTTAGGACCTTTCAGAGTGGCAAAAAAATATTTTTTTATACGTAGCTCGGATGGATGATCAAAGACCATAGATGCGTAGAGCTCGTTGAATGCATTCTGTTTGACTACTCATACATGTTGTTTGGAGGTCCTCATACACGTTGTTTGGAGTTCGAATCAGTATAGTATTGTCTTTGGAAGATTGGAGGGGAAGAAATAACATGAACAGTACATTGAGCTAGCCTTTTCCCCTTTCCCTAGCCTTTTCCTCTCCCACAAAACCTAATTCCTTTCATGTTCTATTGAGCCACCGTCTCTCTCACGCATCGGAGAAAAACAAGAGAAGACCGGAGGATGGAGAAGAGAGAGGGAGAGAGTTAGGGCTTGATCCTCGTTCGTTGCTCGTATGCCTTCCTCCTCATAAATTGGTGGGTCATCTTCTACTCCTCTTTTTTCCCTCAATTCCATGCTTGGCGTCGTTGTTCTTGATGGTGTGTGTACGGGCGGAGTAGATCAAGACGACGAGAGGTAGAGCCGCGAGAATCGCCGTGAGGAAGAAGGATAGTGGGAAGTCAATCGTTGTGGCTCTTCATCACGCTTGCTTTTGGGGTAAGATTTGTGTTTTCCTCCATAGTTTTTTATGTGAATCTATGATAGGGTTCACCGAATTTGATGGATTAGTGAACGTGTTTAGGGCTCTGATCTCGTAATTAAACTCTGCTGTTTTCAGATTGTGCTGTTCTGGTTTATGTACTATTTAAGGTTATTTTTATATGCTAAAAAATTATAGAAAAATAATATTTCAGTATTAGACATCAATACCTTTCTTTTGGCATAAATATCACCTTCGTAGCTCCTGTAGTTTGGGAGATATGCTCATTGTTTGATGGAGCAGCTGTGCTGTCAAATTTCTGGACAGTTTTAGTGCGTTCCACTTTATCATATTTTGCATCCAGAATCTCATAGAATGGTCTAAATGGAAGTTGTAGGGAATTTTGTAAGCTTTCCCAATTGTTAAATATCATAAACTTTGGATCAGCATATGTCGAGTTATGGTTATTTCAGTGTCCCTTGGATGTCCACTCTCTTGAGCTCCACTCTCTTTATCATACTTGTTGTAGTAGTGGTAGTGTCCCTTTGGATGTCTCTCATCCAATTGTAGTATCTAGAAATGGGGAGATATGTGAGGAGAGAACTAGGAGGAGCTGGGCCTATCGGATCCTCCTTAACCTTGTACCTCGGTGGGTGTAGCTGGTCATCAAGGAACATCTAGAATATTATATTACTCTGGTATCTCTAGCTTTTCTATTTAATTAAATTCAACATTTACTTTACTTTACTTTACTTAGGGATCGCTGCTCGCATGGAGTGCTCTAGTTTTAATGTTAAATTAGAGTAGTAAGCATTAGCATAGACGCGGTGTCTAGTCTAGTGTTTACTTGAGTTTGCACCTAATCCCACAGATAGTTGTGGTAGTCTCGGGGGTGACAGCTCATCATGTCTTCGTAATCCACCATGTTCGAATTGGTGTTATGTAGAGCTTTCGCGCCTTAGCCTCACCACCATTTTCTCATCCCTCTGGAGGGTCAGAGAGGAACTGCTGCTCCGAAGTAAGAAAGTTAAGTAATAATCATGATCCTTGATTATCTAGGTATCTAGGGAAACCTTAGGAAATCCCTCTCTAGCCACCAAAAGTATTTCATCGTTCTATCCTTGGACATTCTTGATTCTTTGCTAGTTCACTTATCGTTACTCGTGGAAATCAATACCATAGAATACTCTTGAAAGCTACATTGATATTTGTGCTCTTTTAGAAAGTTATAGTTCTCATATAGTTCACTTTGTAGTTGAAAAGTTATTTATTTGAAGTCATTTAGAGTCCCAAATATATGTTCTAAATTGATAGATTTTAAAATTCAAAATTTAGAATTCTAAACGACCTCGAATGTTCACAAAGTTAATACCAAAGTTGTAGTGGCCGAGTTGAGCTATATGTTTCCTACTGATAAAGGGTGTACCCAGTGCAGAGAGTTCCCACTCTATGTGGGGTCTGAGGAAGGGTGTTAGTGGCAAGCCTTACCCTCGCCTATGCAATACGAGGAGACCGCAACTCGAATCCGGAACCTTCCAGTCACAGACAGTAAGGCTCTATCGCTTGCACCAAGCTTGCCCTTCATATGTTTGTCGCTGATAAGTTTTTAATTTGAAGTCCTTTAGAGCCTCAAATATTTGTTTCAAATTTACATATTTTTGAGATTCAAATTTTTGAATTTTTCAAACAATCTCGAATAGAGAGACATCCTATACCAAAGTTATAGTGCTTGACAAGATTTAAAACTTTGTAGCTAAAAGTATTTTCATTTGAGTTCATTTAGTAGGCATTTTCAATATAAGATTACACAATGTTGATATAAAAGAATAGCATATTATATATGAACATGAATATTTGTTTGGTGTAGTGGTAGAGAAGTGCTGGTGCTAAGTGGTAGGCTGTGGGTTCTATTACTTGAAGTCACAAGTCTTTTTGTTGTTTTTTTTTGTTTTCTGAAGACCATTAATGGAGACGGGCATGTTAAGGTGTCCGCCATATCCATATTAAAACAATTTTAGAAAATAGATATTCTAAGCCATGTTTTTTTGAGGGAACTAAGCCATGTTTGTGGCTCAGCACTTCTCATTCTAATGTCGGGCCCTTGGGCCAAAGCTTGGCCGTGCAATTTATATAGATTTGGTATATCTCTAGTTCACTGATGAAACAATTTCT
The DNA here is from genome assembly GCA_904845875.1 of Miscanthus lutarioriparius. Classification (NCBI taxonomy): domain Eukaryota; kingdom Viridiplantae; phylum Streptophyta; class Magnoliopsida; order Poales; family Poaceae; genus Miscanthus; species Miscanthus lutarioriparius. Next base: position 42,664,978 of record CAJGYO010000001.1, read on the forward strand.
TGTCTTTTCTTTTTTGTTTTGCTTTGGATCTGAAGATGTTTCAGAAAACAATTGGTCAAACCTCTCATAGTATATCTAGGAGAGAGAGAGCTGAGACCAGCTTCAACTCTACCCGGCGTCCACCTCTTGTAAGATCGTGTCTTAAGGAGCTCTGCTTGATCAATTTTATTCGTTTGGCAAAAAATAGCACCAAACAGAAGCTACTCCTGTTAGGCCCCGTTCGTTGATCGGGAATGACCCAGGAAGAATTCCAGGCCGGTATCTTTACTCAATTTACAGAAGCATTCACTGGCCGGATTAATTCCTGACGTTATAATGCCCCAACCGAACGAACCCTTAGAGAAGCCATGCTAAATGAGACTTTATCTATACTCTATACTTATATATATAATATTAAAGAGGTAAAATTTCTCTCTACCTGATTTTCGTCCGTCCATCTTTTTCTCTCCCGAGAGTCACGAATGCATCCTCACATCGGCTCCGTCTCCTATCAATGTACTCCCTCCGTCCCGTTAAGATTGTCGCTCGGGAAGCGGGATTGTGAGGGGGGCACGGTTTTCCAACGACAAACTCAATGGGACGGAGGGAGTATGTAACGTAGTCCAATCCGGATGCCTGCTTCTATACGTTCCGATTTCTTTTTCCTTCAATAGCATGTTCTTTTTTTCCTATTTATTGGCTGGTCCCATATAGAGGAGAGCACACGTTCTCTTTTTAAAATTTTTTTTGTTCTCCCTTTTCCTTATGGTATCCTGTCTGGTTTTGGTTCCTCTATTTCTTTGTTACAAACTCGTGTTTAGATTTCTCAATGATTTTGTTTCCTTTTTCCATGTTCAAGTAATAAATATGAAAATAGAGATAGAGATAGAAATACAAATAACAATAACAATATAATAATAATGAATATATTCCAGAGCACGTTCTTTTTCCTATTTATTGGCTGGTCCCAGATAGAGCAGAGAGCACACGTTCTCTCTTTTTTATATTTTTTTGTTCTCCCCTTTCTCCTATCGCTTCCTGTTTGGACGGTTCCTATATTTCTTTGTTACAAATGTTACAAACTCGTGTTTGGATTTCTCATGATTTTTTTCCTTTTTTCCATGTTCAAGTAATAACCATGAAAATGGAAATAGAAACACAACTAAGAATATAATAATGAATATATATATATACACACCTTAAAGGCTTCGTTTGGCACCAAGGGACCAGAACTCACGTGGTAGACTGTCCACGTGGGGATCGGGATCCCCAACCATCTGCTGCTCTAATCCCTTCAATCCGTTGGTCATTTGGAGGCACGGTGATTAGCTTTGGATTGGCTCATTTCCGCAGTGCTTGTTGCACTGAACCGTGGGAGACCTCAAAAATCAGGAAACGAGCTCTAAAATTTAAGAAAATACTAGTAAAATCCATGTCTAAAATTCAAAAAATAACAGAAGATAAGCAAGACAAACCATTTTAAAATTCATAAAAAGTGCATGACCATTCTAAAATTCATCTCTAAAATCACAAAAATATCAGAATAGAAAGATGAACGAAAAAATAATCTCGAAACAACTAAAAAATCATCTGAAAATTCAGCAAAAATACAAATTGCGAATCTGAAATGTGCTGGCTCCATTTAATTCAATCCAGCAAGGAACATCTGGATATAAAACAACTTATCATGCTAGTTCATGTCAGCACACATGTTCTTTCATCTGGATATAAAATCATAGTTGAAATGTGCTCTAGACTATATGCATGCCGTCATATCTCTCCAATATCATTATAAAATATTCTAGAAATTTAAAAATAAAAATTACAAGACTGAACATGACTTATATTGTATGGAACGTATCCTTGGTCCCAACCTGCACATTCAGCATACAATGGCCCCAACCTGCACATTCTTACAAGACTGAACATGATTGAAATTTTGCCACGGTGTACCACAAGACAAGAGCAAGGGAGTCACAGTAAAGTCAGCAAAAGCAATATTACCCTAAGGCTATCTCCAACAACACCACCCAAAATACAAGATCTATTCATCCTTTGGGTAGCACTACAGGCAAAATATTCAATACCTATTCGGCATCTTCTCCAACAACAAAACCAAAAAGAGAATCATTTCCGCAAATGGGTTTCTAGAAGAGAGGATGCCCATATTAGGTTGTGCCTCTCAGGCAACCCAAAATAAGTCTCCCGTATGAAAAAATTACAAAAATAACACTCGAAAGATTGATTCTTTGATTACGATGACACTCGGATGGATGACAAGTGGGTCCATCTGTGTCTATGAATGTGGGTTCAGTGTCAAATCTACAAACGACCTATATTTCGAGTCCTATTTTTGCAAATCGCCCCTCCCATATAGATATTCTGTTGAAGATTGATTTTAGATCTCTTGCTACCCATTTTATGTTTGAGTGCCCATATAGGTTCCTTGTTGGAGACAGTCTACGAGCCCACATATAACCTGCACCATATATGTAGTAGCACTAGTAGCGGTATGATAACTTAATTCTCTTACTATATACAGAAAGTATGACTGTAGCTAAAAAGGATGCAATATGTATGTCTGCATTGCAACATGATAATATCAATCTATGTTGTGCCCTTATGTTGCAGAAGCATCTTTCATTCCTTTAGCTCCTTGTACCTATTCCAAAAGGCAAGCATCAAAGAAAAGTAGGTTATATGTCTGAAATTCAGTGGCTAAACCTCCCACAATAATTCATAAAAATAATGTCTTAATTGTCAAAGACAAGTACGACTTATATCTAATCTAAATAAATATATAAAGGTACAATATATAATTAGCATAGTATGCAACACATTGGTGATGCATTAGCTGCAGCCGGTTGTTACATACATAAAACAACATATATAAAGTTTGCTAATTTGCTATATATTGCTAGCTAGACGGTGACTCTTCATGTCGCATACATGTAGCTCGAGGTCATCGAGTACATTTGTCATTCACCAACAGGACATGTAGCTTGATTTTGCTCTGGATTTCACATAGTGGAGCACAGCAAAAATATAGCAAGCCGGAAAATTTCATGTAGTGGAGCACAGCAAAAATATAGCAAGCTGGAAAATAGAATTCAAACTTTGTATTGATACAACAAATATATCCTCTGACATGCGAACAAGAAGCCAGCAGCAGACAACATGACATGAGCAGTTTTGGAGGTGTCCGTGCATTCATACATAAAGTTGTTCAGTGAGAAGAGGTTGGTTGTTCAGTGAAAACATGGCATTCACACAATTTCTGCAGATTTTCTGCAAACATGGCAATTTCTCAATTGGACTCCAAGTTAGAAACATGAAACATCACAGTGACGTGCAGGTACAAACATGGCATCACACGCAAGATATCACAAGCAAGAACATGGCATCAACAAAGAGCGGAGAGGGAGGGAGATCCGGCCGGACCTGGAATCTTGGAGATAGCACCGCAGATCCAGATCTTGGAGAATATAGGTATCAGTTAGTAGGACCCACAAGTAAAAACCACGGCACTTCGTTCCGTCTCCTGTCTTCAAAATAAAATAAGCAACGCACGGACACATGGATGCGGTCTCGTCCACTCATCGAGTTTTGTCTTCCACCCCGTATCTTCCGGCCCTGTTCCTCATCTGAGCTCCTTCCCCATCCATGGAGAATCTACATCAGGCGTCCACCGGACTTTCCCAGCGTGCTGAGCGAGCGCGCGTGCGGTGGCCCGGCCGCCCGGCGTCGTGAGCGAGCGCATGCGGCAAGGCCTTCCTGGGGGCAGTGGGTGAGCGCACGCAGCCGATCCCGCATGCAGGGATGGCGGCCTCGCACGCGGCGGCAGCACAGCTACGACGGTGGCGGCCTTCTGCACGGCCTAGGAGTCGGGGAGGCCAACGATTGCCTGGATCCGGTAGCTCCGCGGCACCTGGATCCGGCTGCTGCGTAGCCCGGCGCCGCAGCTGCGAAGGTGGAAGCGGGAGAGAATAGCAGGGAGCCCGGCGCCGCGCGTGGAAGGGCGCGGGGATGCGACGGAGGCCGGCGGCGCGAGGAGTCTGGCGGCATGGGGGCCGGCAGCGTGGGGAGGATGAAGCCGTGAAGCACCAAGGCGCAGCAGAGACCCGAGAACCTTCCAGACCGAGGCGAGGACAGTTGGACTGGGCTAAACTTTTCAGGGGCATTATTGTAATTTCACCTCTAAGTCTCGGTATTCACGCCCGGTCCTAGAATTGTAATTTTTAGACGGAGGAGTTGTAAATTCCTGGCCTTGGTGAGAATATTTTATTCTCTATTGGATCGACATGGGTCGGGTGGGTTTTTCTCCAACCCCGCGTCACCCAAATCCGCTTTTCTGCATCCACATGGGTGAAACCCCGGCGTGGGTTGGTTTCCATCTGAGACCGGGATCACCCCATTCCCGATCCATCCAAGCCTATCCAAACGAAGCCTAATAATATATTAAAGAGTCAAAATTTATGTCGTAATAATTTTCTTCTGCCTCTTCTGTTCATCTCGGTTTGTTCTCTGCTTTCACCCGACTTCATCGTGTTTTACAGGATTTTAAGACAGTTCATAGTTACTTTCATTTTTTCTTCATCTCAATTTTTCCCCGAGCCTACCCACGGAACCAGTTCATTAGCCTCGCGTGTTTCACTAGCAGCGCGCCCCACCCACCTTCACACCCACTCATCAAAGTCTGTTATGTTGGCCCTGTGCACTGCACCATGCCCGCACCTTGTCGGCTTTGCGCCCTCACCACGGCGCACAACCCGCATAGATTCCGAGCCCCGCTAGCTATGCATGCACTGAGAGCCCTGGACTCTCTAGGCCACGCCGGCCGCATGCGCCCCGTGCAATGGAGAACCACCCGTGGCCCGTGCACGACTATTCTGATGAAGACGGATGACTAACTCGTGTGTTTGTAAGATGCTTGAAGGTATCAATACATATCGTCGTCGAGGGTGTCGATACATATTGTCATCGACGGATTCCAAAAAAACTCGATCCGCTATGGCTAGACAGCCCCAGGTATTCTAGTTTAAGAAGAAGATTTTCTCACGTAGATCGAGAAAACCCCCGAACCTCTGTCCCACCCATACACAGCGACACCACAGCTATGTGAGATGAGCTGACCATACACATGTGCTTTGGACGTGGGGCAGACGAAGGAGTCTTTTTTACCTTGCTCGGGGAAAAATCCCCGAAAACAACAAGCGGATGCGCCACACCTAGGGCTCGAACCCGCACCGCGAGGGTGCTACAGAGAGTGCTAAACCAGCCGGCCCTAGCATCCGTTCACATCAATGAATTCAAAGATGATAGAACTGTGAACACGAGGACTGAGGAAGGTGTTAACAACTTAAGAGTGAAAATATATAAAAAGTTAAAACAAAAGCTAAAAATAGCTCTCTCTTTATTAAAAAAAACGAAACTGACGTTAGAATCAGTCTGGGCCAAAATCATCCACTACAATGAGCAGCGGTATGGCACTAAACCGAGAGCGAGAGGCACATCTCTGGATCAAACTCTTTAAAAAAACGGATCAAATAACAGAACAAGTAGAGATCAAAGGACTGATGTCTGATACGGAAATCATCTGAGTTGCCAACGGCTGATACCAAATCTGTAAATGGAGGTGTTCCATCCGAAACCAAATGAACACTAAATTGAACGGCAGGAGCGGCCAAAACTAATAAAAGAAGAAACATTATCTCCGCACTTGGCCGCCTAATCAAAGTCTGTCTCTGCCTCTCTGGTTTAGTACTGAACTGTCAGCGGCTCGATTAACTCCCTGAGAGGAGCCAGCTCTGCGCTCTCGATCAGCTGGAATTTCTGCAGGGGAAAAAATAGTAATAACATCAATAAACATACGTAAATGACACCATCAAGAAAGCAAGAATGTTGAAACGATAAATTTTCTTCAGAGAAAATAAGGCAGACCACCAACAGCATAAAAATGCAATAAGTCAAGCAATTTTTTTGAATAAAAAAGGGTCCTACTCTCCTCATTTATAACTGATTGGGAAGTAAATTCTTGTTTGAATAAAAAGGAGTATTTAAATCATTTATGATATGTTATGTTCTTGAAAGAAAACTTTGAGTGCTTCATATATTATTATCGAATGGCTTGAAAATTAAATGTGACAACAATTGGATCGAAAATTACCAGTGTGAAGAACACAAAGTGCTTGAAGCAAGTGTTGAGATGTGCCTCTTCCTTGAGCTTGACGATCATCTGAAAGTGGGAGTGGTATATGTGCGCATACACCCTGAAGAGGCGCTTGAAGATGGTCTTGACAACGTCACGGAAGTTGGGAGGAAAGGAGCTCCTGTTTAGCGTCAGCATTGCAAACAAAAACACACATGGTCATTGATCAGACAAAATAAAAAATAAAAAATCTCAAACCCAAGTACACTTTTCAGTGTGCAATGTGTTGCAGTCTACGACGAACGAAGAAAGAAATTACCAAGCTGTTGTGGGAATATGGCTTCATCATCCACCTGAATTTCTATCCAGTCCATCAGGTAGTCCACGTACTTGGGTGCAGACACCTTGATGGGCACCTTCACCTTCACTCCATCTGCCCACCTGTACTCGTACCTGTGGAGATTTAATTTCATTTTCATCAAACAGTTTAAATTTTCAGTGTGACAATATTTGTTATAATTTGTGGGTACATAGAAGAAGACAGTGTACTTTGGTCCAGCTGCCATGACTGGGCAGGTATGTGGAGTGCAGAACTCCATCAGGGTGCTGTACAGAACGTTGATGTGGTTGAAGAAGTCAACAGCTGCCATCAGAAAGCAATGCAAGTCAATTAGACACTACAAGTAGAGAAACTGCAGTGCCTTCAAGCCATCAAGTATAGGCCAACCAACGTGACCATCAAGGACTTTAGTATTCCTACTGTGCAAAGTACAAAATAGGGATCTGAATTTGAGCATTAGAGATCTAATTAAGAACTGAAATTGAGGATCAAGAAGGATTTAATTTACTGTTGACAGCCAGCCACTCGTTGAGATCCTCCCCAATGGGCAGACGGACGGCCTCTCGCAGGTTGCCGCTGCCGAGAGTGGCGTCAATGTGCTTCCTCAACTGTGTACCCTGGAAACAATCACAAATTAACTTTCAGCATACAAGAATCGAGCATAAAGATATAGATGGCGTAGCATATACGGAGTATATACTAGTAGTGAAAAAACAACGTGATGCAGGCTTAATGAATGTGACTAGCTATATACTTATTTCATCCAAAATAATATCTCACGTCATCATATTTCTAAATTTACTTGTGACTACTGTCGTTGTAGAAAATAAACAGTCTTTCAACATCGGTTGACGCTAGTGACAGAAGGAATATAATACCAATTTGGGAAGAAAATACACCAAATCATAGATTTTTTTCCCTCTTTGTTTCAAGATTTTTAGGCCTTTGAAGCTATTATAGTCTTTTCACATGTCATGGGTATGGTTATCAAATTGCATTTTATTAAGAGCTTAAAATTAAGAGAGAGAGAGAGGGGGGGGATATGGGCCTTGGACCAAACACAGTATGGTCCATGGCCCACATGTAGGTTAGGTAGTAGTAACGTAAGCTATGGGCTCGTTCGGATGGTATGAAAACTAGCCTGAAAATACTGTTTATGGCTGGTTTTAACTGTTCACTCTCTCATATATTTTTCTAAATTTTTCTAGATTCCTTCAAATTTCTCCAAGCGAACAGGGCTTATGTAGCTTGAGCTATGTATAGATATAACAAATTAGTGCTTCAGATCCTGTAACATACATTTCCAATCTGGTAGGTCTCAGCGTGGTAGCTTGAGCTACATGTAGACAAGAAAAGCGCTTCGAATCGGGTAACTACTCCCTCCGTCCACGAAAACATACAATTATAGCACAGTGTCACGTTTTATTATCTTAAGTTTGACCAATTATAGATAAAAAAATATCAATATTTATAATATCAAATAAATATCATTACATTAATTATAAAATGTATTTTCATAATAAATTGATTTGGAGCCATAAATATAAATATCATTCCCTGGAAACTTAGTCAAACGTGAACTATTTTTTCTGGCATTAAATATAGATTAATTATAAAACCAATTACATAAATGGAGGCTAATTTGCGAGATAATTTTTTAAGCCTAATTAATCTGTCATTAGCACATGTTTACTGTAGCACAACGTTGTCAAATCATGGACTAATTAGGCTTAAAAGATTCATCTCGTAAATTAGTCGCAAGTTATGTAATTAGTTTCGTAATTAATATATATTTAATACTACATGCATGTGTTTAAATATTCGATGTGACAGAAGTTTTAGGAGGACATGTCGAAACCAAACACCCCCAAAGCGTTTCAAATCCTGTAACATAGATTCCTAGTCTGCTAGGTCTCAGCTCCACTAATAGTAAATGCCTTTATTCTCCATTTGTAATTTTTTTCTACGCGCAAGTGAGTGGTGTGTCTCCTCACTACTCCAACACTTGTGGAGACATGCAGCCTGTTCGGGAGGCCGTATTGTATCGTGGATTATTTACTGTTGGCTGGTTTGGTGTGAGAGAAAAATACTGTTCCTGACTAAAAATTTACGATCGTTTACAAGCAAGCGAACAGGCTGATGTGCTTCGAATTTTTGTCAGACAAGGCTCGCCGTACCTCTGCAGGGGACTATGACATACCACGAGGACACTAACTGGTAGGCTCCCAGTACCTCTGCAAGGGACTCTTCTGGCACTAACAGGTATGACAAAGATGGATGCATACAAGGAGTTTAGAGCAGCAAGCTCCTGATACAACTCTAAGTTGTACTGTAAACTCTTGTTTTCCATAGGCTCAGAGCTGACAGCCTACAATTAGAATGTGGTCCCCAAGTAATTTCTACTATATATTTGCTAGCTGGCTCCAATTTAACCCTGTAAACAGCTTTTGTGAGAGTTTTGGCGTTGCAAGAACCGTAGCTAAATGCGTTTCAAGGAATCAATCCCTGCCTGACAGGACAAATTAAAGTGAAAGAAAAGGCGCACGGTTTCAGTTTCTGCTTAAAAAGATCATTTGGAACTTGGAAGCAAAGGAACGAGCAATAATTTACGAGGTGAAATCACAGGCGATGCAGCTCTAACTGATTTCTCATGATTGCAGCGTGTATTGGTTTGTTTTTGTTTTGAGGAAACGTGTATTGGTTTATTTGTTACATAGCCATAACTTCATTATTGATAAAGCTTCTTCTATCATAAAAAAAAGTTAGAGCTATCACTATGCAAAAGATTATCATTTCAAGGGAAACAATTATCATCATGCAAACATCGCTCCATAGGTAAAAAAAAGGCATTTCATCAATTGATCGTGGCTCAAAATTCGGCAACTACTGACGTCCTGCTATAACATGAGACCAGATTAGGATGCAACACGTATGTAAATCTTTTTTTTTCTTTTCTTTCTTTTTTTAAAAAATAAAGCGAGGGGTTTGCCGTGAAACGTTATTAAAAGAGAGTGAGAATTAAAAGCATAAAGCAAGAAAATCAAAAGGGACAAATCCGACCAAACCACCCTACCTTTCTAACCCCTTAACCTTTTTTTATTTAGTTTGTGAAATAAAATTGGTTGACGCACTATCACCTCAACTCAAAAGTAATAGGAGACCACCAGAGAAGATTTCCCCAGGGTGTCGCATTAAGAGGGTGCCGCACTTCGAACCTAGATCGGGCGGGGGTTTCAATGACCCCCGGAGTTCAACCCTCTAACGGCTACAAGCGCGAGAAGCTTGGCCTATCACCTCAACCCCATCCCTTGTAAGCTAATAAAAAAGATGGAGTAATCATGGGACGAACTCATGATAGACAACATCATCAAGAATGGAATGGTTCATCAAGCAAAGCGCATGCCGAGAATATCCACACCTCATGAGTCATGACACGCCAATAGGCACAGCTTACCTTGTTCCCGGGCGACAAGCTCTTCTTTGGCCTGAAGGTCCTCTGGTGGTTCCTGCAAGCGCATGCGAGATCCGCCGCCGCCACGGACGACAGGAACCATCATCAGAACAACCGGTTCAGAGAGAGGAAGAATAAACTAACATCTGCGTGCGTACTTGCTGCCGCTGGAGAAGAAGCTGCTCATCCTGTCCGTCTCCGAAACGAACGAAGGACCTGACGATGAGCAGCACTGATGAGTAGCCGTCGACACTGCACACAGATCACTGTGTGTTTATATATAATATATATATGTATATATGCCGACCCCTACCTGTGGCCCGCTGCTGGCTGGCCTTGCCTGGCAAGCTGCGTGTACGGTCACGGTGTGTGTGCTTTTCAGGCTCTGTTTCACCGGCGCCGTTCTTGCGTGCTGCGGTGCGTCCAAGGCAAGGCGCGGGATTATGCTCCACAATAAAAACGTTGTAGTAAAGGCTCATCCAAGGGTATGTTTGGTTTCCTAGGCCAAACTAGCCTGGCTCGCCACCACTGAGCAAGGCCCTTGGTGGCCAGGCGCGAGGCATGCATGAGGTGGATGTTTGGTTGCTTATACTAACGTAACCCAGCAAAGCTAAGCTAAGCTGTACAGTAACGGTGTTCAGTTGCGCGGTTGCATGTGAACATTTGAAATTCAAGTGCAAGTGGAGTTTGTTTTGGTATGCGGCATGCAGTACAGGTCTGGTTACCTCGTACTAGCGCTTGTAACGTCCTCGTACTAGCGCTTATAACGTTACCACACAAAAGATACGATCATCGCGTTCAGCTGGTATAGTTCCAGCTCAGCTTGTTTCAAATTTTATTCTTTCTCACAGAATACTATTCAATCATCCAAAAGCCGAATAAGCTGAATAGAGTTGAATTGAGTATAAGGCACCAGTGATAGATGTTTACAACAACTTAATAATTAAAATGATAATGATAATAGCATAGACTAAGATTATGGCATCCTTAACCGTAAATGTACGATCCTTGGGCTTCAATGGTGGTGCAACTGTTGGCCCCTGGATCTCTCGCACGGGTGAGCCGATCGCTCACCGGTATTGCCGACCACACACTATGGCTAGAGGTAGAAGAATGGAGAGAGAACAGAGCGCGCGCACACACACAGCACAAGCACCAGCGTTGGTCGAAGCTCTGTAGAGGACATGGCAAAACTGAACCCATCTTTACTGAGTTGCAGTGGGAAGCTATTTATACAACTCTACCCATCTAATCCTAGTACACAGACATACACAGGCTGCCATGCTGCTATAATGACTAGATGTGACAGCAAGGCTGACTTTGGCGCCTGCCCCTGTTGTGGCTACAGTGCGGCAGGGGAGCCTTTCGGCGCCTGCCCCTGCAGCAGCTACAGTGCAGCAGCAGGGAGCCCTTTCGGCACCTGCTCCTGCCGTACGTTCACACCGATGGGAGAGCAGCAGATTACTTTACAATTCTTCCCTTAATCCTGCTGCTAACCCTAGAACCTCCACCATGCCGATCATCTTCTTCAGCTCCATGAACAGAAGATGCCCGAGCGACTTGGTGAAGACGTTCGTGAGTTGCCGACCAGTTTCGACGAACTCGATGACGATCTGCCCTCTATTGACACAGTCCCTGAGGAAGTGGAACTTGATATCGATGTGCTTGCTCCGGTCGTTGAGAACCGGATTCTCCGCGAGGGCGATGGTAGGCTGGTTGTCCACCATCAGTACTGGTGGGTGAGCTTCCACACCGGTCAGCTCGCCCAGCAGCCGGCGTAGCCACACAGCTTACCACGCCGTTGTGGCCACCGCTACGTACTCTGTCTCGCACGTGGACAGCGCCACCACCTTCTGTTTTAGCGACAGACATGAGATTGGAGCCGAACCGAGGAAGACGAGCACGCTAGAGGTGCTCCGCCGTCCGTCGATGTCCCCCGCCATGTCTGCATCGCTGAACAAAGTGAGCTGCAGCCCACTTCCATCGGTCTTGGGGAAGACGATCCCCTGATCCACCGTCCCCTTGATGTAGCGTAGCAGCCACTTCATCGCGGCCCAGTAATCCTCTCGGGGATCCTCCATGAAGCGGCTGATGTAGCCCACGACGAACGTAATGTCCGGCCTCATGTGGACTAGGTAGCGCAGACCGCCTATGATGCTCCAGTAGATGTTGCATCTACCTTCATCGCGGTACTGGCCTTCGTCAGCTTCAACCGCTCCTCCATCGGAGTCACACACGGCTTGCACTCAGCCATGCCGCTCCGCTCCAACAGCTTTGAGGTGTACCCGCTCTGACCGAGCGTGAGCGCCTCCTTCTCTTGTCTCACCTCGATGTCAAGGTAGTAGGAGAGCGCACCGAGATCGCTCATTCAAAAATGAGCCGCCATCTCACGCTTGAAACTATCGATGTCCTCCGCACACGCGCCGGTGATGATCAAGTTGTCCACGTACACGCTGACGACGAGCTCCTCCTTCCCCGTCACCGCGTGTAGAGTGCGTGCTCGGTTGCGCACCGTGTGAACCCAAGCTCGCCCAGCGTGGCGTCAAGCTTGGTGTTCCACGCTCGTTGGGCCTGCCACAGCCCGTAGAGCGCCTTGCACAGTCAGAGCACCATGTGCTCCGCTCCCTTGACGGCGAAACCCGGAGGTTGCCTGGCAAAGACCGTCTCCGCTAGCTCACCATTGAGGAAGGCCGATTTTATGTCCAGGTGATGGACGCACCAGTCTTTCGCTGCTGCCAAAGCCAGTAGCAGTCGGATAGACTCCATACGCACTACCGGCGCAAAGACTTCCTCGAAGTCGATGCCCTCGCGCTGGACAAAGCCTCGGGCGACGAGACACGCCTTGTGCTTGACAATGGCGTCGTGCTCATCCTGCTTGACCTTGTACACCCACTTCAGGCCGATCGTACGGCATCCTAGAGGTGGATCGACGAGCTCACAAGTCTCGTTTTCCTCAATCGCCTTCATCTCCTCCAAAGACGCCTGTTTCCAATTTGCATCGCTCGGCCAGCATAAACGTGGGTGGTTCCTCTCAGACCGATGAGAAGCAGCTCTAGGTCATTGAGCAGCCGACCCTCTAGGCCTGAGGACCCTATGCCACCGACGATGTCGTCCAGCCTATGGAACCGTACCTCCTCACCGCCGTGGAAAGCATCCACGAACTCTGAGATATCACTTGGAGGTGAGGCAAACTCGATCGGCATCGATGGGGTCCCCTATTCCGCCGAGTAGTCAAGACAACATCTGGAGTGCTCAACACCCTGGCTGTAGTGCTCAGCACTACTCCTAGACCACTCATCACCACTCCTAGAGTGGTTGGCACCACTGTAGGAGTGCTCGACACCAGTCTTGGAGTGGTTGACACCACTAAAAGACCTCTTGGCTCCGCTACAAGAGCGTTCGGCACCGCCCCAGGTGAGTGGTCAAGACCATCGCAGGATCGCTTTGGCAGCAGCCTCCTCTGGAGTGATCGGCACCTCCCTAGGAGTGCTTGGCTCTGTTGCTGGAGTGGTCGGCACCTCCTCTCCAGCGTCTCCACCACCGTGAATGACCAAGTGCTCGACGACGAAGGTGCTGGTGAAGCCGCCAGCTTCCCCCGTGCCCGGATAGTCCCAGTCCTAGGCCGCCATCTCGTCGAACACGACGTCGCGCGAGACAACCACCTTGCCTCCGCATGGGTTGTAGAGCCGGTATGCCTTGGTACCTTCCTCGTAGCCTAGGAGCACTATCGGTGTGCTCCTGTCCTCTAGCTTGGTGAGGACCGGCTTCCGCTTCCCTAACGTGGCCAATGCAGCAATGTCCAAAGGAAGGACACGCTCGGCTTGCGCCCATACCAAGCTTTGAACGGCGTCACACCCTTCAGGGCCTTTGTGGGCACACGTTAAGGATGAACACCGTCGTGGTCACCGCCTCACCCCAGAACCTAGCCGGCATGCTCTTGGTCTTCATCATGGATCAAGCCATGCCAACCACCGTCTGGTTCTGTCGCTCCACCACGCCATTCTAGTGTGGCGAGTATGGCGCAGTGTGGTGTCGCGCCATACCCTGACCCAGGCGGTACGCAGCGAACTCCATCGAAGTGAATTCGCCGCCACGATCAGTCCGCAGCATGCGTAGCTTCTTGCCGCTCTCTGCCTCCATGCACGCGTTGAACTTCTTGATCGCCTCTGCCACCTCGTCCTTGCCCATCAGGAGTTGCAGCCACATATAGCGACTGCAATCATCTAGGAGCAGGAGGAAGTATTGCCGACCACCATTTGTGGCTGGCGTGATTGGTCCACAGAGATCGCCATGGATGAGCTTGAGAGCGTCCGCCGCGCGATACTTGGCCGCCTTTGAGAACGGTAGCCTCCTCTGCTTTCTGGCCAAGCAGCTGTTACACAGCTCGCCTGCGTGCGACGTTGCCATTAGGAGAGTGGCCTCATCAGCCTGCGCTAAATGAGCCTTAGCCTTCTTCTCAAGCTTGCGATTTGGGCACTCCTTTGACCAATGACCCGTCTTCCCACAGCGCCGGCAGGAGTTGGGGTCGACCTTCTTCTTCTTCTTCTCCAAAGAAGCCTTGCTGCAGCGCTTGCCATCGCCACCGTGGCCGGAGGAGGCTTCCCCGGACTTCTTCATCTTGGCAACCCACTCCTCTGTCAGTAGCAGCTTGCCACTGTCCGTCGTTGCTGTGGCCTGCTCCATGCGCTTGTCCACCGCCCGCAAACGGCCTGTCACATCGTCAATGGCCTGCTCCATGCGCTTGTCCACCGCTCGCAAATGGCCTGTCACATCCTCAATGGTGAGGGTGGATAAGTCCAGCATCGTTTCTATGGAGAGAGTGATCTGGATGTACTTCACCAGCACGAAGTGGAGGTACTTGGAGACTGCCTCTTCTTCATCGATGGTGACGCCGTGGCTCCTCCACTTGCTGATGAGCGATTGTAGGTAGAGGGAGAAGTCCTCCACCGACTCACCATCCTTGAACTTGAGGGTGACGTACACCTGCTTCAGCAGCTGGGCTATCACCTTCTGTTGGGGACCGAATATCGGGGTACCGAAGAGGAGGAGCTGATAACCATCAGACGTTGACGCTTCTGATCAGACAAGAATGTAACTACACTTCTTGCCCAAACAACGGAAGATTGGTTCCACCTCGACTGACCCCTGAGGGTTAGACTCCGCCTCGCCCGACGTCCGGGGGCTAGCTCCGCCTCGCCCGACCCCCGAGGGTTGGGCTCCGCCTCGCCCGACATCTGGGGGCAGGCTCCGCCTCACCTGACCCTCGAGGGTTGGGCTCTGCCTTGCCCGACATCCCGGAGCAGGCTCCGCCTCGCCCGACGTCTGCACCCTATTCCTTCATAATGATGAGCACATGGCACGACAGGACACTCAAGTCAACGGCAATACCGAGTACCATACCCTGCATGCCTGCAGGGAAGTACTATCAGGATATGACCAAATAGGCGCTTTAAGCCCTTCTAGGCATGGCAGAGCCCGAACAATATTGTAGGCGCTGACTTTTGTCTTACAGTGTTGTGGGTGCCGCCATCAGCCCTCAGACGTGGATCCTGACATGAGAATACGACAACCACTACAATCCAGGCGGGAACTCACATCATCTACAGTAACGGACGTATGGTCACTTCCTCGTCTGCTCCCCGTAGGGTCACGGCTCGACACCCTGGCACGCCACACCATCCGCCGAAGTAAGATGGCATGTGACCACTTGCTGAACAAAGCCAGAGCATGGCCCTATCAGGATCAATGACCATGCTATCCTTGTCACCGTCTACCTTGTCAGCAGGGAAGGATCAAGGGAAAAGGAAGGACCTTCTCTACCTCTGGTTTTTTCCTCTTTCCCCCATCTGTAATCCTTGCTCCCCCTTGGTATATAAAAGGGAGGGCAGGGCACCCCACTAAGGGGACGGATCAATCTGACACACCACGCACTGCATAGCATACAACTGAGCAGCAATCGAGCTCACAGTGCCCGTTCGACCTTTCCATCTGAGACTTGGGACCTGTCCCTCTCTCGACCATTCGTACCCCTTACTATGAACCTTTTTTAGTGCTAATAACACGAGCAGCAGCAACAAACTGGACGTAGGGATATTCTGCCCGAACCAGTATAAACCTTGTGTCTTTGAGCACACCATCTAGGCCTAACGTGCAATAAATACAAATTTACTAGTTGGTGCTTACTCGAAACACTGACAGTTGGCGCGCCAGGTAGGGGACCTTTGCGTGTTTCGACATTAAAACATCAGGCCATGGATGGCTAGCCATGGAATTAACTGGCTCCTAGGCTTACACGTGCACTTTGGTGACCTAGACTTCATCATCACGGTGGGAGGAGAGTTGGCATTGGCTCACGCCGCCATCCTATCTCCCCCCTCCATCAGCCTCAACTACGGGAAGCTTGAGTGCCAGCTCGGTGTCTCCCTAGGACCCCAATGGTCCAAGGAGGACCAGCGCTGCCTCACCTTTTTTGGAGGAGGATCCCTCTCTCTGGAACGCCACATACGGAGCACCCCGACAGCGCTTCCGTTCGGTCTCCGCAACGCTGCGGCGACCGTCAGCCACCTTGTGGCACGACGCATGGTCCTACCACCCGTAAACAATGAGTTTGTGGGGGTGATCGAACACATCACGGAATCTCTACACAACCTCGTCGTCCTCTAGCTCTGACTCTAGCAGGGGGAGCCATCACCCCTCCCGGGAATGCTTCATGGCGGGTACCCCCGAGGGGCACGTCGAAAGCATCCATGTGGAGGAGGCCACCCCGGCGGGCAACCTCGGCGACGAAACTGAAGGGGAGACAGCGGTCCCACCTCGAATGAGGGTGGAACAGCTAAAATCCTGACACCGAGAGCTCAACGAAGAGCAACTCTAGCTCGAGCAGGAACGCGTGGAGCTTGATCGGGAGATCGAGCACCACGGAGACGGTGGGCGTGCACGCGCCATGGCCCGCGACATGAACCAGAGGATCATCGCTGACGACGAGGCCCTTTTCTCGCTTCACTCGGGTGAGCCAGAACATCATCGCCGCAACGGCCCTGCTCCATGGCCTTCCAGAGGCCATGACGCCCGAGGATCGTCAGGCTCACCACGAGATTCGCATGCTGCTTGAGCGTGCGGCGGCGCAGCAGGTGGAGAGCTCGTTGTCTCGGTGACACGAGCTCGACACTAGCCAACGTACGCCCTCTAGGCATCCCGGTAGGGATGTGTCGGTCCACCAGACACCACCTGGCGGCAGGCAGCGCACCGCGGTCCCGGTGCATCAGCGTCTCGGTCGTAATCGCGACGCATGCATCACTCTTGATGCCTGCAGATGCGCCTACGATGACTCAAGAGAGGGAGCCAAATGCAGCTACCACCCTCGTCGTGGTGGACGCTACGACAACGGCGAGGACCGAAGGCCGAGCCCTGGCCTGTCGGGCCCTCAGGCCTTTGGCCGTAACATCCTCAACGCTGCTTTCCCACCAAGGTATCGACCACCAACTAATATCCCAAAGTACTCTGGGGAGACAAACCCCAGATTATGGCTCAAAGACTATCGGCTTGCCTGCCAAGCCAGTGGTGTGGATAATGATGACTTCATTATCCGCAACCTTCCACTATTCTTAGCCGATTCAGCACGAGCGTGGTTGGAACACCTGCCGTCCAACACGATCTAGGGTTGGGCAGACCTGAATGAGATCTTTGTGAGAAACTTCTAGGGCACATACAAGCACCCTAGGAACCCATGGGACCTCAAAAACTATCGTCAGAAGGCTAGCGAGACCCTCTGCGGGTACATCCGGTGCTTCTCCCAGTAGTGCAACGAGCAACCTAATGTCGCCAATGCCGACGTCATAGGAGACTTCCTGTCCGGGACTACCTGTGAGTCTTTGGTTCATAAGCTAGGAAGCAAGGGCCCACGAACCACCAAGGAACTCCTGGACATCACCACCATCCACGCCTTAGGAGAGGAGGCGGTCGGAGCGATCTTCGATCGTCTCGATGGCAAGGCAAGGCGGGACGAGGGCACCGACGAAGGCGTCTCCAATCGTTCTACCAAAAGGAAGAACAAGAAGCAACTACTGCTGACCGCAAGGGTGGTCAGAAGCCCACGGAGGGCACTTCGAACCACTTCAAAAAATTACTCGAGGGGCCATGCCCGAACCATGCCTTCCCAGTTAAGCATCTGCTCAAGGACTGTAGCCTCATGCGGCGGTTCTTGTCTGGAGGTTCCAACAAAGGGGAGCACGGAAAGGACCCCGCCCCCACCATGGACGATGCCAAAGAGAAGGACGACGCCTTTCCAACACCGGATGGGTGCCTCATGATCTTCGGAGGATCAGCGGCCTACGACTACAAGCGCCGTCAGAAGGTCACGCGTCGCGAGGTCTATATGGCCGAACCGGCCACACCTACCTTCCTTCGGTGGTCCGAGTCCGCCATAACCTTTGATCGAACTGACCACCCAAAAAGTGTCCCACATCCAGGGAGATATCTGCTCGTGGTCGACCCGATCATCGGCCCAAAGCGGCTCACCAAAGTTCTGATGGATGGAGGCAGTGGCCTCAACATCATGTACGCCAAGACGCTCGACGAGATGGGCGTCGACCGGACACGCCTTCGTCCGACCCGAGCACCTTTCCACGGCATCATGCCCGGGAATCAGGCTATGCCACTTGGGCAAATCAATCTACCCATTACCTTCGAGGATCAGTTCAATTATAGGACTGAAACCCTCACCTTTAAGGTGGTTGGGTTCCCCGGAACTTTCCACGCCATCCTGGGACGACCATGCTACGCGAAGTTCATGGCCGTCCCCAACTATACATACCTCAAGCTGAAAATACAGGGCCCTCACGGGGTCATCACCGTCGGCACCTCCTTCCAACGTGCCTATGAGTGTGAGGTCTAGTGCTACGGTCATGCCGTAGCAATCATCGCCTCCGGAGAGCTCGCCGCCCTCAAGGAGGAGGTCATCGAAGAAGCGTCCGACGCCAAGAAGTCAACCGGGTCGTTCGAACCTACAGAGGGCTCTAAAGAAGTCCTCGTAGAGCCCAGGATCACCGAGGGTAAAACGGTATGTGTTGGTACCACGCTTTCCTCCAAATAGGAAGGTGCGCTCGTCGGCTTTCTCTACGCTAACAGAGACATCTTCACGTGGAAACCCTCGGATATGCCAGGCATCCCGAGGGAAGTCGCTGAACACACCTTGAAGATCTGCCCAGGCTCCAAGCCAGTGAAGCAACGCCTGCATCGCTTCAACGAGGAGAAACGCAGGGCCATCAACGAGGAGATAGCAAAACTTTAAGCGGCCGGATTCATCAAGGAAGTATATCACCCAGAGTGGTTAGCTAATCCCATTCTTGTACGAAAGA
This sequence comes from Miscanthus lutarioriparius, assembly GCA_904845875.1. NCBI lineage: Eukaryota > Viridiplantae > Streptophyta > Magnoliopsida > Poales > Poaceae > Miscanthus > Miscanthus lutarioriparius. The sequence goes on from CAJGYO010000001.1 coordinate 42,684,252, forward strand.
AGAGTGGGAAATGGAGGATGTGTGTTGACTATACGGGTCTCAACAAGGCTTGCCCAAAGGATCTATTTTCTTTGCCATGCATAGACCAAATAGTCGACTCTACCTCAGGGTGCGAAACCCTCTGCTACTCCGGCTACCATCAAATCATGATGAAATAGTCCGACCAGCTCATGACATCTTTCATCACCCCTTCAGATCGTTCTGCTATGTTTCAATGATGTTCGGTCTGAAGAACACTGGGGCTACGTACCAGCGCTGTATGCTCAAATGCTTCGGGGACCTCATCGGGCGAACTATCGAGGCCTACATCGACGACATCGTGGTTAAGTCCAAACAGGCTGACCACCTCATTGCCGATCTTAAGCAGACCTTTACAAAACTCCGAGTGAATGGCATCAAACTCAATCCCGATAAGTGTGTTTTCAGGGTCCCGAGGGGCATGCTGCTCGGCTTTATCATATCCGAGCACGGCATCAAAGCCAACCTGGAGAAAATCTCAGCCATCACAAGGATGGGCCCGATTTAGAACATAAAGGGGGTTCAGCGAGTCACTAGGTGCCTCGCCGCACTCAACCAATTCATCTCGCACCTCGGCGAACGAGGTCTCCCCCTTTATCGACTCTTGAAGAAAGCCGACCGCTTTGAGTGGACATCCGAGGCCCAGGAGGCACTTGACATGGTCAAACTGCTTCTGACAAAGGTCCCAATCTTGGTTCCTCCAACCGATGGAGAATCCCTTCAACTATATATAGCGGCCACCACGCAAGTGGTTAGCACCGCCCTGGTGGTGGAACGGGAAGAAGAGGGGCATGCCCTCAAGGTGCAGCGCCCTATGTACTTCATCAGCGAGGTACTATCCGACTCTAAGACCCACTACTCCTAAATCCAGAATCTCCTATACACTATCCTCATCACCAAGAGGAAGCTATGCCACTACTTTGAGTCACACCCGGTGATAGTCATGATGTCATTCCCCCTCGGTGAGGTCGTCCAAAGCTAGGACGCCATGGGAAGAACCGCAAAGTGGGCGCTCGAGTTGATGGATCAAGGCATTACGTATGCCTCCCGAACGGTGATCAAGTCCCAGGTGTTGGCTAACTTCATCGCGGAATGGACCGAGGTCCAAACGCCACCGGCGGTGATCGATCAAGAGTACTGGACGATGTACTTCGATGGGTCGCTGATGAAGAAGGGCGCCGGCATAGGGCTGGCCTTCGTATCGCCCCTCGGGGTACACATGAGGTACATGGTTCATCTCCATTTCCACTCATCAAATAATGTGGCTGAGTATGAAGCACTCATCAACGGCCTACGCATTGCCATCGAGTTGGGCATCCGACGCCTCGACATCCGGGGTGACTCTCAGCTGGTCGTCAACCAAGTCATGAAGGAGTCAAGCTGCCATGATGCCAAGAGGGCTGCATGCTGCCAAGAGGACTAACGGCTGGAGGACAAATTCGACGGCCTCGAACTCAACCACATCCTAAGGCACCTCAACGAGGTAGCCAATGCGCTTGTGAAGGCAGCATCTGGCCGAGAGCCGGTGCCACTAGGAGTCTTTGCCAGCGACCAACACAAGCCCTTGGTGCGCTACGAAGGGTCAGAGCAAGCCGACAATGGTCCATCTGATCCAGCCTCGGGGGCTAACCAACCGACGGCTCCGTCTGGCCCCGAGGTCATGGAGCTTGAAGAGGATCCAGCGACAGAGCCCGACCCTCTGGTCGACTGGAGAACACTCTACCTCGACTACCTCTTCCATGATACACTACCAATAGACAAGACGAATGAAAGCTAAACAACTCCTGCATCACACCAAGTCCTTCGATCTTGTAGAGGGCGAACTCTACAAATGAAGCCACACCAGGATCCTACAGCTCTACATCCCCATCGAATAGGGGAAGCATTTGCTGGGTGATATCCACGGAGGGGTCTGTGGTCACCACGCCGTGCCTAGAACCTTGGTTGGAAACTCATTCTGACAAGGCTTCTACTGGCCCACTACAGTAGCCGACGCCGAGCAGATTGTGCGCACCTACGAAGGGTGTCAGTACTACGCTTGACAAACTCACCTCCTAGCCTAGGCACTCCAGATGATCCCCATCACATGGCCCTTCATGGTCTAGGGGCTCGATCTGGTTGGGCCTCTCAAGAAGGCGCCCAGAGGATACACCCACTTGCTTATCACCATAGACAAGTTCACAAAGTGGATAGAAGCTCGGCCGATCTCCGCGATCAAGTTCGAGCAAGCCGTACTGTTCTTCCTCGACATCGTCCATCGCTTTGAAGTCCTAAACTCCATCATCATGGACAACGGTACGCAATTCACCGGGAAAAAGTTCCTTCGATTCTGTGATGAATACAACATCCGGGTCGATTGGCCCACCGTCGTGCACCCCTGAACGAACGGGCAGGTCGAGTGCGCAAACAACATGCTCCTATAGGGCCCCAAGCCCAGGATCTTAAACCAGTTAAACAAATTTGGTGCACGCTGGGTCATAGAGCTCCCCATGGTGCTCTGGAGCCTAAGGACAACCCCCAGTCGAGCCACTGGCTACATGCCTTTCTTCGTGGTCTATGGTTCCGAGGCCGTCCTCCCAACCGACCTCGACTATAGAGCACCAAGGATCAGAGCATACGACAAATAGGGAGCCGAGGCATCCCACGAAGACACCATGGACTAGCTAGATGAAGCTCGCGATGTCGCCCTCCTCCACTCGGCCAAGTACCAGCAGGCATTGCGACGGTACCATAGCTGACGGGTGCAGGACCGAGCCTTCAACGTCGGGGACCCGGTTTTCCACCTCGTGCAGAGCAACAAGGACCACCACAAGCTCTCCCCACCCTAGGAGGGGTCGTACGTCATCGCGGAAGTACTCCAGCCAGGCGCCTACAAGCTGAAAAGCATCAACGGCGAGGTCTTCACCAATGCCTGAAACATTGAGCAGCTACATCGTTTTTACCCCTAAAACGCATACTTTCTCTTATCAGTTTTGTCATCAAAATCCCCGATCTTTCATGACATCCGACCCCTGCAAGTGCGAGGGGTCAAACCTCACTCAGGGGCTGGTATTAGTACATTTATCTTATAAACATTCTCTATGATTTCCCTCTTTTCTCATGGTAAGTCCTAAAAGCTAGGAACTCAGGAATAGTTTCTGAGTATAACTGGTAGGACTGCGGGAAACCCACGCCCCAGCGGCTACGGTCTCCTTGCTCACCAGCGTGATCAGAATTGGCTCACCTGCACTCCAAGCTTTTTGCGACCTAAACTATGGGAAGGGTCGAAAGGCATTAAACCTATTTTGCCAAAAAGGAGGAGAAGAGCTGAAAAGTTGTTTGCCGTAACAAAATTTGAGAGCTTGTTCATTTTTTACAAATTCATCGCTTACAAAGTGATTTCATCACGAAAAGGAACTGATGTATTCATAAATACAAAAGACCGCTCACACGGGGGATCCCCCATAACTTAAACGATTACATTTGCTGACCAGTTTTACTCTAAATACTATTGCGGTCGCCGCACCACGCTCTCCATCGGCAACGTCCTACCGCTCCACAGGATCCCTGAGGGGGCCATCGTCTGCAACGTTGAGGACCACGTCGGTGACCGTGGCATCTTCGCTGAGGTGTCCAAGGACTACACCATCTTGATCAGTCGCAACCCTGACAACGGCACCTGGACAGGAGGTGCTGCCCGCCGAAGAATGGTCGCCATGGCTGATGGATGTCTCTGACATCTCATCAAACTTCATGGACTGGCCGATCTGAGCAGCTGCAAGGGCAAAGCCCCCCATCGACGCAGTCCTGGGCAGCTCCCCACCAACATGGCTCACACGGAGAAGATTTGCCGGAAGAGGTTTCCATACGGCTCCATCCCGACGAAGGCCTCACGGACGATGACAAAGCCGACGACGCTTAGCACCCTCCAGTGCGCCTCCTCCTTCGGCGGAAGTGGCCCCTTCTCGGCGAAGGCGGCCAGCACCATCTCATCTACGTTGGATGACCTCCAGCTCGACATCGCGCTCCGGATTCACGAACAAATCCATGAGTGCTCCTCTCCCTCGCATTACCCTCTCTCACTTAGGAACTGCTCGACATGCGAACACACTCGGCGAGAGGGAGGAAGGAGGAGAAGCAGCGGCTCAAGAGTAGGTGGAAGAATGGGACGAGAACCATCTCCCTTCCCCTATTTAAGGAGGAGACGCATCAGTTGGAGAAGGCAAAAGGTTGGGACGAAAAACCCTCTCCCTTCCCCTATTCAATGTAGATGAGAATTCGATGTTGATGGAAATTCAAGGGGACGCGTCTTGACCAACGGGACACACCCTACTCGATGAGACGGCACCTGGTCAAGCGGGACGTGGCCTGGGCATGGCCAACCACTACCGCACTCCGAGCGCAAGATACAAAGCGCACTCATATGCAAGCGGCTCTCCGCTTCCCCAGGCAGGACCTGGAAGGACCCAACAATGGAACCTCCATTAGGGGGAGCCCAACGGGCCTCCTGGGTCAATCGGACGGCCTAGGCGAACGCCAAACGAGCGGCCGCTGAGAGATAAGCATCCTTGTTTACTTACTTTGCGTGTCAATTTTACTACCGAGCCTCCGACCCCAGCAACGGCAGGGGCGCGGACATCGCTCGGGGGCTGCCGAGATTGTCTACTCGTTTAGACGTTCTCTTCGCCCGACCCCTCCTTATGTTTAAAAACAGGAGGCATGGTGCGGGGGTGTAAAACTTTGAGTAAAACTAGACGAACCACTAGACCCTACGCCCCAGCGGCTACGATGTTTTTGTTCACCAGCGTAATCAAATTCATAGTTCTCCGTACCCCAAGCTTTAGCATCCGCCTTCTTGAGAAGGGTTCGGAGGGGTCTGCCTGCGGAATCTCCTTCAAGGAGAAGCTGTCAGGTCGCCCAAGTCAATCGAACGGCTCGAATTGCTGCCGAGAGACAGAAACAAAAAATTGCGATGCTCGTGCAGGTTACACTGGCCCTGTCACGAACGTCGGACCCAAAGCCCGCACGAAAATGACCGGTAAGAACTTCCCATCGCTCATGCCACCAAAGTAACATCATCGACCCTCGCTTTTGTTTCTGTTATATCGTACATCAATCCCATACATCCAAACGTTGCATATGCAATTGCTGCATCTCAACCCTTCACGTCGCGTCATGAAGCGGTAGTCGCCTCATTCGATATGAGCGGCAAATGACTGAGGTTCAAAGGTCGGCCCGCGAAGGGCTTGAGGCTACCTCATGTCAAACAGAGCCAGGGGAGAAAAACTGAGATGAGCCACAGCAGCCTTGCCCGACCCTGCTCAGAAGAGGACAGGGACATCTCGACCTTTCTCGTTTGATTCTAACCTCGAGCCAAACCCACAGAATCTCCGTCGAGGAGAGGCCAACGGGCTACCCGAGCCTACCGAATGGCTCGGGCGTCTACCAGGAGGCGGGTTAAGGAGTAGTGGAATGCCACATGAGGGCTATGCCGACCCCATCAGCGGATGACGGACCCGGATTCCACACGAACATACCTGTTAGCGAGCTCATTGAGCGCAACACTCGTGCCGTCGAGGCAAGTGTCGTTAGCTCAACCCCTCTGGTTGCGCAAACCGAGGATGGGGTGACGCATGAAACACGGCCGACCCCTATCAGACCTCAAGGGGCTCAGGGGCTCAAGCCGCCTGATCCTAGATCGAGAGACCGAGGTTTCAAAGGCTGGCCCGTGAAGGGTCCGAGGCCGCCTCGCGTTGAACAAGAGCCAAGGGAGAAAACGCAGATGAGCCTCAGCGGCCTTCGCCCAACCCACATAGAGGCAGATAGGGTCATCTCAACCTTCTAGTTCAATCTAGCCTCTAGCCGAGCCCATAGAATCCCCATTGAGGTGGAATCTGTTGGAAGGCAGGTTAAGGAGCAACAGAACGCCACCCGAGGTCTTTGCCGACCCTGTCGCAAGCAATGGGACCGGATTCCGTTCGAACATCCCCGTTAGCGAGCTCATCAAGCATGTCACTCAAGCCATCGAGGCAAGTGACGTCGCCTCAACCCCTCCGAGTGCAAAAACCTCGGACAGGACGACAAACGAACCGACCCTTGACCAAATCCCCACCATGCGCGGGGGCCCAGGGAAGGTTGGACTTGCAATGAGACTGAACGCACGGTCGTAGAATGATAGCTAAAATCCTAAGGAAAGGGTACGTGCGAATACAGGAGTTATTCCGCTATCCTCTCTTCGGTCTCCAGTGACATCCGACCCCTGCAGACCACAGGGGGTCGGACCACACTCGGGGGCTGGTAAAGGTATAAATACCTCCTTTTTTCAAAATAGTCGCTGCGTTAGATCTCTTCCTCATGTTAAGGTTAGCGGGAAGGTTTGTGGGAACAAATAACCGATTGTGCCTGGTAAGACTGCAAAAACCCACGCCCCAAGAGCTATGGTAACTTTGCTCGCCAGCATGATCGAAGTTTCCCTCTTATACACCTCGGGCCCCACGGTCTTAACAAACGGAAGGGTCGGATCGCATGAGCACCTTCTTTCGAACGCAAAAAGGGAAGAAAGCAAGTTCAACCAAACAAAACAAAATTGCGAATCTGTTTTCAAAAAATGAAAGTGCCAACACTTGTCCACAGATTACAGATAAATGTCCATCAGACTCACTCAACTAACTACCCCCTCTCGGGGAGAACCATATCTTCAATTTTGCTCACCAGGGTTTCTGCAAAGGACTTCACTATCGCTTCTATGTCATCCAGCTCGGAGGGTTCATAGCCAGGCTCATCGCCATGAAGTCGATGTTGTCCTCATAATGCGAGCGGGCGACGACGAAGGTTTGGGTGATCCCTGAGCGAAGAGCTTCCTTCTCCAGCTAGCGCACCCACGTCGTGATACCTGCGGCACGGGCCACGAGCGAGCTGGTCCCCTCCTCCTGCACCACCTGCAAGTCGTCGCGGACTATGCCAAGGGCAACCTTTAGGAGATCGAGCTCGTCGCTCTCCACATGAAGAAGACTCCTTGCCTCGGTGAGATCCGAGGCCAGTCCAGAAGCTGCACCCTCGGCCTCCAGCTTCTGGGCTTTCACGGTCTATAGCTTGGCCTAGAGGGAGCTAATCCTCTGTTGTGCCTCGTCATGCTCTCGGATGACCTGGTCGCGCTCCCCGTAGGCCACGCCACGCTCCGAGCGAAGCCTCTCTGCAATATGGCGTAGCTCGTCTCTCTCCTTGCGTAGTCGGGCGATCATCTTGACGTCCAGTTTCACCCTCTGCTCTATGGCCATGGACCTCTCCTCGACTACCAGCCTGAGATCCCGCTCCCTCTCGACCTCGGCCAAGAGGTCGATGCTCTGCTGGCGGGTCACGGCGTCCTGCTGGAGCAGCTCGTCCCACTCCTTCTGCACTCTGGTGGTCTCCACCTAATCCCATCGCACCCCCTCTGATAGTTCATCAAAAGACTTCTCGGTGAGATCCGCATCCCGGCGGGCCTCAGCCTCCCGCCATCGAAGATTATCCTCCTCCGCGGCAAGGGAAGTCAACTCGGCCACCCTTCGGCAAAGCTAGGCAGTCGCATCCCCATGCAGTCGTGCCTCATCAACGAGGCGGTCCCAATCCTCCTTGTGTACACGAAGGAACCGGGATTTCTCCCGGCTGCGAGCAATAAGCGACTGTAAAAAGACGGTGGTCAGAAAACACAAATAGATGAAGAAAGAAGAAATCGGGAGGCAAGACCAAGTGGATACCTGGCTAGTGGGAATGATGACATCTCGAAGGGCGCTGCTGGCCTAGTTTAGAGCTTCTAGCGCGGCCGTGAACCCCTCGTGGAGCTTCTCCCGCTCCATGCCCTCGACGGCATCGTCGAGGGTGAAGAGTTCCGACGACGGGTCCCACGGACTCACCCACCAGAGCAGGGGCTCATCCCGCGTGGGCGAAGGGTGGCTCTCTGATGTCAGGACCAGGGACAACTCCCTGCCAGACTCCTCGGCAACCACCGCGGTCTCCGAGGTTCCCTCAGCCATGTCCCCCTCCGTTCCACCCACGATAGGAGTCGTCTCTGGGGCCGCCGGTAGCACGGGACGCGCCTCGGCCTCGGGCGCCGCCAACACACCTCCTGGCTATGACCTATCAATCGTAGCCACCATCACCTCCACCTCCATCACCTCCACCGTGGTCGATGCAATGGGCGCGACCAATAGCTCCACCGGCCCTGACATCACTTCCGTTGCCGGTTGCACGGTGACCTCCGAGGGCGCCCCCGCTTGCCCTGCCGAGGGCACGAGCACCACCGTGGGTGGCGCCAGACCGGCCGACGAGGCTGTGACGCTGGCTCCGCTCTCGCCCAAAATGGGAGTGATGTCAGACGACGGCCCCTGCCTTGCCTGAAGGGCGATGGTTTTCTTAGGCACCAACGCTATAGAAGTGCCCCGCCTGACCTATCTCCTGACGCTGCAGAAGAAGAAACAAAAGGTGTGAGTCACTATGAAAAACAGAGAAAAAACAGAGGAGTCGGCAACTTACGCTGGCGCTGTTGGGCGGTGGAGACGTTTGGGGGATGAACCCCTAGCTCCCTGCTCTGCCTCGTCGGGGCAGGACCGTTTTGAGCCTGTCCCCTGCTCCTAGCCCGAGGGGCTCGCCTCTCTCGTATCTCGGGGCACGGCAGCGGAGCCACTCCCCTCTCTCGACACCTCGGGCACGGCGGCAGACCCGCCCGCCCTTGATGGTTCTAAGGACGGGCCAACGGTCTGGCCCGCCTCCTCTGGCCTCACGGCCGCACCTTCCCTTGCGTGGTATGGGAAGGGTCCCTACATTGACGAGTGGGTACCGGTCAGCGCGTCCTCGCTTCCTGGGTCAACCCACTCAGTGTCGGCGATTACCTCATCATCCTCCTCATCATCGTCGTCATCATTGTCATCACTGTCGGTCTCCTCTCCTCGCTTCCGCGCCTTTTATTTCTCCTGCTTCTTCTTCCGCTCGATCTCCTTCGTCTTCCTCTGCCAATCGGCCATGGCGTGGTTGGCCGCCACCACGAACTTGTCCTTCGGCAGTGGAGCCGGGCAATCCATAAAGATGAGTCTCTCCAGCTAGTCCCGCTATCCCGATGTCAGCATCAAGGGGTCGAGAGTTCGATGAAAAAGGAGGCACGAGGGAAAAAGAACTTACGAAGTCAATATACCCCGATTCCGGCCACATTGGGGGATGCCCCCGCACTGGATATACGAAGTCAAGGATGGCACTGGTGTCGTCCCGCGGGGGCTCCATCGCCTCCTTGATGCGCTGCGCCACTTCAAAGGGGGGGAGCACTCCCTCGGCGAGCGTTGTCTCGTCGAATGATGCTCCGGGCACCATCAAATGCAAGGGAAGTGCGCGCACCATCAGCGGTGCCACCCTCCTCATGTGGTAGGCGCCGATGATCCCCAACCCCTTCACGCCCTCTCCTTTAGAATACGAACGGCGACAAGATGGTCTAGGATCTTCTTCTTGTCTTTATCTGGGACACCCCACTTCCACGATTTTGGGATCTCTTTGATAATGCGCCTAGAGAACGCTGGCAAGGGGGCGGCTACGTCGTCCTTGATGTAAAATCAATGCGAATGCCACCCCTTGTTGGAGGTCGATAGACGCATCACCGGGTATTCGTTTACCTGGTTGTTGTGGAGATGAATGCCGGTGCATCCCATCAGCGCGTTCAGCTCCTACTTCTTCTCCCGCCTCTTCAGGAGGGTGACGGCGAGAAGTACTACCACAGGTCAAAGTGGGGACTAATCCCCAGGAACCCTTCACATAGGGCAACGAACGCTGTAATGTGTTGGATCCCATTAGGAGTAAGGTGTTATAGCTCCACCTTGTAGTAATGCAGCAACCCTCGAAGGAACTTGTGAGCAGGGGTGGAGAAATCCCGCTCATGGAAGTGAACAAAGGACATGACGTAGCCATCATGCGGCGACGGAGCGTCCTCATTGCCGGGCAGCCGCCGCTCCTCGGTGGCGGTCCGAGCGCACAGAAGGCCGCGGCGGATGAGGCCCTCTAGGCGTTGGGGGTGATATCGGATCTGCCCCATAGCTCCATTGAATGATTGGGGTGGGTGGATGTGAGCTTGACGACGGCTGGGATGCGAAAGCAGAAGGAATAGGCGATTGGCGGCGGAAATTGTAGATCGATGGCGGAAGTTGTAGATGCAAAGGCGAGAAGGCAAAGTTCGAAACCCTAGGGGTGAACCCTTTGGTTTTATAGGGGCGACGGATGTGAGGAAACCAACCATCTGCCTCAATCTCCGTACCTACCACGACGTCACGATCACGGTATATGCGCCCGCAGTCCCTATCCTTTCCCACCAAAGCCGCGCTGGATGTTTTGCCTTCCCGGACAGACCAGGACTCTTTGGCTACAGAAGGAATATGGCTCAAAAAGCATTTTTCTCTAGCCCGCCTGGGCCCAGGAGTTCGAGGGCTGGCCCAATAGTTTCGACGGCCGTCCCAACGAGGGATGGGCCCACGAGCGGCCAGAACTCAGGCACACGAGCCTCAAGGGAGTCTCAATCCGTGATCAAACCTCAACCGGGCTGACCCTGGACGAATTCTCATGAACGGGATATCAGGGTTCCCTTTAAACTATCCAGTTGCCAAAACACCATATTTCACAACCATACCCGCGAAGGGTTCGAATTACCCCCTGGGCGATTCTATACAAATCACCCGGGGGCTCGGGGGCTACACCCGATGGGTGTGCTCGCGCGTACCCTCTGTCGAATCGAAATACCCCCCAGGCAATTCTATCCGAATCACCCGGGGGCTCGGGGGCTACACCCGTCGGGTGCGCTCGCGCGCACCCTCTGTCGAATCGAAATACCTCCTGGGCGATTCTATCCGAATCAACCGGGGGCTCGGGGGCTACACCCGTCGGGTGCGCTCACGCGCACCCTCTGTCGAATCGAAATACCCCCTGGGTGATTCTATCCAAATCACCCGAGGGCTCAGGGGTTACACCCTTTGACAAGTCACAAACACCCCCAGGCGATTCTACCCGAATCACCCGGGGGCTCAGGGGCTACAATCGGGAACCGAATACTGGGGTACCCAAAGAGGAGGAGCTGATAACCATCAGACGTTCATGCTTCTGATTAGACAAGAACGTAACTACACTTCTTGCCCGAACGATGGAAGATTGGTTCCACCTCACCCGACCCCCGAGGGCTAGACTCTGCCTCGCCCGACGTCTGAGGGACTGGCTCCACCTCGCCCGAGCCATGAGGGTTGGGCTCCGCCTCGCTCGACGTCTGGGGGCAGCTCCGCCTCGCCCGACCCCTGAGGGTTGGGCTCCACCTCGCCCGATGTCCCGGAGCAGGCTCCGCCTCGCCCGACGTCTGCACCCTGCTCCTTCATAATGATGAGCACAGGGCACGATAGGACACTCAAGTCAATGGCAATACCGAGGACCATACCCTACACGCCTGTAGGGAAGTACTGTTAGGATATGACCAGATGGGCGCTTTAAGCCCTTCTAGGCATGGCAGAGCCCGAACAGTGTTGTAGGCGCCGACTTTTGTCTTACATTGTTGTGGGCGCCGCCATCAGCCCTTGGACGCGGATCCTGACATAATCATACGACAACCACTACAATCCAGGAGGGAACTCACATCATCTATAGTAACAGACGTATGGTCACTTCCCCGTCTGCTCCCCGTAGGGTCGTGGCTCGGCACCCTGGCACGCCGCACCATTCGTTGAAGTAAGATGGGATGTGACCACTTGCTGAACGAAGCCAGAGCATTGCCCTATCAGGATCAACAAACGTGCTATCCCTGGCACCGTCTACCTTGTCAGCAGGGCAGGATCAAGGGAAAAGGAAGACCCGGCGCCTTCGAAGGGCCTTCTCTACCTCTGTTTTTTTCCTCTTTCTCCCATCTGTAATCCCTGCTCCCCCTTGGTCTATAAAAGGGAGGGCAGGGCACCCCACTAAGGGACGGATCAATCCGACACACCACGCACCGCATAGCATACAGCTGAGCAGCAATCGAGCTCTCAGCGCCCGTTTTACCTTTCCATCTGAGACTTGGGACCTGTCCCTCTCTCGACCGTTTGTACCCCCTACTACGAACCTTTTTCAGTGCTAATAACATGAGCAGCAGCAGCAAACTGAACGTAGAGACATTCTGCCCGAACCAGTATAAACCTTATGTCTTTTAGCACACTATCCGGGCCTAACGCGTAACAAATACAAATTTACTAGTTGGTGCTTACTCGAAACACCGACACCTTCTTTGCGTGGTCGGAGCCGACGCGCATCGCTGCAATAGCCTCCAACGCCTCCTTAGCAGAGTTCTTAGCCCCCAACGGCTCCCTGTACTCCGCTGGCATAGCAGTGAGGATAGCCTCCAACGCTGACATGTCGTCTTCTTCGTTGTAGATGCCCTTGTCAATGGTATTCTAGAGCTGTCGAGCTCTGAGCTTGACCTTTGTGGTTACCGTCCACTCGCCATAGTTGGTGCGAGTCAGCGTCGGCCAACTGGTGCCGCTGACCTCCCGCACCGTGCGCACGATGACCTCCTATCGTGGCTGGGCAGCCACAGCAGCACCGCTGCTGTCGCCCATCTACCAAGCGTCCGTCATCGCCAATGGTTAGTCTGGCGACGGCGCTTGTACAACTTTGATACCACTTGTTATCCCCTAGATCTCCCGCATGGGTGAGCCGACCGCTCACCGGTGTTGCTGACCACACACTATGGCTAGAGATAGAAGAAGAGAGGGGAAACAAAGCGCGCGCACACACACAGCACAAGCACCAGCGTTGGCCGGAGCTCTGCAGAGGAGATGGCAAGACTGAACTCGCTCTCTTTACTGAGTTGTAGTGGGAAGCTATATATACAACTCTACCCATCCAATCCTAGTACACAGGCATGCACAGGCTGTCATGCTGCTACAGTGACTAGATGTGACAGCAGGGCTGACTTTGGCGCCTGCCCCTGTTGTGGTTACAATGCGGCAGGGGAGCCTTTCGGCGCCTGCCCCTGTCGCATCTACAATGCATCAGCAGGGAGCCCTTTTCAGCGTCTGCCCCTGCCGCGCGTTCACACCGATGGGAGAGCAGCATATTACTTTATAGCAACAAGCTTCACATCTTAAATTTTTGTGGATCCATAAAAGGCAGCAAAAGATCTTCATCCCTGAACTTGTATTCTTGCAGCATGCACTGCACTCCTGAATCGCACTACTTGATCATGAGCAGCCTCCCAGCTAGAGAACACTCCATTTGGAGGCCAAAATGAACAACATGCCAGGCCATAGCGTATTAAAATAGCAACAATCATGAAGGTTCTAAGTGATCTTAATTATATTTATTTATGCAGTTATGGGAATTGGTGCCATCGTGGCATTTGTAAGATGGTGGAAATGGGCGTGGGATCATGCTCCAAAATGTGGTAGTGAAGGGTTGAAGGGCGTGTTTGGTTTCCTATACCAAACTAGCCTAGCTCGCACCACTGAATCAGGCCCTCCGTGGCTAGGCACAGGCATGCATGAGGTGGATGTTGGGTTGCTTGTGCTAATTCAATTAGGATGCACAGTAACGTTGTTTGGTTGCCTAGTTGCATGTGAACATTTGAAACTCAGATGCAGGTGGAGTTTGTTTTGGTAGCCTACATGCAACACGGGTCTGGTTACCTCTGTTGATAAGGTTACCACATACATATAAACCAGAGTTGAAATGGGTACAAGACACTAGTAATAGATGTTTACAATAACTTAATAACTAAAATGATAATAGAGCCTGGAGTCATAAGATTAGTTAGTTAGTTGCTCATATTGGTCTTAAAATTGTCACCAACTATGATATATAGTTAGTTGGAGTTGCATGTTAGCTACACAAAAGATTGCATGAATAGATCATCTGCACATGTAGAGGGATATCATCACTACACAAAATATAGTCCACTAAGGAGTTATACACAAAAGGAGCCACCCATGGAGTAGGGACTGCACAAAAGAAGCATCCACCAGGCACCAGGAGAGACCAGTTGCAATAGAGGTTAGACCAAGGAGAGGACCCCCTGCACAAAATATATATGGATCAACCAGCATGGACCAAAGCTCACTGATAATAGTTCTTGGACAGGAAGGTCCTTAGCCAAAGAACAAGGTGAGACTTAGTCATCCCCATAACAGTAGTACCATAAGACTTGTCCACAAGATGGTTGAATGCAACAATCAATGCTTCTTCACTAAAGCCAAGCATGTACATGACAACACCATAGAGGTCAAAACGCATAATAGGAACCTTTCTATCACGAATTGCATCAGTCACATTGTTCATAACATCTGTCATGCTAGTCAGTACAATACAATCCTCCTCGAATAGCATAAACTTCTTTCTCTTGCTACTAGCACCTCCATCAGACCTCTTGGGTCCATCACCAAACAATTTAGCCAATTCTTCGGCATTCTTAGCACTCCTCCCATCATCAACTATCTCAATCTTCAAGGAGCTCTCAATAAAGTCAGACTACCAAGAGCCTCACTAGAGCCCATAGCATACTTCCCAGTTGCTAGACCATTTCTAAAGATCAAACTCATCTCCTTGTAGTTCTCAATCTGATTCTTCAAGAAGTCAGCATCTTTGGGGTGAGCCTGCAATACACATTAGTCCACTAATTAGATAATTGGTATGAGTACAAAATCGATGGCAAGAACAATATTTAATAAAAATGACGATCGGTCATGTAGTACAAACCTTGACGCACCCTTGTAGTTTTCCTCTTCAACTGTGATCATGCAATTGTCCTTTTTTGCATTCAACTTGCCTGAATTAATTTTATTACGTGGAAATGAGTTTAAACTCGAATAGGATTGAAAAATGTTTGGATTAAAGCTTTAAAATGAGTTTATAGAATTATAAAAAAAAATCTATATTGTTTCGGTCAAATCCTAATCACCCAGCCCACCAAATCTCCTACTCTCTATTTTCCTTCTTAGCCTGCATCCTCATGTCTTCACATGCTAACTTTAGGCCAACATATCCCTTTCCCCACCCATCACTCCCTCTTTCTTCCTTATAGGCCTCGACCCGATCAATGATCTGTTCACTTTTGCATGACACTGGCCTAGCGCACGCTCTCTCTTTCTCTCTCTCCGTGTCCTCTCCATCTACCAGGCGGGTCCCACCTACCAAAACTGTCCCCCATATCCAACTCCTCTTTCCTTTTTTTTTTGAACTACATAGCTGATATAGTTTGGTGACTTGCGGCTAGCCAATCACTTGTGGTTTATCCGGTTTCGACGGTAAAAGTGATCCTACGTCCGGTTTAAAAAATCGAACTACCAAGAAAAGGTCAAACTAAAAAAAAATAAACAGAACGGAAGCACCCAACTGACTCGGATCAAACAACACTCCATTTTCACTGAAAAAGTTGCGATCAACAGCTGGCTGCTACTGCTTAGGGAAAACATAAATCCGTGGCAGAGTAGGGAAACCACTAGCCTATGTTTCCAAAATGTAGATGGAGATGTTCCATCCGAAATGACCAAATTAAAAGGATAGGGGGAAAAAGTCTCTCGGCACAGTCGGACTCATCAAAGTCTCTCTCTGGTTAATAACCAAGTATTATGGGCTCGATCAACTCGTTGAGGGGAGCCAGCTCTGCCCTGTCGATCAGCCGGAATTCCTGCACCACAGAAAAACGAGATTAAATTTGCTGCAACTACATTTGCACGATTGCTTAATTGCATTACGGCATTATCGGCTAATCAGGGTGAGGCTGATTGTGCGCTATCAAGCACTCAGTTCATCCTAGTGTTGGACAGAACATCGTCATTATAAGGAAGGCATGGGACAAATCGAATGATCTTTCTTTTTACATATATGATTTTATATCGAACGATTGTATGGCCCCAAGCAAGTCTTTGCGTGCTGAATGATGCATCACAACTGCTAAAGCCACCAGCTAAAACAACAGGGCAAAGGCGTTTGAATCATTGCACCAAAGGCAGCCCTCTCTTCTTTCGTACATGGAAAGAGGGTTCCTGCTTCCTACTCCAACATACTGTTCCAGTGGTGCCGGTTGCCATACCGAACCTGGTTTGCTGGCAAGCTGGAGTACTGAAAATCTTTTAGCTTTGATGAGAGGAACGTCAGCAGGTGAAATTAAGATACTATTTGGAATATAGACCAAGCTAGCTATCTATGAAAACTGAGCTGGATGCATGACAAATATAGTTAAACACGATTCCTATCTATCAGGCGACTGAGTTTTTAGTCCTGTTCAGACGATGCAGCTCTGCTGCTTGCTTCCTACTTTCGCCCAACCTGCGGACCACAGGCGCTGAGGCACATAGACCAAGTGGGCGAGCGGCCGCTTGTCCTGCGGTGGAGCCTCACCTTGCTGCATTAGACTGCCCCATCGGTGGTTAATGACCTTGCAGCAGCTAACGCTAGAGATCCAAGGCGATGATCCAGTCATTCAATCAAATCCAACGATTGTAAAGCGTCGTCTGAGAGCCTGACTACTTTTCAGGCACCTGTAAATTAGCTTCTCTAGTGCAATCAGCAAAACAAGACTGTCAAAAGAACAATTTCTTTTTCCTTCAAAAAAAATAACAACTTCTTCATAGAAAACAAAAGCAGATTACCAACAGCTACAAATTAAAATACTACACATAATGACATAATCACCTATTGGGATGTAAAATTGGTAATTCTGCCAATAAGGAGCACTAAAACTCTTATGAGCCAACTATTGGCAAGACGATATAAGAATAAAAGGGTACTTGCTATTTTGTTTTTAGAAAAAAAGAAACAAACTATACTACCAAGGTGGAAATGTGACAAAGGGGTGGTGGAAATGTAACAAACAATAGGATCGAGAATTACCAATGTGAAGAGCGTGAAGTGCTTGAAGCAAGTGTTGAGGTGTGCCTCTTCCTTGAGCTTGATAATCATCTGAAAATGCGAGTGGTATATGTGCGCGTACACCCTGAAGAGGCGCTTGAAGATCGTCTTGACGACATCACGGAAGTTGGGAGGGAAAGGAACCCCTGTTGGCATCACAATGTCGAACCAAACACCACATGATCAGACCACAAAGTCCCAAATAATCAAAATGCAGTTTTTCAGTGTTCTTATGGAACCAAAACCCAATTACCGAGCTTTCGAGGGAATATGGTTTCTTCATCGAGCTGGGTTTCTATCCAGTCCATCAGGTACTCCACGTACTTTGGTGCAGACACCTCGATTGGCCTCTTGATCTTGGCTCCATCAGCCCACCTATACTCGTAACTACGGGGATAATTTCATTTTCATCAGACAGTTTGCAATGTGACACTTTCTTGCATGAGCATGACAGATTCTTATATGATTAATTATCTTCTTGACTGAATTTGTGGGCATCAAAGAAAGATAGCCTACTTTGGTCCGGCTGACATGGTCGGGCATGTCGCTGGCGTGCAGAACTCCATCAGGGTGCCGTACAGAATGTTCACTTGGTTGAAGAAGTCAACAGCTGCCATCACAGAAGCACAACAGGTTAATGCACTAGAGGCTGGAGTGCCTTCAACACTTGAACTAAAGCACTGAACAAAAGAGCAGGCCAGATCCAGCATAGTATACTGCCACAGAAACATTGCCATCAAAGGCTTGTTCATACTGTACTAGTCTTAATGTGAAGAAACACAAACAGGGATCTGAGTCTAAACACGGGAGACTAACAAACGAGACTCAGGATGGAGGATCAATTAATTACTGTTGACAGCGAGCCACTCGTTGAGGTCCTCCCCGATGGGCAGACGGACCGCCTCTCGCAGGTTACCGCTGCCGAGGGTGGCATCGATGTGCCTTTTCAGCTGCACATACATGGCCAAAGCAGTTGCAAAATTTTCAGCTTCGTCAGAATAGAGAACGATGGAGAATAGAGAACGCATGTACTAGCAGCAAAGAGAGAACAGCAGGATATGATGCAGCTAATACGTTGTGGTGTATACTTCAATTCCCATAACTGACAGCCTACAATTTGGGCCCCCAGCCCCAAGTAATCCTTCCTTTTGTTAGCTGGCTCCAAATTAATTCAATTTGAGCCCCTGTAAACAGCTTTGCAAAAAAAGAGAGTTTTGGCGGTGCAAGAAAGCTAGGTATATGCGTTACAACTTCCAAGGAAACAAGTCTACAGAAGGGAAAATGAAAAGGTGCATGCTTTCGGTTGCTGGTAAATAAAAAGGCCATTTGGTTTGGACTTGGAGGCAAGGAAATGAACAAAATACCACAGACGAAGGCCGTGAGGAACGCATCTCCAACTAACCAATTTCTGAGGAAAGGATAGCAACAGTGTTTAGATGGAGTTGAGGTTGAGCAGGTAGCTGTACAGGCAACAGGATAAACCAAAGAGAGGAATGATTTGCTCAATGTTCGCGGAGGTAACTCTTCATTTAATCTGATCAAAAGGGGATATAGCAGAGCTGAGAATTCAAAATTGAGCAACTGACAATCCTGCTGCTGCTGCTGCTGCTACACGACCAGAATTATTATGTGCAGTGCAGCACGCACGTATGCAGATGTGGTGGATGCAGTTCTTCCTCTTCTGGATAATAATGAATTAAACCCTGAGATGAGAATCGAGAATTATCCAAGCGAGCGCGTGCGAATCCGGGGAAATTATAAGGCCCGCATTGGTGACATGACAAATGATGATGTATGATAAGGAAAATCGAGAAGGCTACTAGCAAGTCCGGCGCGTGACATGCGCGCGCGGCGGGCGTACCTTGTTCCCGGACGGCGCGCTCTTCTTTGGCCTGAAGGTTCTCTGGTTTCTGCAAACACAGCACAATCCGGCGTCAGACGACGGAATCGATCAGCCGACATCAGAAAATCGATTCGAAGATGCCGCGCGCGGAGGAAGAATCGTCGGCTGCTAACCTGCTGCCGCGGCCAAAGAAGCTCATCTTCTTCTCCGACCGACCGATCTCCTCCTCGGCGGCGGCGGCGACAGCTGCTGATGAGCAGAAGCTGAGTCGGCGACGACGAACCCGCCTTTGTTGGGTTAATTGACGGTTCTTCTGAGCCCCCAAACCCTGGCTGAGAGAGAGTATTTATATGTATATGTATACCTCCGGCGCCGTGGAGAAGCAAAGCAGGGGGGGTGACGTACACGGATATGGTCATGTATATCATCATCGACAGCGAGCGAGAGGGAGAAGTAAGAGAGAGAAACGGAGCGAGAGCGAGAGCGAGGGCACGCCAAGGCCAAGGCCAAGGCCAAGGCCAAGGCCAGGCTGGCGGTGATGGAGCGCGACGGGTGCGGGGCGGGCGCCAACCCCTCGCCTGCTGGCTGCTGGCGCCTGGCTGTGCCTAAATTTTTCAAGATTCTTCATCACATCAAATCTTTGAACGCATGTATGAAGCATTAAATATAAATAAAAAAATAAAACTAATTATACAGTTTAGACGAAATTCATGAGACGAATCTTTTAAGCCTAATTAGACTATGATTGGACACTAATTGGCAAATAACAACGAAAATACTACAGTATCGTTTTGCAAAAAATTTCAGCATCTAAACTGGGCCCAAGCTGCGCGTCGCATGTTTCAGTTTGCAAAAAGTCTACTTAACCCCCCCTTTCATACTTGGTCTACTTCACCCACAACTATGAACCGTCTGTTTTATCCTCTGAACTTTCCAAAACCATCTATTTTACCCCCGGACGGTTTTTGACAGCGGATTGCTACAGTAACAGCGGGTTGCTACAGTGACGGTGGGTTTGAATTTTCTTTTTCTTTATTTATTTTCGGTGAATTTTTGAAAAATCATAGAAAAATCATAAAATGAAAAATCTAATTTTATTGGACTCCACATGAGTAGATCTACATAGTGAATATATAATACGGTATGCTTTAGTACAAAATTTTTACTGTAGCCTTAGATTAATTGGAAAATCTAATTTTGTCTGTAATTAATTGGAATAATTCATAGCTGTAGCTTCTATGGTCCAATTGTGGTGATATTTTTATGGTACGCTAATTATTGTATGCTTAAACTATAGTAAAAATTTCGTACTCATTGGACTATGTATAACTTAGTTATAGATAAATTCTAATTAATTACAGAAAAAATTGGATTTTTCAATTAATCTAAAGCTAAAAAAATTGTACTAAAGCATACCGTATTATATATTCACTGTGTAGATTTACTCATGTGGAGTCCAATAAAATTAAATTTTTCATTTTATGATTTTTCAAAAATTCACCGAAAATAAATTAAAAAAATATTCAAACCCATCTACACTGTAGCAACCCCGCCGACACGGTAGTAAACCCGCTGTTACTGTAGCAAAACCGCTGTCAAAAAACGTCCGGGGGTAAAATAGACGGTTTTGAAAAGTTCAGGGGGTAAAACAGACGGTTTCATAGTTGGGGGTGAAGTAGACCAAGTATGAAAGGTGGGGGGGTTAAGTAGACTTTTTCCTTTCAGTTTCGCCTCCACCGCACCGCCCGCGCGCGTGCCTGGCGCCTGGGTTGATCTGGGCTGTACCTTTCCGCCGAAAGACATTCTAAAATTTCATGTTTCGTATCTACGTTTAGCTATCCACTTCATAAAAATCATTTCTCCATAATTCAACACATTCTAACAAGCTAGCCATAACTCCAAGAGAAAGAAATAGAGTTCAGAGCAATGCAAATATGGCACTAGTTGTCAGCCTCACATGCACTAAGATAGCAATGCATGTTGGCTAGCTAAATTTAGCTACCGATGCTCACATAATAGTATGTCAGATAGATAGCAATCGTGTTGGCTAGTTTCTTGAAAATCATTTTTCTAGAGCTTTAGCTCAAAATAACATTTACATGTTAGATACCAATTCTGTTGAAGATGCTCTTATTTTGATTTGGCGCCCGATTTATCTCTGGACTATCATCATAGTCTGATTTATCCCTTTCTAATTGTTGCCGTGGTGCTATACTTGTTGAATAAAAAGGACCACAAAAAAACAGTTTTATACTGATTAAAGACGTCAAAAAACCCGGTACTTTTGGACGAGAGAAAATAGTTCGAAAAAGAGAGAGAGAGAAAATCAAATGACCGGAAAATATTGAGGGGATCTAAATAACTTTTTCCCCTTTGGATTTGGATGGATGCCCTTTGATTCATGCTCGTCACCAACAGCCATGGATATATATATATATATATATATATATATATATATATATATATATATATATATATATATATATATATATATATATATATATATATATATATATATCCAGTTTCTCCAGCCAGCTACAAGTACAATCCTACATACGGAGTATAATAATATAATAATATAATAATAAATAATAATGATAATATACCTCGTCCACATACATCCTACGCTCCCTTTCTGTCCCTCTCATTGTGCATGTTATTTATGATCGCCATCTACGTACGTATTCCATGCGTGCTAAGTTTTAGTGATTTCTAAGGATTTCCAAGTCTAGAACGCCTCATCGTTTATTTCCACAATCATGCACACAAACGAACGGTACTGTTCTTTATTAATTGACACAGACATCCTACGCTCAATTTAATGGTGGGGACAAAGTTGGACAAAGAACAATCACAGCTGTTCCATGCATGGGACGTGGCGCAACCGAAAAGTTAATTTACTGTCTGATACAAGGTTTCGTATATCTATTTGTCCAATTTTGCGAGTTCCCAATCATAAGTCATTTTAGATTTCCTACTTTTAAATACATATTTTTTCTATATATTTAGATACATGACATGCAAGTTAAAGATATTTTGAAATATATATTATGTATTAAAAAATTGCAAAGATATTTTGGAATATATAATATGTATATACTAAGGGCATGTTTGGCACAGCTCACAACAGCTTCATGAGCTGTTGTGAACTATTTTTTTTGTTGTCAAACATTTATTTTTAAAACAACTTTATGGGTGAAGCTGTTTTTCTCTCCCTCTCACAAAGACATGAGTTGACATGAAGCTAAAAAGTAGTTTATCCTAGCTCTCTCTCATTTCTCTCTCACCCATGCATGAAGTTATTGGTGAAACTGTTTTGTCAAACAGTTTTTCCAAAACAGTTCAACTTCACCTAAAAAGTTGCTCATAAAGCTGTTTTCTAAATAAAATAGCTTCACTAATGAAGCTGAGCTGTGCCAAACAGGACCTAACACGTCCACGTCTTTTGAAATACTATTATTCTAGCTTGGTACATGAGTGATACATGAGTGAATTGTTCTCTAAAGCACAAATTATTTTTTTTGCGACTATGCTATAGCATGTATTTCATTAAAAGGGAATAGGTGTTAAAAAAAAAGCATAAGCCCATCAACGGTGAACACCGATTACCGAAGAGTAGAAAAAAAAAAGAAAACGACAAAGCAAAATAAAAATAACACACAAAAGCATAGGTCATGTTTGGATTCCACCGGATTGCACAATCCAGCTTCTGCAATCTGGGTTGGCATCCAAACGGTGCATCTTTTACTGGCAGCTTTCATAATCCAACCACCTCAACTTCTACAATCTCATAAGCTGAGAGAACCAAGCTTTCAGCAGCTTCTAGACAGAGAAAAGACGAAACCACCCTCATCATTGTCTAGATATTACCTTCATTTGCCATCGCCACCACCGCATGGCTGCGTTGTCATCACGCTGGGCTCCCTCCTGCCATGGTTGTCTGCCACTTCATCCTCTTGATAGCCAATGTTGCTGTGTCCACCAGTACCTTCTACAATCTTGGATCCAAACGTCCATTTATTATAGCTTTTAAAAGCTAACTTGTAACTATCCAGCTTTTACTATCTAGATTCCACGATCTGCAGGTATCCAAATGGGGCCATAGTAGAGCGCTATTATAAGGCTTGTTTGGATTCACTGAGATTATAAAAAGTTGGCTTCAAAATCTAGGAAGGGATCCAAACAGCCATAGCTTCTAGCTTGTAGAATCTACATAACTCTAGATCCCATAATCCGGTAAGATGAGGGAACCTAGCTTCTTGCAGCTTCTAGACGTCAAAAGACCATTCTGCCCCTCTTTCTTCCATAGCAACAGCATAAAAAATAAAACAGTGAGGATAGTATGGTAATTTTATTCTAAAAAGTTATCTATCTCAGCTTATGCAAGCTGTGAATTCAAACAACCTCCAACTTTAGCTTTTTAACAATCTAGCTTTTAGAAGTTAGCTTTCACAATCTATGGGGTATCCAAACGTGGCCTAAAGCCATTAGGGACCTTAAGTGCATGTTTGGATACTTTCAAATTGTGGAATCTGCTTTCAGAAGCTACTAGGACCACCAAACAGCCCTAGCTTGTAAGCAGATTGTACAATCTGCAGGCCTCTAGATTCTACAATCTGGCAAGCTGATCCAACCCAGCTTCTAGATGTTAAAAGACGAATCTACTCCTCCCTATTTCTCCCCTTCACACACGAAAAAAACAAAAAGGTATTTTGGTACTTTTGTTTTGTACAGTACTATAAGCCAGCTTTTAGAAGTTATGAATCCAAACAGCCTCTCATTTCAGTTAGCCTAAGTGCTTGTACCCAGCTAGCAGCCACTCATTGGCATCCTCAAGAATCTGTTGTGTCAGTGCAACCGGCATGAAGCTCTTCCTCTGGCCACAGCGATAAGCTAACCAATATCACGAGGGAGTCGAAGCCATGCCTCGTCTGGCCGGCCGGGACCCGTTTTCTTGAGTGCAACCACCACCGGATCGTGTTCTCTTCTTGACCATTTAGCAAATCTGCCAACTCGAGCCACGTCAGGATCGTCGCCGAAACTTCCCAGCTGAACATACAGCCGAGAATTATGTGATCCATGTTCTCCACAGTTTAACTTCAGCGAAATATCGCCTTTTTCACTAAGGTCAGAATAAAAATTATATCGGTTAAATTCATCTTTTACTCCAAAATTACACCAAACCACACTAAAATGACCCTCCATATCCTCTAGTCTTATCAAAGCACTAAATTTCGTCAAATTTATTTAGTTTTCTTACTCACACATTCGACGGCACTAGCATATGTAGCTCGCCCACCGTCAGCCCGTTGTATTACCGCGGCTCTACTTCTGTGATATATTGTGTTATTTTGTCAATGTTATATAAATTTGTGATGGATGACGGATTAGAGAGTTTTTCTAGCGAAATGACACCAAATTTTTAAAAAAAACTCAATTATATTTATTTAAATTTGATCCGATATTATTTTCAAAATTTCGTATTTATTGCTGGGGACCGAATTTTTTTCTTAACGATATTGTAAATCCTCTCCGAAGCTTGATTGCACAACGCGCAAGTGTCCTCATCTCTAGCAAACCATGAGGCTTTCTTCTTGCCGCTATCCAACAACGCCTGTGTAAGACCAACCAGAAGAAGAATTTCACCTTATCTGGGTGCGCTGGTCGTCCAAATCTCCTTGGCTCCCAGAGGTTTAACCAGATCCGATGAACATGGCCCCGTAAGACGATGCCTGATCCTCCGTCAAGCACCAGCAAACCGTGTCTGGACTCTGGAGCCCTGTCCTCCAATTGAACGTTCTGAGGCACCTCCCAGAGCTGAAGATACTCGAGCAGCAATTGCACTGTGGGCACGCCCCAGATGTCACTGACCCAAGCACGGTTCGTTAGGGCCGACGCCACTGATCTTCTCCTTCTAGACTTTGGCACCGCTAAAAGCACCACAGGCGCTGACTGGCCAATGCAGCAGCCATGAAGCCATCTATCACAGAGTTGACTGCCCATCTCCGACCACCGTACCGACGTCGTAGCTGCCCGAAAGAGAGCCAACACCGCCTTCTCAGAAGACGGATCTAGGTTCAATGCTGATCAGTTTTCCTTAGCCACTCCCATCTTAGCCTCAGCACAAGGCCTGCACGGCGCAGATCGATCACCCAGTGACGAATCTACGATTTTAGCTTAGGTATACCGTCTAAAAAAATTCATATACAGTTCGGTAAATCTATTTTATCAATTCGATAATAATTATAAAATTAACAACGTAATTCGGTACATATGCACTAAGTAACACAATATGGTTTAAATTCATGGATTAAGTTCAAACCGTCTACTAAATATAATATAAATAGTTCAAAAGACATACCGATAATTGAAATATGGGCATAAAAGAGAACCAGAGACTTACAATGTTATTTTTCTGACTTTTTTTTTGACGCTTTCGAAGGGACATAAATGTCTTAATTATATCATTTTCATCAACTTCAAAGAAAATATCCTGCTCAATAAAAGTGACTAGACTTATCCAAAAGACTATCTCCTATCTTATTTCTTAACTTTGTTTTCACTAAAACCATTACAGAAAATACCCTTTCAACACTTCTCAATATTATAATCAATTACAACCTTGGGATTTTAAAAGCCAATGTATCTCTATCGAGCTACAATATGTGTCTTAGAACCTTGATGTTTGAGAATTCTATGTTCCAATTCTTCCATATTATAGAATACCAAAAGCCAATAGTGAACTATCGTGTAGGCGTGTACGTACTTGTTGCGTGGGCCGCTTCCTGGGCCTTCTAACTTGCTACTTCTGTGATGGCGTGATCAGGTGAGTATTTTTTCTTTTTCTTTATAAATACATATGTATAATACCTATATTATATTGTACTCTTGCCGGTCAAACAGGGCATACCCGGCATACCCTGGCTCCGCCACTGCGATCACCCCTAGGCCTCCTAATTCCCGCAGCTTGCAGACCACCTCCCAAGCAACTGGGCATCCACCCCGCCACTAACAGAGCTTGATCTGCACCAAATGAAGGCCCTCCTAAGTTTATCAATTGAGTCAGTCGCCCAAGGCGAAAGGCAGACCACAGTCGAGAGGTGCACCGGTATCGCGGACAGCGTAGATCCAACCAGTGTCGTTCTTTCCAGGTTGGGAATTGGGGTTTCTGGCAGCGACTGCATCAACCAGGAATCTGCTCGTCGCTTCGTTGTAGCTTGTGAGTGGACAAAGGAACAGCGGCGTGGCAAAGAAAGACTCCTAAACATCTTGCATTGCAGCACAACTTTAGGCATCTTCCCAAAACTCAGAGAGAGAGAGAGAGAGAGAGAGAGAGAGAGAGAGAGAGAGAGAGAATATACAAAATGGACGTAATCTTGTCAAATTATGATCTATCATTACAGTACTAACCACTTCAGCATCAGAACCCATCAGCTAATAGTATTCAGAAACGGAGTAGATGGCAACGTCTCCTCATGGCACTATGGCCATTGCTTTCCTTGATTGATGGGTCATATATAAACAAATAAATCTAAAGTTTACAATTAATCGGCTATACTTTCTGAAGCAGCAGCCGTGTGTTTAATATATAATCTTTAATTAATTATATATACTTTGCGCTTTCTGATGATTGGAACTGTCGCCACAATGATGATATATCGATCATCGTCCGTCTTTCTCTGCAGCGACCCAATGACTTAATCTGAAAGCAAACTCACGGAGATTTCTGTTTGTCGATTAATTAATTGAAAAGAATCTAACACTCATTGACCATTGGGCCGTGAAATTTTATACTACTGAAAGCTATACGGGTTCAGCTCCGATCCGATACAGCACGAACAGAGAAATTAGTCCATTTCAAGATAATTAAGAGAGTGGATTTTAAAGAAAACAGTTATTCTGATGCCTATACCTCTCTGTATATTAACGCACATGAGTCGTCTTACAAATCATCCACAATTATCTACAGTAATAGTCTAACGACTATATATACTCTTGCACTGGCTAATAGTTTTAAAAGATATAAGTAATAGAGATTCATGGATGGATTTGGGCCACAGCTAATTAAACTACATATCTTTGCTCTCTCTAATAGGTTCATATCTAATATAAACCCATCGGTTCAAATTATAGTTCGCTTTGATTTTACCTTAAACGAAGCTTCTTTTAATTTCTACCAAGCTTATAGTAAAATACACTGACAACTACGATATTGGGTTAGTTTCGTTAAATTTTCCATACAAGTATATTTTTATAATGCACTTATTTCAACATATCTTTTTGAAAGTTTGGTTAAAGTTGACAAAAATTGACTTAGGACAAAGATAAAGTGAACTATATTTAGAACAAAGAGTTAGTACTTATATAGATACTTCCATATATTTGTCCATCTCTGTGATCCACGCAAAAAATACCTGAGATGGTATGTTTTCTTTTATTAACCCTCCATCCCAAATTGTAAGACGTTTGACTTTTTTGACCTCAAGTTTAACCGCTCGTCTTATTCAAAAAATTTGTGCAAACATAGTAAAATTTAAGTCATTCTTGAAGAACTTTTATTATTAAACAAAGCCACGATGAAAGAAGTGATATTTTGCATAAATTTTTGAATAAGACGAGTAGTCAAACTTGTTGTCAAAAAAGTCAAACGTCTTACAATTTGGGATGGATTGAGTAAATTAATTGTCATAGTATTTCTTAACCTCGTGTCCTCCTAGATCCATTATTGTGACGTATTCTCTAATATAATGCATTCTAAAAATTTTAAGACAACTTAAAGAAATTCTTAAATAACGTATTGTGGCAGAACTGCCTAATCCAATGTCTCCCCGGAGTGCTCGTCTTCCATTAGACACTAAGCACTCAAGGGAGGACATTAAATTACGCGGTCCTGTCGGACACACCCCAAGGGAGAACCCGAAAATCCATATTTTTTCATCAGGATCACAAATGAGATAATAAAGTTTACACCATTCTTAACCATTTCTTACATCACTTTTAATACAACATCAGAGTATAATATTTATTATTATAACAACAGAATGTAATCATATTATCAGAGTTATGAATAATTTAATTTAACAGCAGAATATAAACATGTGATCAGAATTACAGCGGAAATAAATATTTATTCATGACACGATGAAGTATTGATATATAAAAACTATGACAACAGATTATAAACTTTGATTTATAAAAACATTTGGTAAGAGTTATAAATAAAAACTATGATTGCAGCGTAAAGAAAATCCTCTCTGGGCCTATCAGGAGGAATCCATACACAAGAGTCAGCTCTAGCATTCACCTGTCACCTGCAACAGAGGGAAATAAAACCCTGAGTACTTAATTGTACTCAGCAAGACTTACCCGATAGGAGAAAAGAAAAGACTCCAAGGATATGCAAGGCTATCTGGCTTGTGGGTTTATTGCATCTGCAGGAAGCATTACTAAATGTGCGTCCTTATATTTAATTTTTATTAGCAGTGCATTAGTTCATTAACTAATCATTCTATGTAAACACCTGTGCTACTTTCAAGCAGGTGGTAAGCAATCAGATTTTTCATTTCTTCACCTTTCCTCTTTCAGTTCTTACTACAGTGCTAGGCCGTAGACAAGTCATACCGGAACGCCAGCGATTCGCGAATCAATGCCCCCAGCTGGGTACCCCGAAAACACACTCCCCGCTTGTACCCCAGGCATAAGCAGGACCAACCCCTCACCCTCCTGTCATGGGGTCCAGGTTCCCGTCCAAACTTGGACTCTAAGCCCCCACTCCTGAGTCCCGGACTCAGTGTGGTGTAAGGACCTCTACCATCCCCGCCTCCAATCAGTCGGTCCAAAAAGAGTCAGAACCCATAACAAGAGAGCAACAAGTCTTCCAAGCGCCCATACCCAAGTATGTGCTCGGGATAATAAGTCTGTGACTTGCCTAGAGTCTTATGCAATGGTCGGTCCTTAACCGACACAAACAGGGAAAACAGTGTAACCAAGCTATATCCCGTTGGTCGCAGGACACAACCTCTCACACCCACCAATACCCCAAACCATATCCCTGCCCGGTCACCATTTTTTCTTTCCACCATTTATATGTTCCAAGTGATAATAATACAGTAATATATTTCCTATATCTCGCGAGTGATAGGCAATCACTCGACTTCTACCGGAGTCCTTTAGCATTGCAATCTACACGATCCTGTCATACTAATAAGACTCATAGGATAAAGATATATATATATATATATGCAACTGGGTTTCAATCAACTCCTTAAAACTTAATGCACAACTATAATTTAAAGTGCAGAAAAGTAGGGGTTATGCACCGGGACTTGCCTGGGTAAGATTTAATCAGAAGTTAGATTTCCATCATGGCGGCATGATCTCCAAAAGCACCATTTCTCCAGTAACTCCCGATGACTCCGCAATCCATCGACGTCCCTATTATGATATACAATGCGATACAATGCAAAGACGTAATTAATCAACTGCAACCGTGACTCGTAAAATATGATTTACGCCTCTCAAGTTAACGAGCTAGTTCTAACGACGACCGTACTTAGGCTACATATCCATGTTGTCAAATAAGGCGTTATTTTCCAATAAATGTTTTAGTTATACAAATCCATGTTGTTTCTTTATTTCATTCTATCGATTTAATCTTTATTTGAAATAGGGCATCATTATCTACCTAGCAAACTAATTATTCTTGAGCTACAAAAATTACAAGGAGCAGCTAATAATATTAGTAATTTACTGTAAAATTTTTAGAGTTAACACTATCACCGATTTATCACGGAAATTCCTACAAGTTCACCTTTTAACAATATTAAGCTTGTTAAAATAATTAGAGCAATCCTAAAAACATACCGAATCTATGCGAGCAAAATACACTATTATATAGATCATGATTTTAGGAACTCAACAAAACTAGTTTGATATTTTTATGATTTTTCTATGATTTACTATGAATTTTACAAGTTTATTTACGAAACTAAACTAACAATTGCTTTAGAAAACTAAAAGACCAGCGGCCACCTATTCGTCCCAACGCGGAAATCCGGGCACACGTGGCCCAGACGCGACGGCAGTCCAGCAGCGCGGCCTGACCCACAAGCGCGCGCGTGGCCTACTGGCCAGGAGCGGCCCAGCGGAGCAGTCGGCGGCCCAGCAACCAACCCTCCGCGCGACGCAGTAACGGGCGCGCGGCCAACGGCCCTAGGCCGGCCCAGCGTGGCAAGCAGCAACGGCGCGAACGTTCCAAACAGACGCGCAGCCAGTGGCCCAGCCACGGCGGCCACAGGCCGGCCCAGCGCATGGCCCACCCATTGGCCTGGCGATTTTGCAAAAATGACCCTACGTTTACCTTAAACTGATCCGCAGTCCCACACGCACTGTTCATGTGAGTCACGTTAATGCATAGAGAACCCTGAACAAAAATTTTTACTTCACTTGTTACCCCTCTCCCTCCTATGGTGAAGCAGAGGAGCACCGGCCGACGGTCAATCCCGGCCGGGAAGGACACGGCGACGGTGGGAAGCCCGTCGGCGAGCGGCACAGGCGCCCGCGCGCGGAGGTACGCGGCTATGATCGGCTCGCCTGCCCACAGCGCGGACCGAGGCGGTCCAACCATGAGCGCCGACGACTGGCTGGCCGCAACGGCAGCAGCGGGCCACGACGACAGACTAGTGTTGCGGCAGCAGCGGGCCAGCAACGGTGGCGCGGCTGGCTCCGGGATGGCATCGTGTTGCGAGCTGCAACAACGACTAGCCGAGGGCGGCCGTTCCGACGGGGAGTGCTCGACGTAGAGGTGCAGAACCACGCGCGGACGACAGCGGGGCGGCCTGGTGCAGCGGCAGTGGCGGTGGCTCGAAAGGACAGCGCCCTGGCCATGACACGATTGGAGGCGGCGGGGTGCTACGGCACAGGTGCGCGACGCGGGAAGGGAAAAGGAGGGGCGATGCTGTGGGGTAGCGAGCAGGTTGCGGTTCGGCCGGGCGCTGCGGCACGGGCACGCCGAGGGCTCGGCAAGGCCAGCAGAGGGAGGGACCGGCGATGGTCGGCAGGAGGTGAGGCCGGGGTGATGGCGCGGTTCAAGAAAACAGTGCTGCGGAGACGGAGGTCCAGCGCGGGACCGAGAGGCGAGGGCTCGCTCGTGCGCCGGTGGCCGGGCGACTGAGCAGTAGCGGGGGAGCGGGGAAGGGCAGCGCTGCGATTCATGCGTGCGCTCGCGCGAGAGAGAGGGGAAAACCGGCGACGGCGGACTGGAGCTGGGACGTCTCCTCCTTGGCAACAGAAAAAGAGAGGGAGGGGAAATAGGTCTGGCTCAGGCTTGATCCTGTCTTGGCGCATTGCGGGGAGGAGCATCCCCATGTGCACGCAGACAGCGTCGCAGCGGTGTAGGGCCAGGACACGACACGAGACGGCAGGAATACAGCGCAGACCGAGACGACTCAACTTGGCGGGACGCGAAGGCAGACAACAGCGCTGCGACAAAGATAATAACGCGACGACACAACTGATGCAGACTGCGGTACGGCTCCGTCGGCGATATCTAGCAAGCCCGCGCACACGGCGACGTGGTCCGACGACGCGATGCGACGCTAATAATTCGGATGATGGATTGATTCAGAGCATGGGGGACGCACCACCGTATTCAAGCGGCCAGAACGGCAGTGAGGCAAGGACAACTGCGGCACGGATTCACCTCAATAACGCGCGCCAGAGCACGGACACGAGGGAGCACGCAGTAGCCGAACACATGGACGTCACGTGGCTCTACTGGTTGCGCGCCTGCGCGATAGACGACGCGACGCGGATGTGAACAACAATTTGTTTATAAAAATTGTTTTCACGCTTAATCAAATAAACAAGTCATTCGCTATTCATTTGCCCTCATGTATTTTTAAACACCAGTCCATGCGTCATACTAACTCGTAGAAACAGAACATCTAGGAACTAATTAACCCGTTGTTCAATATAATTCGCCAAAATGATACTTTTAACATAAGTTAAAATTTTAAAATCCGAGAAAATCGTTTCGGTAACTTCTCTTAGGTCTAAACCTTGGTGCTAAGTGAGCTCATAACACCAGAGGTGTTACACGTATATACCGATGAACTAAACAATATTAAGAAGTTTTTCCTTAAATTATGATTTTTTGACAAACTTTGTCTAATATAAACATGAGCACCATGTAGAATTCCTTTTTTTATTGTAAGTATAAAATTTAGAAATTATAATAATACACTATATTCTGGATCGGAGGGAGTACCTTACGTGAAATAGGGTGCGTAGAACACGCCGCAAATTTAGCAAGTCAAATACACACTCTTAAGGTGTGTTTAGTTGGTGGATGAAAGTTGCATCGTATATCCTAGTTGAATGGATGTAGGCTGAGTGGAACCGTATTTTAAAAAATAGGTGTTTAGTGAAGCTGCATGAGCGTTGCCAAAAAATAGAGATACTATTTGGTTGTCTGTATGAGCGGATGCACTCTACCAAACCTGTTAGACAAGCACGTAGGACCCTATATGATACACTGCATCCACTTAGCTAGAATGGCCGATGAAGCTCATTTTGAGCTTATCCATCGGGCCAGGATAAAAGCATATTTTTATATCCACTCTTACAGGCTGCATCCACTCAGCGGCTTATCTTATCATCCATATTTTTCAGCTTGTTTTTTCAGTCGGAATAGTATTTTCTTTCGTAACAAATCAGTTGGAACAGTGTTTCGGCTTGATTTTTCAGCGAAGCGAACGGAGCCGGCAGATAACTAAACAAACTTTTTTTCTCAGATTGGTCCCGTTCGGCTTGCTGAAACTTACCTGAATTGACTGAAAACACTGTTCTGTTCTGGCTAAATTGTTGTGAAAGAAAAATATTGTTCCAGCTAAAAAAACAAGTTGAATAGTGCGGATTATAAGGTAAGCCGAACGGGAGCCATATGGATCTAGCCAGCCAGGACGAAAGAGACGTAGGCAGCCAGACACACCCCTACTCTCTTCTCGAGTTCTGTTCAGACATCTTTTATGATCTTCTCGGAAAATAGAAAAGATAATTCACACGAAATGGGATAAGAGAATGATGATTATATGGAGTGGTGTTGCTTGATTTGTTGCACCAGAACAGAGCAGTGCATGTCAGCCTAGCTGGATGGTAGTTGCGATGTTGCTAATGGCCCTGCTGCCACCTTGTGCGCTCTCTTCTTGGAAGTTCGTGTATCCCAGCGATTCCGTTCCGCTTTTCTGGACAGGTGGTTCAAGTGGTAGTGGTTGAGCAACTCTTCATTCCTGTCCTGGGCTGTCATTCCATGTCCTTGGGCCCCAAAGTTTTGGCCCAAATGAATTCTTGACAAATTCTAAAGGCCCATCCACTCCTCTATATGGTACGGTGGTAGAGTGGTGCTCTGTTCCTATGCTGAACTACTAGGTGGAGAGATTGTTGATATATATACTTTGTTGAAGTGCTGTTATATATATCTAGAATAGTACATTCATAGATGGTATGCAGTGTCAGTGTGTCACATAATCATAAGACGATTGAACAACAACTCATACAATAGGTTTGTCTTTTAAGTTGTCTTAAAGTAATTTATTACCCTTAATTTATGCAATCAACAGAGAAAAGTTTGAGTTGCATGGTAACATTAGATCATAGAATGGTAAAATAGTTATCTTATAGTCCTTTTTTTTTTTTGCTCATTCAGCCATCTCTCTCATCTTCCTCTCTTTTCCACATCAGCAAAAATCATAAATGACATTGCATGAGACAACCTTTAAAACTGCTGGCATGTAGCGATGTACCTGCTTATACCATGAAATTGCTCTAGCCACTTTATATGGAAATGTTTTTGTTCGATTAAAGGGGGGAAAATGTTACTGCCATCAAAGTTCGACTTGGTCCTTTGCTGCTTTATTCTGAACCAGAGGCGAACTTTTTGGAGAATTTGTACAAGAGGTGAAATGAACTGATCGAGCCACCATCTTCGGGTTTTCACTGATGATGGCTGACGACCAACGCTCATGCAGCCTTGAAATGATCCATCAGAACCATGCAAACTCATGAATATCATCGTCACCTCCCGGCCCCAGCAGCAGCGCCTCCAGATCGTCGTCAAGCTCGTCACCGCCGAACTGACCGCCTAGCTCTATGCTGTCTGCGACCACGCCGCGCCACGGGCTCAGGAAACCCAGCTCACCCATGTCGAAGTCGAGGTCGAGGTCGATGTCGATCGACAAGTCATCCTCCGGCAGATGATCCTGTCGCACCTCCACGGTCGGCGCCTTGACGACGACGACCGTCTGCTGCTCCGCCGCGTTAACGTGATCGTCGCCCGCAGCAGCCTCCAACGCACAGCCGTGACGTGCATGGGCGGCGGGCTGCACCGCGTGCAGCATGGTGGTGCTGGTGCAACGCAGCGCCTTGCTCCGGACCGGGCTTGCCTCCGGCGGCCGCCCGTGCGCGTGAGCCTTGGGGGCAGCGTCGCGGACGGTTCTGGTCGGTTGTGAGAATGGCCTGCGTTTCGATGATGCGCCGGCGGCCTCGCTTTCTTCTTTCGAGATGCTGCTGTTCTTGAGCACCTTCTTGCCAAGCGTCGTGTTCCAGTAGTTCTTGATTTCATTGTCTGTTCGCCCCGGCAGCCGCCCGGCGATCAGCGACCACCTGTCCGGCGACCATGCATGAATGGATGGATTACCAACAAAAACTTCTTCTTTTGGTCACTGAATTTAATTTCATTTATGCATCAGTCAGATCAAGTAAGTTCATCCTGTCTTGATCAAATGCAGTCTTGATCAAATGCATTGACAGCACTGAACAAGGTTCGCTCCGCTTTTCCATTTGTGAAAGAACAATGCTTCTGCGGTCAGACGAAATCTTTTGGATTTTGCAGATTCGGGGAGAGACACAGCTGGAAAGTGGTTGTCCGTGTGCTCTTCCTAGGGTGGTGTGCAGTGTGTCATTTTTCGCGTGCTTTAATATAGAGAGGATGTCTACCTGTCACCATCAACTTTGCTGACCAGCAACTAACTCTCTCAGCCCCCTCCGAGGATAGAGACACTGCACTAACAGCGTAAAACTTGTGCTTCTAGAGATGGAGCCGAATTGGCAAGGTGGTGCTGACAGATTTGCATAAGTGGCACTAGTGGTTATGATAACTGAATACAATTAATCTTACACTCATCTGCACACCAACTTTGTCCAATCAGATGAGTACGACACAGAAAAAAAATCCCCAACAGAAAGTTTCTATCCTTGTGTGTGTACACGCGCCTAATATTCTCTAAACCAAAATGTATGTTGACTTCAGTTTAGGAGGTTTTGAAATGCAAAGGGAGGATCTGGATCAACCGGTGAATGTATGGGATGTTTAGGGGAACTTACCTGTTGCCTAGGAGCCTGTGGAGCCTGATGATGAGCTCCTCTTCGTCATCCGAGATGTTACCTCGCTTGATGCCCGGCCGCAGGTAGTTGAGCCACCGCAGCCGGCAGCTCTTCCCGCACCGCTTCAGTCCTGCAACCGCCAGTGAACTTGTCGACTGACATGCCATGCTTGGGCATTGCAATCATCTACTCGTTTTATCATTTTAGTGAATAGATGATGTGATTTCAAGAAGTGATCAAACCAAACAGAGACGGTGGCACAGAAATCTGAGCCGACATCAAAGCAGAATTTA
The DNA here is from genome assembly GCA_904845875.1 of Miscanthus lutarioriparius. Classification (NCBI taxonomy): domain Eukaryota; kingdom Viridiplantae; phylum Streptophyta; class Magnoliopsida; order Poales; family Poaceae; genus Miscanthus; species Miscanthus lutarioriparius. The sequence continues at coordinate 42,719,634 of CAJGYO010000001.1, forward strand.
ACTGACAAAATGATAAACATGTGTTTCCAGAGTAAAGATAGAGCAAGAGAGAGGAGTGACACAGACCAGCTCTTCTGGGGAGGCTTCCCCATTTGCCCTCTCCATGCTTCTGGATGTAGGAGACAAGGATGCCATCCTCCATTGAGGTCCAAGCTCCCCTGTTCAGCCCCTCCTTGGGGCAGCATGGCTTCCTCCCCATCTCTCTCTCTCTCCCTCTCTCTCTCTCTGACAGAGATGTATATCACTAGTTCCTTGGCTCCGTAGTTATAGTAGCAAGAGTATATGACTCCAAAGGATACAAGGCACTTGAAGGTTAGATGGGGATTATGCATTCAATTGCCACTGAGATCTGAATTAAACAAGCTGCACAGTATTCCATATTCCATGCACTTATTTTTTTGGTTAAACTATTTAAGGAATGACCCCTCAAAATGTGGGGCACTTATGTTTTTGCCTATGTATAGGCACAGCTGATCGGATGCTTCTTGCATCAGCAGATTCTGATTGAACGGCAGCAAGCTTCGATTTGCAATTTATAGGGGAATGGGATTTTGCAAATGCTGCAAAGTTTATCTGTATTAAGACTCGAAACATCATTTGGAACAGGTCGTTTATCATTAACACACCGATTCCAACCTAACATGTTCTTGATACAAATGCAAATAAGGCATCAATAGCAGGCTTCAAACAGAGCTAAGATTGATACTAGACATACAAATTTTTATCAACTCCGATTCTATTTCATTTACGAAGAAATCAGTTGCAGACTTGCAGTATATAAACAAAAAATATGTTTGAACATTCAAAATTTCTGCTATAAGGTTTTCGGGAAAAAAAAAACATTTCTGCTATAGGAATGACCCCTTAATTAGGAGTACTACCACAGTTCACTAACTGTCGGCACTTCACCTGCACAGACAAATCGACCTACCTATTGTATTGTATTGTATCCATAGGAAAGTAATCGAGGAAGTTGAATAAGAGCTCTAAAAACACCTAAAAGTATATACTAGTGCCAGCAATTTATTTGTAAATGCAACAGATTTAACCTTAGCTAAAATCCTTAAGCCTTCTCTTCAAAACGTCCATAGATTTCTTACGGGCGCTCTGGTGGGTATTACGGTTTGAAAGGCTTCCAAACAGACTGTCTGCAGAATCCTTGTACTTGTCACAAATGATGGACAGCTTCTTGTAGTCCAGTGATCCGTAGTTTCTCTGCCTGATCACCGGATTCATAAAATTCTCAGGCTGGCTACTGAGCAAGAGATTTACGAGCTGCCTAATTTCAACTAAACAATCTCTGAAAGTTGTTTCCTTCCCCAAATCTGACAGCCCCGTGCTGTCAAATTTCTCATCTGCAAATGCTTCCAGCATCTTCAAGTCAATATCAATTCCTAAAACTGCATTGACAGTGAATCTTTTCACACCATCATTTAGAAGTGTGGTCATTATAGAGTCTGAGATGTGGCTCATTGCACCAGAAACCACCTTGTATAGAGCTTCCAAAGGTAGAATCTCCTGTGCTGTCGATACTAATGTTTCAAGATAGATCATAACCTCATTCACGTAGTCATTTGAATTGTCAGGGGCTTCTTCTGCTATCCAGTTGACCTCTTCCAGGAGCACCATGAACTCATCAACCTTGAAATTGGTCAGGTTTATTAGTGCATTATACACTGCATTTTGCGAGGCTTTCAGGACTGCTCGAGCAGTCAAACCAGAATGGGACCTCTCAGCAACACGCTTTGGAATGCCGCACAGTTGGGCAGAGTGCAACAGAAACATACCACATGCTTGCTCAAGAACTGATATATTTCCAGCAAGTTGCATCATCTGTGACATGCCCAGCGAACGAGCATATATCATGTTCAAAAGACTGTCATTCAGTACCTCAATCAGCAACCTGTCTAGGAATGCTTTCACCACATCATAGATGTTCATGAGACCACCGTATGACAAGTAGCTAACAGAATCCTCGATAAAGGACCTGACGATGCGACAAACATCTGGAACAGAAGAGGAGAATGGTGTCACATATGGGAAATCAGGGATTGCATCATCGTGTTCCAGATGAAATGCTGTCACATTCATGTTATACTCATATTCCTTCTTTATAACCATCTGCTCATACGAGTCATTAGTAAGGATGTCGTCTATCTGCTTCCGACATTCAAGAAGAAGCAACTGGTGGTATTTGTCCCTACTTTTCTCAAGAACTTCAATCAACTGTGTGATTCGATAACCGTACTTGTTCACAGCTGCGCCTAGAAGAGTGACATAGTCTTTTATGAGAAGGAAGTGGCTGGCTGTACGCATGCGAGAGAACTGTTCCTCCAGTACAGATGTTATCTTGCCAATAGCTGTCTCCCATGTTGTTTCCACTTGACTCTCCGACAACAATCCATCTGCAGTTCGAAGAACACATTCTTCAACTATAAAAAATCCAGCTACCTGTGCAAGGAAGGGTTGATGGGACTCCAAGAAGGGCTGTGAAGTGGAAATTTGCATGTCCAAGTTGAGTTGCATGAGCCTGTTCTTATAATAATAGTCTCTGAACTTCTCCCCAATACCAAGACATGTGTGCATGTGATGCGCCCGATAAACTGGTGTCAGATCAAAATGTAGTGCTGATTCCTCTTCTGTGTTCTCCAGGTCCAAGGTATACAGATGCTCATCTGGTCCAGCATGGCTATGCCCTTCAGCTTCCCTCTGTCGGGCACGCATTTCCTCATCCTTTTGGCGAGCTAACGACGCCTGGCTTATGGAGGCCTGGCCAATCTGCTTGGCCATTCTTCTAATATGAACAAGCCAATCATTGAACTCACTACAGACTTTCTTCTCTATGTGCAGCTTTATCAATGGTATCTGTCTTGCCACCGCCTTCTTAAGAAGCTTCAAAGGAATATTTCGCAGGTAGCCTTTCTGAATCAGGTCCAGTGTCTTAAGTGCAGGATGAAACTTAGCTTCGGCAATATAATAGTTGCATGTCATGCACAAGCTGAAGACCTTGACACATATCTTCAGCGTTGTTATGGCCTCCCCTACGTTTTTCTTGACAGAATATAGCTCAAGAAGTTCGTCAAGCTTCAGCAGTTGGTCAGTAGAAGCCTCTTGCAGGTGTGAATTCTCGCCAGATAGCATGCCCTTTAACTCATCAGCATCAACTAACACACCACGTAGTTCATCGACAGCAAGGATGAAATCCTCATAGTGAAGTCTGCATAGCTCTTCAATCTCAACTTCCTTCTTCTTCACAATGCTTCTAAGGTTCTGCATGAGTGCTTCAGGTTTCCCAGAGTCAAACGAGTGACGAATGATGGGACCCAAATCCTCACCATTTGCAATAAATGTTGCAAGGCCCAAACCAAGACCTCCATCTCCACTTTCCACGATAGTCCTCTTCTTTGGTTGAGCAGCCATTGTTCAACTGTAAAAGATAACAAACCAGTATAATAATAATGAAATTGTGGATGTAACGACACAGTAATAGATAGCATTGACTGCAATTCATCATTTCAGCCAAAATAAGGAAAGGTTGGGACAACCAGATAACTGCACAAGAGCTTATCATTGTAGCTTTTGCCTTTTTAGTGACACCGGACCAGCTATGGTGGCAGTGGGAGTATGCTATAGCATTTTGTCGGATGGGCTTGTGAGTAATTAAGGGTATATTGGGTATTGAGTTATTAGCTAAAATAAAATCCCTTTTTTTTACACAAAGAACCACAAACAGAATTCTTTGCATATTCATCTTCGAATTTGTAATCATCTACATATTTAATTATGTTATTGACCACCAAAGTGTTTATTTATTATAAATTATTAAAATTCCTAGCTTGATATTCTGAAAACTTACAGACTTCATGTGACATCCGGCCTAGTTTGTATTGGGACAGAGTCCAAACTGTCCGATTACAGTTTAATTATTAAACATCATCTGATTGGGACCGAGGATGAAACGTAATCGGACACGCGCACAAATAGTAGGGGAAGAAAATACTGTTACAGTGGGACCTGCCTTTGCTGCAGGATCCGGTCGCCTTCTTCTCTGTTCAGATGATATAGCAACGACGCAACTAGCCACGCATTGCCACCACACTGCAAATGCACGTTAAAAGGGAAGCAGCGGTATCACCACAGCAGCAGATTAGTCACAGGAACCGGGAAATTCGATTGGGTTCAAAAACCGGTTTCATTACCGAGATCTCTCGTCCGTGTGTGGAGATCGCGCCGGCGGCAGCGTCCGCCGCGGGAGCCGAGGAGGCGGCGAGCCGGAAGGAAGCGGAACCGAACTCGATCGAACCCTTCTGGGGGAAGAGAGGAGAGAGAGGACCGGAGCTAGGCTTTCCATTTGTGAGGCTACAAAAGGCGCGGATGATTGATGGTGGATCCACGAGTCGCGCGCGCTGCTTACCAATTCTGCGGCCTCCTTCCCGACCATCATCCCTGTCAGTTTTCCTCCATCCTCCATTTTAATAAGTATAGGCCTAATCAAAGCAAGTATGGTCTGTGGCTGAGTAAACGAGAAGCATGCATGCTAGATGAAATTAAACTGCTCACCATTACACCATGCAGCAATATTTCGAAACTAAAAAGAGTCATACTTTACAAACCGAGCATCAAAATCAAATTTGAATTTCAGCATTATGTTTGTTATAATAAATGCTTCAAAACAAGACCCACTTAGATATGTTTAGACAAAATTTTGTTAAAGAACACAACGTTTTCCTCATAAAAATTTCTTTTTTATTAAAATATAGGCATGCTGAGCATACTGATGATCAAATAATAAGTAAAAGTAACATAGGTTGCAAATAAGTACCCACCGGGGCTACCCTTCTCAATGTAGACATGGTGGGCTATTCAATGTAGACATGCAGTGCAAAGAAATGTTGTGTAGTTGTTCTCGTTCGTCTAGTACTGGAATGTCGGAACACGGACCACGCGAGCGATGAAGGTGCGCTCTCCCAAAAATCCGATCGCTTCGTCATCGGTGCATCAGTATGTTGGTTTGGCTGTGGCTTGTCGTAAATGATCGTAAATTTTCAGCCGAAATAGTATTTTTTTCACACAAACCAGCCAGCAATACTTCTTTACGAACCAGTAACGAAACGAACCAGCCAACCCCATGTTCGCAATAGATGTCATGATTTGGAGGCACGCTCTCCCAGGTCACCTGTGTACGCTTTGGGACAGGGAAATCGGAACGCATTAGTAACAGAGAATATAATGGCGCAAATCATATCTTTGGTATGCACGAGATAGGAGACCCATTATTCTTGTAGCCCTAGCAGAGAGGAAGCCAAAGGATTGGAAACGAACCTAGACGCCAGCGATGTTACTCAAAGAGTAACCACGGCGTGGAGTAATGGGTAATCACAAGTGTTACTCTAAGCAACGAACAGTGACCACAATATATTACTCCCATAGGAGTTACTCCGAGAATGGCTATTTTGACGAGCACATAATAGACACCACCCGTTGATCCAAGTGGCAAAACCAACCCACCTTAAACCACGTCATGTTATGACAAGCTTTGCACGACCACGCGACACTAAGGCTCAGCGCTCGCTGCTTGCATAGTGCATTCTTCATCTCTCTTAACTTCACATTACAATAGCATCTCCAGCAGTCACACCCTCGCTTAGAGGCCACCGCCACCCCCTAGCCACCCATCGCTCGTTACCGTCACCAGACTTACCTTCCTTTCGATTTCTAAATCTGGAGTGAGGAGAAAAAGGAACAGAAAAAAGTATGCTCTGTTGCAAGATGTTAAAGACAATCAAGCCAAAAGCTCAAGTCGATTGGCACATTAATTCTATTAGGGCTTTAATTCAGTCTCAGTAAAGGTTTCATGTTACAATTTTTAAAACTCTCATGTATTGAAAACAGTATAGATTATTATCATCACTATAAAACATTTTTATTATCTCTTTTTTCATTTATACTACTCACCCTGTTCCAAATTATAAGATCTAGAAAAACTATGTATGTAGAAAACTCAAAACGTTTTATAATTTAAAAATGAGAGTATGCCATATCAGTTTATATATAATTATATAATTTTATAAAATTCTCATGGAACTCCATTAAAACTGTTACAGCTGACGATAGGATTGTGTGAGCTCAAGTGCGTTCGCCCGATCGATCCTAAACATGGCCCACAGCTAATCATGTAGGTCCCACGCCGGGGCCGGGAATACCAATCTTATCGTTGATTGAGCAAGACTGACAAATCATGTGCTGTTTCCGCCAGACGGAAGAGGTTGACAAAAGGGTTAATTGAGATTCTTGGCTTCTTGCGGGTTCGTCCGTCCTTGGACTGACGGCGGATCGGATCGGATCGCAATAATGACTTAGCTTGAGAGTCAACAATCCAATCATCATACACTGGATCGCAACGGTTTGAAGGTGTTTGGGAGTTCTCCACACACATTGCTCTACAAACTTCACCGTGGAGGAGCTCCACAAAAACCTAGAGTTTATGGAGCACCTCTTTAGGTGCTCTCATAACTTCACCATTTTTCCTCGAACAGAATGCGTGGTGCTGAAACCGTTTTGCTAAAAAACGTGAAGCGGAGCTGGAAAAACATGAAGCGGAGCAGTCACAAACACCCCCTTATAATATTTCTTTTTGTACTCTAATAAAATATCACATTGGGGCTCTATATATATAGATAATAGATAATATTGAGAAATTATCTTTCTTTTCCAAACATAGCATGCGTATTCTTGGGAAAACATTGCTATTTAAAGGCACAGGCAACTTTTTGTTTTTACAAACCGTGGTCACTCAGATAATTATTCGGCCTTTCATGGTGCTCCACAATTTTCAAACAAATATGCTGAAATTTGGTTTATGCTGAAATGTTGTGAGAGAAAAATATTATTCTATGGTTGAAAAGTAGTTCTGAATAAGCTCAAGCGAACATGTTGTTTTGTGAAAACTGTTAGAAGGATTCTTCATAAATTTACCAAAAGTTCTGCAATTACTTCAAAACTAACACTGTGGCCTGTGGGTAATACAATACTCGTATCTTGGAGTAACCTGTTTTCAGATATCCATGCGCGCCATGGTTCAGACTTCAGAGAGAGACAGAGAGAGATGATGCAATCTTTTGAAGGAAGGCAAGGGAATTGAGGATGGACAGGGACACGCACTGGAACAGGAAGATGGCCTCGTGCTGTCGTGCAGCAAAGCTATTGCAAAGCAAAGAAGCTTGCAGTGGGCAGAGCACAAGGGGTCAAGAGCGGTCAAAAAAGGCTGGGCTGCTTCCTTCTTTTGGTCACCTGATACTGGTCAAGCGCAGCATGATTGGAACTGAGGCGGCCTGCCACATAAAGATCTCTTTTTTCTCGGTGATCCTAACTTTACGTTGTGCGAATGTAATTGGTTGCGCATACTTTCTAGGTTATGTAGCAGAGTAGTAGAATTTTCCCTCGAAATCATGGAAGTTCATCGCTAATCCTAGATTCTATTGATTTTTTTAAAGTAAAGATGCCATTTTTCTCCCTAAGTCCAAAGTAAGGTTTTTTGACACGATTTTTATTAGAGCTTCTTCATCGGCTTGATCAAACAATCATGCCAAAGGTGCACACACGTGGTTTATAAAAACAAAAATGGTGAAACAGAAGCCATTTTCGCCATGAAGTCAGAAGTCACAGCAACATGGTTTTTTCCTGGTTTCAACCGTGTTTGGAGAAGCACAAATCCTGCAAAAGAGGGTCTAAGTTTCTTTAGTTAAGGCTTCCGTAGATCAGCTAGAGGTAGTCCAAACAGACATGTCGTGGAAGCAGCTTCTAATCCACACAAGCTCTAGAGCTTGTTTGTTTCCATAGTCTACAAAGCTCAATAAAAGAATCCAGTATTGCTATCATTATCCTATTTAGATCAAACATGCCCTCCCAACAGTTTGGTAAAAATCACTTGCCAAATGTTGTGTTTTGGCAAGTTGCTATAATAATATACCAAGTGAAAAATAAGCTCTCTCCAACAATTTCCTATTTTTAACTTGCCAAAACAAAAAAAAGGAGGGCCCACCAGTTGAGGTTGTTGACTGGTACACCCGACGGCTTCCCTTCGTTCCTTCAAGCGACCCCCGACATCTTCCTACTGTTGAGTGTACACATCATAAAAAATATGACTACACATGATGCGGTAAAGAAATAAAGGGGAACAGTACCATCGTAGACCACATGACATATATATCTACTTGGGCATGAAAACAGAAACCATGGACAGCGTCACCACATCAGATCAACGGCAGCAAACCATGAGAACCATCAGATCAACTACAAGTACTGACTACCTACACAACATACACGCAGGAACATGAAGGAGCGATCTAGTGGATGACATTCAACAATCCATACACAACCCTATACAGAGAGCAGCAACAGACAACCCTAAACGACGGCTACAGCTGAACAAGAGGTGGAACTCGGGCTACGAGATCGAGCAGGCATGGAGATCGACGGGGAAAAGATGAAGCAGGATACCTGATTGCGGAGGCGGCCGGGACCTGATCGGGGTTCTTGGCGACGACGGGTGCTAGGCGATCTCCAAGGACCGATCGGGGTTCTTGGCGGCGGCCGATATCTCCAAGCGCGGCGACGACGGGGTGCTGGGCGCGGCGGCGGCCTGGTTCTTTGGCGCCGTCGCAAGCCACCGATCGCGACGAGGAAGTGGATGCGGTCAACACGGATGGATCGAAATATATGGACACCGGCCGGCCTTGTGGCGCGCGGGAAGAGGCCGCGGAATTGTCCGCGCGCGCGCGGGAAGGAAGTCGGAGATGCGCGGGATCAATATACGAGCGTGGCGACGACAGATAGCAAGTCGGGAAAATTGGCAAGCAACTTTGGCAAACTGTTGGAGAATGATTTTTTGCATGTTTTGCCAAATTTTGAAGGATGGCAAGTCATTTACCAAACTGTTGGAGATGCTCTAAGCTTAGGGATTTTGGCAATTCCAAAGTACGAAGTGCTTGATGATGATGCCTGTGCACAAAAGAATTTTTTTCACAAGCGAATCTTGTGGAAAACCCCACGTCAACTTTAGCAGGGAGGCGCCTGCTACGACAAACATGCCGTCGCCATGAAAGGAGCCATGGAAAAGCGCTTTACATTTCCCTGTCCCTCTCCACTGCAGCTGCAATTTTTTTCTTTCATTTCTTTCAGGGCAGTCCGAAATTCTAGGAAACAGCTGGTGCAATCATCATCATCCAATGCCGGATACAACGCCCAGCGTTAACAGAGATTTTCGCAGAAAGTGCCGCCGCTGCTGCGAGAGAGAAAGTCGAGAGCGCTGGAAAGAAGCAATGGTGGCGTCGCAGGGGAACTCCGCAAGCAAGCGAGCATGACGAAAGAAAGGGGAGCAGGACAGCGTGGAAAACAAGAAAAAGCATTTCAGGCAAAGCAGAGAGCGGCTTGCTCGCAATCATGGAAAGCGGCAGCAGATTCTGCTGTGCATGAGCATGAGCATGAGCTCGCAAGAGATCATTGCTCTCTTTCTCTGACAGCGTGTGTAAAGCAGAGATGAAATCTCAAGGGAAAAATTTTCACCTGTGTGTGTCTGACAGCTCAAGAGTTCCCTTGGATCTTTGGGACCCATCATGGCCATGGCATCGCCCCCCTGAATTCCGTTATCGAAAAGAGTTTGTTTTGTTCTCTGGTGAATGATGCAGGGTAAAAAGAAATGCAGTTTGACGTCACAGCAAACTTGGTATAGTATTATTTGGGGATTCAGACAAGTTCACTCTGTATGTTGCGTGCATCATCATGAATTGCATTGCATCAAAAATACATACCTCTCATACTAAGTACTAGTAGCTCATATAGTAGCAACAAGAAGATGGCAATTAGTTGTAGGAGAGGATTGCTCTTGCTCATATCACACAGTAAGTAGCAGTAGCAGTCGTAGTGGAGATTTAGCTAGATAGATATAGATAGGCAGGAGTACGGTCCGTCGATAGATACAAGAAGAGCTCAAGTCAAAGAAGAGAAAAGGGCGGAGGTCCCTGGCTGCGGCTGGTGGTGGCTAGCTACTGTACTAGAACTAGCTAAGATAAGAAGGAAGAAGAAATGGCTTTGGTGGAATTCGACGACAACAAGTCAGTCAGTCGAGGCCGGACCTGATCCTCTTGTGCCCGGCGGCGGCCGCCTGGCGGACGGTGCCGACGGAGCCGCCCTCGGACGCGGCGCGGCCGCCGGCGGCGGCGTCGGAGGCGGCGAAGAGCGAGGAGAGGTCGGCGTAGAGGTCGACGACGCGGCGGATGTTGTTGTTGAGCTCCCTGATGAGGCCGACGTTGCGGGAGAGGTCGCCGGGCACCTTGGACTCGTGGTTGTGGTTGATCTCGTTGATGAGGAGCCGGTTCTGGTCCAGCAGGGTCTGCACCTGCACGAAGCTCGTCTGGAACGCGTGCAGCGCCTTGGTGTCGACGCCGGGGGCCCCGCCGCCGACGCCGAACGCCGACAGCGTCGTCTCGCCGCCCTCCATGGAATCGGACGCCCTCCTCTCTTAACTGGTCGTCGTCGTCGTCGTCCTGGCAATTCTGCACTCTTGTGGGCTTGTCAGCAGCTGCGGCCGCAGAGTCTGCAATGGAGATGGGGGGAAATTGGTGAGCACGCACGCAACTCGCAAGAGATGGTGGATAAGGAGGATGTGTGCGTTCACTTGTCCACAGAGATTGCAATTTTAATGAGTATACTTTACTGCAGGTCTCTCAGGAAAGAAAGCAAAGGGGCAAAGGGCACTATTGGGGCATGGGAGGACAGCGTACTATGCTACAAGATTAGATGTACTTGCCGAATCTTTCCAGCTTGGGCTCCGAAAAAATCGACACAAATCTCGGAATTAACTGCCGCGATTTCATTTCCCTTCCCTTCCCTTTCTTCTTCTTCCTCGAAGAGAGGGAAGAGAGAGAGAGAGAGTCGCGATCCAGCGAGAGACGAACAACGGATCAAGAAAGGAATTCAGAGAAACGAAAAGGTGGCTGAGGGGAATGATGGAGATCCAGAACTGCGCGGCAGAGTTCCCGAGAGCACGTGGTGGAGATGACCTCGGGAGGGAGGAATCGGGTCGTCCGGCCGGGGCGACGGAGGAATTGAGGCGCGGGCGGATCGGACCGTCGATCCCCTGGCCGAACACGATGAGCGAGAGGAACGAAGGAATGAATCCAGCTGCAGTCAACTCAGCACCAGGACGATTTTTCCAGCAAGAGAGAAGAGGCGGCGGCGGGTGGCGGTGGTGGTGCTTACCTCGTAGCAGTAGTTACTCCTCCTCCGTAGCGTAGCACCAGCACCTCCGGGGAGGTGAGCAGCGTCCCTGCTCTCTGTCTATCCTTCAGATGCTCAGATCATCAGCAGAGGAGGAGAGGGGCTGAGGGGGGAGTCGAGAGCAAGCGAGGGAGCGAGGAGGGGAGGGGTGGAGGAGGTGGATGACGATGCGGAGGGGAGGAGATCAGGAGATCCTCAGACACACGAAACACGCAGGCTGGACCTGGACTGCTTTCACCGGCTTCCTTATTTTTATTGCCGGACAATGTTTTATCTATCTATTTATATTATTTGTTTATATTTATATGGGCTTTGCTTGTGCCATGAATCTGATCACTCATTCTCTCCCATCCCACAATCTATCTTTTCGTATTGTAGCGATTCCGTTTGCTACGCCAAAAGTATTGTACCTACTCTTTTCGGCCCGTTACGTTTGAGGTTATTCGCCAGAATTAGCTCTATTTTTTTTAAGTCATGAAATAATATTTTTCTCTCACAATAAATTAGTCGTAGCAGTCATAAGTCTTGCCGAACAGGACCGACCCAGGGTGTAGAGTAGTACAGTTGAATGGCTTTACCGGAACCTTTTCGACCGGAGCAGGGAGCAGGGTGTATTTCATTCAGAGTCAAATTTTTTGGAATTACCGAATTGCCAGACAAGCTAATGTGCCGTCCATCTACTACATTCATATAAATGTTAAAAATCATCTTCCCTGCACATGCAATTCAAAGTTTCAAACTTTCCAGCAATTTTTTTTCTTCTATACTCTTTCCTTTTTCTTTTTCAAGGATGTGCAGGCACTCAATGGAAAACATTTAATATATCATACAATTTTGCTAGCATTGTATTCATATCTAAAACCACTTCTACGTTTCATAGTCATAGACATTACAATAATATACTGTGACATATTAGTAATGTTCATTGCAGACTGAAATAGTGCTTTAGTCAAGCACGCGTCCATGACACGCAAGGGCAAGCTCTTCGTTAGATTCTGTTTTTAGTAAAATAGTGATTCAAAAACTCCAACCTTCTTTGAGCCCCTCTACGGTGTACCACAGTCCAAACAGACTCTTAGTAAGGATATCTTCAATGACAATTTATGAGTAACAGAAGAAAGATAGAAACTATTTTTTTGAGCAACAGCTAATTTTATGAACGCACTCTTAAGATAACGTAAGGTTTTCATTGTATGATTATTTACATTATGAGTCATATGCCAAAAGTTCGCACGGTTGAGGATTTCGTAATGCACGCATCCACGACGCAAGGAAAAAAAATGCTTGCTACGATTCATGTACATGTGTTTGGTACCTGTAAACAGTGGTGGACCTGGGGCCAAATCCTGGCGGACAAAAATCGAAGGCCACAGTACAGTCTATAGGACCATATGGCCCCGTTCGGATGGTATGGTTCTGAAGGAATTTGAATGGTTCGGAGGAATTATGGATGAATTTGTGAGAGAAAAACACTGTTCTGGATGAAAAAAAAAGCGGATGAAGCCGGGTTTAAAGGCACGCGAACGAGGCCATAGTAGTATATATATATATGTATGTCACATAAAACAATTATTCTCAAATAAAGTTTGCAAATCGAGAGAATTTCTACATCTATATAGTTAATAGTACGACACAATAGCTAAGAAATATCATGGAACATTGAAAATAAATACCTATTATCTAGTGACGATTTGGTTCATTCACATTGTCCACTTCCATGTCCTCAATAACAACTCCTAATAAGAAAAGGAGCAAGTAAAAGGTTAATAAGAAAATGATCAAGTTGTGGCAGAACCTTCTAAAAAATCGGGCCCACGTGCACCTATCGATGTCTCAACAGACCTCAGATAGCATACACAAGTTCCCAACAACTTAACAGATCTGTCGGGTATCCTCGGGAAACCCGAATCATCCACAAATCTTTTCCAAACAGGATCCCAATCACAGTCATTACAAATTACAACAGTTTTCAATATACATACCAGAGATTATAAAGCGGAAGACTTAAGTTTTGATATTACAAACCAGTTGTTTCAAACTTACAAAACCATACGTGTCATACAACCATAGTAGCGGGATAATATTACATTAACATTATTTATTTCACACAAACTAGTGCCCTGTCCAAAGGCCATTCATCATTGCTTATCGTCATCGACTTCAAACACTGACATGCAGCAGGGACCAAAACAAGCCTGCACATGCGACTCACCTGCAACAAGGGTTAACAAACCCTGAGTATAAAAGTACTCAACAAGACTGACCCGACGAAAAAGGGCGAAGGTCTTAGGGATGCAGGTGTTGGGTCAAGGTAAGGATGTAAAAAGATTCAAAAGTTTTTTGCTAAAAGGTTACTATTCTTGATCCTAGTTTCAAGTTTTATCCCTAAGTACTTTAGTTCAATATCTTAAATTAAGTGTTCATATCACATGTTCCAATCCTTCTCATTCCATTCCTTTTCTCAAGTTTTAGTAATTCACCAGTCCTACATTGCTTCTGTAATGAATCGAGTCTCCATATCCACGGAGCACCGGCAATTCGAATTGATTCAAGTCCCAGCTAGGGATTCCTTATCACACGACATATGTAGAACTTAATCTTGCATATATCAACCTCGCTACCGGATCCTCCCGTAGTAAGCCGTCTCCACGCCACCCGAGAGCACAGCACGCCTCAAATCCGGCCACATTCAAGCCACGAGGGTACACGCTACTCCCGCCATCTCACCACTCCCAGTGCGTGGGCATTCGTCTTAGTATCGGTTTAGCCGAAGTAGGCTTACCGGAGTATGTGACTAGTACTACAAAGTGTCTCATTCAGAAGATCCACAATGAGTGGCCTTTAAGCGACATAGTCGGCAACATTACCCAACATTCAAGATAAGCCACCCGACTAGTCTCTAGTTCATTCTATCTTCTTTCTTTCTTTCTTTCTTTCTTTGGCCAATATGCCATCTTTGATTGTATCGAAACTTTTACTTTGAAAGCCTACCATAAAGCATACTAAGCATTCTACGCCTTTGTAAATGAAATCATCTTCAAGGATGGTCAACAATTAATAAGGTAGGCAATGCATCAAGTAGGTAACATTTGAATTAATCAACTTAATGCAATAGGTAACATAGGTGATAAACTTTTCAAAGTAAACAAGGTAATGGTTTAATGCATAAACCGGGGCTTGCCTTCGTTGACGATCTCAGGTTTCGGATCAGCACCACTATTATCGAATCCCATGACAACCGGGGATGCTTCCAGAACTTGCTCAACTAGAATCGGTTTACTCTCGGATTCTACACGAAATAATAGCATATGCTTCAACATGATGATAATGTAAACATGGTGCTTTCATGGTGCATGAAATATAACAACACCTTGAAAGCAACTTTCCTTCACGGTACAGTTACAAGCCAAACTAACCAAACCATATTCATAACGGATGTGACCACGTCAGCACCGACCACTCCGGCGAGCTCTCCGACCACTTCGGCGAACTCTCCGACCACTACGGTGAACTCTCCGACCACTACGGTGAACTCTCCGACCACAACTCTTGAAACCCTACTGGTCACAAAACATGATCAAAACAAGATCAAACACTAATCAAACACTTAGGGTTTGCTTTTATTTATTTTTGAATCAATTTGGAAATAAGCCCAAAATAAACTTGTCCCAAATGACCTCAAAATTTTATGTAAGCTTCCTCATGACAAATTAGTGTACCAAAATAAATTTCTAAAGATTCAGCACTATTCAAAATTAGAAGATATAAAATTTCACTGTTCTTCTCCTTCCTTCTCACTAACAGCCCAACCCCACCCGTCAGTGACCCATACATGTCACGGCGGCACTGCCATCACTGGCCGGCCCCAAAATGCACCGACGGTGACGCTCCGGCGAGACAGACCTCACCCAAATAATCTACACACCCCTACAAACTCATCCCCGTCCTTAGAATAACAGAAGGTGCACCGGAGAAGACTCCACGCCGGCCATGGCGGCTCGAGCACGTCGGCTCACGACGTAACCTCGGCAAGAATGCGGTAGAGTCAAAAGCAAAGTGTACATCACGTTCAGTAGCTCACCACGGTCACGCCGGTGGACTTGGTGAAGGCGGAGACGATCTGGAATGGCCTGACCACGTCGAGGCGATGGTGGCGGAGCTTCGGCCGGGCTTGGGGAAGAAGCTGTTGCGCCGGGCGACTCCGGCCAACTCAAGCGGCGTGAGCAAGTCGTAGAGAAGCGCAAGACTGAGGCGATCGCTTTGGCATAACTGGGCACGACGGAGGCTGCTCGACGGTGGCAAATTTCACGAGCGCAGTGAGGTCGTTGGCGGCGAGCAGAGGCAGGAAAAGAGGAGAGGGACGACGACGGTACGGCTATTTATAGCCGGGAGGAGTTCGTCTGGCTTCGACAGCACACGACAAAGATGCCACGGCGATGATGACGTGCCAGGACGCGAGGAAGCGGCGCAAAACGCTCGGCGGCGGCAGCGGCGTGGCGCCGGCGGTAAGCGGTAAGCGGTGATGTAAATCTTGATTTTTGAATTATTTACAGAACTGCCACTGAGTCTATTTTTTTTAAATTACTCCCAAATTTTCTAAAGAAGTTGAAAATCTTCAAAAATGAAAGTTGCTCAACTTTTTAAACTCTACAACTTTGCTTCAAGGAATATTTTCAAATTCTGACTCCATTTTGAAATTTGAATTTGGGGTGCATTTGAGTATTTGAATCATTTCAAAATTACTCCAAATTTTATATGTAAACTTGAAAAACTTTGAATACCAAAGTTGATCCACATAAAATAATCTTCAACTTTGCTTTTTGCCTCAACCCCAAATTCCACATGGATTTTGAATTAGTCAAAAGGGGCAAAAAAGACTTTTATAATTTGAATTTGAATTCAAATTTGATTTGTCTTTCTTTTACTTTAATTTTGATTTTTGACCAGTACATGGCCCATTAGGGTTATTTGAGTCAAATGACATATGACCTCACATGATCACATGAATTTTGACCCTTGTAGTCATGATCTTTATTTAGGATTTTGAATCACATCACATGAAATAACAACATTATGAAATAAACCTTATTTAGTGAATGCATTCAAAATTTTCTACTCTATGAATGCTTTGCAATGCATATGATGACATGTCAAATTTTAGTGTTAGGTTGAAACACCAAAGGTGTTACAACCCTTCCCCCTTAAAGAAATCTCGTCCCGAGATTTAAAACTTAGGATTGAGTAATAGAAAAGGAAATGTGTCAAGCTAACACATCATAACTTTATTCAAAGACTAGTGAGGGGTTTTTCCATTCTTTTGACAAAAGAAACAAGTTACAATATAGACAAGGTATTGCAACTAGAGAGAAGCAAAGAAGTCAGGAAAGTTTTCTTCTAAGTAATTCTCGGACTCCCAAGTAGCTTCTTCTTCAGTGTGCTGGTTCCATTGTACTTTGTAGAACTTGATTGTACGCCTTCGAGTGATTCGATCTTTCTGATCTAAGACTCTAATGGGGTACTCAGCATAAGTCAAATCAGGTGCTAATTCTACATCACCAAAATCGATCACTTGGTCAGGTACTTGAAGACACTTCTTCAACTGGGATACATGGAAAATATCATGCACAACTGACATATGATCTGGTAGCTTGACGCGATAGGTGACTGGTCCACATCTTTGCTGGATTTGAAACGGACCGACATAATGGGGCGCCAACTTTTCCCGAATCCCAAAACGATGAACTCCTTTCATTGGCGATACCTTGAGGTAAACATGATCTCCCACTATGAATTCTAGAGGTCGCCTTTTCTTATCAGCATAGCTTTTCTGTCGGGATTGAGCTACCTTCATATTAGCTTGTATGAGTTTAACTTTCTCTTCTGCTTCCTTGACCACATCCGGTCCAAAGAACCAACGTTCTCCAACATCTGACCAATGTAAAGGTGTCTGGCATCTACGACCATACAATGCTTCAAATGGTGCCATTTTAATGCTCTCTTGATAGCTATTGTTATATGAGAATTCAGCTAAGGGAAGGCATTCATCCCACATAGCACCATAGGAGAGAACACATGCTCTTAACATATCTTCAAGAATTTGATTTACCCTTTCCGTCTGTCCATCTGTTTGCGGATGATAAGCAGAACTACAGATCAGTTTAGTTCCCAAAGACTCATGTAGACTTTTCCAAAACTTGGATATGAACAATGAACCTCTGTCAGAGACAATGGTCTTGGGTGCCCCATGCAGACTGAAGATTCTATCCAGATAAAGCTTTGCATACTGCTCCGCTCGATATTTATCTATGACTGGTAAGAAATGAGCTATCTTGGTTAGGCGATCAACAATAACCCATATTGAATTGTAGCCTGCAGATGTCCTAGGCAACCCTACTATGAAGTCCATACAGATATCTTCCCACTTCCAAGATGGAACTGGCAAGGAATGTAATGGACCTACAGTCTTCATATGAATCGCTTTGACTCTCTGACAAGTATCACATTTGGCCACATATTGAGCTATTTCTATTTTCATTTTGGTCCACCAATATCTCGTTCTTAGATCGTGATACATTTTGTTGCTACCTGGATGAATAGAGTATCTTGTAGAATGAGCTTCATCAAGAATCTGCTTTCGCAGCTCCGGATTTTTGGGTACTACCAATCTATCCTTAAACCGTACGACATCTGATTAATCAATCTTAAAACATGTTGATCTTCTAGATCTGACTTTATCCTTGATATGGGCTATGCCCTTACTTTTCTGTTGAGCAGCAATGATCTGATCTTTGATAGCGGACTCAACTGCAATATTGGACAGAGAACCTTGTTCTATGATTTATAAATTTAGATGCTCCATCTCTTGACACAATATTCGTTGCATAGGTTCTACAATCAGGCAATGACAATGACTCTTGTGACTCAGGGCATCGGCAACCACATTAGCCTTGCCCGGATGATAATGCACTTCTAAGTCATAATCTTTGATAAGTTCTAACCATTTTCTTTGCCTCATATTCAGCTCTGACTGAGTGAAAATATATTTCAAACTTTTGTGATCCGTATAGATATGACAGATATTGCCCAATAAATAATGTCGCCAAACCTTTAGTGCATGAACAACAGTAGCTAATTCAAGGTCATGGGTGGGATAATGTTCTTCATGCTTCTTGAGTTGTCTGGAAGCATATGCTATGACTCTGCCTTCTTGCATAAGAACACAGCCAATACCAATTCCAGACGCATCACAATAGATATCAAACGGCCTCTCGATATTAGGTTGTGCTAATACTGGTGCAGTTGTTAACAACTTCTTTAATGTTTGAAAGGCCTTCTCACATTCTGTTGACCATAAAAACTTAGTTAGATTTTTCAGCAATCCAGTAATTGACTTCGCAATTCTGGAGAAGTTAGGGATAAACCGATGGTAATAACCTACCAACCCCAGAAAACTACGAACTTGATGAACAGTGGTAGGTGCTTTCCAGTTAAGGACTTCTTCTACCTTGCTCGGATCTACAGCTATACCTTTAGCAGATAACACATGACCTAGAAATTGTACTTCCTCTAACCAGAATTCATATTTGCTGAATTTGGCATATAATTGGTGATCTCTTAATCGTTGTAGAACAATGCGGAGATGTTCCGCATGTTCTTCTTTGCTCTTAGAATAGATAAGAATGTCATCAATGAATACCACTACAAACTTATCCAACTCGGGCATGAAAACTGAGTTCATTAGGTACATGAAATGAGCCGGGGCATTGGTCAGCCCAAAAGACATGACTAAATACTCATAGAGACCATATCGGGTAGTAAACACTATCTTCGGCATATCTTCTTGTCTGATCTTAATCTGGTGATAGCCTGATCTCAAGTCTATCTTCGAGAACACCTTAGCTCCCGTAAGTTGATCAAAAAGCAAATCAATTCGGGGTAAGGGGTATTTGTTCTTTATGGTGACTTCATTTAACGGCCGATAGTCAACACATAACCTTAAGGTTTGGTCCTTCTTCTTCATGAAGATAGCAGGGCATCCCCAAGGTGATGAACTGGGTTGAATGAAACCCTTGTCTAACAACTCTTGTAGTTGCATTTTTAATTCTGCTAGTTCTTTGGGTGGCATCCTATATGCTCTTCTGGACACAGGTGTTGTTCCTGGTTTTAGGTCAATTCTAAACTCCACATCTCGATCTGGTGGCAGTCCAGGCAGATCATTGGGAAAAACATCCGTAAATTCACATACCACACGAATGTTCTCGGCTTCTTCCACAATAGTTGCACAGACTATTCCAACTGTACTCTTAGGAAAGGGAAGTTGGATGAGAAGTTGGGTTTTGCTGCCAGGTACATTTACTCTTATGGTTCTACGCATGACATCTATGACAGCCCCGTGTTGAGATAACCAGTTCATACCAAGGATTACATCTATATCTTGATCCTTTAATATCAGCATGTTGGTAGGGAACTCATGTCCTCCCAAATCAATAGGTACATGCTGAACTATCTCCCTTGTACAGAGTCATCCCCCGGGCGACTGTATACGATATGGTTCTTTTGTTTCCCCAATAGTTATCCC
This sequence comes from Miscanthus lutarioriparius, assembly GCA_904845875.1. Lineage (NCBI taxonomy): Eukaryota > Viridiplantae > Streptophyta > Magnoliopsida > Poales > Poaceae > Miscanthus > Miscanthus lutarioriparius. The sequence continues at coordinate 42,739,489 of CAJGYO010000001.1, forward strand.
ATGTTTCACCACAAATGTATGATTGATGAATGTATGGGATGCACCGGAATCAAATAAGGTAATTGCAGGGTGCTTAGCAACGGGAAACATACCAATCATTACTGGTTCTCCTTCTGGAATAGATTCCACCTGAGTATAGAAGACCCTTCCAGATTTCTTCTCACCGACCCTTTCCGACTATTCGAGCATTGCCCTTGTACTTGATTCTCGAGCTTGAGTAACAGGGGCTTTGGGTGCATCAGATTGTTCTTCCTAGGATACTGGACATTCTTGGGAAAAGTGTGCGGGTTTACCACAATTATAGCATGGATAATTGTGATTACGGGAGTAGTATTGCGGTTTGCATTATTTGTATTGTTTTGTTCTTTGCTTGCGCGCTTGATGAGTATAAAGGCGTATTAGTTGCAGGGCGAATAAAGATTTGCTGCCTGCTTTGGCTTTGTTGTGGGCGGAATGGTGCACGGCCATGATTCTGAGGATGGTAGACCACCTTTTGATGCTTTCCACTCGACGATCTGGAAGCAAATGCCCTCTTTTTCTTCGCCTCCTTATGTCGGCAGTAGTTCTCCTCTGAAGCGATAGCAATGTTGATAGTCTCATGATAAGTTGCATTGCCACATGTTGCCATCATGGTCTGAAGTTTGGTGTTTAGGCCTCTCATGAAATGATTCTTCTTCTTCCTGTCAGTATTCACATACTCTATAGCATACTGCGACAGGTGATTGAAACGCCCAACATAGTGCATTACCGGATGCTCCCCTTGCTTAAGAGCCAGGAACTCTTCTAATTTCATGGTCATCACACCATCTGGAATATAGTGTGCCCTGAAGGCATCCTTAAACTCCATCCAGGTGATTTGGTGACCAAATGGGTCAGATCTGACTACCAAATTTGCCCACGAGCACCAAAGGCTCCTCGGAGGTGCTTGTGCCTAATCCTTGGTTTTTGAATCTCGATGCACAAATAATCAGCTCAAACTTTTGCTCCATTGTTCGAGCCAATCGTCGACTTCTAAAGGCTCTTACGCCTTAGAGAACACGGCGGACGTGTGTCGATAAAATCAATATAGGTTGTCTCTTCATTTCCATTATTATGGCGGCCATGATTAGGGTGTGGTGCTTGTTGGTTCTGAGCCATTTCCCTTAACAACCTAGCATTCTCACCCGTTGCATAGACGAGTGCAGTTATGGCATCTGCCATACTCGGAGGCATTGGTGGAGGATTTGGGACTTCATCATTGTCTTGCGAAATAACAACACCGATTCGGGTGTTTAATGCGAGGCATCATCGAGAGAGACATGTTTATTTCCATTATTATTTTATTGAAAACAGTTAAAAGGTTTTATGCTACAAAGGGTTTCTTATTTATGTTACATGTCTTGTATCCCACAAGACAACCCTGGTTTACTAGGAAAGCAGTAAAGGAACTATTACTACTCCGAGCTTTCAGTCATCGGCATCCGTGCCCATATCGGACGAAACCTCATCTTCATCGGAGAAGTACACTAACTCATCGGGATCCTCCTCCTCTTCTTCATTCTCGACTTCACCGGATCTACAATCATTTCTTCATCTCAGAATTTCACCATCCCCATGAGGAGGATGAAGTTGAGCATACATCATGTGGACATTCTCATGAAGAATGGCATTGTCCATCTCCGGTCTTCTCGTAGAACTCCAACTCATGGATGCGTTCAATGGCCGCATCCTCTCGTGTCCAGGCTTCATTCCTCAACTCGGTATTCTTGGTGATGTCCCTTTCTATTTCCGCCAGCTTCTCTTGATCTTTAGCATGAGCTCGACGAAGAGTGTTGAGCTCCTTAGTAAGGTTCTCATGTTGGCGGGATTGCTTGAAGATCCTTCATCTCCTAGGGCCTTGAACTTCCTTCACCAAGCTCACGTTCTGTGGTGTGCCAATCGGTGACGAGGGACTCCGTGAGGTCCAAAGGACTTCGTGCAGTTATCTTGGTCTTTGCCATAGCCTGTAGAATTTAGGAGGGGACTATAAGGATAGTTTGAGGATAATGGAGGTTAGCAAGAATAGGATTGACATTTCTTACCCAACCACTTTTAAGAGGAATTATTATGCAAGGTGTTCAAGCATGATGCATGAATCGATCTTACGAATCTGAGTACAAAAGATTTATACAATCAAAAGTACTAGATTTTTAATACATAGAACAAACCTAATCATATTATCCGCCACAAACTTTCAAATAAGATAGGATTGAGGCTAGATCAGAGGTAAGAAGAGAGAATTTTGGACTCAAAATATCTAGTTTAATTTCTTTGATCCAAATTAGTTTGAAGGTTTTCAAAAGCAACCTACAATGATCTTAGATAGGACCCGCTCTGATACCAGCTGTGGCAGAACCTCCTAAGAAATCGGGCCCACGTGCACCTATCGATGTCTCAATAGACCTCAGATAGCGTACACAAGTTCCCAACAACTTAACAGATCTGTCGGGTGTCCTCGGGAAACCCGAATCGTCCACGAATCTTTTCCAAACAGGATCCCAATCACAGTTATTGCAGATTACAACAGTTTTCAATATACAGACCAGAGATTATAAAGCGGAAGGCTTAAGTTTTGATATTACAAACCAGTTGTTTTAAACTTACAAAATCATACGTGTCATACAACCATAGTAGCAGGATAATATTACATTAACATTATTTATTTCACACAAACTAGTGCCTTGTCCAAAGGCCATTCATCATTCATCATCGTCATCGACTTCAAACACTGACATGCAGCAGGGACCAAAACAAGCCTGCGCATGCGACTCACCTACAACAAGGGTTAACAAACCCTGAGTACAAAAGTACTCAACAAGACTGACCCGGCAAGAATGCGGTAGAGTCAAAAGCGAAGTGTACATCACGTTCAGTAGCTCACCATGGTCACACCGGTGGACTTGGTGAAGGCGGAGATGGTCTAGAATGGCCTGACCACGTCGAGGCGATGGTGGTGGAGCTTCGGCCGGGCTCAGGGAAGAAGCTGTTGCGCTGGGCGACTCCGGCCAACTCAAGCGGCGTGAGCAAGTCATAGAGAAGCGCAAGACTGAGGCGATCGCTTTGGCATAACTGGGCACGACGGAGGCTGCTCGACGGTGGCAAATTTCGTGAGCGCGGTGAGGTCGTCGGCGGCGAGCAGAGGCAGGAAAAGAGGAGAGAGACGACGACGGTACGACTATTTATAGCCGGGAGGAGCTCGTCTGGCTTCGACAACACACGACGAAGATGCCACGGCGATGATGACGTGCCAGGACGCGAGGAAGCGGCGCAAAACGCTTGGCGGCGGCAGCGGCGTGGCGCCGGCGGTAAGCGGTGATGTAAATCTTGATTTTTGAATTATTTATAGAACTGCCACTGAGTCTATTTTTTTCAAATTACTCCCAAATTTTCTAAAGAAGTTGAAAATCTTCAAAAATGAAAGTTGCTCAACTTTTTAAACTCTACAACTTTGCTTCAAGGAATATTTTCAAATTCTGACTCCATTTTGAAATTTGAATTTGGGGTGCATTTGAGTATTTGAATCATTTTAAAATTACTCCAAATTTTATATGTAAACTTGAAAAACTTTGAATACCAAAGTTGATCCACATAAAATAATCTTCAACTTTGCTTTTTGCCTCAACCCCAAATTCCACATGGATTTTGAATTAGTCAAAATGGGGAAAAAGGACTTTTATAATTTGAATTTGAATTCAAATTTGATTTGTCTTTCTTTTACTTTAATTTTGATTTTTGACCAGTACATGGACCATTAGGGTTATTTGAGTCAAATGACATATGACCTCACATGATCACATGAATTTTGACCCTTGTAGTCATGATCTTTATTTAGGATTTTGAATCACATCACATGAAATAACAACATTATGAAATAAACCTTATTTAGTGAATGCATTCAAAATTTTCTACTCTATGAATGCTTTGCAATGCATATGATGACATATCAAATTTTAGTGTTAGGTCGAAACATCAAAGGTGTTACACAAGTAAAGGTTAATAATAAGATCTGGTGCTGAAGATGGAGTAGCTTGTTGTTCGGCATCTCCCTGTTGCTCAGGAACTCGAGAGAAATACGAAACAAAAGTCATTGTCCTCTTCTTCTTGTACACTGTAATGAGAAATTAGAATCAAAGAGTCGAAATTGGGAACTTGAAAATTTGGAATCAAAATCAGTTTCAGATCCAAACCTTGCTCAGATGCTCTTCTCGGCTGCTCACCTGAAAGCAAGGAGCCGGCAGGCGGCAGTGCTGCAGCGGGCATTGGGTGGGCGGCCGGCGCCCAGCAGAGGAAGAACCACGCCGCCGCAGACTGCCTAGAGCGGAGGGGTGACGCCGCGAAGCCGGACCGGAGCGCAGAGTGGAGGGCCGGAGGGGGTGAGGGGCGGCTGCCGGCAGCCGGTGCCCGGCTGGACAGCGTGGGCGACGAGCGAGGCCACGAGGGCGGGTCGGCGGGCGGCAGCGGTCGCGAGTCGCGAGCGATGGAAGACCGAGCGACTCAGCGAATAAGCACCGAGCGCCTGCTGCCCTACTCCTTCCCTGGGCTTCATGTGTTGGGCTACTTCATGAGCCAAAACTGAAGACCTGCTCCCTTAAAACATGCGTCGTGACTAGGGCCATGGCCTGGGCTGCCCTAGTGCTGGGTCCGGCCCTGCGTGTAAAAATCTAACACCAGTAGCGCTGCTATATTAATTTGTAATTAGTAGTAATGACTAATTCAATACGAGAAATTGAACGGTAGGTACGCCAGTTTGGATTCGTCTGCAACTAAGGCCCGTTCACTTCTCTCGTGAGCCGTATTGTTTCAGCGAAGGAATAATATTTTTCTCTCACAACAAATCAGCCAATAATACTTTCAGCCATGACTTTTCATGGCTGAAAGTACTATTCGCTAATTTGTTGGAGAGAAAAACATTATTTCTTCACTGAAACGGTACCGCTCATAAGACAAGCAAGCAGGAACAGTGACAATATCTAACAGCCGGCACCACCGACATCCAATCCGTTCGCTGGTTAGTTTCTGGGCTGATAAGCCCGATTAACATTGGTTTATTATGAGAAAAAAACACTGATGAACGGATGATAAGCCCGGGCCGAAACTCACGAGCGACAGTGACAGACATAAACCAACCATGCGACAGACATAAAACAGGTGACAGTGACATGTGCCATCATCATCCATATGAGATTGATTTCTTCAAGATTCAATTGGATCCGTCATTTTCGCCCTTGTTTGTACTTGTGCAGTTAAGCACGGCACGGGAAGCCTCCCATCAACGCCAGGACATCACTTGGTAGTAGTAGTAGGCCACACCCACACAGATCTCTGTGGGTACAAGGCAGATGCCGTGTAGCGGGGGTAGACCAGCTAGGCCACCACAAGATCAGATCCCTCCGATCTCTCTTCTACTAGGTTGCAGCCAAATCTGGAAGCAAATTATGCTTCGGCTACAAGGCACCTATACACCAATGGCAGTGTTTGCTTCTCTACTACTGCTTCAGTGAATCAGTCCTTGTGTTTTCAGAACTCTCTCTCTCTCTCTCTCTCAGTTGCAAGACGATGCTTAGGCCCTTTTGAAATGCTGATTTTTTCTTAATTTTCTGCGTTTTTCTTATGAAAATGAACTGAATCCTGTACTTTTTTTGTGTTCCAAAGGTACCCTTATGTCCTTAACTTGTAGTCTCGAAAATTGTTCACCTGTAGTCTCATTTTCTCATGTCAGACTAACTATTGCTCATAGATTTCGTGCACCTTGAGGAGGGAGTAAGAAAGAATAATTTAACTAGTTTGACGTGAGGCAAAAAAAAAAATCAAATGACGGGAGTATCCTTATAAGAGAGAAAATAAAGGAGCGGTATAAGCCCTTTCGTAAAAGCTATCGCCTAACTTTGGCAGAAGTTCTTGTATTGCTGATGTTCTAAGTTTGGTACCAGTCTCCATCAGTACACTCAAGTTTTCTGTATAAAAATTACATTTCCTGCAAAACCATGTGCCGTTGACTTCCTTTTTACTATAATATGTGGCATTTACTTATATATATTATCCTGAAGTCAACCATAGTGCCATGTTCTTCAAATTGAGCAGCCAAAGAAAACAGTCATCTAGGTAGATTTGGAATACTACAGAGTTGAAAATTTCTGGATAAAGGCAACAGCAGTTTAACATGTTGCTGCAGAAATCCAGTACCATGTGACATTGACTTGAGACTTCTCTTGCCCTCAAGTAATAACTTGATGGCCTAATCTTCAAATTGACCAGCAAAAAATAATTGCAGAAACGCTAGATACATGTGTACAGAAGATTAAAGACTTTGTTGAAATTGTAACAAAATTTGAACTGCAGTTTCATAGTCCAAGATAATGAATTGATAGGCAATAAGGGAACAAAAGCTTCAGCCCAACTGAAGAGCACAGAGTTCATAGCCTCCTCGGAGGCTGAGGTAGACGTGCCTCCACTTCTCCACGCACTTTTATTTCTTCATCAGATATACTAGTATGATTCAATTTGCCAGCCAGGCCAGAGTTTCAAAAGTAAACTTCAGCTCTTTTCCTTTTTTTGAGACTTTATTAAGTCTTTAAAATCCCACCCTCCTTTTTTTTTTTGGCTCTTTTCTATTTTCCTTTCTCATGGTCTGACACTCTATCAAATGTTTTTTTACTGTATCTCTTCTTCTCTTTTGATCTGCTCTGCAAACCATGCTTTCCAGTCTCTCACCTTCTCATCACCATTTGCAACCTGCACAAAGGAATAAACAGTTTTGGTTCTGTTGTCCTTCTAACGGCAAAGGTTCCTTAAAAATGAAAAGAAATGCCTCCAAAAAAGGACCAGGATCACATGACCTGATGCCCGACTGAGCTATGCATACCTCAAAAATGAGTGTCTTTCGGGGAATACTATCCAGAGCTTCCACACATATGGTAGCAGCATCCTCTTTGCTTATTCTTCCCTTGGTTGCTATGCCCTACACATTTCATGCACAATACCAAAGAGTGACACATCGCAACAATGAATAGTATAGGTATTCCAAGATGATAATATTCCTTTCAGTTTCCTAAGTCTAGAAATGCAGGTGTAATATTCAATTTGTTGACTGCAAATTATATCGGACATCTTTGAACACAATAGTGTCTAAACGTGTGTCGTGCTAATTGCATGATATCCATAGGCCCCGTTCGCTTCGCTGAAAAAATAAGCCGAAACACTGTTCCGGCTGATTTGCTGTGAGCGAAAAACATTGTTCCGTCTGAAAAAACAAGCTGAAAAAGACGGATTATAAGAGAAGCGAACAGGGCGGAATGCTGGGAAAAAGAAACTGCACGATAATTAATATGCACTGGGGGTAAGCTGGGTTTCGCACTGAGACCTCAGTAAAATCGAAACCTCTCTCGCCACCAGGGGTGCTTTGCAGAGAACCAGTTCTTATTATTGTACATGGGATGCCAGATGCAAGAACTACTTCTTCATCCCTCTCTGCTAGCTTCTTCAGCTTGCTGTTCATAATAGCTTGCAAACCACCACTATTTCTGTAGACAGCCAACTGCAACCTTATCAAGATCTCATTGGGGTAAATGACTGATACTAGAGCCAGCTGGATAAGGAATTACAAGAGCATCACAAACCTGTGATAGCAGAACAATGTGTTGAACACCCTTGAGGTCGGTCAGTTCAGAGAAGAAACCATCCTGTAAAAATATCAAGTTCAAAGGTAAATCATGCAATTGAAGAGGAATGGCACTTATGTTCTCATATAAGGTACATAACTAACTTACACATCATAAATGGTTAACAAAAAAATGCAATAGGTTGACGCATGAGTAGTTCCAAATATGTGGCGCATATATGGATAATACTAATATCTAGTTGACTCATACCATGAAATTGATTTCCTATATGAAGAGCTCTTACCATGAAAGCCAAAAGGAGGGACTCAAGTACTCAACTAAATATGTTATCTTTTATACATAATAAAAATATCAAGCAATGCCCTAAACATCAGGTCATCAGCTAGAGGGCCTTAAACAATTATCCAGATAATAAAAACAGTACATGTCATGATTATTTTTTGGGCAGATAATACACCTCATGCTTTGGGAGTAGCTAATAAATGAACAGAAACATCAAAGTTTTACATACATACATCAGCTGGACAAATTACAGCACGAACGCCGCTTAGTGCTTTCTTTGTGAAGGACTTATCTTCCATATCGCCAACCATGCACTAGAAATAAACCAAAATGTGATTATTTGAGTGATACGCGTTATACTTACCAACAAAATATTACTGTACAAGATGGAACAGTAAAATGCATGCATTGTTTGTTTTATAGCTAATTTCAAATCTAAAAGATAGCAGTAATGCAGAATGTAACAATATCTGAGAAACATATAGAATGTTCAAATACAGTCAGAGCACTGAAGTGTCACCTCCACATAAGTTCCAAAAGCTTCTTCAGTGGTTCGTTTATCCTTAACAAGTGCTTTTGTTCTAGCCCTTTTCAGAATTAGTGCTAATATCACCATCTGAAAATACAAGGAAACCAACTTGAATCTTTTGTCCTTGCTTTGTAGCTAAGGTATACTAGTAAAAGTTCAGTTTTTGTTGAATGAACTGAACCGTTAGGTGTTTCCTTAATGAGAACTTTATGCTCAAAGAACAGGTTGTGTTAGTCTGGATTAGTCTTACTAGAGTATAGTGTCCAGTTCAGATTACTGGGGGAAACAAAATGAAGACAGACAAATTACAGGATGACTCTAATAAACTCGTACAATGGCAGTTCTGCCGCAGAAGGAAAAAGAAAATATGGAGATAAAGGGACACCTGTCCAACCTCACTGTCGCCATTAGTGACTAGCATAGCATCCCGAGGCTCCTCAATATCTACTGTCACCCCAGATCTGCCAACAAATAAGAAAACATAGCCGCCAAGGAGTTTAAGTTTACAGAGTGCTTTCTCTATGTACCTTGAGACTCATCCTCCTCATCCTCGGCACCCCCATCCTTTGGAAGCAAATCGGGTGCTCCATACCATCTCCTTAACTTTGGCCCCCCTAGCAAGATTCGAAACGAACGACTCAGGGTCAGGGCGTGCTAGGTTAGCTAGTAGTCCTGGCTCACTCTGCCACACTGACAATGTAACCATTAACCAGGACCCAATCAGATAAACAACTACAGAAAGATGATTTTTCTTTAGTGTTGCAACTGACTGCTGACTGAGTGATCCGTACCTAATAAGAGCCAAAACTCATTTCTTTTCAAGAATTTTAAATCCCACTATGCCGATTCAGGAAAATATTCAGGCACCACAAAACGAACATCGGCTCCACCTCAGCGAGTCACCTTCCAAGAAGAATGGCCCAGTCTGAGCCAGTATAACTCACATACCCTCGATGTAGTCGAGGATGCGGTCGGTGAAGCTTGCCTCGTCCTTTCTCTTGGCCCGGACGACGGCGAGAAGCGCCGGCCTTCTTCTTCTTCCCGGAGAGAGCAGGGCGGCGTTACCCCTGTCCCCGGCGCGAAGTGGAGGCGGCGTGGGGGAAAGGCGCGGGAGCAGGGGAGGCAGGGGCATTGGAGTCTCGGCAAGGAGGCGCACGAGAGGAGAGAGAGGGAGGGAAGTTTGCCTGCGCTCGCGCTCTCCGGCGGATTTCGCGTGCGTGACCGTGGTTGCCCGCTGCGGGATAACGCTTCGACGGATCACGGATGGCCGTAGCCTGGCGCCGCGACTTTCTTGTCGAACTGTTATTATATGGGCCTATTGCCTAATTAGGCCCAGGGAGCCGAGCTACCGTGCGCCAAGCCCACCTAGAGAGCCCGATCCTCTATCATGGGCTGCAAATAGCTGTAGCTGGTTCACGGCCCATGACTAGTCGAACGAACCCGCCTGCGGCCCCAACGCATCGCGCTAGGGTTTTGCGGCGGCGGCGGCGGCCTGTCCTTTTAAAGCTGGACTGCTCGATTCTGCCGAGCCTTCTCCCTCGGTTGCTGTCTTCTGTTAGGGTTTCGTCCGGGCGGTGCTCCGAAATCCCTCTCCTCGCTCGCCTTCGAGGCTAGGTAGCCGCCATGAGCCGCTCGGGGCAGCCTCCGGATCTCAAGAAGTAAGCGCCCGCACCTGTCTCCCCCTTCATATTAGATCCTGGTTTGCTCCGTTCCGTCGTGCTGATTTGGGTTTGTTTCCTGTGACGTCGCAGGTACATGGACAAAAAGCTTCAGAGTAAGTGATACGCTCTCGATCCCACAATCCAGGCCCCAATAGTTCACCTGTAGTTTTGCTTCAAGAAAGTTTTTGCTTTGATGTTAAGGATGGAACATGCATGCGTGTGCCCAGTATGTTTAATCTTAGCGGCGATATGCTCACAGTGATGATTAGGGCGGCACCCAGTTTTCTTTCTTTGTTAGGTCTGTGTACATGAATCAAGTTCTGTGTGGTTTCTCCTGTTGTGAACTTGCATCAATTGCTTTTGCGCCAAAATATATTGTTTCAATTTTTTTCTGTCAATTTGAACATCCTTTGTGGTTCTAGTTTGTTCTTCAGCCTGACTATTCAGAGACATTGTTTTCTGTGATCTGTTTGTGATCTTGGTATTTGAATTGCCCTAAATGATGAACATAATATGAAGGCTATGGATTCATCTCCAGATGATGCTTTATGTCATAGTTACTCTGATAGGGCATTCACTCGCATTTTCATTTCATCTATGTCATGTTGTACTTTATAGAATTATTATAAGCGTCCTGATAGGTGTTTTGTAGCCATCGCCATGATAGTGTGGTGACTACTCTATTGGTTCTGCTGTCATGATTTCTCCCTCATTTTTGTAGTTACTATTCTGTTCAAAATCTTTGTGGGATGGCTGCCTACATGACGATGATTTTCTAAAAGCTATGGATTAATTTCCAAATGAGGCTTTTTTTTTGTCATAGTTACTCTGATAGGCTGCCATATCTACCTTGTCGAGCATTCAGGCATTAGAATTTAGAGGCCTGGTCCATGACTATATATTTATAATGAGATTGAGGTTTCATTGTACATGCAGCCACAAGGATTCTTTTTTGTATTTTTTCCTTGGGTGTATTTTTGTTATATCTTGGAGGTGCTGAGTTAGATTAATATTTTGCCATTGAAATTATGAGTGGCTTATGTGTTTACTGTTTGTCCATTTCTTCAGTTAAGCTGAATGCAAACCGTGTCGTTATTGGCACACTTCGTGGATTCGACCAGTTCATGAATCTGGTGGTGGACAACACTGTGGAGGTCAATGGAAATGACAAGACAGATATTGGAATGGTGGTAAGTTTTCTTCTACTGAAGGTTATTTGGAACTTTTTCCACGTGTGCTTGTGGTCAAGCAGTTTTTAATGATGTTATGAGAATGCTTAAAAAATACAGTTTTTTTCTGAAGTCGTGCTTTGTAACTCGCATAATATAACAGACTATAATTATCTGCAGGTTATCAGAGGAAACAGTGTTGTCATGATCGAGGCACTGGAGCCAGTTGCCAAGTCGCAGTGAATCATCATTCTTCAGCTGATGTAGCACTAGCAGCGTGAAAACTGATGTAAATGATATCAGTGAACCCTGTTGTACTTTGACTAATGCTTTTGCACAGCAACATAACTTTGGAGGTGGAATGTCTATCCCTTTTTTTCTATGTGGTTCTTGTGGCTATGCAATGCAATCATCTACCCTTATTACTCGATCTAACTCAAGCTCATCTACATGGTTTTTTCTACCATGTCACCTTCACAGCAGGCCTGGCTACCAGTGCTGGCTCCTGGTTCAACGGTGACTACATTTACTGCCTTCTCGGCGCTAACACTGGCAATGAGACATTTCTTCTACTGTTCTACATTTCCCATTGCATTGTGAGGCACATGTGATTTGTGATCCATCATCCATAGTGGTGCATCTGGTCTGCCCATGTGTATCTACTTTAATCCACATGTTGGAGTGGATTTGAATGGACTTAGTTTAATTCCATTCCAACACATGTGGATTGAGATGAATACATGCGCATCCAAATAAGGCTTTAATGGACTCAGAATCCGATTCTTCCATGGTTCTATTGTTCTACACGGCATGTTGCTTTCTGAGGGACATGTTTTGTGGTGCATCTGTTCTGCCATTCTGATGCCATCGGATTCTTCTATTAGCTATTTGATTAAATAATAACTATACAGACGCCTCTCTGTTGTGATACCGAATACATAAAGCCGTGCATTTCTTTCAATACCTAATGCACAAAACCGCGGCTGCTCTTTCTTAATGCTAGACTGCCTGATAGACTACTGTATCCTTTTTGTACCCTACCAATTTTACTTTCTGCCATGTCGCTCACGTAGCTCACTCATGTCGTTTAAATTGACCAATTAGTTATGAAGTTTTTGTGGCATTCTGGGAATCTGAAGTAAGGTTTTAGCTAACAGTGTTTTGATGCAAAGTCTTCAGCAGAAACCCTGTGGAGTGCAGATCAGCAGAAACCCAGTGGAGCACAGAAATGGTCACCCAAACCAACCGAGCAGACATTTTTGCTGATGTTGTCGAAATAGTTTCTTGCTAAGATTGTCATGCTTTTTACGTAAGATAAGAAAAAAAAATACAGGACGCCTTACTGACTTTAGCAATGAGAAGGCATATTTTGAAGTGGTCGATGCTTTTGAGCTCATGGAAAGTCCTAAGAACCTTGGCTCGTGGACCTAAGGAATGGAGCAGAATCATATAATTCATGATTCATGATCTGCTTGCAATACTCGAGAGGTGGAAATTTTCAATACTTGTAGTATCACTTAAGCCGTTGTTGGACATTATGGAGACACCAATCTTATCATTAATCCTCACTAATAGCAGTACATGTCCCAACAACTTTGGCTCGAGGACAAAGGATAAGAACTTTGGCTCGTGGGCAAAAGAATGATTCATATAATCACATAATTCATGATTTGTCTGCAATATCAGAGAGATGAAAAAATTTCAGGCTTGCAAAACATGTATCATCCAAGCCTTTAATTTGTTTAACATTACGGAGACAACAATCATACCATCAATCTAATTTTCAGGCTTGCAAACGTGTATCTAAGCCCTTGTTTGACATTAAGGAGACAAGAGTTGTACCATCAATCCATCCTAAGTAACAGTAATACATCTCAACTTTGATTCGTTGATTGAAGCAATGGAGCAGAATAACTTAGCTGATGATCTACCTGCAATATTGGAGGTGGAAAATTTCTAGGCTTACAAGATGTGCATCATCCAAGCCCTTGTTTGACATTATGGAGACACCAATGTACCAATAATCCTTAGTAACAGAATTGCATCTGCTTCGAACTTGGGCTCATGGACCAAAAGAATGGAGCAGAATCACGCAATTCATGATCTGCCGGCTATATTGGCCAGGTGAAAAAAATTTAGACGTGAATCATCCAAACCCTTATTTAACATTGTTGAGATATCAATCTGCAGTAACAACAGTACATCTCCTAAGAGCATGACTAATAATAATACGACCCGTTGCTGGCTGTATATGTAGTATATAACCCATCTATCAGTCCACTCATATAATAGTTGTTTACTGAACATGCTCCAACATTAATACATGGCATCCCCATTTGACCTCAACATGGCATCTCACGTGTACTACACGGCGCTGGTTGATCCCTTGATAGAGACGTCGCGGTTTCTTCGTGAAGAGGGAGGTGGTGTTCCTGATGGCGCACATGAGGCGGTGGGAGCGCACAGACAAGAAGTTCTTCGGTAAGACGTGGAAAGTGACGCCGAGGTTGTGCTTACCTGCCTGTCTGCTTTTCTACATGTTGCCTTGCTGCTGCTGCTGCTGCTATTTGTCTTCGTTTGTTGCGTGATAGATTCAGTTATAGGCTCCTTCAGGCTTATGACTTGCAACTGTGTATCAGTATTCTGCAATAGATCTGAATTTTACCTGTTTTTCAATTCTATGGACCATTGGTTGCTCGATTTTTTCTTCAGTAAATAATGTTTGTATCTGTACTCTGGCTGTTTATAAAAAATATTAGTGATAGCAACCCTGACTGTTTATATGTAGTAGCATCCCTGACTACTTATTTACATGTTAATAGAGCAAAGGATGTCACGCTAATCTTGTGCGTTGCTACTCAGATTTTTAGTAGGAGCTTTTTTAGAATATTTTTTCAGAGTTGTGTTGGGTTTCAAAGTCAGGGATATCTCATTTTTCTTGAAAGACATACCACACTGCCATTTATTTATTGCCACCTAATTCCTTTTCAACATAAAGATATATAGCTCAGGACTGATACTTTTGAGGAATTTTTCAAAAGGTCAAAGCAATTTGCTAGTAGCAATCTTCCTAGAATTGAAGTTTGTGTTCTTGAGAAAATAATTAGCTACTATAATGATGATGAATGCCCTTGTAGCACTTCGTTCTTCTCCAAATTTCAAGTTTGTAGGCTGTTTTTTTCATTAGCAATCTTCCTAGTTGTAGCATGCCTATTAATATAGTCATATGTCTGTCTTTACAAAGCTAACTTGGTCAGTGGATAGGAAATCACACATAGTCAGAAATTAGTTATAACAATTAACCATTTTATGCTAACACTATATTCATATTATTATGATATCTACCATTTACCAAAATCTAAGATATATGAAATAGATGCAGGCTGTTACTCTCAAGCAAAAATGAGCAATAGATGCAGCAGGCTACTTTGTTCTTCTCCAAGCAATTTACATGTAGTACTAGCTTGCCTATTAATATTGGTCCATATTATTATCTTCACAAGCTAATTTAGTGGATATTCTGTAGGCCATGAGATCGACTCTGTAGGTCAATGGATATTCAACTATTATCTGCAGCCACAGTCTTTGTTCTCAGGCTAACAGAGTCTAGCATTTGAACTTTTGTGATGTTTTCATAATGTAAACAAAGCTTGTATCTATTTTGCTTGTAACTGTTGTTGCAAGGAGTTGTTTGAACTCCATCTATGTATATACTTTGCTTGAAAGAACTTTGCTGTTGCCGAACACTCTCAAGTGAGAATTCATTGCTGCTTGTGTTGACAGGTGCCAACAGGTTTAAAAAAATCCGTTATATTACATTACATATAAATTTAAATATACTATTTATATTGATGGTTCCAAAAAAATATTATAACCACGCTCATCTTATTATTTTTTGTTTGATCTGTTTTGTATCAATAAGCATCACAATGGTTTATATGAATAATATTCACACTTGATCTTAACTACTCCCTCCGGTCCATTTTATCTGGATGCCAGTTAGGATGATACGGTCTCCTAGACTACACTTTGACCATTCATTTGCTTCATATTATATTATTTATGCTTATAAACTTATATTCATTGGATAGTATAATTCCTTACAAATCTAATCATATAAAGTTTGTATTATAATAGTTAAAAATTATTAGTCTAATTATTGGACAAAGTTTTTAAAGTTTGAATCTTGATATGCGTAAAATGGACCGGAGGGAGTATATGCAAGCATTAAGGAAACAATAGACAATCAAACAAACATTGTATTGTACAAGCTGTTTGTTTAGTCGTTTATTTGTTTGTCATGTGACATCATCCTACAACTAAAAAAAACAAAGTGTGGATATTTTTTGGTGCGACATTTGTTTTGATTCGTCTGTCTGCCCACGCCTGCGATCCCATGACATCTTAATTACTGATTGATCGTGCCGTTTTCCTTGATTGAATATTGCCTATCATGTGATAGAGGAATCACGGCAAAATAGAAAGTAGAAAGTTATCGTGCTATCCATATACACATTGTATGTTTGCATGCACCAGCATACATGGCAACGAGCAAAAGGAATGAGAATCTTCTACAACTAAAAAAACTAAAAGTAAGACTATTTTTTGTGCGACTTTTTTTAGGTCACTCCTCCCTTCCGGCCATGTGATACCCCGCGCGATGGAAAAAAGAAACTGCCATCCCTGTGATCCTTGCCTGCTTTGAAGAAAATAAATCGATCACCTAAGGCCACATGCATGGAAGGAAACAATAATCATGCATGGAAGGAAACAATTGACAAAGATCAAGTAAGACTTCTCCATTCCGGCCATGCGATATCCCGCGCCATAGAAAAAGAAACTGCCATCCCTGCGATCCCCGCCTGCTTTGAAGGAAACAAATCGATCACATGAGGCTATATGCATGGAAGAAAACAATAATCATGCATGGAAGAAAATAATTGGCAAAGATCAAGCAAGACGACTCAATGGGTTGGCCCTTAATTTTAGTGTTTCCAGCATGAAGACCTGAAAGTAAAAAGTGGCTACTCCTTGAGAACATTAGTGGTGCCAAATAAAAGATGTGCAAGTTATACATGGTGAGACTGGTGAACCTTTAACAATTTCCTAAATGAATATTCCCACCATTCATATATAGGTCCATTCCCCAGTGTTTCTTCGTGCTCCAATTAGCATATAATATGAAAGTATTGTTGTGTTCATCACGACTTCCAGTTGACTACTCCCATTAGCATATACTTTCTCTGCCCAAAAATATAAGTCGTTATGGGATGTGTGCAAGTCAAACTTTCTCAACTTTGACTATGTTTGTAAAAAATACGTATAACATTTAACAATCAATTGGTCGACTCCTGATGCCACATGCATGTAAAAAATACCTGTATTATAATTGGTCGAAGTTAAAAAAAAAAGTTGACTTCTCGAAAGCGAGAATGAATTCTATTTTGGGACAGAGAGAGTATATGAAAGTAGTGTTGAAAATATTTTAACAACCAAGTTCGTCTCTGTCTGATTGGTAAGCTTAGACATCATAATGACATCAAAAATTTCGACTCTCATGGACACCTTCATGAATCAGTGTAAAGCATCCCAATCCTACAGCATACACAAATGGTAACCTTAAAGACCATCTTAGACGTTCTATCATTAGAGTATATACGTGCAAACACATATGCATGGTGGTACAAGTGAGTAGCCAGTAGGAGTCGAGAGTTAGGGGGTGTTTGGATCCCAGGACTAAACTTTAGTCCCTGTCATATTGAATTTTTAGATATCAATTAGGAGGACTAAACATGAGCTAATTATAAAACTAATTACATAAGTTGTGGCTAATTCGCTTGCCAGCGCCGTGCACAGGATGGTATGGAGATGTGATGGAACTTATTTGTGGATTTGTTGGCGCACGAAAGAAATGGATATAGAAAATCTCTTCCAGCCGGTATAAAAAATGATCTTAGCTGCATCATGGAAAGATCTACACAATAAAGTTTATAAGCCTGCGACGCCATGCTCTCTGTGACTGTGTAAATTTTACGAACTTAGTTTTTTGGATTAAATATCACTTTAACGTCGGTCATATACTTTACAGTATTGTTATCTTATTGTGCGATCCAT
The DNA here is from genome assembly GCA_904845875.1 of Miscanthus lutarioriparius. NCBI lineage: Eukaryota > Viridiplantae > Streptophyta > Magnoliopsida > Poales > Poaceae > Miscanthus > Miscanthus lutarioriparius. Next base: position 42,756,881 of record CAJGYO010000001.1, read on the forward strand.
GTGTTTTTAGTATAAAAGTTTAGCTGTCCCGTAGCAACGCACGGAGCATGAATCTATTTACATATATACTCAAACCTGTGTACATAATAATATAGAGATGTAATGGAACTTATTCATGGATTTATTGGCGCATGAAAGAAATGGATATCGTAGAATTCTTTGTGCCGATATAAAATATTATCTTAGCCGTATCACGAAAAAGTCTATACAGTAGAGTTTGTGAGCCTGCGACATTGTGCTCTCCGTGACTGTGTTAATTTCACAAACTTTGCTTTTTGAATTAAATGTCACTTTGACGTCGGTATTTAATTTAATAATATTATTATCTTATCGTGCGATCCGTGTGTTTTTAGTATAAAAGATTTAGTTATCCCGTAGCAACGCACAAGCACGCTACCTAGTAATTGATATAGTTTCCTTGTTTGTTCATTGCATTAATTAAGCTATCAAGTAGGCAAAATGCTGACCTTGTGACAACTCTAAAGATGGTTTATTCAGGACGAAGAGCGTATTTCACTGCTCACATATGAACGGCGTGGTTGTTTAGTTTCTGAGGCTGTCAAGAAACCGTCTCCCTTGGGCCAATGCTGTGACGCTGCCATTGAGGTAGTCGAGCTTTGGGATGGATCTGTAGCGTGCCTGTGCCCTGAGGAGGAGCTCCGGGAGCGGCGTCACCAGCCCTTGGACACACGCATCGTGGAACATGGCAACGGTGGTTCGGCCCCTCTCGGCGTCCGGGACCACCCGGTGCTCGACGCTGACGTACGCGCCGTTGGTGAGCACGTCGAGGATGTTGCCCATGTTGACGACGAGGGCGCCCGGCAGCGGCCGCACAGGGAACCACCTGCTGTTATTGTCAAATATTTTGCGAAGCGACGCGCGGTGCGGGCGGCACGGGCGTGGATCCTCGCCATGGCAGCGGCGCTCGGCCCCCACAGTTTGTGCCTTGCCGCGCGGCCACGCCGTACCCGCTGAACCAGCACACACTGACGAGCACCGCCCGCCGGTGGTCGCGACCTGCCCGATGTCCAGCTCGCCTAATCTGATGAGGACCATCTCGCCTGGATCTCCCTCGCCGCTCGGACGTGCCCCCACCTTTCCGTCAAGCAGCATCGCCAGGTGCGGTTGTGGTTGTGGACTGCCCTGTGCCCTCATCAAGGTGAGGTAATATGCGAATCCTATCGAAACAATAAATTAGGATGCTCATCATGTCTGTAGTGTTAGCGTTAGATTTTCTACTAGGGGAGAAATCAGTATTACGGTTTGTTCTGAAGTGCTTTAATGTTGAAAGAAACTCATGCAAAGAGAACCACAAACCAGGGCTTAGAGTTGACACACGAGCGAGAAGAACAAAAGTTGTTTCAGAAGCATTGGACTGAAGCAGGTTTAGTTCATCAAAATAGTTCTGTAGGTCCAAGTCTAAGGCTATGATAATTGGCACTCTAAAAGTATTATCTGATTGTTACAAAAGAACCACCTTTCTAAATTCTACAGGACCTGCAGTCTAATTATATAATTGTTTGTGTGCACCAAACAATCTTAGTTTAAATAGTATTTCTGAATTCTATTTGAATGAGCTCTGATCTGAATTTAGGGTATCGGTAAACAAGGCAACAATTACCAATTTATTGATGTAAGTGATTAATTTCTGCAGTTTTTTATGGTCCCACTCTGCCATTCCAATAGAGTGATGAATTATTTATGCCGTTACTTCTTTATAAACCTTAGCAGATATTAGTTAGCTTAACCTACCAAGGGCCACATTAATTTCTTTTCGTGATGACAAGGATGATATATGCTGGTGAACTTTGGATGCATTCAGTTATGCCATCCCAGTCGTATGTACCAATATGTGTACTTCTACCTCTCATTACCAGATTAAGCAACACATCAGAGGTTCTCGTGGCTGCTATTGCCGCAAATGAGTTATTAGGCTATAAATTTTGCACAACAAACAGTGGATTCTTGACAATATTTAAGCTAACTAAATATTGCGAAGTGCTGGAGGCCATTGATTGGAGCTAATTAATGTAGCATCTTTCAGGGGGAGAGTTTCTATAATCCTTATAATTCCTCAAGTGAAGTGCCGGAGGAATTGAATAACAAAGGCTTGATCAAGGAGAATGAGGGTGTCTGAGTTATATTTATTCAAGGTCATCCAATCCCTTTGATAGTGATGAAGATTGATAGCGGCTTCAACTATGCCTCAACAGACCTAGCTGCTCTTTGGTAAGTGCTTGTGCCTTTTTTTAGATGAAGTGTTTGTGTTTTTCAGGTTCATTCAGTTGTTCTTTATTGAAACAAACAGAGTGTATTTGTGCAATTGATGCATCTACTTTTCTTATGTAACTTCATCTACTAATGGCGCCTTTGCTTATCCGAGAAGATGAGTTTCAGCGGTAGCGCCAGGGCGTGTCTTTGTTGTCCAAAGTCGCCGTTATGCCGATAGTCTCAATTGGGAGAGCCAAGGCATGCTAGCCAACATCGATGCGGCTGCCGCGAGAGAGCGATGGGCAAGAAGTCGGATGGGCCATTGGTGTGGCAGAACCGTCCGAAATAACACACCCTCGGAGGCGCTCGCCTTCCACCAGGCACTAAGCACCCCAAAAGCAAGCTACAACGGGCGGAATCCTTCAAGCACACCCCAAGGGAGAGCTCGAATAATCAACATTTTTCCTCCAGGATCCAATAATGAGAACGAGTTTACAATACTTAATTAATTTCATACAACCAGAGTTCTTAGAAATACATTATTACATTACCAAGTTCAGAGTGCGGAAATTAAACAGCGGAATAAAAATAAACATCTATCTATCATATACAAGGATCCGTCTGTACCCACCAGAAGAATCCTCCACACAACGGCTACTCCTCAAGTTGCACCTGCAACAGGGGTAAATAAACCCTGAGTACACAATGTACTCATATGACTTAACCGACTAGTGGAATTAATTTCTCGAGTCCAAGGGATATGATAAGCTTTATGGTTTGCTGGGTTTCCTTTTTGCGGAAAACAATACTAATAGTGAATCCTTATGTATGTTTATTATTAGCAGTCACGATTAGTTCATTATCTAACCATTCTATGTAAACACATGTTCTACTTTCAAGCAAGAGTTGAGCAAGCAGTTCCATTTCACCACCTTTCATCTTTCATTTCTTACTACGGTGCTAGACTGTAGACAAGCCGTATCGGATCGCCGACAATTCGCGAATCAATGTGCCCAGCTGGGTACCCCGAAACACACGCCCCGCTTGCACCCCAGGCACAAGCAGGACCAACGTACCACTCTCCTATCATGAGGTCCAGGCCCCCATCCAAACTTGGACTCCAAGCCCCCGTTCCTGAGTCCCGGACTCAGTGTAGTGCTTAGACCTCCACCATCCTCGCCTCCAATCAGTCGGTCCGGAAAGAGTCAGAACCCACAACAAGAGAGCAACAAGTCTTCCCTGCGCCCATACACAAGTATGTGTTCGAAATAATAAGTCTATGACTTGCGTTGAACCCAATGCAACAGTCGGTCCTTAACCGACACAGATAAGAAAACAGTGTAACCAAGCTATGCCCCGCTGGCCGTAGGACACAACCTCTTACACCCACCAATACCCAAACCATATCCTTGTCCTGTCTCCATTTTCCTTTCATCATTTTTGTCATGAGTGATAATAATAATCACCTATTGTGAGTAATGACAGATTACTCACGCTACCGAAATCCTGAGCATAGCAACTACTCGACCTATGCTAGTAGGACTCATAGGTAGGTATATCTATGCATGTAGTTTCTATAAAATGCATGTAATATAAATGCATATCACACACACACATATATATATATATATCATGTGATCATTCAAAAATAAGGGTTATGCACCGGGGCTTGTCTTGGGCAGGCGGGGTGTCAGCAAAGTCAGCAACTGATGGCTCCGGGCTCTCTCCTATACGAGAATCTCTTCCTCGTACTCCTCGATGATCTCCTTGTACTCCTGCTTGCCCGCGGGCATGAACTCTACCAACTCGTTATCTACATGCTTGAAATGATGATGCAAAACTTAATAATACGGCAACAACAACTCTTAAAATAAGAATACATCTATCAAGCTACTAAGCTAGCTCTACCGACTAAGATGCTAAGTTAACTCTTATTACCACTAAACAGGTATGAGACATTGCATGTATTATCTTAGCAACTAAAGTCATCCTTATTCTTATTATCGATTTAATATGTATACTACAACAAGGAATACTTTGCTACCATATTTCTCAATATATTCCAAGGCTACAAAAATTACAGTGAGTACCTAATAATGTTATGAGTCTACTGTAAAATTTTCAGAGCTAGCACTTCTACCATTTCATCACGAAAATTCATTATCTAAATAATCATAATAACAACAAGCATTTTAAAACAAATAAAATAACCCTAAGGATACCATAGAACTACATGAACTAAATATACTAAAAGATAGATCATGAATTTAGGAACCTAACAAAATTTACTTCACAATTTTAGGACACTTATATAATTTTATATTAATTATCAAAGATTAGTTCACAATTTAAATTAGAAAAGCATAAACTAATCCATTAGAAAAGAAAAGGGCGAAACAACCCATTGCGGCTTGGCCCATGCACGCATGACCACCACGTCACAGGCATTGTACACTGCGCGCAACCCAACTGGCAGCGACAACGACCCATAGCAGGGAGGCCAGCAGCGTCTTGGGTCACTTATGCGAAAATGCCCCGATCTAACTACTATTCCCCTAACTACTATGCGGCCTATTCCTACTGTCTGACTTAAGCAAACTGGACCTCGAAACAATCCATCTTCACAATGGCCAGGTCCTCAGGCCACCCCCGCGCGCACTGGTACGGCGGTGATGGCACTGGCTGTCACACCGGTGAACCGAGACCTGCTCCGACCAAGATAGCGAGCCAAACAACACCTACAACCCTAGCACCTACCCTAGCAAGGGTTTACAAGGGCAGCAGAGCTCGTGAAAGTAGCGGCCACGGTGCGCGTCCATGCACGACGGAGGCACGACCACGCCGGCCACCCTAAGCCCCCATGGGGAAAGCTAGCTAACTTTAAAGCACCACTATCATACCCTAGTAGCTGCTGTGGTACTGGTTTGGCCGGGGATGGACCGGGTGCGTCTGGCCACGCGCACACGACAAGCTCCACGATGGACTGCGGTGGCGCGGCCGTGTCAGCGACGCCGGGAAAGCAGCGGCGATTCAAATGGGGTGCGTAGGGGGTGGAGGGGATCAAGGCGAAGACACAGTACCATGGAATTGGATGGAGGTGGACAGTGCGAGGCTAATTTGGTGGGCGTCACCGTTCGGTCTTAAGATGGCCGACAACGGGGAAACTTCAAATTGAGGCTTGGCATGGTACGGTTGCAGTAGTGGGTGAGCTTGGCACGTAGCTAAGTCTCCTTTCAAGCCTCTGACCGGGCACTGTGAGTTGGCCTTGGCATGGCTCGGTGACGCCGGCGCGACGCCATTTAAGGCGGTTGTGGTTGGGGAGCGCAGCGTGGCGCTTGCCACCCAATAGAAGAGACAAGGGCACACAGAGATCGGCTACACGTGCGCGTATGAGGTCAGCATGGCTCGTGCGGCCGCAGTGACTTAATTGGCAAGCCGACGGCGACACGGCCATGTGCCGGTGCAGCAGGCGTGCGTAGCAGCGACACGACGCAAGCGGCGTGGGGGCATGCGAGCGACCCAGCAAGCACGACCACGGCCCACAGCAGCAGTGACATGATGTGAGCAGCAGAGGCCCGGTAGCTGGGCGCGGTGCCGCCTTGGCGAGACACGGCTGACGGCAGACAGGTGCACAAGGGGCAACAGCCAGTGACTAGACGGCAGGCGGCCAGTGGCATGCACAGCGGCCAGCTCCGCCAGGCCGTAGCCAAACCAGGGCGGCTTTGGCTAGCCAGCGCGGGCAAGGCTAGCACGGTGGCACCGAGACCACAGCATGGTGACCGCGCACGGCCTACGAACTAGCCGTAGGACGTGCTGTGCATGATTTTAAAGCATTCTAAAAACCTAAACCGTTGATCCAATCGCCAAACCACCTATGTTATACTTGAGAGGGCATGTTAGGCTACTAAGACCAGCCATAAAACCACACCACTCCTTAACCCAATTACTCTACAAAAGTTGCCAAAGATAGCTTTGTCAAACCATTTTTTTGACTTACGAAATCGACTAAGTCTTGATCGGATTCACGTCAAATTCGATTTCCATGCTATTAGGTATGTTAGCTAGTGAATTCATTTTTTGACCTCAGGTATTTCATCGTCATCTACAAGGTTTGTACTTCTAACTTTATTAAAGTTCCATATATACGTTCTATAGTGTTTTCGTTGAATAAAAATTCATGAACATCCTTACTTGATAATCTCATACGTCACGAACAACCTTTCGTTATGCATTTCCGTTGGTCGTTTTAAGTTACGTAAATTGATCTACACCCTATATTACATACATTGACACATAAATATGATGCTCATGCAGTGTTTTAGTAAATGATTTATAGTGTAACACCGAGGGTGTTACAAATCTACCCATAAACAAAATCTCATCCCAAGATTTCATGTGCCTAATGTGGGAAAAGAGATAAGGAATACATTTCAATTTAAACAACTACCTCAGTGAACTAGAAAGAAGGTGGGGATAATGCTTCATAATATAACTTTCTTGCTCCCACGTTGCTTCATTCTCCGAGTGCTTTTTCCACTGAACTTTATAGAACTTCACCATACTGTTTCTAGTCACTCTTTCTTTCTCATCTAAAATCTTGACAGGATGCTCAATATACGTCAAGTCAGGCTAGAGGGGAAGTCCTTCAATTTCCACAGCTTCATCAAGGACCCACAAACATTTCTTCAACTGAGATACGTGAAACACATTGTGTACCACTGATAAAATATCTGGAAGCTAGAGACGATAAGCAACCAGGCCACACTGCTCCAAAACCTTGTAAGGGCCCACATATCGAGGGGCTAGCTTGCCACGAACACCAAACCGATGCACCCCCCTCATAGGAGACACCTTGAGGTACACATGATCCCCAACTGCAAACTGTAAAGGCCTTCTTCGCTTGTCCGCATAAGCTTTCTGTCAGCTCTGAGTTGCCTTCAAATGACTTTGAATAATACTAACTTGCTCTCGAGCTTCTTTGATGAAATTAAGCCCAAAATATCCATGGTCTCCCACTTCAACCTAGTTAAGTGGTGTCCTACATTTCTTTCCATACAGGGCTTCAAAGGGTGCCATATGAATGCTTTCTTAATAGCTATTGTTGTAAGAAAACTCAGCTAAGTTCAAGCATTCATCCCACTTCTCAGTAAAAGAAATGGCACAAGCTCTCAACATGTCCTTAAGTACCTGATTTACCCTTTCTGTTTGGTCCTCAGTTTGTGGATGATAAGCTAAACTTCGGAGGAGACTAGTACCAAGACATTCCTGGAGTTGCTCCCAAAAGCGAGAGACAAAAACTATCCCTCTATCAGAGATGATAGTAAGAGGAACTCCATGCAAGGTCACAATCCGGTCTAAATACAACTTGGCATACTTTTTGGCTGAATATCTGGTATCCATCGAAAGAAAATGAGCTGACTTGGTAAGGCGATCCACAATGACCCAAATAGAGTTATAGCCCTTGGATGTGTGGGGTAAACCCACAATGAAATCCATAGAAATATCTTCCCATTTCCAAATAGGAATGGGCAAAGGCTGCAAATATCCTAGGGTACACATATGGTCTGCCTTAACTCTCCCACAAGTGTCGCACTCCGCGACATACTTGGTGATATCCTGCTTCATATTGGACCACCAATACAAGTGGCGCAAATCATGGTACATCTTATTACTGTCAGGATGGATAGATAACTTGGAATGATGAACTTCATCCAAAATCTTCCTTCTAATCTCCTCATTTGATGGAACCACCAATCTGTTCTTGTACCTTACTACACCTTGCTCATCAATACTAAACTAAGGACCACGCCCTTCGACAATTAGCTTCTTGATGTGAGGAATTTCTAAAGTGTCTTGCCTTTGCTCTATAATAATCTGCTCAAGTAAATCCAAGACTAAGACAATGTGAGCTAGCACCTCAGCATGGTTGAGAGACAAAGGTGTTTCTTCAATCTGATATGACTTCCGGCTCAAAGCATCAGCTACCACATTAGCTTTTTCGGGGTGATAATGAACCTCCAAGTTATAATCCTTGATTAATTCCAACCATCTCCTTTGCCTCATATTTAACTCAGACTGAGTGAAAATATATTTGAGGCTCTTGTGATCCGTAAAAATGTGTACTTTGTTTCCCAACAAATAATGCTTCTAAATTTTTAGAGCGTGCACCATAGCAGCCAGCTCTAAATCATGGGTGGGATAATTCACCTCGTGCTTTTTTCAGCTGACGTGAAGCATAAGCTATCACACGCCCATCCTACATCAGCACACACCCCAACCCCGTCTTTGAGGCATCACAATATACATCAAAAGGTCTGTCAATATCTGGTTGGGCCAGAACAGGAGTAGTAGTAAGAAATTTCTTCAAAGCTTGGAAGGCTTCTTCACAAGCCGAGCTCCAAACAAACTTGGCACCTTTTTGGAGCAGCTTGGTCATCGGCTGGGCTATTTTGGAGAAGTCAGGAATGAAGCGCCGATAGTATCCAGCAAGACCAAGGAACTAACGAATCTAGTGCACTAACTTGGGAGACTTCTAATTTAGCACATCTTGCACCTTGCTTGGATCTACAGAGATACCTTCAGGTGTCAACATATCCCAAAAATTACACTCGATCTAACCAAAATTCACACTTGTTGAATTTAGCATACAACTTGTGTTCCCTCAATCGAGTCAGTACTATCCGAAGATGTTGGGCATGCTCTTCCTTGTTCTTGGAGTATATCAAGATATCATCAATGAATACCACTACAAACTTGTCCAACTCCGACATAAAGACTGAATTCATGAGATACATGAAGAATGCAGGAGCATTGGTGAGACCAAAAGACATGACTAGATATTCATACAGCCCATACCTAGTAGAAAAAGCTATCTTTGGTATATCTTGTGGTCTAATCTTGATTTGATGATAGTCTGAACGGAGATCAATCTTGGAGAACACTTGGCACCAGCTAGTTGATCGAATAGAGTATCAATACAAGGTAAAGGATACTTGTTCTTAATGGTTACCGCATTGAGAGGGTGATAATCCACACACATCCGAAGAGTGCCATCCTTCTTCTTCACAAAAATGGCTAGACAACCCCATGGTGAAGAGCTAGGATGGATGAATCCCTTTTCCAATAACTCCTCCAACTGCTTCTTCATTTTAGCCAATTCCTTTGGGGCCATGTGGTACCGGCACCGGGAGATAGGAATAGTGCTAGGTTCTAACTCAATGGAGAACTCCACATCTCTGTCCGGTGGCAACCTAGGTAGATCTTTAGGAAAAATGTCCAAGAACTCACATACCATAGGAATAGAGGCAAGATCGGGAGAATCTTTAGCATGAGCAGCAACAGGTAAGGCTGGGTCTGAGGGCATAAGAAGGGACATCCTATCCTTAGAAGAAGGAAGCCGTAGCTCAATAACTCTCTGCTTTAGATCCAAGACTACCCCATAAACACACAACCAGTTCATTCCTAGAATTGCATTAATGCCTTGCCCAGGCAGCACCATGAACTAGAGACGGTAAGTGTGAGTGGCTAACATTAATCCAACTGTGTCTGTCCGGGTATTAACGCACAACTGCGCACTCGGAGTACTGATTCTATAGGGAAAAGGTATAGCCATAAGAGGTATATTGTGTCTGTGTGCAAATCCTATGCTCATGAATGAATGTGATGCACCAGAATCAAACAACACATAAGCTGGATAGGAATCAATGGTAAACATACCAGCCATCACCGGTTCATTCTGCAATAATTCCTCAGCCTCCTGTGAAATTAACTTGCCCAGAACGGCTTACTGGCACCTTCTTCTTGATAATTGTCCACTTGATTAGATGGGAATTAGCTGAGGGTTGAGCAGACTGGGTAGGCTAGTTTTGCAAACACTCCTGAGCATAGTGGCCTTCCTTGCCACACTTGAAACAAGCACCAGGCTTGTTCCCCTATCCTTGATGAGGTGGGACCTGCTGTCCCTAGGGCTGTTGATGTTGCACCTGCTGAGTAGGTGCATGGTACTAGGTGGAAGGTGCCTGATAGGTCTGCTGAGGCTGTCAAAACAAATGCCCTCCCGAAGACTGATAGGGCACCCACCTGACAACCTATACCTTCTGCGCCTAGGGGTGACTAGAAGACCCAGTAGCCACCCTCTTGCGCTTTCACTCTGCATGAGAGTCATGCTGTAGTCCCTCCATGGCAATAGCAACATTTATCATAGCCCCAAAGGTCTGATAGTTTCCTATGTATAACTCCTTCTGCAGGCTGCAAGAGAGGCCATGGTAGAAATGATCCCTCTTCTTCTCGTCTGTATCGACGTGAGTCCCAGCATACTGTGACAAATGGTTGAACTTGTTGACATAGTCCATCACAGACATGCTTTTTTACCTCAGGTCTAGGAACTTCGTCAACTTCCTGCTTAGAACACCAACAGGAATATAATACTCTCTAAAGGCCATAGTAAACTCCTACCAGGTCACACGATGATCCACTGGCTGCATGGCATTGAATGTGTCCCACCATGCACTAGCAGATCCCAACAACTATTGCACTACAAAGCGCACCTTCTGCTCCTCAGTGACGGTGAGTAGCAGAAACTTTTGCTCTAGAACATGAAGCCAATGCTCTATATCTAGAGGCTCAGCAGTCGGTGTAAACATGGGTGGGTGCGTCTTCAAGAAATCCTGATAAGAACAGGTCCCTCGGGACCATGGGTACCACCCCCATTCCCACCATTGCCCCCGTGGCCTCCATGGGCCAAGCCACCGATAGCCTGTGCTAATAGCTCCATGGCATGGGCTAACTCACAACAAGCAGACAACATCTTCGCCATGATCTCCGCATGAGTCATCGGAGGCGGCGATGGCGGAGGAGGAGGAGCCAGAAGTGGGGCCTCATGGCTCTCCCCATTGCCGTTCTCATTGCCCCGACCACTTTCACCTTGGCCTTCGCCAAGACCATGGCCCACTCTAGCACTGGTGCTCCTGCAACCGTATCTCAAATTCATCTGAAAATAGATAGGAACCAACCATTTGGGACAACCCTCCAAATTAGGAAACGGGATTAGAGAAATGGTAAGACGTTTATTAAAGCCTTATTTTAGGTTATCCTATCAATTCACTAATCCAAATTATACGTGTAGGGGGAGTTCAGTTTAGGCAAGATTCTCTTTTCATGATGCATGCCTACCCGTTCACCCAAGCCGGAATATAGCAGCATTCGCAAAATTTTTGGCACATTGCACACTCACTTTCTGTACGCTAAACGATTCTTACGCAGTGTAAGTTAGTGTACCTGTAGAAAACTGATTAGATAAAACCAGTGCCGCTATCCTAGATAGATCATATTGCTTGGGCTTATACTTATCTACATAATTTATCACATCCTACTTTTCGCAAAACTTTTGTTGGTCAAATTTTAGGTTTTGGAAAAGAGTGATGAAACTCGTAGACTCATTATTGACTCTGATACCACCTATGGTAGAACCGCCCAAAATAACACACCCTCAGAAGCGCTCGCCTTCCACCAGGCACTAAGCACCCCAAAAGCAAGCTACAACGGGCGGATTCCATCGAGCACACCCCAAGGGAGAGCTCGAATAATCCACATTTTTCCTCTAGGATCCAATAATGAGAACGAGTTTACAATACTTAATTAATTTCATACAACCAGAGTTCTTAGAAATACATTATTACATTACCAAGTTTAGAGTGCGGAAATTAAACAGCGGAATGAAAATAAACATCTATCGATCATATACAAGGATCCGTCTGTGCCCACCAGAATAATCCTCCACACAACGATTACTCCTTAAGTTGCACCTGCAATAGGGGTAAATAAACCCTGAGTACACAATGTACTCGCAAGACTTAACCGACTAGTGGAATTAATTTCTCGAGTCCAAGGGATATGATAAGCTTTATGGTTTGCTGGGTTTCCTTTTTGCGGAAAGCAATACTAATAGTGAATCCTTATGTATGTTTATTATTAGCAGTCATGATTAGTTCATTATCTAACCATTCTATGTAAACACCTGTTCTACTTTCAAGCAAGAGTTGAGCAAGCAGTTCCATTTCACCACCTTTTATCTTTCATTTCTTACTACGGTGCTAGACTCTAGACAAGCCGTACCGAATCACTGGCGATTCGCAAATCAATGTGCCCAGCTAGGTACCCTAAAACACATGCCCCGACTTGCACCCTAGGCACAAGTAGGACCAACTCACCACTCTCCTATCATGGGGTCTAGGTCCCCGTCCAAACTTGGACTCCAAGCCCCGCGCCTCTGAGTCCCGGACTCAGTGCGGTGCTTAGATCTCCACCATCCCCACCTCAATCAGTCGGTTTAGAAGGAGCCAGAACCCACAACAATAGAGCAACAAGTCTTCTCTGTGCCCATATACAAGTATGTGTTCGGAATAATAAGTCTGTGACTTGCCTAGAACCCAATGCAACAGCCGGTCCTTAACCGACACAGACAGGGAAATAGTGTAACCAAGCTATGCCCCATTGGCCGCAGGACACAACCTCTTACACCCACCAATACCCAAACCATATCCCTGCCCGGTCTCCATTTTCCTTTCACCATTTTTATCATGAGTGATAATAATAATCACCTATTGTGAGTAACGACAGGTTACTCACGCTACCGAAATCCTAAGAATAGCAGCTACTCGACCTATGCTAGTAGGACTCATAGGTAGGTATATCTATGCATGTAGTTTCCATAAAATGCCTGTAACGTAAATGCATATCACATATATATATCATGTGATCATTCAAAAATAAAGGTTATGCACTGGGGCTTGCCTTGGGCAGGTGGGTTGTCAGCAAAGTTAGCAACTGATGGCTCCGAGGCTCCCTCCTATACGAGAATATCCTCCTCGTACTCCTCGATGATCTCCTCGTACTCCTGCTCGCCCGCAGGCACGAACTCTACCAACTCGTTATGTACATGCATGAAATGATGATGCAACACTTAATAATACGGCAACATCAACTCTTAAAATAAGAATACATCTATCAAGCTACTAAGCTAGCTCTACCAACTAAGACGCTAAGTTACCTCTTATTACCACTAAACAGGTATGAAACATTGCATGTATTATCTTAGCAACTAAAGGCATCCTTATTCTTATTATCAATTTAATATGTATACTACAACAAGGAATACTTAGCTACCATATTTCTCAATATATTCCAAGGCTATAAAAACTACAATGAGTACCTAATAATGTTATGAGTCTACTGTAAAATTTTCAGAGCTAGCACTTCTACCATTTCATCACGAAAATTTATTCTCTAAATAATCATAATAACAACAAGCATTTTTAAACAAATAAAATAACCCTAAGGATACCACAGAACTGTATGAACTAAATACACTAAAAGATAGATCATGAATTTAGAAACCTAACAAAATTTAGTTCACAATTTTAGGACACTTACATAATTTTATATTAATTATCAAAGATCATTTCACAATTTAAATTAGAAAAGCATTAACTAATCCATTAGAAAAGAAAAGGGCGAAACAACTCATCACGGCTCCGCCCACGCACGCGCAGCGTGCGCGCATAAGCGACCCTCCGACGCGGCCCATGCGGGGCGTGGCCCAGCAGCGCAGCAACGACCCACAACGGGGAGGCCCACGCGCGTCGGTCACTTATGCGAAAACTTCCCCGATCTAACTGCTATTCCCCTAACTACTATGTGGCCTATTCCTACAGTCTAGACTTAAGCAAACTGGCCCTCAGAACAATCCATCTTCACAACGGCTAGGTCCTCGGGCCACCCCCATGCGCACCGGCACGGCGGCGACGGCACCCCCAAGATAGCGAGCCGAACAACACCTACAACCCTAGCGCCTACCTAGGCAGGGTTTATCGGAGCGACGGAGCTCACGGAAGCAACGGCCACAGCGTGCGGCCATGCACAACGGCGGTGCGACCACGCTGGCCACCCTAAGCCCCCATAGGGAAAGCTAGCTAACTTTAAAGCACCACTATCATACACTAGTAGATGCTGTGGTACTGGTTTGGCCGGGGATGGACCGGGTGCATCCTGGCACATGGCCAATGGAGAACAGGTTCACAAGGGGGCAACAACCAGTGACTGGATGATAGGCGGCCGGTGGCATGCATAGTGGCCAGCTCCACCAGGCCGCGACCAAACTAGGTGAAAGCTCTAGTTTGGTTTTGGTGAATTGATGAAACCCTAAGTGCTAACCTAGTTTATCAAAAGTGATTATGAGATAGGTAGCACTAGTCTAAGTGGTGGAGCAAATGAAGGTCATGACATGATGATGGTGATGCCATGGTGATGATCAAGTGTTTGGACTTAAAAAGAAGAAAGAGAAAAACAAAAGGCTCAAGGCAAAGGTATATATGGTAGGAGCCATTTTATTTTGGTGATCAAGACACTTAGTGAGTGTGATCACATTTATGATCGATAGCCGTACTTTTAAGAGAGGTGAAACTCGTATCGAAATATGGTTATCAAAGTGCCACTAGATGCTCTAACTCATTGCATATGCATTTAGGATCTAGTGGAGTGCTAACACCCTTGAAAATGTTTGTGAAAATATGCTAACACACATGTGCACAAGGTGATACACTTGGTGGTTGGCACATTTGAGCAAGGGTAAGAAACTTCACCGGCGCCCTATACAGAAAAGACAGGATTTCACAGAGTGATCGGACGCTGGGTCACTTTGTGATCGGACGCTGGATGAGTGCGTCTAGTCCTGCTGGTGTGGCAGTGCACAGAGGAGACTGTGTGATCGGACGCTGAGTGTGTCCGGTCGAGCTTGATCGGACGCGTCCGGCCGCGAGTGGAGGCTACGGGAAATGACCGGACACTGGGGTCCTGCGTCCGGTCATGATCAAACTGACGTGTCCGGTCGCAGCTGGAACATTACTGGAAGTGACCGGACGCTGGGGTCCTGTGTCCGGTCGTGCCACTGTGCTGTGTCCGATCATCACTTGACCATTGGGATCGGGCGCTCAGTATTTGAAGAGAGCGATGACATGGCAGCCATCCATTGACCGGATGCTGGCAGGGTGCGTCCGGTCGATATGACCGGAGCATCCGGTCACTCCGTGTTGTGCCCAGTGAAGGGGTACAACGGCTCTATTTCGTGGGGGCTTCTATTTAAGCCCCATGGCTGGCTCTAGCTCACTCTCTTGGCCATTTACATTAACATAGCAACCTTGTGATCTTAGCCAAAGTCCTCCCACTCATCTCCATCATTGATTCATCATCTTTGTGAGATTGAGAGAGAATCCAAGTGCATTGCTTGAGTGATTGCATCTAGAGGCACTTGGTGTTTGTGTTTTGCTGTGGGATTCGCTTGTTGCTCTTGGTGGTTGCCACCACCTAGATGGCTTGGAGTAGCGGAGGAGGATTGGCACGAGTTGGTGATTGTTCGTGGCCATCTCCGGTGATTGTGAGGGCATTTGTACCTTCCCCGGTGAAGCGCCAAAAGGTAAGTCTAGTGGATTGCTCGTGTCATTGAGTTACCTCACTTGTGGGTAGGTTCTTGCATGTCCAATTGTGTGGATGAGGTTTGTGCAACACCTCTTAGCCGTCAAACCACCAAGTGTTGGTCGACACAACGGGGATGTAGCATGTTGGCAAGCACATGAACCTCGGGAGAAAATTGATTGTCTCTTGCCCTTTGGTATTCTCCCTGGTGATTGATAAAGTATTCATATTGTGATTGGTTCACCCCTCTATGCAATGGTATAAGCACCTCACTTACTCATTTACATTCCCGCAAACTAGCTATAGCAAGCTCTTTAGTGTAGCTAGAATTGAGAGCTTCCTTTGTAGTTTAAGTTCATCTAGTGGAGCTCTTTAGTGTAGCAAGTGTGAGAGCTCTTAGTGAGTAGTGACATAGAAAATTGTGTGTTTAGTGATCATAGCAACTAGAATTGTTGGATAGGTGGCTTGCAACCCTTGTAGATCTAGAGCAAGTTTGCATTTTGCCATTTGTTATACTAATCAAATTGCTCTAGTTGATTTATAGATTTTTAAATAGGCTATTCACCCCCTCTAGCCATATTAGGACCTTTTAAGTGGTATCAGAGCCGTGGTCACCTTATAATTGAAGGCTTAACAACCTCGGTGTCAAATTATGGCTCAAGTTGTGTTCAACCATGTGGGGGCAAACCACCGTTCTTTGATGGCACATGCTATGAATATTGGAAGAGAAAAGTGATGATGTATCTTGGTTAAATCAATGATCAAGTATGGGATGTGATCGAGAATGACTATGCTACCATTGATCCCGACGATCCCACCAATCAAGACAAGACCAACAAGCAATGCAATACAATGGCTCTCAACACCATATACAATGCCATTGATTCTAAGGTATTTGAGCAAATCAAGGATTGTAAAAGAGCTAATGAGGTATGGAGGAGATTGGAGGAAACATATGAGGGTACATCGGTGAAGAGTGCCAAGTTGTACACCCTCAAGGATAAGTTGACAAGCTTCAAGATGAAGGATGATGAGAGCATTCCGGAGATGTTTCATCGGTTGCAAGTAATTGTCAATGACTTGAAGGCTTTGGGAGAAAAGATCAAGGATGATGATGTCTCTCATCGGTTCTTGATGTGCCTACCTCCAAGATTTGAGATGTTGAGATTGCTTATCATAAGAGGAGGATTGAAGGAGATTACCCCTAACCAAGTACTAGGTGATGTCATGACACAAGAGACATACCAAGTGGAAAGGGAAGGGGTTGACAAGGATGACAAGAAGGAAGAAGAAGACAAGAAGAAGAAGAGTGTAGCATTCAAGGCTAGCTCATCATCCAAGAACAAGGGCAAGTACAAGAAAGAATCAAGTGATGATGAGGATCTTAGTGACATTGATGATGAGGCCATGGCTCTATTTGTGCGCAAGATGGGCAAATTCATGAAAAAGAAGGGCTATGGTGCAAGAAAGAGAAGAGATCACACCAAAAGCAAAGAATATGTGAGAAGATGCTACAATTGCAAGAGCCCCGATCATGTTGTAGCGGATTGTCCCTACAATAGTGACAAAGATGAGGATGAAAACAAGAAGCGCAAGAAGGACAAGAAGGAAAAGAATGAGAAGAAGGAGAAGAGGATGACCTTCCAAAAGAAGAAGAATGGTGGAGGCTATGTGGTCCCTTGGGATAGTGATGGCTCTTCGGATAGTGATGACTCTAGTGATGATGGCAAGAAATCTATCAAGAAAGGACTAGCAAGCATCGCCATCAACAACAAGCCATCCATCTTCGACACTCCATCGACATGCCTCATGGCAAAGCCTACCAAGGTAAAATATGATGTGAGTGATGATGATGAATGTGAAAGTGATGCTTGTAGGAGCGATGATGATGATGAGGAGTACTCCAAGGAGGAGCTCATGGACATGTGTGAACAAGTGCACGCTTGCTTTGAGATGAAGAGAAAGGAGTGCAAAGAATTGCACAAGAAAGTCAAATTTCTTGAGCAATCTCTTAATGAGCTCAATGCCACTCATGAGAGGCTAATGGAAGCCCATGAGAAGCTTGGCAAAGCTCACTCCAATCTTGAAAAAGCTCAGTCCTCTCTCATCGAGCAAGGCAAGAAGGAGGAGGCCAAGAAGGAGCAAGTGATCGTGTCTTGTGATGTGGGACTAACATGTGATCTTATTGATGAATCCTTTTATAAGCCCATTATAGTTGCTCCCACTAACACTTCTTGTAGCACTACTACTTCTACTTCACCTTTGAGTGATGGTATCACTTGTGATGCCTCACTAATGATGGAAAATGAGACCCTCAAGAAGGAGGTAAATGAGCTCACTCGTGCCTTAGGCAATGCCTATGGTGGAGATGCCCACTTGCTAAAGTGCTTGGGTAGCCAAAGGTTTTCTCTCAACAAAGAGGGATTAGGCTATACCCCCAAGAAAGGCAAGGCGGCCTTTGTCACTCCCAAAGTTAGCTTTGTGAAGGGCAATGGTCGGTTTTGTAATAGATGCAAGCAAGTTGGGCATATAGAGCAATATTGCAAGACTAACAAGAACAAGCTATCTTATGTATCCTCAATTAAATTTTATTCTTGTTACATGCTTTTTAAGGGTGCCAATTGTGTGAAGGCTAAGTTCATTGGTACACCAATTGTGGGCCCAAAGAAGAAGGCCATTTGGGTACCAAAAACCTTGGTAGCTAACCTTCAAGGACCCAAGCAAGTTTGGGTATCTAAAAAGAATTGATCTTCTTTGGTAGGTAAATTATAAGGCTGAGAGGAATGCATTGGGTGCTTGATAGTGGGTGCACACAACACATGACCGGTGATTCAAGAATGTTCAATTCAATCAATGAAAACAAGAGCGATGGGATTGATAGTATCACATTTGGTGACAATGGCAAAGGCATGGTCAAAGGTCTTGGTAAGATTGCAATATCCAATGATTTGAGCATTTCCAATGTGCTACTAGTAGAGAGCTTGAACTTCAACCTATTGTTGATAGCTCAATTATGTGATCATGGTTTCAACTGCATATTTGGTGTGGATGATGTAGAGATTATAAGTGTAGATGGCTCTAACTTGATATTCAAAGGATTTAGATATGAGAATCTATACTTAGTTGATTTCAATGCTAGAGAAACTCAATTGTCAACATGTTTGATCACTAAGTCTAGCATGGGTTGGTTATGGCATAGAAGGCTTGGTCATGTTGGAATGAAACAATTAAACAAGTTGATCAAGCATGATTTAGTTAGAGGCTTGAAATATATCACATTTGAAAAAGATAAGCTATGTAGTGCATGTCAAGCCGGAAAGCAAGTTGGTAACACACATCCTAAGAAGAGCATGATGAGCACATCTAAGGCATTTGAGTTGATGTACATGGACTTGTTTGGACCAACCACATATACTAGCATTGGTGGAAACAAATATGGATTTGTGATTGTGGATGATTTCACTAGATACACATGGGTATTCTTCCTAGTGGATAAGAGTGATGTGTTTGCAACATTCAAATCATTTATCAAGGGCATTCACAATGAGTTTGAAACAACCATCAAGAAAGTGAGAAGTGACAATGGAAGTGAGTTCAAGAACACAAGAATTGATGTGTTGTGTGATGAATTTGAAATTAGACATCAATTCTCGGCCAAGTACACTCCACAATCAAATGGACTAGTTGAAAGAAAGAATAGAACTTTGATTGACATGGTAAGATCAATGTTAAGTAAGTACAATGTGAGTCATTCATTTTAGGCCGAAGCAATCAACATGGCTTGCTATTATAGCAACTGACTCTATTGTCACCCCATGATGGAGAAGACACCTTATGAGCTATTGAATGGAAGAAAGCCCAATATAGCATACTTTTGGGTTTTTTGTTGTAAATGCTACATATTAAAGAAAGGCACTAGATTGAGCAAGTTTGAAAAGAAATGTGATGAAGGTTTCTTGCTTGGTTACTCCACTACTAGCAAGGCATATAGAGTTTGGAATTTAGTTAGTGGTACTCTTGAGGAGGTTCATGATGTGGAATTTGATGAAATAATTGGTTCCCAAGAGGAAGATGAGAATCTAGATGATGTAAGAGGCACTCAATTGGTCAATGCAATGAAGAACATGGATATTGGTGATATAAGGCCTAGAGAGGTAATTGATGTTGAAGATGACAAGAATCAAGTGCTCTCTAACTCAAATGTGCAAGCTAGTGGTTCTCATGATCAAGTTCAAGCAAGAACTAGTGATGACAAAGTGCAAGACCAACAACAAGTGGCTAGTTCATCATCTCAACCAAGTGATCAATCAAATGCAAGCAATCAAGTGCAAGAGCTTCAACCAACCAATGTTGCAAGAGATCATCCATTGGACACTATCATTGGTGATATTTCAAGAGGTGTGCAAACTAGATCAAGATTGGTTTTATTTTGTGAGCATTTCTCATTTGTGTCATCCATTGAACCTAAGAAGATAGATGAAGCTTTGAAGGATGTTGATTGGGTCAATGCTATGCATGAAGAGCTAAACAACTTCGCAAGAAATCAAGTATGAGAGTTAGTTGAGAGGCCTATGGATCACAATGTAATTGGAACCAAGTGGGTCTTTCGGAACAAGCAAGATCAAGATGGGATAGTAATAAGGAACAAAGCAAGATTAGTGGCTCAAGGTTACACTCAAGTTAAAGGTCTTGACTTTGGAGAAACATATGCCCCGATTGCAAGATTGGAAGCAATTAGGATCTTGTTAGCCTATGCTTGTGCCCACAACATCAAGTTGTACCAAATGGATGTGAAGAGTGCATTTCTCAATGGGTACATCAATGAGCTTGTGTATGTTGAGCAACCTCCTGGTTTTGAAGATGAGAAGAAACCCAACCATGTTTACAAGTTGAGAAAGGCTTTGTATGGATTAAAACAAGCACCTAGAGCATGGTATGAGAGATTGAGGGATTTCCTACTCTCTAAGGGATTCAAGATGGGAAAGGTTGACACCACTCTCTTCACCAAGAAGCTTGGAAATGACTTGTTTATATTGCAAATCTATGTTGATAATATCATATTCGGGTCAACAAACCAAGATTTTTGTGAGGAGTTTGGCAAGATGATGGCAAGTGAGTTTGAGATGTCCATGATTGGAGAGCTTAGTTACTTCCTTGGTCTTCAAATCAAGCAAATGAAGAATGACACATTTGTGAGTCAAGGCAAGTATATCAAGGACATGCTCAAGAAGTTTGGAATGGATGATGCTAAAGCTATTAGTACACCAATGGGGACAAGTGGAAGCTTGGATAGTGATGCTAGTGGCAACATGGTGGATCAAAAGATGTATCGATCTATGATTGGAAGCCTACTCTATATGACCGCATCAAGGCCGGATGTGATGTTTAGTGTATGTATGTGTGCTAGATTTCAAGCCTCACCAAGAGAGAGTCATTTGAAGGCAACAAAGAGAATATTGAGGTACTTGAAGCATACACAAAATGTTGGATTGTGGTATCCCAAAGCAACAAAGTTTGAGCTAGTTGGTTACTCTGACTTGGATTATGCGGGATGCAAGGTTGAAAGGAATAGCACCTCGGGCACATGTCAATTGTTGGAAAGATCATTTGTTTCATGGTCATCAAAGAAGCAAAATAGTGTTGCATTATCAACCGCCGAAGCCGAACACATATCCGTCGGTAGTTGTTGTGCACAAATACTTTGGATGAAGGCCACTTTGAGTGACTTTGGAATCAAGTTCAAGGAAGTGCCATTGTTATGTGACAATGAGAGTGCAATCAAGTTGACCAACAATCCGGTTTAACATGCAAGAACAAAGCACATTGATGTCCGCCACCATTTCATAAGAGATCACCAACAAAAAGGGGACATTTGCATTGAGAGTGTAGGCACCGAAGATCAACTTGCCGATATATTCACCAAGCCATTGGATGAGAAAATGTTTTGCAAGATAAGGAATGAGTTGAACATATTGGATTTCTCAAATATGTGTTGATGCAACCCCCACTCATATGACATGCCTCTCCTTCGAGCAATCCAAGATAAAAGTTAATTGGCATAGCATACATTCTTGCTAAGGACATGTTTTGTGCATCTAGTCATCTCTCACATTAAATATGCTCATTCATGAAAATCAAATGATTTTGATGATTATGTGGTACCACTATTGCTTCTATGTTTATTTTGATCTAGTGGTAGCATATGACATGTTTGTGGGCTTGTAAACCTAGTGTTTGATCTAGAAAATGAGCTCTAAGTGTTTAACTCAACATGGTACAAGATAACCCTTATTTGGAGATATGAAGAAGCTTGTCCTTGGATCAAACCAAGTTAAATATCTTTGGCAAATGATCTAGATTGGACCAAATTTGGGAAAATGATCCTCACCCCATTGATTGACATTGATAGTCTCAACCTATCTACATTTTGAACCTTTGTGGTCATTGATGACAAAGGGGGAGAAAAACAAAGATATTAGTGATATTAGTACATGGGGAGAAAAATAAAGATATAAGTGATAGGGGGAGAATTTGACATAGGGAGAGACATGACAAAGAAAAGGGATCAATTAAAATTTTGAGCACACAAGTAGGGAGAGCAAGCTCATGAACTTGTATGGTGCATTTGAATGTGCATTTCATATGTTCGCTTGCATGGCACAAGTTTTAAATTTCAAAATCCATGCTTGTGTGGTGTATGCTAGTTGTAGGTTTGAATGATGAAATGAAAAACTAGCATGCATAGGTTATCAAGTGATTTTATTTTCAAGTGGTATTGAGCTAACCATGGTGCTAAGGATGGTATATTGGTGCACTCCGATTGGTATCACGCTTTAAAGGTCCATTTTTACACCTTAGCATTATTTGGTAGACATTGTCTCCTATATTTCCTATTTAAGCATATGTGCAAGCTACAATCCAAACTTAGCACATATGTAGGGGGAGCAATTGCTACCATATGGGATTTATGAAACTTGTCCATATCCTTTTACACATGGTAAATATGCTTGGGCAAGCAACATGGATTCAAATGAATTTTACTTCATATCTTTGTGAAAGGGTTGTCATCAATTACCAAAAAGGGGAGATTGAAAGCTCTAGTTTGGTTTTGGTGAATTGATGAAACCCTAAGTGCTAACCTAGTTTATCAAAAGTGATTATGAGATAGGTAGCACTAGTCCAAGTGGTGGAGCAAATGAAGATCATGACATGATGATGGTGATGCCATGGTGATGATCAAGTGCTTGGACTTGAAAAGAAGAAAGAAAAATAAAAGGCTCAAGGCAAAGGTATATATGGTAGGAGCCATTTTATTTTGGTGATCAAGACACTTAGTGAGTGTGATCACATTTAGGATTGATAGCCATATTATTAAGAGGGGTGAAACTAGTATCGAAATACGGTTATCAAAGTGCCACTAGATGCTCTAACTCATTGCATATGCATTTAGGATCTAGTGGAGTGCTAACACCCATGAAAATGTTTGTGAAAATATGCTAACACACATGTGCACAAGGTGATACACTTGGTGGTTGGCACATTTGAGCAAGGGTAAGAAACTTCACCAGCGGAGTGTCCGCCCGTAGAGTACGGACAGTCCGACGGTGCCACCGGCGCCCTATACAGAAAAGACAGGATTTCACAGAGTGATCGGACGCTGGGTCACTTTGTGACCGGACGCTAGATGAGTGCGTCCGGTCCTGCTGGCATGGCAGTGCATAGAGGAGACTGTGTGACCGGACGCTGGGTGTGTCCGGCCGAGCTTGATTGGATGCATCCGGTCGCAAGTGGAGGCTTACTGGAAATGACCGGACGCTGGTGTCCTGCGTCCGGTCATGATCAAACTGACACGTCCGGTCACAGCTAGAACCTTACTAGAAGTGACCGAACGCTAGGGTCCTGCGTTTGGTCATGGCACTGTGCTGTGTCCGATCATCACTTGACTGTTGGGATCAGGCGCTCAGTATTTGAAGAGAGGGATGATGTGGCAGCCATCCGTTGACCGGACGCTGGCAGGGTGCATCCGGTCGATATGACTGGAGCGTCCGGTCACTCCGTGTTGTGCCCAGTGAAGGGGTACAACGGCTCTATTTCATGGGGGCTTCTATTTAATCCCTATGGCCAGCTCTAGCTCACTCTCTTGGCCATTTACATTGACATAGCAACCTTGTGAGCTTAGCCAAAGTCCTCCCACTCATCTCCATCATTAATCCATCATCTTTGTGAGATTGGGAGAGAATCCAAGTGCATTGCTTAAGTGATTGCATCTAGAGGCACTTAGTGTTCGTGTTTTGCTATGGGATTCGCTTGTTGCTCTTGGTGGTGACCACCTAGATGGCTTGGAGCAGCGGAGGAGGATTGGCACGAGTTGGTGATTGTTCATGGCCATCTCCGGTGATTGTGAGGGGATTTGTACCTTCCCCGGTGAAGCGCCGAAAGGTAACTCTAGTGGATTGCTCGTGTCATTGAGTTACCTCACTTATGGGTAGGTTATTGCGGTGTCCAATTGTGTGGACGAGGTTCAGTGCAACACCTCTTAGCCGCCGAACCACCAAGTGTTGGTCGACACAACGGGGACGTAGCGTGTTGGCAAGCACGTGTACCTCAGGAGAAAATTGATTGTCTCTTGCCCTTTGGTATTCTCCTGGTGATTGATAAAGTATTCATCTTGTGATTGGTTCACCCCTCTACGCGGCGGTATAATCACCTCACTTACTCATTTGCATTCCCACAAACTAGCTATAGCAAGCTCTTTAGTGTAGCTAGAATTGAGAGCTTGCTTTGTAGTTTAAGTTCATCTAGTGGAGCTCTTTAGTGTAGCAAGTGTGAGAGCTCTTAGTGAGTAGTGACATAGAAAATTGTGTGTTTAGTGATCATAGCAACTAGAATTGTTGGATAGGTGGCTTACAACCCTTGTAGAGCTAGAGCAAGTTTGCATTTTGTCATTTGTTATACTAATCAAATTGCTCTAGTTGATTTATAGATTTTTAAATAGACTATTCACCCCCTAGCTATATTAGGACCTTTCACTAGGGCGGCTTCGGCCGGCCAGCGCGGGCAAGGCCGGCATGGCGGCATCGAGACCGCGCGTGGTGACCGCGCACGGCCTGCAAATCAGCCCGAGGACATGATGTGCATGATTTTTAAAGCATTCTAAAAACCCAAATCGTTGATCCAATCGCCAAACCACCTATGCTATACTTGAGAGGGCATGTTAGGCTACTAAAACCAGCCATAAAACCACACCATTGCTTAACCCAATTACTCTATAAAAGTTGCCAAACATAGCTTTGTCAAACCATTTTTTGACACGAAATTGGCTAAGTCTTGATCATATTCACGTCAAATTCGATTTCCAAGCTATTAGGTATGTTAGCCAGTGAATTCATTTTTCGACCGCAGGTATTTCATCGTCATCTACAAAGTTTGTACTTCTAACTTTATTAAAGTTCCGTATATACGTTCTATAGTGTTTTCGTTCAATAAAAATTTGCGAACATCCTTACTTGATAATCTCATACGTCACGAACAACCTTTCGTTATGCATTTCCGTTGGTCGTTTTAAGTTACGTAAATTGATCTACACCCTATATTACATATATTAACACATAAATATGATGCTCATGCAGCATTTTAGTAAACGATTTACAGTGTAACACCGAGGGTGTTACAATTGGTGTGCAAGGTTCTCTTTGCACCGTTCCACACCGTCCTCGCCAACCTGGAGGTCTTCCTCAGCACCAAGCTCCTCATGCTATTACCCACCTATCGCTCGCCATTGCCACCCTGTGCGTGCACTTCAACCAGGTACATACCCGGGTACCCCAAAGCCCTCGGTTGCTGTCAGCCATCTTCCTGTTTTGTCTCTCTTCCCTTGTTGTTTTTCAATCGCCGATCATCAGTAGGACACGTTGTTGCATGCCGGCTTCGGATAGAATGGGTGCGAGCAAGGACGAACACGATGTGTGCTAAATATATGCAATGATTTGAATTATCTCAGTGCTACTTACAATTAGGAATTTCTCAAATAACAAAAATTGTTGTTCAGTTCACACATGACAACACTGAGATCAATGTGGAACTTTGTCAGGCACATCTAATCTAATAAAGTGAAAGCACTATCCACTATCAAAAATAGAGAACAACAAAGTTTCTTCTTATTGTGAAAAACAGAGAATAGTGTTCCCAGCAGAACAGCGCCACTGGATTTTTTTTTTCTGAAACAGATATCAATGTTTCTTGTTCTGTCAAAACAACTGAGAAATTTTTAAATGGTTTGGTCACCACTCATCGAAGGGCGGGCCTAGTGCAAGCGGTAGAGTCTTACCGCCTGTGACCAGAAGGTCCCGGGTTCGAGTCGCGGTCTTCTCACATTGCACAGGCGAGGGTAAGACTTGCCACTGACACCCTTCCCCAAACCCCGCACAGAGCGGGAGCTCTCTGCACTGGTACGCCCTTTGGTCACCACTCACCACTAAGATAATTTTGGTAGTAGTTGAGGTGCTTTCACGAGTTAAATCTGCAAGGGCAAGGTAACAGATCAGTTAACATTTGGTGTCACGAAATTTCATGTCATCACGGATGAACTATGTAAATGCATAGTCATACAGGCAAAACTACCAACACAATCTATTTGGTTTCAGTCGCATCTTTCTACCACAACAAAACAACCAAGGAATACCAATCTTAAAATTAAACACCCTCTCATGCAGCGGCAGAGCTCGCAGCAAAATATAGGGGGGGGGGATTTTGCTAATATGAATCAACGTGTACATAAATTATATAATTCGGAAGGCCATAGGGAGGTGGAGCAACGGTGAACCAACGATTGCCTGCTATGATGGACGATTGGATGTTGCTGCAGTTCCTTAATCGGAAGGCTAGGAGTAAGGAGACAAGCAGACTTGCAGCTTTTGGGCCTGCAGAGTCAAGTTTTATATGAATCGTTAACCGATAAATCACTGAATCACTGCAAAAGTTTCTGAATCAAGGGGGGGGGGCACACCCCACTTTAGCCTACGTGTAGCTCCGCCAGTGCTCTCATGGCTTCAAATTAAACTTATAGAGTTCAATTTATCTACTCTGGGTCATCTAGAGTGGTAGAGCACTTTTCTGTTTCACATGGTAAGACCATAAGAGAAGCTGCACTCTGCATGATGGATGTTTGCTTTCGTTGGTCTTTTCCTGAAGTGTCATTTGTCTTTAAATAATCATTTATTGTAGTTTATACAAGATCTTTGGAGCTAAACAAACAGATGCCCAGTCAGTTCTTTATGTTAAGAAGGACCTTTTGGGTTTGTTTATTCATCTATTGGGCTCTTAATTTCAGGATTTTAATGCCTTTTCTTATTCCTATATTGCTTCTCTTAATTTTTCCAGGCTCTTGAATTAGTGTGGGCGTGTGGCAGAGTGCTGGCAGATCCTGGGTATTCGGAGCTGATGACATGCTTAGTGAATATAACAAATGGTTGATCACGAGTTCATGGGAACCGTGCCATCAAGTAAAAGGAGAACAGTACTAAACCGACTATCTTGTATTCTTCTTCGCTTGCTGAATGGTAGCATATATTATTTGTAGATGTTGTAATATTTGCTAGCTGCACTTCCTCAAATGGGAAAATGTTTTTTTAGTGGAGATCAAGTCATTCCATCATAGTTTATTGACAACTATCATAGGGAAATATTCACATATATCTTTATGCTTCACTTTACGATGCCCAAATGTCTGTAATGTTTTTGACATGTTTGATAATTGATATTGACAACTAGCTTTCATCCAAGAAAATAAATTTACCTTTTGTATGGTTTTACAATTAAGGACATCTATGTCTTCCTAACTGATGGTGGCTATTTTACATGTATCTCACACTGACAGGTTTGTGGGAAAATTTATAGAACCTTGGCAGCAGTAGGATGCTACAATTGACGAACAACACGCCGACTGCCCGGGTGCATTGAGATGTCTAATCCTGGATGCTTGCGATAGGTTTGTATGTAAGCCTTCCATTTTTTTTCATTATGCAACACTATTACTGTTCCATAAATATTTAGGTTTTTGTGGGATTGAGATACATCTTGACATTCTCTGAATCTCAGGTTGAGGATTGGCGCAATGTGAGGTAGACTCCGAGCTAGGGAAGTGCCTCCAAAAGGACTCGATGCTGGTCCTTAGACTCAACTATGCATAGAAGGCTCTTTCAACCCACCTAGCTTTGATAATTTCATCTCCTTTGTTGTCGTCTAGGAAATGCTTTCTCTGTCACGATCCAGGAAATTAAGCTTATGTTGGTACTTATGGGAGCCATTGATCTTGTGAGTGCTCTCTGGACACATGCTCATCCAGGCAAGGGGATTCGAGGATAGATGCTATGCCATGAGCCCAAGGTGAAGCAGCTGTGTGGCATACAGTTCAGACAATAATAATGTTATCTTTGTTCATTCAATCTGCCAACGCCAATATGGTTTGTTACCGGAGGATTCCTGATTTGTACAGTTCTATACAACTGAGTTTTCTTTTTGTCAATGCTATAACTATCATTTAGGTTATGGTATACAAAATTTTAGCTTATGAATCCTAAACATTTGTTTTCGGTAAATTGGGTTGTATTGGAATTCTACGATACCTTAGTTCATAAATAAAAGGAATTCAACTTTTTCTTCATGTTATGGGATTTTACATATGTTTTACCCATGTAGCTTACTGTAGCACCCAGTTTTAAGAACAAAACCAGATACATACAAAATGTGAGCCCAGAAAGTCAAATATCACATATAGCTACAAATAAGAGTAATATCGAAAGACAATGCTCAATATATAACGTACTTAGTATAAAGAATATAACCTTAGATAGCAAACAGCGGAAAGGTAACTCCGATTTTCGGATGAAGACTCCACTTCCACAGAGACAACTGACTGGTTGATCACAAGCCTAATTCCTCCAAACTCTAGTAATCTGGTACCCATCCAGGATTTTAACCAAATAATTAAAAAATAAACCAAGCGTAAGTACATGTCGTACTCAACAAATATAACATGGGGTTCATGAGGCTCAAAAGGCTGACACTGGTTTAACTGCGATTAGCTTTTAATGAGTCATGATTTTAGCAATAGGGTAGCATCAAGTTTATCACAAGCCCATATAAACACATGATCAGGTAAACATGAATAATGAATAGCATAAACAGTAATCATTAGTGAGCATCTTTATCATCAGTGTTCATCATCTATTTCGTAAATGTTCCAAGGCCGCTTGTGACCGTGAGCATGGCTGATATACCAGTTTTACACTCTGCAGAGGTTGTACACTTTCACTGTGAGTCGTGATTTACCCTTTCGCCCGAGGTGATCAGTCTCTTGACCCACTACCAAGGAAGGTCGACAGGGTTCACTATGAAGCCTTTTAAAGGTTCGTCTAACAAGTTAGGGCCGTTAGGTTTCTGTGGCCTGCGAATGTAGAGCTCCCCTTCCGATAGGCATAATAACGCGCAGCCTATACACTGATGGACAGAGGCCGCACTATATCTAACCCAGAACACACCCCTCTTGCGCCATAAAGGTAACATCTAACAAGCTAGAAAAGGTCCTCATACTGAGCTAAAGCCAGAGCCATATAGCCCTCATAGATGTACTGTAAGTCCCGAATGATCACTTACAGATAAGTCCTTAGGGAGAGGAATCTAGAGCACCATAAAAATAGCCCAATGCTCCAGCCCCCTTGTTCCATGTTGCGAAAAGGCATCTTTTAGTGTTTATTGCATATTCCATTAGTCAAGTTACAAGATCATGGCTTTAGTTGAGCTCTAGCATCATACT
Organism: Miscanthus lutarioriparius; assembly: GCA_904845875.1. Lineage (NCBI taxonomy): Eukaryota > Viridiplantae > Streptophyta > Magnoliopsida > Poales > Poaceae > Miscanthus > Miscanthus lutarioriparius. The sequence continues at coordinate 42,786,372 of CAJGYO010000001.1, forward strand.
ATCCAATGTAATACCCCATAGGTAACAAGACACACGGTACAAAGTACTAGGAAATCCTTAGTGGCAGTAAAGGTAGACACATGCAGTATGAATTAAATGATTAAAGGTGTATAGGACAACAAGTAAGATCACATGTTATACTTGCCTTAAACACCGATCCTTCGGTAAGCTTTAATCTTCAACGTTCTTCTTCTTCTTGATCACCATGTATATCTCACCGACTGGATGTAATCATAAAGCACCACACAAGCATCCATACAATCATACACGAAGCAAACAATAGAACTAAATCAGAATAGTACACCAATCATAGAAAAATAAGTAAAAGATTTGAAACACGATTCTACGCATCGCTACGAACACACAGTCGCAAGAGGCACGCTAATCGGAGCTATGGTTTGAAAGAAACGGCTACCGAAAGATCTACTCATAAAGAGAAAATATAAAACTATAAGCTTCATTTGTTTTAACTATATAAAAGATTATATAAATTGAATTAAGTCAAATTTAGATTTAAATTATAAAACTAAAGTAAAACAAATCATATTTTATTTATAATATCTAGTTGCATAATCATTATTCCAAATCAGAGTTTAAACCATGAAATTCTAGAAATAGGGACATGATAAACATTGTTACAAACGTGTAGATCTCATTGCAATGAATCTAACGCAACTTGAATGGGTCAAAACGAAGCTAAAACGCATAAGATATGAAATAAACAAGATTTTCTTTATTAAAATAATAGATTAAATCTAACCTCAAATTTTAAAGTTAAAAACATATCTAACAGTAGTACGAACATATAGATTATGAAGTTACGAACCTAACCCAAGTTGAATGGGTCAAATCGGAGTTAAAACAGAGAAGTTATGGCTAAAACAAAATCAGTGGCAAATATGTAAATAAGTGAAAACATATTTTGGATCTAAACCGAAGAAACTACACTTTCCAAAGAGAAAATGTAATCTGTGATTGCGCCTTGGACCGCAGGTTCTATTTTGAAGAAACTAAGGGGCCCTAGCAATTAGGCACAGCGAAGGGTTGCAGGCTGATCTCAGCCGTTGGATCAGATCTCGACGGTTCGGATTAGAAGAAGAGGGAGAGAGGATCGGCCAGCCGGGCACAGTGCCAGCGCGGCGGTGACTTCGTCGGCGACGGGTAAACCTCACTGAAGTAACGGGGAAAAGGGCTAGGGACCTCAAATCGGCTCGGGATTGGCTCTGGGAGATAGAGAGGGAGATGGTGAACTCAATTCGGTGACTAATAGCGAGCATGGGCTGTAGGAGACGAACTATGGCGGCGACGGAGCGATGGCGTAGAGGTTCCGGTCAAAGCAGAGCGAGAGAGAGGGAGTTAAGGAGTTGTCGAGGACCTAATACCGGGGTACCCAATGAGGTGGAACTAATAACCATCGAACGCCGACACTTTCGGTCAGACAAGAGCACTACTGCGCTTCTTGCCCGAACGACAGAAGATTAGTTCCAACTCGCCCGACCACCAAGGGCTAGGCTCCGCCTCGCTCGATGGCTAAGGCGGGCTCCACGTCGCCCGACCACCAAGGGCTATGCTCTGCCTCGCCCGATGGCTAAGGATGGGCTCCGCGTCGCCCGACGTCCGAGGGCTAGGCTCCGCCTCGCCCGATGGCTAAAGACGGGCTCCGCCTCGCCCGACGTCCGAGGGCTAGGCTCCGCCTCGCCCGATGGCTAAGGTCGCCCGATGGCTAAACGACGGGCCTGACGTCCTAGGGCTAGGCTCTGCCTCGCCCGATGGCTAAAGACGGGCTCCGCCTCGCCCGACGTCCGGGGGCGGGCTCCGAGCACCTTTTCACGGCATCGTGCCCAGGAAACAGGCCATGCCACTAGGACAGATCAATCTGCCCATCACCTTCGGGGATTAGTTCAATTATAGGACTGAGACCCTCACCTTCGAGGTGGTTGGGTTCCTTGGAACCTTCCACGCCATCTTGGGAAGACCATGCTACGCGAAGTTCATGGCCGTCCCCAACTACACATACTTCAAGCTAAAGATGTCGGGCCCCCATGGGGTTATCACCATCGGCACCTCCTTCCAGCGGGCCTACGAGTGCGAGGTCGAGTGTTGTGGCCACGCCACAGCGATCGTCGCCTCCGAGGAACTCGCCACCCTCAAGGAAGAGGTCGCCAAAGAAGCGCCCGACGCGAAAAAGTCGACCGGGTCGTTCGAATCGGTCGAGGGCTCCAAAGAGGTCCTCATAGATCTCAGCAGATCTCCGAGAGCAAAACGGTACGCATTGGTACCATGCTTTCCTCCGAATAGGAAAGCACGCTCGTCAACTTCCTCCGCAGCAACAAAGACATCTTTGCATGGAAACCCTCGGATATGCCACACGCATTCTGAGGGAGGTCGGCAAGCATACCTTGAAAATTCATCCAGGCTCCAAACCGGTGAAGCAACGCTCTCGTCGCTTCAATGAGGAAAAACGCAGAGCCATCGGTGAAGAGATAGCAAAACTATCGGCCACTGGATTCATCAGGGAAGTACACCACCCAGAGTGGTTAGCCAATCTTGTCCTTGTACGAAAAAAGAGCGGGAAATGGAGGATGTGTGTTGACTATACGGGCCTCAACAAGGCATGCCAAAGGATCCATTTCCTTTGCCGCACATAGACTAAATAGTCAACTCTACCTCAAGGTGTGAAACCCTCTACTTCCTTGATGCGTCTCGCGGCTACCATCAAATCACGATGAAAGAGTCCGACCAACTCGCAACGTCTTTCATCACCCCCTTTGGATCGTTCTGCTATGTTTCAATGCCGTTCGGTCTAAAGAACGATGGGCAATGTACCAGCAATGTATGATCAGGTGCTTCGGGGACCTCATTGGGCGGACCGTTGAGGCCTATGTTGATGACATCATAGTTAAGTCCAAATGGGCGGACTACCTCGTTGCCAATCTTAAGCGAACCTTTGCGAAACTCTGGGCGAATGACATCAAACTCAATCCTGAGAAATGTGTTTTTGGGGTCCCGAGGGGTATGCTGCTCGGCTTCATCGTCTCTAACATGGCATTGAAGCCAACCTAGAGAAAATCTCAGCCATCGCAAGGATGGGCCCGATTTAGAACATAAAAGGGGTTCAACGAATCACAGGGTGCCTCGCCGCCCTTAGTCGATTCATCTCACGCCTCGGCGAATGAGGACTCCCCCTTTATCGGCTCCTAAAGAAAACCGACCGCTTCGAGTGGACATCCGAGGCCTAGGAGGTGCTTGACATGGTCAAACTACTTCTGGCAAGGCCCCCGATCCTAGTTCCTCCAGGCGATGAAGAATCCCTCCTACTATACATAGCGGCCACCACACAAGTGGTCAGCGCCGCCCTGGTAGTAGAGCGGGAGGAAGAGGGGCACACCCTCAAGGTGTAGCACCCTGTGTACTTCATCAGTGAGGTACTATCCGACTCCAAAAGCCGCTACTCCCAAATCTAGAAGCTCCTTTACACTGTCCTCATCACTAAGAGGAAGCGTGCCCCTACTTTGAGTTGCATCCTGAGATAGTTGTCACGTCGTTCCCCCTCGGCGAGGTCGTCCAGAGCTAGGATGCCACGGGAAGAACTACAAAGTGGGCACTCGAGCTAATGGATCAAGGCATCACATATGCCTCCCAAACTGCGATCAAATCCTAGGTATTGGCTGACTTCATCGCCGAATGGACCGAGGTCTAGACACCACCGGCGATCGTCGATCAAGAGTACTGGACGATGTACTTCGATGGATCGCTGATAAAAAAGGGTGCCGGCATAGGGCTGGTCTTCATATCACCCCTCGGGGTCCGCATGAGGTACATGGTTTGGCTCCACTTCCCTTCATCAAATACTGTGGCCAAATACAAAGCACTCGTCAACGGCCTACACATCACCATCGAGTTGGGCATCCGACGCCACGACATTCGGGTGACTCTCGGCTAGTCGTTAACCAAGTCATGAAGGAGTCAAGCTACCACGACACTAAGATGGCTGCGTACTGCCAAGAAGTCCGATGGCTAGAGGACAAGTTCGACGGCCTCGAACTCAATCACATCCCAAGGCGTCTCAACGAGGCGGCCGACGCACTTGCGAAGGCGGCATCCGGTCAAGAGCCGGTGTCGATGGGCGTCTTCGCCAGCGACCAACACAAACCCTCAGTGCGCTACAAAGGGTCAGAGCGGGCCAACGATGGCCCATCTGATCCAGCCCCGGGGGCTGGCCAACCGATGGCTCCACCCGGTCCCGATGTCATGGAGCTCGAAGAGGGCTCAGCGATAGAGCCCGACCCTCTGGACGACTAGAGAACACTCTACCTCAACTACCTCCTCCGCAACATACTATCGACGGACAAGACGGAAGCTCGACGGCTCACACGCCATGCCAAATCCTTCGTTCTTGTAGAGGGTGAACTCTACAAATGGAGCCACACTAGAATCCTGTAGCTCTGTATCCCCATCGAACAGGGAAGACTTTTGCTGAGCGACATCCACGGTGGGGTCTGCGGTCACCATGCCGCACCAAGAACCTTGGTTGGGAACGCATTCCGACAGGGCTTCTACTAGCCCACTGTAGTAGCCGACGCCGAGCAAATCGTACGCACCTATGAAGGGTGCCAGTACTACACTCGGCAAACTCACCTCCTGGCCCAGGCGCTCCAGATGATCCCCATCATGTGGCCCTTCGTGGTCTGGGGGCTCGATCTGGTTGGACCCCTCAAAAAGGCACCCGGGGGCTACACCCACTTGCTTGTCACTATGGACAAGTTTACGAAATGGATCGAAGCTCGACCGATCTCCATGATCAACTCCGAGCAAGCTGTGCTGTTCTTCCTCGATATCATCCATCGCTTTGGAGTACCGAACTCCATCATCATAGACAACGGCACGTAGTTCACCGGCAAGAAGTTCATTTGATTCTACGATGAACAACACATCTTGGTGGACTGGGCCGCCGTCGCACATCCCTGAACGAATGGGCAGGTCAAGCGCGCAAACGGCATGCTCCTACAGGGCCTCAAGCCCAGGATCTTCAACTGGTTGAACCAATTCGGCGCACGCTGGGTCACCGAGCTCCTTGCGGTGCTCTAGAGTCTGAGGACAACTCCCAGTCGGGCCACCGGCTACACGCCTTTCTTCATGGTCTATGGTTCTGAGGCCGTCCTCCCAACGGACCTCGACTATGGAGCGCCAAGAATCAGAGCGTACGACGAACAGGGAGCCGAGGCATCCCACGAAGATGCCATGGACAAACTAGATGAAGCCCGTGACATCCTCCTCCTCCGTTCGCCAAGTACTAGTAGGCATTGCGATGATACCACGACCGACGGGTATATGACCGAGCCTTCAATATCGGGGACCTTGTTCTCTGCCTCGTGCAGAGCAACAAGGACTACCACAAGCTCTCCCCACCCGGGAGGGGCCGTATGTCGTCATAGAAGTACTTTGGCTAGGCGCCTACAAGTTGAAAACCATCGGCGGCGAGGTCTTCACCAACACCTAGAACATTGAGCAGCTACGTCGTTTTTACCCTTAAATAAATGCATACTTCTTTATATCAGTTCTTTCTTCACAAATCCTCGATCTTTAGCGACCTCCGACCCCTGCTAATTGCAAGGGGTCGGACCTCACTCGGGGGCTGATATAAACACATTTATCTGACAAAACACTTTATGTGTTATCTTTGCAAACATTCTCTAAGCCTTCCCTCTTTTCTCATGGCAAGTCCTGAAGACTAGGATTTCAGGAAACAAAATCTGAGCGTAACTGGTAGGACTGCGGGAAGCCCATACCTCGGCGGCTATGGCCTCCTTGGTCACCGGCATAATCAGAATCGGCTCGCTTGCACTCCTAGTTTTTTGCAACTTTAACTATGAGAAGGGTCGGAAGGCACCAAAATCTCTTTTACAAAAAGAGGGAAAAAACCAAAAGGCTGTTTGCCATTACAAAAGTTGAAAACTTATTCATTTTTCGCACAAAATTCATTGCTTATGAAGTGATTTCATCATGAAGAGGGCTAATGTACTCATAAATACAAAGGACTATTCACTCGGGGGCTCCCCCACAAACTTATTCAATTATAGTCTCTGACCAGCTCTACTACGAGTACTACAATGGTCGCCGCGCCACGCTCTCCATCGGTGACGTCCTACCACTCCATGGGATCCTCAAAGGCGCCGTCGTCTGCAACGTCGAGCACCACGTCGGCGACTGTGGTGCCCTCCCCATGGAATCCAGGGACTGCGCCATCATCATCAGCCGCAACCCTGACAACAGCACCTCCACCGGGGCATCCAGGGACTACGCCATCGTCATGAGCCGCAACCCCAACAACGGTGTCTAGTCGGGGGGCGCCTCCCTCCGAAGAGAGGCCACAACGAATGACGGCAAAAGCCGATGATGCTCGGCACCCTCCAGTGCCCCTCCTCCCTCGGCGGTAGTGGCCCGTTCTTAGCAAAGGTGGCCCACACCATCTCATCTATGTTGGATGACCTCTAGCTCGACATCACGCTCTGGATTCACGACTGGATCTGTGAGTTTTTTCTCCCTGGCATTACCCTCTCTCACTTAGGAACCGCTGCGACGCACGAACGCATTCGATGAAAAGGAAGGAGAAGAGGTGGTGGCTCAGAGGCTGGCGAAGGAGTGGGACGAGAACTCCCCTCCCCCTCCCTATTTATGGAAGAGGCGCAGCAGCTGAGGAAATGCGACAGGTTGGGACGAAAAACTCTCTGCCTTCCCCTATTCAATGCAGATGGGAAATCAATGCTGATGGGAATCCGAGGGGACGCGCCTGGACCGACAGGACGCCCCTAGAAGATGAGATGCTGCCTGGTCAAAACAGAACATTGCCCGGGCATGGCCCACAACCACCACGCGCTGGGCGCGAGGACCAGGGCGCACCCGCATGCAGGCAACTCTCCACTTCCCCGGGCAAGACCATAAAACGATGGAACCCCTGCCCAAGGGGGCCCAACGGGCCTCCTGGGTCGATCTGATGGCCTAGGTAAAACAACGAACGAGCGACCGCTGAAAGATAATCACCTCTGTTTACCTACTTTGTGTGTTAAAGTTCATTACCAAGCTTCCGACCCCTGCAACGGTAGAGGCGCGGACATTACGCGGGGGCTACCGAGGGTGTCTATTTGTTTAGACATCCTCATCGCCTGACCCCTCCTTACATCTAAAAACCAGAGACGCGGGGCGCGGGTGTAAAACTTTGAGTAAAACTGGACGAACCACTAGACCCTATGCCCTAGCGGCTATGGTGTTTTTGTTCACCAGTATAGTCGAACTCATAGTTCCCTGTACCCCATATTTTTGCACCTGTCTTCTCAGGAAGGGTTCGGAGGGTCCGCCTATAGAATCTCCTTCGAGGAGAAGCTGTCAGGTCGCTTAAAAGTCAATCGGGCGGCTCGAATCGCAACCAAGAGACGGAAACAAAAATTGCAACACTCGTGCAGGTCACGCCGACCCCATCACAAACGTCGAACTCGAACCCCGCATGTACATGTCCGGTAAGAGCTCCTCGTCCCTCATGCCACTGAGGTAACAATACCAACCCCGGCTTTCGTTTCAACTAAATCGCACATTAATCGTGTCATCCAAACGCTGCATATGCAAATCGCTGCATCTCAACGCTTCGTGTCTTGTCACGAAGCGGCAGCCACCTCATTCAATATGAGCGGCGACTGACCGAGGTTCAAAGGCCAGCCCACAAAGTGCTCGAGGCCGCCTCACGTCAAACAGAGCCAGGGGAGAAAAACGAGATGAGCCCCAACGGCCATACCCGACCCCACTCAGAGGCGGACAGGGACATCTCGACCTTTCTCATTCGATTCTAACCCATAGAATCCCCATTGAGGGAAGGCCAATGGGACACCTGAGCCTATCGAACAGCTAGGGCATCTGCCGAGGCGGGTTAAGAAGTAGTGAAATGCCACAAGAGGGCTCTGCCGACCCTGTCAACGAATGATGGACCCGGATTTCACACGAACATACCCGTTAGCGAGCTCATTGAGCGCAACACTCGAGCCACCGAGGCAAGTGTCGCCAACTCAGCCCCTTTGGTTATGGAAACCGAGGACGGGGTGACACGCGAAACATGGCCAACCCCTATTAGACCCTAAGGGACTCGGGGGCTCGAGCCGCTTGATGCAAAATCCGAGAGGTCGAGGTTCAAAGGTTGACCCACGAAGGGTCTAGAGCCGCCTCGCGTCGGACAAGAGCTAGGGAGAAAACGCAGATGAGCCTCAGCGGCCTTCACCCATCCCACATTGAGGTGGATAGGGTCATCTCAACCTTCTAGTTCAATCTAGCCTCTAGTCGAGCCCATAGAATCCCCATTGAGGGTGAGTCTATTGGAAGGCGGGTCAAGGAGCAACGGAACACCACCTGAGGGTTTTGTCGACCCTGTCGCAAAGCAACGGGATTAGATTCCATCCAACATCCCCATTAGCGACCTCATAAAGCATGTCACTCAAGCCATCGAGGCAAGTGGCGTCGCCTTAACCCCTCCAGTTATGGAAACCGTGGACGGGATGACAGTCACAAAATGAGCCGGCCCTTGACCGAATCCCCACCATGCGCGGGGGCTCAGGGAAGGCTAGGCCAGCGATAAGACCAAATGCATGGTCATGCAGCGAATCGCCATAATCCTAAGTAAGAGGTATGTGCGAATGCAAGAGTGAACTCGCTACCCTCGCTCCAATCTCCAGTAACATCCAGCCCCAGTGACCACAAGGGGTCAGATCTCACTCGGGGGCTGATAAAGATATGAATACCTCCTTTCTTTTTTTGAAATAGTCATTACATTAGACCTTTTACTCATGTTGAGACTAGTGGTAAGGTTTGGGGGAACAGATCGTTAAGACTGCAAAAAACCCACGCCCAGACGGCTACAGTAATTTTGCTCACCAGCACGACCAAAATTTCCCTTAAACACCTCAGGCCCTACAGTCTTAATGAACAGAAAGATCGGATCACATAATCCTTTTTCATTGCAAAAAGGGAAAAAGATAAGATCGAACAAACGAAACGAAATTGTGAAACAAATTCATGAATCTATTTTTAGACACGAAAGTATCGACACTTGTCCACATATTACAGATAAATATTTATTAGACTCAACTAACTAACTACCCCTCCAAGGGAGAACCATGTCTTCAATTTTGCTCGCCAGGCTTTCCACAAGAGGAGTCACCGCCGCTTCTATTTCATCCAGCTCAGAGAGCTCATAGCCAGGCGCGAAACCTAGGCTCATTGCCCTCAGGTTGATGTTATCATCATAATGAGAGCGGGCGATGGCGAAGGCTTGGATAATCCCCAGGCGAAAAGCTTCTTTCTCCAGCTGGCGCACCCACATTGTGCTATCTACGGCACGGGTCGCGAGCGAGCTGGTCCCTTCCGCATGCACCACCCGCAGGTCGTCGTAGACAACGCTCAGGCCAACCTTCAGGAGTTCGAGCTCATCACTCTCCACCTGAAGAACACTCCTTGCTTCGGTGAGATCCCTAGCAAGTCCGGCAGTGGCACCCTCGGCCTCAAGCTTCTGAGCCTTCGCGGTATCAAGCTCGGCTTGGAGGGAGTTGATCCTCTGCTGCGCCTCATCACGCACCCGCATAGCCTAGTTGCGCTCCCTACAGATCGTACCGCGCTCCAAGTGAAGCCTCTCCAAGGTCTGGCAAGGCTCGTCTCGCTCCCCGCGTAGCCGAGCGACCGCCTCAACGTCTAGCTTTGCCCTCTGCTCCAGGGCCACGAACCTCTCCTTGGCTCATAGCCTGAGCTCCCGCTCCTTCCCCACCTCGTCCAGGAGGTCGATGATCCGCTGGCGGGCCTCGGCATCCCGCTGGAGCAGCTCATCCTGCTGCTTCTACACCCTGGCGGCCTCCTCCGTGTCAAGCCGCGCCCTCACCACCAGATCCTGGAGCATCCCCGCGGCATCCTCCGCGTGCTGGCAGGAATCGGCTTCCCGCCGTCAAAGATCGTCCGCCTCCGCCATGAGGGGAGTCAGCTCGGCCACCCTCTGGCGGAGCTAGGCGGTCACGTCCCTGTGCAGCCGTGCCTCATCAATGAGGCGGTCCCACTCTTCCTTGTGTTCGCACAGGAACCAAGATTTCTCCCGGCTACGAGCAGCAAGAGACTGGAAAAAAGGCAAGTGGTTAGAAAATAAAAATAGATGAAGGAAGAAAAAATCAAGAGGTAATACCAAGCAAATACTAGGCCAGCGGGAATGATGACATCTCAAAGAGTGCCCTGGGCATGGTTCAGAGCATCCAACACGGCTGTGATCCCATTGCCAAGGCTCTCCCTGTCCATGCCCTCGGCGCCATCGTCGAGGAGAAGATCGCCGACGACGGATCCTGTGGACTCCCCCACCGGAGCGGGTGCTTGTCCCGCATGGGCGAGCGGCTGCCCGCCGATGTTAGGGACAGGGACAACTCCCTGCTGGTCTCCTCGGGGACCACTATGGTGTCCGAGGGTCCCTCACCAGCGACCCCCTCCGTCTCGCCCAGGACGGGCATCGCCTAGGAGGCCGCCGGTAGCGCGGGACACGCCGCTGCCTCGGGCACCGCCACCATAGCTTTTGGCTATGGTCCATCCATCATAGCCATCATCACCTCTGCCCCCATCGGTGGGACCTCATCCGGCTGCGCCTCAACCACCATAGCCGATGCAACGGATGCGGTCAACAGCTCCGCCTGCTCCGACACCGAAGGCGGGATCACTTCTGTTGCCAGTCCCGCGGAAACCTCCGAGGGTGATCCCTCGGCTGCGCCGATTGCTTGACCCACTGAGGGCATGGGCAACATCGCGGGCGGCGCCAGACCCACTGGCGAGGTTGTGGCACCGGCTTCGCTCTCGCCCGGAACGGGAGCAATGTCAGACGGTGGCCCCCGCCTTTCCTGAAGGGCGAGGGTTTTCTTGGGTGCCAGCGCTATAGGAATGCCCCGTCTAACCAGCCCCCCGGTGCTGTAGAAGAAACAAAGGTCATGAGTCATCATAAAAAACAGAGATAACAAAGGAGTCGGCAAACTACGTTGGCGCTATTAGACGACGTTTAGGGGATGAACCCCCGGCTTCTTGCTCCACCTTGTCAGGGTGGGGCCGCTTTGAGCCTGCCCCCTGCTCCTAGGCAGAGAGGCTCACCTCCCTTGTCTCTGAGGGCGTGGCAGCAGAGCTGCCCCTCTCTACCATTACCTCGGGCATGGCGGTAGATCCGCCCGCCCCTGTCGGCTCATGGGGAGCGGCATCGGAGCCACCCCCCTCCACCGGCACCCTGGGCATGGCGGTAGGCCCACTCACTTCCATCGGTCCTGAGGACGGGCCGACGGTTAGGCCCATCTCCGCCATTCTTGAGGGCTCGCTTCCCTCGCATGGAACAGGAAGGGTCCCTGCGTGGATGGGTGGGCACCTATTAGCGAATCCTCGCCCTCTAGGACACCCCAATCCACATCGGCGGCTACCTCATCAAACTCGTCATCATCGTCAGCATTGTTGTTGTCGTCACTGCCTGTCTCCTCTCCTCGATCTCGTGTTTGCTGCTTCCGTAGCATCTCCCTCTTCCTGAGCTCCCTTGTCCTCCTATCCCACTCGGCCATGGCACGATTCGCCCTCGCCATGATCTAATCCTTCAACAGTGGAGCTAGGCTATCCTTGAAGAATAACCCCCTCGGCTGGTCCTACCTTCCTGAGGTCAACTTCAAGGGATCATAAATTCAAGTAAAAAGGGGACGCGGGAAAGAAAACTTACGAAGTCGATGAACCCTGGTTCCGGACGCATTAGGGGATGCCCCAGCACCGGAAACACAAAATCGAGGATGACTCCAGCGGTGTCCTTCGAAGGCTCCATTGCCTCCTTGATGTACTGTGCCACTTCGGAGGGAGGGAGCGCTTTGTCAACAAGCACCGTCCCTTCAAGCAACGCTCCGGGAACCATCTGGTGCAGGGAGAGCACGCGCGTGCCATAAGCGGCGCCACCCTCCTCGCGTGGTAGGCGCCGATGATCCCCGATCCCTTCACGCCCCTGTCCTTCAGAGTTTGGAGGGCGACGAGAAGGTCGTTGATGTTCTTCTTTTCCTTGTTCGGGATGCCCCACTTCCACAACCCAGGGACCTCCTCGACGACGTGCCCGGAGAAAACTGGCAAGGGGGCGGTGGCATCATCCTTGACGTAAAACCATTGTGAATGCCATCCCTTGTTGGAGGTTGACAGATGCATTAACGGGTATGCTTCTACCCGATTGTTATGGAGGTGAATACCGACGCATCCCACCGGTGCGAGCATCTCTTGCCCCCCGACCCGCTTCTTCAGGAGGTTGACGGCAAAGAGATGCCGCCATAGGTCGAAGTGGGGATCAATCCCCAAGAACCCCTCACACAGGGCGACAAACGCCGCAATGTGCTGGATCCCATTGGGAGTAAGGTGCTGCAGCTCCACCTGATAGTAATCCAACAGCCCCCGAAGGAACTTGTGGGCGGGTATGGCGAGTCCCCGCTCGTGGAAGTGAGCGAAGGACACAACATACCCTTCGGGCAAGAATGCTCGCTCGTCTTCATTTGTGGTACCCAGCAGAAGCCGCCACTCCTCGGCGGTGGTGGTGGTTTAAAGATATCTGAGAACGAAGGGCCACGAATTGTATCATCTTGGGGCCCTCCAGTGCCGAGGCGATGTTGGATCCGCACCATGGCTCCATTGAAACAATTGGGAAGAAGGTGGCACTCAGGTGCTTCTACTAGCTCCTCCTCGTCAACTCGGTGATCATTTGCCACCGATACATGCAAATGCGAGCTTGACGGTGGCTACGATGCATGGATATGAGGCTCAGTTGATTATTTAGCGGCGGAGGCAATGGATGCCATTGACTCGGCGAGGACACAAAGTTCTTGTGCGGCGTGTGTTGAACCACGTGTGGGACATGGGGCGAACCCACATGTATCTCATTGTGGTTTTATAGGGGTGAATGGATGCGATGCGAGAAGGCAACCGTCCTCGATCTCGATTCAATAATAGAGCCTACCACGACACACCGCCCCTATGCAAGCTTGTTCCATTTTCACGTCAGGATACGCGCCATAAGATTCCTATCCTTTCCCACCAAAATCACGATTAAACGGTTCGCCTTCCCAGGCTAAAAATAATGGGATTAAGTTAAAAGGACTCTTTTCCCACCAAGGAATATGGGTCAACCTTTTATGTACGGTGCCCTTTCTCACTAACCTTTTGCCCACTAGAAGGAGGGATGATGAGGACATCGTCAAGAAGTCGAGGGCCTCAATTAATAGTCTCAATGGCCGTCCCAACGAGGGATGGGCCCCATGGTCTTCCCCAAGTTGCAAACTCGTGGACACGAGCATCGGATTCAGGGCCTCGACACGTCATCGACATCGAGCCCAGCCAAAGGAAAGGGACCACGTTTTGGATCTGAGATCCCCATGAATGGGATACCGTGGTTCTCTTTAAACTATCCGGCCATTGACAAAACCGAATCTCAATTCCCACGAAGGTGTTCGGGTCGAATTACTATACAAGTAACCCTAGGTCAAGTCGATTAAACATAGCCGCCCAACCACCCGGGCTCAGGGTTTTCCATACACCGGCGTGGTGACAAATCCTTTTCAAATGATCATGCACCTCCTCCATCCGGTGAATTGAATATACCCGGTGTGATTCCTTCTTGGCAAGGTCAATCAAGTTGTGCTTGGTTCACCCGGGGTGTAACGTTGGGCTTACGTCGAGATCTCCACAAAATCGAACTTATCGCTACCTCTCGTAAGCCATCATCTCGCGAATTAACTCCTCGGGGCTACACCAGTGAGTCAGCCGCACCTCTCAGCCAGGCGAACTCTGGCAAGTCAAAACACCCCCCGGGCGATTCTATCCGAATCACCCGAGGGCTCAGGGGCTACTGTCGGGGACCTAATACTGGGGTACCCAATGAGGTGGAACTAATAACCATCGAACGCCAACACTTCCGGTCAGACAAGAGCACTACTGCGCTTCTTGCCCAAACAATGGAAGATTAGTTCCGCCTCGCCCGACCACCGAGGGCTAGGCTCCACCTCACCCGATGGCTAAGGCGGGCTCTGCGTCGGCCGACCACCAAGGGCTAGGCTCTGCCTCGCCTGATGGCTAAGGATGGGCTCTGCGTCGCCCGATGTCCGAGGGCTAGGCTCCGCCTCACCCGATGGCTAAAGATGGGCTTCGCCTCGCCCGATGTCTAAGGGCTAGGCTCCGCCTTGCCCGATGGCTAAAGACGGGCTCCGCCTCGCTCGACGTCCGAGGGTGGGCTCCGCCTCACCCGATGTCTAAGGGCTAGGCTTCGCCTCGCCCGAAGGCTAAAGATGGGCTCTGCCATCACCCGACGTCCGGGGGCGGGCTCTCGCCTCGCCCGATGGCTAAAGACGGGCTCCACCTCGTCCAATGTCTAGGGGCGGGCTCTGCCTCGCCCGATGACTACACCCTGATCCTTTGTGAAGACGAGAGCAAGGTACGATAGGACATTCAAGTCAACCGCAGTATCGAGGGCCATGCCCTGCGTGCCTATAGGAAGGCACCATCAGGATACGATGGGATGGGCGCTTTAAGCCCTTTCCGACATAACATTGCCCAAATAGTATTGTAGGCGCCGACTTTTGTCCCATAGTGTAGTAGGCGCCGCCTTCAGCCCTCAGGCGCGGATACTAACATAGGCATACAACAATCGCTACAATCCAAGGAAAAACTCACATCATCTATAATGATAGGCGTACAGTCATCTCCCCGTCCGCTCCCCGTAGAGTCATGGCTCGACGGCCTAACACCCCGCACCGTCTGTCGGGAAGGATGGGACGTAACACTCGCTGAAGGAGGGCCAGGGCATGGCCCTGTCAGGGTCAACAAACGTGCCATCTCTGACACGATCTGCCATAACAGCGGTACAGGCTCAAGGGAAAAGGAAAGCTCGGCACCTTCGAAGGGGGACCTCCACCTTAGGTTTTTTCCTCTTTCTCCCATTTGTAAACCCCCTACTCCCCCTTGGTCTATAAAAGGGAGGGCAGGGCTCCCCACGAAAGAGATCAGTTCTACACACAACACATCACACATACGGCCAAGCAGCGACCGAGCTCTTGGCGTCCTTTGGACCATTCCATCAGAGACTTGGGACCTGTCCCTCTCTCGACTATTTGTACCCCCTACTACGAACCTTTTTCAGTACTGATAACACGAGCAACAGCAGACTGAACGTAGGGACGTTCAACCCAAACCAGTATAAACCTTGTGTCCTTTAGTGTACCATCCGGGCCTAACACGCAATAATTATAAATTTACTAGCCGGTGTTTGTTCGAAACACCGATAAGAGTTCTGTGGGTTCACGTGAAGTCCACGTGAAGGTTGGAAATCATCTTATCGAGATGGACGGATAGCTAAACGGTGCGGCGACGTTGGCTCTTCTCGGCGGAAACTCAACGGCAAAGCTAGGGCACGGGGAGCCGTGGCGGCTGCGCTAGGGCTCGATGGGGGACGGCATGGGGGCGGTGGCTCTCTATTTAAGGCCGGGTACTACTAAGGGTGAGAGGGGGCATGGACGGGATGGACACGGACACTCGCTGCGACGGTGGTGGAATCCAGCCTGATTACGTGAGGTCGGAGGAAGACCTGATAGGGCGGATCCACTAGTCAGACAGATAGAGGGAGTAGGCCTAGGCGTCAGCCAGAGAGAGGTTGCGCACGGGCCTAGCCTAGGATGGCTTGTTGGGCCGCAAAGCTGGGTCGCTGTGGGACTAAGCCGACGTGAGAAACGAGCCATGCGGGAAAAAGCGGAGGAGGAGAAGCAGTGGGCCTACATGGAAGAGCGGGAGGAGGAGAGAAGACTAGGCCGGAGAGGGAAAACAGAAGAAAACCATAACCCAACTATTTATTTCATTAATCCTTATATCTTAGGCCTATAAGCTAAATGAAATTGTGGAAACACCCAACAAGATCATTGCAATCATTACAAAGATCCAAAACAATCATAAGCATAATGACAAATCAACAAACAATAAAGGTGCACAACTCAATCATTGACTCAACTTGCAATACTATCGTTTTTGTTACATCAAGGGCACAAACTCATATTCTTTAACTAAGGTGTGGTTGCGAGGGCATCTAGGGTAGCATCCCTTGCATGACAATGAGGGAAACACATCTTCCACTCTATTGATCTTGGGTAGTCTAGCATGACTTCTTCATTCATCACTCTCACCGAATGCTTCTTTTGGGTTGGGTATCACTGACACTTTCTGGTAGTAACTTTGTAGTGATCCGACTCTGGGCACTTCCATGGTGTATTTGTTGATTCTTCCATGGGCAAAATTTAGCATAATGTCCTTCTTGTTGGCAACGATAACACACGATCTTAGCTGTATTTTTTGTGGTGTAAAACTCCACATAATTGTTGCTAGGTGTGTTGCTAGCTTGCTGACTCTGAAGGTTCATCTTTGTTTGACTAGACCACTTTCTAGTTCGCTTGATCTTCCGGGGTTGAAATTCCTTATAGGTGATTGCCCACCCATCTATGCATACCTCATATGGAAAGAGTGGAGTAATCTTAGCTTGAGAAACTTCTGATTCTTTAGAGTCTGAGTTTATCTGTCTAGGGATTAGAGCTAGATGTGGCAACATAGTAGAACTCGAATGTTGATTGCTTCCTAATACTGGCTCCAGTAGGTTTGCCTTCCTCTTCTTATCCTCATTAGCTTCACAACTCGGGTCCATCTTGACTTTCCTCTTATTAGACTTGTTCTGAAGACAGGGAAAACCATAACGCTTACAACACTAGCATGGATCCTGACTTCCAAGAGTCTTGCTATCAGCACCTTCATTGGACTTCATTTTCTTCCAAGCTTCTTCCACTTGTCTCTTCACTGGTCCCTTTGGTAAGTTGGTTTGACCTTGTGGCAAGCACTGTGGAGAACTCTCATATTGAGTCATTCCTTCAAGTACTTATTGTTGCATAGCTACAAGCTTCTCCTTATCAAATGCACTTACAGACAACGTAGCTTGGTCCTCCTAACCTTTGATACTGGTGGTCTCCTCATTACAAAATAGAGGCTGAAGTGAGCATAACTTTTAGAAAATAACAAGGTTCGAGAGAAAGCAAGAACAAAGTAGAGATAAAAGCATACTAGAACGTCCAGTTCTAACTAGGCTTGCGTCCTATAGTCAGTATTGCTTTGATACCACTTTGTAGCACCCGGTTTTAAGAACAAAACCAGATACGCACTATATGTGAGCCCAGGAAGTCAAATCTCACATATAGCTATAAATAAGGGTAATATCAAAAGACAAATGCTAAATATATAACATACTTAGTATAAAGAATACAACCTTAGATAGCAAATAGCGGAAAGACAACTTCGATCTTTGGGTGAAGACTTCAATTTCACAGGGACAACTGACTAGTTGATCACAAGCATAATTCCTCCAAACTCTAGCAATCTGATACCCATCCGAATTTTTATCCAAATATTTGAAAAATAAAGCAAGCGTAAGTACATGTCGTACTCAACAAGTATAGCATGTGATCTTCCTTGTTGTCCTATACACTTTTAATCATTTAATTCATACTACATGTGTCTACCTTGACTACCACTAAGGATTTTCTAGTACTTTGTACCTTGTGTCTTGATACCTATGGGTATTGCATTGGGTAGTATAATGCTAGTGCTCAATTAAAGACCATGATCTTATAACTTGACTAATGGTATATGCAATAAACATTAAAAGATGCTTTTTAGCAACATGGAACAAGGGGGCTAGAGCATTGGGATGTTTTTATGGTGCTATAGATTTCTCTCCCTAAGGTCTTTTATGTAAGTGTTCATCCGAGACTTACAGTACAACTGTGAGGACTATATGGCTCTGGCTTTAGCTCAGTATGAGGACCTTTTCTAGATTGTTAGATGTTACCTTTATGGTGTAAGAGGGGTGTGTTCCGGATTGGATATAGTGCGGCCTCTGTCCATCAGTGTATAGGCTGCGCGTTATTGTGCATGTCGGAAGGGGAGCTCTACATTCGCAGGCCACAGAAACCTAGCAGCCCTAACTTGTTAGACGAACCTTTGAAAGGCTTCATAGTGAACCCTGCCGACCTTCCTTGGTAGTGGGTCAAGAGGCTGATCACCTCGGACGAAAGGGTAAATCACGACTCACAGTGAAAGTATACAACCTCTGCAGAGTGTAAAACTGGTATATCAGCCGTGCTCACGGTCACGAGTGGCCTTGGAACATTTACGGAATAGATGATGAACACTGATGATACTGATGATAAAGATGCTCACCAATGATTACTGTTTATGCTATTCATTATTTATGTTTACCTAATCATGTGTTTATGGGCTTATGATAACTTTGTTGCCATCATATTTCTAAAATCATGACTCATTAAAAGCTAATCGCAGTTAACCAGTGTCAGTCTTTTAAGCCTCATGAACCCCATGCTATATTTGTTGAGTACGACATGTACTTACGCTTGCTTTATTTTTCAAATATTTGGATAAAAATCCCGGATAGGTACCAGATTGCTAGAGTTTGGAGGAATTAGGCTTGTGATCAACCAGTCAAGTCAGTTGTCCCTGTGGAATTGGAGTCTTCACCCGAAGATCGAAGTTGTCTTTCCGTTGTTTGCTATCTATTGTATTCTTTATACTAAGTACGTTATATATTAAGCATTTGTCTTTTGATATTATCCTTATTTGTAGCTATATGTGATATTTGACTTCTTGGGCTCACATATGGTATGTATCTGGTTTTGTTCTTAAAACCGGTGCTACACTTACACCATGAGATTCTATGTATGTCCGTAGCGATGCCCGGGT
Organism: Miscanthus lutarioriparius; assembly: GCA_904845875.1. NCBI lineage: Eukaryota > Viridiplantae > Streptophyta > Magnoliopsida > Poales > Poaceae > Miscanthus > Miscanthus lutarioriparius. The sequence goes on from CAJGYO010000001.1 coordinate 42,805,209, forward strand.
ACTCAACTAGTACAACTAAAAGGAATCAACTGATGATACCGTCCGCTTATGTCGCTAATCACCCACAGTGCGATTAGCCCATTGAGTTGCCTCAGCTAGGACTGTCGCGGACTTGGCAACACCGTGACGGTGATAAAAGCTTTGCGATTTGGCAAGGCGGTTTGCTCCATCTATGCTTTATGTTTTAGAAACTCAAACGCACAAGATGCTGGTAAAAAATTTGAAGAATACATTAGGCTTTGATCACTCCCCTAGCGCCGACTGCTGGACCCGGGTTGATGCACCAAAGCTATCACGATATGGAATAGGCAAAGGACCTTTTTTTCTCGATCAGGTCTGGGCCGTTTTTCATAAAGCAGACAGGAAGTTTTAGAAGGTTACAATAGTGGCCCCGTTTGCTTCGCTGAAAAAACAAGCCAAAACACTATTCCGGCTGATTTGTTGTGGAGAAAAATACTGTTCCGACTAAAAAAAAAGCTGAAAAGTACGGAATTATAAGACAAACGAACAGGACCGTGTTTCCATTCTTGCTAGTGAGTCACTAAGACCGGAACACTAAACAAGCAAGTCCATTTAAAATGTACTATACGGCCATAGAATGGAGCGACTAAGGCGGCCAACCCTCAACCTATGCGACAGGCACAGCCGCACCCTTTTTACACCGCATACACGGGAAGAGCACATCCATTGCCTCCTCCTTCATGGGTGAAAGCAGCAGAGCGAAGGCTTGCTTAAACTCTTCAAAGGATGCCTGATTGGGGACCTCCGTGGATGTTTCAAAGCCTGCAAAGGACCTGGCTGGTTGGCTCTGTTTTTTCAGGAGGCAACTAATGAAGTAAATAATCACATCTTGTTATGCGATCACTTGAACAACTTATGGCTCAAAATTTTATATAACTATCATGTTATCTGTTCCAATAGGTATCGGAATCGGACTTTCGTACATTCACTGCTGCACGAACGTGCACGATTAATTCTAATTCAATGAGCACAAGTCCTGAGTCCAAGTTAAATACGGATCAGTAGAGACACGGGGAACTTTGGAAAATAAAAAAGGATGGATGAAAGAATCACTTTGCTCTTTTAAATTATATATCGATACATGTTGCAACTGGATGTATAATCTGTCATGCAGTGCTCGTGCCACTGACGATGAGTTATTTTTGTTGAATTTAATTGGGTTTGGCTCAATTAAAATGGCTGGTTATTGTGCATATGTTGTGAGCGAAAGAGAAGATAAGCCACACACCCGCACAGGTGTCGTGACGTGTAGCTTTCAGGCTGGTCTACTGCTAGCTTGTTTCAGCTTATTCTCTCTCACACAACACTATTGAATTATCCAAAACCATCCGAAATCTATTGTACAGACTACCATCCGAACACGCCGTTACGGAAGTGATTGTACGTTGATTTGTGAAGTGATTTTCTAAAATGAACTAGGGGACCGAATGATGAAAAATGTATTTCCTATTGATTCAGTCAACGCACGGAGTCACTAAATGCATATAGTTTATCCTAGAGAAATAAAAAAAACATTTTCAGTAAGAGTACCACTTCTCTCGGAGAATCAACTTCCACGTAGAATCTAGGTCCTGCTTGGGAGAGCTCCGAGAGCTGATTTTCTAGTGAATCCAGCTAGAGCTCTACTAAATAGTTTTTCAGAGAGAACTAATTCTCTGCTGATTCTGTGGTGAACTAAGAGGTTGAAAGCTAAAAAAATAGTTTTCCCGATTCTATGAAGTATCTATTGTGATTTTGAGAGTTTATGCTAAAGAATCAAAGAGAATCTCTTTCAGCTACAGAATCACTTCGCTCAGAGAATTAGCTTCTATAGAGAATAAAAAACAGATATAGCTCTACCAAATAGTTTCCTAGAGTACAGAGTTACTATATGCATAGAGTTTATCTAAAAAATCATAAAACAATTTTAGTCGGACAATTACTTCTCTTGGAGAATCGGCTTCGATAGAGAATCTGGAGTTGGAGCAGAATGAGCCTACCAAACCATTCCTAAAGCTCTCTTGTTTACCAGAATGAGTTCCGATTCATGCTAGAATCTGAACTAAACCCTATTTTTAGTAAAGTGATTTTTTCACGAAACATATAAAAAGGTTTCTATGTTTTGAACTGTAAACAAGAATCGCCCAAATATTTTTATAGTGATTCTAGTTCGTTTCATAAAGAATCTAGATTAATAACTGAATGATTGAACTGATTGTTGCTAGTAATTATATTTCAGCAGAGACACATTTCTAAAGAGAAGTTGGATCTAAAAAGTATATAAGAAAACCTGGCTCCCTACAAACGCGCTCTAAGGCATGAGGATATTCGTTATTCCTTATTAGTTATTTTTAATTTCTTACTAGATAAATGTCTCGTGCGTTGTACGAAAATATAACAATGATATAGTAATTTTAGTACGAGGGTGTGTTGTATTTATTTAAAAAAATAGTATGAACGTGTTAAAAAAAGTAATTTTCTGTAAAAATATATTGGGAGGAGGGCAGCCAGATGTTGTGATGATCCCGTATACCCGTGCCTTCTGAATAATTATTACACTGATGAGCCCAGCCCGTACGTGTATTTGGAATTATAAACAATTTGAGTCTGCCAACCGCCCCGACGAGGCCGCTAAGTGCTGACCGTTTCCGATGTAAAGTCGCGAACTATGCAGAATTGGCTCCGACGCGGACTCCGTAGAACTGGGCGTGATTTTGGATTTTTAGACTTGGCGTGGCCGGATAGGGTACGTATTTGGCCAGATAGCATACGTATTTGGTACGACTTTAGATTTGTGATGCGGACTGCGGAGGAACGGTAGTCGGATAGTGTACGTATTTAGCTGAATAGTATAGTATTTGGTACAATTTTATTTGGTAGTCTTTGTGACCGGATAGTATATGTTTTTGTATCACCAGGTAGATGATTACTTTAGAGCTTTTTTTAGGTGTAAGTATAAGTAGAAGTAGATTAGTTGTTTTTTTTGCATCGATCCTTATTAGTTTTTTTTTTTGAGAAAGTCAATCCTTATTAGTTGGTGAAAACTGAGATGTAAATACACATCTTTTTCGGCCCAACCAAGTTAATTGCAATGTACATTTGGGCCTTTGAGACGTCCGGGCTCAAGGCCCAATCACTACACTTCGCCATGAAGTCGACTCTCGTATCGTATTCGCACGCCATCGTCATCCAAGGGCCAAGGCGAAACACCACCGCTCCAGCCATCCCTGCCACTGCCTCCCGCGCCGCCGAAGGCCGAGCCCTCCTCGCCTCGCCGCCTCCCTTGACCACGCCCGCCGCCTCCCTCCAGCAGGACCACACACGCCGGACTCGACTTTGTCGTCGTCGCTCTCTTCCCCTCCTCTCGTCTCCTGTAATGGCGTCGAGGGGAGGCCCCTCCGGCTTTGTCGGTGAGCCCTAGCCTTCTTCGGATTGCGCGCTCTAATTTGTTGAATCCTCTTTCTCGAACTAATAGCGATCGGGACCTAACCCGACGTCCTGCGAGGGATGGATGGATACTCCGATCCATCTGTTTAGTTATGGCGAATTCGCGTTGTTGGCTTGTGGCACTGTCCCCTGTGGGATATAATAAACTCCATTGTGATTCGGTTCTCCTGATTGTGCTTGTGCGCGAGATTGGTCTCCGTGTGTTGCATTCACCCGACACTGTCCTGTGGCATAATTAACCTAAAGTACTATTCACTAGTATTATCGCCTTATTCTAAATTTTCAGCCCGAACTGCACCTCGGTGCCCTGTGTTACCCACACCACTGGAGCTGGGAATAGAGTCAAGAATACGAATTGTTAATGCTAGGGCCTAGAAATTAACTCTATGCATTGGAGCATTGGTCTTCAGGGGATAGATGTTTTCTTTTGTTCTATGACTATGAGCACGTTCAGCGTTTTGGAATGCCACAAGTGCTAACTATTGCTTGATGCCCCATGCAGATTATTTTCATAACGGCACAAAGCGCCATGACAGCAATAAAGAGGTATGTGTTATTTTCCCGGTTGCTGCTGTTCTGTCTGGGCGTTTGTTTTTTATTGACATATCATCTGAATGAGTTGTAACTACTGTTACCATGTCTCATCTCATGCTTAGTTTGTTCTACCATTGCAGAACACAAGTCAGCAAGGCTCGAATGCTATCAGGGTGCAAAAAGAAAGGAAAACAGAATGGGCAAGACCTGGAAGAGTTTTCAATAGAAATATTACTAGAGGAGGTTACTCTCGAAGTTCATTGCCTGGTAAACCTTCGTATGCAACATGCTTACAAAATAAAATGGCATGTTTTAGTTTCATAGAGAACAGCAGAGTATATTTTCTGCAGTTCTTTTGGAAGCATTATTATGTGAAAAATTTGACCTAGCCAGACGATTGCCTCCCTTTTTTATGTACAGTATGAACCATAGTTTTTATTTGTATTTATGATTTATATAGGTTGTGTAAATCCAAGATCTGATGGATAAGTCTATATGTGGTCTTTGTGGGGCTGCAGCAGTCTTTGTGGGGTTTTTGCTGCCATCAAGGACAGCATCCTTGACTGGGACAGAGGACAGCAGCAGCAGCATCCTTGACTGGGACAGCAGCAGCAGCATCCTTGACTGGCATCTTAGCATCTAGTACTAGCATCTAGGACAGCATCTAGGATAGCATCTAGGCATATGCTTGGCTGGCTAGCAGCCTATAAATATGTATCCCCAACCCCTCAGGTTGGTATGGCATTTGTGTGAGTTTGTGTGAGAAATAAACTAGAAAATTGCCCTAACTCCTAGTGTCATCCTCTCTCGATGAGAGTAAGAATTCTGCTACTACCGAGAGTGAGAGTTCAACGACTAACAACTGGTATCGGAGTCAGTACTATCCTCAGAGCTGAGCATCTCCTCGCTCATCTCCTCCCCCACCCTACAAACCCTTAAATAGGCGTGCAGCAGAAGCTCCGGTCGCGCCCTCGCTCACTCCTCTCCTCTCTGACGAAAGCAAAGACGTCTGGCAACCCTTCTCCACGCAGCAGAGCCCCCCCAGAGAGCGCTGGTCATGTCCGCAGGCGCTCGGCCTTCGGTCGCCTCGAGCACGCCAAGGCGTCAGCAGAGGCCGAACTTGCTGCGGCAGAGGAACGCGAGCGAGCGGCGGCAGAGATGCCGCGGCGGGCGGCAGCAACAAGCGGCCGCGCAAGCGTCGAGGTGGCGGCGGCAAGCGGGCCAAGCAGCCAGAAGCGAGGCGGAAGCAAAGGCGGCGGCGAATGCAAAGCGTACGGCGGCGGCGGAGGTCGAGGTTTCACGTGGCGATCGGCAGCTCCATTTCCTTGACGACGGCGCCGCGCGACCTCGAGCTGCTAGAGAGGGAGGCAAAGACCGCCTTGCGGCGGCGATGAAGGCGGCCGCGACGCCCACGCCGCAGGCGTGGCGGCAGCCCGACGACAGCGCGACGCTACCGGGCGGCGCTCTCGAGGAGGCGCGCATGGCGGTGGCGCTCTGGGCAGCAGCAGCGCGCCACGAAGCGCCGGCGGCAGCCTGCAGCGCAGCGCGCGCGCAGACGCGGCGCTCTCGGAGAGGCGCCAAGCGCGCGGGCGGCGCTCTGGAGGAGGCGGGCACGGCAACGGTGGCGGGCGGGTCGATGGAGAGCGCGGCCTTCACGCAGCTGCGTGGCTCTCTCCCCGGATTGGTACCGACGGGTCGATGGAGAGCACGGCCTTCACAGTGCGCGGGCTCTCCCCGGATCGGCACCGTGGTTACCACGGGCTCCAGTCGTTGTCGGGGACGCCGGTCCGGCGGTGGGTGGCCTACCTCACCAAGACCAACTACGCCGAGTGGGCTGCGGTGATGAGGGTAAAGCTCAGTGCGGCATATGTGGGAGGCGGTCCGACGCGGCGACGCCGACTACGACCTAGATCGACGGGCGCCGGATGCCCTCATCGCCGCAGCCCTACCGAGATGCGCTTCTCGCTTACCAACAAGCGGATCGCCAAGGAGGCTTGGGACGCCATCGCCGCGACACGCGATCGCAGCGATCACGCGCCATAAGTCCACACCGCAGCACTTCGCAGGAGTGGGAGAACACGGCCTTCAAGCCGTGAGGACGTTGATGACTTTGTTATCCGTCTCAACACTCACTGCGTAAGATGGTGCGATTCGGCGATGACACCTACGGCGAGGAGAGAGTGTCGAAAAGCTCTTTCGGCTGCGTCCCCGAGAAGTACAAGCAGATGGCTCGTTCGATCGAGTCCCTGCGGGATCTCTCCACGATGTCGATCGAGGAGGCGATAGGTCGCCTCAAGGTCGTCGACAGCGATGAGCCACAGTCTCTCTTGGGGCCCATCACCATTAGGCGGGAAGCTCCTTCTCACTGGGAGCGCGTGGCTTGCCGCCCAGGGAGACAGAAGAAGGGGAGCCTTCTTCCGCGACAAAGCGGTCGCATAGCGTGGCAAGCCACGCAAGCGCGCAGAGACGCCGCCAGGCGGGCGCGAGGACGTCTTAGGGTGATGCCCGCGAGGCGCCAGGCGGCGCGCGCGGCGAGCACAAGCCGGCACGAGATGAGACGCCGCCGCCGAATCGCGCGCCGGCTTTTGGCCATTGGGCCAAGGATCGTCGACAACACGACGCGGCCAGCCCACGTCGCCTGACAAAGGAGGAGGAGCCGCTCGTTCATGGCACATGCAAGCATCGAGCTACCTCCAGCGGCACCGGCCGCAGCGGCTCTCCACCTTGACGAGCCAAAAGCACACGCCCTCCTCGGCGACAGCTCCGGCAACGACAAGACTGACGGGTGGTGCCTCGACACCGGCGCCACCCATCACATGACCGGTCGACGGGAGTTCTTCACCGAGCTTGACTCTAGCGTCCGAGGCTCCGTCAAGTTTGGGGATGCCTCCGGCGTGGAGATCAAGGGCGTCGGCTCCGTCATCTTCACCGCCGTGTCTGGTGAGCACAGGTTGCTCACCGGAGTCTACTACATCCCCGCGTTGAGGAACTCTATCATCAGCTTGGGACAGCTGGATGAGAACGGTTCGCGCGTGGTGGTTGAGGATGGAGTCATGAGGATTTGGGATCGCCGGCGTCACCTTCTTGCCAAGGTAACCAGAAGCGCAAATCGACTCTACGTCCTCAACGTGCAGGTGGCACAACCCCTCTGTCTCGCTGCTCGTCGGGATGACGAGGCGTGGCAGTGGCACGAGCGTTTCGGGCACCTTCACTTCGAGGCCCTGAAGCGGCTCAGTGCCACGGAGATGGTGCGAGGTCTGCCGTGCCTCGACCATGTGGAGCAGCTCTGCGACGTCTGCGTGTTGACGAAGCAGAGGCGACTCCCCTTTCCCCAGCGGGCGAGCTTTCGAGCCAAGGAGAGGCTCGAGCTTGTGCACGGGGACTTGTGTGGCCCGGTGACACCGGCCACACCGGGAGGACGACGCTACTTCCTGCTGCTCGTCGACGACCTCTCCCGCTACATGTGGGTGATGGTCCTCAGCAGCAAGGGAGAGGCTGCGGACGCCATCAGCACGCGCAGCAGCCGCCGCGGAGGCGAGTCGCGGCCGCAGTCACGCGTCTTCACGCAAGACCGACAACGGCGGCGAATTCACGGCGGTCGAATTCACGTCGTCTTCACAACCGACGAGGGTTTCAGCGCCACTACTCCACGCGCCGCATAACCCGCGCGAACGGCGTCGTCGAGCGGCGCGCAACCAGACGGTTGTGGGGATGGCTTGGGCCCTCCTTAAGCAGAGGGGGATGCCGGCTGTCTTCTGGGGAGAGGCGGTGGTGACGGCCGTCTACATCCTCAACCACTCGCCTACCAAGGCGCTCGACGGCGGGACGCCATACGAGGCTTGGCATGGGCGCAAGCCGGTGGTCTCCCACTTGCGGGTCTTCGGCTGCCTCGCGTTCGCCAAGGAGCTTGGCCACATCAGCAAGCTCGACGACAAGAGCACTCGGGAGTGTTCATCGGCTACGCGAGAGGCTCGAAGGCCTACCACATCCTCGACCCGAAGACACAGCTGGCGTGTGCGCGCGGCGCGCTGACGTTGTGTTCGGCGACGGGCGAGGATGGGCGTGGGACAAGGCGGTGGACGACGGCTTGGCTCCGACGTACGACGACTTCACTGTCGAGTACGTCCACTTCGAGGGAGCTGGGGGAGTAGGTAGCTCTTCTTCGGCGAAGGTCTAACCCAATCCCGAGCCTCCACCGACCCCGGCGCTGCTATTCGACAAAGACCACGCTCTCCGGCCCAGACCTCACCGCGATGAGTTCTTCACCGCTCCACCACGGTAAAAGGCAACGCCACGCACTCCAAAGACCGACAGCACCACTCCGCACGCGTCTACCCCACCACCACCGTGTCGAGCATGGCCCGATGAGCTCGCTACTCCGCTCTCTCACGACGAGGAGCGCTTGTTCGACGCTGCATACCGCGACGGCGAGCCGTTGCGGTACCGTCTGTTGGAGAACCTTCTCGGCGACCAGCGGGTGCTGGGACCGGTGCCTCACGACCTGGAGGCGCAGTTGCACCTTGCGTGTGACGACGGCGAACCTCGGTCGTTTGCGAGGCCGAGAGACACGCGGCATGGCGTGCGCGCGATGCGATTGGAGATGGATGCGGTTGAGAAGAACCGCACCGGGAGCTTGCTTGACCTTCCTCGTGGTCACCGCGCGATCACCCTTAAGTGGGTGTACAAGCTGAAGAGGGATGAAGCCGGTGCCATCGTCAAGCACAAGGCTCGCTTGGTGTCACGAGGCTTCGTGCAGCAGGAGGGGGTCGACTTTGACGACGCCTTTGCTCCCGTGGCATGGATGGAGTCCGTGCGACTCCTCCTTGCGCTAGCTGCCCAGGAGGGCTGGCGTGTTCATCACATGGACGTCAAGTCGGCGTTCCTTAACGGCGACTTGAAGGAGGAGGTCTACGTGCACCAGCCACCGGGATTTGCGATCCCCGGCAAGGAGGGCAAGGTGCTCCGCCTGCGCAAGGCCCTCTATGGCTTGCGGCAGGCACCGAGGGCGGAATGCCAAGTCGATTCCACGCTAAAGGGATGGGCTTGAGCAAAGCCCGCGACGAGGCGGCCATCTACCGACGGGCGGTGGAGAAATGCTCACTGGGGTGGGTGTCTCGTCGACGACTTGGTGATCACCGGCACCAAGGATGCGGAGGTGGCGGCATTCAAGGAAGAGATGAAGGCCACCTTCCGGATGAGTGACCAGGACCTCTCTCCTTCTACACGGGATCGAGGTGCACCAGATGACTCGGGATCACGCTTGACGGACCGCCCTCGCCAAGCGCGTCGTTGAGCTAGCTGGGGCTCACCGATCGCAACTTAGCTCTCACTCCGATGGAGGAGAGGTCAAGTCGAGCCATGACAAACGCACGGCGGAGGAGGTGGACGCTACGCAGTACCGGCGTCTTGTGGGGAGCCTTCGCTACCTCGCCCACACACGGCCGGACCTGCCATTCTCCGTCGGCTACGTTAGTCGGTTCATGCAGCGACCGACAACGGAGCACCAAAGAGGTCAGTGAAGAGGATCATCCGCTACGTTATGGGGACTTTTGACCACAACCTCTACTACCCTAGGTGCCCTGGGGCGGCACACTTCCGTCGGTGCAAATGACAATGACCACGCCCGGCGACATCGACACCAAAGAAGAGCACGAAGGGATCCTCTTCTTCCTCGGCAAGTGCCTTATTAGTGGGCGATGGGTCAAGCAAAGGTGGTGGTCTATCCACCACGGCCGAGTACATAGCGGCCTCCACCGCTTCGACTCAGGCGCTCTAGCTCGTTCGACTGCTTGGTGATCTCCTCGGCAGAGACACTAGAGTGGTGGAGCTCAGGGTGGACAACAAGTCCGCTCTGGCCCTGGCAAAGAACCCCGTCTTCCACGAACGCAGCAAGCACATCCGGGTGAGGTACCACTTCATCCGAGGCTGTTTTGAGGAAGGGAGCATCAAGGCGAGCTACATCAACACCAAGGACCAACTTGCGGACTTGCTCACCAAACCCCTTGGGAGGATCAAGTTCCTTGAGCTCTGCTCCAGGACCGGGATGGTTCAACTTCCCCACAAGACGACGCACAAGACTTAGGGGGAGAATGATGGATAAGTCTATGTGGTCTATGTGGGGCTGCAACAGTCTTTGTTGGGTTTTTGCTGCCATCAAGGACAGCATCCTTGACTGGGACAGAGGACAACAACAGCAACATCCTTGACTGGGACAGCAGCAGCAACATCCTTGACTGGCATCTTAGCATCTAGGACTAGCATCTAGGACAGCATCTAGGCATATGCTTGGCTGACTAACAGCCTATAAATATGTATCCCCAACCCCTCAGGTTGGTATGGCATTTGTGTGAGTTTGTGTGAGAAATAAACCAGAAAATTGCCTCAATTCCTAGTGTCATCCTCTCTCGATGAGAGTAAGAATTCTGCTACTACCGAGAGTGAGAGTTCAACGACTAACAAGATCAAGTTGATATTTTCTCGGACATTAATGGTACCATCTTAGGCCTTGCTTGTCAAGGCTCTAGCTCACACTTCCACGTCAGATCTAAGTTTGTAGGCCAAATAAAGTGGTTTGAACTTTTAATTTAGTCTACAAAATAAAACAAGATGACTCATCCAAACAGAAAATACCCTATAAGGCTGTAATATATTTTTCAAGTATAGCTATCACTGGCCATACTAATCCTTCAGTTCACCTTTTTAATGCTGATTGTTCTGAGAATAATTTTCTAGATATGTTCTTATGTGAGCCTGTGGCATGCATGGTGATTTTTTGGTTGTAAAACAGATGCCTATAATGTGTAGCACGTTTCTGCATAAAGCCGGAGTTTTTTTTTATTTGCTCAGCTTTACTGTTGCTACTGTTGCATATGAGTTATTTTCAACCTAGCAACCTATTTGTTTCTGCTCTTAGCCTTCTAGCCACCACCCATGTTTTCATAAAACACATTAAACATATGGAACATTATTTACTTAGATAAAACGTTGACATATGTGGATACTATGGCAAGATGGAAGTTCTTGACCTCTTGTACTTGCATAGCATTCTTATGTAACATCTATTAACTTTTCACAGTGGTTATGGCTATATATTCTGAGGCAGCAGTAGATGCTTCATTCTTATGTTGTATATCAGTAACTAGCACCTATGTTATATGTTTAAAACATTGAAGTACAAAAGTTATTATGATTCGTCACTTGTGTTTATTAATCCAGCATTTTGGAATAAAGCTTCTTTTAACCTTTTGACATTGGACACTTTCAGGAGTCACACAGGAATTTCGTGTCGTCAAAGATAACAGAATTAAACTGAAAGAAGTTAGTGAGACTTTGCCAGAAGCATCTCAGAATGGCGATTCTAGCAATGAATGTGCTGTTTCAAATGTTAGAGATAAAAGGTAGAGTATGCCAGCCGTCCTCTATGGCCCTTTGTATTCTTCTTTCCATGTAAAAAATGGAACATTGTAGCGGTACTCACTATTAGAAAATATTGCATTATTTCAAGATAATTGCATAACACAAAACTATGGATATAGCTGTGGATTCTTAATCTTACGCACTGTTTTCTTCCATCTGTGTTATTTGTATTTTTTATATGGCTGCTATATGTGAACCTCCCCCCCATCCCAAGTGGCAGTCCTCATTTCTTCATGTTTTTAGCAGTTTTATCAACATATTTCAATTAACTGTTTGCGTTGCTTTAGTGTATGTTTACTAGCATTATTGGCTTCTCTGCTTTATGATCTGATAGCTGCTTTATTTCTTTGCTGCATCATTTTCACCAGTATCACATCTGTTCATATATGTCGTTATCCTGTTTCTGAAGCTCAACTGAAAAGCTAGCTGCCCAACACCGCTTGGTTACTTGCAATGCTAATGGGCATGGAGCAACTCATGCTGACAATGGTATCAAAAGTGCTACTCAAGCCCATGATAAGGAAGTCAAGCCTTCTATTGTCCTAAAGTTGGAACAGTCTGAAGGGGGACAAGCATCATTGGTTGGTTCTCGTGCAGTTTCTGGAAAGGGCAACCAGAACACGGTGGACACTGCAGCATCAGGGAAAAATAATTTTGGTGGTGAACTTTGCTGTTCTTCATCAGATCCAATCCATGTACCCTCTCCTGGTTCTAAATTAGCTGGAACTTTTGGAGCCATAAAGCGTGAAGTTGGAGTAGTTGGTGCTAGGCAAAGGCCATCTAATAGTGCAGCAACAAACACATCTGCTTCTAATGGCTTAGTCAAAGTGGTATCAGCACCAAAGGGTAATAATCCTTCAAAAGAGCAACAATCTGTACTCTCTAGTGTCTCTCTGAGAAATATCCGTTTTAATTTGCCTGTACCTTTGAGCAATAAGCAATCTCATCATGTTAGTCATACAAAAGGTTAGCATTTCCACGGGAACTTCATACGATGACAAATCTTGATCTTTTGATAAATAAACAAATAGCTTGATTATGATGCCTATGTCCAACTTTTTGTCACACATAATTATTTTTTCCGTAAGAGTAAGACATCATGAATGAACATGCATGTTCATATTATACTTCTATGCAGAAAATTATTAGTGATTTATTTAATAAGGCATTCACCGAGTAAAACTTCATTTTTTTTCTAGAACTCCCCATCCATTAGACCCATATTTTCTCTTTACATTTGCACCACATTATCCTAAGCTACTTGGAAGCTAGATGCTATCAGTGTCACACTGAAAGGGATTACATTGTAGATTTATTGAATTTTTGACCAGCCTTTAATAAATCAGAAAAATGTTTAACTGTCATCAAGGAACCATGTGGAATTTTTTTTAACATGCATTTCTGGAGGGATAGGCTGTGCTTTTTCCATCTTTATTATTGGTTTACCTTGGTCTAGCAAATTGATGTTTAAAAATACTACTCACTTGTATGCAGTTAGCCCACATCTGGAGTGGAAGCCCAAATCAGTAAGCCCCAGCTCTATCAGTCATGGAGTTACTGCTGCACCTCCTGCTGCTCCATCACCTGTTGATGATGGAAGTACAACAGAAGTGTCTGCTTTGTCTAAGAAGCTTTCACATGCTAATGTATCACATGAACATGTTATTATACCGGAGCACATCAGGATACCAGATTCCGAAAGAACTCATTTCATCTTTGGTTCTTTTGAATCTGAAATTGATCCAAAGGCTTCTTTAGCAGCCTCTTATGATATTGTGGCTAAAGAAGACTTGAATGATCACTCTCCTTCAAGGTCCGAAGCATTTTCGACTAATACTTTGTAGCATGTTTCAAGATGCAATTGTACCAGCTCCAGTGTTTCCATCTGACAATTTTTCTTGACTGTCTACTTAAAACTATTTCATCTTTAAATTGAGACTTGTTTTTTTTTGTTGCCTACAGCCTGGCAGCATTGGATTCCACATCAACCGATGGGACTCCTAATGGTAGGATGGATAATGTTGTTTCCTGCAGTCCACTTCCACAGTCAGAGTCTGCTGTTTCAGTTTCTGAACATCAGCAGTCATTGACGGAGTGTGTGGAGGTTCGGAGTCCTGGTGTTGTCGGTGAGTATGGAACAAATGAGATGATTTCAAGCAAGGTCACACATTCTCAACCTCGACTCCAGCATCAGGAAGCTACACAGAATTTTAAGGTATCTCACTTGAAAACATATGACAATATTTTATTTGGTTTCTGTGTACTACTCATTTATATACTTTTGATTTTTTTCTTAAACTTACACTTTATGATGTACCAGGCATACGAGCCAGATTCTGGTTATGGGATGTCATTTATTACTGAAGTTGTGGATGGTGAAGCAACCCAAAGTATGGCTTATTCATCTGAGGTAAGATCAACATTCTGTTTCCTGGTTGATATGTTTAGAAACAGTAATTTTATCTGGATCGTTTGTTTGCAAACTTTTCAAGCGTGAGAGTTTTAAGGTTGAAATTGACTGTCTTCTGCTTTCTTTGTCTTCCTTTTGTAGGTTTATAGTTGTGATTAATAAAATTTGCATTGTTTAGCATTATGAAGATTTATTCAAGAACCTGCCTATAAGAACCTATTAGCAACTAGTTGCGTCAGGGACTTGCACTCCTATTACTATTAGTACATATTTGGACCTTCAGTAACCTTCACGAACATCAAGTGCACCTAAACAACTAAGTTTTTGAAATGAAGTGCCAGATGGGATGTATATTTAGTTGCCTTATTTCCCTTACTTTACACTCTAGGCTAGTATGTCTTTTCAGAGGTTGTATGATGCATGGCTGTTGGCTCTTAACCTGCATGAGCAATAATCATGCTAGTATCTGGATTCTATTGCTAGTGCTTATCCATTGCCCCAGGCCTATTTTCATTGGCAAGGCTTTACGACAACTTATGTGAGATTATGTTGGCAGGCCATGGTTTTACATTCTGTAAATGCCTATCAGTTACCTGCATCTACAACAACTCAACAACCAGTGCCCCAGATGTTTTCTCAACAATTCCAAGTACCTCAGTATCCAAACTTTTTGCCATATCGGCATGTTTTCTCACCACAGTTTGGGTCTCCAATGGTTGTCCCAAACTATTCAAGCAACCCTGCATTTCCTCAGTTGCCACATGCCAGCAGCTATCTGGTGATGCCAAATGGAGCCTCGCAACTAGCTGCCAATGGCATGAAATATGGATCAAACCATCAGTATAAGCAAGTGTTTCAAGGAGCCCCTGCTGGATATGGCTATGCAAATCATAATGGTTACCCTGTCAGTAACGGTGTAATTGGCGGCACAGGTGCTATTGAGGATACCAATATGAGTAAATACAAGGACACCAGCCTCTATGCACCCAATCCACAGGTAGTGTGAACTCTTTTCTGGACCATTAACTATTTGTATAAGCATGACTATAGCCTTTTATTTTCCGTGATTGTCAGGTTGAAACAGCAGATGTATGGGTTCAAAGTCATAGAGAGAGTCCCAATATGCCATCTGCACCGTTCTACAATATGGTGGGACAACCAGTGTCCCCCCATGCAGCATACTTACCACCACACAGTGGCCACACCGCCTTCAATCCCGCCCCTTCCCATCCTGCTCACTTGCAGTACCCGGGCTTTGCGCATGCACTGCACCCAACATCAATGACTATGGTGCAGAACCCGCAGGCCATGGTACATCAGCTGGGTGCACCGCCATTGGCAGGAAATCTAGGCCTGGACATGGCTGCCATGGTTCCTGGTAGTCAAGTAGGAGCATTTCAACAGAACCAGCTTGGCCATCTTGGCTTGACCACCCAATCCTTTTGAGATTTTGACGTGCTTCTATGATTGGATAAGTGAAATTTCGATTCCGTGTTGAGAGAAAACCTAATTGAAGTGCCATGCTGTAATATGCAGGATAGACCTGATGATTACCAGGTTTTTGTTTTATATTATTGATAAAAGGGGAAACCATTTTATAGTGCCGTTGTGATTTTCATGAATATCTGGTTTACTGTTTACTGTTTACTGTTTACTTCCAGTTTCTTGTTCCAAAATTTTATTATAAAAGTAATAAAACTGAATTGCCATTTGATTTGATTACTGGTAGTCGCAGAAGCCTAAGCTCACCGAAAAAATCTTCAACTCAAACCAAAGCAAAATGTTGCGTAGTAGCATTATGCTGCATTGCATTACTGCTAAAGTAATACATTGTGCTGTCAAAGTGATCCAAAATGTAGATGCTAGCTGCATCTCAAAAGTGACTCACAACCATTGACAGAAAATAAAATAAAAAATAAAATTTCAACAATGTGCCGAGCATGTTTTTCGTTAGATCTGAGCAAATTCGGTCCTGCACAGCCTCCTCAGTGGGTAGGGCCTGTGCATAGATTCTGCTGCCTAGGAAAAAATTTCTCCATCTAAGCCTGACTTGAAATATTTATTTTAGTTAATCTTATACTATAAATTGTGCGGTCGGCCCACCTAGGCCCAGGCCCGGTCTAAGTCCAGCACAAAACATCAGACTTGATTCACCAGTGGGATGGTCATGGGTGGAATTTTTTTTTGCCTGAAATGGCTGGGGTTTTTTCGGTCTGTTCCGACCCGCAAAATGCTTAAATCTATTTTACTTGAGGAATAACCTCACAAAATGAAAGAGGGGATAGGGTCATATAGAGGTGTGCGCAAAAAAAAATGCAACAATTACGTCAGCCAACAAACCTCTAGGTTTGTTAAAAAAACAAACCTCTAGATCTAGAGCCTCGGGCTCCTTTTAGGCTAGCTCCATGCGTTAGATGCATGTGCATAGACACGAGTCGTGAATCCACGGTAGGTTCTACGCTCATGGTTAAGGATGGCAATGGGTAAATCCCCATTGGGTATGGCCACCCCAGACCCATCCCCGCCATAAAAATTTGGTACCGCCAGAATACCCATACCCGGCCGGGTAAATCATACCCGACGGGTCACCCGTACCCGCCAATAATTTATTCACGCACATGAAAATCAACAATTCAACAGCAACCACCACTAACCAGAGCACATAAAATTAGACAAATAATAGCATATAATAATATCTTCTGCAACCAGCAGTCACATTACACCATCACACAAAGTCATTCTGTCATAAATCATTATATTACATAGCCAAAAGGGGTACATAAATAAATCTCCAAGTTCATTGCAGTGAACATATGTAGGACAACAATTCAACAAACATGATGGTCGCTTGCAAGTGCAAAGAATATGATATGAAGAGGATTAGGGGAAGGGGAACAGGGCAATCACCATTCTTGCTCGAGTTGCTCCGTCGCCGGCATGGCGTGGCAAGTTCCTGGCGCTTCGGTGCGATGCGAATACACGAGGTCACGAGGGACGGGCGGGCGGCGTAGTTTTTTTTCGACGGTGGCGGCGTTTTTTTTGCAAGTGGTGATTGCAGTGCCAGGCTGCCAGCACCGAGACGAGGTAACGACACGCTTTACTCACGCGCCTATTTTTTTGGCGGCGGGACCGCGGGAGGCCAGGCGTGGAGCCTCCGTCGAGCGGTCAAGGGCTCCAGCGGCCAAGTCGCCAGGCGGGATCGCCAGGTGAACCTAGGGTTTTACATGGGCTGGTGGGCTTATTTAGTTTTGGGCGGGGTATTTTTCAACCATGGGTAAACGGGTACGGGGATTGCTAGAACATACCCATACCCGCGTACCCGATGGGTGAAGGGTTTGGTCTATTTACGTATCCGTGGGTAGTGTGTTTAGTCCATATTTAGACCCTAATGGAGTAAATACCCGTCGGGTATCGGATCGCGGGTCCCCATTGCCATCTTTACTCATGGTTGCTTCATGGAGATTGCCCCCACTGATTCTTTTTTTTCAATAACGCATGCAGCAGGAGTGAGCGTAGCGAAGCATGCCACCCAGCCTAGTAGTAAATAATAAGGTACAACGTACACAAGGACCAAGAATCCACTTCGTCAATACATATTATTTGTACCCAACAACTCAAAAAGGTTATAGGCCCACACTGCTTCAAACGTCTCCGTCTCCTTATTGCCGGGGACGGATCTAGCATCGGGTCGGCCGGGGTTCGAGCCCCCGCTACCGTCGCTAGTTTTTTGGAGCCCCTCCTAAGCCCCCACTATTAGTTTATAATCACTAAAGCTTAGAAGGAGAGGATAAATGTAGAAAACAAGGAAGAGGAGCCCATCGTAAGATATGTTTTTAGATCCGCCACTACTTATTGCAGTATATGGAGAAGCCGCTGGTGACAAAATAGTACCTTCACTAACTTCTAGCTTATTTAAGAGAAAAGGTAGGGTTTTTTTTTGTGTGCTATAGTGCATTGAGGAGTCTGGAGCTCGGGGCTATAGGTTCTGCTTGGCTGCACTTTTACCACACGACAGTTGATGCTGCTTGATTTCTACAGTTTTACCGAGCGGTGCTGCTTCAGCTAGCACTTCCAAATGGGGCCATAGCTATTGTGCCGTTGGCTACAAATATTTCAAGCCAAAGTAAATAGCTAGTTTCAAGCATCTAGTTTCTCAGAAGCTCCCTTGTGAGATAATAACAACAACAAATAGTTATGTTGATCGTCAAATTACCATGTCCTAAGAGTAAAGTATGCACGCATGTCTTGAATCACCTACAACAGTGTGCTGGCTTGCAACACCTCCGCACCGTGATACCGTGTGCAAACGTATCAGTTGGCGCTAAGATGCTGATGAGTGGATCCAACGATTGTAGCTGGACAGTTGAAAAGGCATGTGACAAGATGCCGTTGTCGAGGTTTTCCAAGAAAAAAGAAAGTCCAATGAATGTGCACATGCACTGGGGCTTTGTTTAGTTTCCCCTAAAACTTTACACCCTATTACATCGAATGTTTAGACATATATATATATATATATGAATTGCACATATTAAAATTATTTTAAGCCTAATTAGCCTAAAACAATGGCCTGTTTGGATACTAACTTAGAGTTAGTTTCTAGCTCGGGACTAGCCCATAACTTAGCCTAAGAGATGTTTGATACAATTAAAATTTAAATGTGCTTTCCAAATCATTGGTGCGGGTGAGCCTAAATAGATTTGACAATAATCACCTCTTTGGGGATAGTTTTTTAGGGTGGGCTAGTTGCAAATAACACTCTAGCCCTCTTGTTTGGCTACTTTAGGGTTAGTTGAGCTCCAACTAGGATTAACACATGCATCCAAACAGGCTTAATAAATTAAATCACTGTGCTAATGATGATTAATTAGGCTTAATAAATTTGTCTCGTGGTTTTCGACGGATTCGTAATTTATTTTTTTATTAGTATCCGAACACCCCATACAACACCCCCATATAACATCCGATGTGACACCCCAAAACTTTACACCCTGGATCTAAACACCACCTAAGGCGTTTGATCTTAACCATCTCGTTACTGGCCTCTTCGCTTGAACTTATCAGCCGGCTTATCAGCTTAGAATCTATATTATTTTTTTCTCACAATAAAATGGCTTCAGCCGGCTTATCAGTTGACTTTAATAGCAGCCGAACAGGCTGAGTTGTTAGAGAAGGGAGGCACAAGATGGCTGTACATGCCTTTTCCTGTTTCATTTCTCCTTCTGTGGCTGTCCAGATACATCACAGTGCCTGGACCAACCTGACGAGAGATGAATATGGCAAACCTTGAGAGAGGTGAACCATAATCATCTGTGTTGCTAGGATCTAAATCGAGTAAGCTAAGGTAAAGGAGGCACACTTCATTTCTAAAATATATAGGTCATTTTGGTTTTGTCAGCAAATGTAGCATACATAATGAATCAAATAAAACTAATTTGATAGTGTAGATATTTATAAACTTAATCAAATTTAAAAGTTTTGAAACTGACAGTAAAATAGGATGGTTTTGTAACACTTTTTGCTATACTGTCAGTTTTGTTGTAAGTGTCGCTAGTAAGAAAATAGTTTTCTATACTGTCAGTTTTGTTATATCGGCGACACTTTCTACATCTTAACTGTCAGTTTTGTGAACCGCCGGTGTGAAAAGGCTAGTAAAACTGATGACATTCTATTGGCGTCAGCTTGAGAACCGCTAACTCTACCACCAGTATAAACCGATTTACACATGTGGTTTCTCTAATACAATTACCTCTGTTAATTAATTTCCAAAGGCGGCTGGATAATGGCCTATTCGACAAGCTATTCTACGGCCGCTGCTAGTGCTACGGGCTGTGTTCTCACTCACGAGTTACTGTAAAATTAGCTACAGCCAGCAACAACTGTTGTTAATGGTGGCTGAACGGATAATTATATTTCCGCAAACACCAACACATATTCCATTGTACTATAGTCATTGATCAAGTATACATCAAATAGAACATATATATGTCCAAGGTTTCAGCTCATATATACGTTGCATCAAGTCTTACAATTCACTAATAATCATCTTCATTCAAATCTAGCCTAGCAAAATCATGAAGGTCTCTGCATTCTGGTTGTGCTAACTCAGAGGTTTCATCTAAGTTCCCTTCGTAATGAACAATTTCACGGATACACATTTGTTTCTGATCACTCCATCTCTAAGAGACTTGTCAGTTGATTTGCAACAATAAATGTGATTGAAAAAGTCAGGATTTACCACTACGTAAAAAACGATTTTTAACAATGGTTCGAATTTTTTTTAGGGGCGGCTGGTGATGGAGCCGCCCCTATAGTAGCGTGTTTGGGTGTCCAGACACCAGCCATCCCTACAAATGGAATAACAGGAGCGGCTGGTGATACAAGCCGCCCCTACAAATGGGGTCTGATTTGTAGGGGCGGCTCACTTACCAGCCGCCCCCGGCGTTGCTATTTGTAAAGGCGGCTGGTGATTGAGCCACCCCCGTATAAATAGCTCCAATTTATAGGGGCGGCTCAATCACCAGCCGCCCCTACAAAAGACCCACATATAAAACAGCTGCAACACCTTCTTCCTCCTCGGGTCACTCACTTCAACCCATGAAAGAAAGGTGGGGAGACCTTGGACACCTCTCAAAAATTGCTCTACCAAGGGAGAAAGGTTTTGGTCTCAAATCCTTTGGTGGAGAGGTTGTAGAAGATAAGAAAATGCTATTCCACACTTTTTTTTTAAGTTTTAATGGTTGGTTACTGAGTAATTAGAGTTTTATTTTTCTCTCTCTTTTATGGTGCTTGAGCTACTTATGAAGCAAATTAGACCCAAGTTTTAAATGTACTAGGGTAAATTAGGGAGGGGAACAAGATCATACCCTTATTTGGTCCATGTTTCTTGATTTTAGTGAACAATTAGTTAGTTTTATGGATGTTTCATGTGCATGTGGATCTAGATCTAGGGTTTGGTTTTTTTATTAATTTTGTTTTTATAAATTTATGTTTGATGAAAGATATTGAATAAAGTATAATTGTTGCTAATTGTTGTCTTTGAAATTATTTATTGTAATCAATAAATATGTATTTTAATTATTTATAGATAAATGGGTCATTAATTAATTTTCCTCTACCATGGTGTGTTTGTATGCTTCATGTAATTATATTAGATTTATATTCATATATATCTAAAGTTTATACCATTATTCTCGAGTAATTATTAATTTGATTCATTTTTATATATATCTGAATAAGTAGTCCTTTAATGTTTGCTTTGTTTTTGTTGTAAAAGATGGAGTACAGGAACTCTTGGATGTATGATTCGTTAAGGTTCAAGGCAGGTTTCCGTGAAGAGGTGGATAAATTTATTGAAGCCGCAAAGAAGCATGCAACGATATTGAAAGAGAATAAGAATACAATTATTTGCCCCTGTAAAGATTGCAAGAACCGTATGGCATGAACAGATGTAACTATCATCAGATCACATTTGATTATGCGAGGATTTGTTGAGGACTACACAATGTGGATTCATCATGGTGAAATGGTTATTGTTAACGACGAGGATGATGAGGAATACGACGACGAAACCATTGAATCCATGTCCCAATATTCAACAGAGCTTGATGCACGAATGGATTTCGTGTTTGACAATGAACAAGGTGGTGATGCTGGTGGTTGTGATGGTAACAACGAAGGTGGTGCCAATAATGATGGTGGAGCACGTGTCGGGGATGAAGATGATTTGGAGGACATGATTCGAGCCATTGGACCAGAGATTTTACTAAATAGTCCGAAAGGTCTAGAAAATTTAGAAATGGTGACAAAAGCATCGAAGGAGACTGTGTATGGTGTTGAAAAGGGTTGTCCGACACATTGGACATTCCTATCATGGGTGCTTCCACAACCAAACTTAGTTCCCGCCAACACATACCAAGCGAAGAAGGTCATAAATCCATCGACAATGGGGGTTGAAAAAAATCCATGCATGCCCCAATCACTGTATTATTTTTTAGTGGCGAAACGTTCAAGTCACTGGATAAATGTCCCCGTGTGGGGCCAGCCGGTACAAGAACAATGACCTTTACGGTGGGGACGAAGCCTCCACGGGGAAAAAGAGGAATAAGAAGGGTACAAAAAAGGTGGTACAAGAATCTCAAATTTCTAGAGGACACTCCATTAGGCAACGATACAAAGCGCAGAAGAATTCTGCCTTGGTTAGTAATGTGGTACCCGCCAATGTAGACCGCTTGAGACGTATCTTCCTAAACCCTAAAGAAGCCGCACTCATGACATGGTGGGATGATGAGCTCAAGGTGGATGATGATAAGATTGCACACCTGGCTGATTGTAGTCAGTGGCAAAGGTTTGTTGAGAAGCACAAAGAATTCAGCGATGACCCAAGGAATGTACGGTTTGGCTTGAGCACCGATGGAATGAATCCCTTCAATGAGAGGATGAGCGACCACAGCATATGACCAGTGATATTGACCATGTACAACATCCCAACATGGTTGTGTCAGAAGAGAAAGTACCTTCTCCTAACTATTCTTATTTCTGGCCCTAAATAACTAGGCATTGATATAGACGTGTTCCTCGAGCCTTTGATGCAAGAAATGGAGAGGCTATTGAGGCATGGGGAGCAGATGTACGATG
The DNA here is from genome assembly GCA_904845875.1 of Miscanthus lutarioriparius. Taxonomy (NCBI): domain Eukaryota; kingdom Viridiplantae; phylum Streptophyta; class Magnoliopsida; order Poales; family Poaceae; genus Miscanthus; species Miscanthus lutarioriparius. The sequence continues at coordinate 42,827,650 of CAJGYO010000001.1, forward strand.
CATTCTGAAAGGAAGACTTTATATATAGAGCAATAATATTTGTTACTACCAATGATTACCCCACGCTGTTTGCTTTGTCTAGACAAATCAAAGTAAAGACGGGATGCTTGGTTTGCTTAGATGGTACTACATGGGTGTACCTGGATGCATCCAAGAAGATAGTTTACCTAAGGAACCGATGCTTATTAAAGACAAGTCATAAGTACCGCAGTAAATTGTTCTTTAGATTTTATGACAACGCCCCGGAGATTGAACCCCCTTCGAAGAGACGTTATAACGGAGAACACGTGTATAGAATGGTGAAAAACATACGCGTCGTCTATGGAAAGAAGATTCCGGATGGGACAAACAGAGATAGAAGCACACCTCTTGTCGAAGGCGTACCTTTCAAGAAACAATCGATCTTCTTTCAGTATCTGCCTTATTGGCCAGACTTAGAGGTCCCTCATGCCATTGATGCTATGCACGTGCAAAAGAATGTCTTTGAGAGTCTCATTGCTTCCTTGATGGATACAAGCAAGTCAAAGGATGGTCTGAAAGCACAGAAAGACATGGTGCAGCTAAACGTGATGCCACAGCTTCACCCGATACCTGAGGCTAATGGAAAATACACTCTACCCGCGGCGTGCTTCAACCTAACACCAGACGAGAAGAGAGCTATATGCACTTTCCTGAGGGGGATCAAAGTCTCGACTAGGTTTTCAGCAAATGTGAAGAAGCTAGTGTCGATGAAGGACTTGTCAATAACACACTGCAAGGCTCACGATTGCCATGTGATGCTGACAGTGTTTCTACCTATTGCAATCAGGGCTATAAAGCCAGAGTTCTTGAAAATAGCCATCACCCGCATGTGCTACTTCTTTTCGAAGATCTCACAGAAGATGATTGGCAAGCAAGAGCTGAGTGACCTACATGAATTTATGGTGAAGACACAAAACCAACTGGAGATGTGTTTACCTCCTGCTTTTTTTGATATAATGCAACATCTCATGATTCACATGGTTCATCGACATCTGAAAGTGTTGGGCCCTTACTACTTGCATGAAATGTGGTCCCACGAAATGTTTCATGTCGGTTCTAAGTCGATTTGTGCATAATCGAGCATACCCGAGGGCTCTATGATAGAGGGTTACTGATCTTCAAGAAGTCATCGAGTGCTGTCAAGAGTACCTAAAAGTACAGAAAGGGATTGGTAAACCCGATTCTCGTCACAAGGGTAGGCTGGTTAGGAAGGGCACCAGTGGTAGAAAAGTGTTCATCGACCATGATTACAAAAATATGAGTCGGACGCATTACAGTGTCTTGTAGAGTATACAACTGATGCAACCGTACATTGATGAACACTTGGCTATCATTATGGCGGAGAGAAATGGCCGTTCGGATGATTGGGTCATGAAACAACACAAGCAACGACTAACTACATGGTTGAAGGACCAAAACATACCGCCTGGAGAAACTATAGACTCTGTTACCATCAGTAGGTTGGTCGGAGGGGCCATCGAGACAAGTGACATCTTGGAATGCTTATAACATCAATGGGTATACGTACTATACCCACGCAAAGGATAGTAAATATGTGAACCAAAACAACGGCATTCGAATAGAGGCTCTCAATGGATTGGGGCAAAAGATCCAATACTTTTGCATCATTGAAGAGATATGGGAACTTGACTATGGAAGGGATATAACGGTGGCCCTGTTTCGATGCCGCTGGATCAAATAACACCAACTAAACGAGATCGGATTGAGAGTCCTGGACCTCGAGAATCTAGGCTACCAAGATGACCCTTGGGTGCTCGCTTCACGTGTCGCACAAGTTTTCTATATGTCTGACCCCACAAAGTAACCTTCCCCCGAAGAAGAAGACAAAGCACGTGGTTGCCTCCGGGAAATAGCACATTATTGGAGTTGATGGCGTGAACGATGTTAAAGCTTACAATAACTACGATGAGATGCCGCTATTCACAGACTTTTCTAAGAAGATTAGTGTTGTGGAAAAGAACATCCTCAAAGACATAATGCCATGGGAACAAAAAGGTGTCAAGGAGAAAGTCGTTATAGCGGGCTAGCTAGTTGTTGAACGTGGAGTATTTGTGTAAGTGTGTGTTTGTAAGACTTCATTTATACATGCGTGTGATACTATATATTTATGTACGTGTGTAAGACTACATATTTTTGTATGTGTGTGAGACTACATTTATGCATGTGTGTGAGACTACCCTTTGCAACATCCAGATGACTCTATTTGAACATCCACTCTATTACTACTAAAACTTTATGAAATCACTTAACACTTTATGAAATGAAGAAATGACCAAAATAAAAGTAGGAGATCTTGACGAGTTATACAACTTTTATATTCATCACCTTTACAGCTGAAATCATTTAGTGTTTGAAAATTAGGTTTGAAGCTGTTATTTTCTAAAATTTAAAATTTGAATTGTTCAAAATTAGTGACGAAGATAGATGACTAGACTAAAATGATAGAACATGATTTTAGAAAATTTTAGGAAAAAAACCATCACATTTGGAGTTAATATGAGGGAGAAAAACTAGTTACAAGTTTTAGCCATAAATTAAAAAGAGAAATCACACTTGTTCATCATTGATCATCATGAACAGTTGTGATTTTTCTTTTTAATCTCTGGGTAAAATTTGTAACTAATCTTTCTCCCTCATACTAACTCTAAATATGATGATTTTTTTCCTAATTTTTTTCTAAAATCTTGCCCTATAAGTTAGTGTGTTGATTTGGACATTCTTTTTATTTGACAAAGTTTGAGCACTTTAAATTTTCAAATTTAAAAAAATGCGAGATTTTCAACCATTAAATGATTTCAGCTGAAAAAGTGATGAATACCAAAGTTGTATAACTCATCAAGATCTATAACTTTTATTTTAATCATTTTTTCATCTGGAAAAATGATAGTAAACATTGTTCACAAATCAACATGTTTCTTGTATAGTTCATGAAACTATGAGTCATACGTGAATTTATGAACAATGTTTACTAATATTTTGTCACATAAAAAAGTGACCAAAATAAAAGTTGTAGGTAGTGATGAGTTCAACAACTTTTATGTTCACGACTTTTATTGTTGAAATAATTTAAGGTTTCAAAATCTTGTTTGAAGTTACCATTTATTGAAATTCAAAATTTCAACTAGTCAAATTTGGTCAAATGAAAATATGATCAAAATAAAAATTGTACATATTGATGAGTTCTACAACTTTGATATTCATGAGTTTTTCATCTGAAATCATTTACTCTTTCAAAATATTGTTTCAAGTTGAAATTGTTTGAATTTCAAAATTTGAATTGTTCAAACAAAGTCACATGACAAGATGACCAAAATAAAAGTTGTACATGTTGATGAGTTATACAACTTTTATGTTTACAATATTTTCATTTTATTTCATTTAATGTCATAAAATTGTAGTCGAAGTTTTAAAATTTAAATTTTAAATTTTTGTTTTTTTTGTTTTCTTTATTGTTTTGACTACAATTATTTATATATATATTTCTTCATATATATAATAATATAAAATATTATATTTGTGCATATACACAATTATTTTTATATTACTTTGTGTTTTTACGATATAAAAAATAAAAAATTAATAATTTAAAAAAATAGAAAATATTTGTAGGGGCGGTTAGATCAGAAACCGCCCCTACAAATGCATTTGTATTTGTAGGGGCGGCTGGATCAAGAACCGCCCCTAGAAATCGCCCCGAGTATAAATTGAAGGGCGCACGGGTGTTAGCCTGTTGGGCGCTCTCTTCTTCCTCCGCCGCCAGTCAGCTCTTGCCGATCTCGCCTCCCGGACCTGTCCCTCGCGCCTGCGTGTGCCCCCCCCCGCACCCACGCCCCATCCCGCACTCCCAGCCCCCTCCCCTTTGCCTCCCCTCCCACCAGCACCAAAGGCTTTCTCTCCGACGCTAGGGTTTCCGACCGGCCAGCGGCGCAAAGACGAGGGCCACGCCCCACGCGCCACGGCCACACGGCGACTCACTCCGCCGCCTGGTACGGCCATGGCAGATCTGAGGAGAGCGGCTCGGCCAATAGCTAAATAATCTTGCCGAGGTACGTCTCCTGCTACCCACCTCTGTCCATTCAAAGCACATATGTACAACAAGTGTTCGATGCTTTGCCTCTATGAGATGATTGTTGAGTTTGAACCTGAATCCATGCCATCTACGAGGACCTAGACGACTTTCGCCGTGGTCTACTGAATCCATGCCGATGTCTGGTCCAATTTGGTTGTATACATTTTGTGTTGTATACAGTAATTTTAACAATTCTACTGTGTTGCAAAGGTGAAGTCAGTTTTGAAATCAGAGTGCAACATTTATAGTAGGAAACTTTTGCTCTATCGATTGTGCAAAATTGCATCTGTCTGGAGTCCTGTCCTCATTGGGACTAGGTAAAATTGAATCACTCTTAATGGAAATGCAATGTCCATTTTGTTTTGGGAAGAAGAGTGGCTATTATAGAAATCCTATCCCATTTTCTAGTAACGCTTCATGTTATAGCTTTGCCTCTATCAAAACTGATGGTTTGATATGTGTATATACTTGCTTTACTGGTTGACAAACTAAACTAACAGTTTCTACTTGCTGTAAGTAAAACTATATTGTGTATATTTTTATGTGACCAATGGCACTGCGTTATGTCTCTTGCTGTAAGTAAAACTATATTGTTTGACACGACACAATGAATTGGTATCATTGTTTTTGTGTGACCAATGGCACTGCGTTATGTCTCTTGCTGTAAGTAAAACTATATTGTTTGACACGACACAATGAATTGGTATCATTGTTTTTGTTTCTTACTCACGCAGAGCTAGATATAATTCATTTTCCTTAATTGTTCTGTTAATTCTAGGAGGGGGGAAACTTCCAAATTTCTTAGAAGGGACTGATGGAGTATCTATATTGCTGATTTGTATTTTCTTTTAGCTAATAAAAAGATGGAATCTGAATCTGATGGTACATATGGTTTCTTACTATGCTGTATGGATAGGGAAGATAGATATGTTCCGGAATCTTAGCTTGACACTTAAATTAGTTGTCTCCTCATTTTTTTGCCTCTTCTAGTGTGTCCTAGGTTACAATGGTAAAAAATATTGCTGTTACAATGGCAAACTGGACATATCCAGTTAGGATTCTTCTTAACTTCTAACACATTCTCACCATACCTGCATCAGCAACAAAGTGTCAATCCAGAAACAAACTAACTGTAAAGTACAGCCTTGCATGGAGAAAAGAAAACAGAGCTCAATTCACATTCAGATGCATGTAGTGTTTTAACATTTTTCAACTAAGCATAGGGAACACATGGAATGCTTTTTAATTAGCACAGACCTGCAACTGAAAATTTCTCACAAAATTAAGTCAGTTAAGTACTTTCTATATATATTGCAACCCAAATCCTAGAGAGGTGTGCAAAAAAAAGAAAAAAACATACAGCTTCAGCATCAGTAAAGTTGTTTTAATTTGTGAACCGTAAATTGGAAAGTTCTGTTATATTTTTGTAATCACAAATAAGTCCATCTATGAAAATATAGCTTCTCAAATGAAAGACTTGTGATATGTAGTTTTTATTGTAAGTCTAATTAATGTCAGTCTTGTGTGGGCAATCTATATAAAACATTGTCCAAGTAAATATTGTTTGACTTAGGATAAACCAGATAAACCGTAAATTGGAAAATACAGCTAAACTTCTAGAGGTAAAATTTTAATATCTGCATTGGCTCTTGAGTTGTTTATATACCCATATACATTATGTTGTCTTGCTCTGTATATAAGTCTGCATTTGTTGTTGTTTTGCATGTTGTTCTGGCATCCTTTGCATGTGGCATTGTGGCCTCCGGCTATGACCCATGTGATCTATCCGATCCAATCCAGCCCACCCAACAAGACAACATGTTTTTGATCCATCTAATCCACCTAGATACACCTGGACCCAACTAGCAAGCTATAGCAATTCAACCCACATAACCCACCCAAATCCATTTTAACTCACCCATGCACAGGCCTAAGAGCATCTACCATATCACAATACCAGAGTTCTAGTCGGCCAAGTTGGCTCAGATGGTATGTATAGTAGTATTATGCTTGAACACTTGTAGTACGAAATTGTGTATGTATGCAATGCGAACAGTCCAGATTTTGGTCAGAACTGCTATCATTCTGCAAAGACCATTCATGCCACTAACTTTTATCCATGTTAGACATGGACTCCATAGGAGGTGGTACTCTCTAGCTTGCTCCGAAGAAGAATCTGGAAAAGCTATTCCAGTTTCTGAAATTGTGCACCTTGCTTCAGAATTTGCAGGGGAACTAAAATGCTGGTTTTGTGATCTGTAGAGTCAACTGTCCTTTTTCTTCGCACTGAACTGATGCATCTTTCATGTGGATAGTTTGTAAACAAGGAAACTAACTTGCCATTTATACAATATAGCAAAAACGAACTTGAGCAAATATTAAAATTCGCCTCTACACTTCAGTTTGCAAATTGATGTTTATCTAACATACCCAAAGCTAGTGTGCATTATCTAATGTGCCACTATTATTTAGGAGATGTCCATATATAAGCTAGTGTGCATTATCTATCTTTGTTCATAGATAATTAAGTAGTTCTGATTCTATTTTTATCCGGTTATTTGAATGCATACAAGTACCTAGTGTTAGTGTTTGTGGTTGTGCTCAGATGCCTTTCTTCCCCAGTGGTTGCAGCTGCTGCTGTTTGATATTTGTGTGCAACGGCAACTTGCTGTCCTACTACTGCTCTACTACTCCATAGTCTCTACTCTCTACTACTATTCTCTCTTACTATGTGGCTGGTGGCTACTAATCTTCTTTGTACTTGCTGTCTGCTCCTAGTACTTGGTGGCTGCTGGCCAGCTGCTCCTACTACTACTTGCTACTCCTACTACTCCTCTCTCTACTTACTACTATTGCTACTTATTATCTTCTGTCTTCTATCAACTCTTACTTCTAGTGGCTGCTGGTTGGTCTCCTACAACTCCTATTACTACTACTTGCTACTCCTACTACTACTCTACTACTATACTGTCCTCCTGCTCTTCTCCTACTACTCTACCACTCCTCTTCTACTACTACTTTCCTCTACTCCACTCTACTCCTCTCCCCTCTTAAGCAGCTGTTGCTTTTTTTGCTACTTCTACTACTTCCCTACTACTACTGTTTACTACTTGTACTTCTATCTTCTATCAACTACTTGTACTTCTATCAACTAATTCTACTACTTCCCTACTACTACTGTCTACTACTTTTGATTGTCCGATCTACCTATCAGGTTCGGAAGATATTAAGCATATGATGTTCATGTGTGATCGAGAAAAGTCAGTATGGCAGCTGTTGCTTTTTTTGGGAAGCAGCACCTGCTTTTTTTTGCCAAATCTCCCATCTCCTCTATTTTTGCCACCTTTCTTATCCTCTATGTTTGGGAAGCAGCAACTGCTTTTTTTTACACCTTTTCCTCTCTATGTTTGTTAAGCAGCTATTGTTTTTTTTTGCCAAATCTCCCCTCTCCTCTCCTCTCCTTTGTTTTGTCGATGATGAAATTGTCCAAGTCCATACATTATATGGAATATGACCTGATGATCAAGAACTTGTGAGGAACTTGACATCATTAGCAGTCGCCCCTACATTACCTTCTCCTCTCTTCTCTGATTATGATGCCTTGATGCTCCAAGTTCATGATCAAATGATGATTGACATGTTTCTGAGGCCTCTACTACTGCTACTACTCATTTTTTTTATATATTGTTGTTTTATAGGACTACTTTGGTTTATAGACCTTTTTTATTTCTTATACCTTCTCGCGTACCTAAAGCACACTTTCTTGCATCTATTAGAATAAAGCGCGAAATAATGTCACGGACACCAGATAGTGTAGCCCGATGCCCTAAGCGTGATGAGCAGCCAACCTATGAGGAGCAAGCACTAGAGGACCAGCTAACTCAAGAGCAGTTCGATAATGAGTTAGAAAAGGATCTAGAAGTGATGCTTACTTAGGAGCAGTGTGACGATAAGGAAGGGGGAGCAGAAAGAAGAGCAGGAGAGGCTGCTGAAGGCGAAGAAGAAGAGGATGATGATGATGATGACTCAAAAGATGGATATGAAAGTCCCAAGGATCCTTTCTCACGTTAAGCCAGAAGGAGGCTAATGGAGGAAGATTTGGACAAGGATTTTGACCCGAATAAGGAGGTAGGGAAAAAGCCTTAGCTTATAAATTTTGCTAAAGCTTTGGCTGTGTTACCTCTGCTAACACTGACCTGTCGTATATACAGGTCCCTCCTAAAACTCAGAAAAGACGACGTCGACGTCCGCGATATCTCGTTGGACAAGACGGAATAGAGGAAAGGAGAGCAGAGGCAATAGCCACAGAGACGGATCACGATGCCTCTGCTCCACAACCTCAAGACACAACCACGACTACCAAGCCTAAGTGGAAATGAGGGGATAGAAAAGGAAATCTATATCCAGATAAGACATGCTATGTGATAACAGAGGTCGGGCCAGCAGGGGAGATGCTTGAGCCAAATGAATTAAGAGGACGATTCTGTAATGCGATCAGGGCCCTAGTAAGAGATAAATTGAACCCAACAATCCCTAACTGGAAAGAGGTACCAGAGAACAAAAAGAATGAACTATGGGATAGGCAGCTGAAGCTCAATTTTAGATTTCTGAAGGGTAAGCACGAACTGGTAAAAAATGCTTTCAGGATGATGGGAGAGTCATTCCGACATTGGAGGTCGGAGCTCAACACGAAGTATATCCAAAAGGGGTTAACTCCCTTCAACGAGTTCGACAAAATAACTCCTAGTCAATGGGAGGAGCTCGTGGCTCAGAAGACTTCACCGGAGGCATTGGAGCTCAGTGCCTGTAACACCGAGCTAGCGAAGAGGAACAAACACCACCATCATCTAGGCCCTGGTGGCTACTATGCCAAGGAAGAGCAGTTTAGGAAGATGGACGAAGAGGCCACAGCTGCTGGAAATATCGATGTGACGAATTTGAAGGTACGCTCAAGGAATTGGATATATGCGAGGAGTACAGAATCATCCGATGGTAATCTTAAGTTTGATAAGCCGGAGACACAAGAGGCAGTATTAAGGATACTGAAATATGCTGAAGACAAGGAGAAAGGCTCATTCAATCCTTCCAGAGAGAGGGACGAGCTTAGCCTTGGCTTGGGAAACAAGGAGCACATAGGCCGCACCAGGGGGCTAGGGAAAAGGATGACATGGAAGCAAGGATTCGAAGAGGACAGGCACATGTACAAGAAACATGCAGAGACTGAGAGACTAGTCTTGAGCTCCAAGTGAAGGCTCTAGTTGTGAAGGCGCTGGAGGAGCAAGGACTGTCTACGGAGCCACGGATATTAGTGACGCCATCGGGAGAACTGGCATTAGTTGGCAGCCCTCCAAAAGTTCCTAGCAGCCAAGGTTCCACTGCAGCCACAACCCCATCGATCGCATTTGGAAACCAACTAGTTGCACCTTGGTGTTTCTCAGCGGCTGGCAGAACACTGTGATGGAGGTGGCAACGGGTGTGGCACATCCTCCCGGTGGCTTACACCATAATAATAAGATACCACCGGATTACACTAGGGTCGAGGTGCATACAGTGAAGCCCGAGTTCATGCAGTGGAGGATAGACTACGCAACTCTCGAGGGGCTGGTGTTACTCGGAGATGTTATGGGGCAGTTCATCCTCTGGCACAAACGGGACATTATATTGACTGCTTCTTCGCCGCCTCCCCCTCTCCCAAATTTGGAGCGAGTTGTTGAGGTCGGGGAGATATTTTCACTGTCTCATGACCACCATATTCCTGAGATGTCACATTCTTCCCCGCCTCCTAGCGAGCATGTGCCTGATGAGATGCCACAACCTTCTCCAGCTCATACCGAGCAAGTGCATGATGAGATGCCACAGTCTTCTCAATAAGCACAGCCGATACATGAACAATGAGTGCCTCCTGAAGAAGGTGATGCACAAGAAGATGAGGACGTGCCTGAATGGGAACTTTGAAAGAAGCGTTCAATCACCATAAGGCCAGTTTATGTTCCGATGAAAGATGTCTCGTCGGTGTCCAAGTGGTTTTCCCATGACCAGTTCAAGCCTAAGAACCAAGTTAAAAAAAGTCCCATCACGGGGTTCTAAGGAGGCCGTCACTAGCAAACTCCACCAAATTGCAAAGCAGTATCCAAATGTTGATGCCATCAAATGGTCAAAGGATTGCCCAAAAACATATGAAAGAGGCAAGCCCTTCCTACCAAACTGGGACATCCAGCGCCTACCACTTGGAATGAGAAGGTTCCATGAATGGTACTTGCGTGTTCTCCCAACGAGCATAGATCTCATACAAGCATGCTTCCCCACCGGCACATTTGGAAGCCCAGCCAGGAAAATTGTCTTTGACTTCAATGGCATGCACACATGCTTTCACCTAGGAGAAATGGAGATGAATCTAATTCACACGTGGTGCCTATAAGTCCTTGTCCTCTCGATATGATATGAATGTAATCTTTGAATTTTGTTGTAACTAACTCACGCCGTGATTTGTAGAATGCAAGTGCACATTGTCAAACAAATGCCAAGTGTGAAAGCCGGGTATCTAGACCCTCAAGCTATAGCCCAAACAAATTTTAATTACCCTAAACGGTGGACACTGGATGCCAAAGAGCTAGCTGCTGCAAAGACTCTTTGGGAGAAAGAGCGCATCCGTACGGTGAAACTAAGGGAAGGGTCCCTTAAGGTTGCGGCATACATTGCCCTGGCTTTCAAAACTCTCCAACAACACTCTACTATATGGCTACCATACAACTTTGAGTAAGTTCAACTCCATACTTAAAGCTTTGTTCGATATATTTTATTCGATGCAAAAGAGCTTATCTAGTTCTATGATTAAATTCATGCAGCAACCACTAGATTTGTATAGTCGTCGATGTCGGGAGGAGCATAGCATGGGTCTTTGATTCAATAGATAGGGACCCGGTGACATACAAAGACTTCATATCGATTCTCAAGACGTATACATATGTTTGTATACGTACTTGTAACGTTCACTTTTGGATTCTAACAAGTTGTATTTGCTAAAATAATTCGAACAAGGCATTTAGGTTCTGTGTCACTAATCATCACGGAAGGCATGATCCAACAAGGAAGGAAAAGCTGGCTATAAAAACACTATGTGCGGTAAGTGTAATTTACTTCTTTAGTACTCCGTTACATGGCTGTCAAAAGCATTACTTAACATTTTATATGCAAAGCACACAGTGCCCCAAGCAGAAGCCTGGGAGTGTACATTGTGGATACTATATATGTTCTATGATGAGTAACACCGGTGCCTACAGGAGACACCCCTTAAGGGTAAGTTTGAACCTCTTCACCCGTAGTATAAAAACTTCGTACATGGTATGAAATACTAAACCGAAATTTGTTCTCTTGTAGTGGAGAGAAGAGAAAGGAATGAAAAGAGACCCATACAAGGATGACCAACTCTTAGAGCTCGTAGGCGACCTTTGCAACTTCATATTGGACCAGATTGTACACGTCAAAGGCGCCTACCATGACCGAGAGTCTGTGTTAGGTACAAATCCTCAGTACCAACACCTTTGTGAGACTGAAAGGCTAGCTCTAGGACATTGATAACAATGTGTATGGAATTTGTATATTTAATAATGGATTGTATATATTCTTGTGAATTGGACTTGTAATTGTAGTTTATATAATACTCTTGTGCTTGTAGTCACGGTCGTGGGGCATTCGGCAACGCGAACGCGGTTCGGAACGTTGGTCGAGGGGCGTTCGGCAACGCGAACGCTGGTCACGAGGCGTTCGGCAACGTGAACGCGGTTCGGAACATTGGTCGCGGGGCGTTCGGCAACACAAACGTTGTTCGGAACATTGGTTGCGGGGTCATTCGGCAACGCGATTTTGAATTGTAAATTTGAATTTTTTTATGGGAAAACATACTGTAGGGGTGGTTCTAGATTGAACCGCCCCTACAAATAGGTATTTGTAGGGGCGGCTACAAATTGATTTATAGGGGCGGCCTGGGAACCGCCCCTATAAATGCATGATTTGTAGAGACAGTTCAGTAGGGGTGGCTGGCCAAACCGCCTCTACAAAGGGTTACGAGCCGCCCCTAAAAATCGATTCTGTAGTAGTGTACACTGGCGGTTTTCTTAAGAACACCTATATATGTATATTGGTGGTTCTTATTCATGGGCCCACAAGTCTATTTCTACTAACGCCAACCACTTATGAACCACCCGTGAGAAAAAATCCAGGTGCTAAGAAAAACAGTTTTTGTACTAGGGCATGACTCTTGATCCACGAGATCCACGAGGGTCAAGAAGGTACATGAATTTCTCTTCTGTTAAGAGTTCTTCACTTTCGAGAGTTTCATCATTTCATAAAAGATTAAATAAAAGTAACTTGGCTACTCAAAAGTTGAGACTATGTTTGGCGCATTACTTTTTTGAGCACTTGATGAAATAAATAAGTCCACAACATTTTCATTATTTATCCTTGCTTTACTCTCATACTCCCAATGGCATTTATCCTGAAAGCAAGATGCCCAAGAGGGAAGGTGAATTGGGCTAATTCTAAATTCTTTACAATAATTAAACCCTACACTTAGCTCACTTCACCCCTTGTGCCTAGAATGTGTTTCTATTGATCTTACGCACAAAAGTTTTGAACCCTAGGTTCCAATCCTACTCTAGCATGACAATTCTAGGAATATAAAGACACGAAATGAATTGCTCAAATGTAAATGCTCAAAGTAAAGAGAGAGAGAAAGGAATGCAGCGATGTTTTCCTGAGGTATTGGAGAGTCGCCACTCACCACTAGTCCTCGTTGGAGCACCACGCAAGGGTGTAGCTCCCCCTTGATCCACGCAAAGCATCAAGTGCTCTCTACGGGCTGATTCTTCGACACTTTATCGCGGTGAATCACCCACAACCGCTCACAACTTGAGTTGGGTCATCCACAACCTCCACCGGATGATCACCAAACTCCCAATCACCACCGAGCCGTCTAGGTGATGGCGATCACCAAGGGTAACAAGCACAAACTCTCACTTGACCACGACAAGCCTAATGAGAAGGGTGGATGCACACTTGCTACTCTCCTTGCACTAATGAGGACCTTAATCTTGCATTCTCAAATCTCAATCACTTCACTAGGCTCTTGCTCTTCCTTGCACTCTCAAGGTGTTTCTCAGCTGAACAAATAGACAAGAGTCCTCTCTTGGACGAGTGGAGTAAGTATTTATACCCCTCATTTAAAACATAACGTTTGGAGGCTGAGTCAGCATTCTACAGGGTGACCAGACGCTCCAGTCAGGGTAACCGGACGCTCTGGTCAGTTATACCCGTAAAGAGCCGTTAAGTTCTGATCGGACTCTGACCAGCGTCTGGTCAGCACTGACCGAACGCGTTCGATCAAGAAAAACGTTCTCTGGAACCTTACTGATGTTGACCGGACGCTGGCACCTAGAGTCCGGTCACTTCACTGTTCAACGTCCGGTCAGTTACCGAATCCTGACCAGCGTCCGGTCAGCACTGACCGGACGCGTCCGGTCAAGAAACAGACTCTCTGGAACCTCTCTGGAGTTGACCGGACACAGGCACCCAGCGTCTGGTCCAACCTCCACTCAGCGTCCGATCAGTACCAGACGACTTCAGTTGATCAAATGAACTGATCGGACTCACCCTTTAGCGTCCGATCGTAACTAGACCAGCGTCCAATCAGTCATTCGACCCTTCATTCACTTCCAACTCGAAATCCTATGTGAATGAAGTTTACTCCAATTGATCTTAGGGCTACTCCTGAGCTATCTAATGCTAGGTTTGACAAGTGTGCACCACACCTAACCCACTAGACTTACCAAGGTCAAGCTAATAGTCCATACCTCCCTTAATAGTACGGCCAAAGGAAAAATAAAGTCCTAAACTACTCTAAGTGTCTTTTTAACACCAAACGATACTTAGAACTAGTCCGTCTTTAACCTTGTCGTCCATCATTTGAAAACCAAAACGATTTCCATCGACGGGGGCATGACAACCATGATTGCCCAATCAATTGCCATTACCATGATCTAACTTAAATTGCCTCTGCAAAACACACATTAGTCATAGTAATCTCGTGTTGTCATTAATCACCGAAACCTAACTAGGGGCATAGATGCTTTCATATCCCACGCAAAAAAGAAAACGACATTTCAATTTAAACTTTCTGCACTTTTCATGTGTAATATGCAATACCTTCTTTCTAATCAATTCATCGACTTTCAGTGATCCCTTTCCGATATACTAAGTGATTGTCTGTGCGTTACAATAGGAGCAAAGATGTTTAGTATGGCTAAGCCAAAAATCAAAACCATGGTAATTATTCACTTTTGCACTTGTGTTGTACTATGATAATTGATCTTCGCAACGTGTTGTTTATAGCAAATCATTTTTTACATGAATATTAATAAGGCTTGAACAATTAGCACTAAGGCATATAAATTAAACTTGTGCATCTTTAAATTTGTGCGTCTGATAGTGCCTTGTTTGGGGCCCTTGCAATGGCACCCCATAGCTAGCGTTGGTCTACGAGTTGTCGTCCCTGCCATTACGTGTGGCGCCTTAACAAATCTCATTGGTGTCGCTTTCAATAATGACCCCCAACCTGCCCACATTTGTGCTTTTGCTTAAGGACAATAACATGGGCATTTGATTCCAGTTTTGCCCCTCCAACGATACTGAGCAGAAAAATCTCATCCGCCCCCACCTTCCTCCTACCTAAAATTGCGAGTTAATTAGATTGGAGCTCGAGTGATGATAAGATGCGGCTCGTATACGACGAGAAACTCCTACACTGCAAGTCTGCAACCTTCTGTTTTAGCAACAAAAAAAGACATCTTTTATGGTTTGGTCAATCTATTACTCCGTATGTGCAGTGGTTTAAATAACACTTCTTTGACCTATCCTCTCATCAGTTGTCAAATATAATGGTTTGTTAGTTGTTATACTCAAATCATCATAAGTATATTTATAGAAAAGAGTAGTAACATCTACCACACTCAAAAAAATTATTAAAATAATATTCACCCTGTTCACTTATGCTGAAATTTAGCTTATGCTGAAATGTTGTGAGAAAAAACAACATTACATGACTGAAAAGTAGCTCAAGCGAACAGGGCGATTATATCTAACAAAACTTACTTGATATCATCGTATTATTATTATTATTATTATTATTATTATTATTATTATTATTATTATTATTATTATTATTATTATTATTATTATTATTATTATTATTTTCTATAAACTTGGTCAAACTTAGTGTACATTGACTTAGGACAACAACAAAAAATCATTATATTCCAAAACATAGTAGGTATGTGCTAGAACAAGTGCATATTGTTGTGTAGTTTTGGAAGTTTCGATTACTACTTCTATGTTTACTACTTCCTCTATTCTAAATTATAAGATGTTTTATCTTTTCTACATACATAGTTTTTTGCTATACACTAGATACATAACAAAAATAATATATCTAGAAAAATCAAAACGTCGTATAATTTGGAATGAAGGTAGTACCTTACATCCTATCAAAACAATAAAACAATGGTCCATTTTGATTTTAAAGATATGTTGTTAGGATTAGTGTTGGCTAGAAAACACCTTCATGACAAAACCCAAACCACTCAAGTTTCAATCCATAATTCATACCCAATTTTTGTACATTACTATTATTTAATTATCTTTACAACTGTATGTGATTTTAATAGTCAATCTAAATTTAATAATAAGCTTTCCATAATATTTGAACACAACACTTTTCTAGATACATTTATACTTAGTTATTAAAGCATGACATTACTAAATCTTTAGCTCCAAAAAGGACCTGCATCATGTTTACCGATTAAAATGGTTAACCAATTACTTTGCACCAAACCTTCATTTTCGATTAGTTGACAATCAAGTTTACCTACATAAATATTCCATTGTCACAAAAGAAGGCAATACAACCACAACCAACAGCTCTTCTAACCATCTAACCATGATAATAATATTAATATTACATAGTTTAGAAAAACATAGCTAGGACCTACGAGTACGTACTAAACTAGCGAATCGAATTGTTGACAAGTATTGTAAAAAGAACGTGCATAACATGTTGCTCCTATGCCCTGTGTGTCTAGCAATTTTGCTGGCGGATGATGTATGATAGTGATGAGTGTGTGACAGATCATATTTGTTTAAACCAAAAACAGAAAAAGAGAGAGAAGGAAGAACCCATCAAAAAGGATACACAACGAATGCATATTTGGCTATGGGGGGAGGCTCTCTTGAGTATAGTACCTCCATTTAGTCTTTCCAGGAGGGTACTGGGAGAGAGAGGGGGCGGAGGGAGAGGAGAGAGAAAGAAGGGGACTAGATTGACGCGAGGATGGACAGGTACTTCCTACTGCTTCGTCTTCACTCACGTCAAATTTGATGTTTCTAGCCGGTGCATCTTTCCTATAGTGGATTCTTGCCTTGGTCTCAAGCAGTCAAGCTTCCTTAATTGTCTGGTGCCTTGTTCAGTTCCTCCGCAGTTTTGTGTGGATTTGGTTCTTGCCTATATTCTTGCTTCCGCATCAATCTATTCATTTGTTCCTTCCGCTGGATCTTTGGAAACTGTTTCTTTGAATTATCGGTTGGGAAGCACGTTCTTGATTTTCAATCTACTCTTTCTTGGTCCGGCAATAGAACAAGAACAAAGGGTCTTCCTCTTCCATGGTGTTTGTTGGGACTTCACTTTTGCTGATTTGTTATTATTTTAAGCTATTTTGTGAGAACTTTAGGATAAACTTGGGTGGGCTGTATGTGTGATTTTTCATATTTTGTTGTGTTATATGTTCCATTACCAGCGTGGTTTATGTGATCTGTGTCAAATATGTTCTGCTTGGAATTTTAGTTGTTATTCCCCTGGTTAATGATAGGTCTCTGAAAGCATCTAGGCCCCTAATTAGGTTTCGGTGATTAATGACAATATAAGATTACTATAACTAACTTGTGTTTTGCAGAGGCAATTAAGTTAGGTCACGGTAATGGAGATCGATTGGGCAATCATGGTTGTCATGCCTCTACAATGGAAATCGTTTCGGTTTTCAAATGATGGACGACAAGGTTAAGGATGGACTAGTTCTAAGTGTCGTTTGGAGTTGGAGAGACACTTAGAGTAGTTTAGGACTGTGTTTTTCCTTTGGCCATACTATTAAGGGGGGTATGGACGGGTAGCTTGAACTAGGTAAGTCTAGTGAGTTAGGTGTGATGCACACTTGTTAAAACTAGCGCTAGGTAGCTCCTACATATGCCTAAGATCCAATGGAGCAAACTTCATTCACGTATGATCGAGAGTTGGAAGTGAATGGAGGGTTAAATACTGACCGGACGCTGGCGCAGAGTCCGGTCAGTTCATTTGACCGAGAAGAAATCGTTCGGTGCGACCGGACGCTGGAAGGTCATGTGACCGGACACTGAGAGCCAGTGTCCGGTCATTTCCAGTAAGGTTCCATAGAGGGAAAATCGTGACTGGACGTGTCCGGTCACACTATAAACACTGGAGTTCGGGGAGAACTGACCGGAGCGTCCGGTCACCCCACAGAGGCACATAACGGTTCGTTTTTTAGCCCATATTATAAATAGAAGCTCCACTCGTGTGTGGAGTTACTTTTGCTCATTCAACAGCTAAAACACACCTTAGAGAGTGCCAAGAAGAGCAAGGTCCTAGTGAGGTGATTGAGATTTGAGAATCCCAAAGAGAGCCCTCATTAGTGAGATCAAGAGTAGCAAAGTGTGCATCCATCTTTCTCCCTAGGCTTGTCATGGTCAAGTGAGAGTTCGTACTTGTTACTCTTGGTGATCGCCATCACCTAGATGACTTGGTGGTGATTGGAGAGCTTGGTGATCATCTGGAGAGCTTGTGGATGACCCAACTCAAGTTGTGAGCGGTTGTGGGCGATTCACCGCGACGGAGTGTCGAAGAATCAACCCGTAGAGAACACTTGATCCTTGTGCAGATCAAGGGGGAGCTACACCCTTGTGTGGGTGCTCCAACGAGGACTAGTGGGGAGTGGCGACTCTCCGATACCTCGGCAAAACATCGCCGCGTTCCTCCTTCTCACTTTACTATGAGCATTTACTTTGAGCAATTCAATTCTTATCATTTACATTCTTAGAATTGCCATGCTAGAGTAGGATTGGAACATAGGTTACAAGTCTTTTGTGTGGTAGAACAACTAGAAACACTTTTTAGGCACAAGGGGTTAATTGGGCTAAACGTTGGATTTAATTATTGCATAGAAATTTAGAATTAGTCCAATTCACCCCCCTCTTGGGTATCTTGATCCTTTCAATTGGTATCAGAGCCTTGTGCTCACATATTTAGGCTTAACCACCTAGTGAAAGATGTCTCACGGGGATGGACCACCTCCTATCTTTGAAGGGGACGATTTTCCTTATTGGAAAATTCGTATGGAGGCGTACCTAGAAGCTCTAGATGTTGGAATACTTAGAGCCGCCTCACAAGGTTTCCCAAAACCTCAGGATGCCGCACACCCACAAGGCGATGAGTTGAACTATGAAAAATGGAATACAAAGGCTAGAAACACCATATTTAGAGGCCTTTGTAAAGATGTGTTCAACCAGGTGAGGAACCACAAAGACGCCCATGCACTATGGTCGGATGTTTGTGCGCTCCATGAGAGAACAAAGAGTGAGCGTGAGGAACGCTATCATCTTGTCATGAAAAAGCTCAACTCTTTTGAAATGCTTCCTAAAGATTGTGCTAATGAAATGTATTCACGTTTGAATGTTCTTGTAGAGGAAGTCAATGGGCTTAGACCCACTCAAATGCAACCATCCGATGTTGTAAGAAAAATCTTGAGTATTCTCCCCATTGACAAATATGGGCACATTGTGACCGTGCTACATCAAGGTGATCTTTCCACCGCCACACCGACACAAATCTTGAGAGAGATCAATGCTCATGAGATGTACATGCACATCACACCTCAAGATGGCTCATCCTCTACAAAGAAGAAAGAAAAAGATTTAGCATTCAAAGCTAGCCAAGAGAAGGGCAAAGCAAGGCTTGAGTATGAGAGCTCAAGTGATGATGAAGTTGATGATGAAAGCCTTGCTCTCATGGTAAAGAAAACCGCCAAGATGCTAAAGAAGCTCAACAAGAGTGGCATCAAGTTCGATGGCAAGAAGAAGTTCTTCACAAGCTCAAGAAGAAAGCCAATCTCCAAGATGGATTGCTACAATTATGGTGAACTTGGTCATCTAGCTCACCAATGCACAAAGCACAAGAAAGACAAGTTCAAGAGCAAGAACAAGGGCAAGAAAGATGACTCAAGCAATAAAGATGAAGATGAGAAGAAAAAGAAAAAGTCATACAAGAAAAGAGATGGCAAGAAGAAAGACTTCCATAAGAAGAAGAAGAGTGAAAAGGTTTACATCGTCGGTGATTGGCTCACGGACATTGATTCATCTAGTGGATCGTCCGATGATGATAGTGACGACGAGAAGGTGGCCGCTATTGTTATTGATTCTTCATCATCTTCACCGCCACCGCCGCCGTCATCCTCTACACACCTATGCCTTATGGCCAAAGGTAAACGAAAGGTATCACATGATGATGATAGTAGTGGTGATGATCATGCTCATAATGATGATAGTGATAGTGATAGCGATGATGATGTATATGAATCACCTACTTATGATAATCTTGCTAAATTGCTAAAGAAATACACTAAGATCATTATAAAGACTAGAGCTAAAAATGAAAAGCTTGAGATTAAGAATGATTCTCTCTTAGCTAAATATGACATAGCCAAAAAATCTAGTGTTGAGCTTAGAGAAGCAAATGAAGCTATGTCATCCAAACTCAAGCAGCTCAAATCTTCTAAGAAAGAGCTTAAAGACAAACATGATAAACTTGAGTGGGTGCACAAAGAGCTCATCACTAGCCACAACAAGCTAAAAGAAGAATATACTACCCTTAAGATTAATCATGATAGTCTTATCATTGCTCAAGAATTTTTATCCAATGAGCCACATGATGCTACTAACCATGTTGTTAAGATTGATATAGCTACATCATGTGATGACTTGATCATTGAGAGCATTGAGCAAGGTTCTAGTAGCAAGGGCAAGCAAGTGGTTGAGGCCGATGATTATGATGAGTTTGTTAAGGTCAAGAATGACAATGTAAAGCTCAAGAAAGATCTTGAAGAAATAAAAAGCCACAACACCATTGTGCTAGAAACTCTTGATCATGATGGTGACTTGATCCTTGAGAATGAGAAGCTCAAAGAAGAAAACAAGAAACTCAAGGAAGAGAAGAACAATGATGCTCTTAAGGAAGAGAACAAGAAGCTCAAGTTGGAAAAAGAGCATCTCAAGATTGGATTGAGCAACTTCACTAGAGGCAAGTGTCTTCAAAGTGAGCTTCTAATGAATACTGTCATGAAAATGAATAGAAGTGGCATTGGGTACATGGCAAATCAAGAGAAGAAGAAGGCTCAATCTCAACAACAACAATCAAAGTCAAAGCCAAAGCCAAAGAGATGCTTTGAGTGTGGACAAGAAGGCCACTTTGCTCATGAATGTCAAACTCTACCACCACAACCCTTGCCCAAGCATGCTAGACCCTTTGCCTTCAATGCTCACTACATGCTTAGAAAGGATTCTAGTGGAAAGATAAAAGTGATGTTCTTAGGACCTCCAAATAAGAATAGGCCTAAGAAAATTTGGGTTGCTAAGTCACTTGTTGAGATGGTGAAGGGCCCTCAATAAGTTTGGGTTCCTAAAGCTTGATCTCTTGTGTGTAGGTGAACTACAAGACCGGTGGAAGTCATTGGGTTATTGATAGTGGTTGCACACAACATATGACTGGTGATCGTCGTATGTTCACCTCACTAGATGAAGAAGTAGATAGATAAGAAAGAATCACATTTGGAGATAACTCAAAGGGCAAGGTTAAAGGATTGAGCAAAGTGGCTATATCAAATGATCATTCAATCTCTAATGTACTATATGTTGCTTCACTGAGTTTCAACTTGCTATCCGTTGGGCAATTGTGTGACCTTGGTTTCCAATGCTTGTTTACCAAGAAGGAAGTTGTTGTATCCAAGAAGGATGATGATCAAGTTATATTCAAAGGATTTAGATACAACAACTTATATCTAGTGAACTTCACCTCCGAAGATGCAAACTTGAAGACTTGCCTATTCACCAAAACAACACTTGGGTGGCTATGGCATAGAAGACTTGCTCATGTTGGGTACAAGGTCTTGGCATGTTCTCTGGTAGTCTGCTGTTGTCAGATGTAGTTGTATGGTGGTGGTTGAAAGTAAATACTGTTTGTTCACGAGTTGTACAATGTTGGTATATTCTTCCGAATATGCTTGTTCTTGAGTACTGTTCCTTCATGTCTGAGTCCTCTTTCATTGAATTCTGTCTTTTCACTGTGTCCTTTGTCAGGTTTGTTCCATTGGTGCTCCCGGTCCATGTGCACCGCTTCTTTGGTCTATAAATATCCTCCTGGTGTGTTGTTTTGATAAATCAAGCATTTTGTTGCGTGATCTGAAATATCTGAATTCATGAATATGATAGATTGTGAAGTAGAGCAGCCCCCGGGCATATTCTGTAGTTCTTGTACATCTTGTCGTAGCTAGAGGGAGTCTTGTGATAGGAATTAGAGGTAGACTAATCCCGCAGCAGCATTGTACTTGGAAGTACGTGGTGGTAGCTAGAGGAAGTCTTGTGATGTGGGATATGTTCCTTCATCCAGCAGTTCTAGGTTGATCCTCACCGCCTTCCCTAGAGACTGTCCGGTGCAGATCAACACCATATCCAGCATCACATCGGACTTGGGTAGACAGATGCCTGCCGGCTTTCCCTGGTCTATGTTGTCCCGCCGTGCTGCTAATTTCCGGCTTGGATGCACTACGCCCGTCCTTTGAAGAAAACAGTGTAGCCGAGTGTGGTTTGTTCTACCAAGTAGCAATTTGGAACACGTAGTCGTTCCAGAGCCTAGCTGTGTTCGGGTTCCTCTTTGCTACCTTGTTTGTCGTAGTACCGAGTTCATTGGGTCTTGTAAGATGTGTAATCTTCTATTTTTTAAAGCCATTTGTAATGGAAAGAATCCTGTCTTCCGAGTTGTCATTCTTTTTTTCTGCTGAAGTCCTGGTTGTTTATGAGATTCTCGAGTTCTTTCTATAAGAACTCGGGTTCTTATGTTCCTTGTGGGGTAACCCTTCGCTGCTTCATGGTTGATGAGTTCTTTTTGTAGCAATATGATAACTCCGCCGTGGTGCTGGATGGATAAGTTTGAAATCTGCCCGTTGAACTATACCATTGTGTGGATTTGTGCCGTCTGTCATTTTAGTTGTGTCAGTAAATGGACTGTTGTGTCCTCATGTCGTGTTAAAACGGGCCCGATGGGCCGCGTTTTACTGCTGTAAAATCTATTTAAAGGCCTTTCGTCTTATTTTTCTTTACTGCCCTGCTTTTGCCTTGAAACCCTAGTCTTCAAAGTGGTAACATCCCTGATGTTAAAAAGTAATTCAATTTTTATCATGATCATCATTATGCATAATCATCATGCATCAACTCATGAATACATTTCATGCTTATATTATAGCATGCCAAGGTTATTTATGGAGTGTTTTATATATTACCAGAAATAATGTTAATGCCAAGGATAGTGAAAACTTTGATATGCATACACTAAAACAAGTCCACCTTTTATGTTGTTGTATGTATTGACTTGTATGGTTTGACTCACGTTCGAAATCTTTATATTGATTTGAATTTCCGAAAACCCTAATTTTTAGTGTTTAAGTTTACCCTGGAAAAACCCATTTCAAAATCTAAGCACATTTTGGGGTTGGGCCTAAAAGCAAAAGTGTAGAGTTTGTCGAGTTGTACAAAGTTGGTTTTTGGAGTTTTCAAAGTTGTTTTATAAAAATTGAAGTAAATTGAAAAGGCGTAATTCTTTAAATGTCCCCTTTTTGAATTCAAACTTGCATTTGAAAATGTAGAACGAATTTGGGTATGGTGATAAAAGCAAAGTTGTAGAACTTTGGATTTTGAACAACTTTTATTTTTGGAGATTTTTGAGTTGTTACATAAATTTGGGAGTAATTGGGATTTTAAAATGAATGGCAATTTGGTAATTTTGATGAATAAGATGCAATGAACATTTGTCACCGCCGGCGAGCTTCTTTCTGCTTCCAGGCGCGGTCGTGGCCGTCTTTGTGCATCGCGCTACGTGGAGAAGGCTACGTCGTGGCTTCCTCTTGCTTCTGGCCAGCCTTTATAGCCAGGGCATCGCCGCCGTTCTTCTTTTCTCTTCCTCTGCTTTTCCAGTCGCGACCGTCCAACTCCGTCGAGCTAGCGCCGTCGCCGTGGTGCATTTCCTGTCGCAGCAAAGCTTGCCACAGCTTCGCTTGTTCCTTGCGCACCCAGCCAACCAACCTTGGTCACTTGATTTTGCTGCGAAACACCATTCTTCGCCTTTCTTTCTCGTGGCCGGCAGCACCGCCGTCGAGTGAGCGCCGTCATGGCCAGCGCTCTGCGATGAGTCTTTGCTCTTGCTCGGTGTAGCTCCAGCTTCGCCATGTTGTCGTGGTGTTTTGTGCCTAGTTGATTGATCATTTCACCCACCACAGCCACTAGAACATCGCCGTCGTCGTTGCTCGCGCCGCCGTGGTCGCTGTGACCGTCGACCCGTGTCTCCGTTGCTCCTCTGGTCTTGCTCTCTGCTCAGTCGTGTTCGGGGTGAGCTGCTGAACCTTCCTGTGTCGTTTGTTTAATCGCTACCGGTCCCGTTTCGTCGGAGTCGCGCAGCCGCGCCATCGTGGCCGCCATGGCCGGTGCCGTGCTCGTTTCGTGCAGTGATCGATGCAATTAGTGACATCAGTAGGTGCGCATAGTCGTAGTGAGCATGTTGATGCCTTCGCCATCGCCGGTGACCTCGCTATCGGCGAGATTTCACCGATCAAATCCGCTGTCGCCGTGGTCAGCGCGGGAGGAAGGGGATGACAAGTGGGGTCGGGTTGTCAGTGACTCTGTGTTTGAAAATGAGTTTTTCTATTTTGCAGATTTGAATGAATAGTGATGTGATTTGTTATTTTTGTGTAGATTTAATTAGAGCTCCAAAAATTATGAAAATTTTTGTGTAACCTCTCTGTGATGTACACTATTTACAAAAAATATGAACTGTTGATTTTCAGTACTTTTTGAATGTGATAAAAATTGCTCAATTAATTAATAAATGAGTTTTCATGATTTTTCTAGGCTTTATTATTTATCCAAAAATTATGAAAATTGTTTTACCACTTAGTTATCATGTGATGAACCTTTACAAAAATTTTGAGCTCAATTGAAACAAGTTGATTTATTTCATAATTTTAAATTAAATAATTAATTCATAAAAGCAAATAGTAACCTTTAATGATTTAGGTTTGGTTTGATTTTTGGATTGAGTGATGACCTTCGGTCATTAGTTGGTAATGATACTTGGCAATGGAATTAAGTGTTATGAAAAAGGTTTAGTTAGTTTGACTTGTAACTGTACCGCGAAGGAAAGTTGTATTCAAGTTGTTAATTTTGCATACATCATCGAGCATCATGTTTTATATCTCGCATCATGTTAAACATGACATTGTTACTACGTGTAGTGAACGAAGGTGAGCACATGGTAGATAATCTAGTTGTGGAAGAAGTTAATCCGTCTGTGGAGGTTGGAATTGAGATAGGTGGAACGACTCCGAAACCTAACTTTTCCGTCAACGAAGGCAAGCCCCAGATGCATTTAAACCTACCTTGTGTTTTACAAATTTATATCGCTTTTGCTTTTATATACTGCATTAAGTGATTAGGAGTTGTGTGAAAACCTAATTGGTGCATTACCAATCTTGTTTTTCTATATCTACCTTGTTACCAGTTTTACTTCGTAATTGCCTAGTTATGCTTAGCCATGCTTAGATAGATAAAGGTCGGGTGATTACCTGTCACCTCCAAGTTTTAAATGGATCTATGGTTATGTTTGTTTACTTATGTTATCATGATATATGAGCATGTGGAGTAATAAATCTAGACCGGGTGAACTCGGTGTGTGTGAGCCATAAGACATGGAGGTCTTGTGAGCGGGTCCTTTCCGCCTGTGTCGATTAAGGCCCATCCGTTGTTGAACTGTGTGAGATGAGACTTTGTAGTACTAACCACATACTCCGGTAAGCCTTAACTTGGTGATTCTATTACGAGAATGGCTACTCACGCACTGGGAGTGGAGAGATGGCGAGAATAGCGTGTACCCACGTGGCAATGGGCTGGATTGGTGGAGTACTGTATTCTTGGGTGGCGCGGACCTGTTCTTGTTTTAGAGGACCTTAGGGTAGGTTGGTATATGTAGGTCGGGGACCTGCATATGTCGTGTGGTCTAGAATTCCCAGCTGGGTTATAATCGGTTCGAATCGTCGTTGCTCCTCGGTTATGGAGACTCAACTCTCTGTTCATCATCGTAGTTTAATAACTGGAACTCGAGTAAGGTTTGAGAAAGAGTTTGTTATGAAGTTCATGATCTCATTACAGATCATGGCAGATTCATATATGGTTCTTACGAAGTTTTATATGTGAAAATAAAGAATTTGTTAAAGAGCTTTTACGCAAAAGAACTTTGATTATTGCTAAAGCCCTACCTTGAATCCCTGAGCCTACATTCCTAAGTTTTATCAGTTTTTATTTGGGTTAAGTCTTGTTGAGTACTTTTGTACTCAGGGTTCCTTGACCCTTGTTGCATGTGAGCCTCATGAGCAGGTCTGTTTTGGACCGTGTTGCATGACGGTTGTTCGATCCGATGACAAAAAGTAAATGTGTGGCCCTTGGGCAGGGCGGTTTAATTGTGTGTTTTGTATTATGTTATAATGCCACTCCACTGCTACAGTTGTATTATTAATCGAACTTAGTTTGTAATGTTTGAAATAAATGTTTTGTAAACTAAGTTATTGTAAGACTTCCGCTATTTTTACTCTGATGTATCTATTTGAATAAACTGTTGTAATACTGCAATGACTCTATAATGGTATCCTGCTCGGAAATCATGGATGTTTCGGGGTTCTCCGAGGACACCCGACAGTCTTCTTAAGTTACCAGGAACATATGCATAGTTATTAGAGGTCATTGGACAGTGACAGATGCATGTGGGCCCTATAATTTAGAAGGTTCTGCCACAAAAGTTCCACCGCCGCCATTGTCACCATCATCTGAGCGTCGCCGCCTGAGCATCACCTTTCATTAGTGCTTTTATTGCTTTCGCTAGTATATGGGTAGGAAGAAAGCAGCGAGCAAGTCCTAGGTAGCCTTTGTGGACGAGGAGGCCTCGCTTTCCATGATCGAGAATCAAGAATTCATGGCCATGAAGGCTGCTCAGAAGATCTGGCCGGCTCCGACTACAACTGAGGATCAGTTGCACGCGAGCTTGTCAGTGATGGTCTGATCCAGAGCAAGGATATCGCTGATTGGAGAGCTCTAGGCGAGCATCGGGTCCCTACTCCAGGTCCTGGTGAGATTATTCTTTTCGTCTCCTTTATCCGTGCCGGACTCTGCCTTTCGGCTTCTGCTTTTCTTCACCAATTTCTCAGCTATTTTAGGATTAACCTGAATCATCTTGCTCCTAATGTTGTCCTTCATCTTTCTGTCTTTGTTCATCTTTGTGAAACTTTCCTTGGAATTCCTCCTTCTCTTTCTTTGTTTCGTTACTTCTTTCGTCTGAAGCCACAACCCCGCCGCGATGACACCAATGTTCTTGGTGGCTGCGGAATTCAGTTTCGTCAGGGTCTTAAGAGCAAATTCTTTGACTATGACCTGGTTGATTCTGTGAGGGATTGGCATGCCGACTGGTTTTATGCCACCAATTTGATTCCTCCTCTTTCCGTTCATTCTGGATCTGGTCCCTTGGTTAATGACCGATGGGAAAAGAACCCTCTGACAACGGATGAGAGCCAAGTGATCAAGTCGTTTCTTGAGAGGATATGTACTCTGAAGCAGTAGGGCTTGACCGGCTTTGGTATCGTCTCTAGTTTTCTTCGCCGCCGTGTTCAGCCTCTGAAGGAGCAAGAGAATTTTGGGTTTGAGTACTCTAGCGTGGAGGACCCTTCTCGTATGGTCCCTGCCCTTGAGTTGACTAATGAGGAGGTGCTCGAGCGTCTTCAGAAGATGCTGAAAGGAGTAAGCGTCGTCCTGCTTGTTGTCCTTGAGTATAGTGCTAACAACCCGCCTCCTGCTGTGAGTTATTTTTTCTTATGCGGGTACTTTTTGTATTTCTTTTGCTGTCTCCACTTTTGCTTAATCTTTCTTGTCTGGTTGTTTTACTCTTTTTATAGGAATTGGGGCGTAACTTTGTTGATCCGATCCCCCTTGGTGACTGCCCTGCCATTGTGGGGACTGGGGATAGTCTTGCTAGGGCTTCTTTAACCAGTAAGTTTCAAACCACCACAATGTTTCCTAGTGTTTCTTCCACGGTTTCTGATGTATATGTGGAGTATGTTCCTCATCCAGTTCCTCGAGGCCCTCGTAGTGTCAGAAAGAGGGGGTGAGCTGAGGGTTCTTCTTCTAGTTTGTCCGTTGCCAAGAAGTCTCGCTAGTCGAGTACTCATCCAGGTACTCCAGTTGTAGGTAGCGTGCTCCTAGGTGAGCATATTAATATGTTTTGTCTTTTTGTGGTTTTTTTATGCCTTGAACCGAGTACTTTTCTCCTTTTTTAGATGGCGCTATGGCTGCTTTGCTTGAGAGTGAGGAGGATGAGGACGATGATGCGCCCCTTGTCCTACGTCGGTGAGTTGTTTCCCTATTCTTTTCTGTTGTTGAACACCTCTTCTTGTTCTAACTTTGGTCTTGTCCTCTTGTAGTAAGCGGCCATCGAGCTTGAGTTATTCTAGGGCTTCGGTACCGGCTGCGTCGCTCCTGTCGCAGAGCGGCGGTGATGTTTTTGCTGCCATAGTTCCTCCTGTAAGGTCTTTTTTTGGTTTCATGAAGAAGAAGATAGCCGAGTGAGTGATTCCTTGTTATGTTTCTTTACTTCTGTTTTCCTTTTTCCTGACTCATATTCTTATCGTTGAGTTTCCTTATCATCTTGCAGGCCCTCGCCTTCCCTTAACCCTCCACCGACCTCTTGTCAGTCCTCTACGCGCCTCTGTGTGCTGAGTCTGGAGACTTGGCATGTATGGTCGGCGAGGTGGCTGTGAGGGGGATAGGGTTCCCTGATGAACCCGCTGTTGTTGACTCGGTGGCTCTAGAAGTGACCATGGCCATGGTGGTGGGTTCTTCTAAGGAGGTAGCCGGGGCTTCCCAAGATATGGCCCTGGCCTTGCCTTCCTCACATCAGGCGGCTTCTCCCTCTGCTCCTCTTGGTGTCGGTGCTCGGCGCTTGGATGATGATGTGTTGCAGCAGTTCGATGCCACTCATCGTTTGTCAGAGCTGACTACCGCCTGGGGGACCCTTTCGACTTCTTTTGGGGAAAAGCTCCAGGTAAGTTTTTCTGAAGTTCTTTCTTTGGGTGTTCGTCTTTGCTTTGTTCTTATGCCTTCTTCCTCTCTCTCTTTTTGTTTAGTCTTTTTCTTGGGATCATAACGGCTTTTTTTCTCGTCTGAAACCGAGAAAAAGTTGTCTTCTGAGGTGAGTACCCTAAAGGCAGAGCTTGACCTCTGTCGGGCCAAGTTGGAGACCGAGCGTCAAATGCATCAGAAGGAGGAGAAGGCTCTCCGTGCCCGGGTGGTTGAGGCAGAAAAGCAGAGGGATGCAGCTGCCTAGGAGGCCTTGAAGAACGTGGAGGCCATGAAGAAAGAGTGCAATGGTATTGCGGGTTCTTTTTCGTTTCCTTTTGTATTCAAATTTCCCTTTCTACTGACTTATTTTTTGTTGCCTGGTCTAGCTCTCCGAGTTGAAAAGCAGAAGCTCTCGGAGGGTATCGAGGAGATGAAGACACTTGTTCGCACTAACCACAACAGGGCTGAGGAGGTAATTACTTGAGCTAAAGAAGAACTCGTGCTTGCTAAGTTGATTAGGCGTGGAGCTGACAGGGATCTTGTGCAGGCCCAAAAAACTATTGAAGTCTTGACTGGCAAGCTGGCGACGGCTACTGAGAACTGGAATGCTTTGTGGAAATCTTTTCGGTCAGTAGCCGACCTTCTTCGGACTTCAGCAGATGATGGTCAACCTTGGGCTCAATTTATTCCCCAAGTTCTAACTCGTTTCCAGGAGTTCATGAAGAGGTGCGCCCGCTTATGTACTAGAAATGTTCTTGCCCATGTCTGGGTTGTTGCTCTAGAGTTCCCTTTGCTCAAGGTTGCAGAGGAAGCCGAGAGTCAGGAGTATCTGGATGCTGTTGAAAAGGTGGAGCCTAAGGTCGAAGATTTAGCCAGTAGGATTGTGGACAATCTTAATATTGATGTTTCTTCTCCTGATGACGATGTTTGATGTAATTGACCTTTGTACTCCAGCCTTTGTAATAGGATATTATACTTCCTTTTGAATGAAGATTCTTTATTTTTGTTCATGTCTTCTTTGCCTGGATGTCTTCGCCGTGCTTATTCTTTAAATGAGTTGTCCAAGTGATCAGAATCTTCTCCGAGTAGTTGTTTGTTCTGGCTTTCATCTATGTTGTGCAAATCACTCGGTGTATGTAGATGTCGAGTGCTTGTCTGGCTTTTGTCTGCGCCGTGTAAACAACTCGGTATAGATCGTTATCTTGACAAACTTTGTGCTCTTGTTAGTACCAAAAAGACTTAGGGCCGGTGATCTCAAGTATCTTCACTTCTTCTTTTTAGCTTAACTCGAGATGTGGTCAGCACTAGTCCTTTCCCTAGTTGCAAAAACATCCTAGGATCGATAAGCCCCCGAGCACTTCATGGTTGAGTTCTAGGAGCCTCATCTTGTTCCTTCAGGTCATACCGAGTAGGTACAAGTGTGGTCTGAGTGCTTTTCTAAGCGAAACCATGTAGCGCTTCTTTGGATCTTCAGAGCGATGTGCGCTTTTTCGAAGAAAAAAGTACATCCATCTGAGTGTAGCCCCAAGCCTCTTGCTATTTGGAACAAGGAGCTGGAGGGTCTTGTCTTGAAATTGCTCTGATTTATACTGAGGCTTAGTTTCAGTCATTTTGCTTTTTGGTTCGGGTGTTAGCTTATTAGCTACCCTCATTGGCGGGCTCAAGCATCTTTTCAACTCTTTTGCTCTCGGTCGGTATGCTCAAACATATTTTCAGCCATTTTGCTTTTTGGTTTGGGTGTTAGCTTTTTAGCTACCCTCATCGGCGGGCTCAAGCATCTTTTTAGCTCTTTTGCTCTCGGCCGGTATGCTCAGGCATATTTTCAGCCATTTTGCTTTTTGGTTCGGGTGTTAGCTTGTTAGCTACCCTCATCGGCGGGCTCAAGCATCTTTTTAGCTCTTTTGCTCTTGACTGGTATGCTCAGGCGTATTTTCAGGAATTTTGCTTTTTGGTTCGAGTGTTAACTTGTTAGCTACCCTCATCGGTGGGCTCAAGCATCTTTTCAGCTCTTTTGCTCTTGATCGGTATGCTCAGGCGTATTTTTAGCCATTTTGCTTTTTGGTTCGGGTGTTAGCTTATTAGCTACCCTCATCGGCGGGCTCAAGCATATTTTCAACTCTTTTGCTCTTGGCCGGTATGCTTATTGGAAACAACTCGGAGAAAGCCATAATAAGACATATGTTGTTGAAAAACCATCTTTATTGATCGCGAACATTGATAAGCCATAATAATACATATGTTGTCAAGGAACACCATCTTTATTGATCATGAACATTCATCTCTTGTGGCTTGTATATATATTCTTCCTTGAGTTGTTTTCATGCATAGAATCTTCTTAGCTGGCTGATGTGTCATGTATTGTTGATTTCTTTTCCATCTTCAGTTATCAACTTGTACGTGCCTGGTCCGGTGACTTTTCTAACGATAAAAGGACCTTCCCATGGACTGAGTAGTTTATGGTGTCCGTCAGTTTTTTGTATTCTTCTTAGTACTAGGTCTCCAACTTGTATTGATCGAGGCTAGGTATTCTTGTTGTAGTGGCATCTTAATCCTTGGAGATATCTTGCTGATTGAAGGGTAGCGTTTACTCTGACTTCTTCTGTACTTTCGAGTTCTAATCTTTGGGTGTGTTCTGCTTCTCCTTCATTATATTGTTC
Organism: Miscanthus lutarioriparius; assembly: GCA_904845875.1. Lineage (NCBI taxonomy): Eukaryota > Viridiplantae > Streptophyta > Magnoliopsida > Poales > Poaceae > Miscanthus > Miscanthus lutarioriparius. The sequence continues at coordinate 42,858,949 of CAJGYO010000001.1, forward strand.
TATCCTTGGTGACATCCAGATCAAGTCAGCAGGTAGTATGGCTTCTGATCCGTAAATTAGGAAGAAAGGTGAGTATCCGGTGGCTTTGCTTGTTTGAGTTCGTAGACCCCATACGATCTTGGGTAATTCTTTAATCCATTTTGATCCATAGTCCACTAGTTCTTCATAAAATCTTGGTTTTAATCCGGCTAGTATGAGTCCATTAGCCCTTTCTACCTGTCCATTGGCCTCTGGATGTGCGACTGATGCGTAATCTATGCTGAAGCCACAGTCCTGTGCCCAACTTTGGAATTCTGTGGCTATGAAGGGAGAACCCAAATCTGTGATGATTCGATTGGGCATGCCGAATTGGTGCATAATGTCTTGGATGAACTCGACTACTTTGGCTGCACTGTATTTTGCGAGTGGTTTGTATTCAATCCACTTGGTGAACTTGTCAATTGCTATGAAGATGTACTCGAAACCACCTTTTGCTTTTTTGTGAGGTCCTACTTGATCCAGCCCTCAGCAGGAGAAGGGCCAAGCGGGTGGGATGCAGATGAGATTGTGTGCTAGCACATGAGCTTATCTTGCGAACATTTGACAATCTTTGCATTTTCTGACAAGTTCTTCTACGTCTTTCAAAGCGGTTGGCCAGTAGAATCCGGTGTGGAATGCTTTGCCGACTAGTGTTCTTGAAGCGGCATGATTTCCATAGCAACCTGAGTGTATTTCGTCTAGGATCTCTTTGCCCTCTTCAAATGAGACGCATTTTAGGAGTACTCCTGATGATGCGGCTCTTCTGTAGAGTTTGTCCCCTACTATGACGTAGTTCTTGCTTCTGCGAACAACTCGGGTAGCTTCCTCTTTATCTGCTGGCAACTTATTCTCTTTGATATAATCAATAAAATCCTGGGTCCATGAGGTATTGATTACCAGAATCTGGTTGCCTTTGGCTGGGAGTTCTAGGGTTATCTCACCGGGTTGTTTGATAGAGGGAGCTGATAACTCTTCTATGAATACGCCGGGTGGGACCTTCGCCCTGTCTGATCTGAGCTTAGCGAGGACATCTGCTGTAATATTGGAATCACGCAGGACATGTAGAATTTCTAATCCTTGGAAATGTTTTTCGAGTTTTCTTATTTCAGCACAGTAAGCACCCATGTTTTCTTTGGTGCAGTCCCAATCTTTGTTGACTTGGTTGATGACTACTACCGAATCGCCGTATACGAGTAATCGCTTGATTCCGAGGGTAATTGCCACTCGGAGCACGTGGATGAGGGCTTTGTATTCTGCTTCATTGTTGGTAGCCTACCATAATATCTGAAGGACGTACTTGAGTTGTTTTCCATCTAGAGAAATGAGGAGAACGCCTGCACCGGCTCCACCTAGCTTGAGTGACCCATCAAAGTACATCTTCCAGTGGTCAAGGATGGTATTTGACATAGGTTGTTGAATCTCTATCCACTCGGCTACAAAATCGGCAAGGGCTTGAGATTTAATTGCCTTCCGTGGGGTGAAATCGATATTGAGAGCACCAAGTTCAACTGCCCACTTAGATACGCGCCCTGTTGTGTCTCTATTGTGTAGTATGTCTCCGAGTGGGAAATCTGTCACCACGGTAATCTTGTGGCTTTCAAAATAGTGGCGAAGCTTGCGTGAAGTGATCAGGAGAGCTTAGAGTAGTTTTTGCACATACGGGTACTGGATCTTTGATTCTGACAGTACTTTGCTGATGTAGTATACGGGGCGTTGTACCTTATATACGCGCCCTTCTTCTTCTCTTTCTACGACTATCGCCGTGCTGATCACAGTAGAAGTTGCCGTAATGTATAGCATCATGTCTTCGTCTTTCTTTGGAGGTGTGAGAACTGGTGAGGAGGTGAGGTATGCCTTGAGCTTTTTGAAAGCTTCTTGGCTTCTTCTATCCACTCAAACTTATCTTTCTTCTTTAGTAGTTTAAAGAAAGGTAACCCTTTTTCACCGAGTCTTGATATAAACGATTGAGGGCCACCATGCAGCCTGTTAGTTTCTGCACATCTTTGACACTTCGAGGAGGGCCCATCTCTATTATGGCTCGAATTTGCTTGGCACTGGCTTCGATTCCACAATGACTGACCAAGAATCCGAGTAGTTGTCCTAAAGGAACTCCGAATACACACTTGTTTGGGTTCAATTTCCACCTCCACCTTTTCATGTTTTCAAAGGTTTGCTTCAAGTCTTCAATTAGTGTGTCCGAGTTCTTTGTTTTTACTACTACGTCATCCACGTATGCCTCTACATTTTCATCGATCTGATCACCGAGGCACGTTTGGATAGATCTTTGGTAAGTGGCACCAGCATTCTTGAGTCCAAACAATATGGTCTTGTAGCAGTAGGCGCCGAACGGAGTGATGAAAGATGTCTTGCTCTGGTCTTGTTCCTTTAAAGCGATCTAGTGATATCCTGAATAGCAATCAAGGAAGGATAATAGGGCAGATCCTACTATTGAATCAACTATCTGATCAATGTGTGGTAGCTCGAATGGATCTTTCGGGCAGTGTTTGTTGAGATCTGTGTAGTCGACACACATGTGCCACTTGTCCGTATTCTTTTTCTATACTAGAACTGGGTTTACTAGCCAATCTGGATGGAGAATTTCTCTGATGAATCCAGCTGCCATTAGCTTTGTGATTTCTTTTTTAATTGATGCCTTCTTGTCGGGTGAGAATCGTCGTAGCTGTTGCTTCACAGGCTTGGAGCCTTCATTGATATCAATTATGTGCTCAACCAACTCTCTTGGGACACCTGGCATGTCGGCCGGCTTCCAAGCGAAGATATCTTTGTTGTCCCGAAGAAAGTTGGTGAGCGCGAGTTCCTATTTTGCTGAGAGGTGAGCGCTGATGGTTGCCATTTTGGAGGGATCACCGGTGCCTAGGTCGATTTGCTTGACGTCGGCTTTTTTGGTGGTGCGAGGATGCTGGGTTTTTAGCCGATATCTCTAGCTCTTCTGGGCTCATTTCTGCTGCGATAGTGGCTATTTCTTTTCTACCATCGGTGGAGTGTGCTTTTGCTACAATTTGGATTGCCTGAACATCGCAGTCAAAAGCGCGCTTCAAATCACTCCGAAGAGAAAGGACACCATTAGGCCCTGGCATCTTAAGCAACAGGTACGGATAATGTGGTATCACCATGAATTTTGCTAGTGCTGGGCGCCCGAGGATTGTGTGATATGATGAATCGAAGTCTGCAACTTCAAACTTGATGAACTCTGTACGGTAGTTCGAGGGAGTTCCAAAAGTAACCGGTAGAGTGATTTGTCCAAGTGGCATTGCTGCTTTGCTGGGTACTATGCCATAAAAAGGTGTGCTCGTTGGTGTAACCATCCCGGCGAGTTGTAGTCCCATTTTCCTTAGAGTTTCTAAAAAATGATGTTGAGTCTGGCTCCCCCGTCGATTAGTACTTTTGTGACAGTCATACCAGCAATAGTTGGATCTAGAACCAGTGGGTAATGGCATGCGTTTTCTAAGCTATTCCATTGGTCTTCTCTTGAAAATTGGATTGGATACTGTGACCAATTGAGATATCTTGGAGTGGCCGGTTCTGCTGCCATGATGGTTCATAGAGCTAACTTTTCTTGATGTTTGCTTCTGGAGTCTGGGGCTCAACGAAGATCACTGCTACCGTCCCTCTGGATTTTTGGAATCTCTTGTCTTCGTGGTTGTCCTCATCTTTTTTCTGATTGTCTTCTTTGGTATTCTCCTTACTATCTTTTCTTGTGTATCGATCTTTGAAGGTGTAGCAATCTCCGATGGTGTGATTTCCTTTGGGGTGCAAGATGCAACGCATGTTTTCAATGTCGTCATACCTTTTGGGCTTGGAAAACTTCTTGATTTGTCAGTTACCGCTACGGTGTTGTCTGGTCCACGTTTTCTCTCTTGATGTCTGTTGTTTCGATGATTTTGCTTGTCTGGGTTGTCCCGGTTGTTTCTATCTAGGAACCTTTCTCGTGTCTTCTCCTCCGCAGTAATCATCTTTTCTACCGTTCGTCTGAATTCTTCATTGTTTCTCGGGTTTTCTTTGCAGAAGTCTTGAAATTGCCACCTAGCCATGATTCCATGACAGAAAGCTTCAATTACTTCTCGTTCGGTGACGTCATGTACTTGAGCTCGTAGTTCGCCAAATTGTCGATAGTAATTTCTTAGACTTTCGCCCCCTTTCTGCTTGAGTCCTTTTAATTCTACATGGGTGATGGGATGCATAATGATACCCATGAAATTTTCACAGAAAGCTCTTTGCAAGTCCTCCCAATTTCTGATTGACCCTGGATTCAATTTGTCGAACCATTGGAGGGGCATGGTTTCTAGGGCCATAGGAAAGAACAAGGTCTTGATATCGTCATCTCCTCCGGCTAGTTCAATCGATTGCGAGTATATCCTGAGCCACTGCCTTGGTTCAGTTTTGCCATCATACTTAGAGTGGTTGGACGGCTTGAACTTGTGAGGTAGTCGTATTGAAGCAAGTCTGTTTGCAAAACAGGGGAATCTATCGTGCATTCCAGCTTCTTTGTATTCTGATTTGGCACCTCCCTTTGGCCAACTGTTGTTTTGGTGAGAGTAGTTCTGCAAGGCTATCTAAGCAGGTGCTTTGCTTCTGGTCTTTCTTGGTTGTTCGACTCAGTAGCTTTGACTATGATCCCTTCTACTTTCTCTGTTGTGACTTCCGCTTGGTCCAAGTCTCTCGAAAGCGGATGTCCTTTGATTTTGATCTTCTTGCCTATGAGACGTTGACCTGGCGGGTAGTCTTGAGCGGGTCCTTCCTTCGTGCGTCCTCAGGGCTATTGACCGGAGAAAATCCCGGAGTTGTTCTTGTTTTTCACTGGGATGTGAGGTCGCTCTGAGTTCTTCTAGTGCTTCTCGGATCTTATCATAGGGTGTATTTGCCGTGCGTCTTTCTTCGACTTCTCGTTCTGATTTTCTTCTATTGTACTCGGCCAATTCTGACTCTTATCTGATCCAAGCTTCCTTGTGCTGCCTAACACGATGAAAGCATCTAGGCCCCTTGTTGTGTTTCGGTGATTAATAACAATACAAGATTACTATGACTAACGTGTGTTTTGTAGAGGTAATTAAGTTAGGTCATGGTAATGGAGATCGATTGGGCAACCATGGATGTCATGCCCCTATGATAGAAATCGTTTCGATTTTCAAAGGATAGACGACAAGGTTAAGGATGACTAGTTCTAAGTGTCGATTGGAGTTAGAAAGACACTTAGAGTAGTTTAGGACTTGTTTTTCCTTTGGCCGTACTATTAAGGGGGGTATGGACGGGTAGCTTGACCTAGGTGAGTCTAGTGAGTTAGGTGTGGTGCACACTTGCTAAGTCTAGCACTAGGTAGCTCCAACAAAGCCCTTAGATCCTTTGGAGCAAACTTCATTCACGTATGATCGAAGGTTGGAACTGAATGGAGGGTCAAATACTGACCAGACGCTGGCTCCGGTGCGACCGAACACTGGCCGAAGGGTTCGATCAGTTCATTTGACCAAGGAGATTGCGTCTGGTGCAACCGGACGCTGAGTGGTCGAGTGACCAGATGCTGAGGACCAGTGTCCAGTCAACTCTAATAAGGTTCCAGGAGAGTGAATCTACGACCGGACCCTGAGGATCCAGCGTCTAGTCGAGTACAGTAAGCATCCAGTGAGGGGAAAATGGGATCGAACGCGTCCGGTCAGTGGTGACCGGACCCTACCAGCCTCTGGTCAACACTTAAACACTGGTGTGCGGGTTGAATTGACTGAAGCATTCGGTCAACATGACCGGAGTGTCCGGTCACCCCGCAGAGGCGCATAACGGTTCATTTTTTGGCTGTCTTATAAATAGAAGCTCCACTCGTGTGTGGAACTACTTTTGCTCATTTCAATAGCTGAAACACACCTTAGAGAGTGCCAAGAAGAGCAAGATCCTAGTGAGATGATTGAGATTTGAGAATCCCAAAGAGAGCCCTCATTAGTGAGATCAAGAGTAGCAAAGTGTGCATCCACCCTTCTCCCTAGGCTTGTCGTGGTCAAGTGAGAGTTCGTGCTTGTTACTTTTGGTGATCGCCATCACCTAGATGGCTTGGTGGTGATTGGAGAGCTTGGTGATCATCCGGAGAGCTTGTGGATGACCCAACTCAAGTTGTGAGCGGTTGTGGGTGATTCACCGCGATGGAGTGTCGAAGAATCAACCCATAGAGAGCACTTGATCCTTGCACGGATCAAGGGGGAGCTACACCCTTGCACGGGTGCTCCAACGAGGACTAGTGGGGAGTGGCGACTCTCCGAGACCTTGGCAAAACATCGCCGCGTTTCCTCTTCTCTCTTTACTTTGAGCATTTACTTTGAGTATTTCAATTCTTGTCATTTACATTCCTAGAATTGCCATGCTAGAGTAGGATTGGAACTAGGTTGCTAAACTTTTGTGCGTTAGATCAATAGAAACACTTCTCTAGGCACAAGGGGTTAATTGCGCTAACCATAGGACTTGTTTATTGCGAAGAAATTTAGAATTAGCCCAATTCACCCCTCTCTTGGGCATCTTGATCCTTTCAATTGGTATCGGAGCCTCGTGCTCACGTTTTTAAGCTTAACCGCTTAGAGCAAGATGTCTCACGGGGATGGACCTCCTCCTATCTTCGAGGGGGATAATTTTTCATATTGGAAAATTCGCATGGAGGCGTGCCTAGAAGCTCTAGACGTTGGAATACTTAGAGCCGCCTCACATGGGTTCCCAAGACCTAGGAATCCCGCACAACTTCAAGGCGATGAAGTGAACTATGAAAAATGGAATGCAAAGGCTCGCAACACCATCTTTAGAGGCCTTTGCAAAGATGTGTTCAACCGTGTAAGGAACCACAAAGACGCCCATGCACTATGGTCGGACGTTTGTGCGCTCCATGAGGGAACAAAGAGTGAGCGTGAGGAACGCTATCATCTTGTCATCTTTTGAAATGCTTCCTAAAGAATGTGCTAATGAAATGTATTCACATTTGAATGTTCTTGTAGAGGAAGTCAATGGGCTTGGACTTACTCAAATGTCACCATCCAACATTGTGAGAAAGATCTTGAGTGTCCTTCCCATTGACAAATATGGGCATATTGTGACCATGCTACATCAAGGTGATCTTTCCACCGCTACACCAACACAAATCTTGGGGAAGATCAATGCTCATGAGATGTACATGCACATCACACCTCAAGATGGCTCATCCTCTACAAAGAAGAAAGAAAAAGACGTAGCATTCAAAGCTAGCCAAGAGAAGGGCAAAGCAAGTCTTGAGTATGAGAGCTCAAGTGATGATGAAGTTGATGATGAAAGCCTTGCTCTCATGGTGAAGAAAACCGCCAAGATGCTAAAGAAGCTAAACAAGAGTGGCATCAAGTTTGATGGCAAGAAGAAGAAGTTCTTCACAAGCTCAAGAAGAAAGCCAATCTTCGAGATGGATTGCTATAATTATGGCGAATTTGTTCATCTAGCTCACCAATGCACAAAGCCCAAGAAAGACAAGTACAAGAACAAGAACAAGGGCAAGAAACATGACTCAAGCAATGAAGATGAAGATGAGAAGAAAAAGAACAAGCCATACAAGAAGAGAGATGGCAAGAAGAGGGACTTCCACAAAAAGAAGAGTGGAAAGGCTTACATCATCGGTGATTGGCTCACGGACATTGATTCATCTAGTGGATCATCCGATGATGATAGTGACGACGAGAAGGTGGCCGCCATTGTTATTGATTCCTCATCATCTTCACCGCCACCACTATCGTCATCCTCTACACACCTATGCCTTATGGCCAAAGGTGAATGAAAGGTATCACATGATGATGATAGTAGTGGTGATGATCATGCTCATAAGGATGATAGTGATAGTGATAGCAATGATGATGAATATGAATCACCTACTTATGATGATCTTGCTAAGTTGCTAAAGAAATACACTAAGATCATTATAAAGACTAGAGCTAAAAATGAAAAGCTTGAGATTAAGAATGATTCTCTCTTAGCTAAATGTGACATAGCCAAAAAATCTAGTGTTGAGCTTAAAGAAGCAAATGAAGCTATGTCATCCAAACTCAAGGAGCTCAAATCTTCTAAGAAAGAGCTCAAAGATAAACATGATAAACTTGAGTGGGTGCACAAAGAGCTCATCACTAGCCACAACAAGCTAAAGGAAGAATATACCACTCTTAAGATTAATCATGATAATCTTGTTATTGCTCAAGAATTTCTATCCAATGAGCCACATGATGCTACTAACCATGTTGTTAAGATTGATATAGCTACATCATGTGATGACTTGATCATTGAGAGCATTGAGCAAGGTTCTAGTAGAAAGGGCAAGCAAGTGGTTGAGGTCGATGATTATGATGAGTTTGTTAAGCTAAAGAATGACAATGCAAAGCTCAAGAAAGATCTTGAAGAAATCAAAAGTCACAACACCATTGTTCTAGAAACCCTTGATCATGATGGTGACTTGATCCTTGAGAATGAGAAGCTCAAAGAGGAAAACAAGAAGCTCAAGGAAGAGAAGAACAATGATGGTCTTAAGGAAGAGAATAAGAAGCTTAAGTTGGAGAAAGAGCATCTCAAGGTTGAATTGAACAAGTTCACAAGAGGCAAATATCTTCAAAGTGAGCTACTTATGAACACCGTCATGAAGATGGATAGAAGTGGCATTAGATATGTGGCACATGTAGAGAAGAAGAAGGCTCAAGTTCAACAACAACAATCAAAACCAAAGCCAAAAAGATGTTTTGAGTGTGGACAAGAAGACCACTTTGCTCATGAGTGCTAAACTCCACCACCACAACCCTTGCCCAAGCATGCTAGACCATTTGCCTTCAATGCTCACTACATGCTTAGAAAGGATACTAGTGAAAAGATGAAAGTGATGTTCTTAGGACCTCCAAACAAGAATATGCCTAAGAAAATTTGGGTTGCAAAGTCACTTGTTGAGAAGGTGAAGGGCCCTCAACAAGTTTAGGTTCCTAAAGCTTGATCTCTTGTGTGTAGGTGAACTACAAGACCGGTGGAAGTCATTGGGTGATTGATAGTGGTTGCACACAACATATGACCGGTGACCCTCATAAGTTCACCTCACTAGATGAAGAAGTATATGGACAAGAAAGAATCACATTTGGAGATAACTCAACAGGCAAAGTTAAAGGATTGGGCAAAGTGGCTATATCAAATGATCATTTAATCTCTAATGTGCTATATGTTGCTTCATTGAGTTTCAACTTGCTATCCGTTGAGCAATTGTGTGATCTTGGCTTCCAATGCTTGTTTACCGAGAAGGAAGTTGTTGTATCCAAGAAGGATGATGATCAAGTGATATTCAAAGGATTTAGATACAACAACTTATATCTAGTGGACTTTACCTCCGAATATGCAAACTTGAAGACATGCCTATTCACCAAAACAACACTTGGGTGGCTATGGCATAGAAGACTTGCTCATGTTGGTATGAGTTCACTCAATAAGCTAATGAAGAATGATTTGGTGAGAGGGTTGAAGGATGTGAAGTTTGAGAAGGATAAGCTTTGTAATGCATGTCAAGCCGGCAAGCAAGTTGCAAATACTCATCCAACAAAAGCTTTCATGTCAACCACAACAGTGCTAGAACTCCTACACATGGATTTATTTGGACCAACAACATACAAGAGTTTGGGAGGAAATATTTATTGTCTTGTGATAGTTGATGATTATTCAAGGTATACATGGGTCTTCTTCCTTCATGACAAATCCGAAGTTACATCTTGCTTCAAAAAGTTTGCCAAGAGAGCACAAAATGAATTTGAAGTGAAGCTCAAGAAGATAAGTGACAATGGGAAAGAGTTTGACAACACAAACATAGAGGCATATTGTGATGAAGTTGGAATCAAACATGAGGTCTCCGCAACCTATACTCCTCAACAAAATGGTATAGTTGAGAGGAAGAACCGAACATTGATCACTCTATCAAGAACCATGTTTGATGAGTACAACACCCCCGAAGCTCAATGGGTGGAAGCAATCAACACCGCATGCTATGCATCCAACCGCCTATTTCTTCAAAAGTTCCATGGCAAGGCACCTTATGAGTTGTTCAATGGGAAAAAGCCGGACGTCTCCTTCTTTAGGGTGTTTGGTTGCAAATGCTACATCTATAAGAAGCGGCAACACCTAGGGATGTTCCAAAGACGTTGTGATATTGGTTTTCTTATTGGTTACTCATTAAAGTCCAAAGCATATAGAGTATTTAATCATGCCACCGGCTTGGTTGAAGAAACATATGATGTGGAATTTGATGAATCTAATAGCTCCCAAGGAGCATATGAGAATCTTGATGATGTAGGTGATGAACCATTGAGGGAGGCTATGAAGAACATTCCGATTGGAGACATTAAGCCTGAAGATGGTGAAGATGATGTACAAGTGATTGATCCACCCTCTTCATCAAGTGTGCCACAAGATGGTGAAAAAGATGGGAAAGTAGAAAATAAAGATACTCATATCTCCCATGAGCAAATGGTGGTACAAGCACAAGATGTTGATGCTCCACAACCTCCTCCTCAAGTAGTCAATAGAAGAAACACACCTCTACTACAAGATCATCCACAAGATTTCATCATAGGGAGTCCATCAAAGGGTGTGATGACACGCTCACAAAAACTTGCCTCATTTATTGCTCATCACTCTTTTGTCTCTTGCTTTGAGCCTACCAAGGTAGAAGAAGCTCTTCAAGATCCAGATTGGATCAATGCCATGCATGAAGAGTTGAACAACTTCACCCGTAATGAAGTTTGGACTCTTGAAGAGCGACCAAAAGGTGCAAGAGTCATTGGAACAAAGTGGGTGTTCCGAAACAAGCAAGATGATCATGGTGTTGTTGTGAGGAACAAGGCAAGACTAGTTGCAAAGGGGTTTTCTCAAGTTGAAGATTTGGATTTTGGAGAGACCTTCGCACCGGTTGCAAGGCTAGAAGCCATTCATATCCTCCTTGCATTTGCATCACATCATGAAATGAAACTTTATCAAATGGATGTGAAAAGTGCATTCTTAAATGGCTTTATTAATGAACTAGTCTATGTTGATCAACCTCCCGGGTTTGAAGACCCTAGATATCCTAATCATGTTTATAGGTGGTCTAAGACGTTATATGGGCTTAAGAAAGCCCCAAGAGCTTGGTATGGGCGCCTTTGGGACTTCCTCATTGAGAAGGGCTTCACCATTGGAAAGGTCGACACCACACTATTCACCAAGAAGCTTGATGGGCATATCTTCATTTGTTAAGTATATGTTGATGATATCATCTTTGGATCATCAATTGAAGACTCTTGCAAAGAATTTGGTGAATTGATGTCGAAGGAGTTCGAGATGTCCATGATTGGTGAGCTTACATTCTTTCTTGGTTTTTAAATCAAGCAAATGAAAGAAGGGATCTTCATCTCTCAAGAGAAATATACAAAAGATCTTCTCAAGAGGTTCAAGATGGATGAATGTAAGCTAATCAAGACACCAATGTCAACCAATGGACATCTCGACCTAGATGAGGGAGGTAACACGGTTGATCAAACTCTCTACCGTTCTATGATTGGTAGCTTGTTATATTTGACCGCATCTAGGCCCGACATCATGTTTAGTGTGTGTATGTGTGCTAGATTTCAAGCTAATCCTAAGGAAACACATTTAATTGCTGTAAAAAGAATTCTTAGGTATCTTAAGCACACACCAAGCATTGGCCTTTGGTATCCCAAAGGAGCTATATTTGAATTAATTGGCTATTCCGATTCGGATTACGCAGGATGCAAAGTTGATAGAAAAAGCACATCCGGAGGTTGCCATTTGTTTGGTAGATCACTTGTGTCTTGGTCCTCCAAGAAACAAAATAGTGTGGCTTTGTCCACCGCCAAAGCAAAATACATTGCCGCTGGTGCTTGTTGTGCATAAATACTTTATATGAAACAAACTTTGCTAGACTATGGTGTAGTTCTAGAAAAAAGTACCTCTTTTGTGCGACAATGAAAGTGCGGTAAAACTTGCAAATAATCCGGTTCAACACTCTCGCACCAAGCACATAGATATCCGTCATCACTTTCTTAGAGATCATGTTGCTAAAAATGATATATCACTAGAAGGTGTAAGAACCGAAGATCAATTAGCGGATATCTTCACTAAACCGCTAGATGAGGCTACATTTTGTAGATTGTGGAATGAGCTCAATGTACTTGATTTTAGTAACTTCACTAAATGATGAGCTTGTGTTGTTCCTTGCATTCATTGTAATATACAATATGTTTAATTTTTTGTAATGCATATAGGGCTTGTCTAACATGGTTAAGATAACCGCCGAAAAGCGTGTGAAGAAGCTTAACCTTGGATCAAACTTGACAAGCAACTAGATTTACTTACAAGTATTGCATATGCATGAATGTTGTTTTGTCGTTTTGTTCCATTTGCCCTTTTCATTGTCTATTTTCATAAAAAGAATTATAGCCTAAGGCAAAATATTTTGAAAAACTTGAGGGTTTGAGAGAGGTCACTCACATCAGTCCCAATTGGTGTTTATTTGGATTTTATTCAAGTTGGGACTTGATTGGGAACAGGCAGCGCGGAGGATCATTGAAGATTTGCTGGAAAAGAGTGATCGGACGCTGCACTGGACTCTGATGTCCAGCGTCCGGTCAGTTCACAGGAGGTGAACAGAAGCTGAAGGAGTGACCGGACTCTGTGTTTGAGCGTCCGGTCAGGAAGGGTTCCAGCGTCCGGTTGATCTACATGGCGTTAAAGGCAACTAACCGGACTCTGGCTGCGTCCGGTCATGGACCACCGGACGCGTCCGGTCGCGATTCCAGATGAATTGGATCTCTCTGGAATCGACCGGACGATGGGTGGTAGCGTCCGGTCGCTACCACCGGAGCGTCCGGTCATTAGATCTCGTGCGGCTTTCAATCTCTTTTCTCCTTTCCTTGTCGGTTGCGTCGGGGGACCCATATTACGCAGCTCCGCCTGACCTATTTCGTATGCCGCCTTCACCGAGCCCTATCCGCCACATCCATCTCACCAACACCATCGCAACCGAGCCCGCGTGCCACCGCCATGCCACCGCCGTGCCGCCGCGTCTCCCAGCACCACCGTAGTCGCTGCTCCCTGTGCCTCCACAACCGCGTCCGCACGCCTCTACCCGTGGCACTGCCTCCTGCGTAGTTCCAGCGCCGCCGCCAGCAGCGCCTCCCCGCGCCACCGTGCTAGCCCTACGCCAGCACATCAACTACTCGAGCCCTTGTGCCCTGCTCGTACTCTAGTAGCCCAGCACCACCGTGACCTTGCACTGCAATCCTCGCCGTCGATTTCACCGATTCCCGCCGGGCTTCGTGAACCCTAACCCTAGCCGGTTCCGTGGTTCCCCGTGTGGCGTCTCTTCTTTTCATTGGATCGCCGGTTTGTCAGGTAGCATGCCAGTCGCTTCAATTTTGTATCTAAATTGCTTGCTTCCTAGGGTTTCGCATCAATTAGATATATTGTATTTATTTGTATATCCTATCTATTCCATCGTGCAGCGAGTCGGTGCCATTGAGATCGTGTGGCAGTTGTCAGTTAAACTCGGGGCCAAGCTCGCGAGTACGGATCGAGGCCAAGCTTTGAAAGTGTCAGTGGACAATTGATCTTGTCAACGGCAATTTTTCTTGTCAGATCAGATGGCTCGCACCAAGAATGTTGAAGGTGGTCCTGGAGATGATGATCGGAGGCCCCCGCCTCGCCTGCCTGCAGATCCAAAAGGTAAGGCGACAAAGAAGATTGCATCTAAGAAGAGAAAGTACCCAGATACAGAGATAGCTCGAGCAGCAGTTGTAGAGGCCACAGAGCGTGCCGAGAGAGGAGGTGTTCGTAGTGGGGTTGTGATTGCAGATCCGCCACCTTCATCGAGGGCTGGGATAGAGTGAGTTGAGCACCTTCTTGGTAGTCCACCTAGGACTGTCACTATTGTAGGATAGCATTATACTATTGATGAGGGTCAGCCTCAGGGGGTTTCACAGCAGCAGCCCTAGACAGCAGAGCAGACTCAGGAGGGTGAGCAGGCCGAGGAGGCCGAGGAGACAGAGCAGGCACCACAGCCCCAGCTACGCCGCTCTGGTCGTACCCGTGTTCTAGTCTCACCGAGGCCGCCGACACAGCGGAAGGGATCACGTCCACCGCCTAGACCATAGGGTCCGCCTCCAGTGACCCATCTTGACTAGAGGGCTGCCACGGCCAAGCAGGTTCGGTAGCTTCGCTTCGTGGAGTTTGATGTATGGTTTCCACCCAGGAGAGATGAGAGAGCAGCAGAGGGTTTCTACACGCCACTGTAGAAGGATTTCTATAATGCCTATCTGAACAGTGGAGCAGTGTTTAGATCTCAGCAGGTATGCAGTATAGAGTCTATTATGATAGCAGCCGGAGAGCATATCCACCCATACTTATCATATCTGTCAGGGCTGACAGATTTGATTGGACAGATAGGATTATATGTTCCATCTTGGGTCCGTCAGTTTTTATGCTTCACTCTTTATTGACCCACATCGTAGATTTATTCACTTTGCATTCAGAGGCGGAGACTACAGGATGATGAGTCAGAGGGCCAGGGAGATACTAAGGCTACATGAGTAGCCTATCAAGTTACATGAGGTTTGTTATGGACAGCAGGAGCCTCCTAGGCGTCCTCGTGGTGGTATGGTGCCCCCCTATTGATCTTGTGCGCCATTGCTTCAAAGAGCCCTTTGGTGAGGGGTCGAGGGGGAACCCTAGTGATCTTACTCCTACAGCTAGAGTGCTAGAGGCTATTATAAGGAGGACACTACTTCCCATGCTGGGATACAGAGAGGGCTTGACTCACCTCCAGCTTTGGCTTCTCAACGCCCTAATGCAGCAGACAGTGTTTGATATTTGGGACCTCCTGCTATCAGAGATGGAGGATACTATAGCTGAGGGCTTCAAGGGTCACAGGCAGCTTCCATATGCACATTGGATCACATTCCTTATTCTCAAGGCTGTGCAAGTTAGGACACCAGATATGGTTGCAGAGTATAGAGGTGCCACCACAGAGTTTCCAGCTTATAACATGGCATAGAGGATCAAGCATAGCACACCATAGGCACCCACTCAGCCTTGTCGTCGTCAAGATGTACCAGAGTCCACAGCTCAGCAGGACAAGATTATCATAGGCATAGCTGCTACTAAGGAGGAGGAGCTTGAGGCACAGCAGAAGGTGAGCGAACCTAGTGACAGCTCAGACGATGACTACCAGCCTATTCCTCATATGCCTCCACGCAGACATGATGCAGAGGCCGGCAGTTCTAGCTCCGCTCCACCTGCACCATAGATAGACCCCGCTTTGATTGCTATCCTTGAGCGGATGCAGCAGGATCAGGCTAGACAGGCTCAGGAGACCGCTGCCAACTTTGCATAGTTTTAGGCTCGTTAGGATGAGTTCCAGCGACAGCAGTAGGTCCTCCAGCAGCAGCAGCAGTAGATGCATCAACAGCAGTTACTCATGCAGCAGCAGCTTACGGGATTTATGCAGCATGTAGTAATAGCACTTGGGGCTCCACAGTCACAGCCTTCACCCCAGCTTGCTCAGCCTGCCACCACTACAACGACTCCAGCAGTACAGCCTAGTGGGCTTCAGAGTCAGGGATAGCCTCCAGCTCAGTTTGCTTCTCCCCCAGTACAGGTGTCCCAGTGGTTATCCTCGCCAGTGGTAGCCCCGCAGTTCACACCATTTCAGACAGGCTTCACACCGGATCAGTCATCCTCGCTATTTGTGCTTAACACGTCAGTCTCCAGGAGTCTTGGAGCATCTTTCAGCGAGTTGACAGGGATGCCTACACCGCCACATATGCATGCCCCAGGTCCTTCTATAGCAGCTCCCGTCGCCGTGACTACTCAGAGGCTTCCTTCTTCTGTCGTATCTTCAGATCCTACGACAGACATACCAGCAGCATCACAGGCAGCACCTGCCCCAGCTCAGACCTAGACCGCTTCAGCAACGCTCCTAGCCACAGAGGGTCAGTCAGCACAGAGCTCAGGGTCAGATGATGATGCCGCCTAGTTCCAGCTTGCTCCTTGTACTTCAGCGCCCGACTCGTCCGCTGCTGCCCCGCCGACTAGCCCTTAGGTTTTGGTGTTTGACGCCAAAAGGGGAGAGGGTTCGAGTATGTAGACTCAGGGGGAGCGACTTATTTAGGGGGGAGCTTAGTTATCTATTAGCTTATTATCTATTACATTTGGAGTTTCTATTTGTATGATACACTATTACTATTATGCATTTGTGTGTTTACCTTCATGCATTAAACTATATTTATGTGATAGTGATATCTACGTGATTGTGATATATGACATGTGTGCTCTCTACTTCATAACTATTTATATGTCATATCACTTGTGTTATGCTCATTTGCCTTGCTTCCGCGTTTATACTCCGATGCAAATGAGCTTTATTACATGTACTCATGCTTATTTAATATCTTTTGAATACATTATGTTGTCTTGGGTCATACAAGCTTGCCTAACTCTTTTGTTCTTATTGACAAAAGCTTATATGATCTAAGCATGATAAAAACCTCAACTCTTTCACATACTCGAGGTGGTATTATCATCAATCACCAAAAAGGGGGAGATTGAAAGCATCTAGGCCCCTTGTTGGGTTTCGGTGATTAATAACAATACAAGATTACTATGACTAACGTGTGTTTTACAGAGGCAATTAAGTTAGGTCATGGTAATGGAGATCGATTGGGCAACCATGGATGTCATGCCCCTACGATGCAAATCATTTCAGTTTTCAAAGGATGAATGACAAGGTTAAGGATGACTAGTTCTAAGTGTCGATTGGAGTTGGAAAGACACTTAGAGTAGTTTAGGACTTTGTTTTTCCTTTGGCCGTACTATTAAGGGGGGTATGGATGGGTAGCTTGACCTAGGTGAGTCTAGTGAGTTAGGTGTGGCGCACACTTGCTAAGTCTAGCACTAGGTAGCTCCAACAAAGCCCTTAGATCCTTTGGAGCAAACTTCATTCACGTATGATCAAAGGTTGGAACTGAATGGAGGGTCAAATACTAACCGGACGCTGGCTCCGGTGTGACCAGACGCTGGCCGCAGGGTCCGGTCAGTTCATTTGACCAAGGAGATTACGTCTGGTGCGACAAGACGCTGAGTGGTCGAGTGACCGGATGCTGAGGACCAGTGTTCGATCGACTCTAGTAAGGTTCTAGGAGAGTGAATCTGTGACCGGACGTGTCCGGTCAATTCTGACCGGACCCTGGGGATCCAGCGTCCGATCGAGTACAGTAAGCATCCAGTGATGGAAAAATGGAACCGGACGCATCCGGTCAGTGGTGACCGGACCCTGCCAGCGTTCGGTCAACACTTAAACACTGGTGTGCGGGTTGAACTGACCAGAGCGTCCAATCAACATGACCGGAGCATCCGGTCACCCCGCAGAGGTGCATAACGGTTCGTTTTTCAGGCTGTCTTATAAATAGAAGCTCCACTCGTGTGTGGAACTACTTTTGCTCATTTCAACAGCTGAAACACACCTTAGAGAGTGCCAAGAAGAGCAAGGTCCTAGTGAGGTGATTGAGATTTGAGAATCCCAAAGAGAGCCCTCATTAGTGAGATCAAGAGTAGCAAAGTGTGCATCCACCCTTCTCCCTAGGCTTGTCGTGGTCAAGTGAGAGTTCGTGCGTGTTACTCTTGGTGATCGCCATCACCTAGATGGCTTGGTGGTGATTGGAGAGCTTGGTGATCATCCGGAGAGCTTGTGGATGACTCAACTCAAGTTGTGAGCGGTTGTGGGTGATTCACCGTGACGGAGTGTCAAAGAATCAACCCGTAGAGAGCACTTGATCCTTGCACGGATCAAGGGGGAGCTATACCCTTGCGCGGGTGCTCCAACGAGGACTATTGGGGAGTGGCGACTCTCCAATACCTCAGCAAAACATCTCCGCGTTTCCTCTCCTCTCTTTACTTTGAGCATTTACTTTGAGCATTTCAATTCTTGTCATTTACATTCCTAGAATTACCATGCTAGAGTAGGATTGAAAATAGGTTGCTAAACTTTTGTGCGTTAGATTAATAGAAACACTTCTCTAGGCACAAGGGGTTAATTGGGCTAACCATAGGACTTGTTTATTGTGAAGAAATTTAGAATTAGCCCAATTCACCCCCCCCCCTCTTGGGCATCTTGATCCTTTCACACGGTTTTGGCGTCCTTGTTTCAACTTGTTTTTTCTTTCTCTGGCTTGCTTCTGATTCTCGGTCTCACCATCGTGCCCCTGGGTAAAGGGTGATATGTTGGACTCAGATTCATCCGATGACCTGACGTCGGGTACTTCTGGGGGGACCAATGGTGATCGAGTCATGAATACTTCTGGGCATCGGTTTCCACACTGTCGGAGTTGCTGATAACTTTAGTAGAGGCTTTGAGGTCACAGATCGAGTCTCCTTCTTGGTAGGGTAGAATTGTTGTCGTCATCGTGTCGACTAGTCGAGTTCCGCTATCCTCAGGAACAGAACCTGGCTAGTGGACGATGCAGTCTTGAGATGTTATAGTTAGTATCAGACCTTCCTGAGCTCCCTCCAGTGGCATTCTAAGCACCAGATCAGGGGATCCTTCAGGCCGTGCCTGATAAGATGTTGCCGTGTTGTGGAGTCCAAACGGAAAAGGACCCGACTTCTTAAAAAGACTCTGATTGTACTCCGAGTTGTATTCTTGATAGGCCAAGACCGCGTTCTTAAGCCCCATTGGAAAAGAACTCGGTTTCTCGGAAGAACTCGGGTAAGACTCCATTTCAGATGCGGAATCTGGGTTTGAGTCGGATGCGCAAAGTCACAAAATCTGAGTTGAATCGGACATCGCGAGCTGCGCGAATCTTCCAGTGAGTTGATCTGTCGTAGTCGCAGAAATAGAATGGTCTTCAAGGTGATCTGAATCTTCGAGGAGATGGCTTTGGAGCTTGCCATTGTCGTCTGCCTCGCAGATCCATGAGCCAAAGATGAAGGTTGATCCCATCGAGAAGATCATGTTATCTAGGTCTGTCGAGCTCTCGGATGCAAATTCACCGAAATCCCCTACCTGGCGCGCCAGCTATCGATGTTTGACCACCGATAGCCTGCCATGGGGGTACCCAGGGCAGTATGTTTAGGTTTCAGCGTATGTGGAACTCGACGGTGAACGCAAGAGACAGTCAATTTATCCTGGTTCGGACCCTCGATCGTTGATCGAGTAATAGCCCTACGTCCAGTCGGCGTTAGCCTCTGCGTTGAATTGATTGTGAAGTGTTGTGTTGTTCCGTCCCGTCTCTAGGAACCCTGCCCTCCTTTATATAGTCAGGAGGCCAGAGTCCTAGTTGGTTTACAATGAGAGTTCCTAGTAGGATTACATAATAGTACTACTACTAGGATTACATGGGAAGAATCCTAGTTAGACTAGATCTTCTCCCTTCCTTGCGGGGTATCCCGTGGGTCCTGCACTGACAATAGCTCTCATCAGATGGCTCACACGAAGAATGTCGGAGGTGGTCTAGGAGATGAGGATCCGAGGCGTCCACCTCACTTGCCTACAGATCCTAAAGGCAAGGCGATGAAGAAGGTTGCATCAAAAAAGCGCAAGTACCCTGATGTAGAGATAGCCAGAGTAGCTGCAGTTGCTGAGGCCGCAGAGCGTGCCGAGAGAGGAGGTACTCGCAGTGGAGTTGTTATTGCAGATCATCTATCACTAGAAGCGCAGGGTAGACTTGAGCGTATTGAGTGTCTTTGTGGTGGTCCACCTGGGACTATCATGATGCAAGGACGACGTCTTGCTATTGAGGAGCCTCAGCCTCAGGGGGAGTCACAGCAGGAGCCACAGCAGCAGCCCCAGCCAGCAGAGCCGATAGTGCAGCCTCAGGAGGGAGAGCAGACAGAGGAGACAGAGCAGACACCTCAGCCACAGCTTCGCCGCTCTGGTCGTACTCGTGCCCCAGTCACGCCGAGGGCTGACACACAGCGGAGGGGTTCTCGTCCACCGCCTAGACCACAGGGTCCGCCTCTAGTGACCCGTCTTGACTTGAGGGCCGCCATGGCCAAGCAGGTTCAGCAGCTGAGATTTGTTGATTTTGAGGTGTGGTTCCCGCCGAGGAGAGATGACAGAGCTTCAGAGGGTTTCTACACACCACTCCAAGAGGACTTCTATAATGCTTATCTCAACAGTGGTGCAGTTTTCAGATCTCAGATGGTGTGCCATATTGACTCTATAGTTGCAGCAGCTGGAGAGCACATTCGCCCCTACCTTACATATCTGCCAGGGCTGACAGATTTGATTGGACGGACTAGATTATATGTTTCATCTTGGGTTCGTTAGTTTTATGTCTCTCTCTTTATTGACCCGCACCATAACTTTATTCACTTTGCATTCAGAGGCAGAGATTACCGGTTGACGAGCACTAGGGCCAGAGAGATACTCAGACTTCAGGAGCAGCCTGTCAAAATTCATGAGGTTTGCTATGGACAGACTGCACCTCCCAGACGCCCACATGGTGGTAATGTGCCCCCTACAGACTTGGTTTGCCACTGCTTCACAGAGCCCTTTGGCGAGGGGTCACGCACAGTGTCGGTCCTATGATTTTGAGGGCCCTCTGGCGAACTCGTCGCGACGGCCCCTCTAGACCATAAAATTTTAGAATATATAGGCTAATTTTACTTGTATAGGGAAAGCAAATCCAATAATATATTTTTAATTTAATATGTCTGATAATTATCGAGAGCGAGAAACAACGTAGACTAAAAGAGCAATATATTTATACTTCTAGAACTAATATGATTACCTTAAACAAGAATATAACTCCATCATATCCACTGCTTCTTATAAAAAGATACTTCTTCGGGCATTTCTTGATGCAAAATCATCAAGAATGGTATTGAGATCAATAGTGTCTAAGATATCCTTTTCGATGGTGCACATAGCCAAGCCATTTAACCTTTCTTGGGACATAGTTGATCTCAAATAGTTCTTCAATAACTTCAATTTTGAGAAACTTCTTTCGGACGAAGCTACAGTCACAGGTACAGTTAAAAGAATTTGATAGGCAACTGAAATATTTGGATAGCAATCTACATCCATAACAAACTTCAGAATCTCTGGCGCCGACATCAAAGAATCTGGCAAAGTCACTTGCAACACCTTTAATTCTAAAAAAATCATTGATCTCAACATCGGATGAGTTATCATGAGAAAAATTTTCCACAAAAATCTTGCAGCGCAACCAAAGATCAGCTTCATCAAAGGATTTCAAATTTTCTGAGTTGAACAAAAACCCAAAAACATTATCAAATGTTGTCATCTCCTCAAATCTACTAGTCAATGAAGCAATTGCAGAATCAATCATAACTAGAAAGTACTCTCTTCTAAAGGAGTCCTCATCAGACTGTTGTATTTCCTCGTCTTGGTCATCTTGTTCATCAAAATATTTCTCTCTTTCGTTGACGTTTTGTAGGAAATATTGGCTCTATATCCAATTCAGATGCAATGTTTTTTGCTGTATCCATACTAGAAGTGAAACCTTTATCTCTACACTTTTTAAAATATGATATGACACCTTCAATGTGTTTGAGAGTACCATCTATACTCACAATTTTAGATTGCAACTTCTTGCTAACCTTATTTATAGAGAATAAAATATCGTGCCAGATAACCAAACCAACTATAAATTCAAAATTCTCAAGTGCACTCACCAAAGATTGACATTCACTAACTACCATTGGGTCATCAGTTGAAGCCTTCTCTAGCGCTATTAAAGCTGATCTTATTTGAGGAGTTTGGAATCTAATAGCTTGAACACTTTTATTCGGCTTTCTCAGCGAGTATTAGACCATGACTTAACTGTCAATCCTAGGATATTGTCAATCAAAATCTTCCACCTTTTGGTAGATTTTGCAAATAGGGTGTATATACGTTGGATAATGCAAAAAAAAAATAGCTTGCCTGCAAGATTTCAAATATCACAAATAGTAAGATCCCAAATAATGGCATATTATATGAAAACAATGTATAACATATAAAAGAAATAATAGTTTACCTACAAGATTTTCCCATATCACAAAGAGTAAGATTCAGACTATGACATGCACACGGCATATATCATTAATTTCAAGCAAGCGCGTCTGAACACCTTGGTGTTTCCCTTTCATATTTGAACCATTATCATACCCTTGACCCCTCACATCATCAATATTCAAACCAAGAGAGTGCAATGCACTCTTTAATTCATTAAAAAGATCCAATCCTGATGTGTCATCAACCTTCAAAAACTCTAGGAAGAACTCCTCTACCCTTGGAACATTCCCCGATATATTCACACACCTAATAATTAGAGTCATTTGTTCTTCATGGCTCACATCTGGAGTACAATCTAAAATCACAGAAAAATACTTGGCATCCTTAATAATTTTTAATATAGTTTGTTTTACACAATCTGCAAGAAGAGAAATCATCTCATTCTGAATTTTATGCCCAAGGTAATGATGATGAATCTCACTATTTTGAATCCGCCTAATATGGTCTTGCATCACAGGATCAAATTCACCCATCATTTCAACTGTGCCCAGAAAGTTACCATTGTTAGCTTGATATAGTTTCTCATTTTGCCCTCGGAAAGCCAAATTATGTTTAGCAAGAAACTTGACAGCAGAAACGATTCTTACTAAAACTTGTCTCCAACGCTCTCTCTCCTTTGCAATTTCTCGTTGCAAATCATCATCAATTGTTTTATTTTTGCTCAACCTCAGCCTAAGTTCATTCCAAGTATTCATGTTTCTTATATGCTCAACACTATTCTCATGTTCCTTGAGTCTTAAACTAAGATGTTTCCAGACCCTCAATTCATCGTGTGCTACCAAACTTTTGTTCTGATCTGATTTGAACAATTTGCAATAAAAAACAAAAAACTTTGTCCATATGTTTAGAGTAAACCAACCATTTTCTATCAACCACCTCACCATTGCTTAACTTTCTGGAGTAGTAAGCATATGAAAAATGTCTATTGTGAGCATCTACAGGGAACTCAAGATTCAATTCTCTTACCGGTCCTTTTTCAATCAAAATATCTCTACCCTTATTATCAAGATTCTCCCAAGTTCTGGGATCAAAGACATCATGAATAGAAGGTTGCACATCATCAATTGAATTTTCAGGTTGAGAGGAAGGCTGTAAATTTTCATTCTCTATAGCATCAACTTGTTCACTTAAATTATCATTAACTTGTTGTTGCTCTTCTTCTTGATTATCAGGTGCATCTATAGGGTTGTCATCACGCACAGCACTACTTGAAGCTGAAAAAAACTTATCTAAAGCACCTTGTTGTGATTGAACAAATTGTTCTTCTTGTCTTTTCCGTTTTCTTTTCGCAGCCCCTGACAAATGTTTCTTAGGTAACATTCTAAAATTCTTACACCTGACCTAAATTATAAGAAAAACATGACTATATGAGTACAAAGTACTAGACAAAATTTGAACAAGAAAAAAAACCCTAGGGCCTAGACAATTTAGATATGAACTGATTCAGAACCAAGATTCACAAATCACAAAAAAGGGCATAAGGCAATAACCAAGATAAATCTTCAGATGTCGTAGACTCGTCGTCCTCGTCGAGCCCTGCCTCGGGCCCTCGGCTGCCTTGTGCCCTTGTTGCGTGGTGATCGCTCGATCGGCGCTGTGTCTCGCCGTTTGCAGAAGTCTATACGAAGTAGCGATCGGCCGATCGCTGATTCGCTGAATCGCTGTCACGCTGTGCGGGCGCGGCGTTGGCGGCGGCTCGGCTCCTGAGTCCTGAACTCCTGATTGCTGAAAAGGAAGACAAAAGGCCACAGGCTCTGAAAAGAATCACCAGCGGCCAGCGCACTGAGAGGCCGACGGGCGATGGGTTGTGCGGCGCTGCTGGCCTGCTGTGCGGCGCTACTGGCCTGCTTTGCGGCGCTGACTGCCTACTGGCCAGCTGTGCGGCGCTGCTGGCCTGCTGGCTGCCTGGCTGCTGCATTAAACATGCCTGCTGGCCTGCTGCCCGCCTGGGCCCCCATCTTGCCTAGGCCCCCGGCCATCGCACCTCCTGCCCCCCCCTTAGGGTCGACACTGGTCACGTAGGAACCATAGTGATCTTAACCCCACTGCTCGTGTGCTTGAGGCCATTATGAGGACACTGCTTCCCAGGATGGGATACAGAGAGGGCTTGACTCGGATACAGCTGTGGATTATCAACTCTCTGATGCAGCAGACAGTTTTTAATATTTGGAATCTTCTTCTGTCAGAGATGGAGGACACTATAGCTGAGGGCTTCAGAGGACGCAGGCAGCTACCCTATGCTCACTGGATCACATTCCTTATCCACAGAGCAGTCATAGTGAGGTCACCAGAGATGCTTGCAGAGTATAGTGGTGCAACGACTGAGTTCCCTGCCTATAACATGACACAGATGATCCGTCATAGCACTCCACAGGCACCTAGTCAGCCGCGCCGTCGTCCCGATGTGCCAGAGTCTGCAGCCCAGCAAGATGATATTATCAGGGGCATTGCAGCTACAGAGGAGGAGCTTGCTCAGTAGGAGGGGATGGTCATGAGCGACCCCAGTGACAGTTCTGATGATGACTATCAGCCCATCCCTCGGATGCCTCCTCAACGACATGACCATGAGGCCGGCAGCTCTAGTTCAGCTCCACCTGCCCCACAGACTGACCCAGCTTTACTTGCCATACTTGAGCGTATGAGGCAGGACCAGGCACGTCAGGCACAGGAGACCGCCGCTATATTTGCTCAGTTCCAGGCTCGGCAGGATGAGTTCCAGAGCCAGCAGCAGGCGATCCAACATCAGCAGCTTGCCATTCAGCAGCAGACATAGGCTTTACAGCAACAGCAGTAGGCCATGCATCAGCAGCAGATGCTCATGCAGCAGCAGCTTCTTGGATTTATGTAGCATGTTGTGACTGCTATTGGGGCTCCACAGCCACAGACTACGCCCCAGCTTGGTCAGACCACCACTACAGTGACTCCAACGTTACAGCCTAGTGGGCTTCAAAGTCAGGGACAGCCACCAGCACAGTTTGCTTCTCCTACAAAGCAGGTGTCCTAGTGGTTTGCTACGTCACTACCAGCCCCGCAGTTTACACCGTTTCGTACGGGCTTCACACCGGCAGAGACGTCTTCGCTGCTAGTACCAGAGACGACAGTGTCCAGGAGCCTTGGTGCTTCCTTCGGTGAGTTGACAGGGCATCCCATACCGCTAGACCTATATTTCCCTGTACCTACCACCACTGCTCCAGTGACAGGCACGACAGAGACGCTCCCTTCCTTAGTGGCATCATCAGAGCCAGCTGCCTCAGTCGTACCAGCACAGCCTATAGCAGCTCCAGCCCCTGATCCGACCTAGACTGCTTCAGCATCAGTTCCAGCTTTAGAGGGTCATACAGCTCAAAGCTTAGGATCAGACGATGATGGCACACAGTTCTAGCTTGTTCCTCGTACCTCAGCGCCCGACTCGTCCGCTGCAGCCCCGTCGACCGACCCTTAGGTTTTGGTGTTTGACACCAAAGGGGGAGAGGGATCGAGTATGTTAGCCTTAGGGGGAGCGACGTATCTAGGGGGAGCTTAGTTATTATATTAGCTTATATATTACATCTGGAGTTTTTATGTGTGATACACTATTATGCATTCGTCGTGTGCTTACTTATGCATTAAAACTATATCTATGTGATAGTGATATCTATGTAATCGTGATATATGACATGTGTGCTCTCTACTTTTGATTATTTATATGTCATATCACTTGTGCGATGCTCATTTGATTTGCTTCCGTTTTACTCCGATGCAAATGTGCTTTATTTACTTGTACTCATGCTTATTTTATATCCTTGGAGTACATTATGTTGGCTTGGGTCATATAAGCTTGACTAACTCTTTTGTTCTTATTGCTAAAAGCTTATATGAACCAAGCATGTTAAAAACCTCAACTCTTTTTCATACTTGAGGTAGTATTGTCATCAATCACCAAAAAGGGGGAGATTGAAAGCATCTAGACCCCTAATTGGGTTTCGATGATTAATGACAATATAATATTATTGTGACTAACGTGTGTTTTGTAGAGACAATTAAGTTAGGTCCTGATAATGGAGATCGATTGGGCAATCATGGTTGTCATGCCCCTACGATGGAAATCGTTTCGGTTTTCAAAGGATGGACGACAA
This sequence comes from Miscanthus lutarioriparius, assembly GCA_904845875.1. Lineage (NCBI taxonomy): Eukaryota > Viridiplantae > Streptophyta > Magnoliopsida > Poales > Poaceae > Miscanthus > Miscanthus lutarioriparius. Next base: position 42,885,172 of record CAJGYO010000001.1, read on the forward strand.
AGGTTAAGGATGGACTAGTTTTAAGTGTCGTTTGGAGTTAGAGAGACACTTAGAGTAGTTTAAGACTGTGTTTTTCCTTTGGCCGTACTATTAAGGGGGAGTATGAACGGGTAGCTTGACCTAGGTGAGTCTAGTGAGTTAGGTGTGGTGCACACTTGTTAAAACTAGCGCTAGGTAGCTCCTACATATGCCTAAGATCCAATGGAGCAAACTTCATTCACGTATGATCGAGAGTTGGAAGTAAATGGAGGGTCAAATACTGATCGGACACTGGCTTCGGTGTGACCGGACGCTGGTGTAGAGTCCGATCAGTTCATTTGACCGAGAAGAAATCGTTCGGTGCGACCGGACGCTGGAAGGTCATGTGACCGGACGCTGAGAGCCAGCGTCCGGTCGTTTTCAGTAAGGTTCTAGAGAGAAAATCGTGACCAGACGCGTCCGGTCACACTATAAACACTGAAGTTCGGGGAGAACTGCCCGGAGCGTCCGATCACCCCGCAGAGGCATATAACGGTTCATTTTTCAGCCCATGTTATAAATAGAAGCTCCACTCATGTGTGGAGTTACTTTTGCTCATTTCAACAACTGAAACACACCTTAGAGAGTGCCAAGAAGAGCAAGGTCCTAGTGAGATGATTGAGATTTGAGAATCCCAAAGAGAGCCCTCATTAGTGAGATCAAGAGTAGCAAAGTGTGCATCCATCTTTCTCCCTAGGCTTGTCATGGTCAAGTGAGAGTTCGTGCTTGTTACTCTTGGTGATCGCCATCACCTAGACGGCTTGATGGTGATTGGAGAGCTTAGTGATCATTCGGAGAGCTTGTGGATGACCCAACTCAAGTTGTGAGCGGTTGTGGGTGATTCACCGCGACGGAGTGTCGAAGAATCAACCCGTAGAGAGCACTTGATCCTTGCGCGGATTAAGGGGGAGCTACACCCTTGCGCGGGTGCTCCAACGAGGACTAGTGGGGAGTGACGACTCTCCGATACCTCGACAAAACATCGCCGCGTTCCTCCTTCTCACTTTACTTTGAACAATTCAATTCTTGTCATTTACATTCTTAGAATTGTCATGCTAGAGTAGGATTGGAACATATGTTGCAAGTCTTTTGTGCGGTAGAACAATTAGAAACACTTTTTAGGCACAAGGGGTTAATTGGGCTAAACATAGGATTTAATTATTACAAAGAAATTTAGAATTAGCCCAATTCACCTTTCTCTTAGGCATCTTGATCCGTTCAGTCTCCAAAACATGGACGAGTACAGATTAGGTATTACTTTAAATTAGTATAATTCCAAAGAATCTTGTGGTAATCTGAAAATTGACCTGAAGGAAGTGTAGTGCGTTGTCAGTTGTAGGATAGTTAAATTGTTATCACGCTCAATATTCTAAATTATCACTAACAGCAAATTCATGTGTTCGACTCTAGACCTGCAGTTGCAGGCACTGTTATACTCTTCTTTTGTAGCCTGGCATGTATTGCCATTCAGAAGCTATGCTCATCCTGGAGTAAGTATATAGCTAGGTTAAATATTACAAATATGACAAACGAGCGCGATTTGTTAATGATGATGATTGATGCCTCACAATGTTCCTTCAATTTATTTTATTTTTCTGTCTATATTTAGGTGTTTGTTCAATCTACTTTATAGCCATGTTGGTAGAGAATGAATAACCAAATTCAGTCATCCACAATTTTACCTATTACTTTGGCATTGTTGCGTGCCTGAGTGGCATTTCAGCTGATCTATAATTGTGTCGGCAATTTGTTCTGAATAATTTTTTTTCTATTATTAAAAGCAGCAAGAAGAAAAATGTTTCAGGAGATTGAGTGATGCGATCTGATAGCAAAAATGCTTCTGCGAGAAATGGATGGTGATCCATTCCATCCCATGCCCAACTTCAGGAGAAATTGCAAGGAGGAAGACAAAGAACTATGGACATAAATAATAATATGTATCCCATGCCCTGTAAGCAGACTCACCGCATCAGTGTCGAGACAAATCGCAGGCAGAAAGGCTAACGTAAAAAAGCTCTGGACATTTATGCATAACCCATCTTTTAGGAAGGTAGAAGTATTTGGTCATGGCATATGAGTATATCTTCGCAACTTCCTGACGATAGGGAGTGATTATTCCTATGGAAGATTCATGAGCATGCCTGCATATGAGTACTAACTTCAATCCCATTGAACCATGATGGACTGGTGCCCTCTACTCATCGCTCCTTGTTTGGTACCGCTACCCCGCATGGCTGAAATACTGAAAAGTGACAGAAGAAAATCGAGAAGATGAACTTATAGATATGTTCAGCCATACCTAAGATCAATTTGGAAATTAATAAGCAGACAAATTTACATCTTGTGCCATTTGTTCTAATATGATTTCAAATTAAACATATGGACTAAGAGACAGTAAGATGATCAGAATTTGCCGAAAGGAATTAAACTCTCCAATATTAGATGTAGATTAGAGGTGAATTGTTTTTATTAGCAATTAATTGTAAATAAGTATCAGTAAAAGATGGAATCAAACGTTGGAATCAAATTCATAGTAGGATGCTTAATTTGACGTACCTTGTGTATGGCCTCCGTGCTGCAGCAGGATCGTTGTTGTCGTCCATCCTAGGCGCTATGGTGACCGATGACTGGTGACTGGTGAGATGAAGCAGACGGCGAGGAAGGAGGTCGGGCGGACTCATGGCGGACGGCCAGACGGGAACCAAATCGCCGAGCGCTTGTCGGTCACCTTCCGCTTCCGTCGCGTCAGGGGGCCGAGCCGTGGAGGGGATGGGCTGCCGCGCCGGGTACTGACTGCGCTGCTGCGTCTGCGCGCGACTGCTGTGGGGGGAGAGAGAGGAGAGGCGCCGCTAGGGCTTGCCCGCGACGCCATCGCAGGGTCCTCGGTGTCGGGTCGGTCGGCAGCTTCGGGCGGGGGCGTCACGGCGATGGCAGGTCGGTGGAGCCAGATCCGTCGCCGCCGATGCTGGTGGTGGCCGGATCCGCCTCCACCACTCCTCTGGCTGGCCGCGGCCGGCGCTGTGGGCGAGGGAGAGGGAGGGACGCTCGGCCTTGGGAGCCGCCGCTGCTGTGGGGGAGAGGGAGATGGAGAGGGAGGGGCGCCGCGCTCGGGCCCTGCGAGAAGGTTCGGGATCAGGAGAGCAAGGGCAGCGACGTGGACGGCAGCCGATGCCGGGTCCCGATCGGACGGTGCTGGTTGGATCACTGTTTTGGGAACAGTGGTCTGGGTCAGGGGGGCTGTTGATCTACAGTGTATTGTGAGAGGGGGATTGGTATACAGACAGGATTAGGAGTCTAGGATAGACTGGTGATATTTATTTATTGCGACTGAACTCAAGGAAGGGCTACTTGTTGATTGATATTATGTCGTAGATACAGAAATAATCTCATGTTTCTTGTACCAAGTAATGTAATCATGGTTTGGAAGAATCTGTGACACGTTCGCTTGACTTATAAGTCGTACTTTTTTAACCAACGAACGATATTTTTCTCTCACAACAAATCAGTCAACGGTATTTCCAATCCTAGCTTTTCAGCCCAGCGTTTGTAGATTGCTACTGTACCTGGACCATCTACGATCGAACTGTCAATCCATTACTAGTGCTGCGCTTCAAATATCACCTTTTTATTAGGGCATGAGGCTGCGCTTATCTGGTTTCATGCCGACAAATACCAAAAGTTCGGCACGGTAAAAACTTAAAATTTTGATTAATTTCAGCTACAGTTTTGAAGCCTTTTTTTTAACTCATAATGTGAATCCTAAGTTGGCCAAAACATTACCAACCAGTTTAAGGGTTTGTTTGAATATCCGAAAGGTTACGAGAATCTAGATGGTGACTCAAAATTTTGAATTCTGGATAAAAAAAGAGAAGTCTATTTAGATCCGTATAGACACAGGTTATAGATAGTTGAAGGTGTTTCACATTTATTATCTTTAAATAAACTGCTCGTATCTTTTTAGATTTATTTTAGGATTTTAACGCGATGTTTTTTCCAGTAGCTGACGACATGTCCATCAATTGCGGGGTGTCTGATGACTTTGTCAGCCTCAAGATATGCTGAAGTCTTTCAAAATTGTCATAAGAATAGGGTGTGCGTGCACACGTTCACATATGTGTGTGTACATGTAACAAAATAGTAGGATGGAGGTGTACAGTTGAATTCTCAAAAACTGATTGTTAGATTATAAGAATCTCTCATTAGATTCTATCTATTTGGATCTCATTCTCACAATTCTTAGGAGACCCAAACATGACATGAAGTCCTAAAGCACATCAATTTTGGGATTGACAGAATTTTGGCTTCATATATTCTGTCTTGATATAATCCAAACACAATCGTAGCTTACCAAACACATGGAAGCTACATGTTCGCTGAGAGGAATTTTAAGGAAATCTAGATGAATCTTGAGGAATTTATGAGAGAATAAAGAGTAAAAACCAGCTGTGCACAGTAAAATCCGGCTGGTTTTCATACCAGCCGAACTGCCCCAAAAACAAAATAAACAATCATGGACCTATTTGGTTTGCCCCCTAGAGGCCCAGACAAACCTATCTAACGCAGACAACCTCATTGTGTCTGATCTATTGGCTGAGGTGAGGACAAGAACCAAGCAGCCCTATGCATGGAACTACAACTCTACCCGAAGGGTAATCATACATACATAGGATACACGACTGCAAATAAGTTAGGAACTTCAGTAATAAAGCAAGTTAGATCTAGATGTTTGCCAAGATAACAGACGATATTCACAGGGGAGTTTGTCGCGCTGTTCACACAAGTCAGTTTCTCACTGTCACTTTGGTGAGGTTTCATATCTTCACCTCCCTAACGTCATTTTGTCCGAATGGGGTTCCACAGCCAGGACATTTCCGGTGGCGAATCTCAAGGTTCCTCTGGATGCATGGTGAGCAGAATAGGTGGAAACATTTGGTGATCACAACCTGTTAACAAATATGCAGAGAAATACAACCCTCGTCAGTTTAGGCAGCAAAACTGATCATCCAACAGCCAGAGATACAAAGAGGTAAGAATGGCGTAAACCTCTGAAATCATGATTCAGAAACAGGTTCAGGTCATTCAAAAAGATAAAACTGTACAATACATTATATGTACCTCTTTAGGCCGGTCAAAGCAGACACCACACTTCAGAATAGCCTTGCATTCCTTTATTTCATCCTGAAGTTTCTGGATAGTAGTCTCTTCAGTCTCAGAGGTCAGCTCCATAACTTCATTTTTCACCTCTTCGTATTGTTCTTCAAGCCGCCGCCTCTCATTCCTGGAAAAAGTAAAGGTAACGAGCAAATGACAAGAAAGCCAGCGGCATTGCATGATCAACTTGCAACAGAGGCCTAACCTCTCATGCTCCAGCAACGCTCTCAGCTCAGATATCTTTTGCTGAGTTTGCTCATATTCTTTCTCAGAGGATCCAACAGAGGACCGAAGCCACTTGAGTAACTTATCTGTGTTGGATACCTCCAGCGCAATCCTTTCCAGGCTAATAGTAAGATGCCTGTTTTCAGCTGAAGTTTTTATAGATTGCGCTACACAAGTGTTCATCTGTAAGAATCATCAAAGGAAACCACTATTAAAGTTTGCTCACTTCCGAGTGTAAGCACTAAAACAAGTATACTTTTTGAAAGTTGATGTCTGCTATTTGACTCTGTTGGCACACAAATAAATTCAGTGACTGCAACTTGCCAAAAAATGATACTATATAAAGGAAGTATTACAACAGAAGTAAGACAATACCTGCTCTTCACCATGGGCAATTTTCAGTTTAGATGACTCCAGTGAAGTGTTAACTTGCTGGAGTTGCTTCTCTAGCATAAGCTTGTCAGAGAGAAGGGAACTACAAGCTTGTTTCATCTTCACACTATCTGATACTAGCTGTTAGATGAGATTTAAGTTACTGATAGCAACCAATAAGAAAATCAAAGCTTATATTGTTTTTGCCATAGCAAAACTGCAGAAAGAGATTTGTAAACTTGATTAATGTGCATAATTTCCAGCAATAACTAGCTAATAGACATCATGAGGTGGCCAATCAGACGTAAGTGAAGCTCTATGTCTTAGCCACTACAATATCTGCAAAAATATGCCATAAAACCCAAAATACTGGTATATTATGTTTCTTGTTAGATCCTTTTTCCTTGTTTGCCAGAAGTTCACACTTCATTGCACATCAAAATATGGTTGATCACTTACATACCTATTATGTTCGCTAACAAGGCAGAATCAATAAGATTGTCTGAAATTTTACAGCTTTTCATGACTTTATAAAGTAGGTAGTGTCATGTCAAGATTGGCATATAAAACTCCAGGCATGTATCTCCAATCCGTATGTTATGACTTTGCAGCTTTGACGTCAAAGTGAAAAAGGAGAGAACTAATAAATACCTTTATGTTAAAGTCATCTCTATCAGTAAGCTGTTGAAGAAGATGCTGATTTTGTGTTTGCATGTCTTCATATGCTTGACCAATTGTCTGTATGCAAATATTATACATTTTACTCATACCCCAAAACAGTACTGATAAACAAAAAAAACTAACCTCAATATCGGCAATATAGGCATCTCCTTCAGCCTTTTTTATTCTTATCGCCTCCTTAAGTTCCACAACATCTCTGATAAAACAGATCACAGAGGTGACAGAGTATGGCTTAGACATAGAAAATCAAATCTTAACAAAACAAATCTAAATGTTTACTGGATTCACTTATATAACATATTTTTCTCGAACACGCAGGAGAGCTGCGTATCATTGTATTAATAGAAGAAAAAGAGAGTCATACATAGACCCGAACCCCACACACCCACCCACCACTACATAGACACTGGATCACCAGTTAAGAAAGACAAAAAGACGACCCTACAGCAGTCCATTAGACTGATCCTCCAGCAGAGAGCAGGGAAATTCCCTTGGCTCCTGCTAGGCTCCACCAATGAGCCTCTTCCCTAGCCAGAGCCAGAGCCAAGTTAACATTTGGGGTTGGGGTTGCCCCATTAAAAACACAATCATTTATATGTCACCAGATGCTCCAGGCTCCCAAAATGACTAGGGAATTCAGACCCAACCTATAATCTCCACTAGTAGCACTATCAACTTTTCTCCACCAATTATCAAAGGATTGGTCAGAAGGTTGAGGAGCAAGTGCTGCAAAACCAAAGCGCGACAGGAGGGAGAACCAAAAGTCTCTTGAGAATACACAGCCCACAAGAAGATGTTGAATGTCCTCCTCCTCTTGATCACATAGAAGGCACTGATCTGGATGAGGGAGCCCCCTCTTTGCCAATCTGTCCACTGTCCAACATCTATTATGAGCGACAAGCCACATGAAAAATTTGCATTTGGGGTGGTGGTGGTGGTGGTGGTGGGTGGTGGGGGGGGGGGAGGGGCCAGGATTTCCAGATTCTCTCACAAGGTTCAAAGAAGATTGCACCCTGAAAAAGCGTATCATAGGCGCACTTTGCTGTATATTTTCATGAAGTAGATAGCCTCCAGATGTGCTTATCAGGAATTTCCTCATTTAGCTCCACACCATTCAGGATATCCCAAAGTTCAAGATACTGAATCAAGGCAGTTGAACCGATCTCACCTTGTATGTCCTCTGTCCATTTTTCCTCAGTTAGTGCTACCAACACAGTACGTCTACTTGACCTTTTAGGAACCAGTGCATATACCAGAGGTGCGATGTCCTGGATTCTTTTGCCATCTAACCATTTGTCCTCCCAAAAGAGTGTATTGGATCCATTTCCAACTTCAGTTATTACAGCCACAGAGATGAGGCCAGCTACCTCTCTACTGACTTGGATAGGTAGATTTGCCCACGGTTTGCTGGGCTCACTCCGCTTGAGCCACGGCCATCGTGCTTTTAAGGCGATACTCAAAGCCTTCAGATCAGCAATCCCAAGACCACCTAGTTCTCGGGAACGGCACACTTTAGGCCAGGCAATGAGACAGTGACCACCCTTTGCCTCTTTTCGGCCTCTCCACAGGAAGGCCCTTCTGATCTTGTCAATGGCTTTGAAAGCCCAAGGTGGGAGATCTATTGCCATGGCCACATAAATCAGGATTCCTGTGAGAACATACTACACTTGAATAACTCTATCAGCTCGGGTCATCAAATCAGCCTTCCACCCAGGAAGCTGATCTGCAATTCTGTCAATGATGGGTTGGACCTGCTCCTTAGTCAGCTTCTTGATGGTCAGGGGGAGACCCAAATATTTGCAAGGGAAATCCAGCATCTCACAGGGCAACAGATTCTGAATGAGGGCCAAATTTTCCTCAGCACAATGGATTGGTAGCACATTACTTTTTTGAACATTGGTCCTAAGGCCAGATGCTTCACCAAATAAATCCAGTAGCTGTAAAGACAAATTGATATCTGCTGCATTAGGCTGAAGGAAAATGGCTACATCAATCGACATAAAAGAGATTTCTGTGCTGGATAGGCCTACTGGATAAAGGCTGTAGCAGCCCAACTTCAGAAGCCCTTGTGAACATCTGATTTAACACATCCATAACAAGAATAAAGAGCATAGGAGATAGCGGATCTCCCTGTCTCAGTCCCCTTCTGTGCAAAATACCTTCTCCTGGGATGCCATTCAAGAGAACTTGGGTGGATAAAGATGATAAGAGGCCACAAATCATGTCACACCAGCGAGAACCGAAACCCAATTTTCTAAGCACCTCCAAAAGGAAGGCCCAAGACACTAAGTCAAAAGCTTTGGTAATGTCAAGCTTCAGGAGAATTCTGAGCTGCTTTTGAGAGTGTAGGAATTTAACTATCTGCTGGACCATCATGAAATTATCTTGAATGAACCTTTTCTTTATGAAAGCACTTTGATTGGAGGACACCATCTCATCCAGCCGACCTCCAAGCCTATTAGCCAGGATTTTGGTCACAAGTTTGGCGAAGCTGTGAACCAAGCTAATTGGCCTATAATCCTGACTTGAACAACATTAGTCTTTTTTGGAATCAGACTAATGTATGCAGAATTCAGTTTCTGGAGGTTTCTGAAATTTCCAATCCAAAGAAAATGAACTGCTGCCATCACATCATTCTTGATAATTGTCCAGCAACTTTTATAAAATCTGCCAGTGAACCCATCCGGTCCAGGAGCCTTATTAGGTGGCATCTCCTTTATGGTGTTCCACACTTCTGAAAAAGGCAAATCCAAAGCTTCAAGATCGAAGCCGGGGCTGCCAAGGGTGTCCAGATTGATAGTTCTCCCTCTAGCGCACTTAGTCCCAATGAGACTGTCATAAAAATCTAGAACAGCAGCTGTCTTATCCTCATGCTTTGTGATTACCTGATCTCCAACATGCAATTTGGGGATGAAATTTTTCTTTTTTCTATATCTTGCATGTTGATGAAAAAGCCTTGTGTTGGCATACCCATCCTTTAACCAATTTATCCTGGACCTGAGTCTTGATATTGTTCTCAGCAGGGAAGATAGCGCCAGTGAATGCTTCCTAAGATTATTACGTAGCCATAATTCATTAGGTTGAAGAGGCCTGCTTTCTTGAGCAATATCAAGTTGGTGGACGATTTCTTTTGCCAAAAGCAATTGGGACTTGAAGTGACCAAATTTCTTCTGACTCTAGCTCTGTAACCCTCTGGCAGTTGCCTTGAGTTTCAAAGCAAGGGTATCAAGTGGACAGGTTCTAGGCTGTACAGTGTCCCAAGCATCCTTCACTACTTCTAGAAAACCATCCAGAGAGCGCCAGAAAGCTTCGAAATGAAATCTTTTCTTGCAGCCAATGATATCCTGCAGCCAAGGATCGAGGCGTGGTCGAGTCATTAGAAGCAAAGACACTCGCAGGAGACAACTCAGAACCGATCTTCCCAATCCAATTATGGTAGAATAATCATCCAACCGAACAAGAGTAGGGGAAGCATTAGTGAAGGCTGGTCCATGTATATTTACGTCCATCAAGGGTCACTTTTGAGCCCTTATTTGTTTGCTTTAGTGATGGATGAGGTCACAAGGGACATACAAGGGGACATCCTTGGTGTATGCTTTTCATGAGACGATGTAGTGCTAGTTGATGAAAGCCGACAGAGTGAATCGGCTGGAGTTATGGCGGGAGACTTTGGAGTCCAAAGGTTTTAGACTCAAAGGTAACTAAAAGCGAGTATATGAGATGTGACTTCGCACTACTACTCGGAAGGAGGAAGGTGTTAGTTTGGAAGGTCAAGTAGTGCCTATGAAGGATACCTTTCGATATTTAGGATCAATGCTACTGAGAGGGGCGGGGATATTGATGAAGATGTTAGCCATAGAATCAAAGCGGTGGGTGGATGAAGTGGCGGCAAGCGTCCGTGTCCTATGTGACAAAAGGGTACCACATGGCTAAAAGGCAAGTTTTATAGGACGGCGATTAGACCGCTATGTTGTATGGTGCGTAATGTTGGCCTCTAAAAAGGCGACATGTTCAACGATGTCGCGAAATGCGTATGTTGCGTTGGATTTGCGGTCATACAAGAAGGGATCGAGTTCGAACGATGATATACGTGATAGATTAGGGGTAGCGCCAATTGAAGAAAAGCTTGTCCAACACCGGTTGAGATGGTTTGGACATGTGCAACGGAGACCCCTGAGAGGCACCATGCGTGTAGTGGCATACTAAGCCGTGATAGTAACGTGAAGAGAGACAGAGAAGACCGAAGTTGACTTGGGTAGAGGCAATAAAAGGAGACTTGAAAGGATGGAATATACCCAAAGACTTAGCCTTAGATAGGAGTGCTTGGAAGATGCTATTCACGGCTCGAACCTTGATTGCTTCGATGGGTTTCAACTCTAGCCTACCCCAACTTGTTTGGGACTTAAAGGCTTTGTTGTTGTTGTTGTTGTTGTTGAAGAGGAATTTCAGAGACCCTCAAATCATTTATCCATCTTCTGAACCTTCCCATCATTGCTCTATTAAGATTGGAATTGTTTTTGTTCTCCTCCTTATAAATAAGATTGAAGTCCCCGACTACCAGCCATGGCCCAGAGCACTGGACTCTGAAATCCCTCAGCTCTTGAAGAAATTGGATCTTGTCTTGATCTTGTTGGGGGCCATATACACAGGTCAACCACCACGCACTACCATCAGATGGGCAGAATTGAACCGAGACACTGTGAGCATCCACCCTGGTAGCTCCTACAGTGCCCAGTTGAATCCACCAAGCCACCAAAATTCCACCACTGGCTCCATCAGAAGGAAGGTAAATGAAATTATTATCAAATTCACTTCCTAACATGGACAGGACTAGACGCCTGGAAACCGTACACATTTTAGTTTCTTGTAGGCAAACAACATCAATCTTGGAGGCATCCACCATGACTCTAACAGCATCCTGTCTCGCTGCTGAGTTCAAACCTCGTACATTCCAATTTAGTATGTGTGCCGGATCCATAATGATACTGAGGAACAAAATCCATAATGATACTGAGGAACAAAAGCGACCTGGAGGAGCAATCAGACAATATACTCTACCAAGTAAGCAGCAGAAACTGCCTTAGGGAGTGCCCATCCGAAAAGAGCAACCAGGGTGAAAGCTCTAGTTTGGATTTGATGAATTGATGAAACCCTAATTGCTAACCTAGTTTATCAAAATGATTATGAAATAGGTAGCACTACTCCAAGTGATAAAGCAAATGAAGATCATGACATAACGATGGTGATGCCATGGTGATGATAAAATGCTAGGACATGAAAAAGAAGAAAGAAAAACAAAAAACTCAAGGCAAAGGTGAAACTTGATAGGAGCTTTCTCGTTTTGATGATCGAGACACTTAGTGAGTGTGATCACATTTAAGATCAATAGTCGTACTATTAAGAGAGGTGAAACTCGTATCGAAATGCGGTTATCAAAGTGTCACTAGATGCTCTAACTCATTGTATATGCATTTAGGATCTAGCGGAGTGGTAACACCCTTGAAAACATTTGTGAAAATACGCTAGCACTTGGTGGTTGGCACATTTGAGCAAAGGTAAAGAAGATAGAGTTGAAAATGAGTTGAATGCGCCGGTCACAGGGTGACCGGACGCGTCCGGTATCTTCCCGACGTGACCGGACGCGTCCGATATCCATACCGGACGCGTTCGGTATTCTAGCCAGGCGTGGCAGAGTTGACCAGACTCTGGGTCGTAGCAGTGACCGGACGCTGAGCAATCACTGTTGAGCGTCCGGCCAAGGTGACGTGGGGCACGGGTGTTGGTCCAGAGAGGATCAGACGCAGGGGTGCGTCCGGTCGGCCACACAGGACGCGTCCGGTCGCAGTCGAGCGGCTCTGGGAGCTCTCTGGACTCGACCGGACGCTGCGTCTTCCGCGTCCGGTCGATTTCTAACGGTACGTCCAGTCACTAGCATCACTGTGCGTAGAGATAGCCGTTGGGCGCCAATGGCTAAACAATTTGAAAGGGACACGTGGTGGTCTGGTTGCGACCGGACGCAGCGACCGGACGCGTCCGGTCACCCACCGAACGCGTCCGGTGCGTCCGGTCATCCCGCAGTTTGCCCAATAATTGAGCCAACGGCTCTATTGTTTGGGGTGTCTCTAAATATCGTTTGGTCGGCTCTAGCTCACTCTCTTGGCCATTTGCATTGACATAGCAACCTTGTGAGCTTAGCCAAAGCCTTCCCACTCATCTCCATCTTTGATTCATCATCTTTGTGAGATTGGGAGTAAATCCAAGTGCATTGCTTGATTGTTTGCATCTAGAGGCACTTGGTGTTCGTGTTTCGCTGCGGGATTCGCTTGTTTCTCTTGGTGGTTGCCGCCACCTAGCCGGCTTGGAGCAGCGAGGATCGTCGAGCGAAGATTGATGATTGTCTCCGGCTCCGATCGTGGTGATTGTAAGGGGTTCTTGACCTTTTCCCGGCGGAGAGACAAAAGGTACTCTAGTAAATTGCTCGTGGCTTGTGTGATACTTATTTTGTGTTGGTTGTGTGGCATCCTGTTGAGGGTTTGGCGTGTAATGCCAATTAGCGCGTGAACCTCCAAGTGAGTGAATCGCCACTGCGAGGACTAGCTTGCCGGCAAGTGAACCTCGGTAAAAATCATTGTGTCATCATTTGATTCCGAGGTGATTAGTCTTCATTGGTATTCATTCTTGTGATTGATTGGTTCATTTCTCGACTCGGCGGTATAACCATCTTGATCTTTCTCTTTACATTACCGCAAATTAGTTGTCAAGATCTTTAGCGTAGCTAGTTGTGAGAGCTTGTTAGTTTGGTTAGTGTGGCTCTTTAGTTAGCCTTTGAGAGCACATTAACTTAGTGTAGTTACATAGTTATTGTATAGATAGAGACTTTATAAACTAGAATTTGATAGGTGGCTTGCATTTTTAGTAGGCTAGAGCAACACTCGCTTCGTCTCATATTCATCTAACCGGTTTGTTATGTGTTGTTGTAAAATTTTTAATAGGCTATCCACCCCCCCTCTAGCCATTAGGACCTTTCACAGGGCCTTAGTGTGAGAAGTTGACATAGGCTGCTTAAAGCGTTGCGCATAATCATCCAGGGCTTGCTGGCTAATGCGTTCCCTTTCTTCATCGACATTCATATCCAGTGCACGCATAACTTGTTTCTTCATATGTGAGGGGCATACCTCCGACGTTGTCGCGGGGAAGCCCGCAAGCCGACGACTCTGTCGGGGCTCCTTGCTAGGTGGTTCCAGCTTTTCTTCCTTCGTTTATTGACATGGGGAATTGGCATGATACCCCCCCCCCCGGAATTTTTGTCAGAGCCTTGACGAACTCCGTTGCCGGGCTGGGAGGCGCACTGGGGGAAGCTTGGACGGCAACAGTTGAGTCTGCCGCCCTCTCTCTTCTGCGAGGATGGCGGCGCGAGTAGACCAGTAAGGTCTGCTGCAAAGCAACAGCCGCCGGCAGGGCCACAGATGAGGAGTTCAAGGGGGTAGGAGCGGCAGTGGCCGGGAGTGGCAAGTTCGAGGAGGAAGTAGCAGCAGTGGCGGGGTGTGGCGATTTCGGGGAGGAGGGAGCTGCAGTGGAAGTGTGTGCCAAGCTAGCTGGCCTGCGGTCGCAGGGAGGAGCAATCAGAGGACGGCAGACGTGGGGAGGGAGACAAAGTCTCGGCCGGAGGCACAGAGACAACATGAGGCTCGATCAGCATATCTGGGCCAGCAGAGGTGGGGACGTTAGACTCAACCACCACATGGGCCTCGTTCAATCCATCCAGGGAGGAGAGGGGAGGCGGCCCAGATGCCTCCAACTGAGGTCCCCCGGAGAGATCATCAGCCCGAGGCCCATCAGATTCTCCTCCTTCAGCAGGACGCATCGAAGGCCCACAGGAGAGTTCCAGAGGGATCTCAATCCGTGGCCTGTCATCAATCCGCCCGACATCAGTATCTCTTTTGCCTTCCACCGCCGTATCAGCGGCAATGCTCTCCTTAAACACATATGCACGCGTGCAGGAGCCCTCGAGCAACAGCCCCGCGATAACAGCATCGTCCGCAGTCACGATCTCCTTGGTTCCAGTGCGGTCTGCATCGGAACCACGCGAAGCGACATCACATCGCGAGGCCTCAGCAGACATGGCCGACCGATCATCAATGTCGAGCATGACAGTTGAGGAGGGATCCCTGGCCGCCTCATGGACTCGAGAGCCCAACCTTTCGTGGACCGAGGCCCTGCCACCTAGCCGGAGGACGTAGCTTCGCCCGGCCGCGGCCTGAGCCGGAGAAGACGACGGAGAAGAATGAGTCCTACGACACCGGCGATGATCACGATCTTCATCTTCATCTTCGGGGGGTCATGGTATGCACCAGGCTCGACGAGGGGACGAACCGTGACCTTGATGGGGTAGCTTAACGTCCTCACGTCGGAACCACGCGCCAGAGGAGGCTCCACGATCTCCAGCGTCATCTCAGGGGGGAAGAGAGCGGGATCGGAGCACCAAGCCTTCACAATGAACACATCGCGTCGATCAGCATTGCCCGGGTGCAGTCCATCAATCCAGCAGAGCTCGTCCAAAAGAACTTCAGTGGTCGCCAAATTCCAAGCATGGGCAGGGATGCCCACGAGCTCAACTTCTACGGCCACCAGAAGGCTCGCCACCGAGGTCTGGATAAACCTCGTCCATCGCACGACATGCATCCGGGCAGAGGTGATGACGATGGGGCGACCTCCATTGTAGACAATGCCATCAAGTTCCTCATTAGGCAAGATCAAGAGGAAACTGGACGGACCCCAGGGATGTAGGGTTAGTCGAGTTTTGTCGATCTCAAACCTAAGGGCAATTGTGGCACGTATGAGCTCTAACCCGGCGTCCCCAGGACCTCCTAGCCAGGTGATGACCAGAGCGCAACGCAAGGCATCCTCGCTGCGGGAGAGCCGATCCGACCAGTCCAGAATGCGCGCTCGGGACGCCGGGCGAGAACGGCACGGCACCATCGCACGACCCGACGATAGGCACCAGGAGGGGGTGGACAGGAACGTCTTCTTCCTCGCCGGTGTCATCACCCGGGAAAGCCGCACCCGCCACGGAACGCGCCCTCCGCGATCGACGACGCCGCTTACGCTTGTGCTCCTGCCACCGCCCGAGGCCGAAGGCTGCGCGCCCGCTCCGCCACCCGTGGCAACCAGAGGCTGCATGGCCGGCGGTCGCGACGCCTCCGAGACTTTAGGACACTAGACCAGCTGCCTATGGCCAAAAGGAGGGCGGGGACGCCGGGATGGGCAGGCGTCAGAGCGATGCCCCAGACCCCGGCAAGCAAAGCACCTCGGACGGGAACGGCAGGACGCGGCCTTGTGAGCGGTGGATAGGCAGTTGAAGCAGCACCCACGAAGATCCACCGGGACTGGCCGCCGAGGGGGGAGCGCCCGCCAACGGCGCTCACGGCAGCGACGTCGACTCTCCTTGGTTACCCAACCATCCCGGTCAAAAGAGCGCCCCGGCAGATTTAACGCGACGGTCGCATTGGCGAGAGATAATCCGGCAGCGCGCGAGGAGGAGGAGCGCTGCGCCATGACGACGAGGCGACCACGAGAGCCGGCCAAGCAAGGCGGCGACCTCGGTCCGGGCTGCGTGAGCAAGCGAGCCGCCACCGCCCAAAAGGACGTCCTTGAAAGAGAGGACCTCAGAGGAGGATCCGGAAGATGGGGAGGCGTCTCTCCACCGCTGGCCCTTGGAGCGCCCGACCATGGCACCAGGGGTAGAGAGGAAGATTTCCTCCGGCACCGAAGAGGGAGAGGATTGGGTGGTCGCCGCGCCCGGAGTAGGCTGCGGCAAGCGGCTGGTGGAGCTAGGGGACGGGGTGACGTCGGGAGGTGGAGGGGGAGCGGGAGCGGGAGCGACGAAAGCCATCCCGTGAGATCACATATATAACATATAATACCTGCCACTTTACATCACGTGCACCCAACAAATATACTAGTTCATATAACTAAAGAACACTAAATTGAGTATTGCATACAACTTGAGATAAGAATGAAAAGTTTTCAGATAAATCTCTACTATATGAAGAAGGAAGTGTCTGTCCCGTCTGCCAAACGGTTTTCTTCTGCCTTCATTGTCCACACCTCCTCGCTCTCGCTCGTGCGTCGCGACGTCCACAGAAAAACTGGATCTTCTACCTTCGTGTGTGAACAAACAGAGATGGAGAAAACCAACCGCATGTCCACACTAATCCGCCTCGCCCACCCTCACCCACGCCCACTGCCCGGCCCAGCTGCCTCCGCCCACCCCCTCCGCGCCGGCTCTACCCCGCCCTTGCCCACGGCTCCGAGCACGCCCGCCTTGCCCTGCTCCAACTGGTGATCGAGGGGAGAGGCGATGGCCTACTCTGACACCCCCAGGCACGGCTCGGCTTGGCCTCCTCCATCCTCCCTCGCTGCGCCGGCTCCGGCCTCCCACCCGGCTGCGAGTCTAGCTTGAGGTAGCCAAGCAGGATCCGCGCCCTTCCTCATCCGGTTCGGCGCGTGGCCTTCCTTCCCCTGCGTGCTCCTTGTGCTGGTGGCCACCGTGATCGCCGCTGAGTTGAGCCTCGCCATCCTTCCGGTGCACGTCCAACAGAAACTGCTGCTCCAGACCATGACACTCTCCGAACAGTAGACACTAGCTAGAGAATGAGCATAAAAACCAAACAACAACAACAACAACAACAAAGCATTTAAGTCCCAAACAAGTTGGGGTAGGCTAGAGTTGAAACCCATCAGAAGTAATCAAGGTTCAGGCACGTGAATAGCTGTCTTCCAAGCATAAAAACCAAACATTTCGTAAAAAAATTATGTGGTTCCCGTTGCAACGCACGGGCAAGAACCTAGTTGAATTATAAGGACCAACAGCTATCAATTGTTCTAGCCTGTAAATATATCATGGGAGAATTGGTTTCATAGCACTAAAAGAACGCGAGATTCAGAAAATACCATCGAAAGTTCATCATACCGTAAAATACCATTGAAAGTGAATATCCATTCTGCAATCTAGCACTCCATTACTTTTGCTGTTAACGTCGTTTGTTGGCATTCGTTCGTGGACTCCGCTTCACTAAAAAACGACGTGTACGTCGCGTCAACCTAAGCAGGCCGCCTGCAGTGGTGAGCCTCGTCCCACGGACATCGGAGCTCAAGCCCGGCGCCTGTCCTTGCCTCGAACGCTGCCACCGAGCACTCCACTCCAGCCACGCCGCCTACGTTGCGGAACCACGCTCACCCCGGCTCGCCGGCCGCCGCCGCCGTCGGAGGTGCACCGCACCAGCCCACGACTCTGCCGCGAGACCGAGCAGACGCCGGAGGTCGCAGCCCACAGAGCACTGTGGCTGCCGGAGCTCCCACACCGAGCCGAGTCGCGGTCAAGACGGAGCACCCGCGACGCTGCCGAAGCCGATGTCACACCGGGAGGCTGGAGCTTAGCGCCACTGCTCTCTCTCTCTCTCTCTCTCTCTCTCTCTCTCTCTCTCTCTCTCTCCGCTCGCCCGCTTGGGAAGGGGCGTAAAGCCCGTGAACGGGAGAAGCCATCCGGGCACCGGCACCCTCTCCCATCCTGCAAGACGGCAATTGTGCATCAGCCTTGCCATTGCTGCTACTACAAGCGAGCCATGCCCGCAGCCCACGAGCACAAGTCGTCAGCGATGCCAAGCACCGCGAAAAGCCAAGACCACCTCCGCCCACACTCGCATCCTTGCTCTACCACCGCAGCGGCTGCCCTGTGTTAATGCAATGTGCAATGTCACTAACAAAGTAACAAGGAGAGGAAAAAAGCAAGAACACAAGAAGAACACCTCCATCATGGGCGACACAGGCTCGGTGAAGTCGGATCGACTTATCACACTCGGTGAGCTCGGCATCACCTTGGCGTGGCGCTACCATTCTCCAAAGCATGGTGCGGGAACGGCTGCTGGACCTTGACGCCCAAAGCTGTCAATGGCAATTGCGACGCCGGGCTCGTCTTGATGGCGCACCTTCGTGAAGCCGGGCCGAATCTTGGTGATGTTGATGGCTTGCCCGTGTCGGCGGCCTCGCATGCATGAGGCTGCCAGCCGCCAGCAAGCAGCAGGGTGGCGGCGTTGGCCTCGGCCTCGACCTCGGTGTGGCGCGCGTGCAGGGAGGTGACCTTGTCCCCAGCCACAGCAGCGTTGGGCCAGGAGGCACTCAGCCTCCATCCTGGCAGCGTGGTGGCCGATTAAGTTCTCGGCAGCGCAGGCGCAGCTACCACAGCTGGTCCTGGGCGATGGAGCTGCATGCTAGACGGAGAGCCACTGGATTGGGAAAGAAAGGTGCCTGGGTGGAGGGATTCACGTCGACAGCAACCAGCGTGACAGAATGCTATTTGACGGTAACAAACCATTCTTTCATTGGTATTTTCCGTGACGGACATCTTTCGGTGGTATTTTCCAAATGTTGTGATCTTTCGATGCTATGAAACCAATTTTCCCATATATCATTGTCCCCAGGAGCAGAAAGCCAACCTTTCAGATGCATCTACTTTGGTCCTTAACTCTTCTAGTTCCACTTCAGCAAAGGAAAGCCTTTGCTGGCATGCAGCTTCAGCTTCATTTGCTGCTTTAACCCGAAGCTCAAGACTATGCTCCTCTAGATTGCTCCTCAAATATTCAGCTTGATTGCGAGCTCGGGTTTCTGATTCTTCAATATCAGCAATTCTCCTAGATGCACAATGTAGAGAAAATGATTGTGATATAATGAATCAAATGTAATATATATGTTGTTCAAGAAAATGAAATATATATATGTATGTAAATGTGATTCTTGCATTATACATACATTTCCTCAATCATCCACTATTCAACCTAAAAGAATAGTTGCAGTACCATGGCTAGCCTTCTTGTTTTTTTAAATTGTTTAAATTTTAAATTCTCTGAACTATTTGTCTCTTGTTACCAACAATATTTCGAGTCCTATATCAAATAGTCCACCTAATTGCAACTTCCAGGTAAAGTTAACAGTTATCACGTTTCCTAAGATCTTGATAGATGTTAGACCGGTCATGATTATTCAAAGATAGCACACTTAGATAGCTAACATTGGCAGATACATACATGAAACCCGCATGCACAGCAATAAATTAAAAAATTAACAAAGTGCATAGACCATGATATAGGCTCAGTCCCCTTTACCATTTACCACTGCTATTATTACTGTTACTAATACCTCTTTTTAATCGTTTAGCCCTTTTTCTCATGTTTAAGTTTCATCTCCAGCCTACCCCCAACTTGCTTGATAATAAATTAACTTTAAGAACATGAGCAACTATAGCAATAAATCTATTTATTTAGAAACCATTGCTTTGAAGAAGCTCTAAGAATCATAGAGCAATTTACATACTATCAGCAAATATAGCAATAAATCTATTTATTTCGAAAATATTGCTTTGGAGAAGCTCTAAGAATCAAAGAGCAATTTACAAACTATCTAACAATCCTGAGGTATTGTACATCTAATTTTAAAGCAGATAATCATCCTGACTCCTGAGAGAACAGAAATGCCATCAAATAACCAGGAAAAAAAAAGAATATAACAATGAGGACAGTTCAACAGTACAATTACAAACCATTTTAAAAGTGGCATACCTTTTAAGCATTAAAAATTGATGTAAAAAATAATGGCCAAGTTTTACCTTGACTCAGGACTTTCTTTCGCGTACATATCTGCAATAAACTCCAGCTCCTGCTTTTCCTGCTCCAACTCCTCAACCTGAATGAAATTTCATTGACAAAATATGAATGAAAACCCTGCAACCTACTCCCTCCCTCCTGTGATACAATGCATTCCAAAAATTTTAAGACAACTTAAGGGAATGCTCCAATGATGCATGCACCCATGGATTAAACCCAATTAAGGAGTTTCTTCCCAAATTATGGCTTCCTTTTTAACAAATTTTGTCAAGTCTGAGCATGGGCACCATATAGAATGCCTTATATTTCAGTACAAATTTTAGAAGTCATAATGCACTATATTTCAGGACAGGAGGGAGTATCATTTAACTGCAACTTGTGCTCGGAATTTGCATCCGTGAATGCTAATTAAGATTTAGTTTCAAGAAGAGAAAAGGAATATAATTCATGATCAAGCTACCCGACAGTAAATAGATGGTCCAAACCTTATTTTGTTACAACATACACAGCTCATGCGTGATTTTACTTTTGATACAAATCAAAGACTTGAATATGGGCATGCAGGCCATTGAGGAACATTTTTTACAAGCTAACTGCAAAGCTGATTACATATTGATACATGAAATTGAAAGACCAAATGCTATGTTAGTCGACAATATACTAGTGTATTTACAGAAGCTAGGAATCAAGTCTATTATTAAAATGCTGTACTAACCAATCAAGCTCTTCACCATTATAACGCTAAATGTCCTTGCTAGCACAAAGACAAAAACTTGATATAGCTGCTACTGGTGTCTTTGAGTTCCACAACTCGAAGAAAGACCAAGGAAATACACTAACTTTCCCAGGGGGTGAATAGATGTATCAATTTCTCATGCTCTTAGCACCACCTTTAAGGAAACAGAGAAGTTTTTAGGATAACATACCAATGCCTTGAGGGACTTGATCTCAATTACTTGTGAGTTGTATTTATCGGATATCTTCTTGTGTTCCTCAATCTGAAAATTCAACATATTTTCATCACATGTACTAGTCATTTTACTAGCTCTTTACAATGTCTGACTCTACTGAAACATTTTTTAGAAATTCAACGTAACACCATCATACAATTATGCAAGATGGCATCAAAGTATGCATGTCTATTGACTCCACTCTATCCCACAGTGGTCCCACGCTAGTCCTACTTTGACATGAGCAGTATGATAGTCAGAATGCAGTGAGCCAATTAACCAAATGAACTCAACTAAATCCAAAAATCTAAAATTCCAGACCCATTATGCTGTGCATTGCTTTATGCTCACAGATATCCAATCCCTAGAGTATTAAGTATTAACTTCATTCAACTTAACCATAGTCATCATAACCTAAGCATATACTGATGCCAGTCCTACTCCGAAAACAATGCATTGGACTTCAAATGATTATATTCTGAAATTAGTGAGTTATGTGGAGAATCCACAGTGATAATAAACAAAATAAGGTAATGCTCCATGGGTATACTATATATGTCAGACAGATGAATGGAAAATGAGGAGTACATCAAGAGAAACCAGGGAAAATCTAAACTTATGAACTGAAGGGCTGGATGAAGAATAGCATGGAACCACAACTCCACAAGCATGTACTTTCAGTCGTTATGGGTGTGAACTGGCACCACCACCCAGGTTCGGTCCCAAGACTGGCAGGGTGGGGAACCAACCATCACTTTGATATTAGGGGAGAAAAAGAACTGAGTGGAAGAAATATATGCATGAATGTTTTTCATGAGTGCATGGGAAGCTAACTTCCGACAGGCTAAGCTTTAAAACAACGTTAGGTTACATGAATAAGAATATTACAAAACAACTCGACATAGGCAAAATAAAGGAAATGGTATGCAAGGAATGGTTAACCAGATCAAAGACAAACCTTTTTAGCTACCAATGATCTTAATGATTCTGCTTGCTCACGCAATGCAAGTGCTTCAGAAGCTGCATCCTTTGATCGGCTCAACTGATTCTCCATCATACCCAGTTCATTGGAGAGTGCTGCGGCCATAACATGGATCTCATCCTTGAAGTCTTTCTTACCTAAGAGGATAAATGGAAACAATCAAGAAGAGATGAGCAACTGACTCCCCCCCCCAACACACACACACACACCCTCCTCCTCAAATAAGGTGCATATGTGACAGGTCCCCTCTACCTGAATCTTGCAAAGTCTCCTCAACCTTGGTTTCAAGATCATTCTTTTCAGAAAAGAGTATCTGAATTTGAGTTTCCAGTTCTTCAATTTTGGTCTCATATGTGGTAATGGTTTGTTTAATACTGTCGACTGATTCTGATTTTGCACAGATTTCTTTCTCCCTTTGCATGAGCTGGTCCTTGTCATTCTAAATTCACACAATGAAGAAAAGCTGGGAAAAAACAAAACAAATGCAACACAAAGCAGTATAACAGAGGACAGACACCAAACCTGTAAAACTTCAACCAACCCTCTATAACGCTCTATCTCAGCATTCAGATGCTGTAGTTTATCATTAAGAATCATGTACGGTTTGGATACCAAGACATACTTCTCATCTTTCAATTGCCCCTGCATGCATAGCACAGTGAAATAAGAAAAAACAGGATCCAACTTAAAATACAAAAATGCCAACCCTGCACTACAAATCAAGGTAACAACCTCAAGATCTCCCAGCTCCTTGGATAGTATCAGATTATCCTCTTGAGTCTGATGGAGTTCTAATAGACGGTTTCCTGCGAGGGTCTGCACTCAGTTGGGAAAATTCCACAAATTAGCAGTGAAAGATCAAACATACCACTAAAAGATGAAAACTGAGAAGATAGGACTTCCAAAGAGGATCCAAAGAAATTTGAAGATTAACATGATTACAGTTCACAATTACCTTAGCTGCATCAACAGCATCTTTGAGGTCTTGCCAGCTCATACTTTTATCTGAAGATTTATGAGTAGAAATACCACCATTCACAGCATTTGCCCCGGATGCATCCATTACAGAACCATGCCTCTGCAACTGGAGCACAACCAACTTCCTTCGACTTTCCTCAAGCTCTGCAGTGCTTTCCTCTAGCTCACCTGCAATCCAATGAAAGCATTTGCATTATGAGTTTGTTTAGTTTATAGACCGTGTTAGCCAAACTACAATGGTCAGACTCATGGGTGGATCCTATATGGATGTTCGGGTATTCCTGGGAATACATTACTGTCATGCTAAAAAACGAGTATATATGTATATACAATTATACATGCGTGTATTTTAGCTGGGTCACGTTCTTTGTTCTATGTCATGCATTTTCAGCCCGAAAAATCCAAAAAGCCCACCTGCTATCCAGGTAAACTAACCACAGCACCACAGCAGGCCCATTAAGGGGTTGATCCCTCCCCCTCAGCACTTCACGGTTTACACTCGTGCCTGTTGCCACCCCTCTCGTGACTCTCGGTCTCTCTTCTCTCCTTTTTTCTAAAACACACACGAAAGCTGTGTATCATTACATTAAGAATTAAGAAGAATAAAAAAGGGGAAAAGAACCCCCATACAACATCACACTCTCACACCTCCATTATGTACAAGCTTTCTTCACTCTCTCTGTGCATCCCGTTTGATCTTGCAATAGTTAATGCATGCTGCCCTTAATTATGCATCATCTCCAATCTAGAACCACAGGGCACCAGAAAGAAACCAAAAGGTCTATGGCCTGCATCGTATTAACTCACTCAAGACAAACAAAAACATCATCCTCCCGTGTAACAAATGGATGGCCCCAACTCATCACAACGAAGGTGAACTTTCCCACTAGTCTTCACAGGAGCAGCATAATCATGAACAAAAAAAATAAGCCATAGTCACTGATCTCCGTACTTCTTGAACACAGCAACCCATCAAGCAGAAGCCACCAGATGCAGATTTGTTATCCTCTTCTTCCAATTCAACTATTTCATCTCCTCCTCGGCTCCTCTGGTCTGCGACCACCACCTTATCCCAGTTGGCAGACTCCAAGTATGTTGCGCATTTGCAATTCCCAGCTTTGATCATCACCATGTTTCCCCTCAGTTTAGCAGTCACACGGCATGCACGCATCTATCAGTGCTTCATTCCCAGGAGCTTTGCCTCCCAGCCATGCACGCATCTGTCAGCGCTTCATTCCCTGGAGCTTTGCCTCCCAGCCAAGCACAGCACCAGCAGGTTGCTCCAATCTCTGACCACCTCCAACCAATTGGTTTACACAATTCAGGCTCCACAGCGGAATACCAGCATGAGCAACACCATCCCTTCATTAACAGAGTAAGCTGCTGCTCAGCACATCTTTGGAGCGAATAAATGGTGTACAGATGGCTTCGTAGCTATACTGGATCAGCTACAGTTGCAGGATGATAATTTCATGTGACAGTGACAGGATATATGCACGAGCAATTGACACAAGCAATTGATTTTACAGGATCATAGGATTACTGTATTACGTAACTTAATCTGCCTTTCTAGAACCCATTTATTGTTCCAACTTCTAGGCTGATAGAGCAGGATAGTTGATCCTCACTGATCATTTGATCAAACATCACTAAATTGTTAGTTAACATTTCAGATCATGCATGAAGACCCTTTGCTACCTGCTGCTGCTTTCGCGTTTGGAGAACGTGGAGCGCATCTGTCCTATAGTATTCTCCCATCTTTGCTACTCAAGCGTGTTCGCATAAGACTCCGAAAAGCAGATCATTGCTCTCAATTGTTTTTTTCTGAAATCATTAGCTCTAAAATGTCTATGAAAATCCATCTGTTGAATTTGTCTTAAACCATCCTGTAGCAACGCACAGGAAATTCACCTAGTATCAGTACAATCTGAACACCCTGCTAAATAAATATGCAGAGCATGGCATAAAGGCCCATTGCAAAACCAGAATTTATTTCATATAATATGGCAATTTTTTAATTATACAGCAAAAAAATGGCATGGTGTGTTCGAATTTAGCACCCGCATTCACATATACTCCTTCCAGTGTCCAGTCAAAATATTCTTAAGTCAACCATTCAAGACTCCGGTCACAAATTACTTTTTGTGTTGAGCTTTGATATTTGATGATCATACGAGTAGTTTTGAATCAACAATAGTGTCATAATAATAATAATATACTTTTGTTTTTATGTATTACAAATTTATTATAACAAAAAAATATAGTCGAAGTTTTTTAGACGTCATGCCAATGTCCAAAACCATCACCTATTTGTGACTCAGGGGTAGTAGTACATTACATAAGTGGGGAGAAAAGTCAAGAGCTGTGAAGGAATCGTCTTAAATGCGGATGCAGCAAAATTTTACCCAAACTGAAGCCAGATGAAGATTTTAATACCTGAAATACGCTTGATTTCCTGTAGCTCACTTGAATGGTTGCTTTTAAAAACCTCAATCTCATCAAGATACCTTTTGTGCTTCTCGTTGATAATAGAGATAGCTTGACTCGCATTCTCAGCCACCTCTTTCAAGCAATCATTATGATTTCGAAGGGCAACAATAACATCTAAAAAAAGATACAGGTTAATCGAATGGAAAATGGGTAGAGAACTTAGGTGCAGAGTAAATAAGAAGGAAAAATGTGGAAAATTCCCTTTCTACCTTCATTTGACTTCTGTCCATTCAAAGCTAAAGACAAAATTCACTTCTAGCTTGCTGTGAAGAAATAGTCTCTTGCAGGGACTTCATCAGAGTAACAGTGGCCGAACACCGAAAAGCAAGAGCTTCTTCAACAAATTCCAACAAGCTAGTGTCATTATTATCTCTGACGTTGATTGACTTCAAGAGCCTTAAGAGAAATATCTCCTCAGAAGGACACGACTCCAAAGATTCTGAGGAACAATAAGTACACAATCAGCTAAAAAAGCATCACTGCTGAAATGAATTGGACCTTAAAAGGCAATGTTAATCAAATTTACCGCAACCTTCTGATAACTCTTCATGGTCAAGTGCTTGCAGATTATCCAAATCCCCACCAGCCCGTACTCCAAGCAGAACCAAATCATCAATCAGCTATAATATACATAAACATAATGAGAAACATGCTGGAGTGGAAAAGGTCCATAGAGAAATTTTCATATCAGACACAAAGGAAAGAACCTGATTCCACAGTTTATTCAAAGAAATCAGAGTCTTGTCATAAGAACATTGCTCATCTCTCAGCTCCTTGAACTTGCGCTCCAATGCATGCATTTCAGACTTCTGTGCCTCCAGTTGTTGCACCAACTTTTGGTTTTCATATTGAAGAGCTGTGGAATCCATCTGTAAAAATAAAGTAATAATAACGAAAACGCAAAACGTCAGATCCTACAACAGAAAAATGGGGACTTTAAAAGGACACCAAAGTAAAATGTAAAATCCAGCAAACAAACTTTCAGAATTACTCAAGTAATAGAATCACAGGTACTCAGTTTTTATGGTCAGCTTGCAATTTTTTCAGACCAAATTACAACTGAAATTTTGAGTTCTATATTATAGCATTATTACTTGAAATTTGTTTGTTTTCGGTTTGTGACTCTGGTGAACCAAACAAAAATGTTGATCATGCCGAAGCATTGGTGAGAAAAGTGTCGGTGTTTTGGACCGGGGGTCCTCAACCAACTAGTGAAAGTGTACTGCGTGTTTCTAATCCAGGATGGTGATGCAAAGAGACACAAGGATTATACTGGTTCAGGCAATAGGTGTCCTACGTCCAGTCTGAGAGAGCGATCTTGTATTCCTTGCACCGAGGTGCTTGTAGTAGGGGCTTACAAGCTGAGCGAGAGAGGGTGCTAGTCCCAGGTCTCTGCGTGGAGTGGCGTGGGTTGCTTGAGATGTTGATCTCTTGCAGTGAGGGAGCGTATGTGTTACAGAGCGTTGCGCGTTGCTTGCCTGGGTGTGTGTGTGTGATCTGATCCGATCTCTCCTCCCTAGGAGCGGCCCCGGTCACTCCCTTTTATAGCCGAAGGGAGGCACGGGGGCGGTACATGTATTTGCTACATGGCGTTTCTGTTTGGCAGAGGCGGCATGTCCGAGCCCCTCAGCACTTGTCACTTTGTGGCGGTATGGTCGGTGGAAGCGGTCTTGTCTTTGGTGCACTTTGAGCGCTTGATCCACGCCTCGATCTCTGCGGCGTGGGAGCTCTCGTGGTCTGGTCGACGGCGTGGCGCGTCATCATGGGCGACGAGAAACCGAGGCTCAGTCGGTGCAGAGGCTGAGCCATTGTGGGGGGGCTCGGCGGGTGCAAGCCTCGAGGCTACAGGGACCCGGGAGCGGTTTAGCCGAGGCTCGGAGAGAGCAGTTGGCCTTGTGCGTCGATTCCAAGGCTACAGATCCCGGCATGACTTTCCATGTCGCTACCGCCTTGGAGCGAGGGTTAGGTAGCACAACAGCCAGCACGGCGTCGATCGTGGGCACGATCTGAAACACAATGGCCGGTAACCCCCGCCTCGTCCTGTCCCGGATGGCAGGGCGTTGATGTGACTTCCGTCTCGTCGGTCACTCCCGTTATCTTTATGCCATCGTCAGGGCCGACGCCGTGGGAGTGGTTGAACGCTTCAGCTTGGATATGACGCCCGTCGAGAGAAGTCGGTCAAAGCGGCGGCGGGGGTTGATGCTTGAGCCGCCTCGAGCGAAGTCGAGACCGGGTGCTCGTCCCGAGGCCTCATGGCGCGGGGCCTCGGGCGAGTCGGAGAATCGGTGGCTCGTCCGAGGCCTCGTGGCGCGGGGCCTCGGGCGAGTCGGAGAATCGGTGGCTCGTCCGAGGCCTCGTGGCATGGTTCTGGGCCGAGCCTGCTTCGGTTGTGCCTGGATGTTGTTCGAGGTGGGCCGGGCCTTGGATGTGGCGGGTTTGCCTGCGGTTGTATTTTGGTTTCATTATTTACAAGGTCTAAGCAATTTTTTCGGTCTTTGCTTAGGGTACCCCTTCTTATGGTATCGGACAAAAAGGATGTTGGGCTGTGGCTGTAATGATTCACAAGCAATGCAAAAATAATAAGGAAAAATGGTACTTGGACAGAAGCCATGCCAAAGTTTGCCGAAACTGTGAGTATGACACATGCCACTAACTTATTTTAGCATCAAAACAAAGACAGCGCAGATCTTCATTAATTGATCTGATTGTAAGTAATACAACAGTTCAAATGGATTGCATCATTGTACATCAGATGCATGGTTGAGAAGATATGTTAATCAGAAGATTGATAACAAGAAAATGACACGTTTAAACAGTCAGTTGAGCTAATGGAGCATAGGAGCAGCGACAGGTTGTTGCAGCTGCCTGCGAAAGAACTGATGGCAAGGTTAGGGATGTACCTAGCGTGGGGCGCTGGGTACGGGGTTTTCAGCTGAACCTCAAAAAAATACAATGGATGGGTTGATTAGCACTCCATCATGTAGCAAGGTAATCCGCTAGTACCATATGGAGCAAAGAAGAGAAATTCAGGTTTGATTCCTGACACCTTCCATCGAAGAACTCAGCTAATTCCACCTAAGCAAGTTAGGGTTCCTTACCTACGGAAGAATTCAATCCCAGGTCTGCACTGGTCTCCACTCCACGCCAATCCAATCCAACCCCTGGAGTACGACGAGGAAGAAGACTGCGAGGAAATGAATCCCTCCGCGTGGCCGGCGAGCTCCGATGGGGTGGAGCAGGAGGCGGGTTCGGCGCCGCCTGCACGCGCTTGGGCGCGCAAGGCCGCGTGCCCGTGCCCGGGGGCAGAAGGAGGCTCGGGAAGGCGAAGAGGCAGGCAAGTGTGCGCGGAGGGAAGCCTCTTGTGCGCCCGGCCGCTTTTGGCGGGTTGGTCCGACGGGAGACGAGTCGGCGCCGGCGGGCGAGCTCGTCGGAGCAGCGGCGAGAGAGGCAAGCGGCGGAATGTGCTTCCGCTGATCCGCTCGCGCTAGACGGCTGGAGAATGTCAGCTGAACCAGCTCGCGCTAGAGTGGGCCGGGCCCATGTTTGTCTCTCTCGGCCCGGCCGGCCAGGGACATCCAGCCCACCAGGCACCAGCCGACGGCGCCGCGAACGCAGCCTGGGCCGTCGCAAGCGGCTCCGAGTCCTCCGGCAACGAACTCGTCGGCGATGGCTTCGTGACGGAGCCGCCACTGGAGCGGCAGCGGCACGGCCGCCTCCCACTCCCACTCGATGCGCATGAGAGTGGCTGGTGCAGCTTAGCTTGGCATCGTGGTGGAGATAGTGCAAGAACGTTAATTAGTACGTAGTAGACTCGTTTCAGAAGAGACCGGCCGCTTAGGTCTACTGATGGTAGCCTGTACAAATTGATAATTTGATCAGAATTACTCCACTGCAGTGCCCTGAGATTCTCAATTTCCGTTAGTCACCTACGCCCACGCCTGCGTCCAAATTTTCCGTCAGTCAGCCGCACTGTACTTCTTCCCCACCCGCGCCCGCCCCACCCCTTCTTTCCCAACTCCGGCGTGCTTAGAAAAGAAGGTTTTTGGAGTGGGGGTGGGGGGAGGAAGGCCAAACATGCAATAGGGACGGCGGCAGGGCGGGTTAGGGGCCCTGGCGCGCCCTGGCGGCGGTGGAGGCAGCCGGGCCAGGTCGGGGCGGGGGAGCTCCACGGCTGGTGCTCGCCGCAGAAGAAGGAGGGGGGAGGAGAAGAAGTCGACCGCCACAGGTGTGCTAGGGTTTCGCCAGATCCCCACGGCCGTGGGCGTGAGCTCCGGCAAAACCCTAGCGTGCCACAGTGGGACGGTGGGCGACGGCAGGGGCGAGGATGAGGAGGGAGGAGGAAGATGTGGGGTGAAAGGGAGGAAAAAGACGTCCAGAAAATGTGACTGAAGCTGTCGCCAAATATCAGACAACTGGTAAGGATGTGGACCCTAATTTGATATGGTCAACTTTGCATTGAGAATGTTGTTCCATTCGAGGCCATCATAAGCAGCCAATTATTTCCGATCAAATTTAAGCTTAATCTTTATTTGTTTGGTAATCCAAATTGCATATACTTTCATTTCCTAGTACAGTAGTACCTGACTGGCATTTCAACAAACACCGGTTATTGGCGTCCCACTGATTGTCTGATTTTGTTGAGCATGGTGCATGGAGAAGATTGATTAACAGTCATTCGGCCAAGCCATGCAAAAGCACTTGTGAGCAAATAGGAATGGAACATTTGTCCTGTTCGCTTGGCTTATAAACCGTACTTTTTCAACCAACAAATAGTATTTTTTTCTACAACAAATCAGCCAACAATACTCTCGACCGTATCTTATCAGCCAAGCGAACCGGACCAATAACACGGCAGTAGACGGTAGCGGGGAAGCAAGCAGAGAGCGCTTTTTTTTCAAATCACAGTAACGCTTGTAGTACCTGGCTTCACGCAGCCTATTTATTCATCAGTGATCAGATACTCGAAATACAAATAGTAGTACATTTTATTCCGTTCACAAGCAGTGTATCAGCAGTGATTTCTCTCGGCGCCAGCGCCACCGGACTGCTGGCTGCTTGTGGTTACGTACACCGTACACGTGCGGCGGCACTCCGACTGCCACGTAGTAGCAAACACTCCCATGCAGTGATATCGAGCGCAGAGCACACAAGGCCCCACCGCCCCGCGTCGTCACGTGGACACGTCGTCACTTGGCGTCGGCGACGACAGCGGCAGCGGCCTCCGCCTCGGCCTCCGCCTCGGCCTCGGCCTTGCTGCGGTCGGCTTCGACCCTGGCGGCGATCTCGGCGGCCTCGTGCTCCGCCGCCTCGAGCAGGAAGCTGCCGCCCTCGTCGTCCACGGCGACCTGGATGGGCTGGGACCCGAGCCCGTCGGCGACGGCGAGCATGATGCGGCGCATCTCGTCGCGGAACTCGGCGCGGTCGACGGCGCCGCTGCCGTCGGCGTCGAACTGCTCGAAGACGGCGTCGTAGAGCGCGGCGACGTCGGCCGGGAGCGGCGCCGGCTCCGCGGACCCGAACCCGGCGCCGTCGAGGAGGCGGAACGACTCGAGCGCGCGACGGAGCTCGGCGCGGGACAGCACGCCGTCGCCGTTGGCGTCCAGCGCCGCGAAGCGCGCGTCCACGCTGCGCGCGAAGGCGGGCTCGTCCGCCACGAACCCGCGCACCGTCGAGCCGTCCAGGACCACCACGCTCATGATGGCTGCTCTCTTGCTTAAACGATCTCTTCCTCCTCCTGCTGAGTGGTGGGTGGTGGAGGCTAGAGCTGGAGAGAATGGAGACAGAGACCGGCGGTTTGGTTTGGTGATTGGTCGCTTTAAATTTGATGGTGCTCGGTGCTTCCTTTGGTTTCGCGGTTGGGCTCGGCTCGGCTCGGGGCTTCAGGCGATGTTTATCCTGATCCAGTCATCCAGCAGTTGCTCGCCCCGTGATATTTTTGGGTCCGGGTGTGGTCAGTGATCACTCGTCTCATCCCACGTGCGCCCATTGATGTTGTTGTCGGATTTTCCAAATGGGCTCAATTTTTGTACTGCTAATATAAGCCAGTCCTCCGTGTGCTAGCGAGTAGCAAAACTACTAGTAGCATGGGTAGACAGACGATACGAGGGCTCTGGTTTGGTGCCAACCAGCAGTTTTACTTTGGACATTTCGATGAGATGAGCCTTCTTGTTATTATTGTTAATAACAACGCGAACCTCGCTTCTATCATTGCGACCGCCCCTTGTATTGTATTGGAAGAATCTGCCCGATGTCACGGTTTCGGTGCTCCACGGTCGACAGTGACACTCGAATGAGTGAGCACTCGACGCGGTCCCTGCTCCTCTTTTTCTTTTTTTTTCTTTTTTTTTTATCAAAGGCACTTTGGTCCTGCTTATATTGAAAGCAAAGGTTTTGCTGGGAATTCCAGCTTACAAGAACGGCACATAACTGCCAAAGTCTAAGAAGATAAAGGCTGTCCAGATTACACGCAGCATACTACAGAAGAGCTAAACTGAAGAGAAGAAAGGTAGGGGCCTGCCACGCCCGCCATCAGAAGTACTCCATACACTTCAGTAGCCTTTGATCACCACGCTCGCAGTCCCTCCTGCAGCTTCAGTAGAGTGTCCTCCATCACCTCTTGGTCCTTGGTCTTGAGAATCTTCTTCCACTGTTTCAACAGAGCCCAGACTTTATAAGCGAGAGCTTTGGGAGATTTGATAAGTTTGTTGTTAAACACCCAATCATTCCTGGACTTCCACACAGCCCACGCTAGACTAGCTATCTCAACCTCTCCAGCGTTAAGCATGTCTGGGAAGTTAGTCATCGAGATAGGTCTCCTGTTCCACCTTAGGCTAACCCGCACCCAAACCCAGATAATCTGGGTTATACTACAGTTAAAGAAAAGGTGATCTCTGGTCTCCAGGCGCCCACAGTATTTGCAAAATTCAGAATGATTGTTTTTCCTCCTCTTTAGTTGTTCCCCAATCTGCAGCCTATCATGGCATAACATCTAGAGGAAAACTTTTATCTTCAAAGGAAGCCTAATTTTTCAAAGGTCTCTCATTCTCACGTCCACTTCTCCAGGATTGACCATTAGTCTGTACAGAGACTTGCTTGAAAATATGCCTGAAGGTTCACAAGTGAAAGTTAAGCTCGGTGTCTGACGGGCGGGAGGGTGATAGAATAGGCGACTAGGGCTCCTCGACTCCGGCGAGCGGTGGCGCTCTCCCTGACGG
This sequence comes from Miscanthus lutarioriparius, assembly GCA_904845875.1. NCBI lineage: Eukaryota > Viridiplantae > Streptophyta > Magnoliopsida > Poales > Poaceae > Miscanthus > Miscanthus lutarioriparius. The sequence goes on from CAJGYO010000001.1 coordinate 42,917,891, forward strand.
TTCCCTCCCGCTGCAAAGTAGGAGAAGTTTTGGTGCGTTGCAGGTCAGAGTTCGTCGGCGGAAGTCTTCCTTCGTTCCTTGTAAGAGGTTTTTGCTAAGAGGGGTGCGGATCATGGTCAATCGGCGTCTCACCCTCGCATTCCCCGGCGGCGCGGAGTCGTCGGAGGCTTTCAGATGGGGATCGCATGCTGAAGTAGAGTACTCTGTTCACCGTTTCAGCCAGCCCCGTTTATTGACCAAATGGGATCGTAAACGGGAGAAGTTACATCAGGAAGATGAGATAAAAAAAAAGCTCTGTTCGAATCCCCGAAATTGGCTTGCATCGAAGAAGCAGAGTTGCGAGATGCAGCGGATGCGCTGGAGGCCACCATTGCCAGGATTCCCAAATCCAGTTGGTCTGTTGGGCGGGAGGTTGAAGACGAGAGAGAAAATATTGTTGGGCCACCTACTAGGCCGGCCCACCAAAACCAAGGGTTATCCCTATCTGACATTTTCTCCCACTCGTACACACCGCCGGCGCCGCCCCTGAGACTTTCTTCCAGATGGCTTTGGGTGCCGAAGTCAAGGGTTCTGACCGCTCCGACTAAGGGTTTCCCGACGAGCAAGGAAGAGGTCTGGAGATTTGGAGCGGGTGCCCCAAAGATCGCCCCGGCGGAGGTAAAGCTCGTTGATTCCCGTTTCTTTGCTGAAGTTACGGGTATGGATCGCTGGGGTAATGAACTAATGATAGAGGTGGGGGTAGAGGTGCTGGCTTTCAGAGGGATGGTTCTGGCCATGATGGTTCTGGTCGTGATGGATGGAGAGGTAGAGCTGGGGGTTGCAGGAAGGATGACTGGAAATAGAAATCAACACCAGAGACGTTTCGAGGGCAGAGAGGGTGGATTCAGGGGCTATGGAAGAGGTGCTGAGTACTACGATGAAGACAGGGCTGGGAGCTGAGGTTACAAGCGCAGGATGGACGAGACTGATGAGCGCCGCCTGAATGAAGATGATTTACGTCACAGGCTTCTGAGAGATCAGGAAGAGAGAGGTGGTGGATGGGACAGTAGGCCCCTGGAAGAGAGGTGCTTCCGCTGCGGTGAGAAGGGACATTACACGTCAAATGCTAATACTATTTCCTATAAATTTGGTTAAACTTGAAATAGTTTGACCGACACGGATCCATAATTACGATAGATTAGTTTTTGATGAGTGCTAATATGTTGATCGAGTGCATGATTTATGTGCCTCATAGCTTGGTAGTAGTGGTAATTAACATATTTTATTTTTAATTAGTAGATAATGTTATTGCATACATATTAGTGTGTAGTTACTTTTTATTAATTTAAATAAAATTATAATTAGTCAACTATTCTGGTTATTTCCATTCGGAGGCTCGTCCCCGGTGCTCGCATGTTGCTAACAATAGCAACGCTCATCCGCGGCCCTACAATGACCCGCTCATCTCCTACCTCACACTCATCCCCTACCTTCACCCACATCTGCCAGCCTTGCTCACCCCTAATCCCAGTTGGAGGAGGAAAGCGACACTTTACTCGCCCTCGGCGCTCGCTCAGCAGCGCCCCTGATCTTCCAATATACTCCCCACCCTCTCAAGTATATATTATATAGACTAGGTAAATACCTAGTGCTTGCAACATGGAAAAAAATGTCTCAATAATGTAAGTATGAACGTTGTTGTACTGATACCCAAAAATCACCTAGAGACAGCTGAAATATCAATACTAATGTAAGTAGGCCGCAATTTCAGTGAACAAAAAACTTTTCAGTACCGATGCTCAAATATTAGGGCACGAAAGGTATGGGCGTGTCTATATAATCAGAGTAATTAAAGACTCTTTTTTACCAAAAAATGACTAATCATAAGATTTGGCACAAAGGTATAAACTTTCAATTGAAAACAAACACATGGATAATATGTTTTCGCATAAAAAAGAAGAAAAAACCAAGGGGGCCATGTGTCAATTAAGCAATAGTGTTGGCAAAAGTCACACCTAGCCGGAAATTCACGAAATATCACTGAATTTTTTAAACTCTTAGGGGTCACTTTTATATATAGCGGCCTAGCAGTGAGAGCGACTCCAACAGGGTCTCTACTTGAGCCATCATCCTACTTTTGAGGGCTCAGAGACAAAAACTGCACTCCAACAGGGCCCCTACTGGAGCCCTCAAATTTGAGAGGGCCCTCAGATCCCCTCCCACCCCTCATTCCGAGGGGCTCTGATTCAAGCCCTCAAATCACGGTTTTGTGGCTGTTCTTTGCCCGTGTTTCCTTCATGCTCGTGACTTCTCTCGCTCGTGCACATCTCGTGAGGCCCGTGATGCCCCTCTCCAACTACTTCCTCGCCGTGTCCGCATGCCGCCGAGAGGACACCGACGGCTCCTTCTCCAGGCATGCCACCTCCCTAGCGCGTGCTCCTCTCCACCGGGAGAGCCCTCCCGCCGCTTGAGTCTGTCGGCATGACGACTCACGAGGGCGAGGCAGAGCGACCTCACGAAGGAGAAAAAGGAAGTGGCAGAGAGTATGACGAACGGGCCCATGTGTCAAGTGTCTTTAAAAAGAATTTAAGGGCTCTAATTTGAGTTCTCTTTTTGGAGTTGGTCTGAGGGGCGTGATACTGATCCGATTCAGGTCGAACCGGCGACTTGTTCGTTACAAGCGCAGAGCGGAGTGATACCGGAGCACCGCACTAACCGTTGCCGTTGGGTTTCCGAAACGACGAGCGCAGCAGAGCTGCTGGTGCTGCTCGTGGTGAGCCGGTGGTGTACCACCGGAACTAGGCGGGGCCCACGGGGCCAACCTCACTAAGCGCAGCCGCTAATTACAAAACGCAGCTCACCACGGGTCCTCTCCCTCCCGCAGTCCCGCTCTCCAGTCTCCACCGCCACCACCGACGCCGGGATGAAGGCCGTGCCAGCCGACTGCGCCGCGTCTCCGGTGCCAGCGACCAAGATCACCATGCCCGCTTGCGCGGCCGGCGGCGCGGAGGCGGTGCTCCTCGGGAAGGGCCGGTACAAGGTCTGGGCCTTGGCCGCCATCGCGCTCCTCGCGCTCTGGTCCATGTCCGCCGCCTCCGTCTCGCTCCGCTGGTCCTCCTCGGGCGACCTCGCCTCCGTCTACGGGGACCTGGACGTCCCGCTCGCCGAGGACCTCGATTCCCTCGTACGCACGCACGCTCCCTTCTACCTTTGCCCGCCCGGCCGGCCGCTTCCCTCGGGAGAGATCCCCGCATGCTGTTTTCTTCTGTCTGATTTGTTATATACTGCGTGAATGTGTGCCATCAACTATTTGCGTGACGGGGTTAATCTCCTGTCGGCTGGAGTTTGCGTTGAATTTAGGAGGAGATCGTTCCTTTCGTCCTCCTCCTTTCAGTTTCGGGGATTACCCAACAGATATGGGGGCAAAGGCTTGGTGAAACTGAAACTGAACAATTGGTTTAGCCTGTAGTCCTGCCAAGTTCAGGTAGTTTCAGATGAATGCCAGGGAATTTTGCAATTGATTGAACTTAGTGAGTTTGTTTATTAGACTATCCGTGAGAAAACACAGGCAAAACGATATACAATACTGAGTATTAGATATACTCCTTACCAGCTTTGTAGGTTCCACTCACTTGTCCAAGAATGTTGCTATTTTGCCAACTTTATCTTAAGAAGAACATGAAAGATTCAGTTAGGGTTTTGAAAAAATCTCGCCGTAAACCAGCCTGTTAGAAATCCCCCCCCTGGGTAGTGGAAGCACAAATCTTGTACTGCGAGCGATACTGAGCCTACCATATTCAGATTTCGTATTTGGTCTGAATTCAATTCAACAAGACTGCCTGCGGAATACCCATTACTGAGTGGTTGCCAGGTGTCCAGAGTTACCATCAAGATCACTTTTTTTTTTGATGAAACAGGAGGGGTTGCCCCCTACTGGACTTTTATTAATATATAAACTTGAAAAAAAAAAGTTACAAAGGACACAAAGGACACAAAGAAAATCATGAAAATTATACAAAGTTGTCTAGCCATTGATCAAACATAGGCTGATAATTATCTCTAGCTCTTAGCTTAACTAGAGCTAACTCCTTTCGAAAGGTAAATTTGCAAGAGCCCACTGAATGTTGAAGATTTCTGAAGATAATGTCATTCCTGGCAGCCCAAATGGCCCAGCAGAAATGGTTTCCATAAAGAAAGGCTGCTGAATATGATCCCTGAAAGCAGAAATGGTTTGTAGCAAATCAACTAATTTTAGGATTCATTGGTGTACCATCAAGATCACATTGGTTGAACTTGGTTAGTAAACAACCTTAGCATGTCACTAATTTTAGGATTCATTGGTGTGCCACAGAAATACAGCCAGGTGTCTTTGTATGTTTTATTTGATCTTAGAAGGGCGGGCCTGGTGCAAGCGGTAGAGACTTACCGCCTGTGACCGGAAGGTCCCGGCTTCGAGTCGCGGTCTCCTCGCATTGCACAGGCGACGGTAAGGCTTGCCACCCAGACCCCGCACAAAGCGGGAGCTCTCTGCACTGGGTACACCCTTTTAGAAATAATAAATTTTCATTGCTTTATATGGTTCTCTGGTACCAAGTCCACTAGTCCAGTACCACACTTCAAAATTGTTAAAATGATTGAATGGTTGATTACCTGATTCACTGTTGTCTTGTCTAGCATAAAGCACGAAAGGCATACTTCAATGCTGTATTTCTTGCGTGGATGCTTATGCTTGTCTTACAATATGACCAGGAGATGGAGGAGAGGGAGAAATTAGTGGGACGAATGTGAGACATGTACACACGTACCAGTGATGAGGTACGGCTTCCACGGTTCTGGCAGGAGGCGTTTGAGGCTGCATACAAGGAACTTGCTGGTGATGATGTGCAGGTCCGTGATGCAGCTATCTCTGAGATTGCCCGAATGTCAACCCACAAACTTGAACTCAAGCAGACATTGAATGAGAATGAGGTATGCCCAAAAACTGTATCTCATCTTAATTGCTTCCAAAAGCCTTATGTTTTAAGTAAACTATAATGCATTCTGCGTTTTCCCTTATTTTGTGAGAGTGACACTTCTTACCATGTCAACTCATTCCACTTCAAACAGAATATTGTTATGAAGCCAAGGCATGCATTTCTATCCCATTTTCGAGCAATGGTCCGAATTCATATGACGCCTGACAACATAGGTTGTGGTTTATATTTTCATCAGAGATGCTATTTGAACCTAATGACTGATGGAACTGATGACTCAAAGTATAGAATTCACAATCTTGTTGAAATGGTGGTACAGATTATGATGCTTTGATTGTAATGCGGTGCAAGTTTCTGCTTACCTGCAAATTGCTTCTCTTCTTTAATGTGAATTATTTTGGCACAGCGCCGTCAGCATTTTTGGTGAAACTGATAGTGATATTGTGAATGGTTCGGTTTGCACATTGTCTTGTACCCACGCTCTGTTTGGTATAGTTTCATAAATAATCCATCTATCTTTGACCAGCCTACATGATCAAGTATCTAAGTACAGAATATATATGACATATCAGTTGCTCAATCTACACCAGAACGTGGATAGTTTGCACTGACCCTAGGCCCCTAACTGATCTGGTTTATTCTTGGGACTCAACGACTGTGCACTAAACATATTGCTCAGAAACATTAAATAAGGGTTATCAGCACGATTTTCTTATTTCCAGTCACCTTGTGCAGGAAGAGAATGCCGTGAGAAACAGAGGTGGCAGGTCAAAGGCGAATTAGTAGTTTCACAAATACCTGTGGCCTGAGGACCTGAAGATCTATTGCTGATAAGATCCCCAGGAGGTGCATTTTGGGGGCTTTGAAGTGTCTGATGAAATTATGAAACTGGTTGGTCACTGGATCTGTACCAGGTAGTAGATCAACAAGGTGCATTTATGGCACTGTGTAACACTAGCTATGAAGTTGCACAATTTAGTGAGAGCAATGCGTATGAATCCATACTAGGAAATCCGAATTGAATGTCATTACATTTACCATCACTAATTTGATGATCAGGTCGCATCAGGAGACTCAAGGAACCGGATTGCTATGATGTGACCATGGTCTCAGTAATGTTCAAGATGCTATTGTATTCTTCTCTGCTAACTACTGTACAACTTAGCTCGACTTCAAAGTCGTCATCATAAATCTAATCTAATAGCTCAACTGCTAAACCTTTTGCAGCAATTGTGGAAAAAATGCTAGCGGCGAATTCCAAGGAGGGCGTGGCAAAGCCGCGCCAAGTTTTTCTAGTGCACTAGCTAATCCAGGTCGCGCCAGCTGGGCTTGCATTTTTTTTTTTTTGGGAACAGCATTTGTTGTTGTTTCGAGAGTTGATGTTGCTGCCGATTTGCTCATACCATTGAGGACGCCCTAACCCCTAACCTTGCCTCGAGATGATCTACCTCAAAGGATAAGTTCTCCGGCAACCACTTAGCTCCCAAGTTGAGAACCCAAGAAGTAATGAAATTTGTTACGAATCACGAATGTGTATATACCGTGTGTAGTGTTGTAGAGTATATATGCTAAAAAGAGTCTGCTACAATATATCCGATCCCTCGTGCAAGAATGAAGAACCACCCCCGCCCAGAACAATCCACCCGTACGTGTATGATGTCTCTCATGAGGTCAGGTGTCCCATATCATGACGACGGCGATGACAGCCACGCCAAGCACGACGGCGAGCCACCTCCCGACGGGCGTGTCGACGGCGACGGGCCTCCGTGGCCGGTACCCTTTGGAGAGGAGGTGGCTGATGGAGACATAGACGAAGACGCCCGTGGCGAGGCCCATGGAGACGGCGAAGATCCAGTCGGCCACCCGGCCCTGCGTGGTGGCGTCGATGATGATGCCGATGCCGACGCCGATGGGGCTGGAGATGGCGAACGCGAAGGCGTAGGCGAAGCAGGAGAGGAGGGGCCGGTTGGGGAGCATCCGGAGCAGCGCGATGCCCATGGCGATGGCCGCGAAGATCTTGTGCAAGCTGATGGTCCACAGCGCCTTCCATGCGTCAGCCTTCGTCTCTGCAGGTTCAATAATTAGTTTCGTAATAAGGTCAGAGTCTCAGACAGTCACTAGCACTTAGCAATGTTCTGCAACTGTTAAGCTCAACCAAGAATTGGAGATGCTATGTTACGAGAAATTCAGAATTGTGCACTGATTTTCAAACAATATCAGCCTCTCGGTTTAAATTGATTGAAACGGGTTCCGAAATGCTAAGGAAGAGAGCAGTTGAAATGCCTTCAGAATTCATACGAAATGGTGATCTTGACATTTGGACTGTTGAAGTGGACGCTGAAGGGCATGTCAGGAAGACAACTTCAGAGCGTCCGGATGGACATTTAAACCTAAGATTCAGAACAAGTAAAAGTATGGATGACAACGACTGAACTGAAACATCGTGCGGACAAATATCAGGAAAGGTCAGCAAAGACGGTTGGTTTGGAAGAATGATCAGCCTACTATTCTGGTTGTGCTGAATCTGTAGGCTCTTTTCGCTCTGACCGAACAGCGAGACACTAGCGCAAATTTGACAAGAGAGCCAAGGACAGATTCCACTTGGTCTTAGTCACAACCATGACATCTATCACTAGAATCAAGCTAAGAACTAACGTAACCGGTGTTCAGTTGAGACTTCAGATTGAGTCCATCCTTCCAAGCAAGTATGCCATACGTCCATGTCATGCATCTCATTTGTGCCAAACGTTGGGCATCTAATCTTCTACTCAGTACTCAGACTAAACTAAGTTTGGCAGCTTAGCCCGTGACATGACGGTGACGTCTGCTGATAGCCCCGGAATGAACGTAAAGAAATTTCTACGCGTCATCTGCAAGTTGGAAGGGAACAACGCAGGGAACAAAGCATCCGTATATGTATATCTCTATCTGGCTTAGCCTTACTGGCGACCCCGATGGCGATGCCTTCGAAGACGGAGTGGAAGCAGAGGGCGACTATGAGCAGCACGCTGTCACCGATGGTGCTCGCGTTGCGCAGCATGGATGCGGCCGAGTGATCAGATCCGTGCGTCTCCTGCACGCGAAGAAGCCAAATCAAATGGTGACAAAGGTCACAAGATTCTGTACACTGAGCGACTGTAAGATACTATACTGCTAGTGTTGTTCTTTTTTATTCTCTTTTCTTGGGAGTAGACTGTATTATATATTGTTGTTGCAAGAGCAGGTGTTGTCATGGTCAAATAATGAATTCAGAAATTGAAGCAGCATGTAGTAACTTACAGGTGGCGTGGGATCAGAGATTGTGCCATTTGTGGCTCCCATCTTGCCCTCCTCCAGCCCTATTGAAAGTGTCAAAAAGAGAGAATGAATCGTAGAACTCTAAGCATCCTAAAATTTCAATACAGAGAAAATATGACAATGAATATACAGTACTGTAGAGAGGGACAGACAGACTTCCGCTGATGGCTGACTATTCAGAGTTGAGCATAGATTGATTCCACACAGAGGTGAACTGGATAACTCTCAGTTTGTCACAACGTCGAGATTTCTGTTTCGATCCACTACTCTAACTATATGTTCCATTAATCAATCAATCTCGCTACTACGTATATGAAGGAAAATAAAACTCTCAAGAATAGGATTGCTGCAAACTGTGTAAACCTGAACTTGCAGTCTGCCTTGCTTTCACGTGATCTTACAACGTGAAATCAGACAGAAACAAGAGTCTGAGCTCAACCATTTCCATTTTGCAATAAGCATTAGCAATTGGTTTAGGTTAGGCAGTGGTGCAGTAGTGCATGTACTACAGTACACTAGCATAGCAATGAATAAAAAGAGTAAATTTATCCCAAGAGGCAAGAACCCCAACTCCCCTAGTCCCCACCAGCACCGATCTGAATTTTGCAGCCTGTGCTAGTTGCACCCACCCGGCAACAGGAAAAAGTGCCAGTGGTGAGCGCATTGAACCAAACCCCCAGCCGCCACATTCACAGCAGTCAGTACACCGTCCAGCCCAACCCCAACTGTCAGAAATCAGAACAGAACGAACAGAGGCTGTTCCTACTCGACTCGTACAGTCGTACTACTACAAGGCACAAGCTGATGAGAGCTGACACGTGACTCTTGTTACTGACCTTCAGCGGAGCCGGGGGAACCGGCGGTGCGGCCCCGTGAGACGACGTAGGAGATGGCGACGTCTGCGAACATGGTGACGACGTAGCCGGCGCTGGCGAGCATGAACGCCCAGGGGTAGCCGCTGTCGGGGAGCAGGTCCCCGAACGTCTCGTTGGCGTCGCTGAGGAAGTGCATGAGCGCGGTGCCGAGGAAGACGCCGCCCGCGAACTGCGTGCCCAGCGCGAGGAACGCCTCGTTCCAGCGCATGAAGTAGGGGGACACCCCGCCCAGCAGCGTGCCCGCGAACACCACCACCAGGCACCACAGCTTGGCCTCCACCAGCCCCCGCGCGCGCAGGTCAGGCCGGGAGGCGCCCCCATCATCCCCCGCGTCGGCGTCGTCGGAGTCAGAGTCCCCGCCTCCACCGTGCGCCCACGCGGCGGCCGCGAGGGAGAGGCAGAGGAGGAGGAGGAGGAGGTGGTGGGCGTTGGTGGCGCGGGCCATGGCGCGAGGAGGCTGTGGACTCGTCGTATCGTAGTGGGTGTTGTTGGCCGGACGCCGGACGGACCCGGGAAATGGTAGCGGGACGCGCCCGCGGCGGGTTTGGATTTATTTGGTACGAGGCGAGGCGGGGGTGGAAGGCCGGAGAGCTTGGAGATATGGCTGACGTGTGGGCCCGCGGTACTTTTGTGCTGCAGCGGGAGGGATCCACGGAGTTGGCCAGTTGGGTTTACGTACAGGTACAGGAGCGTTTGCATTTGTTGGACACTGACAAGGTGGGGTAGAGTGCTGTGGGCAGCGACGGGGTTGTACTGGAAGCAGGTGAACGCGCGGTGCTGTGCTGGTAGTACTCCTACAAAGTCACGGGGCCCACAGCAGTAGTACAGATTGGGACAGGGGATTGGAAAGTCCGTTGCATCCGATCCGCGTCAGCTGCCTCTGCTCTCTCTCTCTCTGCCTGCCATGTTGGGCCCTGCCCTTCTATTTTCTCTAGCTCCAGCTATGCTGTGGCCACGAATGATCCGCTAGCCTGTGCAGTAATGTTTCCAGTTATTCACACTGTTTGCTTTTTTAATAATATTTTTCTCAAACAACAATTTAGCTCTTTTAGCCACGGCTATTCAGCCAAACGAACAGAACAATTGACTGCTCCATCTCTCTTCCATTAGTGTGTGTATATATATATATTCCCGTCTGAGGTCAGCGGAGTTGGTAGAAAGCACGGTTGGCGCCAATTCAATCATCAGGTAGTAGAAGAACTTTGCTAGCGAGGGATTCTTTCTCTTATGTCTCAACGTAAGGTGGATGATGTCGGGTACCTTCTTATATCTACCCATAGGGCTCACAAATATGTGAAAGCTACTTTACCGAGTTCCCCGATTCTAATTCCAACTTTTACCTACAAACATACTTCCCTGCCAGCGAATCAAAAAAAATATCACTTTCCCAAATGGAAGTCAATATCTCTCCGTCTTTTCTTATTAATCTTTCATTCATTGGATGATGTGCGTTTCATCAAGTATGAACTTCTTTCTTTCTCTCTCTCTATATATATATAGAGACACACACAAGTACTCGTATGCATAATGATGTCAAAAAATTTATGAGCAAGCATATATGCCTGTTCGTTTGGCTTATAAGCCGTACTTTTTTAGCCAACGAATAATATTTTTCTCTCACAACAAATCAGCCAACAGTACTTTCAGCCATGGCTTAGCAGCCAAGTGAACAGGACAATAGTATGGTACTCCTATAACATTTTTCTATGGAGACATTGCCCATAAAGTACTGCTTACAGCTGGTTTCCCTGAACTTGTAAGGATGAAAAAAGGCCAAGTTTGACGACATTGGGTAGAATTTCCGGTGCTTAGCAAAGTTGTCCATCAAGATAACAGAATTAGAAAAAATGGGACCATACTATATACAGTACATCCCTTTTTCTCTCTGTTGGTGTTTCGAGTAAACATCAACGAGTAAATTTATGTTATTGCACGTCTGGTCTGGATGGTGTGCTAAAAAGACACAAGATTTATACTGGTTCGGGCAGAATGTCCATATGTCCAGTTCATGGCTGCTGCTCGTGTTATTAGCACTGAAAAGTTCATAGTAGGGGTTACAAACAGGCGAGAGAGGAACATGTCCCAAGTCTCTGATAGAAAGGTCGAATGGGTGCTGAGAGCTTGGTTGCTGCTCCGCTATGTGTGATATTTACATCAGAATTTGGGAGAAAGATTTCAGAGGCTCGAAAGCTCCCAAAACCATGTCAGCAAGGGATCAATTGTGTGTAGATCAAAAACAGCTGATTCGGATGCAGCACTAGAATCGGTTTTCTTCAGATAGTGCCAGCGGATAACAACAGAAGCTATGATCGGCGCTGGGACGAGACATGCTGGACTCTACAAAAAGGAAAAGAATAGAGTCCAAGTTATCTTAAATTAGGAATGTTTTTATTTTTATGCCAAAGATTATAACAAGTCGTGTTCGAGTAGGATTCATGTCTAGACATCGGGTATAAATATCAAACCCCGGCTATTGTAAAAGAAACACAATCAATCAAATACAAGTCAATTTACATTTTCGGCTCCGGCCACCCCTTAGGAGTAGGAGTAGAGTAGATCTCGGCGAGTTCTTCAGCGAGTACGGCTGCATCGATCCGGTCGACCTCCACTGCTCGTCTGTAAGTACCGTCATGGTTTATACCTCTGTTCGTATGGCTACATCGATCCGGTCGACCCCCACTACGACTCTGGTATATGCTAGTTATCGACTCTTGCCTAGTTCAAATATGGCCTGTGTGATTCTGCCTCACACCCCACTGCTTGAACTAGACCAAGGTCAAGTTATTGGCTCTACCCTTGAATGGCACTCTCTGGTAGATTCATTAAGTTACCGATATTGCTTATTGCTTTCATTGTTTATCTAATTATAGCAATATCACTCTGCCCGATTGAGATTGATCTGGATCAGCCTTATATCTTATTTAACCCATCATTTGCTAATCTATAACTGATCTAATCTACACCTTAAACGACGAGTTATGTTTTTATCGGCTGTTTTATATCAATCTTAATCGTGCATAGCATGCGGTTAAGGCATGTTCAATCTTGAGTAGATCTATCGGTTAGCGAGAACCGTTCCATGGCCTGTTATCACGGCCTATGGGATTCTGCCTCTCACCCCACTGTTAGCACCGTGGAGTGGGGATCGTTAGTTGATAGATCCATTCCTGAGAAGGCATGACGTTAACTGTGCGCTATGTCTGAATCGGCTGTTTAGCCGATATCGAGCGTTTTCATGAACAGTTCACATTACGAGACCATTGAAGTAAAGATAAGTTGAAAGATATGTTAGCCCCATGATCTTGTTATTGTATTACAGCCTGCATGATTCTGCCTCATGCCCCACTGATATTAGTAATGAGTTAGGGTCGTCGAGTCTATTGTTGTTTCTACGGCCTACATAATTCTGCCTCAAGCCCCACTGGTCATGGCGATAGATAAGATCTAACATGTTCATTAGATTTATCTTTATTAAATGGTTAAGTGGTGTTGAATTGTTTCTTTATATAAAAGGAGTTCGGTTACTTGTAATCATTGGCTTAGTTTAAATCGATCATCGTGGATATCTTATTGCCTTTGATTAATTCTTGCTCAAATTATATTTATCCTGAAAGATAACCGATTCTTCTTACACAACCCCATGAGCTTTAACCGATTTATTCTTATGAATATGCTGGAATCGACTATTTAGTCGGTTTTCTCTCATACCGGCTCTCAGAGCCGCACATTCGGGACTCTCTGGCACATCGGCACGTTCCGCCCTTAATTACTGATAAGCTTTCTCTCCTTGTCAATTGTAGGGTCAAATTGATTGGCACGTCTCGGGAGGATTGCGCAGGATCAACCACCCTTGCGCTGAAGCTAGGTGGATCTGCTCCATCGAGCGGACCCTTCCGGCTTGCTACGTGTGTCCTCGGCACGGAGACAAAAATTCTGTGTCGACGGATATGATGCGTGATGTGTTGAATCGATCCCCTTAGTGGGGTGCCCTGCTTTTCCTTTTATAGGCCAAGGGAGAGCAGGGATTACAGATGGGAGAAAAACAAAAGAAAACCAGAGGCAAAGGAGGTCATTCAAGGATGTTGGGTCTTCCTTTTCCTCTGTGCGGGCCCCGCTGACATGGCAGGCGGTGGCAGGGATAGCCCCATGCCGGGCACATGTTCATTAACCCTGACAGGGCCACGCTGAGCGTCTGTTCGCTGACAATGTCATGTCATGGCATTATCAGCTAGTTGTCAAGTCTCATCCCGCCCCAACGGGCGACGCGGCGGACCAGGATGTTGATCCGCGGCCATACAGGGAGCAGACGGCGTAGGGACCGCACGTCCGTACTATAGGTGATAAGAGTTTCCTCCTAGACAGTAGTGGTTGTCGTGAGCTTCCGTCAGGATCCATGCCCGAGGGCAAATGGCGGCGCCCACAACACTGTAAGACAAATGTCGACGCCTACAACACTGTTTGGGCTCTGTCATGCCTGGAAGGTTGTAAAACGCCCTTATATCATGTCATGACAAGATTTCCCTCAAAGCGCAGAGTACGATCCTCGTGTCTGCGGTTGACTTGAGTGCCTCGCCTTATCTGCTTGTCGTTATGAAGGAGTCGCGTTGTGCGCCGGGCGAGGCGGAGCCGGCCCTCGGACGTCGGGCGAGGCGGAGTCAGCCCCCAGATGTCGGACGAGGCGGGGCCGATCCTCGGACGTCGGGCGAGGCGGAACCGGCGGAGAGCTCGGAGATATGGTCGGGCGTGTGGGCCCATGGTACTTTTTGTCTTTGCGCAATGGAGAGGATCCTCGGAGCTGGCCATTGGGTTTACGTCTGTACAGAGCGTTTGCATTTGTTGGACAACGACAAGGTGGGGTAGAGAAGTCTTTGTGGTCGGCTCACTGCTTTAACTTGTTGGTTTGACCCGGCTCAAACCAACCCGATAGCAAGAGTTTTTTCCTCTCACAAAAAACTAGCACCAAATAATTTCAAACCAAAGACCAAAGACCAACCAAATGAACAGGCCCAACAGTGAACGTGCGGTCTTTGTGTACAAAGCCACGGGGCCACGGCGATGAAGGCTGATTGGGACGAGGGATTGAAAGTCCGTTGCATCCGATCCGCGTCTGCCGCCTCTGCTCTCTCTCTCTCTTGCCATGTTGGGCCCCCCCTTCTATTTTCTCTTGCTCCACTATCTGTGGCCACGAATGATCCGCTAGCATGTGCAGTAATGTTTCCAGTTATTCGCACTGTTTGCTCTTTTTCGACTAACGAATAATATTTTTCTCAAACAACAATTTAGCTAAACAGTACTTTTAGCCACGGCTATTCAGCCAAACGAACAGAGCAATTGACTGCTCCATCTCTCTTCCATTAGTGTGTGTATATATATATATTCCCGTCTAGGGTTGGCGGAGTTGGTAGAAAGCACGGTTGGCGCCAATTCAATCATCAGGTAGTAGAAGAACTTTGCTAGCGAGGGATTCTTTCTCTTATGTCTCAACGTAAGGTGGATGATGTCGGGTACCTTCTTATATCTACCCATAGGGCTCACAAATATGTGAAAGCTACTTTACCGAGTTCCCCGATTCTAATTCCAACTTTTACCTACAAACATACTTCCCTGTCAGCGAATCAAAAAAAAATATCACTTTCCCAAATGGAAGTCAATATCTCTCCGTCTTTTCTTATTAATCTTTCATTCATTGGATGATGTGCGTTTCATCAAGTATGAACTTCTTTCTTTCTCTCTCTCTATATATATAGAGACACACAAGTACTCGTATGCATAATGATGTCAAAAAATTTATGAGCAAGCATATACGCCCTGTTCGTTTGGCTTATAAGCCGTACTTTTTTAGCCAACGAACAATATTTTTCTCTCACAACAAATCAGCCAACAGTACTTTCAGCCATGGCTTAGCAGCCAAGTGAACAGGGCAATAGTATGGTACTCCTATAACATTTTTCTATGGAGACATTGCCCATAAAGTACTGCTTACAGCTGGTTTCTCTGAACTTGTAAGGATGAAAAAAGGCCAAGTTTGACGACATTGGGTAGAATTTCCGGTGCTTAGCAAAGTTGTCCATCAAGATAACAGAATTAGAAAAAATGGGACCATACTATATACAGTACATCCCTTTTTCTCTCTGTTGGTGTTTCGAGTAAACATCAACGAGTAAATTTATGTTATTGCACGTCTGGTCTGGATGGTGTGCTAAAAAGACACAAGATTTATACTGGTTCGGGCAGAATGTCCATATGTCCAGTTCATGGCTGCTGCTCGTGTTATTAGCACTGAAAAGTTCATAGTAGGGGTTACAAACAGGCGAGAGAGGGACATGTCCCAAGTCTCTGATAGAAAGGTCGAATAGGTGCTGAGAGCTTGGTTGCTGCTCCGCTATGTGTGATGTTTACATCAGAATTTGGGAGAAAGATTTCAGAGGCTCGAAAGCTCCCAAAACCATGTCAGCAAGGGATCAATTGTGTGTAGATCAAAAACAGCTGATTCGGATGCAGCACTAGAATCGGCTTTCTTCAGATAGTGCTAGCGGATAACGACAGAAGCTATGATCGGCGCTGGGACGAGACATGCTGGACTCTACAAAAAGGAAAAGATTAGAGTCCAAATTATCTTAAATTAGGAATATTTTCATTTTTATGTCAAAGATTATAACAAGTCGTGCTCGAATAGGATTCATGTCTAGACACCGGGTATAAATATCAAACCCCGGCTATTGTAAAAGAAACACAATCAATCAAATACAAGTCAATTTACATTTTTGGCTCCGGCCACCCCTTAGGAGTAGGAGTAGAGTAGATCTCGGCGAGTTCTTCAGCGAGTACGGCTGCATCGATCCGGTCGACCTCCACTGCTCGTCTGTAAGTACCATCATGGTTTATACCTCTGTTCGTATGGCTACATCGATCCGGTCGACCCCCACTGCGACTCTGGTATAGGCTAGTTATCGACTCTTGCCTAGTTCAAGTATGGCCTGTGTGATTCTGCCTCACACCCCACTGCTTGAACCAGACCAAGGTCAAGTTATCGGCTCTATCCTTGAATGGCAGTCTCTGGTAGATTCATTAAGTTACCAATATTGCTTATTGCTTTCATTGTTTATCTAATTACAGCAATATCACTCTACCCGATTGAGATTGATCTGGATCGGCCTTATATCTTATTTAACCCATCATTTGCCAATCTATAACTGATCTAATCTACACCTTAAACGACGAGTTATGTTTTTATCGGCTATTTTATATCAATCTTAATCGTGCATAGCGTGCGGTTAAGGCATGTTCGATCTTGAGTAGATCTATCGGTTAGCGAGAACCGTTCCATGACCCGTTATCACGGCCTGTGGGATTCTGCCTCTCACCCCACTGTTAGCACCATGGAGTGGGGATCGTTAATTGATAGATCCATTCCTGAGAAGGCATGACGTTAACTGTGCGCTATGCTTGAATCGGCTGTTTAGCCGATATCGAGCGTTTTCACGAACAGTTCAGATTACGAGACCATTGAAGTAGAGATAAGTTGAAAGATATGTTAGCCCCATGATCTTGTTATTGTATTATGGCCTGCATGATTCTGCCTCATGCCCCACTGATATTAGTAATGAGTTAGGGTCATCGAGTCTATTGTTGTTTCTACGGCCTGCATGATTCTGTCTCAAGCCCCACTAGTCATGGCGATAGATAAGATCTAACATGTTCATTAGATTTATCTTTATTAAATGGTTAAGTGGTGTTGAATTGTTTCTTTATATAAAAGGGGTTCGGTTACTTGTAATCATTGGCTCAGTTTAAACCGATCATCGTGGATATCTTATTGCCTTTGATTAATTCTTGCTCGAATTATGTTTATCCTGAATGATAACCGATTCTTCTTACACAACCCCCTGAGCTTTAACCGATTTATTCTTATGAATATTCTGAAATCTCTCATACCGGCTCTCAGAGCCGCACATTTGGGACTGTCTGGCAACACCGGCACGTTCTGCCCTGAATTACTGATAAGCTTTCTCTCCTTGTCAATTGTAGGGTCAAATTGACTGGCACGTCTCGGGAGGATTGCGCAGGATTGACCACCCTTGCGCTGAAGCTAGACAGATATGCTCCATCGAGCGGATCCTTCCGGCTTGTTGCGTGTGTCCTCGGCATGGAGACAAAAATTCTGTGTCGACACACGTTTCTGGCACGCCCGGTGGGACTCCACAATCGTCATGGCGGTTCACAACAACGACAACATCCTTATGGTACATTATGAAGACCTACCTGATGAAGATAAGGATACCATCAACAAAGCTACAGAAGAATTTCAGAAGAAGTGTTTGTTGTCCTACACCAAAACACGTGACAACACAATTATTTGGAAATTTCCACTACCGAGAGTTCTACTATACGGACAGACAGATACAGTCGAAGCTGAAGACAGGCGTTTCTTTACGGAAGCCATAGACAAATCTGTTCATGATGCCCTGTCAAGCCGCAATGAAGCTTTCGTTGATGCATTTCACAACGCCGTAAAAGAGGCGATTCATGGAATTCCAGTCAGTCAGGTTGGATCGACTTGTTACAACATTCCAGATCCGTTGACCCAAGGGACTAATCAAGTCGGTACCAGTCATCAAGAAGTAGCACCATCTAGTAATGGTGACGTCTAGGCACTTCAAGGTTCGTCTGAACAAACTCCAGGTACCACTACGAATTAGATACAGTACAATCCTGGACCATCGATACAGCATGTGCAACAGCCGACGGGGCAAAGTCAAAACCAGATGATCAATTTTGGCACATCAGGCCATATACCGTTGTTGGCTCAGAAGATAGCACCATCAATTCAAAGGATCCGTAGAGATATAGATCCTTATGTCTATAATCAGAGACTTCAAGCAGCAAGCCAACAGAAGAACCAGCAGATTGAGATTCTACAAGGGTATCATTATGGCACAGATTATAACACTCTTCACATGATACCAAATCCAGGATACCAGGGCACACGAGATTTCAATCCACAGATAGGTCAGCAAGTACCAAGAAATCTAAATCTGCAAGCTGACGAGTTGCTGCTGAAGGTGACCGAGATGATGAAGAATTAGTTCGATCTGAAGCCAAAAGGGCTGACCTTTTCGTACAAACGCCTATACTCAGAGTGGTATGATTTGGTCGCTCTTTCTACAAATTACAGGCTCCCAGAGTTCGCCAAGTTCACTGGTCAAGACAGTACAAGCACAATAGAACATGTCAGTCGATATCTTACATAATTGGGCGAAGCATCAGCTGAGGATGCCCATCGAGTTCGTTTCTTCTCCTTATCCCTGTCCGGGCCAGCCTTCACTTGATTTTCGTCGCTGTCAGTCAATTCCATTGCCAATTGGGCTGACCTAGAGAAGAAGTTTCATACTACACTGGGACTAGGGAAAAGAAGATAACCAATTTGACAACCATGAGATAGAGGACTAACGAATCAGGCATTGAGTTTTTTCAGAGATTCCGAGAGATTAGGAACTTGTGCTTCTCATTGAGCTTGGCAGATGATCAGTTAGCTGCTTTACCCGTCTAAGAAATGCTACCAATGTGGAAAGAAAAGCTGTTAGGACAAGAATTTGACAACTTGAGTCAATTGGCTCAACGAGTAACAACGCTCAATAGCCAATTCCAGAGTATACACAGAGATACTTGATTCCAGAAGAGTACCACAGTAGCCGAAGCTTATAATCCATATTCGATTGACGACGGCTATGAAGATGAAGAGGAAGAGGTTGCTGTAGCTGAATGGAATTAGGGCAAGAAGACAGTAATGATGCCAAATCCTTAGGAAAAAGGAGCTGAGGAGAATTATGACTTTGATGTTACCAAATTGGATAAGTTCTTCGATTTCTTGCTTGAGAAAGGGCAGATCAAATTGCCCGATGGTCATGTCATATTGCCCCCTGATCAGTTGAAGAATAAGAAGTTCTGTAAATTCCATAACGCTACTTCTCATTCCACTAATGAATGCAGAATCTTCAGACATCATATACAGAGAGCTATTCAGCAAGGGAGGCTCAAGTTCGATACGCCTCGGAAGATGAAAGTTGATGATAATCCTTTCCCAGGAGATCAAAATATGGTTGATGTCGGGCTATTCAAAGGAAAAACTAAGGTTCTAACATCGGCCAAATCAGGAGAAGCTGGAACAGTTGATCCCAAGATGCAAATATCGGCTGATGAGTATAGAGAGATTAGAAAACGTCGTAATCAGCAAAAGAGCCGATATGAACAGGGGGAAGCATCAAAGGATGGAGCGACAAAGCCACGAGTTACATCTCGAATCTTGTTGAATAAGAGGCAGCGGCAGAAGGAAAGGAATTATCAGTGATGGTTAAAGGATCAAGAATACCAGCGTCAACTAGAAGAAGAAAGGTATGAAAGGAAGCAAGCCGAATCGTATTGGAATTGCCCTTTCTTCAGATACTGCTGGAACGAAGGTTTGAAATTGTCTACCAGACACAACTGTCTAGAATGCAGCAATCAACATTAGGAGTTTAGGCAATCTCAAATCAACCGCCGGTCTATCCATGTCCAGGATGCATATCATCATAATAACATGGATCGGCGCTTAAAAAATAAAAGTATTCATGATCGGCTGGGAAAAAGAGTTGTTGACCAAGACTGGGCTGATCATAAAGAAGGAAACAACCAGAGGGAACATGTTTGACAGAAAGGTCAATGGTGCCCCAGAGGCTTAACGAGGAGCCAGAGGAGAAGGGTGCAGCGCCTAAGGAATAAAGAGTTGGAACAGGCTCAGGCATCCGGTAAAACTCGAGTGTGGCGTACCAAGCAAATAGCCGATAGAAAACAACCATCAGCTAATATCCAAATGGCTTTTCTGTCGCCATCAGAATCCAGAATCAATGGCGAAAGCCAACAGCCGATCCAAACAGCGGCTTTGAAAATTTGTTTTAATGGATAATCCAATAGATGGTACAGATGGTAAACTGGGACATGACTTCACGTCGGTCGATGAATTGGAGGAAGTGGACATTGGTTCTGGAGACAGGCTTAGGCCAACGTACGTGAGTGCTAAATTGGATCCAGAGTATAAGCGGGAATTAATTGATTTATTAAAAGAATTTAAAGACTGCTTTGCTTGGTAATACTACGAGATGCCTGGTTTAGACCGGTCAATTGTTGAATATCGGTTGCCAATCAAACCTGGATATCGGCCATTTAAGCAAGCTCCAAGGAGATTCAATCCGAACGTGCTTAATGGTATTGAAAATGAGGTCCGACCGTGCCGATATGCAGAATGGATATCGAATGTTGTCCCTGTATACAAAAAGAATGGAAAACTAAGGGTTTGCATTAATTTCAGGGATCTGAATAAAGCCACACCCATGGATGGTTATCCGATGCTGATAGCCGATATGTTAGTAGATGCAGCAGCCGGGCACAAGGTTATTAGCTTCATGGATGGCAACACAGGGTATAATCAAATTTTCGTGGCTGAGGAGGACATAGCGAAAACTGCTTTCAGGTGCCCCGATGCAATTGGCTTGTTCGAGTGGATTGTAATGACCTTCGGTCTAAAGAATGCTGGTGCCACTTATCAAAGGGCAATGAATTATATCTTTCATAAGTTGATCGGTAGGATTGTTGAGATCTACATTGATGATGTGATGGTAAAATCAAAAGGATACAAAGAGCATCTAGCTGATTTGCGGGAGACTCTGGAATGCATGAGAAAACATGGTCTGAAGATAAATCCTAATAAGTGTGCTTTTATAGTGTCAGCTGGACAATTCTTGGGTTTTATGGTCCACAAGAGAGGAATCGAAGTTGGTCAGAAGAGCATGAAAGCAATCGACGACGTAGTGCCCCCGACTACTAAGACAGAGTTGCAATCTTTGCTTGGCAAGATTAATTTCATCAGAAGGTTTATTTCGAATTTGTCGGAAAGGGTTCTGTCGTTTTCTCCCTTGTTGAAATTAAATAATGATCAAGAATTTAAATGGGGTGACGTACAACAGAAGGCATTTGAGGAGATAAAAGAATATATAAAGCATCCGCCCGTGCTGGTCCCTCCTCAGCAGGGTAAGCCTTTCAGGTTGTATATATCGGCCGATGACAAAACGATTGGATCGGCCTTGATACAAGAGTTTGAAGGAAAAGAGCGAGTAGTTTTCTATCTAAGTAGGAGGCTTCTAGATCCAGAAACAAGATATTCTCCCACCGAAAAGTTATGCTTGTGCTTATACTTCTCTTGCACCAAGTTACGGCATTACTTATTATCGACCGAGTGCACGGTTGTTTCCAAGGCTGATGTGATCAAGCACATGTTATCAATGCCGATACTAAATGGGAGAGTAGGAAAATGGATTCTTGCATTATCAGAATTTGACTTGAGGTACGAATCGGCTAAGGCGGTTAAAGGGCAGGGGATAGCTGATTTCGTCACCCAGCATCATAAGCCAAGCATGAATCATGTGGAGCCGGTGCCCTAGACGTTGTTTTTCGATGGGTCATCATGTAAGCAAGGTGGTGGCATTGGTATTGTTATTATTTCGCCTAGGGGGGCAAATTTTGAGCTTGCTTTTCCAACCGAACCAATGGTTACCAACAATTAAGCAGGATATGAAGCTGATCTCAAAGGGATTCAACTTCTTCATGAGGTAAAGGTCGAAGCGATTGAAATATTTGGAGACTCATAATTAATTATTAATCAGTTGATCAGCCTGTATGAGTGCAAAGAGGATACTCTGAGGGGATATTATGACGAGTGCCAAAGGTTGCTTAGGGAATTTCCTCATGTCTCATTCCAACATGTTCCGAGGGCACAGAATCAGGAAGTTAACCGTTTGGCTCAAAGTGAATCAGGTTATCGAGTGATTCAAGAAATCCTAAGTAATGAAGCCTCGGATAATGATTGGAGAATTGAGATAGTTGACTACCTTAGAAATCCGTCACAGAAAGTTATCAGAAAGCTAAGGTATAAATCGACTAAGTATGTTTTACTGGATGATCAGCTGTATTACAAAACAATCGATGGGGCATTACTCAAATACCTAAATCAAGAAGAAGCCAAGGTTTTGATGGGCGAAGTGCATGAAGGGATATGTAGGGCTCATCAATCAGCTTATAAGATGAAATGGATCATTTACATAACTGGATATTTCTAGCCAACAATATTATAAGTCTGTTTCGAATACTACAAAGGATGCCAAGACTGTCAACGTTTTGGTAATGTCCAGAAATCGCCTGCATCGGCCATGAACCCAATAATCAAGCCATGGTCGTTTCGGGGCTGGGGAATTGATTTGATTCGCCAGATCTTTCCACCCTCAAGCAAAGAGCATAAGTTCATATTGGTAGCAACAGATTACTTCACCAAGTGGGTTGAGGCAGTTCCCCTGAAAACGGTAACTTCAAAAAATATGTTTGATTTTGTCAAGGAGGATATCGTGTATCGTTTTGGGATTCCTCAAACCATCACTATCGATCAAGAGACCATGTTCACATCAGAGGAATTCAGAGATTTTGCTGCCAGTATGGGGATCAAGCTGCTAAATTCATCTCCTTACTATGCTCAGGCTAATGGCCAGGCAGAGGTGTCCAATCAGATTATGATCAAGCTGATCAGGAAGAAAATTAAGGAACAGCCAAGGAAGTGGCATTCGACGCTTAATGAGGCATTATGGGCATACAGGATGGCCTATCATGGATCAATTAAAACATCACCTTATGAACTTGTGTATGTCCATAATGCAGTCCTTTCTTGGGAAGTTCAGACCGGATCGAGGCGTGTTATGTTACAAAACGATTTGACAGCCGAAATCTACAAAAATCTTATGATGGATGGCTTAGAAGACTTAAGTTGCCTTCGGCTGCGCGCTCTCAAAAATATTGAAGCCAATAAACTAAGGGTCGCAAAATATTACAATAAAAAGGTCAAGAATAAGCAATTTTCTGAGGGAGATTTGGTCTGGAAAGTGAAATTGCCGATCGGATCAAAGGACAACAAGTTTGGCAAATGGTCACCCAATTGGGAAGGGCCTTATCGGATCAAGCGTTGCGCGCCTGGTAATGCGTATATTCTGGAAACACTAGGAGGAGAAGAAGAATTTGGCCGAGCAATCAATAGGAAATATCTGAAGAAATATTATCCCAGCGTTAGGATTAACACTTAAATAGTCGATTTGTTCGGTCAACAGTTCTAATAGCCGATATTAGAAAGGTATCGTCTTTAGTGTAAAAAATGAACCTAAAGGGACAAAAGCCGGTACGATACGTATCGCCTATAGGAGGAAAGCAAACATGGATGAAGTAATACACGTAATATGAAGTACGAAACAAAGGAAAGTCATTCAAAACGAAGATATTGTTTGCTAAAAATCACTTATTACAGGCTATGGGTTGGGGAACAACTTGCTCACTACATCATCAGCCGAAATATTGAAAGCTACAGAGTTAGCAGCGCTAAAGAATTCCTCAATCAAACGCTCATGATCCCCGGGGGGCACTGCATCCGGGAAACCATGAGGAAGAAGCTGAATATTGTGGCCGGAGTGGGCTTGTGCAGTAGCCAACATTGTGGCAGCGCCGTGGTAGATGCCATGGAGAACAACCTCCCTGATGCGGTTGGGAATGTCGTGCAAACGGACTACCGGAACAGTGCCCCTGGCATTGACAAATCCCGCCATGTGATCCACGGCTGATCGAAGGCTTTCCAACTAAGCAGTTAGATCTAAAATTCAAAGGAAGGGATGATCAAAAAATCTCAAAAGCAAAATTAAGAAAGGCTAAGGAGATCATGGTAGCCGTCTCACCTGTGAATCTGGCTTTAGCCCTAGCCAACCGTTCCCTCAGGTCAGCGTCGGAGGATGATCGGATTTGGATCATGGCTAGAGCCGATTTCATGAGGGAAAGGCAGTTGGATAGACTCTGATCAGTCCGATCGATGGAAGCGATTAGATCGACATTATCGATCTGCCTCCTCGGATAACTAGGGAGCCGGTGACGAATCAGTGTTGAAGATGATCCTGAGGGCTGAGCCGGGTCGACCCTGTGCTCCGGAACGATGGGGACATCCCGAGTGGCACCTTCCCGACGATGAAGGCGCTGGCGTGATGATACAGGCCCGTTAAGAGCCTTCTCAGTAGGCCTCTTGATGTTCTCCATAATCTCAAACCTACAGAAGAGCAAGAAGTATACTAAGGACGCGGAAGGTTTGAGACGGGACGGGTAGCTTTCTGAGCCCCAGCCGTGGTCCGTATATATAGTCCGGGAGGTGAGGAGGTGGATTTCACCGGGGGGTGAAAACTAAAAACTAATACAAAAACGGATCGGCACTTTGAGGTTTTAGGGGACAGATAACGAAGAGATAACAGATTCGAACTTATTGCTTCTCCAGATTACGAGGTGTCGTGGGATGGGTTCAAAGAATTTACATTGATCAGAAATTAACCCCCCAAGACTTCTTTGGATTGAAGGGAGTTCGGGTCCCCACAAGTCCGAAGGTTATCATGAATCAAGTCACATCGGCCAGTTAGCAAACTTATATCAGAAGAAAGAGGAAGGCCGCCCGCTTAACAGACGCCTAACCAGTTTTCTCAATGACTGGGAACTACGGGAAAGAAGCATGTGGCTCTCCCAGTGGGCGTTTGATGAAGCAAATGAGGGAAAGGTGTCCACACATTTTAGCCCTTGCAAACACTAGAACAACTTTGCGAACATGGAGAGAAGACTCAGGTGGTATCACAAGACTTCTTCTAGCCGCAATAGCTGATTCTCTTGCTCGACAAGGTGCTAGAATGAGCGACACAATCACCCTACAAATAAGAATTCTTCTAACCACTCAAGATCTTTATTGCAAGGAGATAAGCCATGGAGGGTCCAACGGAGTTGGGAGCACTCGAAAAGACGGATGGAAGATAAACATGGCTGAAGTAGTGAGTGCTCTCGCCAGGGTCGGATAAGCATTTTATAGCCGGCCCAGGAAGATGAATCCAAATGCCCGTAAAACAGTAGTACTCTTGCAAATGTTTTGGGCATAGGCTCGTGAATGGACGCAAGCGGCAATGAACGGTGAACCCCAGATCAAGGTTCTCTACCCGTGACTGTGGACCAATCAGGGATGCAAACAGGATAATTTTGGAATAAAATTACTTTTATCCCAAAATTGGGGGGCATGTGTTTACACCAGAATTTGGGAGAAAGATTTCAGAGGCTCGAAAGCTCCCAAAACCATGTCAGCAAGGGATCAATTGTGTGTAGATCGAAAACATCTGATTCGGATGCATCAATAGAATCAGCTTTCTTCAGATAGCGCCAGCGGATAACGACAGAAGCTATGATCGACGCTGGGACGAGACATGCTGGACTTTACAGAAAGAGAAATATTAGAGTTCAAGTTATCTTAAATTAGGAATGTTTTCATTTTTATGCCAAAGATTGTAACAAGTCGTACTCGAGTAGGATTCATGTCTAGACTTCGGGTAAAAATATTAAACCCCGGCTATTGTAAAAGAAACACAATCAATCAAATACAAGTCAATTTACTTTTTCGGCTCCGGCCACCCCTTAGGAGTAGGAGTAGAGTAGATCTCGGTGAGTTCTTCTTGATGTAGTATGGTTTTGTCGATCCACTCGACCTCCTCCTGCCACTTCTTGTAAATTTTATAGGTCATGGTTTATACCTCTGATGGTAGAAAATCGATCCCCGCCGAATTTCAAAGGACTCACTCAAGGATGTTAGTTATCAACTCTTGTCTAGTTCAAGTATGGCTCCGTGATTCTACCTCACACCCTTTGCGCTTGAACTAGACCAAGGTCAAGTTATCGGCTCTACCCTTGAATGGCGGTCTCGGTAGATTCATTAAGTTACCGATATTGCTTATTGCTTTCATTGTTTATCTAATTACAAAATATCATCTGCGCCTGATTGAGATTGATCTGGATCGGCCTTATATCTTATTTAACCCATCGTTTGCCAATCTAAAACTGATCTAATCTACACCTTAAACGACGAGTTATGTTTTTATCGGCTGTTTTATATCAATCTTAATCAT
Organism: Miscanthus lutarioriparius; assembly: GCA_904845875.1. Taxonomy (NCBI): domain Eukaryota; kingdom Viridiplantae; phylum Streptophyta; class Magnoliopsida; order Poales; family Poaceae; genus Miscanthus; species Miscanthus lutarioriparius. The sequence continues at coordinate 42,944,051 of CAJGYO010000001.1, forward strand.
GCATAGCGTGCGGTTAAGGCATGTTCGATCTTGAGTAGATCTATCGGTTAGCGAGAATCGTTCTATGGCCCGTTATCACGGCCTGTGGGATTCTGCCTCTCACCCCACTGTTAGCACCGTGGGAGTGGGGATCGTTAGTTGATAGATCCGCTTTACGAGAAGGCATGACGTTAATCGTAAGCTATGCCCTAATCGGATGTTTAGCCGATATCGAGCGGTTTCACGAATAGATCACATTACGAGACCATTGAAGTAGAGATAAGTTGAAAGATATGTTAGTCCCATGATCTTGTTATTGTATTATAGCCTGCATGATTCTGCCTCATGCCCCACTGATATTAGTAATGAGTTAGGGTCATCGAGTCTATTGTTTCTTTCTGCTGCATGATTAGGGATCTCATGCCCCACCAGGTCATGGTGATAGATAAGATCTAACATGTTCATTAGATTTATCTTTATTAAATGGTTAAGTGGTGTTGAATTGTTTCTTTATATAAAGGGGTTGGTTACTTGTAATCATTGGCTCGATTTAAACCGATCATCGTGGATATCTTATTGCCTTTGATTAATTCTTGCTCGAATTATGTTTATCACGAATGATAACCGATTCTTCTTACACAACCCCCGAGCTTTAACTGATTTATTCTTATGAATATCTTTGGAATCGACTATTTAGTCCCTTTCCTCTCATCTTCTCTCTCTCCCGACATTGCTTTTTCGCACACCGCATCCGCTAGCCTGTAGTAATTACTAAAAGCTTTCTCTCTTTATCAATTGTAGGGTCAAATTGATTGATAACGCCTCTCGGGAGGATTACGCAGATCGACCACCCTTTCTCTGAAGCTAAGGCGGATCCTGCTCCATCGGCGGACCCTTCCAAATCTTTGACTTGTGTCCACTCTAACTCAAGACGAAAATTCTATGTCGACGATGTGATGCGTGATGTGTTGAATCGATCCCCTTAGTGGGGTGCCCCGCTTTTCCTTTTATAGGTCAAGGGAGAGCTGGGATTACAGATGGGAGAAATACAAAAGGAAACCAGAGGCAAAGGAGGTTATTCAATGATGTTGGGTCTTCCTTTTCCTCTGCAATTTTCAGAGCCCTGGACATGGCAAGATGGCGAGGATAGCCCATGGAGGACACATGTTCACTAACAATAATGTGGCCAGCTCAAAGGAATTAGTCCCTCTCACCTACAATGTCATGTCATGTCATGGCATGGCATTGTCGACTAGTTAATCAAGTCTCATCCCGCCCCAGCAACGACGCAAAGAGACGAACTAGGATGTTGATCCGTGGCCATACAGGGACCGCATGTTTTGGGCATAGGCTCGTACTATAGGTGATAAAAGTTTCCTCCTAGACAGTAGTGGTTGTCGTGAGCTTCCGTCAGGATCCATGTCCGAGGGCAAATGGCGGTGCCCACAACATTGTAAGACAAATGTCGACGCCTACAACATTATTTGGGCTCTGTCATGCCTGGAAGGTTACAAAACGCCCTTATGTCATGTCATGACAGTACTTCCCTACAGGCGTGCAGGGTACGATCCTCGGTAATGCGGTTGACTTGAGCGTCTTGCCTTATCTGCGTGCGTCGTTATGAAGGAGTCGCGCGCAGACGTCGAGCAAGGCGGAGCCGGCCCTCGGACGCCGGGCGAGGCGGAGTCAGCCCCCCAGATGTCGGACGAGGCAGAGCCGATCCTCGGACGTCGGGCGAGGCGGAACCGACGGAGAGCTCGGAGATATGGCTGGACGTGTGGGCCCGCGGTACTTTTGTGCTGCAGCGGGAGGGATCCTCGGAGCTGGCCAGTTGGGTTTACGTACAGGTACAGGAGCGTTTGCATTTGTTGGACACTGACAAGGTGGGGTAGAGTGCTGTGGGCAGCGACAGGGTTGTACTGGCAGCAGGTGAACGCGCGGTGCTGTGTACAAAGCCACGGGGCCCACGGCAGTAGTACAGATTGGGACAGGGGATTGGAAAGTCCGTTGCATCCGATCCGCGTCTGCTGCCTCTGCTCTCTCTCTCTGCCTGCCATGTTGGGCCCTGCCCTTCTATTTTCTCTAGCTCCAGCTATGCTGTGGCCACGAATGGTCCGCTAGCCTGTGCAGTAATGTTTCCAGCTATTGACTACGACATTGGGTAGAATTTGCGGTGCTTAGCAAAGTTGTCCATCAAGATAACGGAATTAGAAAAAAGTGGGACCATACTATATATAGTACGTCCCTTTCTCCCCTCCACTTGCATCAACCTAGTGCGGAAAATTAAGTACATCCAAATCTTTGACTTGTTTACACCTAACTCAAACAAACCGCTACTCAAGTACGCTACTCGAGTACTTCCTCGGTTCTAAATTATAAATCGTTTTGATTTTTTTTCATTTATTTTGCTATGTATCTAGACATATTATTATATCTAGATACATAGCAAAATTGATGTAAAAAAAGTTAAACCGATTATAATTTAGAACGAGGGAGTACAAATTTTCGGTATACAATGCAAGTCAAGATGGGAGCTGAAACCATGGAGTACCCATATATCACATACAATAATGTGCTGGCTCAAAGGAATTAGTCCCTCCGATCCTATTGAAAAATAGGTACGTATAACTTAGGATATCCACGTCCACACCTCTCAACTAAACAAAATCAGTTCCTCTGCAGTCTACTGCATGGTAATTTGTCAATGGCAAGTGGGCTCAATGAGCATCAACTTGATAGTCCTTAAAAAACTAGTGTTCACACGTCTTGCGTAATAGAGCAATTTGAACTATCTGAACGCAACCCTGATGACAGCTATAGCTTGCTCTGTTCATCTTATCAGCCCGGCTTAGCAGTCATGGTACAATGTTTTTCTATAATAATAAAACAACATCAGTCGACTTATCAACCACAGAAACCATCAGCCGAACAACCCAAATTTAGTGAGGGTGAAAAGGATAAAAAAAATCGATAGAATTGTACAAAACATGTGTATAGTGAATGTAATTCTATTTGAATATAGTCCTGTTAGGTTGCAACGATGCACAGACCATTCTGAGCTTGGAGCTTGCGTGATCATGATGGCCATTTGTCGCAAGATCTTACAAGTTTAAACATGTATACTTTTACCTCAAGATCCGATATGAAAGCATCTAGGCCCCTAGTTGGATTTCGGTGATTAATGGCAATACAAGATTACTATGACTAACGTGTGTTTTGCATAGGCAATTAAGTTATGTCATGATAATGGAGATCGATTGGGCAATTATAGATGTCATGCCCCTACGATGAAAATCGTTTCGGTTTTTAAAGGATGGACGACAAGATTAAGAATGACTAGTTCTAAGTGTCGATTGGAGTTAAAGAGACACTTAGAGTAGTTTATGACTTTGTTTTTTCTTTGGCCGTACTATTAAGGGGGTATAGACGGGTAGCTTGACTTAGGTGAGTCTAGTGACTTAGGTGTGGTGCACACTTGCTAAGTCTAGCACTAGGTAGCTCCAACAAAGCCCTTAGATCCTATGGAGCAAACTTTATTCACATATGATTGAGAGTTGGAAGTGAATGGATGGTCAAATACTGACCGGACGCTGGCCACAGGGTCCGGTCAGTTCATTTGACCAAGAAGATTGCGTCTGGTGTGACCGGACGCTGAGTGGTCGAGTGACCGGACGTTGAGGACCAGCGTCCGGTCGACTCTAGTAAGGTTCCAGTGAAGGAATTCTTCGACCGGACGCGTCCGGTCAGTACTGACCGGACCTTGGGGGTTCAACGTCCGGTCGAGTACAGTAAGGTTCCAGTGAGGGATATTTGCGACCGGACGTGTCCGGTCAGTGGTGATCGGACCTTACCCACGTCCGGTCAACACTTAAACAATGGTGTGCTGGTTAAACTAACCAGAGCGTCCGGTCACCCCGCAGAGGCACATAACGATTCGTTTTTCAGCCCTTGTTATAAATAGAAGCTCCACTCGTGTGTGGAGTCACTTTTGCTCATTCCAACAGCTGAGAAACACGTTTGTGAGTGCCAAGAAGAGCAAGGTCCTAGTGAGATGATTGAGATTTGAGAATCCAAGAGAGAAGCCTCATTAGTGAAGCAAGAGTAGCAAAGTGTGCATCCACCGTTCTCATTAGGCTTGTCGTGGTCAAGTGAGAGTTCGTGCTTGTTACTCTTGGTGATCGCCATCACCTAGACGGCTTGGTGGTGATTGGGAGCTTGGTGATCACCCGGCGGAGCTTGTGGGTGACCCAACTCAAGTTGTGAGCGGTTGTGGATGATTCACCGCGACGGAGTGTCGAAGAATCAACTCATAGAGAGCACTTGATCCTTGCGCGGATCAAGGGGGAGCTACACCCTTGCGCGGGTGCTCCAACAAGGACTAGTGGGGAGTGGCGACTCTCCGATATCTCGGCAAAACATTGCCGCGTTTCCTCTCCTCTCTTTACCTTGAGTATTTACTTTGAGCACTACTTTGAGCAATTCAATTCTTGTCATTTACATTCCTAGAATTGCTATGCTAGAGTAGGATTGGAACTTAGGTTGCAAGTCTATTTATGCGATAGAACATTAAAAACACTTTCTAAGCACAAGGGGTTAATTGGGCTATCAATAGGATTTAATTATTGCAAGAAAATTTAGAATTAGCCCAATTCACCTCCCTCTTGGGCATCTCGATCCTTTCACGGTATTCATTGATTTTTGCCATGATATGTTCTTCGAAATTTTCATGAAGATGGCTTAATTGCTACAACAAACATTTTTAGTGTGACTAGTATAAAAATTCTAGCTACGTTCATATCATACGTGGCGTTTTTGAAAAATGGTAATACTTCCACTAGAATTAATTGTTGGAAAAATGGTACTTCCCATATACTAATATCCAGCTTCTCATTGCCACCCTCATTAATTGTCTCCCTTCCATGTGATTTGCTCTTCACTTAGTTGGTTAGGTTCCTTGTGATGGAACCTACCCACCTGGGTTAAGTCCTCGACTTGTACGAGTGTTCACATTTTTCTGGATTTATTCTAGGATTTAACGGCGTTGTGCTTTCAGTGGTAGGCGACGTTTCTGTCGACAGCGAGGCGCCTGTGGTGCCTTCGTCAATCTCGAGATGTGCTGCCACAGTCTTTTAGAGGTGCTCATAGAGGTAGAGTTTACGTATGTGTGTTCATAGGGGTGAGCGTGTGTGCGTGTTGAGCGTCTGCGTCTATACTTGTGTAATTCGAAAAAAAAAAACATATGTAGCCCTGTGATCTATGAAGATGAGCTGAGTTTCATATATTTACTTATCTTTTAATATATAATAATAATCTCTACTTATATCGCTACTATTGATTTATATTATGCAATATATTGTTTGATCATGTTGATGAGTCGAACTTTTTCCTTACGCGACAAACAAACATATCTTAATAGTATATAATTAATATATATATACATGTGAAATGAACCTGCGTCCACCGTTAGTTCAGACGTGAAAGCCAGATTGCAGAAGCGTTGCGTGCCTTTCCCGGCCATCCAGGCATCCACGTACATGATCCTTTATAATAATACTCTATCCGTCCGTTCTAAATGATAGTTCATTTGATTTTTTTTACCTTAAATTTAACCACTCATTTTATTTAAAAAATATGTATAAAATAGTCAAATTTAAGTCATTTTTGAAGAACTTTTGTTAATAAAACAAGCCGTAACAAAAGAAGTGATATTTTACATAAATTTTTGAATAAGACGAGTGGTCAAAATTGAGGTAAAAAATATCAAACGAACTATAATTCGGAACGGATTTAGTATATGATTAACACAACACGGCTAGTGGGCTACGGTGTTGTCGTCCGATCAGTGATGTCGGAAGGTCGACGGCGACGAGTGATCAATAAACAAAGCTCTGATCCTTCGTCACATCACATTTGGCCCGCGGTGACGCTGCCGACAAATTAAAATACCATCCCTAGCAGATCCAGGCATGCTGGACTCTAATGGGTGAGTGAAACTGGTGTGTTAGCGACAGCTTGGGAAGGAAGAAGAAGCAGGAAGGTGAAGACAGGAGGAGCACGGAATCGGCGAGGACAGGATTTGAATTGAGAAGGTTTCAGTTTACACTTGTCTGAATCTGTCCCCTGTAGCTCTATCTCGTTCTCCTTTATATTCAGGAGCTCACGTTACGTTGTCCATTCTGGGCCTGCCGCCTGCGAAACGTTTGCTGAGCTTGGGGGCTCTCTTGGGCCGCGGCTCTGCGTGTCCATCCGCTTCCTCTCTTGCCGGGCGGTGAACAGGGAGTCTGGGACAGATCTGCTCACAGTGTGCAGCCCGCACGCGGACAAGCACGCAGCAGCGCGCCGTCCTTCATCGGCGACTGCTGCGGACTGCGGTCGCGAGGCGGCCAGGCCACCAAAGTGTCAAGCTCCGACCGCTGAGCCGCGGAGGCACACCCGCGCACAACCAGGCTCAACCGCACCACACTCTAGGGCCAAGGTGCTTGCTTCCTCCACTCGGCAGCACCACACACCACAGTGATCCCACCTGATAGTGATTACGAATACTTATACCTGATACAACCCTTAACAATGAGCTTCTTAAAAAGAAACCGCTAGCACTGAAATGTCTGTAACAACATACGCATACAGTCAATTGTAAAATTTTAGCCCTACATAAAGTTTTCTTTAAATAAATACAATATAAATATAGACGCTCACATACTTATATGCACACCGACTATTATGACTACACGTATGGACAAGCTACCCATAGGCACACCTCTATAAGAAATTAAGTCGACAAATTTGGGATTCGTGAAGTCATCACAAGCACTTCATCTTCTATAGGGCACGTACAACGGGCGTGCTGGCCGTCGTCTCCGAATGGAAGTTTTGCAAAATCTCCCCTCCCCCCCGGTTCGCTACTGTAAATGAGAAGAGAGAGTGAAGCCATCGCGTAGTGAGACGACAACGAGGGCTCGTGCTCCCAAGCGAACTCAACGGCCAGCTTGGCGTTGTATGTTGCCGTCTTCTTGAGCCGACGCCGTGCGGATCCAGCTGCGTGCGAGAGGGAAAAAATCGCGCCAAAAATCCTCACATATATGTCTCAGCCGCGCCATCTTTCGCCGCCATTCTCGCCCAAATCAGCCTCCGACGCCCTTGCGCCTTCGCCGGATTCCGCCCCTTCCTGTCTCATGATGGCTAGTCGGGATTTGAAGAGGAAGGCCGCGGTGCCTTCGAAGAGCAAGACGAAGGCAGCGCCACCAGTGGCGATGGCGGCGGCAGTCGCAGAGGCGGCGGGGATGGCTGCGAGCAGACTTCCTCGCAGAAGCGGCTCGGCCCCAGCACCCAATCTAGCCGTTTTCAGCAATGGCATGGCAGCGCCCTTCGTCGGCCGCGGAAGCAGCTCGTCCCCAACACCCAACCCCTCGCCTGATACGATTCATCCTCAATCCCTGACAGATGGCGTCGATTCTTCACCAATCCATGGCAGACGAGGCTACCCAGTCGGATTTGGCTCCATCAGTCCAAGTTCTCCTCAGTTTGGGCATCAATCAAGTTGGGATCTAGCATGGTAATCCTTGATTTGCTTGAATTCGTATTATGCATTTCTGCTCATCGAGGAAATCTATCCTAGAGATCATGTTTAGTCTGTTTGCATCTTTGATTAGTTTGGTCTGTGAAGTATCTACTTCGGTTCCCATGACATATATATACCGGTTACTGAATGAATGTTCTACACATTTTGTGCTGTGAAGTGCTTGTTTTGGCTGCTACTGTAACTCAGGGAAAGGTCAATTCCAAATTGGTCATGTATTGGTTTATAGAGTTAGTTTAATATATAGTCTGCATTTCAATTTACTGAGAATTACTGAGTAATTTGATAAGATTACTACTGAGTACTACTGATAATTACTACTGCATACTATTGAGTATTACTGAGAATTACAAGTCCAGTAAGAAATTTGATAAGAGTACTACTGAGTATTACTAAGAATTACTAAGTTCATGTATAAACTTTTATAGGGACAACAGCACACATCCCCCTGGTGGATTTATGTATTAACTCTAGCTGCAAAAGGGAAGTCTAAAGGATCAAACCTTCAAAAGGGAAGTCACTGATCACTGAATTTTTTGTAGTTATTGAATGTTTCAGTTCACTAGAATTGATAATCGAATGTTTTCACTTAGTCCAACTCAGAATGTTTTCATTTACCGTCAACGACACTATGCTAGTTCTAAATTTTTTCTAGCTAGAGAATGTTTTTGAAGATCATTATTTTCAGTGTACCTATTATTTGCGCATAAAAATTGGAGATGTTCACACAATTATTTTCAGTTACTGATCAGGTTTGACAACTTGTCTGCAGAATGTGTGAGACCGAGCCTCCAGATGGCTGATCTCCCCTTTTTTGGTGTTTCAGTGCTTGACTTGGATGGAGTTTTAGGACCTGTTTTTAGAACTTAAGTTGATGGAGAAGGCAACCCATGTGCAATCCATTACGTACCGTGGAAGTTCTGCTTGGCCTGGTCGTCTCTGATGTGCGTGTTCTTGCAAAAATGTCATGGCTATTCGTTCATGTCTAGTATTTGTGCATAGTGTTCATGACCTGATAGCCAAAGCCACCCACGTTCAGTTCTGTACTAGGCAATCTTTCACTTAAACCTGGAACCCGCTGTTTTTTTTGGGAATTTATGGAACCTACTTTTATATGGTTTATCTTGTGACCTATCTTTTTGGTTTGCTTGTCAGCTGTGACCTGTATGTGAACTTATTTCGTTGTGTGAATCTGTCAAACGTCTACATGTCTCTTGTGTTTTGCATCAATTAGCAACACAATGGTATATAGAAATAGTATTCATGATTGATCATGGCTATATGCAAGCATTAAATGATTTGTAGACAACCAAACAAATAGCAATTGTCTGTGGGTTGTATGAGTTGTCTGTATAGCTGTCTGTGTTATAAATTTCAAGAACTTACATGCCCTGTCCGCTTTGGCTGATAAGCCATGGTTGAAAATACCGTTGGCTGATTTGTTGTGAGAGAAAAATATTGTTCGTTTGGCTGAAAAAGTACAGCTTATAAGCCAAGCGAACAGGACGACAGACAACAGCTATCCTCTGTTGTACATGCCTAAAAAAAGAATAACGTTATCAAATCAGAAAAATGCAAGCATCTTGCCAAATTGAGGATTTTTAATCCACGTGGAAAGGTCTCACCAAAAGAATTTAATCGACTAAGTTACGATCGGACTAAGCGATGGCGAGTGGAGGCAAGACGCAGCCGATCCGTAGAGGGAGGAGATTATTTTATTCAGACTCAACTTAAAACCATAGCAACCGATGAGGCACACGAGGTTGATGATTGTGAGGTTGTCTTCAACAGGAGATTTATTATGGAATCCAAACTTAAAATGGGTCTCCAATATAATTCCTATAGCCTCCAACAGAGTATCTATATAGAAGATTCATTTTAGGTGACAGGAGAGGCATAACTCAAATCTGAGTATTCTCTCTCCTAGAGACCCATTTGCAGAAAAGATTGCCTTTTGGGTCTTGTCGTTGGAGAAGACCAAAAATAGGTATTGAACCCTTTGCCTATAACGCTATCCAAAGGACGAATTATTCTTGTATTTTGGGTTGCGGTTGTTAGAGACAGCGGCCACTCTGCCAAATTTTAAATAAAACACTAAATTTAATATACTAAATTATGGGAATGGGTGGCTGGTTCTCTCCACTCTCATCTCTGGCGAGGACGCCAAAGGAGAGCGAAGGGGGCGAATGTAGGGTCACTTGGAGGAGGGGGTGTTTCTAAACAGAACCCCCCTAGATAGTCTCATGTGTGCGGTGAAATAGTCGAGCTCTTGCTGGCGTGCTGCCGTTTGCATTTGTTCGTTGTCAATCATGCAATTTTAAGTGTTGTTTGGTTGTACAAAGGTATTGTGAATGTAAAGGGAATATCCCCGCCGCTAAAATGGGAAGTGAATCGACGATTATATGTTTGTTTTGGTTCATCTGTAGTAACAGGGCGGACGGGACATCTGTTGCCGTTGAAATTGGACAGTAATCAATCTACTGAAGTACAAGGTCGGTTACCTTACTATTTGTTACCTTACTATCGGATCCCGTTGATAGTGAAGCAAATACATTATCGGATCCCATCGTTAAATGCTCGCAAACAGCACCTCAGTTTTTTGGTTGTGGCTATTGTTTTTGGTAATAAAAATAGTATTCAGAAGTATACAGAAACAGAAACGATTAAGAAGTTCTTCCGACGATTTCCGTGAGTATTTATTGCCAGAGTCCCTCAGTAACTGTTGGGTTTTGACTTCTCTCATTTTTTTTCCAGCTCGAGATGAGTAGAAAGACAGGGGTAAAATTGTGAGAGGAGCAGAAATACAGGGGTAAAGTTGTCATACCACCTACCAGATTCCAAATTCAAGTTCCTTCTCATCATCTCTTGCTTTGTTTTGTTCTCCTTCCGACCTTCCCTCGCCGCATCTGCTCCTCCAGCCACAGCGCAGCCGCCTTCCTCATCCTGATTCCGTGGCCGGCGGCCGCCTAACCTCACCAGTCACCACACCTCCCCCTCCTCCCCACCGCCGCCGCCGCCGGAACCCTTGAAGTAGCGGACCCGGGCTGTCGCGCCCATCCGCGTCCGGAGTTCGATGTCCGTTTGCGCCTGATGGATCCGCACCGGCTGACCGGCCCCGCCGCTTCCGACGCCGACGATGCCGATGACTGGGGTAACGCTAATAAACCCGTCCCACCCCACCCCCACCCCCATCCCTCGCAACATATTGTGCTGAAGCTTTACTTCCTGCCCCATGGCTTCGTTTCCTTGTTTATTTAGGAACTGACTTAGGGTTTGCAGAGCGCAGATGATGAACGAACGTTTCTCGTGGGGCGAACAGACTTAGTGAGTGCGATGTAACTTTAGCTGCGTTTGTGACCTTCCGTAGTACTATGTGCAGCAAGAGATATTTCGATTTGGTTTGTGATGTTAGCCTCTAGGCTGAGCAGTGAAATACACATAGTTTGTATTGGCTTGCTGCTAGAAGGAAATGGTTGTATCAAAATGCTTGGGGTTAACGGCTCCTATGCTGGACTCTTCAAGGTCAACATGGTTGGGGAAAAAACCCTGAATCAGAATTAGATTATCACATCACACATTTTGCTGGCAGTAGTGGATATTAAATTATGGAGACAATTGGTTTTGGAGCTAGTTATTCTTAGCGAAGAATAGTTAAGGGGGGCTTGCATTATCATAGATAGCTCAGGTCTTTGCCCTTACTGTATTTCTGAAGGATCAATAGGTATTACGAACCAACTGCGTTCTTCACTTCTTCTAGGTTCCTTGAGATAACAATGTTAATGAATATTCAGTTTCGTTGATTGCTCTTTACATCCCAATTTTTTTCCCATCCATATGATCCAAACCTTTTGTCTGTGATTTTGTAAAATATCTTAGTTGTCTTTGGAAACTTAGGAAACTCAATCTCTCGCAGTCACTAATCAACAACTTTGACGTCAGTGTTTTTTATGCATGCGACATGACCTAAAGACTGAAAGTTGTAAAGATGAAGAGTTATGGAATGACAAGATGTGAGTGCGGCATTACTACATGTCTATTGAACTACTCAACCCAAGTTATTAAGTCTCCCCTGAATCGCCTTTGGAGGTGTATGTTTACAAAGTATCGCTGTGTCAAACAGAAAGAAGCAATCCAATGGTATTCCTGTAGCACCAGTTCTGTGTTTTGTTTGAGCTTATCTATTGAAGCAAGCTAGTAATTGTCACAAAAAATAAATCAGTTTGTATTAAATCAAGCAACATCTAACAGTGTGCACATTCTAATGATAATGTGTAAAACATTGAAATTTTGAGGTGCCTCAGGTGGTGTTCCATTTTTAAGCTCTTACTTGAACATATAAGTTAAACCTAATGTTTTGCAGTGGGGGATTACATGACATGCACCAAATTTTTTATATTTATTGCTAGTGCAGTCTTTCTTTACCATGGCTTTACTGCTTACATGTGTAGTACACTTGTACTGTTTAATTTTGTGTAATATCTGCTCTGTATGACAGTGACCAGTTGTATGCTTTGGGTTGGAACAGGTGAAGGTGATTAGAGTACATTAGCAGTTGCATGCTGTGTGTTTTTTGAGTCATCACCTAAGTGCCACCTAGGCATTGAGGCGACCCACTGGCAGGATTTGGCCACCAAAGCTGTTCTACACCTTACTTTTATCATTGCAGCATGTAAATTGTCTAGGTGGGTAGTATTTGGGGAGTTCCCTGAAGAATGTGTAGAGGGGAGGGGAAGATTTGGGTAAATGATTTTTTGTGTATCATGCCTGTTCTGTGTCCTGTAGGCAGAGTTTGGCCAAAGAATAAATGATATTGCGAAAAACAGAGCTGTGTTTGAAGCATGATAAGGGTGCTTTTGGTAACTGTCTTCGATGTTGCCATCTCATGTGACCCAGCTGTAGAACTATTTACCGTAGGGACAGGTTCTCGTGTGTGCAGAGGGCACAAGGCATCTCTCATGTAGTTGGCATGACATCCTGGTAGGCTGGAAGTAGTTTGCCTTTTTCTGGTGGATCAGTGACGTTAGGTTCTTGACTTCTTGTACTGTTACAATGTGATTTATTTCTTTGCCCACCGTCTTGGCCCACAATAATGATTTGGTCCGTCAAGTTTGACAGGTGACTCAAATTGGCCTGATTTATATGGGTTGACAGACTTTTGATGATGGGTTGTTGACATGACATGTTACTTTGATTGGGTCATTGGGTGTTAATACATACACATTGATGTTCTGGTCCATTAAGTTGAATGATAGGCCAGAGAACTCCCACTTTACGTTTCCTTCGTTTGTACCTGCAACAAGGCTGTGCCCTCCTAAGGCCTATATAGAGATGATAACAAGAAAGTTGAAAAACTTACTTCAGATGACACTGAATGCTCTAAAAGTATGTAACAATAGGATTGAAGCTGGCAGCATGATTCACTTTCTGATCTGTGTCTCTTATCCATGGTCTATTCTGTCTCTTGTGTCCATGGGCTTCTGCTGCTCCCATGTTCTTTTAATCAATTAATCTGATCTGCTTGCTGGATCTGTTTTTAGTTTTATATGGTGCATTCTTCTGCTGTTTTTGTCATGTAAGGTCCTTATTTTCTGTGCATTCTTTGAGTAGGCTTTATTGTTTGGTTTCATCTCTTTGGATGCATCTGCACTCCTTAGGTCAATCCCAATGGGGGAGTTTTATTATGTTGTTTCCAAGGGTGCCACAGTTCTAGAGTGTTTTGTGTTGATGGATGAAACAACTTCGAATGCTTTAGTTTCAATTTTGTTGTTTCATAGGCTGGTCATAGCATTTCATGCTTGACATGCGATTGGAGGATTGTGCATTGTTGGATGAAATGAAACTTTTGCCTCATAATGCTAGTGTGGAACAGTTTCCAAGTTTTGGAAACAGTGTACACCCAGTTTCTTAACTCCCCCCCTCTCTCTCTCTTCATAACTCTAGTGCGATGTTATCATACTTGCTTATGTGGCACCTTATCTAGTAGTAAGTTTTTTTAATGTTTGTTTGCACTTTAACCATCCTGTTTGACCACATTTCAGACAAACAGGAAAATTTAAGTTGATTAGTTTTTAAGACTGAATGTTGGTTTGTTTCTGAGGGAATGTATTCTGACATGTTTGGTTTTATGTCACAGATAATGATGACTTTGTGATCCCAAGTTTTAGTGTTGAAGAATCTGATCTCGGTGACTGGGAAGCTTCACGGACTACTGATCCTCAACCACCTCCAAAGGTCCTTTTCTAATCATCATGTCATTGTTCTGGATCCCTTTATGAACGCAAAACAGCAGCATATCTTCATTTCTTTGTGCCATGAATGAGGGCCAACTAACTGCAAAAATTCTATGTCACACTGAGTGTTCTGAAGAAACATGCTTGTCCTGAAATATGAGAGGAGCTTTGCGTTTCACAGAATAGCTAACTTGCACTGGTGGTTTCATATGGTTCATGATTGTTGTCCATGCATGTGACGCCCCTAACTTTATATTGACGCTTTGTTGCTACAGCCCACCAAAGATACAGAGAACATCTATCTCGGACCACACGGAGCACCACCATCTCGAGCGAAGAAGGCAGAGGATACTTCGGCTACAGCTGGGTACCGTGACAAGAACAATAAAACGAGGGAAGCTGATCAGAAGGCTTTTGGAACTGGGCGGAACACCAAAGGAGGCAACGCGGGAGACTTCCACCGCCACAATGGTGCCAACCATGGCAAGGACCCCTACAAGAGATCTGTTTGACCTTGTGTCTGTTGAGGTTCGTCCACAGTGATACACTGATACCCTGTATCCTGTCTACACCTTAACTAAGCGAAAGTCTGGTGATTTTATCATTTTATTATTGGAAATTACTTTACCTGTGATCAGCCCTATCATCTTGAGCTGCGGGTATTCCTGGTCAGCTGGTATGTACTACTATCAGTATACTGCTGCAGAACATTGTATCTTTGCTTTGAATAGAAGACCTGTGTTTGTCGATCAGCGGTTGCTGCGTTTCCTGTTGGTTTTTACTGATTCATTGTATTGTGTATGGTTTGATTGAGGTTATCTAGGTGTAAAGCTGGATATCGAGCTGGCTCGGCTCGGCTCGGCTCGGCTCGGCTCGGCTCGGTCTGGCTCGGTAGGTTAACGAGCTGGCTCGGCTCGGCTCGTTATACCTAACGAGCTAAAAAACTAGCTCGGCTCGGCTCGGGAAAAAGCTCGAGCTAGCTCGTTTGGCTCGTGAGCCCAGGACGAAAAAATGTAAAATGAAGACTTACCATACATTTCAATGAGTCATACATGATACACCACATATTTATCCATCATACATTCATACATGCTAGCAGCAAGCATCATATTCATATGCATACACATGCAATAGAGTACAAATTAGGTCCATCGGCCATGTCTCCATCACATATTCATCCATCAACTATCATCCATGCAAATTGCAAAGTACGACATCAGCTAGATAGGAAGGGCGCATAAACATAAGTACATAACATAAGTTAACATAGCAGAATGACACATTGTTGAAGTTCCATCATTCTGTATTTCCATGCAAACACACAAAAGGCATGGTCAGTTAAGACTTCTCCATGGCAAAATGTCCCTCGTTCAGTCCTTCCCCTTTCCTATAGGTCAATAACAGTACAACAAACAACACTGTGTTAACAAGATAAGCAACAAGAAAAAAAAAGAATGCACAGACTGAGCACATGTACCCCACTAGACACTAATTGCTGGACACCATGCATTTTGGGAATTCAATAGACTCGACATCATCTTCATCATCTCCAACCTAAAAATAGAAAAAATATTAGCATGTCACAAGACAAACAAAGTTGAAAAGAGAGAACAAGTTATATACTTATATATATGAATCCATACCACGAGAGGATGATTGTTGTCATCATTAGTGCCCCTTATCCAGCTAGATGCACACACTAATGCCTGAACTGTGGCCGGCTTTAAAGAGCTTCTGTAGTCATCAAGAACTCGACCTGCATTACTGAAGGTGCACTCTGATGATACACTGCTCACTGGAACAGCCAAGAACCTCTTTGCCAAGCTAGACACAACTGGAAATCTATGACAGTTCACATTCCAATATCTGAGTAAGTTGAAATGCTTGTTATCTATGGGCTCATTTGGTTCATCTAGATAAATCAGCAGCTCAGATTTTGAACTTTCTGTAGCACTAGATTGCAAAAATGACTGGAAATCACTTGCAATAGAGGTCATTGAGCTGGTTGTATCAAGTGAAGCTAAGGTTGATTGCCTGTTCGTGCCATTGTCACCCATCTTTTGCCGATTTAATATCTCATACTTGTTATAGAGCCTTTCCAACTCTTGGTTGATGTCATTAATCTCAATTTCACACCTAACTGGGTCAAAAATCTGTGCAAAACACCATTTAATGTACCTCATCTTGAACCTAGGGTCAAGAATTGTAGCTATAACCATAACATTGTTCTTCTCCTCCCAATATTTATCAAATTTCTCCAACATAGCAGCAGCCATACTCATCAAATATGTATCTCCAGATTGCTGCGCTCCTATCAATGCTCTCTTAACTTTCACTATGTAAGGATAGAAACAATTGGCAGTTGGATAGAGTGACCCAGAAAATGCAGTAGTGGCCTCTGCCATTGTTCCTAATATTGGCCTAATTTTTTCAAACAATACCCAATCTGAATCTGAAGGTTTCCAAACATAGCTGGTGTCTACGTCTTCGTAATAACCAAATGCATCCTTATAGGCAATGCACGTATCTAGCATTTTATAAGTTGAATTCCACCTTGTTTTAACATCCAAAGCTAAACCTCTTCCTACTTTGACAGAATAATTGTTGCATACTTCCACAAACTTATACATGCGAGATGGAGACCTCTTAAAGTATTTCACTTTGTTCCTCAAGCAAGTTATCAAATTATCTACTGGTTGGAGGCCATCATTAACAACCAAATTGACTATGTGAGCAGCACAACGAATATGAAAGTAATTAGGATCAAATACTGAATTCTTTCTAGCAAGAAGCTTTGCCTTCAAATTTGTAACAGCCGTATCATTGTTTGTAGCATTATCAAGAGTTATTGTTGTGACCTTGTCTTCTATTTTCCATTCTACCATACACTCAAAAACAGCCTGAGCTATGACAATACCAGTGTGGGGAGGATCCACCTCGATAAAGCTCAAGACACGGCATTGCAAAACCCAATTCTCATCTATATAATGTGCCACCAAACACATGTACTGAAGGTTTTGATTAGACGTCCATAAATCAGTGGTTAAACTTATCGATTCTGCCTCTTTCAGACTCCTCTTGAGTTGGTTTTTTTCAGATTCATAAACCCTCATGCATTCATTTTTTATAGACTTCCTACCAATAAATTCATAGTTACCATTCATCCATTTCATCAAGATATTAAACCATTTATGCTCTACCATCCTAAATGAATACTCATGAGCAATTATCATCTTGGCAATCAATTCTCTAGTGTGCTCATGATCATATTCAGTAGGATTAACAAGAGAATTGCCATCATCTGGACCAAAGTTTAGTGTACCTTGAGCTTTAGCCTTTGCCAACTTGTTCTGATATTGTGTGCAATTAGCCAGGTGCCGGTTCAGAGTTGTTGTAGCACCACCTGGATGGTACACATAACTCCTATAGCAGAACTTACACTTTGCCTTTGTCTCCATGACACCCCTCTCCTTCTTGGATGGGACATTGACAATCTTGAAATGTTTCCAGCAATTAGCCCTTTTGCCTCTTGCTATCTTACACTTGGGAGACAATGTAACACCAGCTTTTTTCCCTCCTGTCTTTGCCTTCTTAGCTTTTGATGTGCCATCATCAACCTCATCACCCCTCTGGCTTCCACTTCCACCATCAACTGTAGGTAGGCTTTCAGACATATCATCCCTATGGTCGAAGTTGTTATCATCGTCCTCCTCATCTTCTAAAACTTTCTCCAATGGCTGCACAAAGAAACATACATGTATTAATGTATAGCTGAATCATTGTTATTGCATTAAAAATAAAGTATGACATTCTTCATTTTTGGGGATAAATTCATTATCTGGATAGCAATAATTAAATAATCTGGATAGCAATGATTCCTATAACTATGGACCAATCAATGAATCAAGCAAATTCAACTTAAGTCTCTGGCTGCATTTAACTAGTATTTGGAAATTAGATAACATACCACCACGTCCATGGACAGAGTGGGATTCGATGAAGACCGAGTGCTAGTTCGTCGTCCACAAATCTTACTCCTTGACTCCAAACTTGGAGGACGCAGCGATGCACTATTCTCGCCCTCCATGGCCGCGGCTGAGGGCCTGGAGCACAGCAGTCAGCAGGTCAGTAGAAGTTCGGCAATCGGCAGAGGAAGATCTAGAGAAAAAAAAGAAAAAGGAGTGACCGAGTTGGAGCGCACACCTGCACGGGGAGGGCGTAACGGCGACGCTCCTCAGCAGCAATGGCGGATGTCGCCGCGGAGATGGGTCAATTTGCAACCAGGGACGCCGATTTGGTCGAGACGAATTGCTACGCACCGTGTCGATCTGCTCGGAGACGGCTCGATTACGGCGTCGGCGCCGATTTACGGGTCAAGGGCGGCGGAGGTGACCGATGGCGGAGTGACTCGCAGAGGTGAGCACGCTTTGATTTGCGTGGGTGCTCGCTGTCTTCTTCCTATCTACCGATCTCATTTCTTGCTTTTTGGCTTCATTGGCCGCCGCTCACGGGCGCGGAAGGTAGTTTCTTGGGCTCGCCGCCGCTTTCTTTTTGCTCACGGCGGAAGGAGGATGGGGCGGTGGAGGGAGGTGCGGCTGCGTCGCTGATGGGCGGCTGGCGCGGTCGTGAAAAGGCCAGCAGGCGGCTCGCAGACGGAGAGGCGCTGGTCGCGAAGCTTGCGCGCCCAGCAGTGTGTCTGCGGCTCGTGCGTGAGCGCCTGAGCGGTGAGCCCCTGAGGAGGCTTAGGGTTTTGTTCTGTTATGTGCCGTGCCGATGTGCGCATGGGCCATAGGCTAGGGGCTGGGCTGTGACTGTGGATCGCGCAATGCGGCTCGCAGATCAAACCTGGCAACGCAGCTCGTTGAGCTCGCGAGAGTAGCTCATGAGCTAGCTTCGCTCGCTCGTTATACTAACGAGCTAAAACCTAGGCTTGGCTTGGCTCATTATCCTAACGAGCCGAGTCAAGCCGAGCCGAGCTAGCCACGAGTCGAGCGAGCTAATGAGCTTCGAGTTTTCCGTCCAGCTTTATCTAGGTGAAAACTGATAGCCCTGGGATGAGACAGGTGGTTGAGGCGTTGCTTTGTTTGTATAGTTGTGCCGGGTGCATCCTCTGTCGATGCCATGATTGTTGCGCCTCTTCGGTGTCTGGTCCAAACAGGGACAATTGGGGCGCGCGTCTCCATGCCTGTTATCATCGCATCTCACCTGTTATTGTGCAGCTGTCCCGTTGGGCGTTGGTTGATGATAAAGTTCCGCGGGATATTTGTTATTTTGCATCCACCGCCGCGCAGGCAGCGGGTGATTTTTATTTGTGCGCAGTCTGTACTCTGGCACTGTGGAATTGATGCGCCGACCGGGAATACTAATCTGAATCCGCAGGGTTATCAGGTAAGCTAATTTTGGTCCCAGATTCACAGCCTTTTTGGTACGAGTGTACTCCTGGTCGAAAACGATGCAAGCAGTCCACCGTCGGAGAAAGGGAAATATGGCGAGAGAGAAGTCGAGTGTTGCTTGTAACTTGTAAGCAAGCCCCTGAGGCGGATGTTACATGTTGCTGTTTGGAAGGAGATCGCTATCCGTAGCGCTTTCTGGGTCCGAGAGGCGTCGGTGACGTAGGCCCAGCAAATTCCTTTTCCGAAGTGCAGTTGAGTACTTGAGTTGAGACTTGAGAGCGAAGGTACACCCGCACATTAAACCCAAGGAAGGACATATCACGTCGGCACCTGCTTTGCTAATTCATGCACGAACGACAGAGGTACAGTACAACAAGGTGGTGGCAATCCTATTGCTAATGCTACTACAAGTATCAGTGCCCACCAGGTAACGGATATATAGACGGATAGGCTGAGGCCAACAACCCCACCACGCACGCACGGACGCGCCGATCCGCTCCTCACGAAAGCTACGTGACTCGCTTCTCGGTCACTTTAGAATCACAGTAACTTTATTATTATAGAAGTACATATTTATCTTTTGCATTGCAACGATTCTTACATACACTTTGCTACCCACTACGCTAGCCAGCAGGAGCCCAGGAGACCAGGGGAGATGGATTAGTTTACCAGCCAAAGCTAGCTCCATTGCATTGCAATGCCTAATTCCCGGGGTACTAGCGGTAGTGGCGCGGCCATTCAACCCATTCACACATCGTGGGGCACCTTGTTACCAAAAAAAAGAAGAAGTTGATATATTACTATCATATAATATCAGTGCGCTACTATCAGCAGCAGCAGATGAATTGAACAGCTTGTCGATGGCTGTGCCTGTTGGAAAGGGAGGGTGATTTGAGGCCAGGCCGGGAGGGTCCAGACTCCAGAGTGGGTGTCTGCCATCATGCGTTTAATCGAGAGCGTCACGGCGCCAGCCAGCCTGCCTGCCCTGCCATGCCAGTCATCTGGTGCTGGTGCCTCAACAAAAGCGGGCGGAGCTGAGAGCCGAGGCACGTTGCACACAACCCACACACTTCCCAGTGCCCACCACCACCCTCCCTCCCCTCTCTGCTCTCTTTCCCTTATCTCTTCTTCCTCTTCCTCGTGCACCTGGCCAGCAACAAACGTGGCAGGCAGGCAGAGAGCTATCTTTGTTAGCAGCCAGCGCAAGGTAAGCAACCTCCCATCTCCATCTCTCTCTCTCTGTCTCATGCTATTCAGTTTTCTCATTTGATCGGATCCCAAGGTTCATCCTCTTGTTTCCTCTCGTTCTACAACGCCATTTAAATTACACACCTCACACAACGGATTTTCACCTTTGTTGAACCCCAAATCTAAGTTATCAGGGGAAAATGTAATAGCACTCTCCCAGTCCATCCACATAAATAGCTAGCTAGGTTCATCTTGTAGCAAGCAACTCATCTCTTCATATTCATGCATGTTGCAGAAATATATTGAACACAGGGGAATTTGTGACACCTTTCTTCTCATCATCTCTTCAGCTTGTTAGTTGTGCTTCCAAATTCCAACTCTCCAAACCTCTGGCTAAGCTACGAATTTGTTCCAAGATACTAGTACTAACTTGGTGCTGTCGTTAAACGCATGATGGCTTTTGCGCTGCCCTACACCACACACTCGAGTACCACGCGTGAAGTAGACAACAAGCAACGCGGTTGATTCCTTTTCCTTTTTGCAAAATGGACCAACCACCGCACTGTGCATCATTCAGGTTCAGGGATCTAACACCACTATCTAGTTAGCTTGCAAAACACTCTGTGCATAATCACTACTGCTACCTCCTCTGCTACTCAGCTTCTCAGGGAAAAAAAAACATTCTTCACTTGCCTTTCTTTAATCGAGCTTCTTGTAAGTACATTTGTGTATGAAACTGAAGAACCAAAGTTTGCGTTCAGATGTCGACGGTTGTCATGAGAGTGGATCTTGAGTGTGAGAAGTGCTACAAGAAGATCAGGAAGGTCCTCTGCAAGGTCCAAGGTTTGTTTCTCCGTCCCTGTTTCTCCCAGATTCTCAGTCACAAGTCACTACTCTGACTCTCCTCCAAGAAAAAAAAACGATTTTGCAAATTAAACTGCAAGAAAAGAAAGAGGTGATGAATCTAGGCTGCGATGAGCATGGACATGAGCTGATCCATCATCTGTGCCCATGATTGATCGACAGACAAAGTGAGCATCAGGACCATCTCCTACGACGAGAAGAACAGCACGGTGACGGTGTCCGGGCCCTTCGACGGCGAGGAGGTCGCCGACAGGCTCACCTCCGACGCCGGCAAGGTCATCACCGACATACACGTCATCGGGGGCTTCGGCGGCTTCGGCTTGGGTGGAGGCGGAGGCGGAGGCGGAGGCGGAGGGAAACAGAAGCACGGCGCCGCCGCCGCCCCAGGCAAGGCGCCCAAGCCAGGGAAGGCCAACGGCAACGGGCACGGCCAGGGCCAGGGACATGGCAATGGCGGGCACGGCGGCGGCGGAGGCCATGGCGGGCTCGGTGGTGGCGGCGGCGGCAAGACGGAGAAGAAGCACGTCAAGTTCGACGACATGGACATGGACATGGACGACGACGACTTCGACCTGGACGACATGGACGAGCCGGCCGGGCGCCACGCGCACAGCGGGCACGGGCACGGGAACGGTGGCGGCAAGCCGAAGATCATCAGGACCAACACCCCCATCGCGGCGCGGCTGGAGGCGCCCCGCACCGGCCCGGCGATGTCGATGGCCGCGGCGGCGCCCGTGAGGATGCCGATGCCGGCGATGGGGCCAATGCCACAGCAGCAGGTTCAGCACGCGCAGGGCATGGGCGTGCCGTCCATCTGGCCAGCCGCCCCCGAGTTGGGGTACAGCACGCAGCCGTACGGCAGCTACAGCGGCCCGCCTGCCGGAGGGTACTACGGCGGCGGCGGGCCCGCCGCGGCATACGGCCCCGCCGGGCACTGGCCGTACGGCGGCTACGGCCGGAACCCGTACGCGCAGCAGCAGTACTACGAGGAAGAGCCCAGCGCTGGGTGCAGCGTTATGTGATGTCATCGACTCGTCTCCGCTCCGCGACCTCGTCGTCGATCATGCGTTGCTCGTGTCCACTGTAAAATTATTCCTATAGTGCTGTATGTATATTAGGCTGTACTGTATTTTCGCCCGCCCTATTTTCACTGCTTTTGGACATTTGTGCTGGCGAGTATTTTGTTTGTGTGTTTTTGGAGAGGATAAAGTTCGTCACAGAGTGAGTAGGTGTAAGTGTAGTAGGACGAAGCTCCCTCTCCAGATTCGTGTAAATATGAGAATACGTATGTGCTACTCTTATGTTCTTGTTATCTTGTATATATATTATATATGATTGGAGTACTGATGCTAAAAGTTGAGGAAAAATAGCAACGGAAACAGGAACGAAAGCTCTATCGGGCTTCCAGTCGCGCTCTGCGCTCGGCGCATGACGCGGGCTGGCCCACCCTACCACCTCCACCGCACCCTACCGCCCTCCACGCCCCACCCTACCACCGGCATCGGAGACGAGGACGTCAAAGGCATTAGGGATCTATTCATCGATGGCTATAGAAGGAGATTTTGGTGGGTTGGCAACCGGTGGAGGCGGGAGACAGCGGTTGGGTGGGGTTGGCGACGGGGCATCACGGTGGAGCTCACCGATGCCCTGTGTTTAGGGGAGGGCGGGGTCGATGGGTGGGGGGTGGGGTGTGTGTGTGTGTGGAGCGCATGGAGCAGCGAGGTGGCAGGAGCAGCCGGCCGCGGGTGGTGGATGCGCGAAGAACAGGGTGGCAGAGGAGGGATGCTGGCAGAGAAGAGGGCCATGGAGGCATGGAGCAGAGCGCCGTCGCAAGGAGAAAGACAGGTCGCGATATCTGTGTCCAAACAGGAACGCGTACCGTGGATGTGAGCAGGACGAAGTCGTCATCTGTAACACCCTCGGTGTTACGCCCTAAACAAACTAATAAATCATGTCATGAGCATCGTGTTTATGAAAATAATGCATGTGATAGAAGGTGTCGATAAATTTCTTGTAGCTTAAAATAACCAATAAAAATGTTAAATAGAAATTTATTCAATAACTCATGGGTGGAAAACCAATTTTTATTGAGCAAAAGTATTATAGAACATGTGTATGACACCTAAATAAAGTTTGAAGTACAAACTTTGTAGATGACAATGCAACTCTTGCTGTAGAAAAATAATATGACTAGCTAGTATTTCTAATGGCTTGAAAATGGAACTTGAAGTCAAATTCAGCTCAAGACTTGGAAGAAATTTTAAGTTTAAAAACAGTGTGACAATGCCATGTTGGTAAATTAATTCTGAAAAATCTAGCTAAAGGTCAATGTTGTGTTTTTGCTCCTCATGGTAGACTGATGTACCCTCATTAGCATGGTCGAGGTAGTTTAGCTTCAACTGTGCTAGGTTAGTTTTTAGACGCACTTTAAAATTCGTGCACGTCATATGTATGGCCCGTCTGCGCGCGACGGTCCTCAGCGGCTGGTCGCGCGCTGCCGGCTGGCGTGCGCGTCGCACGCCATGATGTCGATGCCCGCTCGGCCTGTATGGCCGTGGGTTGGTTGTAATGGTCGGCCCAAGGTCATTGCCGTCGTCCGCTTCTGCAATGCTGGCCATCGCGTTGCTGCCCCACCTCGCTGCCGCCCTTCCCGCCTCACGCTGTGGTGCTGCTGCTGTCCTTCTCGCCATCACGCGCGTGGGCTTGTCCCTGCTGCCGGCATCGTTGTGTCCGCTCTCTCTACAATCCTACGCCGCTGCCTAGTCCTGCCCGTTGGCATTGTCTCTGCCGCATGCGCGCTGCCGGGCAGGCCATGCGCGGGCCAAGCCGACGCCGCGGCAGTCGCCGTCTGGCCGTCGTGGCGCTCGTCTCACCACTCGTTCTACCTACCCGCCAAGTCACCGCCGCCTCGGCTTCCTCGTAGCGCTACCATCTCACCACCGTTGCCCTACCGCCCATGCGCCATTGTCGCCTTGGCGCGCTGTGCCTGGCGCTCTTGCTTGTCCCGGTTCTGTCCTTATCTCCTCACTAACCAACGTGTCTCTGTTACGCTCGCATAGTCTTGTCCCCACGCGGCTGTGATGTGGTAGAACCGTCCCGAAATAGCACGCTTTCGGAGGCGCTTGTCTTCCATTAGACGCTAGGCACCCCGAAAGTAAGCTACATCGGACGGTCCCATCGAGCACACCCCAAGGGAGAACTCGAATAATCCACGTTTTTCATCTAGGATCCAATAATAAGAGCGAGTTTACAATACTTAGTCCATTTCATACAACAAGAGTTCTTGGAAATACATTATTACTATACCAAGTTCAGAGTGTGGAATCTTAAACAGCGAAATTGAAATAAACATCTAACGATAAGATACAAGGATCCATCTGTGCCCACCAGAAGAATACTCCACACAACAACCACTCCTCAAGCTGCACCCGCAATAGGGGTAAATAAACCCTGATTACATAATGTACTCACAAGACTTATCCGACTAGTGGGAATAACTTTTCAACTCCAAAGGATATGATAAGTTTTATGGTTTGCTGGGTTTCCTTTTTATTTGTGAAAAGCATTACTAGTAGTGAATCCTTATGTATATGTTTTATTAGCAGTCATGATTAGTTCATTAGCTAACCATTCTATGTAAGCACCTGTTCTACTTTTAAGCAATAGTTGAGCAATCAGATCGTTCATTCCCTTTCATCTTTCAGTTCTTACTACGGTGCTAGATCGTAGCCAAACCATACCGTATCACACGACGATTCATGAACCAATGTATCTCAACTGGGTACCCTAAAACACATGCCCCGCTTGTACCCCAGGCACAAGCAAGACCAACCCACCACTCTCCTGTCAAGGGGTCCAGGTCCCCGTCCAAACTTGGACTCCAAGCCCCCACTCTTGAGTCCCGGACTCAGTGTGGTGCTTAGACCTCCACTATCCTCGCATCCAATCAGTCAGTCCAGAAAGAGCCAGAACCCATGACAAGGGAGCAACAAGCCTTCCCGCTCTCATAAGCAAGTATGTGCTCAGGATAATAAGTCTGTGACCTAACTAAAATCCACTGCAACGGATGGTCCTTAACCGATACGGACAGAGAAAATAGTGTAACCAAGCTATGCCCTATTGGCCACAGGACACAACCTATTACCTCCACCAATACCCGTACCATATCCCTGTCCGGTCTCCATTTCCTTTTACCATTTTGTCATGAGAGTAACAATAATCACCTATTGTGAGTAACGGCAGGTTACTCACGCTACCGATAGCCTAAGCATAGCGGCTACTCGACCTATGCTAGTTGGACTCATAGGTAGGTTTATCTATGCATGTAGTTTCAATATAGATCTTGTAATGAAAATACACATCACAGATACATATATATTCAGTGATTATAAAAAATAAGGGTTATGCACTGGGGCTTGCCTTCGGCAAGCGCAATGTCAGCTGAGTCAGTCAGTGGCGGCTCCAGGTCCTCCTCCTGCACGAGGATCTCCTCCTCGTACTCCTCGATCACCTCCTCATACTTGTGATCACCGATGGTCACGATCTCCACCAACTTGTTCTCTACATGTATGCAATGATGATGCAACACTTAGTATTTATGCAACAACAACTCTTAAACTAAGAATACACATGCTAAGCTACTAAGCTAGCTCTAGACTAAGAAACTAAGCTAACTATCATCTTTACCAAGCAAAGTGTAGGGTTTAACTAACACACACCTAGCTTTATAATTGAAGGATATATTTTTATTTCTACTAATGATTTAATGTATATTTGAAACAAAGAGCATTTAACTACCCTTATGTCTAGTCTATTCTAAAACTACAAAAATTACAGTGAGCACATAATAATACCACGATGCTGCTATAAAATTTTTAGGGCTAAGGCTATCACCAATCTACCACAAAAATTCCTACAATATTTAACCTAATAATATTAAGCACTCTCAAATGATTTAATAGCTCCTGGTATCAACATGTATATATATGAACTAAATATACTAACAGATATAGCACAATTTTAGGAACTTAACAAAATTTGTTTCACAATTTTTGGATACCTATATGATTTTATATGACTTACCAAAGATCAGCTCAAAAATTCTATTAGAAAACTATTTCTAATTCCTCATGAATAAGAAAAACGTATTCTCTCGTGCGGCCCACACGAGCGGCCCACGCGACGTAGCGCACGTGCACAAGCGTGTGGCGGCCCACGGTGTGGCCCACGCGGTGTAGGCCCACGCAGAGACGGCCCACGAAGGGGAAATCCCCCGGGCGCGTTGGCACATTAACAAAAACGCCCCTGGATTATGAACAAAACAACCCGCAGTCCACGTTACTATTCCTAGAGACAACACTTATGCAAAAAGACCCTTGTACTCTCTCCTCTTTACAATGGCATGGTCCCTGGCCTCCCCTGCGCGCTCCGGCGCAGCGAGCAGTGGCACTGGCGACATCGCCGGCCACCCTGGACCCTTGCAGACCTAGCTAGGGGACCGATGCTCACCTATGGGCTGACGCTCGATGATGGGCGGTGGTTGCACGAACAGGGGTGAAGCAGAGCGGGCTCTCCCTGGCGGCGATGACCTGCAATGGCAGCAACCGCGTTCTGATGAGCCACAACGCTAACAGAATGGTAGAGATAGGGAATAAGCATTAGGGGCACACCACGAACTTGGTCGAAGTGGTGGTTCGGCCGACGACTACCTGAGCAATGCTGGCCACATGCGCACGACGAGCACGGCGACAAGCCACGGTGGACACGGCCGCATTAGCAACAGCGGAGAGGCGGTAGCGCTGTCACTGGCGTGCGCACGGTGGAGAGGGATCCAAGGCGAGATAGTGGTGTAGAGGAATTTGCGTGAGGTAAAGTGGCGAAGGCTGGCCACGACGCGGGCGGTGACGGTTCATAACAGCACGGTGGCGGGCAAAGCTCCAAAATTGGAGCTCAGCTGAGCTGCAATCAAAGCGTGGTGGAGGCGGCTAGAGAGGGGACGTGAGGGTGGAGACGCGGGCACGAGGAATTAATGAGAGGTGCTCGCTCTCTGACTCACCGTGACCGCGACACGACGGTGGTGGAAAAATAGGGGGAGAAAGAGAGAAACAGGACACGGCGGTGAGCTCGGCTCGTCCTCGGCTTGGCAGGAGGCGGTCGATGAGTTCATGGAGACCCACACGCAGACGCTAGCAGATAGGCATACGCGTGCCCGACCGACGTGGCCTGCGGGCCACATTATCATAAATGACATGGCGATGGCAGCACGGCCACATGCGTGTAGCATCAAAGCGGGCTAGCAATGCAGCGCGGTGCAGCGGTTACAACGTATAGGCGCGGACGTGACGATGATGCAACAGCAATGATGATGTCGTCGATGATGCAAGGCAAAGATGGCGACGCGACGCGACGCGGCAAATACTAGATTAGAGGCAAAGCAAAGAAGAGCGGCGGCTCTGCTGGCGGCGGCGGCACGGTCGGCCGCATGGTGGCAGCAAGCGTGCGGTAGCGCGACCAAGGCGCTTGGCGGCGGGGAGGCCAGCAGCGATGACCACGCACCGATGCCAACCAACCCGAGACATGTGACGCGCACGAAATTTAAAGCGCTCAACAGGACCAAACGATTGCTCTAGGAGCCAAACCAGCTTTACCATGCTCAAGATGGCATATGAGACTACCAAATCGAGCTATAATACTACACCACTCTTTAAACCAATCTCTCACAATAAATTGCTAAACATAGCAATGTCTAGCTATTGGCAGACTTAAAAATTTCTAAGTTTTTGAGCTGGATTTATTTTCAATTTGCGATTTCTAAGCTAGTGGAAATATTAGCTAGTAATATTATTTTTAACCTCAAGTATTTCACTGTCATCTACAAAGTTTGCACTTCAAACTTTATTTAAGTATCACATACATGTTCTATAGCATTTTTGCTTAATAAAAATTAATTTTAAACCCTACTTGATGACTGTATAAATCATGGAGCAACTTTCGTTCAACGTTTTTGTTGATCGTTTTGAGTTACAGAAATTGATCTACACACTTTATCACATGCATTAACACATAAACATGATGCTCATGATATGTTTTAGGAGATAATTTATGGTGTAACACCGAGGGTGTTACATGTGGCCTCGTCATGTCTTGGCCGGTCCACGTTAAGTCGAGGCTGCGGGCCACGACATAGCAGCGGTAGTGCACCATCCCCTTCTAAATTCCTAGCTCAGGCTCCCAGTCCAATCCCTCATGCCGTAAAGTAGTACAAGAAGTTAATTAGGCATCCCCACCTCCTCAAGCCCGCCCAAGCACTACCGACCATAAATTGGGCATTTTTCTCACCGTCGGTCATGTGCGCCGTCGAGCCGGTAGGTTTGGGGGTAAGGCCCGTAGGGTTAATAGCAGTTCAATTGCTCGTAACCCCGAACTCGCCTTGACTCCCTCCATCCGGTGCTCATGCTATTTTGTCCAGGGAACTCATCGGCGACGTGGTGACGCATGGGTGTCCTTCCCGGAGCACCGTTGCCCCGGCGGCTCGCACGTGGCTAGACCATCATAGCGCTTCCCTGCTTCAACCATCAGTAGGGCATACACCATGGTGAGCCACTGATGCTTATCCACCACTTCTACTCTGTCGAGCGTGCGTAGGTTCATTGGAACAAGCATGCCACCACCGCGGATAGCCGCTCACCGCTGTAGCTCACAACAGTGCGCCTCTGAGTCACTAACCGCCACCCATCCTTACGCATTTAGCTGTAGATGGTGGTCGGCTCCTTACTCCCGTCGAAGCGAGCCTAGGTTGCCCAACGTAGCTGTCTTATGCCGTCGGCCGCCGCGCCGGCGTGCGCGTGGATTCCAGGGATCTCCCCGTGGTAAAGGTGAAAACATCCGAGGGTTTGATTGCAAGATTACTGACGGTAGAAATAGTGCGCATAGTAGTTATGTTATTATCTAAAAGCTCGGGGGCTTTTTTGCAAAGCCGCCGTCGCGCGCGGGCGCCCCTAGCCTTGGGCCGTGCTGGGTCACCGCGATGCGCGTGCAACCTCTCCTGTGCTGGGCCGCTGGGTTGCTGGGCCGAATTGATTTCCGTCGGCCCTCTTTCCTTTTCTAAGCATTTTCTAAATTAGTTTCTAAAGCAAAATTGTAAATTCAAAATAAATTTGTGTAATTGACCAAAAATTATGAAACTAATTTTGTTAGGTTCCTAAAATCATGATCAATCTGCTAGTATATTTTGTTCACATAGTTTTATAATATTCTTAGGAGTTTTATAATTAATTTGAGATGCTTAATATTGCTAAGATATAAATTTATAGGAATTGTTATGATAAATTGGTGATAGTGTTGGCTCTGAAACTTTCACAGTAAATTTCTAACATTATTAGGTGCTCACTGTAATTTTTGTAGCTCTATAACAATTAGTTTGCTAAGATAGCTAAATGAGCGCCTTATTCGACAACATGAATACATAGCCAAGCATGTTAGTTATTAGAGCTATCTCGTTAGCTTGTGAGGCATAATCGTATTTCTATAAGTTTCAGTTGCCGTTGATTATTTACGTCTCTACGTTGCATCCACATATATCATAATAGGAACAACGATGGATCATGGTAATGATCGGTAGCGGAAAGGATGGTGCTTTGATGATTGTGTCACCATGATGGAATGCTAACTTTTGGTTATATCTTACCCAGACAAGCCCTGGTGCATAACCCATATTATTCTGCACTTTATTTTATACTTGTGCATTAAGTTTTAAAGAGTTGAATAAAACTACTTGCATATATATATATATATATATATATATATATATATATATCCTGATCCTATGAGTCCTACTAGTATATCGGGATCGTGTAGATTGCTCTGCTATAGGACTCGATAGAAGTCGAGTGATTACCTGTCACTCGCGAGAGATAAGAAATATATTATTGTTGTTATTATATTACTATCACATGGAATATAGATGAATGATTATTGAAGACCGGATGGAATGGTACTTGGATCTGGACTTGGTTAGGCATTTGAGCGAGGCTCGGTTTGCATTTGTTCCGCCTGTGTCGATTGAGGACCGTTCGTTGCTGTGGATGGTAGTCAAGTCACATACTTATTATCCTGAACACATACTTGCTTATGGTAGCGGGAAGACTCGTTACACTCTTGTCATGGATTATGGCTCTTTTCGGATCGACTGATTGGAGGCGGAGAAAGGTGGAGGTCTAAGCACCATATTGAGTCTAGGTCTCAAATGTAGGGACTTGGAGTCCAAGTTTGGACGAGGGACTTAGACCCCGTGACAAGAGTGGACTGGGTTAGTCTTGCTTGTGCCTAGGGTGTAAGCGAGGCATGTGTTTTGGAGTATCTAGCTGAGATACATTGATTCGTGAATCGCTTTTAATGAGACGGTACGATTTAGCTATGGTCTAACAACGTAGTAAGAACTGGAACATAGAATATGATAAAATGGTTCTGATTGCTTACCACCTGCTTAAAAATAGCATATGTGCTTACATAGAATGGTTAGTCAATGAATTAATGATGACTGCTAATAAAATTAAATATAAGGACGTACGTTTAGTAATTCTTCCGCAGATGCAATAACCTACAAGCCAAATAAGCCTTGTATATCTTTGGAGTCTTTTTATTTTCCCCCGTCGGATAAGTCTTGCTGAGTATAATAGAGTACTCAAGGTTTTATTCCCCCTGTTGCAGGTGATCAGATGATACTTAGAGCTGATTCTTGTGTGTGAAAACCTCCTGGTGGGCTCAGAGAGGATTTCTTTTATGCTACGACCGTAGCGTTTATCTATAACCCTTTTAAAAGGTTTTTTTATAAGAAAGTATGTAAAATCTGCTACCATCTCTTGTATATAAATGTCCACTATGTTAATGCTCTACTATGTCATTAAATTAATCTTTGCTTCCTCTGTAACTCTGATAATATTGTTATATTCCGCTATTATAATCAATTGAGGAATATTCTGTTACTGTAATAAAGTGACGTAAGAAATGACTTAAGAATGTTGTAAGCTGTATTCTCTCATTTATGATCCTGACTGAAAAATATGTATTTTTGAGTTCTCTCTTGAGGTGTGCTCGACGGAACTGTGTAGTTTAGTGTTCTCTCTTAAGTACTTAGTGTCTAATGGAAGACAAGTACTTCTGAGAGATATTAGATTAGATAGTTCTGCCACGTCATCGTATAAGCATGGGAAATTTAAAGTGACCTTTGAACTTGCATTTAAAGTGACTACTTTTGTCTCAGGATGGGCTATAGATCCCCAGACCATAGCTCGTAGTGTGTATGTACCAGATTAGTATGAAAAAAGGTGGATGTGATGGACCTTACAATGGATGCCATGCATAAACGCGGCCGTACCACCAATGCATTATGCATGGCAACCGGCCGGGGCAGCCCTGGGTAGGCTAAACGGCAACCACGTGACATGCGAGATTCAATTCACCACACCTCAAAAGCTCAAACGTAGCCATGTCCTAGTTTTTTCTTAAAAAAAGTGAGTGTGAGACTAACTGAACAAGAACTAGGTGGTATAAAGAAAATAAGCACCTAGATTCGAGTTGGGAAGGACTCAGACATGATGGTTCACGGTTGGGTGCATGGCCACACATTCTACCCAACCAATTGAGGTTCGCTTATTTCCTCCTATGTCCTAACTTCACAACCAACAAACCTCTCTTCCGTCCAATAAAATTACATATATCGATACACTATGTGTTAACTTTTGGAGGAAATCCTCAAAGAACATTGAATAAAACCACAACGCAAAATACATAAGAACAGATCGAACCACAACGCGAAAAAAAAACTGAAACATCAAGACCTAGGTCAGAAATTCAGATCTAGTGAGTAGTTTTTTTTTAATCATTGAACTGATATAAGTAAAACTCTCTTTGAGTTTATAGTCGCTCAAAGTCAAGCAATGTCAGAATTTCCAGACGGACGTCAGACAAATGACCTCTGACTTAGAGAGTAAGAATGTCAGAATTTGAGTCTGTTGTTGTAGATTGATCAAGGTCAGAAATTTCGACCCGCAAGAAATTTAGCCCAGAAGATTTAGCAAAGAGTTAAATGCAACAGAGGTCCATTAACTTGTGAGGAGGTTTCAGTTAGGTCCATCAACTTTCAAAGTGGCCTTTTGGGTCTATAAACTTTAAATGCCATATCACTTAGGTCCATACTTGTCCACGTTGGCTTCTCATGCTGATGTGGCATGATGACTATGCTTCTATGTCCCACTCCCACGGAAATGTTGCTGATGCCGGTTGAAGTAGAGCACGCCGTCCTGGACCCTTAGCTCCTCGGCCTGCTTCACCATCTCCACTTGCTGCAGCGATGGCGACAGCGAGAGGGACAGCCCCTGGCCTTCCACAAACGGGCCCCGGCGACGCCGAAAGTCTGGAACGCCTCGTGGTGCTGCTGCACGTCCGCCGCGCAGCTGCTCGACGCCATGGAGCTCCGGCTGCGGCCGCTGGACGCCATGGAGGTCCGGTCGTGGCCTCGACGCCATGGAGCTCCGGCTTCGACGCCACTGGACGCCTACCTCCCCGTTCGCGGCCGCTCGACGCCGTGGAGGTCCGGCCACGGCCGCTCCACGCCCGGCTCGCGCGCCTCCCCACGCAGGTGTTGAGCACGGTGTCGAGGGCGGGGAGGGCGGGCGTCGAGGCCATTGAACACGGTGTCGACGCCGTCGGGCGCCGCGGCCACGGCTAGGCAGCTGATGGTCCCGTACGTGCTATGGATAACCACGTTCTCCTCCGGCAGCGTCACCTGCATGCCGTCGAACAGCAACGTCACGGGCGGCCACGCCACGGCGGTGGTGTTGAAGCACGTGTCGAACCCTCCCAGCGAGACACACGGCGCGCCGACGCGGCGCCGGACCTCGCCCCGCACGCACCACGTCACGCCGGCGCCACCAAATGGGTGAACATGGTGCCGAGTCCAGCCGGTGCCCACACCCGTCGCCGGGTCGAACGCCAGCCACCGCGCGCGGGATGGGCACCACCTTCTTGCCAACGCAGATGCCGGGTCATGTTCACGTAGTAGAGCGACAACCGGTGCGGGTTCGCCAAAGCAGCGGGCGTCGTCTTGATGCGCCGCGGCTGGCCGCTCTGCGCCCGTCCAGAAAGCGTCCCCGAGAAGTTGAGTGACTTGAAGTGGCGAGGCGATGACGAGAAGGTGGCTCGGTACATGTCCCTAGTCTGCGATAGAACGACAATGAGCCACGGCCGAGCCCGAGCAGCCCTCGCGGCGGCGTGGCGTGCCGGCGGTGGCCTTCTGCAGCACCAAGGTGTAGGCCTTCACGGCGTCGCCGGCGATGGCGAGGGAGTCCTCGACAGCCCGCGCCGCGCGTTAGCGCTGCCGGTCGAAGGGTGACGCGACGACGACGGGGCAGCCAGCGCGGCCGGCGCGGGATCCACGCGGCGTCGTTGTTTGGCGTCGACGGCCAAGAGCAGCCTTCTCGTGGCGGCGTGTGCGGCGGGCGTGCACCACGTAAGTTGGCGTCTCAGTGGCAGTACCGCCACCCGATGCGATGGGCGCAGACGCACGGTGCGCCACGCGCGCCATTGAGTCTAGGTATAGCAATGACGCGACGCGTCACGCGACGACTTTGGTCCGCCAGAACCCCGCCTGACGACGCGCGCCGCCGTCCCTGTGGCCCGGCGGCGAAGCGAGGGACCGAACACGCGGCGACACTGCAGCGTGTTCCCGGCGTCCGGCGGGTCACGGGCACGACGAGGTCGAGCTCGAGTGCGACGCGCCGCGCCGCCCACGACCACCCAATGAGCGAAGCACCGACAAAGATCCTAGCACCGCGACAGTCGAGGCCGTTGAGCACGGTGTCGATGGCGCAGCCGAGCTCCATGGCGCCGAAAGCAGTGCCGCGCGGAGGGTGGGCGTCGAGGCCGCGACCGGACCTCCACGGCGTCTAGCGGCCTGGCCGCGGGGACTAACGGCGGGTCCGCCTCGCCGCCCAGTACCTGCACCACGCCGCGCATCCCGAGCCGCAGCGCGGGATCCGGGCTGGAGCACACCAACCCCACCTGCAGCGCGCGCCGCACCTCGTCCTTGTCGAACTCCCCGCCCAGGCGCGGGTCCATGGCCTCCAGCAGCCGCGCCTCCCCGCATGATCCTCATCGTCAGCGCCGAGGCAGTGGTGCTCGCCCACAAGTTGTTTGACAAAATGCATTGCCAAGAGCTGCTTCAGAAGGACATGTCTGCAGGCCACGTCAGCGATGAGAATCCCGCGTGGAGAAGTATGGACTTAAGTGATACGGTATGCAAAGTTTATGGACGCAAAAAACCACTTTGGAAGTTGATGGACCTAACCGAAACCTCCTCACAAGTTAATGGACCTCTGGTGCATTTAACTCTTTAGAAAAATATAAAATCTAATCAAGCGACCTCCAAATTCAATGGAATTTATTTATGTAATAGCCAGTACATGATGAATCTTTGCCCAAAAGATCTCCTTAGAAAGATCAATACTTCATCTCATATTTCATGGATTTGGGAAAACTATCTAATTGAAAATCCTTGTGAGGTGGATTTCGTGAGGGATCATCTAAGGGCCCGTTTGGAATCATTCATTTGGAGGAATTGAATTCTACTTAATAAATTAGGTTAATTGGTTTGGAATTTGACATTCCACCATTTTCCAAATTTCACATATAAGCCTATCTCAAATTCATATGGTAGGAGATGGAAATTATTTTTATAGATCATTATTCTATGTTTCTACTTTGCAACCTATAACACGCTCTTCAACTCGCTTTCCCTACGATAGAAATGCAACACATAGGCTCTCTCGTATAGCCAACGATAATATACAAATATAATCCGTGTACAACCATATTAGTTTAATTAATATATGTCTAAATTATAATTATTAAAATAAATTTAATTCCATGCATCCCTCGCATCGGTCACACACAGTGAAGAAATTTCAGTGCAATACCGTGGCGGCTTCGTCACACACAGAAAATCGAGGCCGTCACATGCATGCAGGCCGAAACCCATGTGTAGCTTCAGTTAAAACTGCTCATTGATGACTGACTATCAATCGTTGGTCCTGGGTCGTGACCGAGGCCGACTCACTGAAATACCTATGGAACGGAACGTACGTCTAGTACGCGGCTTGGAACTTTTTGGCGACGTCCTTGATGTGCATGGATGGTACATATCAGTAACAAGCTAACAGCACATCACTAGAGCAATGAGCAAGTAGGAGTACCGTACGGTGGGAACGCACGCATTGCACAGATTAATCAAAGTAAAAATCAACTAAAAATCAACTTTTCTTTCGGGGGACAAAACAAAAAAGGGATCATCAAACACGACTTGAATCGCTCAACGTCAACGGCTCAACAATCTCAAGCTGACGCCGAGCAGCACAGACAGATCGGGCCATGGGAGCGTTCGTACGTGGCACACGACGAGGAACCCGGAAAATCACGGTTGGCAGTGTCCAAGTCCAAATTATGCCCGTCTCGTATGTATTACCACTGACTCGTCGTGTTTTGGCGGACATTTTAATCAACCTTGAGTTGATTGACTCCCGAGTCAACAGAGACGGCGACTGGCTCACTGCTGAGAAAGTGCTCTGTTTCTGATCCCGATCGCCCTCTGCTTCTAGTGCTGCTGCATCGTTTGCATACATGCATGATCACATACATCTGCCAACCATAGTCTTATATAAGCTAAACGATCACCAACTGTTTAGCGATGTCATGACGATGATCTAAATTAACCAGGGAAAAAGTATGAGAAACGATTTTTTTTTTTTGCCCCTTATGAAGTACGTAGCAGTATATGAACAACAATGGAGTATTTCGGAGGGGGCAGAGCAGAGCAGAGGAACACATGCATGGAAGGCAGCTACCTGTCTAGGACTAGGAGACGCGCGGATCGTTGGACGAGCTTGTCAGGTTTCTTTCTGTTCTACGTGTACACCGATCGTTATTATGGTTAATGGTAGCAACTAATCACATGCTGCTATCGCCTGGTAGTGGAGGCTCTCCTGCCGCATCTTCCTTCTCTGGCTCTTGATGAACTCCTCGAACGTCCTGTCGTCGGCTAGTTCCATTTCCATTCCCGCCATCTGCTGCTCCCGCGCCGTGTACACGAGCTTCTCGTCGTTGGCAACGGCGATGACGCTTCGGTCGTCACAGTCCCTCACGCCGTCCACGGCGATCGCTGTGGGATGCTCAACTTGTTCAACGATAGCCGTGCGATCATGGCGATCGAGCAGGTCCTCGTCATTCCTGGGCGATTCCACCGCCGGCTGGCACTCGACGAGACGACGGGCAGCCGCAGCACCATCGTGCATGGGCTCGGCGGCCCTGTTCCGCGGCCGCCGGCGCCACACGACGGCGCTCCTGGTGGCGTGGGGCCGAGCAGGAACCGGAACGGCGGAGCACGCGGTCTGTGCGACGACGGCGCTCCTTGTGGCGTGGGGCCGAGCCGGATTGGCGGAGCAGGCGATGATTTCTGTGCCACCGGCGGCGACGGCGGCGGTTGCCTCGCCCGGCGGGCAACCGCTGCGGCTGCGACGGCGGTCGGGCGTGCCGAGGACCCCGGCGTCCCTGAGGATGAGGAGGAGGATGGCGTGGCAGAGCAGGATCATGTTCCTGCGCGTGGCCAGCACCTCCAGCAGGCCGCGCCCGTCGAGGAGGCGGTCGAGCGCGGAGACCAGGAGCAGGAGGTCGGCGGCGGCGAGGCCCGGTGCCGCCGGTGCCTGGAGGAGGAGCAAGACGAAGAGGATGGCGGAGAAGGAGAAGAGCAGCGCCGCCGCCGTGGCCCTGGTGCCACTGCCAGCGCTCGCCATGGCCGGCGACGTAGTCAGTCAGCTGTGATGCTGAGGCTGCTGAGCACAGAGCAGAGCTAGGTGGGTGACTGGGTGAGGCGGTGGAGGCCGGCCGGGCACAATGCACGCGCTCCACACTTGGCTTTATATACGCACACTGTAAGTGAGAGGTGAGAGCGAGCGAAGAACGGTCAGAGCTAGCTAGACTCAAGGAGGCATGGCCGGCCCGGAACCGGAACGACTCGGACTGTGGGAGTAAACGGTGGGGCCACGGGCCCTGCCTGCTGTGCCGATGACTGACCTGGACTTTGACGCCATGGTTGAATCGTGAGTGAAATTTTTGCATTTTGGTCCGTTTTAAAAACATTTTTTATAAAAAGACTCATGCCAAAACGTTTGCTGAAAATAGACCATTTTTAGGCGTCTTAGAACATGACGCCAAGGTATGAGGGTCGGCGTCGACGCCAAGGTCTTGCCATGTCACGGACGACCCCGGTCGACGTCGACACGGTGGCGCTCCGACACGTCGGCGTTGTGTCAGCCAACGCCAAAGGCCCAACCTCGGCGCTGTAGGACTACACGCCGAGCTATTGACACCATCCGACGCGCGGCCCAGGCGACCCAGCAACGCTTTGTGGCCCAATATCTTGGCGCTGGGTCACTTAACGCCGAGCCATCAGACCTCGGCGCGGCCCGACTCAACGCCGAGGTCTGGACTCTTGAAGCCGTGCCGAGGCCCCCTTCTTCTTCCTCCCTCGTTAACTATCCTAGACTGTAGTGCTACTGTTTGTATCACTGAAAAGGCTACCTGTGCTGTTTATTTCAGATGGTCTTATGCCCTGTACTTCGTTAACTATCCTAGGACTGTAGTGCTACTGTTTGTATCACTGAAAATGCTACTTGTGCTGTTGCAGTCACTGAAAGGGCTACAAGTACTGTTGCAGTCAATGAAAAGTCTATTTGAAAACTCACTGAAAAGCCTAGATTCGTTTACTGTTGTATCCGTATACGCAATGAATTAATATCAGAGTGATGTACTGCATTTAGATAAAGTGACAAAAACAGGTGTAGCCTTTTCAGATGAAATGACCAGTCATGGTTGTAGGCTTTTCAGATGAAGCATCTAGCCTTTGCAGATTCAATAAATGAGTACGCACACAAGTTTTTTTTGTCAAGTAACATTCATGGTGAACCTGCCTTCATCTCTATATATAGTGCTCCATGTCTTGCTCCACATCCACACATCTTGTTTTCTGGTTTAGTTTTAACAAATGTCGAGCGGAGGTTCCTCGAGTGGAAAGGGTTTCGGCGGAGGGAGAGGAAAGGGGGTGAGGAAGGGACCTCCGATTGTGTGGGAGGGTTCTCTGGGTCCTGATTCTTTCGAAGAACCAATAGAGGAATTTCCTTTGGAGAGGAAGAGTGACTTCACCCGTGAGAGACCTCTTAAATCATACGACAAGCGCATTGAAGATCGGCCAAAATGCCGCCACGGTTTGGATTGCGTTGTGCAGATGTACAACGTCTGTGATGGTGGAGGCCGTCGTTTCTTCAGATGCCCGCGAGGATTTGTATTTCCTTTGAACTCTCTCCTTTTTTAGATTTGTATTTGGTTTGTAGTAGTACTTATTGGTAGATGGGTTTTCAGGATTCAAGTTGTCCACATAACTGTGGCTTCACTAGATGGGTCGACCCTCCTCCTATCTATCCCCATCAACAGTACATCACATATCTACAGGGACACATCTTTGACCTAGAGTATGGCCCTGGAAGTGGTAACAGGGACAAGTCGGACGACGACAACAGCAATGATGTAGAGGAGGCACTATGCAATAATCCGTACTGCCAGTGCCCGTACCATAAGAAGCACGAGCCTCCTCCACCGCCACCGCCACCGCCACCGCCACCGCCTCCGTCATTTGGGGGATACTGTGGGGAAGGCGCAACTCAGTTCAATATGTGGGGAAGGCTAATTGATGTATGCTAAAATTTGAGCCAAGTACCTTAACGTGGACGGCGAGTGTAACGCTTTCTCCTCCCAAACGGATAGGTACTTGGAGTGTACCTATCCACTGGTCTGAGCGTCCTCTGTGGACGTCCAGAACCGGAGGGGCCTTGAGTTCCTTGGGGTGCATCTTCAAGCTGGGACATGCCAATCTCATCATACTCATGCTCATAGTACTCTCCCTGTCCTTCATCATCTTCATCATCATAAGGACCATGTCCTTGACCACCCTCTGCACTAGTTGCTGCACCATGTGAAGAAGTCCCGCCAACATGTGCACCATGTGAAGATGAAGTCCCTCCAACATGTGCAGTAGAAGGTCCAGCACCAAGCTGTTGTGGGACTACCACATCCGGGGCACGTCTACATCCAAGGCGTGCAGCTACCTTTCGGAGGCGATGCATGGCACGCTGCATTTTGAAAGCACTATTAGTAAGTGGGGTTGGTCGCAAAACTATATAAAGATGTAACATCACTTGAATGACATGAGGCTACCTGAATGTGCTGTCGTAACATGGAGGCCTCATCAGGATCGCCCACAGGAATCATCAATGCCCTTCCTTGCTCGGCCACTGTCCTCATTATCTCTGTGCTCTATGCAAAAAACAAGAATTTAAGTCTCTATCATAGTAAAGACCTCAGAGATGGAAATAGTTGTGTCACTTACAGCTCTGGCTAACGCAGGGGCGATCTCAACTTGCATGCCTTCTCGGGTAGCTTGGTCATATGGGTTGTTGCCCTCATCCTCGCTCGCAATGTCAGCAATGTCTTGCTCCGTCCAAGCGGGCCTCAATTGAAGTCTTGTTCGTTGACCAAGCCAAACAAGGTAATCATCGAATGCCTTGTCATGATGGACGGCGTGGATGCCCATGTTGTTCTGCTGCATCAACATCCACTCATCAATGTAGCGCTGGTGCTCCAGCTGCCAGTTGGTGATCTTCTTATTTTTTTTGTCTGCTGAACCTGCAAATTTTACACAACAAGAAGGCAATATGAAGGCCTACTCAATGATTCATTC
The DNA here is from genome assembly GCA_904845875.1 of Miscanthus lutarioriparius. Classification (NCBI taxonomy): domain Eukaryota; kingdom Viridiplantae; phylum Streptophyta; class Magnoliopsida; order Poales; family Poaceae; genus Miscanthus; species Miscanthus lutarioriparius. The sequence goes on from CAJGYO010000001.1 coordinate 42,984,122, forward strand.
ATGTGAAACGAACAAAATATTGCATGTTACGTACTTGTGGAGCTACCAACCGGTGGAGAAATCCTTGGGCGGAGAAGGCTGCAGCCTACCAAACTGTCATGCTACACGGTGAGGGAGATGGTACTCCACTGCATAGAAACATATAAGGGGGTCCTCATCGTCCAGACGTCCTCGTCTGCCATGCACAAGGAGCTCAAGTTGAGATCCGTGACTTGCCTCCGCCGATATGGGCGCCATTGAACCTGTACACAACGTCGTCATCAACTAGTCGACGCTCAATTTGTGCACATATCCTCGATTAGGCCCAAAGGGTGGGAAACTTACATGCTGTGGCAAAAGGGTGTCCAGCTCGTTGGTGAAGCTGATGTACGCGTGGCGTGACACGTGGTAAGTTCCATGGGCTCGCTCGTAGAGGTGTGCCACGGTAGGGGCAACAACTGTGTCTCCTTAAGGAAACCAAGGTTGTGGGGGATCAAGCTGATGCGGTCTCCCAACTGGAAACCTCTCCCACATCCAAATCTACAAGAAAGAGTGGAAACTTGCATGTTAATCACTTTTATTAAGAAAAAACATTGAATTGTAGTGAAAACTTGTACAACTTTGCTTTATTACCTGCAACAGTGTGATGCACCCTGACATTGTAGCGTGTGCACCTCTAGGACGGCGGCAAGCCTCGCAAAGCTGACGGTACAGGAAGGCAAGTATAGCCGAGCCCCAACTCCTATTGCCGGCATCCTCCCAGTTCCAAAGGCATGGGATGTACATCTAGGACGCTGTGTCTCCAGTGTCGTCAGGGAAGAGAACCGTACCAAACATGTGCAGGACGTAGGCCCGACAAAAGTATGCCACGGTCTAGGAATCTATGTTGGGTGGGCACTCCCGAAACTGCTGACGAATCCACCTCAGGGACACCCCACTGCTGCGCCATTTCTTACCAGCCTCAACTACCGCTAGGGGACGGCCCAAGAAGTGCTCAACCCGCTGCTGCCATCCTTCAGACTCTGTGTCTCCTGTCACTGGGAATCCTTGGATTTTTACTCCAAGGATCATGGCAACGTCCTCGAGAGTGACCGTCATCTCCCCACACGGTAAGTGAAAGCTGTGTGTCTCCGGACGCCACCGATCTATCAACGCCGTCAGCGCCGCTGGGTTGAAAGGTGGCGTGCCTCGACGACAAACATGAGCAACGGTAGCAAGGTTCGCCAGCTTCAGGAGGGGCGTGTACCTCTCGTCATAGACCATGGTCGTAGAGTTCTCATGTGTCATTGGCCTCAGCACATTCAAAACCTGCAAAAAAAAGACAAGCATGAAAAAGCATTAGTTCATGTCACTTTATAAAGAGCATGGACTATAGAGCAAAAGATGAACAATGCACTGTTTCATATGAATTATTGAATATACCTCTCCGTTCTCGATCCTTCGAGCCTGGTGGTGCTCATCGAACCTTGGATCAAGAAGGGGGAACCAATCCATCCTGCAACATAAGGAATGCCAAAGCATTAGTATAAGTTAAAGCATGTATATGTGGTACGAAGTAACATAACAATAAAAAAACAAAAGTAAAACCAATGCACTATTACACAAAGCAATTCAAGTAGCTAGCTTGGTGGATACCTGTTGTCTAAGTAGTTCAGGACATTTTCTCTTATTGTGGCCCGTCTTATGGCAACCAGAGCAACGACTCTTTTGGGTGTCCTCTACAAAATGTGTCCCAACCTTACTCGTGGTTGATCTACCTTTCATGGCTCGGTCCATGTCCATCCTGAACCGCTTCCGTCGCCTAGGTCCTCTACTCTTCCAGAGTAAACCAAGATCAACCACATACTTGGGGCCATCATAAGTAGGCCATTGACTCTCGTCAAGAAATGGCTCGAACTGAGGATTCCAGGTGCTCATTAGGTTCCTCAAAGAGAACTTCGCGACCATACGGGGAGGGACCTCAGCGTCAACACGTCTAAGGCGACAGGCTATAATCATGTGGGAGTAAGGCCTATGGTATATGGTCGGTTTTCCACACGTACACTTGTTCTCATTGATCACTACTTTATGTTTTCGAGCACCGCGGTCTTCACCACCAATGTTAGTTCCACCACCCTCTAGAATCTCATATCCATGGTTGATCGGATCGAAACATGAACCCTTCTGTCGTTTAGACTTTTTCTTTGAGAAAGCTAGTTCCTGAGATGCTAAAAGTGGCCAAGCTTTGCCTGCTGTCCATAGAGACCTCACATGCTTCTTCCTCGAAACGAACCAAGCATTCAACTTGTAGATGGTGAATGAGGCAATAGCAGTCACAGGCAGACCACGACAACCTCTTAGAAGGCTATTGAACATCTCTGCTATGTTACTAGTCATGAAGCCCATCTCCAACCTCCGATGTCATATGCAAGTGACCACTTATCCTTCGACGCCATCAACTCGCTCAAGAATTGCCTGCCATCAACATTTGTGGCTAACTTCAAGGCATCTAGCTTGTCTTTGAATAATTGCACCTCTTGCTGCCTGCAAACCTCCTCAAATAATTTGAAGTTGTCCTTTGTGTGATCATGCCTTATAAGATTCTGAGCAAGGTGTCTGGTGCACCACCGGTGATGTATTTGGTCATAACCAGGAATCTCTTGTTCTACGGCATTCGGAATGCCAGCATGCCTATCGGATATAACATAAACATCACGTCCCAGACCAATTACCACTTGTCTTACTAGCCTGAGAAACCAACACCAACTATCCGTGTCCTTCCGAACAATCGCAAAGGCCAATGGCACAAGCTGGTCTTCTGCATCTGTCCCAATACAAACAAGCATTGTGCCTTCAAATTTCCCTGTAAGAAAGGTCCCGTCAATTGAGATGACGGGCCTGCAATGCTTGAATGCTTCGATGCTCTGCCCGAACGCCCAAAAGGCCCTTCCAAATACCTAGCTACCATTCCTTGTTTCACTCTCCTTAGGTAAATACTCAAAATGCATCCCAGGATTTATAGCCCTCATTGCGTTCAACATTACAGGGAGACACTCATAAGCTTCTTCCCAATTTCCAAATATTATTTCCAGTGCTCGCTGCTTTGCCCTCCATGCTTTCCCATACTTTACATAGTAATTGCACCGTTGGAAGATGATCTCAACCAACGCAGACACCGTAATGGTTGGCATATGCTTCACCACGGGGCATAACTGCCTTGCAATGAACCTAGAATTGAGCTGCAGATGGTTCTCTTCTGCCTCAGCAGTGGCACAAACATGTGGTTGCTTCACTGAGGTAATCTTCCATTTGCCTGCCTTCGTCTTCCTAGCACATACTCTCCAACCACACTGTTGTTCTTCACAAGCAACAGTGTACCTCTTCTCCTTGAATGAATTGATGACCCTAAAAGGTCGGTTGTGTACAATGGAGTACTCTTGCAACCATGATTTCAACTCATCCATGGTAGCAAACAATATGCCCTTCCGTATGATGAGGCAACCGCTAACATCAGGCACTGTTGTATCACTTGGCCCACCATCAGCTACTGCCCTGTGACCATGGCTAAGGTCCTCGAAATCACCAACTAGTGGATCTCTCCAAGGCAAGACCCTAGACAATATCTCTATTTCCCTAAAATTGAGACGACCAACAGGGCGATCGTCATCAGAGTCTTCGGCTATCTCCTCTACGAAGGATTCATCATCTCCAGCTATCTCCATGTCAAAACGGTTCGTAGCCCTAGCATCACCAAAGTCTTCTTCACCACTAAGATCATCTTCGTCGCTAAGCTCATCCTCAATAGAAAAGTCTCCGCTAGCGTCGTCCAAACCTTCTTCTGCATCACCAATTACATAATCATCATCCTCTTCATCACTATCATGATTGCCCTCACCATCGGCAACTGGGTTCTCCTCCTCATCTCCACCGTAGCCTAGTTGTGTGACAAGTATTTCTTATTCAGACAAAGGACCATAACCTATGTGAGCGGGGGAAGATGGCCATGCTTCGAAGTTATCATTTCCTAAGCCGGACTCCTTACTTACTACTAAATCCAAAGATCGCACTTCTGAGGCCAATACAACTGCCTTGTAATCATTCCATTCAGTCTCGTTTGTAATTTTGAGCAACCACTTGATCCGAGGACCCTTCGACGACCCAACATCTATGACACCTTCAAACTGAACATGCACATCTCCTTCATTCCAGCCTAACTTAACCTTCACTCGCTCCACTAACTGGGTCAAAGATGGTGTTGCAGAAAAAATCAACAACTCCTCACACATGTCCAGAAATTCCAAACTATCATCTCTTGTCCTAATAATACGGCCTCCATGATGCAACCTCACTAATTTATCCATCTACAACCATCACACAACAAGTAGTGTCACATATCAATATATCATGCGAGTTTCAATCCAATAAGTAGAAAATAAAATATATCATTTCATCTTTTTTAACCCCAACAACATAATCATTTGTAGTCATAAAAAATTAAAATGTAATGACCAACAAATAAGTAAAATACATACTAACCCTAATGACCAACAAATAACTAACCCTAATGACACCTACAATAAACAAAGAACCCTAATGACCAAAATAACTAGAAACCAAACTAACCTAACATGTTCAGCACATAAAACAGTTAAACAACAATGCACTCAATCAACCTAAGCCATACATTTTGCAAATGCAAATACACATATACCAAAACACCATACACCTATGATTCCACATGATTAGAGACAATGCAAGCACATCTACGCGGATAGATTGGAGGAGGGGAGGGACCATTACCTCGAGGAAGCTTCGGGAGACGAGATCGGGGCTCCTAGGGTCACTTTTGGGAGTTAGGGTTTCGTGGGGGCGTGGGGGGAGCCGAAGAGCAGAGCCGGCCCGCGGTTTCAGAATGGAGGGAGGAAGAAGAAGGAGGCCTCGGCTGGCTTCAAGAGTCCGGACCTCCTCGGCGTTGAGTCGGGCGCGCCGAGAAATCTGGTGGCTCGGCGTTAAGTGACCCAAATACAGATATTGGCCCACGGCGTTGTTGGGCCGCTTTGGGCCGCTACCGGATGGTGCCAATATCTCGTCGTGTAGTCCCACAGCGCCGAGGTTGGGCCTTTGGCGTTGGCTGACACAACGCCGACGTGTCGGACCCCATGCGCCACTGTGTCGCCGTCGACCGGGGTCGTCCGTGACGTGACAAGACCTCAACGTCGTGTCAGTCGACGCCGACCCTCATACCTTGGCGTCATGTTCTAAGACGCCTAAAAATGGTCTATTTTCAGCAAACGTTTTGGCATGGGTCTTTTTGTAAAAAATGTTTTCAAAACGGACCAAAATACAAAAATTTCACGATTCGTGACGATACCGAGTTGTGCAGCGGCAGCGCAGGTGACCGCGTCCACACACAACCAACCATTCCGCGTACGTTCAGTTGAGATCTGAGAGACTTGACACCAGCAGGAGGCGGAAAGGCATTCTGATTCCTGAGCGAGGGCTTTCAATTCGCATTCTAATATACTATGTCAATGCCATACAAAAAAAAGGGGTTTGAATTGACGAATAAAACAAGCCCTCCAGTGTATTATAGTTTCATGCCATGTTCGTTTGACTAATAAGCCATGACTGAAAGTACTGTTGGCTGATTTGTTGTGAGAGAAAAATAATGTTCGTTGACTAAAAAAATACGGCTTATAAGCTAAACGAAATGGGCGTCAGTGCACGGCTTAATAAGCTAACCATAGCAAAGCATTGAATTTGTACAATGCAAGAGATTATTACACTTGGTCGGATGAAATGGAACTCTTTAACTCAGCTTACACCTAATTTTATATAAAGGGCATAATCCGTGCGGGATCTTAGAAAAGAGTGTCAGTGATAAGTCTTATCCTCGAGACCACGACTCAAACCTACAACCTTCCCCATACAATCTTGATGATAGAATTAATACATCATCTCTCTTTCTCTTTCTAATGAAATCCAAGAAGATCTCGGATGGAGTCCACTGTCCACGGCCCGGCGCAAGGTTCACGTCGCCGTACGTACCAGCTAGCTTAGTAGTAGCTGTGCTGTGTACCAACACGGGCCAGGGCGGACGACCCAAGCGTGCAAGACGGGGCGTGTGCCACACTACCCATGTTACCATGTAGCCAGGCCCGGCCGGCCTTTTGCTTCTGTCTGGCACTTCCATGGTACTTTTTGTTTTTCCTGTAAAAGACTTGCACTTTTTTTTAATCTTATACTCTTATTAAGCAAAGCCGTACTAGCTATTTTTCTTAATATGCAAGCTATCCAACTAGATAATAAATTATCATATACAATTAAAATCCACTAGCATATGCAACTGCAATGTATGTCAGCAAGACACATAAGCATTTTATTGTCCACGTCTTCATACCACGTAATCCACTAATCCGTAATTCCCACAACAACGCGCGGGGTAGTCCACTGGTTATAAGAGAATAGAAGCTTTAGTACAATAGGGAGGCCTCTTATGATACTCAATAAGACTTTGGCCAACCCTAGCTGAACTCTTGCTAGTTAATTACTCGCTGAATTATGGTACTTGTTTGTTAATGACCTACGACCTAGTCCAGTCCACGTGGGTCCCCAGCAACGCATGATTTGCTAATAACCTGCCGGAAGTGGGAATGCATGCACTATTTTACTTTAGCAATATAATGACCACAAGATTTTACAATGACAGACAGACCATTCGTTCGATCATGAACAACCCCGTTAACGCTAATGTAGTCTATCCGTTCCAGATTATAAGACGTTTTGACTTTTCTAGATATATTATTTTTACTATGCATCTAGACACAGTGTATAACTAAGTGTGTAGCAAAAATCATGAATTTAAAAAAGCCAAAATGTCTTATAATTTGGAACGGATTAAGTAATAGTTAACATCATCGTGTAGGTAGGTAGGTAGCTGTCGTAGCTGTCATATAGACGACCGCAACAAATGTTTGTCTTGGCAGTTATCACAAATCTCATACCAAACTTACAGATACATGTTTAGGATATACGAGATGCCCGCAAGAAAAAAAAACATTTTGAAGAGGAGAGGGCAAAGGCTCTTCATTTTGTCCGTCATTTTCCACAAAAATAGCCCATGGATGCAACGATTTAAAATTTGAAATTACCACCCCCTATGTTTGTGCGTATTTATGGAATTTTACTTCTATCCCATTGCCATACCTATTTTGTCGTTCATAGAAGGATTGAGGATGGATGCACGGCGTAGAACATAGAACTATCGACAAGTCTCTGGATGGCGTAGATTCTTTTGTGAATGCCAGTATGCCACCAAGGTGTACAAGTACAACACGTATGTGAGATGATGATTTTTTATACATCCCCATGACCCCATGTGTCGACTGCAACAATCAGAAATAGTTTCGCAACATTGAGCGTATGTAATGTCATTTGTTTCTTCAGCAACTTTCAAAAGGGAAAAAATGAATTAATACATGGAGAAGATGGTGACAACTTACTTGATGAAACCACCCAACAAGACTTCCAGACAATCAGTGTCAGAAAGAGACTAGTTGACCAAGATTACACTCATTAGTTGATGATAATGTGGAAGATGCATGGCCTAGATCATGCAATGAAGAAGATGCAAAAACACTGTTACACATCGGTTGCAAAGTGATAAATCTGGAAGGTAACCTTATGCTATGCAATTGAAATCAAGAAATTGGATGGTTTGATTAATAGCTTCAACGAGTTACGTCTTTCGGAAGAAATTGCTATCCAAGTTATTCAAACCTCAAGAACAACTTGTTGGGTCATATGGACAAGGTTGTGACAGAAAATGGTGGATTCTATCTTATCTAGGGATAGCTCGAATCATTCGTGTCAAACTTGAGTGTCGTCTCTCCAACATCTTCCGGTGAAAATTTTGTATTTCTAATCCCCTCTTTTATTTTCCACATTTACTTTGTGCAATTTACATTTATCCAATTGTCATGCGAGATTAGGGTTGAAACCTGGTATTGCAAAACTCATTTATGCTTTATATGCCAGAGCAAGTGACGCAAAAGGCCTGTTTGGATTTCCTCCTCTAAACTTTAGAGCTAAAGCTCCAAACAAGTGGTCTAAAGTCAGCTCTAAACTTTAGCCCACCCCACATTAGAGCTTTAAAGCTCAAAAGTAAGCTAAAGTGCTATAAAGGTTTTATTTTTTTTGAAACAGAACCGGCAGGAGAGCTGCCTATTGTAAAAGGAGGGAGCCTAGAAAGGCACTGTACAACCATAGACAGAAATGTACAAAATGAAACCACAACTCCAAAGCCCTCATCTCAGCAGCAGCTTACATCAAGCGTGCAAAAATAAGTTAGAAACATGTTTTCCTCCTGCCATTGCCATAGACTCGCCTCATCCTTGATTTCCTGGAGAAGCCGCGTTGTCGCGGATTTCTTGAGCTCGAAGATTCATGCATTTCTTTCCTTCCACACCTCCCAACAAACGAGAATGATGATTGAGCGAAGACCTCATCTCGCCGTCGAAGGTGTACGATCCATGTTGTCCCACCAAGTGTGTACTGAGTCTCCTGGCACCCAGGCGGAAGGTCGTAGCTGCTCATTATCTAACCAAATTGCAATGCCCTCTCAGATACGCCTAGTATAGCGACAGTCTTGGAATAGGTGGACGCCGGATTCTTGACTGCGCCTGCATAGGGGGCACACTCCATTGTTCGGCCATCTCCGCGCTTCCAGCCTATCCGCCGTCTAGATTCTGTTTTCGATGGTCAGCCATGCACAGAATTTGTATTTTGGTGGTGCCCAAACTTTTCAGATGAGTTGTTTGAAATTTGTCATTGTTGCACCAACGAATTACGCGTGGTAGGCCGATCCTGCTGTGAATTTTCCATCCGGGTTAAATTTCTAGACGATACTGTCCTCCCTGTCTGAATGGAGCTGGATGTGACTAAGAGCATTCTAAAGCTGGACATACTCCACGAAGTGCTGGGATGTGAAGATTGCATGTCACAGGTCTATGTCTCTAATCCACTCTCTATTTTGCATACCCTCATTGAGTGACTTGTTTTTGTTTTTGAAATTCGGAAGATATTTGGCGCTTCAGTCTTGGGGCCTTTGACCTCGAGCCAGGCGCTGCTCCAGAAGGATGCTCTCATGCTGTCTCCAATTGTGATTGAACTTGCTGTAGTGAATAGTAGCCTATCAGTGGTGTCACACGGTGTGTCCGGGTTGTTCAACGTCCTTCCTTCTTCCTCCCATTCTTTCCACGGCCATCTGAGACATAGTGCTCTTGCAAATTTTCAAAGATGAAGAATGCCTAGACCCCCAGATTTAGTTGGTCTTTGTGGAACGTGGCCAATTCACTTTGCATTTCCCCCTAGTTAGCTTCTCAGATCTAGCCCGGAGGAACCGCTTTTCTGAGGTTGTCACTGAGGTTGTCAATTTCCTTCAACGTGGCTTTAGGAGCTCTTAGTGATGTGAGGCAATACACAGCTTGTGAGGTGAGTACGGCTTTGACCAAAGTGGACATTCCTCCATGATTAATATTCTTGCCATTCCAAATAGTGAGCTTGTTCATAGCTTTATCGATAAGAGGCTGAAAGTCAATCCTCCACAATTTGGTGCTTGATAGAGGTAGACCCAAGTATTTAGTTGGGAAGTGCGCTCGTCTTGCACGGAAATCACGCAGGACCTCATCTAGATCAACACCTTGGCATCTTATGGGGATGACGGATGACTTCTGAAAATTTGTTTTGAGTCCTGACACTTCGCCGACTTGGCGAGAATATTAGCGAGCGCAGTGACATCCTTCTTATATGGCTTGACCAAGATTGCCGTGTCATCCGCATATATGGATGTCCGCATGATAGATTGTTTTCCTCTGAATTTTGTCAAATGTCGTTCTTTTCTCACAAGGTCTAGGATTTTTTGCAGCAGATCGATGGCTATGACGAATAGCAATGGTGAAAGAGGATCGCCCAGGCGCAATCCCTTGCCGTATTTGATTGGTGCATTGGGCACACCATTTAGCAGGATTCGAGAAGATGACGTTGACAACAGGGCAGCCACCCACTCTCTCCATTTTGGGGGGAAGCCGAGCTTGTTCATCAGGGTGAGCAGGTACTCCCAACGGACCGAGTCAAAAGCCTTTGAGATGTCGAGCTTGAAAAACAGGGCAGGTGTCTGAATCTATGGAATCGACGCACAACGCATCGAACAAACATGAAGTTGTCATGGATGCTTCTTTTTTAATGAAGGCGCTCTGGCTCTTGGAGATCAAACTACTCATGTGGGTCGCCGGTGCATTGCCATGACCTTTGCAATGCAATGATCTTCATGAAGGAGTAGACTAAGTGAAATGTCCTAAATGGCTAGAGGAGGGTGAATAGCCTATAAATTTTTTACAACAACACCTAAGCCAAGTGATTAGATAATTAAACGACGAATCAAGTATTGCGCTAGTCTACTAAAAATGCAAGCCTCATATCCACAATTCTAGTTGCTATGATCTCTAATTCACACAAGAGGCTAAGTCACTACTCTCTAAGTTAGTGAGCTCTCAAAGGCTAACTAAACAACCTCACCAACCAATAGACAAGACATAAGCTAGCTCTTAAAACTAATTAGACTAAAGAGCTTAGCTACATTAGGAAAGTAAATACAAGAGAGGTAGTGATATTTATACCGCCGTGGCAATAGATAATCAATCAATCACAAGATGAAACCCGGAGACAATGATGACTTAATGATTTATCCCCAAGGTTTACTTGCTTGCCAGCAAGCTACGACCTCGTTGTAGCGATTCACCCACTTAGAAGTTCACGCGCTAATAGGTATCACACGCCTAACCCGCAATCGGATGCCGCACAATCAACACAAGATGTGGATTTACAAGTTATGATCAATCCACTAGAGTTGCATTTGCCGCTCCACCGGGGAAGACACAAGAACCCCTCACAAATCACCAAAGGTGGCCAAGAACAATCATCAACTCTTATCAACACTCCTCCGCTGCTCCAAGTCGTCTAGGCGTCGGCAAATGCCAAAAGTAACAAGAAAACTGCAACAAATCAATCCTTAAGTACTACTAGATACAATCACTCCAGCAAATACACTTGGAATCACTCAATCACACTTTGATTTGCACTATCAAGCAGGGAGATGAGTGAAAAGTGTTTGCTCAGCTTAAAGGATGCTGTAACATGTAAGAATAACTAAGAGAGGGAGCGTTGGGCGCTCCTCGATCTGATTGGTCTTCAGGAGCAGCCCTTCGAGTCACCTTGCAACTTGCCTTGGCCATCCATGGAAAGGGGCCGACGGCCTCCACCTTGTGCGTTCTGCGGTTGTGCCCCTTGGTGGAGTTCTGTGGGAGCACTGGGGAGCTTGGTGCCTGGTGAGGACGTGAGGCGCTGCAAGCGAGGCCAGTAGGCGGCCACAGCAGCCGGCGGGCAAAGGCGTGGTCAAGCTCGCTGCTGGCATCGGGGCGCATTTGCTTGTAGACGGACGGCACACGGCAGTGAGGTCGGCGTGGGTGCGTGAGCGGCGCCAGGGGGAGCGGAGCGGGTGATGTGTGGCGGCGGCGGCGGTGGACATTGAGGGAAGGCTCCAGCTCCACTGCCAAGAGTTGGAGCTCGTGGAGGCACATTGGGCCAACAAATGTTGTTGGGCTTCAGCAGTTGGACTGAAACAGGAAGATGCAGCAGGGGCACGAGATGGCCATTTTGCAGGGGTCTGCGTCTGTCCACGCTGAAGAGGTGAGACGTAGGACACGATTGGTTGCCTGGTTCTAGCCCACCAAGCCCGATAGATGCCGCTTGTCGCTTGATTGGGGGATAGCTTGATTAAGCTTCGGCTTTGTTTGCGTGGAGTATGATGTAACAATCCTTCACCGCTGGGTAGCAATTACAAGAGTTTGGGATACAATTTGGGGAGAATTAGAAGGAATCTAGACTGGGAATAGCAGGGATTTGGGAGAGTTAGCAAGAACAGCAGGGGAGTCGGTGCCTGGACGGAGGAGGAAGACGAGTCGGGGTTCTTGGTATTCTGTTCGATGGATCGTTCCACACGATGCTGGCTCTTCTTGTAGAGTTGAAGCCCTTTCTCCGACCCAGCCCACTAGGCAGCCTGTCTCTGGCCCATCTGACGGCCCAGTCCATGACATTCCCCGCCGCTTAAAATGCAGCTTGCCCTCAAGCCGCGTCAAATCATCAGCATACCTTTCAATTGAGAGAGAAAGCCTCCAATGATGCATCACCTTCGTTTCAGCAACAACCACTGGATCAACACTTTGAGGAATCGCAGCTATCCTCATTCGCTTGCAGATGAAGGGAGTAGAGAGGTTCATCAGGAACACCTCGTCATGTGCTGCAGCATGCTCAGCAACTAGCTTCTCAACTATTGCCCAGTTCACTGGTCTTTTTAGATGATCAGATTGGTAACAATGTGGTGCCAACAGATTTTGAATCAAGGACCTTTCACCACCAGCAATACATACAGCACCACACCTGTCCTTCCCGATGCATTTCCTGTAACTTGTTGCTCTAGGAATTTGAAGCATGCATTGGGCAACCCTGATAGAGTTATGGGTGGCTCCTCCAGCAATATATTCAACATTAATCTTGCTAGCCAACTCATCATACAAAGGAAAGTGCTTCTCAGCGAGAATGGCAGTGTTTAGCTTAATGTCATACCACCACACGGTAACTCCATCTTGCACTTTCTGCCAACTTGGACAAACAAGTAGATATCTAAAACATAGCTGCAACACTCTTATCTTGCTGTCAGGAGGTGGCCATGGGGTCAAGTGAGATGTAACACAACTGATTCTTGCCTCAACAATAAGCCATAGATGCTGCAACATTTCCTAGGTCGGTGTCCACAATTCCCTCAATATCACAGCATAGGCGCTCTCCATGCATTTTCCTCGGTCGAACACCAGCCAACCTATTGCGTCCATGGAAATGACCCATACTGAAAGCTCCTGAAGGGTTGGAAAATCTCAGAAAAATTTGTTGACTGAACTAAGGGTGGCAGTGTTGTATGAATCAAAAAGCTCGGAATAGCACTTGCATCAGCTCCACTCATGCATCTGTGATCTATCAGTGCAAAAACAGAACATATTGCGATACCATTTGCAGCTTGCATGTCATATTGATCCGGTGGCCATGGAAAAATCTGAAGTCCAAAAATAAGTATGTGCTTGTTATTGGAGCCTCCAATTACACTGCCCAAAGCACAGTCATGATGAGAACTGACAGACCCATCCCAAGGCAACAGATTGTCCAGGTTTCTGAAATTATGCACATTGAGCACCACATGTAGAATGGGTACCACGCCACTATTAGGTTGCAACTCAGCAGCTGTGCTCCACATACATAAGCTGAGCCCGTGGCGAAGAAGGTTGCAAGTACTCTGGACACAAGCTGAGCAGTAAACATTATCCAATAATGGCACCAATATAAGGAGCTGAATTGCAAATGAGAAGCTGAAGCTCAATATGGAATACAAGTCATAATCTGGCTAGCCAAAGCTCCATGTCCAATCAGGCTGTGACCAACTGACACGGAACTGTATGTTCATTTGACAACCACCCAATGCCTGCACTTCTATTTTGGAAATAGCCAGTTCTACTGACAGTGACTTCTCCATACAACACAAAAAGATGTCCATGGAATTGGCCTGATCTGACCCCCAGATCTCAGCATCGCAAACTGCATATATGGTGAACACTTCCCCTTGGCAACCGAGTGGGTAGGGTGGAAATTGGTATACCTGCTCAGCATTCTAACAGACGCCTCCACCGGAATCCGTAGAGGCATGACAAGCTTGGGAACCTCCTCCGCGCAAAGCTCTAGGGTCTTTGCCGGTGACAGCAGTACCTTGCTGGTACATGAGTGGCGGCTCCACATTTTGTCGAGCACCTTTGATGCATGAATGGAGTGAGCGCCTGGCCTGCTCAAGGCAGCAGCAGGGACCATCGAGGGCGCATCATCTTGCGCAGTAGGGGTTGGTGAAGCCGTTGCCGCAGTAAGGGTTGTCGCTGTCGTTGAGGAACATGGTCTTCCCGCCATGGGTAACTCGCCGCACGGTCGCGTACTGCTGCGTCGTCCACCCCGTCGCTCTCGAGTGACGCCATCACGGGCCTGATGGTGGTGCGAGGTGCCGAGGTGCGAGGTTGAAGAAGATGATGGCGGCAGCGGATGCGGCACAGAGCGCACCCAACATCTCGTCAAGGGCACAGTGATCCATCACCGCGGCAATGTCGACGGAGACGAGCACGTCCCGGTCGAACTCGAGGGCGAGGTGCTCTAGAGCCTTGTCGTCGTGGACGAAGACGAGCGCGGTGGTGCGGGCGCCGAAGTTGGCGAAGCGGCAGTCGACAGAGACGAGCGCGCCTCGGTCGTGCTTGACGCAGACATCCCGTGGGTATCCCGCGAGCGTGGCGAGGTGGGCGGCGAAGTCGGCGAAGCGGCGGTCGATGGCCATCCAACCTCCCTTTCCCTCCGGGGTCTTGTCAAGGAAGCACAGGCTGCGGAGCCTTTGCCGCGCTAACCCGCCCGGTGGCGGCGGCACTGCCCGCGGCTTGCGTGGCGCCCACGTCCGCGGAGATGGCCGTTCTTGCGTGTCGCAGCCTCGACGCCTTCTTGATGACCTTCTTTGTCGCTGCGAGAAACGGCGGCGTCGGAAACCGAAGGAAGGTGCGCGTCGGTGACGGAGTCGTGGCCGCGGCCAAGGGCGCTGCAGGCGTGGACGTCGAGGATGGAGTCGAGGTCGGAGCTGATGCAGGGACGCGACCCGAGGGCGCTGCCGGCGTGGGCGGCGCAGCTGCTGTCGTGACCGTCGTCGTCGGGGCGGAGGTCACGGACGGCGAGGTCGTGCAAGATGGCTGAATTGATGGCGTAGCTGCTGCAGGGGCGGTCTTGGTGGCCTCCACACCGCTGCTGCAGGTGGAAGGCCGCGACACCATCTGGACATCCATCCAGCAGCAGTTATCATAGATGCAGCGTCCATGGAGTGCCCTTTGAGCTTCATATGCATCATGATCTGGGTGGAAGAAGATGTACGCCACCATACAACTCGTCCTCTCCAGAACAAACACCTTGTTGTCGCCGTATGGTCGAAAGTGTTACATCTCCCAGCCAATAGGGTCAACGGTTTATTGGGCCTGGGTCACACGTTCTGATCGGGGGCGTCCAACCCTACATGGTTGGTGGACTCCCATCGCACTGCGCTATATAAAGAGGTGAGGGCCGACGGCTTGAGGTACGAGGTTCGCCGTGAGCCGCAAACCCCACCGACAAACCCTAAACCGATCTAAGAGGGCACGCAGCCAGCGACGGAAAGCTCCGCTGACTTCGTCTTCCGTCTACACTGCATCGACGTCCGTGCAACCTCTACTCCACCCGTCGCTGCCCGTGTGCTGCCTCCATCACCGAAGCTGAGATGGCCAGCTCGACCGCGACTCCCTCCGAGGGCTCAGGTTCAACACCAGCATCCTTACCCTATCTCCCTCTCGGTGTAGTGTTCTAGGTTTAGATATGCATGTGCTATTACGGATCCAAGTGTCATCCGCCTAGATCTACCCTAGTCGATCCACAGAAATTAACACAAAACCTGGAGCAGAACCTCATCTGGCAGGGACCAAGGCAGGGGCCAAGGCATGTGGCTCACGGTGACACGAAGAACACCTCCCATGAAAGCTATGGGGCTCAATCGATTTGGGAGACAAAATTTGGGAGAAATTTTGGGGCTCAAGAACCGAAGGCTCTGATAACCAATTGTAACAATCCTTCACTACTGGGTAGCAATTACAAGAGTTTAGGATACAATTTGAGAAGAATTAGAGGAAATCTAGACTGGGAATAGCAGGGATTTGGGAGAGTTAGCAAGAACAGCAGGGGAGTCGGTGCCTGGACGGAGGAGGGAGATGAGTCGGGGTTGTTGGTATTCTGTTCGATGGATCGTTCCACACGATGCTGGCTCTTCTGGTAGAGTTGAAGCCCCTTCTCCGACCCAGCCCACATAGCAGCCTGTCTCTGGCCCATCTGACGGCCCAGTCCATGACACCTGGCCAGACCACGGACGGCCTTGCGAGCAGTGACCAAAAATTGCTACAGTGCGTGCAGCTATCAAGAATCCAGCCGCCTGTTCGGATGCCGTATCGTATCGTGGATTATTTACTGCTGGTTGGTTTGGTATAAGAGAAAAACACTGTTCTAAGCTGGAAATTTACGATCGTTTACGAGCAAGCGAACAGGCTGCAGGCATCAATTCAGTTGGAGCAGGACATGCATATTGCCATCCAAACAAATTTCTTTTGCGTGAACTCAGCCAGGCCAGCGGTAGTCAGCTTCCCACATGCGAGCCAAGCACGGCAGAGAAAAAGAAAACAATCGCACATGTACACCTAGAACTTGAACGGTGCCATTTGAGAACAGGTCATGCCACGATGTTTGGGTAGTACCCAAAGCACGGTATGACACGAATGCAAAGACCATGCCGTGCCTAGAATCTTGGCAGGATGAGCTACATGACCGACCCGTATTTGAGCCATGCTTGACTGACACGACATGAAAATGATATGTAACCACATCTA
This sequence comes from Miscanthus lutarioriparius, assembly GCA_904845875.1. Taxonomy (NCBI): domain Eukaryota; kingdom Viridiplantae; phylum Streptophyta; class Magnoliopsida; order Poales; family Poaceae; genus Miscanthus; species Miscanthus lutarioriparius. The sequence goes on from CAJGYO010000001.1 coordinate 43,000,666, forward strand.
TAATACTACAATGCAATTTGCTAATATTTACTATACTATTTCTCATCTAATTCTTGAATGGATTACAAAAATAATTGAAACTTTCATAAAATAAAACATATAAAATATTTTTAAATATCATCGATTTATAAAGAAAACTAGCAAAGATGTTTTGAGAATCGTGCTTGCACCAGCACGATGTGAAGACGTGTTATGGGTCATGTTTGGGATGAAGCAAAGACTCACCGTATCATATTAACACGGCTTGACGTGTCTCGTGTATTTAGAGAGCACAATACAAACCACACGAAGTACGAAAGAGTCGTGTCATGCCCGTAAGGCATGGTCCAAATTACACCTCCAAGATACTACTCTATTCGTCTAAAAAATATAATTCTAGCACAATATATCAAGTTAAAGAATTTTATGTTTAACCAATTATATATAAAAATATAAATATTTATACCATTTAGTATTAGATTTATTATGAGATATATTTTTATAGTATATTTATTTGGCCTTAAAAATATTAATATTTTATCTATTTAGTAAACTTTGAATACACCGAGATGCAGCAGGTGCATCTTTTTAAGGAGAGGTAGCGTGTGTTTAGTTACAGTAACTTGGAATTTGGGGTTACTGTAGCACGTTCGTTTTTATTTGGTAATTAGTGTTCAAACATGGACTAATTAGGCTCAAAACGCTCGTCTCGCAATTTCCCACCAAACTGTGCAATTAGTTTTTTTTTCATCTATATTTAATGCTCCATACATAGACCACAAATATTCGATGTCACATGTACTACAATGTTAACGGTTTACGTGGCAGTTCTACGAGGTCAAGTCGTAAAGTGGAGTGCCAAGTGCCAACGGTAAAAAGTTAAATCCTATCACTTACCTTCCCCGCCCGGTGGCTCCTCCCGCAGTCCGCTCCCCTCCGCACTGTCTCGAGCGTGCCGCTGGCCGACCTTGCCCGCGCACGGCCGAGCTCCGACGGGGCCTGAAGCAGCAAGCGGCAGCTGGCCTAGGCGAGCTTTAGCCGGGACTGCCAGCACGGTGCCCAGGTCTTCTTTGGCCCCTTCGCCGGCGACGAGCACCACCAGGTACGCCCTCCTTCCCTGCCTGTTGTGCGAAACCATGCACCCCAAACCCTATCTTACTGTTTGTGTTCGGATCTGACCTAATTACAGGTGTATATGCATGCATTATGGCTAGTAACTTCGATTTCCTTGCAGAAATTATAGGGTGTACATGTGTACACCCATGTCCTTTACTGGTCCGCCCCTGATGGTTGCTATGTTTTCTTTGCCATTCTGTAGGTTGCTTCAGAGACTAAGCTGATGAAGCAGCCTAATTGGGTCTTCGTTGAGAAAGAATCAGTAGGTTTTTCGTTGGTACAGAGACGTCAAGCTGAATTTCCTTACCTGTGGGCCGTGGCTTGTCTTTATTCGAATCACTGCTAAGTTCCATTGCCTTGGAGGGCCTTGGCGTTCACATCTCGTTAATGTACTGCATTTGCATAATTGCATGAAAAGCATTAAGAACTTAAAGATAGACTAGCAACTCCCACAAGGCGCATTAGCTTGTTCCTCATGTATGCAAGCTAATTGCTTGGTCTTTTAGGCATAGGAAACTTTACCAGCCACTGAAACAAGGTCTGGCACATTCATTGAGGAGGTGGCCGTGGCATGCTAATTGATAGGTGTACTGATGCAACTTTCTGCACTTGTTTAAGCATTGATAGATTGGCGATGCTTGGACCATCACTGTAAGCACCTAATTGTTCCCTCAGCCTGTAAAAACTAATCACTGTCTTAATGATTCTCACTGGCATGGTATAAACAGATGCTGAAGCTGTGAATTAGATGGATATGCTTCTTTATTGTAGCACTGAACCAAATCTAGGAATCGAGCATGCAGTATATTTGTTTGCTAAATGTGAATCAAGTTAGATGGTTGTAGATTGTCTTCAGTCCTCTGGAATAACTCCTAGTTTGGTTAACCGTACCTGGTAACTGACTTAAGAGAGCAAATTCTCCAACTCATTGAGCATGATTGTCACAATCAAGAGGTATGTTGTGATTCGGTAACAGCTTGGTGGTACTGAATCAGTGTGTTTTCTTGTCTACTATTGTGTTACACCATGTTTGATACTGGAGAAGCTCAAGAGCTGTAAAAGAGATACGCTAATCGAACTGTGTCGTTCATTTGATGTCATTGGCTCAAGAGCTAATAGGAAGGTTGATCCAGCGTAAAACTTGAATTTTCTATTCTCACCTGCCTGATGGTGCACATTACAAAACAATTTTGTTTCTTTTTCAGGAGGAACTGGTATTGTTTCTGACGGAATTCATTAAGGATCACTGTTCTGGTGATGGCATAAACTCTGATAAGGTCCTAAACTGCAGCTTACTTTGGCCATAACAATTTTTTAGAACACTTATCTAGAAATGATAGCAGATGTTGTCGTTTTAACCGTAACTTAAGCTACTGCCCTATCATCATTGGCGCTCTAATTCTTTTTCATGTGTCTTGTCTATTGTAGAAATTCAAGAAAAGAAGGCGTGTAAAAGAAGATGAAAATTTGTCTACTGGTAAACCTTCAAAGGTAAACTGTCTTTACACATTCGTTTAGAATTATGTTTGTATGCTTCCAGCCTTTTCCTTAGCATCACAAAAGTTCCTAATTTATTTGAAGATATTATGATTATTAGGGTTTTATATATAGCATGGTCTGCAAAATCATCCAGCCTTTTCCTTAGCAAAAATTACTTTTACTTTATATAATTATTTATTTTGGACTACCTAGAAAAAGAAACGAGAAGGTGAAGAGGAAGCAGACGAGAGCAAGGGTGTGGAGGATAGAGGAAAACATTCTGACTGTGATTTGATGGACAACAAATATTCATGTGCTGATAGTAAGAATGGATTCCCAAATGAACAGACCAACTTTGAGCCTTCTGAGAGGATAAATGACTCTGTGTCAGAGAATTTAGATGGAGCATCACTCAGTGAAGAGCCAATTCCTACAGATGAACAAGTAATAATAACCACACCACCTACAAAGTTTGTTACAGCTGCTGCGGGTGACAGTACTGACGTGAAGGCTTTAAAAAGGAAAATGTCTTATATGACCAAGAAAAAGAAACTCCTAAGGAAGATTGCAAAGTCAAATTATGTGGTATGCTTCTGGATGACTTGCTGCTACTTATGCACCTGTGCCTGCATGTGCTGTTTATCTACATGTGGATAAAACACTTAAAACAAAGAAAGCTATGTTTAATATTCAGGAATGCGCCATGAATAATATTTGCTTGGACTGGTTTTTATTGATTTATTGCTATTGTGGCTGGAAAAGGTACCCTAGATAACTTTATAATGTGGTGGTGTAACTGACCACCTATACTTTATCCAGCCACCGAGGGACCTATGTTAGTTGATCTCCACCAATAGGCCCAACGGCCTATTGGGCCCTATCTCTGCTCCCTGATCGGGGGAGCCCAACCCTAACTCGGTTGGAGGGCCCCTGTCGCACGGCACACATAAAAGGAATGTGGGGGTGAGGGCTCGGACTACGAGGTTGACTGGAGCCGCCACACCCACCAAAAGAGAAACCCTAATCCGATCCTAAAGCGTGCTGCCAGCGACGGGATGTGCTCGCCACCACCACTGCCGTCGTCTGCAGGGTCACCACCGTCCCCTCTGGATCTCCACGGCATCGCTACCTCGCCGTCTCGCCACCGACCCGGAGCTGCCCCTACACCGGCGTCCAAGCTGCTGCGGCGTCATGGACAGAGCGGTGAATAACGCGCAAAGGGTGAGAAGGCTCACACCGGATCTACGGGTTACACAGAGGTACACATCCATCGACCCTAACAACCTATAGCAGAGGCACTAATGGTGTGGTGATCAAGGGAATTTCTCTCCCCTTGATCAATTTTTTTATTAAGAGACCTGTAGTAAATTAATCTTTTTGTTTCTGAATTGGTAACAAAGAAACTAGAACATGTTCCACAGCATCCTTCAAAGTCAGACAACAATGTTTAGAGCCCAGAAGAATCTGCAAAAGTTCTTTACTAAATTACTACTATAACTACAAAGAGATTTATATGGTGTATACTTATTCCAGAAAGGATCATTCATGTAGAGCGGAGTTTAAGTGCTTCGTTTGATAGAGGGGTTCATAATCAAATGTTTATGGATATGAATTATTAGGTTAGAGTAAAAGAGCTTGTACAAATCAAGAACATTCAAATGTATGAAAAAATTCAAGTGCATGGCCTGGAAAGTACTTTTTTAGAGAAAGAAACACGAGAGCAACATAAATACAGTAATCTGTGTGCTTGCCTAACAAGGGACTGTGTAGTTGATAGTACTTATATTATATTGACTACAGAACTTCAACAGAATTGGTTTTAACTATAGACCGGTTCTAACTTTCAAGTAATAGCTAGTTTTGCTGAGGTAGAAGGAAAAACTGTGTATTTTTTGTTTGAAGGAGAATGAGACTTGAAACCATTCTTCAACACCACCCACCACTGCCTATTGTGATCAACTGCTAGGTTGCTTAGGTGTTCCTACGATATCTTTTTTCTTTCATGATTATGAAAGCTTAATGATCTTCTAACAGGTTGGATGACCACTAGTTCCTCATTTTGAAAACGCTGTATTCTTTTTCCATTGAAGGTAAACAGGAGTCTAAAGGAGACACAAAACCTCGAAAACAGGCAATCAAACCAAGTAAGGATGAGCTGAGGGAAGCTGTCTTTCTTATCTTGGATACCGCGGACTTTGCCACGGTGAGATACACTGTACATCATTTATCTTTAACTTGCGTGTTTTGTTGTTGAGTTATAAGATACAATAATTGTTTTGTATTATTCATCCTATAGTTAACATTTGTCTGTTTCTTTTCTGTTCGCCTTTTTCAGATGACATTTGGAGATGTTGTAAAAGAAGTCGCTATGTCTTTGCTTACCTTTCCAGAGGCCTTCTATATCTGATCCTTGCAGATATGTTTGGTCGTGTTTTGATGTGAAAGCATCTATGAAGCCTGAACGTTCATTGCTTTTTAGCTGGTTGAGCTTTCTGACTTGCTTTCTGACTTTCTTATGCAGCTATTGAAGTGCCTGAACCGTGACTTGGTGCTCTTGGTGGGTTTCAACTCTAGCCTACCCCAACTTGTTTGGGACTGAAAGGCTATGTTGTTGTTGTTGTTATAGAAGAGGAGCTCTTTAGGCTAGCAGACGAAGCAGAGAAGAAGGAATTGGAAGAGCCGGAAGTAGCTGAGGCGAAGGCTAGAGCTGAGCAAGCTGCCACAGAGATGGCACAAGTTCAAACAGTTGAATCGGGTACCAACAAGCAAAATGTACTTCAAGCTGGTCGAGATAGCAACACTAAAGACAGTCTAATGAATGCAAATGACAGTACTAACAAAATAAGTATCGATGGTGGGGCTTCTGTGGAGTCTGCTTTCAAGAGAAACAGGCATTATGCTGCTGAAGGTTCAGAAGGCCACAAAGCTGACACTGATACAACGAATAAAAACATAACTAAGGATGGCAATGGTGAAAAGGTTGCACTTGCACCCATTGCAAACAGTTATTGTACCTCACAACTACAAGATTCAAGCAATGTCGAAGTTAAGATGATGAAGAACAATGTTGAAACCCTAGAAGGGTAAAAAGATGGCAAAGTGAAAGATGCCAGAAATGGAGAAAACAATGACACTGAAGATGGTGGAAATGAAGGAAGCAGGAGTGGGAATGTTGGTAGCAATGCAGAAGCTGAAGAGTCTTACAATCATGGAAATAATGAGTGCGTAGAACACACTGGAGATGACAAAGCTCACGAAGCTAACCATAATGAGAACAGTGCAAATGTAGAAATCCATGGTGATGGAGACGGCGAAGCAAAAGAAGGCGATATAAATGTGGAACAGAGTCAAGCAGACGGTGTCAGCAATAGTAAAGCTGAAGATGCTGAGCACAATGAAAACACCAAAGTTGATGATGCCAATTCAAGCGAGAATGGTACTGCCGAGAATGGAAAGACTGATGTTGATGTGAAAGGCAACAGCGATGGCACAGCTGAAGGAGGCCCAGCGTGATGAGATGGATGTAGATTGTAAGAGTTCGAATAGGATCCCGCTTATGTAGATTGTAAGAGAGTTGATGTAGGGTCCCACTTGAGAGATTGTCACTGATGCCCTAACTCTTGTATGATAGCTTATTATGCAGAGTCATGGGAAGTTTAAGGTCTGGCCCGAAGGAATGGTTAGGTTAGTCAGCTAGAACCTAGATATGGCCAGATTGTTTGTTGTAAATTATGCCGGGTCTAGCTTGATGTGTATAGCGCTAGACTACTGGAAACTGGAATAGAGTATCCAGTTGCCCTTGCCCTGTTGTATGTTGGAACCAAGAAATTCAGAGCAGGATGTGTTTCCAAACATTACGTTGTGTATAGTTCATCTGCATCAGAAGCCCGAATGGGTTTTTTTGCGCTTTCCTTGATTCATCTTCTCGTGGTGCCGTGGTGGTGGGTTCTCACCTGGACTGAGTGCAGCGTCCTAGGTGGCAAACCGGCCACTTGCGCACCTCACGAGCCGGGCGCCGTCCCACGTGTTCCCGGGCCCACGGCGACGGCCTGGATGGATCCTACGTGGCGCGCATCCACGGAGGCGGAATCGCCAGGTGGCACACACTTATCAGCAAACGAACGGCGGGAGGCGCACCACGTTCCGAGCTGGATGCGTTCTTATCCGCGCGATCCAACGGACCCGCCCATTCCCCTCTCGCTGCTGTTCTCCAGCTTCAAATCCAAATCTCTTTGCCAACACTGGTTCTCGCCAAATTTCGCTCCTTCTCGTTGCTCCTGTTCTCGCATCATACAGAGCTGCTCGCCCATTCCAGGTGGTGTCCCTGTTGATGCATCCATCAGCATCGTCAGTCCCCTCTGCTTGCTCGGTGGCCTTGAGCTGAGCTGCTGAGGCAGAGGAGCGAGGGAGCGAGGTCCAGGGAGGCAGGGACGGCAGGCTCGGCCGGCTAGCGATGCCGGACTCGGACAACGACTCCGGCGGGCCGAGCAACGCGGGCGGCGAGCTGTCGTCGCCCCGGGAGCAGGACCGGTTCCTGCCGATCGCCAACGTGAGCCGGATCATGAAGAAGGCGCTGCCGGCCAACGCCAAGATCAGCAAGGACGCCAAGGAGACGGTGCAGGAGTGCGTCTCCGAGTTCATCTCCTTCGTCACGGGGGAGGCCTCCGACAAGTGCCAGCGCGAGAAGCGCAAGACCATCAACGGCGACGACCTGCTCTGGGCCATGACCACGCTCGGCTTCGAGGACTACGTCGAGCCGCTCAAGCACTACCTCCACAAGTTCCGCGAGATCGAGGGCGAGAGGGCCGCCGCGTCCGCCGGCGCCTCGGGCTCCACCGCCCCGCAACAGCAGCAGCAGAAGCAGGGCGAGGTGCCGACAGGCGCCGCCAATGCCGGCGGGTACGCCGGGTACGGCGCGCCCGGCGCCGGCGGCATGATGATGATGATGGGGCAGCCCATGTACGGCTCGCCGCAGCCGCAGCAGCAGCAACAACAACATCAGCAGCATCACATGGCAATGGGAGGCAGAGGGGGTTTCGGCCATCAAGGCGGCGGCACTGGCGGCGACTCCTCGTCGTCGTCGGGGCTTGGCCGGCAAGACAGGGCGTGAGTTGCAATGATACGTTCAGAAACGCTGATACATAGAGTCGTCAGCCCATATATCACCTAATTGATGACACCGTTGTATGTTTGCTAATTAATTATTGCTGTAAATCTGAGGCTCCATTTCGAAACGGTGAACTCTTCCCGTTTCATACGAGAATTGAACTTGTTTTCAGTAATTCAGTTTGATATCTTGAGAGGTGGAAGCAGCTGCCAAGTGTTTTCAGGCATAGATGAACTGTGACTCGCCAAACTACAACAGGATATTTGCGTCACTTCCTTGTCACGGACATGGTCCTTGAAAACACCAAAAGTAGTGCTGTGTTTGAGCACCAGACGTCCAGACGTAGTGTATTCATTCATCAATCAACAGTGTGTTGCTGGTGTGTCTGACGAGAGATGAGATGACTGCTGGGATTAGGAGATCCACAGCGCGTTTACTACATGCAGCTATATACAAGTTGATCGACAGAGCGTTTAGGGCCCTCGCTCTCGCAGGTTGCAAATCAGGCTCCACTTTGAAAAGGGTGCAGACAGTGCCTATTTATTCGTTTAAAAAACAGTGAGTATCTACAGTAGTAAAATATATATATTTAAACCTTGTGTATATCTAGATACATAGAAAAACTTTATACCTAGAAAAGTCAGAAAAACCTATAAGGGCTCCTTTGGATCACATGATTTTTGAAGGAATTTTAGAGGAATATTGTTGGTGAAGAAAAGTTTCCTGTCCTATGGTTTGGCTGGCATGAATCACTACTACTATTCCATAGGATTTTCATAGGATTTTCTATCCTATGTGTTGATTCCATAGGATTTGTAACATCCACTCATACCTCTTGGAAAAATTCCTATGCACGAAGTACGAGGAGTTGAATGACTAAAATATATAGGAACACAGGAATTGCAAAACATAGGAATAGAAAAAATATAAGAACTTTACAGGAATGCAATTGCAAAACATAGGATCCAAAAACACAGAAAAACTATTTTAGGTAGGTATTTGGATGGCTATAGAAAATTCACAGGAATAAGAATGTCTAATCTCCCATGATGTGATGTGATGTGATGTTTGTCCTCTAGCTCTTTATTTCTCTGTGATACTTGTGATTTGGCTCTTGATATGCCTCGTTCCTACGCAAGCTAGAGAAATAAAGAAATAGGAGTGGATGTTTTTTCCTGTACTTTTCCTATGGAATGAGCTGTGAAGGAATGTTTCCTTTACATTTCCTATGGTTTAATCCTATGAGCCAAAGGGTGCTACAGTGTTGAATCCTATAGGAAAGGGAATCCTCCATTTCTCCTATAAAATTTCCGTGAACCAAAGGAGGCCTAATGTTCCATTATAGCTTGTCCTACCCAACCTCAGAGAGAAGAAACACATGCAAAGCATGCATTTGGTGTTATTTTTATTCAATTTTGATATTCCTGTAAAATGAATCCTTCATTTTTCCCTGTGACCCAACCAAACAACCTTTCACCCAACATTCCTACGTTTTACAATCCTCTATTTTACACATGCATCCCTATATTATTCCTACGTTTTTCCTATTCCTATGTTTTCCAATTCCTGCATTCCAAAGGAGCCCTAATTTCAAATGGATGCAGTAACATATATAGGAGAAGAAAGACGCTTTCTATTCCTATGTTTTCCAATTCCTGCATTTCAAAGGAGCCCTAATTTCAAATGGATACAGTAACATATATAGGAGAAGAAAGACTATGGGCATGTTCACTATAGCTTCGGGCTGCAACCGCTACCAAAGCTTTTTTTTATTATATGATACTATTTTTAATCCATGTCTCATATTCTAGTTTATATTTCTCCTCACATCCTCTTGCTATCTGGGATCATCACTTCATAGGCTCCTATGCCTGGCTTTTGCTTACATGAGAGCAAACCTCTCTCTCTCTCTCTCTCTCTCCCATTCTATTCTCTGCATCAACAAAAAATGTTGACTAGCTTGGCTATAAAACCATTATTATACTTGCTCTAATAGGTACTACTTAGAAGTCCTTATATTTTTTAGTAATATCTAACATGCATGTAGTCCTATAAAGTTTTGTTTGGATGGACTAGGACTAACTGTTAGTTGGTTATTAGCTAGAGTTAATTGTTAGTTGAGTAATAATTAGCTAGCTAAAAAATAGACCTGTGTTGTTTGGATTTGATAATACATAATAGTATTCTCACACAAAAACATTTTACGCCCCTTGGCCCCTAGAACACCCATAGTAGGGAGGGCGTTTTAGACTTTTTTCAAGATTGGTTGCTGTTGTTGGTCCCAATTAGCTAAGTTTGGCTAAATAGTGGCTAACGACTAGTTGTGGGCTTCCCTAATAAGTAGCCCATCTATTTGGATCCTTTAGGGGCTAAAAATTAGTTAGCTAGTTGTTAATCTCATGGATCCAAATAGGGCCTAAGTAATTCAGTGCTTCTTAGAGCAACTCCAACAAGAATCCTCATGTCGGTGTTTCGAGTTGCCACCAACAAGTAAATTTCTAATATTACACGTCTGGCTCGGATGGTGTACTAAGAGGATACGAGGTTTATACTGGTTTAGGCAGAATGTTCCTACGTCCAGTTTGTTGTTGCTGCTCGTGTTACTAGCACTGAAAGTTCATAGTAGGGGTTACAAATGGTCGAGAGAGGGACATGTCCCAAGTCTCTGGTGAGAGGAACGAATGGGTGCCGAGAGCTCGGTCGCTTCTCGGCTATGTGCTTATGTGTTCTAATCGGTTCGGAGTTCGAGTCCGAATCGGTGCGATCTGTTTCAATGCGATCGAGTCGAGTCGAGTCCCCTTTATGGGACGCCCTGCTTTCCCTTTTATAGGCAAGGGAAAGCACGGGTTACAGTCGAGGGAAAAGGGGAGAATGAGAAGGAGAAGTCCTCCAGGATCGTCGGGCTCTTCTTTTCCTTCACGCGGGTCCTGCCGACCCTGTAGACGTCAACAGAGACAGCTCCACATCATGGCCCTATCCGTCAATGGCGCCATGCGCAGGCGTCGTCTCTCGGTCTTGGAGTTCCACTCCGTCCTGGCGGATGTCATGGTGAACTAACACGCCTGTCAGTGCCCGCACGAGGGTTAGGCAGAACAGTACCGGTATGCCTGACGCTGTTCCTGATGTGAATCCCCAGGTATGGCCCGTCACGGCCACGGGTTATATCAGGGCGTGCCAGTCACCTCCCTGGTGTCAGAGCTTTGACTCAGGCCCATTCGCTTAGACCTGGAGTGGTTGGCGGCGGTATGGATCTCCGTCGGGTGAGACGGATCCCCTGGCCTCGGGGTCGGGCGAGGCAGAGTCCTCCCCCAGAGGCCGGGTGAGGCGGAGCCCAGACCCAAGGGTTGAGCGAGGCAGAGCCCGCGGCCTCAGGGTTGGGCGAGGCGGAGTCCTCCTCCAGAGGCCGTGCGAGGCAGAACCAGCCCTCATAGGTCGAGCGAGGCGGAGCGCAGACCCAAGGGTCGGGAGAGGCGGAGCCCGCGGCCTTGGGGTCGCGTGAGGTGGAATCCTCCCCCAGAGGCTGGGTGAGGCGGAACCAGCCCTCAGAGGTCAGGCGAGGCAGAGCGCAGACCCAAGGGGACAAGGCGGAGCGCAGACCTAAGGGTCGGGCGAGGCAGAGTCCTCCTCCGGAGGTCGGGCGAAACGGAACCAGCCCTTAGAGGTCGGGTGAGGCGGAGCCCGCAGTTTCAGAGGTCGGGCGAGGCGGAGTGCAGACCTAAGGGTCGGGCGAGGTGGAACCCGTGCCCTCGGGGTCAGGCAAGGCGGAGTCCTCCTCCAGAGGCCGGGCGAGGCAGAGTCCTCCTCCGGAGACCGGGTGAGGCAGAACCAGCCCTCAGAGGTCAGGCGAGGCGGAGCTTGTGCACCTGAGGGTCCGTTGGAGCTATAGTCGCGCCCTTGACTGCTCGGATGTATCAATGTTGATGGTTATTAGCTCCTCCTCTTTGGGTACCCTAGTATTGGTCCCAGACACCTCAAATCAAGGCTGATACTGTTGATTTGAGGTCCCCTACTCTTGAGAGTTTGTTTTCTTTGCATCTACTCCAACAATTGCCCTTAAATCAGGTCCTTTGGATCCATTCCAATAGACAATGTCAGATGGGATGTATTTGTCATTCGGCCATATCCACTGAGTTATGGGGGCGTGAGAGAGAGGAGGAGCACTAGAGATGGCATAGGGAGGGCGAGGAGTACCAAGGCACAGAGAGGGGAGCTGCGACAGGGTCGAGTGCATGGTCGCTAGGACAGGAGCCCACATTGAATGGGGCAATGGGCCTTGCCGGTACAGATGGGACGGGCGCATCAGCGCCCAGGCCAAGGGGCTCTGTGAAAGGACCTAAATGATGCCTAGAGGGGGTGGGGGGTAAATAGGCTATTTATAAAAATTAGACGTGCAAAAATACAATGTAATTGTGACTGGGCACTGCAGAACCGGCCTAGCCGGTTTGCCTGCTGCTTGTGTAGAACAGGCCTGGCCGGTTTGTTCGGGAATCCTGCAGCAAATATGTTAGATGTTAATTTTTGCCTCCTTTTCTCCCCCTCTGTAAATCCAAGTGGTGTGGGATATGTTTGGGACAAGTTTGCCTTGCGCAATGTGTCACTACAACCACAAACACAACAACCGAGTAGACATGAGCAAAGTACAAAATAGCGGGCAGATGGCGTCAAGAATGCGGTAGCACCCCATTGTTTACTCTCATTACCAAGTTAAGCCTCAAGTTTGCAACGTGGAACTTTGGCATAAGAACGGGCCGATATAGCGGGCGCAATTGCATGTAGCGGACCGCAATAGCGTGGGAGCAGTAACCCTAACCAGTGGCCTAGCCCACTATGAACGACTCACACCCCAACCCTAACTCAAACACCCCCACGCATCGGTTGTAGGCTCCATTCAGCGCCGTCGTCGCCACCCTTGGCCTCTAGGTTCGACGCCACCGCCGGTGTGCTGGCCGACCGTCGTCGAGTTGCCGTGCACCACGCCACCACGCCACCGCGGAGGTCACAAAAGGGAGGGACGCACTCTGCCCGAGCTCCTTCGGTCCTTCCCCATTCAGATCAACAGATCAAGTGCTCGAGTGGAACTCCCTGCGACAGCGCCTCTGGAGCTCTGGCAAGCTATCCAGCGTCCAACCCTTTGTGGAGTCCGCGTACTGGTAAGACCTTTTTTCAACAGAAAGTCATGCTGCATCAATGTCGTGTTACTTTCTTACTGACCTTTACAAGATTTTGCGATTTACTACAGATTACAGAACTTGCAAAATGTCGTCTGCTGCATCAACTGCACATACAAGCCAGTCAACATCAAGGAAGGATCTAGCTTGGGAGCATGCCTTACCTTTAACTGGAAAGGAAACCAAGAATCAAGTTGGATGCAAATACTGCAAAAATTACTTCAACGGTGGAATAACAAGGTTTAAGTATGTGAGACATCAGTTATTTGAGTGCAATTAAATGTCTATTTATACACATTATTCATGATATATGTACATAAAATTATGTGAAATTATTAGGTGCCGCTATTGGAACTTATCGTCCGCAATATCGCCCGCTATCCGCAATCCGCTACCTCGACGCCAATCCGCTACCAACCCACTATCCGCTATTTTTTACTTTGGACACGAGTGTGGCTCACAATATATGAAATAAATGCGATGAATAAAGAGAGTGAGCCAAACCAAACAGAGGAGATGCAACGATTTGTTTGATCGAAGTTCGGGCCTCACCAAAGTGAGTTGTACGTCTCTGTTGTGGAAGCCGGTGAGGATTGAACAAAGGTCAACTCGTGTTCGGGTCCAAAACGACCTCTTTCCACCTTTACACTAAGGAGTCTTGTTTCCTTTTTCAGCGGGAAGACTAGCCCTTACAAACTTTTGGCCGTGCACCACACTTGGTGACTCGCCGGTGACCACTAAGGCCATCTAGGAGCAAAGCTCCAAGAGTAACAAATGCTTCACATGAACTAGCTGTCACCACAAAATGCTCAAGGTTGCTCAACTCAGATTTTGCTCACACACAATCTCACAAAGGCTCAATTTGCTCTCCAATTCTATGGATGTGGCTAAGTGCACTCAAATCCCACAAAGGGTGAATTGGGAGCTCTCTATAGGCTTTGTTGGTTGGTATGGACGTGGAAAAGCTTCAGCAACCAGCCCAAGGCAGTGGGAGGGGGTTTAAATAGCAAAGCCCCAAAAACTAGCCATTGGGCTGTCCGGTCAGTTAAAACCAGACTGGCCAATTTGGGAACCGGCCGGGCCGGTTCTACAGCCCTACACACCTCCAAAAACTTGTTTTTCAGGATTTTCGATTTGGGTTTGTTTTGAGCACTTCTAGGTCACATCTAGTACATTGTGTTGCATCCCTCTTGATAGTACGACATACCTAAACTCAAGAAATAGAAATTCACAATTAATTCCCCTTGAGCTTGTCATCCTTTGAATAAATGCCGCTTCCACAATTTTGATCATTTGAGGGTTTTCAACACCATCCATGTATTGAGTGAGTTTCCTTGAGCTGTGACTTTGAGTTAATCAAATCATCTTATCAAGATTCCATATATCTACCAAAGTCACTCTTTCTCTTATTTGATCCTTCACATCAACATGACCTTCAAAGCTTGAAACTCAAGAAATAGAAATTCACAATTAATTCCCCTTGAGCTTGTCATCCTTTGAATAAATGACGCTTCCACAATTTTGATCATTTGAGGGTTTTCAACACCATCCATGTATTGAGTGAGTTTCCTTGAGCTGTGACTTTGAGTTAATCAAATCATTTGATCAAGATTCCATATATCTACCAAAGTCACTCTTTCTCTTATTTGATCCTTCACATCAACATGACCTTCAAAGCTTGATTAGTACCTCGACTAAATGCAAGTACTTTCTTCTTCACCCTTGCTAGGTTCTTCGACCACCAAGCCATCACTTGTCCTTCACCTTTGCTTAGTACCTCGAAACCTTTTCTTGCTATCTTCACCTTCTCAAGCCATCAAGTCACATCTTGCTTTTAATCAACAATTAAGCTCACAATATATCTATTTTATTTGTATTGATGTCTTCATCATTTTGATTGGTCAAGCTTCAAGAGTGAGACCATTCCATATGCAAACCTCTATATCTCATTTATAATTGATGCATATAAGCTTGTCAATTTATTTTGATAATATGCCTCGGACTCATTTCTCATTTGTATGCCATATGCTATATTTGAGCCCAAATATAATACAACACACTTAGGACTAAATACCTGTGAATATCTGCAAGTCTCATGAAACACATTAGTCCCTTAATCGTGTTGTCTTTCAATCCACCAAAACCCACTTAGAGGCTAGATGCACTTTCACTCTGCTAGGGGAGCCGCACCGGGGGAGGAGAATAGGGCGGCGACGTGGGAGAGAGTCAGGATGAAAAAAAACATGGAGGGTGAGTTGGTGCGGAGAATGGATTCTCATGAAGAAGTAGAGAGCTCCATATGTACCCCTGAGTGATTGGGATGAGGGGAAATATTTGGAGACTCCATAAAGTAAGGACTTAAGTTGGGACCATGTTGGATTAAGGTTTTTTTGCTTTGGTACAAAAAAAATGGATAAGGTCTTGATTAGGATCCCTATTAGAGATGCTCTTACTAGCTAGCTCCTACTAGCTAATGAAACCTCCCCCCCCCCTAAATTTTTCTTGTTTAATTTAGTGATCAGTAAACAAAATAATAAATTCTTTGTCGAAAGATATAAGTGGAAGGAATAAAGACAATACACTTTAGGGCATGTGCAATATAGCTGGCTCATTTGGTAATAGGTGTCAGATTAGATGTGGTTGAGGTAGCATTTGTTACCGTCGAATAGACAATGGCTAGGTCCATGATCGGAGATAAGGTGCTCCCACTGAGGCCTTGTTTGGATGCGTATGTATTTATCTCAATCCACGTGTGTTGAAATGGATTGGAGTGGAATTGAACTAAGTTCCATTCTATTATACTCCAACACATGTGGATTGAAGTGGATACACATACATCCAAACAAGGCCTAATATGGCCATATGGGTAAAAAATTCTTGCCCCACCTCTCCCCCTCACACAATGGCTGAAGATTGACAATTTTTTTTTAATTCTCGTATGATGCACCTTAGGCTTGAGGTTGATTTTAGAAAATCTTTGCTTGAGGTGCATTGCCACGATAACTAAGATGTATCATTGTTGTAGCATTAAATGCTTATATTCACCTTTTCTTTAACACTGTGGTTGCCCTTACCACGATACAACTATGTCTCTCCTCGTAAAGAAAAGGTAAAAGCCTTATAGAAATCAATAAAAATAAATAAATGAGGAGTTTTTGTTCAATCCGTTGGCACTTGGAAGTCTTGCTCTTTGGACGAGAGGAATCTGAATCCACATGTCCCGACTCCGAGGACTGTATGTGCATTTTGTTTTGCATGCCTTTCATAAATTTAAAATTCACATTTCTACTTCGCCTTTAAATTTGTAACATCCTAATGATAGCAGTGCGCCGGCAAATGCCAGTAGCTTCACACACACACACACACACGGGACATGCGCTGCCTGATTGAGGTGCAAAATGATGACATCTCACTGTCCCTATCATTTTCGTACGTTTTAGTAAGGGTGGAGTGCAGTTATGTATTTAGCAGGCTTAAATCTTGGTGTTATCTTGGGTGATGGATTAGTGGTTTGCAATTAGCTTTCGTTTAAGGCACAATTAAAGGCCAAAAGCACTGGGCTGCACGATACATGGAAATCGATCTCTAAGTCACTGCATCTAAGGCATTCCCCAATGTGTCACAGTAGCTCGCAGAAGCTATATATATGCTTGGAGAGAGAATGTAGTCCATGCTAAAAAAGAAGAGGAAGAGGAAATAAAGGTGAGGCATGATGAAAAGAAAAAATTTCTATGCAAACCACAAGTAGTGATAATTTATATTGTGTAAGTAGTAATCTCAATATTTTCTAGTATATATGGATCACTTTATTTGTACTAAAACCACTAAGGCCTTGTTGGTTTCAACCCTATACCATGGGGATTGGGGGGATGGAAGGGATTGAGGAGGATTTTCCCCATGAATTTGAAAGAAAACGAACATGGCCTAAGAGTGTTAGCCTCCATTAGTGGTGAGGGTGCTTTCCGCCCTTTTTGACATGTTTTTAGTTGCAAGCATAAAGAGTAAAGCAAGGCAGATTTAGAGCCAGCTTAAACACCTAGCTTAAGCTGATGAGAAGAGGTGAGCAATTCACTTATATTTTAACAATCTTATACTACTTAAAAGAAACATTTTTAGAGACAAATGTGTTTTTAGATACTACTCCTTCCGTCCTAGTTTATAGGTCGATTTAGATTTTCTAGATACGTAATAATTTTGGGAGAGAGAGTGATAGTAAAAATGCATTTTTAGTGATGATCAGATTCAATTTTTGTGGGCGGTTGTCGCAACATCATCTATCAAAAATAGAGCTCAAACTTGAATCATGCCATTTGTAGGTGGGTCATAGTATGGGTCTTTTGGCACGGCCTCAAGGTCGACTCGTCCTCCTCCCTTTGCTTCATGTTCCTCTCTCTTGGAAAATGTAGCGAGGCCGGCCGCCGGCGCCGTGTCTCATCAGGCAGATGGGCTGGGCTGCATGGGCAGCCCTGGCAACTCCCCAAGTCTCGCTCCGTGGGTGGGCGGCTCCACTTTCAGGCTTCAGCAATATATATTTTTCGTTCTTATAATTAGTCAACTGTTTATGGCTTGTTATCAGCTATCTTTTCTTAGTATTACTGCATAATTTTGTTTTGTATCTATTTCTTCTTTTTATTCATTACTTTCTATTCAGTTGTTTGCATGTCATACTTTACAGGACATCTTTTTCATTACAAGTTTGTAATTCAGATCTTCTGGGTTGCTATCTCGATTTCTGACTGTAGTAGAATTTCACTTTGGTTGATTTGCACGGCCATTCAGAAAAAGAAAGCCTGAAGATCGTTTTGCATAAAGTACATAAACTATTCCCCAATGTTTAAACCGTGGAAGTACCTGCCTCAGTATTACCACCTTGGATGTTACATACACACACCCTTCAAGACCTGCACTGTAGCATGCTAGAGATCTAGCTCTAGATGTACCTGCCTTAGTATTACCAACTCAGATGTTGCAAATAGTTACAATAGATTGAAGTGTTAGCACATCAAACATTAATCACATATTTTCTGCCACAAACTGTATGACTGTCAGATTATTAGTACTCGATGTCTTCCTAGCCTGGGTTAGAATATAGATTGGAATACATTTTATTCACCACGGGTTTATACTTTGGTTTATTCTCAGGCAGATTCCCGCAAGGAAGTGTTTATACTCAAGATGGAAACGCCAATCTGATATAGCATTTCACAGCTTAAGCATTTATTAGTCATGATGGCTTCCTATCTTGGATTAGTAGATTGTAATACATTTGGTTCATCATGGGTTCATAATTTGGTTATGCTCAGGCAGAATCTCAGAAAAAATGTTGACCAAATTATTTTAATCATAATCTTCAGTGTTTGCAATAAGAATATATGTTGCTCCTCTTAAGTATTGCAGGATCTTCTCACTGTACACAAATTGTGGTACCATTACATAATAAAATCATTCTTTTGGGGTAAGAATATGAGTGTACAGACTACGGAATTTGGAATACATAATCTGTGTCTTGATTAGGATCTATTAGGGTTAGGAAATTGGAAGTATGCAATTGATAAACAAACTGTGTAGAAAACCCTGGTGTATGTTCAGTTAAAGTCCTGAAAGTAATCCCCTACACTATCTGCTTGTTTCAGAATTTAAAAACCATGTTACCTGTATGAAACATGGCAATGTCAAAATTCTGGATATTTAGTGGTTCTCATATCCTTTTCATGATAAATTTGAAGAGCACATGTTGGTCTTTAGGTAATTACCATATCAAGATTCTATATATATGTTGGTCTCTAGGAAGAGTTCTTTGCCATGCATTGTCCTGCAGTCTTATATGGTGGTTTCTTGTTTTATAGGAATACGACTCCACTATTTACATTTCTGAAACGGAATGGCGTACAATTATTCACATTCATCTATCTTTGAAACATATGGTTCCTGTTTGATAGATGCATTTTTCTATTTTAACATGATTATCTAACGGAGCCACAAACAATTTAGTGTTGGTTGGGTACATACAGTTTTTTTTTTCTTTTCAGAATGGCATATATTAAAACTCTCCTTGCGATACTCCTCTCCCACATTCAGATCTTGCCATGCTACATGGTTAGAATTGGACTAGAAGGTAACACAGAGCCTGTTTGGTTCAGACCCTGAGAAAGTTACCTAGCTCAAGCAACAATCTCTAACGTCCGATTTTGATTGCTTGTGGTCGGATGGAGACATCTAGCAGGCAACTTCCCAGGGGCTCCAACAAAAGCAGGCCCACGGTATTTCAACAGCTGTTATCCAATCTGTGCAATCCATTGGATGCCTAATCTGTAATCTCTTTTCATATGCCTGAATGCATGGTTTATTTGGCCGGTTCACCCTGCATGTTTACTTACAGGGGAATTCCTATGAAGATGTAAAAAAATGTAGTGGTTGCTCCGGCATATCAATTTATCCTACTATGTCCTGAACTGGAGTATCGTTTATGATTGAAATATGAGAAATACTCAAGCACAGTTGCCTAATAATCTGCATATTCGTCAGTCGACGGGCTCACAAGAAGATGAACGATTGACTAATTAACTCCAACGCTGTGCCCAGCCAGGCACCGGCCGGCCGGTGATCTCTCCCAGCCAGCCAGGCACCGCGTGCCGGTCCACTGACGCCGCTAGATAGCTCAGGGGCGCTTGCACATCGGGGGTTCCTGTGCGGTGCAGTCCAGGGCGCACAGGCAGGTAGGTATAGCCAGGTCAAGCAAGCAAGAAAGGGCCGGCGGCCCGGCGCGCGGGTCAGCAAGCGATGCTTTTGCGGCTGCAGTTGCACACTTATACGACGAGGCAGGACGGCACCAAGGGCTGGCTAGCTCGGGGCACTAGGCGGAGCAAGAGGTTGAAGATGACTGAAGCTTATGCAAAATCTCAGGCAACTGCCGTGGAGACACACCTTTGAGAGAGAGAGAGAGAGAGAGAGATTTGATGAGATAGTCCATGGCCCAACTGATTTTTTGTATCCAAATTAAATGAATTAGTGCAGTGTGCGTACTCACGATCTCAGTGTTTTTGATTGGTGTTACACGGATTAAAATTTGTGACAGCCGGAGCCAAACATAAAAAGTTTGAACAAATTAAAGACATGCACCATCACATCTCATGTAGTAGGTACAGGATTCAAGAAGCAACAAAATCCTAGGATGAGGCTTTGCAGTCCAGCAGCCTTTACAAAAAGAAAAAAGAAACCTAAAGAAGTCTGTTTTTGTTGTTTGTTGGGTCCCAAAACTGTTGTCAGGTCTCAGGTGTGAGATGCGGCGAGCTCAGGCCGGAAGCTGCAGGCGCAGGCAGATGAGGCTCGATGCGGCGTTCAACCCGCTGTGGTCGCAGCGCGAAGATTTGGGCTGCTGCCTCTGTCTGACCAGCGGCTCCAGCCCGAGCGTGAGCTCCAGCCCAACCTCCTCTTCCTCGTCGACGTCGTCCTGATCAGCCTTCTGGCTGCTGCTGACTGGCGGCGCATGGCTCTGCGGCTCGGGCTCGGCTTGGCTCACGTGGGAGTGGGAGTGGGACGCCGCCTCCACGTCGGTGTCCTCCGACCCCTGCTGCGCCTGCAGCTGCCGGTCGTGGTCGTGGCTGCCGGCGGACTCCTCGTCGTGCCCGTGCTCGTGCTCAACGACCACCGGCACCTGCTCCAGCTCCTCCTCCGCCTCTTCCTGTGGTCTTCGCCTCAAAGGATCGTTGTTGTTGTCGGGCGACGCGCGCTTGTTGCTGCTGGGCTTGGAGGAGGTGGAGGACGAAGCGGCGCGCTTGCGTCCGCGGCCGCCGCCGCGCGCGACGCGGAGAAGGTCGGCCGCTGCGGCGGCGTCGGGATCCTTAGCGACATGGCGGATATCGTACCGGCGACCTCCGAGCAGCTGCGGCGGGGCCTCTGACGACGCGGCGTCGACCTGCACGACGACGGGGTCGCCCTTGAGCACGGCCTCGACGGCGGCCTGGCACGCCTGCCACTGGCCCGACCAGAGCAGGCCGACGGAGCCGTAGACCGGGTTGACCATGCGCCCGCACGCCTCGTAGAGCAGGGAGCGGAACACCGCGGGGCGGAGGTGGTCCTGGCCGGCGGGCGGCGCGGCCAGCAGGTTGAGCAGCCCCGCGCGGCCGTAGAACTTGGCGAGGAAGACGGTGGCGTTGGCCTGCGCCTCGGGCGACTTGATCCACCCCAGGCACGGGCGGATGGTGCACGCGTCGCTGCAGCCCTTGCGCAGGACGCGGCAGCCGTTGCAGCTCATCCGCATGTCTCTCGTCTCCTCTCTTCTTCCGATCCGATCGTCGGCCTGATGATGATGAGCTTGGTTGGAACTTGGAGGTGAGGACGTAGGCGATCGAGGTGGTTGGTTGGAGTTGGAATGGTGCTGGTGCTGGTGCTGGTGCCGTGATGCGGGTGATGATGGAGCGCGGCGGAGGGGGGGACGGTGTGCTGTTTTATAATAAGCGAGCGCACCGGCACAGCGCGGCGCGGAGACTGGAGGAGCAGTGGCCAGTGGGCTGGCTTGGGCGCCTGCGGTTTCGGAAAGGTAGGGGAAGGCGGATTCGGCGCCGCGGGACGAAGTGGATTTCAGGATTTGGATGGACTGCTAGGGAGCTAGCGTCATCGCGGGCCCCGCCGCGTGCTTACCGGGTGCGGGTGCTCTCTCCAGTCTCCAGTTTACAAGAAGCCGCGTCCGAGGTTCACGTGGATTCTACTGGGGGGTGGGGTCGCTAATGTAGGATGCGTTGGGCTGCTATTATAAGTCAGCTTAGGCTATCTCTAATAATAACGTCTAAAATATAAGATCTATTTATTCTTTGGGTAATGCTCTAGTCCAAAGGTTAAATACCTATTCGACATCTTCTTCAATAACAAGATCTAAAGAGAATCTTTTCTGCAAATGGGTTTTCAGGAGAGAGAATGTCCATATTTGGGTTGTGCCTCTCAGGTAAACTAAGATAGGTCTCCCGTATAGATACTCTGTTGGATGTTGATTTTGGGTCTCTTGCTACCCATTTTGGGTTTAGGTGCCCATATGGTTCCTTGTTGGAGACAGTCTTATCAGTCATGGTACAATATTTTTCTCTCCTAACAAATCAGCCGTACAAATCAGCACAAGCGGCTTATAGACCAGCCGAACAGAGCCGTAAACTCTGGCGACCGGGGGTTTTATTCCGGGGAGATACTTACGCCTTGTTTAAATCCAGAGTGTAAAGTTTCAGGGTGTCATATGGGGTGTTCGGATACTAATAAAAAAACAAATTACAGAATTCGTCAGTAATCCACGAGATGAATTTGTTAAGCCTAATTAACCCGTTATTAGCACATATGTTACTGTAGCAACACGCTGTCAAATCATAGACTAATTAGGCTTAAAAGATTCGTCTCGCAAATTAGTCGCAAATTGTGCAATTAATTATTTTTTAGTCTATATTTAATATTCCCTGCATGTATCCGAACATTCAATGAGATATAGAGTAAACTTTAGAAGAACTAAACACGGCCTTATTCCGATAGTATACCATACTTGTACCGGTACTTCTTCCGGTATATATACATGTGCACGGCTAGATTTGAAAAGTTAAAACTTTCAACTGTGACTAGCAAACTTAAGTAAATTATACTTACTCCCTCCATCCTATAATAAGTGCGCTTTTAGAATTCAAAATAAAATCATTTTTACAAATAAGACAAACTAACTCAATGTCTTTTTCTACTTTCTCTTTTCTAAAGTGCAATGATTATATTTTTGTATAGGTATATATATATATATATATATATATATATATATATATATATATATATATATATATATAATTTCTCATTTGCATTGAGTTTTTCACTAAAGACCTAGAAGTGCATTTATTTTGAGAGGAAGAGAGTATTATATAATAAGCAAATGAATTATTATATATATCTATGGTTAAATTAAGGAAGAGTAGATTTAGAACAAGTCTAAAATGACTTGCTAACCAAGTCGGTGAACACAATTACACAAAGGCCGGTTTCCTAAGGTCCTGTGGCACAACCTGACAGGGGGATGTCTTTGACAAGTCCATGTGTGCGGCACGAAGTCCAGTAAAGACGGACTCAGGCAAGCTGTAGGTAATCAACAGCGACAATCCTCGACTCACTCTGAAACAATCGACTACATACTCAATCAGTACTACGACAGTACAGTCTATTGGATTGGATGACTCAGCACTCAACAGCACTTGTAAGAAAGAAAGAAAGAAAAAGGAAAAAAAAACGGGTGGAACCCACGGGAGGACGGAGCAGGAGCTGGAGCTGCTGAATGTCTGGCGTGGCGGGCGGCAGAAGAATCCAAAAGGCAGGGGAAGGGAGGGGCGCCCACAGCTGCAGCGCGTGGCCTCCACGTCCGGTCCACCTCCTGCCCGTGGCGTGGCCCGTGGGCAGCCAGCCGCGCCCACCAAAAGTATCGGAGCCTGCCAAAACGCAAAAGGAAACCAGCCCAGGCGATTGGAGCTCGGAGGGCTCCCGGTTTTGTGGAAATCCTACAGCGACGGCCCCTGTTTCCGCTGCCTCTGTGGGCGGGAGCCAATACCGTGGGCGGCCTCTGGATTTGGCGTTGGCCCCTGAATTTCCCACCCCGGCCGCCGGCCACCCCGCACGCACGTTGTCCAGCTGCCGGAGGGGAGAACCCCACGTGGCCACGCGTGTCCTCCATGGTTTTCGGCTCTTGAGGCCCCCCGCCGAGCGGATTTTTTAAATTTTAACCTTTTTTTAATATAATTTTAAATCTAACACCATCGTTTTTTTTTAACTAATACTTTTGACCGCGCCTATTGCCTCGAGCGACGCGTCAAATGCTGTCTTGCGCCATGCATGCGTGGTGGCGCGGCAGAAATGAGCGACGTGCGACAATCAAATCGCCGATCACGGCGTGGCGGGGCTGCTGCCGCCACCACCGATCTTGGCGTGGCAGTGCCGCGCCATCTATCACGGCGCGCGCGGCAGGGATCGACTTGAATGCACAACACCACTGAAACAACAGTAGAAGCAGCCTGCACGCAAGCTACGAACGACGATGGCCTGTCGCTATCGGAGACAAAGACCATCGTATCGACCTTGACGCCATCGTACCTTTTGGTTTTTTATCCATCCGCTTTTTTATCGTCAGTAGGGTGAGGTCATGGTGAGGACGCTAAAGCGGCAAGGTACTGCAGCATGCGTCACATTAGTACTAGTTTATTTGTTTTTTTCTCCATTCTCAAATCAGTGAATCATCTCTTAAAGCCAAATGTCACTAAGTTGCTAGCTAGATTAAATAAATGTAATATTATCTCATCCATTTAGACATTTAGCATTTGCCCCAGACGAAGAGGTAAAAACAATTGCTAGTCTTTTTATACCCATAACGAGGAGCTTTATAAACTTTTATATATTTTTGTCAACCTATGGCTCGGCGGATTGGCCCCTCTATATATGGATCCTGGCTCCGTTCCTGACAAGAAGCTATGCCAAATTAACTATAAATATGACAAATAATATATCAGCTTCTAGACAAAAAAAACGTGTACTCTCTTTGTCCAAAAAAATACAATTGTAGCTTTGAACCTGTTTTTTTTTTGAGGGAGTAGAGACGATGAGCAAATAATGCACAATGCAAGCAAGCAAGCACACAATACATCATCATCCACTGCGTCAACGCACGTCAACTGCCGGACGTATGGTCATCAAATGGCATCGACAGAGTTTCCAGTGTTCACGCGGTCTCCTGTGCCTCCCTGTTCACAGTGAGAATGCCATAAAATTATATCGTACAAAACAAGACCTTTTTAGTTATATCCTCCAAAACAAGACCTTTTTAGTTTCTCCCCTAAAGTTACTCTTTATCTCATCAAATATTTGGACCACTGCACGGCTCCCAGCTGGCACGTCGTCTCATAGCGTAGTAGTACCTGCTGCCTACTAGTACGCTGCTTGCATTGTCATTCTGCTCGATGGGTGACTGATGAAGTGATGATGATAATATATGTATTATTATACTCTCTCTCAAGCATTTCTGTACGAAATAGGTACTGTTTATATTACTCTAGTGGTGACAGTATACCTCTGTTAAAAAAAATGTAACTATGCCTTGCATACCAATTAAATTAGTTCACATTTTACTAAGTTTCTAATGAATGTTACATGGCTTGGGCGCATGGACTGGCCTGCATGCCTGTGCCGCTTCCCTCTCTACTCTACTCCCTCCGATTCTTGATAAAAAATGGCTGCAAGCACTGCACATCCTGTGCCAGCATTTTCCTAATGTGCATTGATTGTAGACCATGGTGATTGTAGACCACGCCAGCACCGCTCTTCCAGACGTGTAGTGCCGCAGACCAAGTAGCCGGCTCCTATGCCGTAGGCATGGCAGCACAGCATGCGATTGCCGGCTCCGGCCACATCCTCTCTCTTCGGGTGGCGAGCCCTCCATTTTAAAAAAGCTAGCCCTGTGGTCAAAGCCTGTCCAATTACTCTACATGCCTACAGCTAACAAGTCCGGCCGGCGTAGGAAGTGACCGCGACACTGTGCAGGGTTAAATAGTAGGAAGCCGGCGTAGGAAGCTAGCTCTGCGGCTGTGCGGTCAAAGCCTGTCCAAATGTAAATATTTTTTTAAAAAAGGGTTAAATAGTAAAAAATTAGGCAGCAAACACAGCGTCAGGGTGGACACCGCCACAGCACTAGGCACGAGCTGGTGGATGTGTACTGTAGACCTCATAGACAGAGCCATGCGGCGTCGACAGAAATGACAGTGGCCATGGAGACTCACTTTCCTAAAAAGTTGTGAATTTTTTCATAAATCAAATATACAAAAACGATCATGGATATTTTGAGAAAAATGTGTTGTACTAATTTACCGTCAGTACCTTTTGGAATTTAAACAAGCCTAAGATTTGGGAGGGTGACGTGACGCGGCGGCAAACATCATCATCACTGCGTGCTTTTCAGGCCGGTCAGCGAGGCCGCACAGAGCAACCAAGGGGTCTCTTTCACAGTCCATTCAAGTCGATCCCTGCCGCGCCAAGATCGATGGCGCGGCGCAGCCCGCCACGATCGGTGTCGGGGCGTGCCGATCGATCGTCGCCACGTCGTTTCGATTTCGCCGCCACTATGCATATGGCGCCACGGTAGCATTTGGCCGCGCCATGGCAATAGGCGCGGCCAAAAGTGTTAGTTTAAAAAAAAATCGACGGTGTTAGATTTAAAATTATATTAAAAAAAGGTTAAAATTAAAAAAAAATCGGCGCGCGCGTGGTGGGACCTTCCCTCAGTTCGGTCAGCGCTATGCCTACGGCCTACCCGCACGATTTGGATCGATCGCCGGCGGGTGAGGCCATGCACGTAGGGATTCGTCACTTCTTTTCTCTTGGGCTTGGACCTTGGAAAATAAAAAATAAAGTTCGTTTTTATTTGGGCCTGGCTCTCTCGCGATGCGAGGTCTCAATCCCGATTCTTCCCTCGCTCACCACCACCCGCACCTTCACCTCCACCGTCCTGATCGCCAAATCACGCTAAGAGCTCCACAACACCCTATCATTTGGCACCCCTTGTGCCCGTCCCGCCGCGGCGGAGACAAGGACAAGGGGGCGGCAGCGGCCTTGGAGTGGGGGCCGTTGCGGTTGCGGCGAGACTTGCGACCCGGTGGCGGGGAGCTGGGGAGGATGACACCGGCTTGAGGTCCGAGGAGTTTGACGCTGCGACGGCGGTGATAGTAGCGAGGTGCGAGGAGGATGGTGCGGGTGTGGTGATGGTTGTGGTTGTTGTCGAGGGAGGTAGGTACCGGCGGCTTCTACTTGCCACCGCGCTTGCCCTTGCGCTTGCCACCAGAGGCGTGGCCATGGCTGTGTCCACCGAGGCGAGCAAGGGTTTCACCTCGACGCTGGCGGAGGTGGCAGATAGAAGGAGCGAGACCGGGAACCGCCCACACCCGAGCAGTGGAGACGAAGGTTGCCGTGGAGGGCGGCGGCGTGAGCAGCCATGAAACGACTTGTGTGTTCGACCTGCTTGTAAAAATGTCTCAAATAAGAGATGAGAAAATAGATGGGTGGTAACTATACCAAATGCTAGTTCAAGGTGACCGCTACCGTAGTACGTGCAGGCAAACAAACAAAATCCATATCTAGCCTGGCTCTGCACGGAAACGGATTTTACAAAGTTAGGATTTATTTCCTTTCTGCTGAATGATACATATATATACATGCATACTTTTTAAATATAAAATATTCTACTTGCTACGTTCGCTATTATAGTATTATTACTAGGGTCACCACCCGCAAAAGAAAAAGTATTACTAGGGTCAGGTTGATTTTTCAGCCCTTACAATGCGGCAGTCAAGACTAGTGTGCATTTTGCTAAGTATGCTTGACTTTGTCACCATTATATGCTTGATGGTTTTTAAAATTGCAGGTTACCTTAAAGATTTGGATTTCTATAATAATTTATTTGTTATGATCTTACATGATATTTTGTTTCGATGATCTTACACTACAATAAAAACGCAGATAATTTTATTTTTTTTACCTCTTCATCATGGGATTAGTCTTTCCATTGGAGCGTGGTTATAGTTTCGTATTTTGGGCATTGCCAATGGCCATCCGTTGTTGACTGGCACCGTCGACAGATGGCTCCAGGGAGATCTGAGGGAGACACACACCCGTCGGTCGGTCCTCTCTTTGCGCTGCCAACAACGGGCATGACCTGGGTAGCGCAGCAGTTTGCGCGAGAAGCCAGCCACTGACATCTGCACACCTCGTAGCCGGCCGGCGGCGACCATATTCCCAACGGCTCCCATTTCCGTAGTTTCTTCCCTGCAACTTGGAATGGAATTATCCGGTGAAACCCGAACCCAGCCACGATTCGCCACCTGATTTCATTTGTCCATCGTTGGTGGATGACTAGATTGCAGATGACCCTGATTTCATTTGTCTATCGTTGGTGGATGACTAGATTGCAGATGACCCGGGTCCAGCCATGGAAATCTTGAGAGCTAGTTGGCCACTTGCCGGGGCAAATTTTAATCCATGGGCAGGGGCCAGGGCCCGGAGACGCGGTTACACACTAACACACCCCTTGCCTGCTGTCCGGCGCTTCCATGGTTCGAACTTCGAAGGAAAAGTCCATTTGATCTTTCTTATCTTAGTTATAATATATTGCCTTAGATTGATTATATGCTTCCTCAGCTATAAAGACTAACACCCTTACTCCTTCCACCATGGTTGCTTAATTATTCATGTGGCTAGAACTAAACCTCTCGTAATGTTTCTTGCTTGTTTGGTGCGTTTGGTTAGGAAGATTTGAACCATTACCTCTGCTAGGGACGACCACTACTTGTTGATCACTTTGGCTTAGCAGAAGTGATTGTCCTTTAAAAAGAAAAAAAAATTCTTCTATGCATATGTTATCTACTCGATCCACAAGCTATATACTTAGCCTATTCTGCATAAGCCATCTTTACAAACTTAGTTGTGATAGCCTCGCAACAGTACTTGACGTAGGTGGCCTAAGAGCAATTGGGCATCTAATGCAGGGTCCCTACATCGGGTGCTTCCCCCATTTTTCTTAGCCCAACTTTATTTTTTGCTCTCACTCCAACAGCAGCACCATATTTGGCCCCCAAAATCATTCAAGTAGACAATGACAAATGGGACCAGCTCGTCATTCTCTCTTCCTTTCTTCTTTCTATCCGCCGTTTATCTCTCATCTACAATCATCTCTCTCCTATCTCTTCGTGCAGGGGGACGCTGGGAGGACCGAGAGGAGCTCCGGGCGGGCAGGAGCTGCGTCGGGCAGGGGCCGCACCGGGGGGACTCCCACCGGACAGGGCCGCGCCAGGAGGAACTCCACCGGGCAGGGGTGGCACCGGGGAGAGCTCACGCCTCCTCGTCGGGGCCAGCAGACTACGAGGGCGAAGGCCGACGTAGAGAAGCTGCGAGCACCGGGCATAGCGAGCACTGGTGAGACGGCGCCGCTGGAGCCGAGAGGCACCACGACAGCCCAATGCGGATCGATGGATCCCGCCACAGGGGCCGCGCGTAGAGCTGGTGCCGGGTGGAAGGAGAGGAGAGGGCAGAGGAGGGTCGCCACGTTGGGGGAGGAGGGTCACCGGAGTGAAGGAGGTTGCCGGAGTGGAGGAGGTCGTCGGAGCGGAGGGAGTTCCTGCGAGCGTGCGTCGAAGCCGCAGGATGGGGGCGGGGGGTTGGGCTAACATGAATGGGCTCTGGAGGGAGGATTTGGGTGGACAACCAAATATGGGGTCTGTAGTAGGACCCTACTGGAGTGATGTTTTTGGTCAGGGCACCCATATTTAACTATAGGGGCTTAAATAGGGGCCCTGCTGAAGTTGCTTTAAGATATTTTCTCTTGTAAATATGAGTGGCAATCAGTTCACACATTGATAGTCACAATGTTCCAAGGCAACTGAGTGCACAAACTGCAAATATAAACGCCACAATGTTCCAAACAAACATAAAAGAAATAGACGTACAGTCTGTAAACGTTCCATAATAAACAATGTGCCGACAGAAGAAACGATCAGTTTAGTCGATAGAATTTGGGCTAACTTATCATCCTAGCTTATCAGTCATAATATAGTGTTTTTTTTTCACAACAAATCAACGAATAGTATGTTTCAACCTGGTTTTTGAGCGAAACAAACAGGGCCTGCACATCCATCTTCTTGAGCCACCAGGTTTCCGATCCATTATCACACGGTACCAGGGTCGACGACTTCTCTTCTGCCATCTTCAGTTATCTTTAACTTCATTCGCTCCTTGGCCTCCGTAACCAAGTTCCTCAATAATATTTTTTCTCATTCCTAACTTCGTAGGCAGACCATTTTTTTAAGGCCTCCAAGGCAGATGTCCTACCCATCTCACGTGCATATTTATGTGCATCATCCACCAACTTTGATCGCTCATCTTCTGTAAACATGTGAAAAAAACGGTTCAGCACATGAGTGACAAAAGTCTCCATGTCGGAAAACTCATTTACAGAAGTATGATGTACCTACCTCGTGATAATCACCAACTTCTTCAGGGCAAAATATCACCTTCAGGCCTTGTTTAGATCACCTCCAAATTCCAAGTTTTTTCACTCTCTCTTCATCACATCAATTTTTAGACGCATGCATGGAGCATTAAATATAGATAAAAAAAAACTAATTACACAGTTTGGTTGTAAATCACGAGATGGATCTTTTGAGCCTAGTTAGTCCATGATCAGACAAAGTTTGTCAAATACAAACGAAACGTGCTACAGTGTCCATGTTGTAAAAATTTGCAATCTAAACAAGGGCTCAGAGTAGTTGCAAGTTTCAAGGAATTCCAATCATCAGTGTCAATGCCAGACACATCTTTAATGCGGCGAGAAAGAACGATCGGGAGTGTTCGGTTCTTTAGTCGTTCCTAAAATTCATGTCACATCGAATATTTAGATGTTAATAAGAGTATTAAATATAGATTAATTATAAAACCAATTATATAGATGGAGGCTAATTTTCGAGATGAATTTTTAAGCCTAATTAATATGTTATTAGCACATATTTACTGTAGCACCATATTATCAAATCATGGACTAATTAGGCTTAAAAGATTCGTCTCGTAAATTAGTCACAAGTTATGTAATTAGTTTTATAATTAATCTATATTTAATACTCCATGCATATGTCAAACATTCGATGTGACATGAATTTTAGAATTCTGAAAATAAACAGACAGAACAATCATGACCATACTTCTTCTCTAAACGTCAGGCTAGTTTAGTTGGTTAAATTTTCCAAATTGTTTTACTCACCATTTCATTTTTATTTGACAATTAGTGTTCAATCAAAACTAATTAGGTTCAGGACGTTAAATTCGTAATTTCCAACCAAACTCATCAATTAGTTTTTCCTCCTTTAATGCAGCTGTGACTGTGATGATTTGATGTGATGGCTACTATAGCACTTTTTGGAAAAAGTTTTTTTGAATTAAACAAGGTCTCACACTCAAACAACGCGCATGCCGTCATCATAATCTGCTCGTTGACCTAGATACAAATAGCATTGCTTCATCATTACTTCAACTTGAAACAAAATATTGGATCCAAAACATTAGCTCACGGAAATGAATAAAATAAAATAACAGACAGAAGTGATCATGAAGCGTAACACTAAGGTCTTGTTTTCAATTTATTTTTATTCATCTCTTCATCAACATCAAATCTTTGGACACATGCCGTGGATGTATTAAATGTAGATAAAAAAATAACTAATTACAGGTTTGATTGTAAATTACGAGCGCTGAATCTTTTGAGCCTAATTAGGTTCATGATTGGACAATAATTGTTAATCTGATAAAGAAAAAACAAGCATGTCCTTGATAAAAGGAACAAGTAATCAAATCTAAAACATGGCCTAAATCAGAAGAAGAAGCTAATTCATTACAGAAAGCATTCCATCTAGTTTTACTCACCATTTCTGGTTCAACATCATCAAAACCATTACGGCTCAGGACGTTTTTCAGTCCATGACTCATCGGGAGGCGGTCCTCCTTAGTCAGCTGTGACTGTGATGTTTCTCCAGGCACTAAACGGTGCATGAGATTCTGCAGGCCCCACATTGCCTCCATCACATTTTCACCACACAAGAGGGTATTCCCTGAAAGAAATCATAGGGCGAAAAATGGCGCTCAAAGTTGTCCAGGCCGGGTTCTAACCATGTACGTAAGGAGTTTGGACTCACCATGGTGTTTTCAACGATTATTTTATATTCATGCTTTCCAACAGCCAATTTCTGTCCATGCCGTCGATGCCTTAAGATCATATTCTTAAGGCTTTCACTAACACCAGTAGAGGAGTTAATGGCGCTGAACTTGTCATCAAAAGTTCGAAATTCTCTCAGAAAAGCAATCTGATAAAGAAACAAACAAGCATGTCCTTGATAAAAAAGGAACAAGCAATCAAATAGTATAACATGTCTCAATCAGAAGAAGGGGCCAATTCAGTACTTGTATTGCAATTGTAAATGATTTAGTCCAAATTCAAGTTAGTACTCCTTTCGTCCCTAAATAACTATCGTTTTTTGTTTCCGTGCCATAAATTTGACTGGATTTGTAGAAAATACGTGTAACATTTGTATCCCCAAATAAATTTATCATGAAAATAGATTCGACGATCCATCTAATGGTATTAATTTTGTATCATAAATAATAATATATTTTTATATATATTTAATCAAAGTTATTTCTCAGAAAGCATGTGTCAAGGTACTATGAAGCATTTTAAAATGAGAACAGTGTAGAAAGTAGCCCAAAATCAAGGCTCAGGTCTGTTTGGCGGAGCTCTCAGAACATCACTTCTAATTAAGGGAGCTCTACCAAAACAGATCCTCAATCATCTATAGCTCTCTAGAGATAGGATGCTCTATCACAATGTTTCTTTTAAGATTATTAGTTGGACGGCAAGAGCAACCTAATAAGGAAATAACAATCAGAATAGAAGGAAAGAAGGGGGGCACTAACTTGTCTCGCCCTAGCGTACACAGCACAGTTCACCCAGAGATTCTGGAGAAGACAAGGACATAAAAGTTAGGCAGATGACATAACAAGAGAGCAAACACAAGAGCAAAGGAAAAAAATGCACCTCCATGGCATGTGGTTCACATAGATAGATACCAACAAACGAGAAAAGTGCAAAGCCAGAGGCGGGCGTCTCAAACAGCAGCAAGATCATCCCATAATTGCCCAGATCGGCAGCTGCAATGCAATGCAACACGAAGTCAAAATACATCAGCAAGCAGGACTACCATACCTGCGTACCAGGGGGGGAAACGTATTTTCAACTTGGATGGTGGGATGGATCACGTCGGACGACGAGTAGCTCACCTATGGAATTGACGATGTCGGCAGACAGCTCCGGGATCTTCAGACTTGTTGGGATTGCAGCGTCGGGAGGCTGCATGCGCCAACCATCGATGCCCAGCAACCTGTTTGCCCCATCGGAGGAGGACATGGACCGAGACGACTCTTGCTCCGTTGCTCTCGGCCCTGTGGCGCCATCGTCGGATAACGATGGGGAACAGGAGCCATATTTGTGTCCGACTGTTCGTCCTCGCTCCCGGCTCCGCTCCATCGCCGGATGATGGGGACGAGGCAACATCACTGCCGCTTCATCGCTCCATCGCCGTGGCCCTATCGCCGGAGGAGGATGCGTCTCGCTCTCGCTTCGTCGCTCCATAAGCTCAGGATGGGGAGCAAGAGCGCCGCGCCGCGGGATCGGGGGATTGCATGCAAGGGCAACAGATTAATATGTAGTAGAGCTGTCGCCGTATCAGGTGACAGATCGAGCCCAACAGATTAATGGACCGGGCCGGCAGAAGCAAACCTGAGTTACATACAAAGCGGTCACAGAGACCAGACCGATAAACAGAGTTTGGCTTTGCCAAGAACAAATCAGCCACCTTGTTCGACTTGTAGTGGCCTACGACTCTGTCACTAACAATAACAGATCATCAGAGGCGAGGATAATATGTCCGTTCATCGGCAGCGTACGTCTTCGTTGTTGGACGGGTAGCAGCATCAGTGGCTCGTTGCACAGGCCCAGAACAGGCCTCCATGCGCGGCCCCCTGAGCTCAGCGCGCAAGGGCTCTGGCGTCCGTGCTGCTGGAATTAGATGAGAGCACGGGTGGCCCTAGAATTTCCCTGGGACTCGGTCCAGTCCATGGCTTGCATGGATCGATTTGCACTAAAATAAAATTATAAAACTTTTCCATTGTGCGACTGGGCTGAAACTCTGACATGTTGGCAGGCCCGCCACGGGATGAGAGCCGCTAGAGGGTAGCGGCCTAGAGTGCGGCATGCACATAATAGTCTGTTCATGCTCCATTCATCGTCCCACAGCTGGTTAGGTAGTCTTTCGAGCCTTTGCTCGTCATTGAACTCCTTGTCGTGTGCTTCTTATCTTATCTTGCAAAGTAATGTCTCGACACTATTTGCCAATAAGTGACGCGTTGTACAAATATTGTTGTCATGTGTGAGAAGCATATGGCAAGGAGTTCAATAACGAGCAAAGGCTCGGAAGCCTATCCACAAGCCACGTGACGAAAAGAGTGTGATCCAAGAAGTTGTTTTAGACCGAGACTGTAGTTACTAGGGCACCAAACTCCTCAACCATGTCTAGACTCATCTAGCGATACAAAGTCAAGATATATAATTCCCCATGTCGGGAACCGTGACGCCTTAAAGAGGGGGTGAATTAGCCAACTTAAAAATCTACTCTAAACTATGGCCTCTAATTCCACCTTAGCAAAACCTTTGCAAGAAAGTAATCTATCTAAATGTGTAATTACGGTTTTACAAATATGTTGCTATCTTTACCGCAAAAAAGTCTTGCAACCTAGATTCCAACCCTATCAACTAAGCTGGAAAGTAAAGCACACAACCTAGGTAACAATGTAAATGCGGAAGGTAAAGATAAGGTAGAGATGTAAACTCTCGTCGACGACTCCGGTATTTTTACCGAGGTATCGAGAAGCGCTCAAGCTTTCCCCTATCCCTCGTTGGAGCCCCTCGCAAGGAATCCCTCGCAAGGGCCAAACTCCTAGTTGGGTAATTTCGTGGATAGCCCGGGCCTTCCCCACGTGCAAGTGGGTCTCCGGTGTGCCATCCGGCAAGCCTCTCCCGGACCGCTCCCCGCCGTCTTCACTATCAAGCTTCTGGCCAAAATGCCGCGGGCCTTATCCCCTTCGGTACACGGTGGCAGTCACACCATAAATGCGGTTGGTGTTGTCTCGCAAGACTACAAGCCCCGCCAAGTACAAACACGGTGCGCGCAAGCACCTTGGGTTTAGAGGTATGCAAACCTCACTAGCAACTAGACCTAAGCCTAGAGCAAGCGCATATGAGCGTGGTCTAACTAACCTCAGCACTTCGCAAAACACCTATGCTAATCACCAAGTGATCTTTAAGCTCTATGCATGTGGGGAGCGCAAATGAGGTGTAGCAGCACCCTCCTATCTTCCCTCAACTTTCTCATACTTCAAATGGCTGGTTGGGGCAAGTATTTATAGCCCCCAAGTCACAAGTGGCCGAGATCCTCTTCTTCTCTGCGTGGTCACCGGACAGGGTGGTGACCGCCACGTGGACTAGCCGTTGCTCACTGACAGGCCAACCGTTGGGGTACTATTAACCGGGACGGTGCACTGCCACCCTGAGGGCGGTGATCAGGGCGGTGCCCGAGTCCCCCTTCGCCGCTCTCTCGGAATTTTAGGGCGGTGGCACCGCCACCCCCTGTCCGGTGCACCGCCACCCCATGGCGGTGACCAGGGCGGTGCACACGTTGCTGTCCGGTGCCCCCTCTCCTTCTAGCTACAGCAGCCCTCTATTTGGTGGCACCGCCACCCCCTGGCGGTGCACCGCGATGCCTAGGGCGGTGCCCCCTCTTGTTGTTTCTTCGCGTTTCTTCGGCAGGGCTTCGTCATCTTCACGTCTTGGACTCCTTGCTTCTCTCCTAAGCTGTCAACACCTCCTCCAATATCTTCTCTGGAGTGTTGATCAATTTCTTCACGTTCCAAAGTTGGTCCAAGTCCACGTTGCATCCTATTTGACTATAAAATAGACACTAGCAAACACATTAGTCCAATTTGGTTGTGTTGATCATCAAACACCAAAATCAAAGTAAATGGGCATAGGGTCCATTTTCCTTACAATCTCCTCCTTTTTGGTGATTGATGACAACACGACCAAAGCAGACAAATAATAATAGATGCAAAAATTTAAAAACTATCTACTTGCTAGGATGCAATGCAAAGACAAGTTTATATGATGCAAAAAGATACCACTTATGAAAACTTTGAAAACTTATCTTGCCCTTGAAAATGTCCCCATATGGCATTATGGATTTAAGCCTCCCCCTAACTCCATAATCCACTATTCTCCTTATCTTGGACCATTACCACTTGTAAATTATTATGATTGGGCTTGCTTTTGGTCCTACAAATTCTTCCCCTTTGGAATCAAACACCAAAAAGGAAGATATTAGTAGCACAAGGGAGGGTCAAACTTTGTGATCCTTTGTATGTGGAGTGGAATATGTCACAAAATTTGACTCTCACATTACATAGACTAAGCTCCCCCTAAATATATGCATACATAGGGTGGAGGATGAAATATATGCATAATTGGCAAATTAATGCACAAGAGAGTTTAATCTATATAATGCATGGAGAAAGCATATAAATACCAAAGTGAAATCAACATGATGATATCGGTTTAGAAATACCACATGTAGAAATCAATTTGATTGACACCACTTGCAATAGGTGGTGGATTTTTGAAGCATGATGCTTAACTCCGGGGACTCCATTTTCCTTGCAATGAGACCACTACACATATGATAACCTTGAAATAGTGTTAGTCTCAAAGCATCCAACTTATAGAGTAACCTCCCTCTAAATTTGTGCATACAAGCATGGAATACTTGTAGGAGACATGTACATTGATTTTAGAATAAAAAAATGCCACTTAAAAGATGACATCACATGAATGTGATAATCATTTTCAAAAGTGATATTAGGGGAAAATTATCTATAATTTGGACTTTGGCACATATTAGATAAACAATTATAAAACAAGCTATGTGCCGTGCTTCTAAGCAATTTAAACCATGTAGGTTTGCTCCAAGGGTTAAGAGTGAAACCGAGCAAGCCTACCATAAGATATACCTAGTGTATGCAAGATAAAAGATTAAACATGTAAATGCAAACCTAGGCATGAAAAGGAACTAGATGCTAATTGAGATTGCAAGAAATTAAATCTAGTTACCTAACATGGAAAGGAGAATTTAGGTTCCATAGTATTCACTAACCCACTTGGCAATTACATGATCTGATGTGATGCACCCCATAAAATGCACCCAAACTTTAACAAGTCTCCAAATTCCCCAAAGTCCATCGGACTTCTCACTTCCCCTTCAGGATCCAAACCTTCTTGGTGCTCTTCATGTTGGAAATGATCTCCTTTGGCACCCAAATGCATTTGGCCCCATTGTTGGCTTA
Source organism: Miscanthus lutarioriparius (assembly GCA_904845875.1). Classification (NCBI taxonomy): domain Eukaryota; kingdom Viridiplantae; phylum Streptophyta; class Magnoliopsida; order Poales; family Poaceae; genus Miscanthus; species Miscanthus lutarioriparius. The sequence continues at coordinate 43,037,548 of CAJGYO010000001.1, forward strand.
CTTGTTCACCTTGATGGCCATCACCTTGTCATTTTTCTTCTTCTTCAAGAGATAAGGTGTGGAGGCCTTTTTGTCTACCTTGTTAGTGTAGGTGTTGGAGAGCTTGCTTGTTTCCTTTTTGTTTTTCTCTTTCTTCTTAGCTCCCCCATTCTTCACCTTGCACTCATAGGACTTGTGGCCTTTCTTGTGGCATACATAGAAAACCATCGTTTGTCCTTCATCAAGCTTCTTCACTCCCTTGACTGTGTTATCTTGATGAAGTTGGGCTTGCTCCATTTTGCCTTTTACTTGAGTCAAGTCCTTGGTAAGGGGAGCCACTTCTTACTTGAGTTGCTCATTCTTCATTGCGACCTCTTTTATGCATGTATCTATAACAACTTTCTCAACACAAACTTGGTTGCACAAGGGTGCGTCTAAATATAAATCATTGCAAGAAGTAGATGCGTCCTTTTTAGGCATGTCAAAAATTGAATTTTTCTTTTTAGGTGCCTTGGTGGGGGTTATACCGATGGTTTCAAGATTTGCAACTTTATTAGTTAGCTCATCACAATGTTTGCACATGGTTTCCATTTTAGCAAGCAAACTTTTGTAGGCATCTTGTGAGCTAGCTAACTTTTCTTTTCTTTTTTTATTTTTCTTTACAAGTTGCTCATCATTGATTGTGCATGTATTTGTTGTTGCACTAGCCTCAAGTTGCTCAATTTTAGTAGATAGTTCAATATTGAGATTAGCAAATGTCTCATATTGTTCAAGCAATGTTTTATATGCTTCTTGTGAACTATCTAGCTTTTCTTGTAATATTTTTAGCTTCTTTTGTTGACTAGTGCAACTTTTAGCATATTTAAGATTTTCTTGCATAAGTTGCTCATAAGAAGGTAGCTCATCATCACTATCACTATTATTGTCACTATCACTAGGGATAGACTTTTTGTTACCTCATGCCATAAGGCACACTCGTGAAGTGCTTGATGATGAGTGCTTGTACCCTCGCCTCTTGTGATGATCTTCTTCTTTACTTGAAGAATCATCCCATGACCTTATTGATGTGAGAGCTTTGTCCTTGCATGCCTTCTTCTTTGTCTTGGGTGTGGGCTTGTTTGGACAAACTTCCACAAAGTGCTCTAACTCACCGCATCCATAGCATCCTTTCTTTCTTTGCTCATTTCTTTGATTGGTGAAAATGAAATCTTCAATTTGGATGGGCACACCCTTGACATTGAGCCTTTGGATCATCTTCTCCACCTTGTTCATAAGTTTGATTGATTCTTAATCATGGTCAAAGGTGGAGGAGGAAGATTGATCATCATCACTTGATTCATCATCATCATCATCATCATCCTCATCATCTTCTTCTTCACTTGAGGAGCTTGAGTTTGAGCTTGTCTCAACTTGCTTGCCCTTCATCTTCTCACTACAAGCAAGAGCTTTGTCTTTGCTTGATGAAGGGGCTTCTTTGTGACACATCTTACTTGACATCTCAAATACCACTATCTTGCCAATGACTATGGCTGGGGTCATGGTGCTCAAGTCCTCCATGTTGTGGAGGATGGTGATGATGCTTGCATATTTCTTTTGTGGTAGCACAGAGATGATCTTCCTCATGATGTCCGCATCACCTAGCTTTGTTAATCCTATAGAATTGAGCTCATTGATAATTAGATTCAAACGTGAATACATATCACGAACAAGCTCATCATCATTCATTTCAAAAGAATCATAACTTTGTTGAGCTAGGCAATGTTTTTGTTCACGGACATTACTTGTGCTGTCATGGAGCTCTTGTATTTTTAACCAAATTTCATGTGCCATATTTAAAGTGAATACTTGGTTAAACACATCCATGCTAAAAGATTCAAACAAACAATTTTTAGCTCTAGCAATAAAATGAATTTCTTTTTCTTCACTCTTTGTGGGTTTATCGGGATTCTTAATGGGTTTCATCCCGTCACGAGTGACTCTCCAGACACCCAAATCCACCGCCTCAAGGTGACAAGCCATTCTAGCTTTATAGTTGGGGAAGTTAGTACTGTCAAAGTGCGGAGATCTAGAGGTATCCATCCCAACCACTCTAAATAGCATCGGCTAAACGACGGTGAAGCCAAAGGTCCAAATTAAGCCAACCAGCTCTGATACCACTTGTAGGGGACTGTGACGCCTAAGAGGGGGGAGGGAATTAGGCAACTTAAAAATCTACTCTAAACTATAGCATCTAATTGCACCTTAGCAAAACCTATGCAAGAAAGTAATCTATCTAAATGTGCAACTACAATTTTACAAATGTGTTGCTATCTTTACCACAAAAGAGTCTTGCAACCTAGGTTCCAACCCTATCAACTAAGCTAGGAAAGTAAAGCACACAACCTAGGTAACAATATAAATGCGGAAGGTAAAGATGAGGTAGAGATGCAAACTCTCATCGATGACTCCGGTATTTTTACCGAGGTATCGAGAAGCGCTCAAGCTTTCCCCTAGTCCTCGTTGGAGCCCTTCACAAGGAATCCCTCTCAAGGGCTAAGCTCCCAGTCGGGTAACTCCGTGGATAGCCCCGGGCCTTCCCCACGTGCAAGTGGGCCTCCGGTGTGGCTTCCAGCAAGCCTCTCTCGGACCGCTCCCCGTCGTCTTCACTATCAAGCTTTCGGCCGAAATGCCACGAGCCTTGTTCCCTTCAGTACATGGTGGCGGCCACATCACAAACGTGGTTGGTGTGGTCTTGCAAGACTACAAGCCCCGCCGAGTACAAACACGGTGCGTGCAAGCACCTTGGGTTTAGAGGTATGCAAACCTCACTAGCAACTAGACCTAAGCCTAGAGCAAGCGCATATGAGCGTGGTCTAACTAACCTAAGCACTTCGCAAAGCACCTATGCTAATCACCAAGTGATCTTTAAGCTCTATGCATGTGGAGAGCACAAATGAGGTGTAGCAGCACCCTCCTATCTTCCCTCAGCTTTCTCACACTCCAAATGGCCGGTTGGGGCAAGTATTTATAGCCCCCAAGTCAAAACTAGCCGTTGTGGCCGAGATCCTCTTCTCTACGTGGTCGTTGGATAGGGCGGTGCCAGGAACTGGGCAGGGCAGTGACCGCCATGTGGACTAGCCATTGCTCACTGATAGGCCGACCGTTGGGGTACTATTCACCAGGGTGGTGCACCGCCACCCTTGTGGTATTGTTCATAGGCACGAGGCTTCAGAACTTCCTCATCCCCTAGAGCACGCTAGTGACCTTGATCCATGTGGGATTGTCCAATGCGAAATGTATGATCCATCAACGCCTTAGTAGAACTTGTGTTAATAGAACCGTCTAACGAGCCCAATGCACCACTTGATGAGCTCCTCGGTGAGGTTTCAGCAACGTCTTTCGAGCCTTGCGCCAGCATGACTCATTGGGCTAGCAAAGTGTCTTTATCCAACCTCTTGCCATGCGAACTAAAGTTGGAGCTTCCGCTCCCTGAAGAGCTAGACCTAAAGTCACATATCTATGGCCAAAGACATCTATGTGCATGAAAACATCAAAAGAAAGAACACAATGCAATAGAAAGCAAAAGCCACAAAAATTTGTCGAGCATTTACCTTCAAGCATGACTGCAAAACTTCAGACAAGGAAAACCCAAACATCACGATGAAGCAAATGAACCAAACAGAGCAAAAGTGCAAATGGCAAGGGGAACAGACTATGTCCACCAACCCTAGCTATGGCCATGTTTGGATGAACTAGGACGAGTGATTAGCTGACTAGTAGTTAGTTGACTAGTGATTAGTTTAGTCTTGTTTGGATATCTGGGCTAATAACTACTACTATCTCACCAAGTCATGTGATTGTGATGGAAAATATTTGGAATATGACTCAAACATGGATAAAGTTTCATATGGGACTTCAAATGAATGTTTAATGTTGGTTCAAGATATAATGTGACTTGAGTATGGCTTGAGAGGGTGAAGATAGCAAGGAAAAGGCTTTGAAGGACCAATCAGGGGTAAAGGGTAAGCGAGGGCTTAGGCACCAATGGACCACTGCTGTGGTGAAGAAGATGTTATTTGCATTGAGTCTTGGCACTGATCAAGCTATGAGGAGTCATATTATGTGGAGGATCAAATTATTGTTGTGTCATAAGTGAAAGTGACTTTAAGCCATGAATTGAACTCAGATATGTTGAAATGGATCAGGTCACATGCTCAAGGTGCATTTGCTCAAGAAGAATGTGACAAAAATGGTTGCAGCACTATGACAATATGAGAAGAAATGACATATGAAGACATCAAAGGCTCAAGTGGTTGAAATAGATGTATTATCTTGATCTTTGGTATAGATATGCGACACTATGGGGGATGCAACATGAAATGTTTAACAAATCTTAAGTGCTCAAACTAACCGAACCCTGAGTGCTAACATGAGAAAAAACAATGGCACAACACTTGCACCTGCTAACATTAGGGCTTGTTCTTGGCTAGGTTGGATAGCCCTTTGAATAAGATTTCTAGAATGTCCAATGTCATCAAAATTAGAGTTCGGAGCTAAGAGTTATTACGTTCCTCATGAGGTGACCTATGCTGTTTTTCATAGCTACGGAAGTTTCATGGATTTCTTGGAGTGGAAATTCCACATGTAGGCATGAAATTTTTGTAGTCCATGTCGGTATATGTTAACGCACATAGATAAATCCACAAGCGCACGGATACTGATGTAGCACTTCACCAAAAAGTATTCCAAAATATTGAACTCAAGGAAACATGTGTGAGAATAACTAAGTCTAACTTAACCCTTAGTAGCAACAAGACTTAAGATAATAGGAGTATAGAGGAGATCGCTAAGGTCTTCTAGTTTTGGCCTACCCACGTCGTGGCTGGTAGCGCGCCCACGATGGCCACGCGACAGCAGCCCTACGGCTAGCCCAGCCTCACAAAATGTGACCGAGGCCAGCCCAGCCCAGCACGTGATAGGCAGCCTCTGAGACCAGCCCACGGTGTGGCCAAAGCCATGAACGGCTAGGCAATGGCAGTGAACGGTGATCGCGAGCCCGGACCGAGGGGCTGCTATCGGTGGCGTGCACGAATTTTAAAGCTCCAACCAAAACCAACCCAGCTCAGTTGAGACCAAACCAATTTGCCAAGGCTCAAGAGGGTCCTAAAGCCTATCCCAAGGAGCATCAAATGCAAACTTAGATGAACTACCGAGAGAGATAGAGACACGCCAAAATAGGTTCATCAGGCCAGGCGCTGATTCATGAATGGAGCGCCAAAACCTGACCGCAACGCATTCTAACAGAGCTCATGTACTCACTTTGGTACAACCAACAGTGCAAAAACACGAATCTAGTGTTGAAGAAATTTAATCAAAATTTAAATGCCAAAACGGCATCATCATTAGGTTTTCAGATGATCATTTTAGTTCTAGAGGCTGGAATTAAATTCCAACTTCAATCCTTGAGCTATCAAAAATACTATTGAACAACATTTATTTACCGAAACAAAAGTTGAATTGTCATCTACCAAGTTTGTACTTCCAACTTTATTTAAGTGTCACATACATGTTCTATAGTATTTTATCTTAATAAAAAATGGTTTTCAACCCTAAGTGATATAACATGACTATTGAATCAACTTTCGTTTAGCACTTTTGTTGGTCATTTTGAGTTATGGAAATTGATCTACACACTTTATCACATGCATTAACACATAAACATGATGCTCATGACCTAGTTTAGCAAGTTGTTTAAGTGGTAACACCGAGGGTGTTACAACACGGTGATTTTCTCCCGAGGTTCACTTGGTTGCCACCAAGCTACGCCCCCATTGGGTCATCTGCTCACTTGGTGGTTCGGCGGCTAATTGGCATCACCCGCTAAGCCCGCACGTCGGGCACCACAAGAACCTACCCTAAAAGTGAGGGTAGCTTAATGACACGCTCAACTAGAGTTGTTCTTCGTGATCCCCACGGGGTGAGCCCAATCTCCCTCACAAATCCTCCTTCAAAGCACCACACAATCTTCTCGCGTGCTTCAATGGAGTCGCAAGCCACCAAGTCATCTAGGAGGTGGCAACCTCCAATAGTAACAAGCACCACCGGCTTACAACACGATCACCAAGTGCCACTCGATGCAACCTCCAGATGCAATCGCACTAGAATCACTCACTCACTCAATCGGATGAACACTATCAAGCAAGAGTGAGTTAGAGGGCTTCCAAGCACACCTACACAAGCCACCAAGTCTCAAGGGTGCTTAGGTACTGGCCCAAGGCTAGACAACACATCTATTTATAACCCTAAGGGCTAAAATAGCCGTTACTCCTTCATAGGGTGTTTTTTCGACACGACCGGACGCGTCGGTCTTAATGATTGGACACACCCAATAGAGTCCGGTCATCTAGATGCGGCCACATGTAATCTCCTTCAAATTCCGAGCGCCGATCTCCAACAGCTAGCAAGCATGCCAACGATCAAAAGAATGACCGAACACACCACTACCCCAAGACCAGACGCGTAGGTGCTTGACTCCAATCCTCTTTGCGCCATAGCTCTACACGATCGGGCATAGCCACCATGATACGACCTGACGCATGAGCCACCGAGTTTGGTCACAAACAGAGAGTTCCTGAGGGGGCTAAAACATGACCGGACGCGTCAGGTCTAGGGTGACCTGATGTGCCCCAGTGTCCGGTCCTCACAGCACTGCTGCCCGAGCACCACGCGCCGCCACGTCAGTGAGACCAGACGCAGCCACCGCACGTCAAGTCACAAGGTGACCCAGCGTCCGGTCACTCCACCAACAGAGCCCAAGCATGTCTCCTTTGGAACACATGACCAAATGCGTAGGTCCTACCGAGGCTAGCGTTCGGTCACTAACAGTGACCTATTTCGTCTCTGTTTCTTTGCCAAGTTGATCCGTTTCAACTCCAACTTCTTCTCCTTTGTAAATGTGCCAACACCAGCAAGTGTACACCACCATGTGTATGTGTATTAGCATTTTCACAATCATTTTTAAGGAGTTATCCACTCAACTTGCCATGACACTCGATCCTAGCAATGATTCAAAGTTAGATCACTCAAGTGGCACTAGATGACCGATATACAAACAAGTTTGCCCCTCTTGATAGTATGGCCATCTATCCTAAACCCACTCATCAAATTCTCTACACACCTATGACCGGTGAAATGAAATGCCCTAGGTTATACCTTTGCCATGCATATTCCATTCCAACTCCTCCGATGTCGATGCAACACATGCACCAACATGATCAACAATGATATGATCCACTCCATATTATCACGTGACCATATTGGTTCATCGATCTTGACTTCACTTGCTCTTCACCATTGCTTTGGTCCATCGGTGCCAAGTATATCACTCAACTTGCCCTTCACACTTGCAACCGGTCTTTCAGGCCAAGTCATGTCTTGATCTTCTCCACCTTGACCACATGACTCAATGTCATGTCTCATGTGCAACGAGCTCCTTCATCATCACATGTGTGAGCTTTGCAACATCTCTGAGCCATTTTCACCTCCATGGCATATGTGCTCACACACATGTACTTGTGGACTAATCACCTATGTATCTCACTCAAACACATATTAGTCCACCTTAGCTATCACTCAATTACCAAAACCAAATAAGGACCTTTCAGTCGGCCGTCCTAACAGTGGGGCCAGCTGGCCACACCCAGTTGAAAGGTCCTAATGGCTAGAGGGGGGATGAATAGCCTAATAAAAATTTCTACAACAACACTTAACAAACCGGTTAGACAATTATGAGGCAAAACAAGTGTTGCGCTAGCCTACTAAAAATGCAAGCCACCTACCACAATTTTAGTTTCTATTGTCTCTAACCACACAATAGCTATGGCACTATACTAAATTAGTGTGCTCTCAAAGACTAACTAAAGAGCCACACTAACCAAACTAACAAGCTCTCACAACTAGCTACACTAAAGAGCTTGATAACAAGTTTACGGTAATGTAAAGAGAGAGAGAGAGAGCAAGATAGTTATACCACCATGTCGAGGAGTGAACCAATCAATCACAAGAATCAATACCAATGAAGACCAATCACCTCGGAATCAAATGATGAACACAATGATTTTTACCGAGGTTCACTTGCTTGCCGGCAAGCTACTCCTTGTTGTGGCGATTCACTCACTTGGAGGTTCAAGCGCTAATTGGCATCACACGCTAAACCCTAAATAGGGTGCCACACAACCAACACAAGACGAGGATCACATAAGCCACGAGCAATCCACTAGAGTACCTTTTGGCACTCTGCCGGCGAAAGATCAAGAACCCCTCACAATCACCATCATCGGAGCCAGAGACAATCACCACCCTCCGCTCGACGATCCTCACTGCTCCAAGCCATCTAGGTGGCGGCAACCACCAAGAGTAACAAGCGAATCCCATAGCGAAACACGAACACCAAGTGCCTCTAGATGCAAACACTCAAGCAATGCACTTGGATTCTCTCCCAATCTCACAAAGATGTTGAATCAATGATGGAGATGAGTGGGAGGGCTTTGGCTAAGCTCACAAGGTTGCTATGTCAATGCAAATGACCAAGAGAGTGAGCTTGAGTCGGCCACGGGGCTTAAATGGAAGCCCCCACGAAATAGAGCCATTGTACCCCTTCACTGGGCACAACGCGGGGTGACCGGACGCTCCGGTCATATCGACCGAACGCAGGACTCTAGCGTCCGGTCATGCGATGCACGCCACGTGTCCCCTCTCTTCAAATACTGAGCGCTCGATCTCAACGGTCAAGTGATGACTGGACGCAACAGCTCAAAGTGACCGGACGCTGAACACCAGCGTCCGGTCGTTTCCAGTAAGCATCCAGAGATGACTTTTCATGATCGGACGCGTCCGGTCATGCTCGACCGGACACACCTAGCGTCCGGTCACACGGCGACTCCCCTGTGTGCTGCCATGTTAGCAAGACCAGACACATCCCTCCAGCGTCCGGTCACAAAGTGATCCAGCGTCTGGTCAGAGACCGATGCCAGCGTTTTCGCTGCTTCTACTGACTGGACGCGCTGGTCCTTTAGAGACCAGCGTTCGGTCACTCACAATGACCTCCATCTTTTCTGTCTAGGGCGTTGGTGGCACCATCAGACTGTCCGCACTCTATGGGTGGACACTCCGCCGGTGAAGATCCTAATCCTTGCTCAAATGTGCCAACCACCAAGCGTATCACCTTGTACACATGTGTTAGCATATTTTCACAAACATTTTCAAGGGTGTTAACACTCCACTAGATCCTAAATGCATATGCAATGAGTTAGAGCATCTAGTGGCACTTTGATAACCGTATTTCGATACGAGTTTCACCCCTCTTAATAGTACGGCTATCGATCCTAAATGTGATCACACTCGCTAAGTGTCTCGATCACCAAAACAAAATGGCTCCTACCATTTATACCTTTGCCTTGATCCTTTTGTTTTTCTCTTTCTTCTTTTCAAGTCCAGGCACTTGATCATCACCATGGCATCACCATCATCATGTCATGATCTTCATTTGCTTCACCACTTGGAATGTGCTACCTATGTCATGATCACTTGATAAACTAGGTTAACACTTAGGGTTTTATCAATTCATCAAAACCAAACTAGAGCTTTCACCAGTGCCACCTCACCATCATCTTTCGCATGATAGTTTCTAATGTTTAACTAATCTCAAAAAATATGCTATCGTGTTACGAATCGTAAGGAGGAGGGCAGAGGTGTAAATCTATGGCAAAATAATAAAATCTACCTCATTCAAATTCTTAGGTGGTTTTTTAGGTTCTAGAAAGATCTTGAGACGATGACTATTTACCTTGATTAACGTACCTTCATCAATTTGAAGTGTTATCGCTCCATGCGATGAGGTGCATATAACCCTAAATGGTCCTTCCCATTTACTACAAAGTTTTCCGTGCCTAAATAATTTTACCCTGGAATTAAAAATAATACCTTATCTCTCAGGGAGAATTCCTTCTTGATCCTCTTATCATGTCATCTCTTCGTTCTCTCCTTGTATATCTTAGCGTTGTGATAAGTTTTTTCACACCATTTATCGAGCTCGGAGAGTTGCATCTTCCTTTTAGTTCCTACGGCTTCCAAATCCATGTTCCATCATTTGATGGCCCAGTGTGCCTTGAATTCTAGCTCAATGGGTAGATGACAGGTTTTCCCATAGACAATTTGATATGGTGATATTCCAAGCGGTGTTTTATAGGCCATGCAGTAGGCCCACAATGCATCGGGTAGTCTATCTTTCCACACAGTCCCCATCTCGTTGACCGTCTTCTACAGAATATTCTTGATTTGTTTGTTTGATGTTTCTGCTTGGCCACTTGTCTGAGGGTGATATCGAGTTACGATGTTGTGATGGATCCCATGCTTTGACAAGTACTTGCAAAAGTTCTTGTTAATGAAGTGAGTGCCTCCATCACTAATCACCATTCTTGGAACACCAAAACATGAAAATATTGTTTCTTCAAACATCCTCTTGGAACTCTTGGCATCAACAGCTCTACATGCCATGGCTTCAACCCACTTATAGACATAGTCAACTTCCACCAAGATGTACTCACAATTCTTCGACTTTGGAAATGGTCCCATGTAGTCAATACCCCAGACGTTGAAAGCTCAATCTGGAGGTTGTTGGTGAGTGGCATGCATCTCTTAAATTGATGTTTCTGTGCCTTTGACATGAACCACACATCTGGATAAAGTACTTCCTGTCTTCATACATGGTTGGTCAGAAAAATCCACTTTTCCAGATCTTTGTAGGAGTGCGGAATGCATCATAATGTCCTCCATATGGTGATGTGTGGCATCGTTCTATGATCTTGATGTCTTCATCTGCTCGTACATATCTTCTGAGTAGGCCATCAGAGAAGACTCTATAGAGGTACGGCTCATCCATATGTGGAGATGACTTTAATAGATGAGCTTCCGTTTGTTCTCCCCTAGTGGTACATAACCTGTAACCATAAAATTGACAATATTCGCGTACCATGGGTTGAATTTTGTGATCTTGAATAGCATGTCATCCCGCATCGAATCATTGATGGGTAATTCCTATGGATTCTCAAATTACATTCTAGACAAAGGATCGGCAACATAATTTTCTACTCTCTTTTTATCTTTTATTTCTAAGTCAAATTCTTAGAGTAACAAAATCCATCTTATAAGTCGATGTTTAGCATCTTTCTTAGTGAGCAAGTATTTTAAAGCAGCATGATCAATGCAAATAATCACCTTAGCTCCTACTAAGTAACATCTAAATTTATCTATAGCAAAAACAACAACCATGAGTTCTTTTTCAGTTGTTGCATAATTAAGTTGAGGTCCTGACAGTGTTTTACTAGCATAAGCAATTGCATGATGCTTCTTATCTTTTGTTTAACCCAAAACTACCCCCATAGTGTAATCGCTTGCATCACATATAATTTTAAAAGGTAGTGACCAATTAGGGGGGTGAATGATTGGTGTAGAGATGAGTGCTTTCTTAAGAATTTCAAAAGATTTCAAAAACGCATCATCAAATTCAAAGAGAACATCCTTGGCCAAAAGATTTGTAAGTGGTCTAGCAATGTGTGAAAAATCTTTTATAATGCGGCGGTAAAACCCCGCATGACCAACAAAACTATGGATCCCTCTGATATTTATGGGTGGATGTAACTGTTCAATTACTTCTACTTTAGCTCTATCTACCTCAATCCCTCGTTCGGACACTAAGTGTCCAAGCACTATGCCTTCTCTAACCATGAAATGATATTTTTTCCAATTAAGGACTAAGTGCTTTTCTTCACATATTTGCAAAACGTTGTCTAAATTTTCAAGGCAACCATCAAAAGTTTTTCCATAAACAAAAAAAATCATCCATGAAAACTTCCATGATTTCTTCAATCATATAAAAAAATATAGACATCATGTATCTTTGGAAAAAGTTGGAGCATTACATAGTCCAAAAGACATTCTACAGTAAGCATAAGTTCCATATGGATATGTAAAGGTGGTTTTGCTTTGGTCATCATGATGAATTGATATTTGGTGATAACCTGAATACCCATCAAGAAAACAAAAGAAAGAGTCATTGCCAGTCGCTCCTACATTTCATCAATGAAGGGCAACGGAAAATGATCTTTCTTTGTTGCCTTGTTAACTTTTCGATAATCTATACACATCCGCCATCCCGTTATGGTTCTTTGGGGGATTAGTTCATTCTTTTTGTTTTTAACAACAGTCATGCCAACTTTTTAGGCACAACCTAAATAGGGCTTACCCACTCACTGTATGGAATGGGATAGATGATCCTGGCGTGCAAGAGTTTCAAAACCTCTTTCTTCACAACCTCTCTCATCGCATTATTAAGCCTACGCTGTGGCTCCCTAGAAGGTATAGAATATAGGTCAGTAGGGATGCAATGCGTGCAAAGAGCAAGACTAATTCCCTTAAGATCATGGAGCGAGTAGCCAAAAGCAGAGCGAATCTTTTCTAAGACAGTTAGCAAGCAGAGGGATTCTTCCTAAGAAAGTTTATCACTTATGATCATAGGAGAGTCCTGATCATTATTAAGAAAAGCATATTTAAGACTAGAAGGCAGGGGTTTAAGTTCAATGGCGGTCTTAGGTGGTTCTGTCAATTCATCTAAAGGTTCAGTCTCTATTGAATTTTTTCCTCCTCTTCGATGAAGAATTGGGCATCATCTTTGAGATTGGATTTGATCAACTCATCAAAAGATGCAACCTTAACCTCTTTCATTGGGTCTTGCTCAGGAATCAGCTCAGTTTCAAGATTTAGAGAATCAGTGATAGGTACATAAAGTTTAAAGTTTTTCCCGAGGCTAATTTTCAATTTTCCTGTTTGTCCTTGAATAAGTCTTTTAATTGGTTGTCCTATCAATAGGTCAAACTCCATGATATCAAAGATATAAAAGCTCAAATGAACCATGGTTCCTTTTACCTAGATAGAGAGGATATAAAGTATTCCCAAACTTGGGAGAATTTGTCCTGAAAGATTTTTCAATAGCTTTGTTATTAGGGTCAATGGCATGTCTTTTAATAAATCATGAGCCAAAGATGCAGATATGATATTAACACCCACAATTGAATTATAGAGAGCTTCAAAAGGAGCTTTGTTAATTTGGTAGCGAATGGAAATAGAAGGTGAGTCTAGATGAATCACATTAGAGGAAAGCTCTGATTCTTCTAGCCATTCATTGCTTATTATAGACACTAGCTCTTTCGTAGTCTTTTTAAGGAAAGCTTCCTCAGAAGGGTCAAAGATTTCTTCATGGGGTGATGATTTCCTAGGCTTCTGGGGTTTCCTCATCGTATGATAATTTGAGGTATTTCCATATTCGGCAAAAAGTTCATCCTCGAATTCAAGTATAAAATCCAAAATTGGAGTTTTCTCCTTTTCCGGTGGTTCGAGATTTGAGACAGCTGAAGTTTGTGATGGGTTTGGTAAAGATTCTGATTCAGCTATCTAGGATTCCTCCTCTAGTAGCTTCTCATCTACTTCTTCAGGGTCTTTTCTAAGATTTTGGTAAGAATGCTTCTCCTCGAATTGGTAGAGACATGCAAGAACAATCCTCCTGAAGCTGTGTCAAGGAACTTAGAGGTTTCCCTATTAAGACCCATATAAAAGTGTTAAAGAAGAATGGGGTCTTGAATGGCAAGGTTAGGGCCAATATTAATAAGAGCATTAAAATGATCCCATGCCATGTCTAGAGATTCTTTTTCTTCTTGTTTAAAAGATAGAACTTCTGAACGAAGGCTGACTACTCTAGAGATGGGAAAGAAGTTCAAGCAAAAGATAGAGCATAAAGCTTCCCAATCTCCTTGCCTACTCCCTATGGTTTGCTTATACCAATGTTTAGCTCTTCCTGTCAAAAAGAAAGGAAAAAGCTTCCATCGTAAGGTTTCATCTGACATGCCCGCAATGCGTAAGCATGCACATGTTTGCTCAAACTCATTTAAGTGAGAGTATGGATTTTCATCATCTTCACCCAAAAAGGATTGACCCCGGACCATGTTAATTAAACATGGGCGTAGCTCATAGCCAAGTGTTAGGATAGGCTTTGAAGATTCTAGGGGCTCTAGGCATGCGCTCGTAGATGCAGCATATTGGTGAATAGGAGTGGATTCTAAATACATGGTGAAAGAAAAGAATAAAAGAATAAAAAGATGAAAGAATAATGATACAAGGTTAAGCTAGGTTCAAAGTTAACTCAGCAACTGTTTTCCTGGCAACGACCCTAGAAATGCTTGTTGGTATATATTAACACACACAGATAAATCTGCATGCGCGTGGATACTGATGTAGCACTTCACCAGAAAGTATTCCAGAATATCGAACTCAAGAAAATGTGTGTGAGAATAACTAAGTCTAACTTAACCCTTAGTAGCAACAAGACTTAAGATAATAGGAGTATAGAGGAGATCGCTAAGGTCTTCTAGTTTTAACTTCGGTAAGCTATGTCTTCTACTATTCAATCAGGGGATATTACTAAGGAGAAACACATGCAGAGTATGTTTTCCCAGTAACTAAGTCCTGCTCAGCCTATAAAAGGGCGGTGGTCTACAAAGGAATTAATGAGGCTATAAGAGTCACCCTCGCTATCTACCACCGATTCGGAATGTAGGATACATCCACGAGTAATCAAGTCTAAGCACCACGCTTACACTATGAATACTACTTTAACCCAAGCGCTACAAGGATTAAAGTACTCAAAATGAGTCGTAAACCTGAAGGACAATACAAACAAGATGCTTACTTGAATTAAAACTTGATTATAAGAGAAATCTCAGAAGCAAGCTCAAGAAGAACTTGATTCCATCAGGGTACAAGCCGTAGAGATAGAGCACCGACAGACTGACACTTCCTCCAAACTCTTCCCTCAAAATCTATCTCACTATTTCTAATACAAGACTAGATCCTAACTTGGAGGACTACTCTTCTCTTGATTGCTAACTCTGATCCTGGTAGGGATATGAATTAGGGTTTCTAGATTTCAGAACTCAGGACCACTAGCTTTAGGAGGGGGTCTAGGGAGGTACATATAGGGGGATACATCAATTCTAGACCCTTAGATCAAACCGACTTAAAACAACTACGTAGATTTGATCCTTATGGCGATGGAGAACCGACGTAGCAAGGAGGAGCTGATAGGAGGGGCCCATATGCCTGTTGGCCTGATAGTGGGGCCGGCCGGCCCCACATGTCATGGTCATGTGTCCTGCTTCGGTGGATTTCTCTCTAGAGTCTTCTAGATTCTTCCCATGTTAGTCCCATTGTGGAATAACGTGATTTCCTTTGATGAATAGGTCCTCCTTGATGGTTTTCTGATTAAATCCTGCTGAAAACACAGATTCGCCAAAACTCATGGAAAATGTCAGTTTAAACCCCTAAATCTATGTTGATGATCCATTTTAGTCATTTATACAAGGTATATTTTCAGTTTATGATTAACATTAACTACCGTCAACAGTCCATATGTCAAGCTAGTTTTAGAGCTCTACTAGCTTGTTTTTGGGGGTGGGTATATATACCCATCCCATGGCCCTAGGTGAAGCTGCTGATGCGTTGGTGGATGAGAGAGCCTCCCTAAGACTTGTGAGACACTCCCCAACCCTCTCTTTGTGAGATTGAGCTTTAGTTGATAAATCAAAGTGCTGGTTGAGTGATTTTGAATTACAGAGCAAAATAGAGCTAGCCAAACCTTGAGCACTTGTGTAGCTTTGTCAATCTTTCATGAAGAAGTTGTTACTCTTGGAGGGAAGCCTCCTAGATGGCTAGATATCATCCGATGAGCTCCAATGCTTGTGGCGAGCCACACAAATGTTAGTGAGGGCTGCGATATTGCCTCCAAGGGAAAAGATCATCTAGTGGAGATGAGGATAGTGGTTGAGAGGGACTTGGCATAGGCATGAGATTTGTGAGTTTCTCACCACCACCCCAACGAAAGACGTAGGGTTCAAGTGGGAACCCAAACTTCAGTGAAACAAATCTCTTCTCTATGTGTTTTGAATTCCAATATTTGCTCTCCACTCGATCTCCTTGACTGTGTATGTTTGTGAGTGCAGGTAATTCAAGGACTTGCTATTGGACATCCACAAACACATTTACAAATTTGGTTTGAGCTTGAACTCAATAGGGCATAGTGATCTTCATTTTATTCTATGTTGTGCGGAAGTTCTGCAAAGTGGAAGTTCTGCACTCTGCTAATTCGCTACAAAGTTTTGTTTGTTACTAAAAACCCCTCTCGGCAACGTGAAAGTCCTTTTGGACACCACTACTACAAGTATGAGGAAGAGGTGAAGCTCCAAGTGTGTGTTCTGAGAATGGCGCCAACATCTATATTTGTAGTGTCCATGATAAAGGGGTACTTATATTCGAACATGATGTGGTGGAGCTAAGGAGTCAAGTAACCCCCTATTAGGTTGACCAACCTAAGGATTAACCACCATTGCATCCAACGCTTCACAGAGCTTCCCAACGTTGGTTGATAGGTGTCTAAGGCATAGTTCACATCTGTTTGTGCTTTCTTACATGCAATGGTGGTCCATTCAATCCTTGGGATTGCTTCATGGTTACCCTCAGATACAATCAACATTGGATTATCATGAAGTGGACTATGTTTGGGCTTCTTGCTAGGTCGGGTGACCTAAGGTGAGGTCACTTGACCTCCCCTTATGGCCTCTCCAACAAACCCAACTTTCCTCGGGCTTCATGATAGGTAACAAAGTTCTGGACCAAATTTGAGGGTCATTGGGCTTGCCCATAGGTCGCTCGATCCTTCTCTCGGAGCTTGAGCCCAACTGTGTTGTGATCTTCCAGAAAGCATAACTTTGGAGTCTGATCCAAGAATTGGGTGAACCAACAGTCCATTTCATTCATCTCGATGAGCTCTTTGACATGATGGAGTCAAATGTGTTTTGATCAAGTTGTCGACACAGAATTTTGTCCCGTGCCGAGGACACGTAGCAAGTCAGAAGGGTCCGCTCGATGGAGCAAATCCGCCTAGCTTCAGCGCAAAGGTGGTCGATCCTGCGCAATCCTCCCGAGACGTGCCAGTCAATTTGACCCTGCAATTGACAAGGAGAGAAAGTTTATCAGTAATTAAGGGCGGAACATGCCGATGTTGCCAGATAGTCCCAAATGTGCAGCTCTGAGAGCCGATATGAGAGGAGATCGACTAAATAGTTGATTCCAACATATTCAAAAAGAATAGATCAGTTAAAGCTTATGGGGTTGTGTAAGAAGAATCGGTTATTATTCAGAATAAATATCATTTAAGCAAACATTAATCAATGGCAATAAGATATCGATGATGGTCGGTTTATGCTGAGCCAATGATTACAAGTAACCGAACTCCTGTTTGCATACAGAAACAATTCAACACCACTTAACCATCTAATAAAGATAAATCTAATGAATATGTTAGATCTCATCTATCGCCATGACCAGTGGGGCATGAGGCAGAATCATACAGGCCGTAGAAACAACAATAGACTCGACGACCCTAACTCATTACTAATATTAGTGGGGCATGAGGCAGAATCATGCAGGCCGTAATACAATAACAAGATCATGAGGCTAACATATCTTTCAATATATCTCTACTTCAATGGTCTCGTGATGTGAACTGCTCGTGAAAGCACTCGATATCGGCTAAACAGCCGATTCAGGCATAGCGCACAGTTAAGGTCATGCCTTCTCCAGAACGGATCTACCAACTAACGATCCCTGCTCCATGGTGCTAACAGTGGGGTGAGAGGCAGAATCCCACAAGCCGTGATAACGGGCCATGAAACGGTTCTCGCTAACTGATAGATCTACTCAAGATCAAACATGCCTTGACCGCACGCTATGCACGATTAAGATTGATGCAAAACAGCCAATAAAAACATAACTCATCACTTAAGATGTAGATTAGATCAGTTTTAGATTAGCAAACGATGAGTTAAACAAGATATAAGGCCGATCCAGATAAATCTCAATCGGGCAGAGTGATATTGCTGTAATTAGATAAACAATGAAAGCAATAAGCAATATCGGTAACTTAATGAATCTACCAAAGACTGCCATACTAAGGTAGAGCCGATAACTTGACCTTGATCTAATTCAAGCAGTGGGGTGTGAGGCAGAATCACACAGGCCATACTTGAATTAGGCAAGAGTCGATAACTAGCTTATACCAGAGCCACAGTGGGGGTCGACCGGATTGATGCAGCCATACGAACAGAGGTATAAACCATGACGGTACTTACAACAAGCAGTGGAGGTCGACCGGATCGATGCAGCCGTACTTGCTGAAGAACTCGCCGAGATCTACTCTACTCCTACTCCTAAGGGGTGGCCGGAGCCGAAAAAGTAATTGACTTGTATTTGATTGATTGGTTTGTACTTACAATAGCCGGGGTTTGATATTTATACCCGGAGTCTAGACATGAATCCTACTCGAGCACGATTTGTTACAATCTTTGGCATAAAAACAAAACATTCCTAATTTAAGATAACTTGGACTCTAATCTTTTTTTTTTTGTAGAGTCCAGCATGTCTCGTCCCAGCGCCGATCATAGCTTCTGTCGTTATCTGCTGGCGCTATCTGAAGAAAGCCGATTCTAGTGTTGTATCCGAATCAGCTGTTTTCGATCTACACGCAATTGATTCCTCGCTGACATGGTTTTTGGGAGTTTTCGAGCCTCTGAAATTCTTCTTCCAAATTCTGGTGTAAACACAAGTATTTCACCATCCAAAGTCACATTTGTTCCTCGCATGGAAGCATGTCCAAATGCCCAAATAAACCCTTGTTTTAGTACCCAGATCCTTTGGCTTAAGGGATATCCACCATTCATTGTATTTGTACTATAAATAATCTATGTTCCTTTCAAAACATGTTTGACACAACTTGTGGAACTCGTTAAATTTGAACCCTATAGTTAAGAAGTTGCTTAAGTGAGACATGAAAGTTTTAAACTTTACACTATTCTGGTGGTCAAATTAGTGGAGTTAAAGACCACCAACACACATAGTGGAATATATGGGGGTGTGACTCCAGGGACGACCAGATTAATTAGGTTATTAAGCTAAGTTGGTCAATAAGTTAATATTTTAGTTTAGCTTAGTTAATCGGAGGTATTTGTGTCAAGGATGAGAGGCTTGTAGTGCAAAACGAGTGTGAGGTATGCACCGTTGAGCTTGTCTTGATTGTCTCCGCCGTTTCTGCTACCTGTGAACGGAAGAGAAGACCTGCAAGGCATCTTTCGGCAGGCATGGGTTGTCCTTGATACAATGGCCCTCATGTGTGCCTGCATGCATCATTGTTTAGCAGCCGCGCCGCATACTTTCTTCCACAGGAAATCGGTTCCGTTTCTACCTTACCGTCCGCTAGCTGGCTCCCCGTCCATCAAGCCCACTGTATGTACGCTAGGCCCTCACACCATCCGCCAGACCATCTCGCTCCCTCCCCTCCCTTCCTCTATATACAACTAAAGGAGGCATTACCTCTCACAACAGCTCTATTTCTCCTCCTTCCCCAAGTCGGCGGAATAGCTTGTTCGTCCTGTGTACAGGACAGGATCCTCCGTCTTCCTAGTGTTCCGCGCTTCCACAACAGGTTCGATTCATCGATCACCCTGATTTATGAGATTTGATGGGTCTTTTGCTTGATTTATTTGCTTGGATCGATTTTGTGGGTGTTGCATAGGCACATGTTCATGTATTTGTGCAATATTTTCTACAGCTTACGGAATGGAAGGAACCATGGACATGACCTCCAACACCAGCAACAGCTCTGCAGCAGCATCGGCTCCCCACAACCACCAGCAGGTACCTTTCGACGACCAGCTCCTTGCTTTGATCCGCCCTTTTCTACTTGCTACTTCCCTTCCATATACAGATCGATCCATGCTTGTTAACTTCTGTTGTGTGCGCTTCTTCTTCAATCGTTGATATAAGTTTGTTTCTTGCTCTTGATATGATTGCAAGTAGTAGTAGGAGTGCATACGTGTATTATTGGTATGTATGCAAGTACTCGATCTAAAATGCACGCGTATTATCCGTGAATTGCCTACCAAGCTAAACCTCCAGTTTTTTTTTTTCCGTTCCAGCTTTGGATTTTTCATTCTAAAACGTACGTGCATCGTTAACAAGTTATTCAAAGAAGGTTGTCACTCGATTTTGGGGATGATGGAGAAGGTGAATAAGTTGGCATTGGTGGGGATGGAGGGGATTAGGTCCCTCAGTGAACGGTTACTACTACTGAGCGTGGAACGTGATGTAGGTGAAACGCATGCGCAGACATGCACATTTTAGGGATGGGGCCTAGGCATGCACGGTGGTGTGACACTCGTGACCATAGCATATATTAGGAATAGTATTTAACTTGCTAAATCAGAAATTGGACCATAATTACTCACTAGTATATCATTATTGTCTGTTTGGCTAGCTAATAATGGCTCCCACAATTAAATGTAGTAGTATGTTGCTAATTTCTGTATGGTAATTTGTTTGGTGCAGGAGGCCGTGGTGTCATCCCCCATGAACACCAAGAAGCCGCGGGCGGCGCAGCAGGCGGGCGGCAGCGCGGAGCCTAAGCCGCGGCCACAGCTGGACGCGGCGCTCAGCTGCCCGCGCTGCTGCTCCGATAACACCAAATTCTGCTACTACAACAACTACAACCTGAATCAGCCGCGCCACTTCTGCAAGGCATGCCGCCGCTACTGGACACAAGGTGGCAGCCTTCGCCTTGTCCCCGTCGGCGGCGGCTGCCGCAGGAACAAGCGCGCCTCCGGCTCCTCTTCGTCCTCGGCCGCCTCCAGCACCGCCGCCACCAGCGCCGAGATGGATAAGACCGTCACCACGCGGCTGATGCTGACGGCTGCCACTACCAGTACCGTGTCGATGCCCTCCCCAACAACAGGCTTGTTGTTTCCCAATGACATGCTCCCGCCATTTACGCCGACAGGCAGTAGCGGCGGCCTCAACCTCGCCATGGACGAGGACCAACAGGGTTTCCTGCCCTTCACGCCGCTGTCTTTGTCCGACGACCAGGCGCCGGAGCTGTCTCCTGGAGGGAGTGACATGGGTTTCCTGCCCTTCGCGCCGCTGTCTTTGTCCGACGACCAGGCGCCGGAATTGGAGCTAGCTCTTGGAGGGAGTGACACGACGCCAACTCTCCTGGACATGATGACAGGAGGGTATTTTGATGCCGGCGGCAGCAGCAGCAGCTACGACGCCGGTCTCTCCATGAACAGTGGCAGCAATGGAATGGACATGTCGTTTCTGCTGCCTGAAATCGGGGCTTCAGTAACTGATCCCATGGAGACGCAGCTGATGGACGGAATGAACGATGATGTAGCAGGTGAGCTCCAGTGGCAGTCATACATCAACGACGACGGTGGTTATGCAGCAGAACCAGCCGCCGGAGTGGAGCAGCAGCAGCAGGTTGCTGGTGATCAGCAGGAGGGGGATAACAACAAAGTGCGCATCGTCTGATCGATGTAAGTGCAGCAAACATCCTTCGTCAATGCAATCAAATCAAAGGTGGCAACAAGGAAGGAAGGGGATGCAGTTTTAGAGGATAGGATGCATATTCATGTTTGATTTATTTGCATTGTGGTCATGATGGCAAGTCATCATGCATCACCCTTTTTGTTCAATTGCATGCGTTCGTTCATCAGAGTTTACTTGCAGCAGTCTATCGCCACCTTTGTTTTCATCAGTTCTGGATAATGTCTTCGTATTCCTCAGTTTCTTTGTTAACTAGTCTAAAACTTTTCATATGTGGTAGTTAGTTTGGATGGATAATGCAGCGGGCTGTTAACCTGCGTTCTGGTATATCATTGGTGATAATAATTTGTTGCTGCAGATGAATGTCTTATCTTTTGGATGTTGTCTTACTTTGAGCATGTTCTTCGGTGCAGCAGCATTCGCTGCATCCAGCTCTAGCAACAGTGCTGCGCTAGTGTTTATTGCCGCAGCTGAGATAATCAGAACTTCAGAAGCGAACAGGCCTAGCTTTGAACAAGACAAACCAACGACCTGTGTATAGAGTATATCATCACTACTAGTCTACTACACAGATAATTTTTGCAATCGCTTCCTCTTTTTTTAGCGATGATTTAGATACTAAACCGCCTCTACAAATTCTGTGCTGCAGTGTAGCTTCCGAACCGCTCGTAGAATTCGATTTCCAACGATGGTTGACATCAAACTACCATTCTTAGAAAGCATGCCAACCATCTCTAAAATAGGTTGATTATTAGGATACTCTCTAAAAATCAATTTTCTTTGAGGGCGGTTGACTCCTGAAAATAGCTACTAAGCAAATGAAATCATAATATTTTCAAATAAAGTCAGATAAAGATATACTTTAATTTATATCTCTATTGGCAAACTGTCCATGCACTGCATACAACGGAACCTAATACGTCTTGGAATAGGACCACGAGTAGTTTAAATTCATATGAGCATGGGTCATGAGTCCAAATCAGATATGAGACACAGAGGACGCGAGGGCAGTTTGGAAAGTAAAAAATCAGGATAGAAGAAACTCTCCACTCTTTAATATTATAGATATAGATACATATACGGATATATAAATAATATTGGAAACTCTCCACTCTTTAATATTATAGATATAGATACAGATATAGACATAGATACCGATAAAGATATAGATATTCTAGAATAATCTTAAGAACAACTCCGAGAGTCTCTTTATACCTTATCTTATTTTACTTGTAATATTAAACCACGAAGAGTTTCTTGATCACGGTCCTTTTTTATTTATTTATATTCCGAATAAGTCTATTATTTATCCCAATACAAATCCGATCCTTTTGTATGTTCTTTTTTCCCCTGGTGTTTCATGTTTCTTTTTACGTTTTTTTGGCGTCAAGCGCTTTTTTTTCGGAGCATTTTTCTCTTTTTTGTTCTTGTGTTCGAATTTTTTTTCTGTTTTCTTTTGCCTATCTCCGTCTGAGGTACCGTCTGATGTCTGTTCTAAGTTTTTCTTTATAATAAATCTCTCTCTATTATATCTATTAATCTATCTATATCTATAATTTATATAATATTTATACTCTCTATCTATCCATATCTGAAATATAATTTATAATAAATAATCTATAATAATATTAAAAAGCAAATTGTTTCTTCTGTCCCATTTTCTTATTATTCAAGCTGTCCTTGCATCTTGTTTTCTTTTTTTCCTTTTCAAACTGCATCGTGCTCTCGATATATGTATGATCTGGACTTTGCTTATACGGGTTAGACAATTATATGCGTCTAACGATGATACGGAGTCCGATTCCAAGACGTGACAAGCGATGATACAAAGTCTGATTCCCCAACACATATTAGAACAAATGATGCGACCATTATATAAAATTCCAAGCCATAAGTCGTGTTTGCAACGCACTACACGTTTGCTAGTCCTTAAAAAAGGTACCCTCCAATAATTTCTTTAGTAAATCTCTAAATATAGTACCCTCCAATAGTCCGCAGCCGACGGTTATCGCTGCTCCTACTCCGTTGACCTTCTGCAATTGGCCGCCGGTGTGGTAAGCCTGCGACAAACGCTCTTCTGCAACTAGCCACCGCGATGTGAACGTTTCAGTAGGGTCACAACAAACGTCCGGTGACCACCGGAGAAGATGTTATGAAGATCCAATGGTCAGATTTTAATCTGAACCTAACTGTCTCGGGCGCTTTCTCCGGTGCCTCGGTTGAGGACATCACCGAAGTTCTCGGGTGGCTCCTCAGAGCCTCAGCCTAATCAAACTTACCGTTGAAATTCTAACATCTAGTATAGTGCTTTCTCCGGTGCGTCTATAGGTCATACCACCAGAGAAATCCGGTAGTGGTAAAACCTTTCTGCATGCCAACACAGAGAGCTTCAGGGGTCACCGCCAGTGCCCCACATCGGGCTTTTCCGGTGCCCTGTTTTGCACTTTTCCATGCTGCATAAGTGAATGCCATGTGTCTCTCTCAAGCGGTGCATGTTAGAGGAAACCACCGGACAAATCCGATGGCATACTCTAGCCTCTATAAAACTAGCACCACATACCACTTTCTGTGGTGCTTCCCCATCAAGGGCACTAGAAAAATCAACACCAAGCACTTCTCTCAAAATGTTTTTCAAATTTGCTAGTTATGAATGTGTTCCAACATGAACACCTTCACCTTAGGTACCGAGTTAGTTTTAAAAACATTTTTCAAAGCATATTCACTTACTTCTTTACAACGTCACTAGGTCCAATGCATATACAAAGTTAGTTCAAACCTAGTGGCACTAGATAACTGTTTTTGCTTTAGAGTTTTCCTCGTAATAGTACGACTATCTATCCTATAGATCCGACCATGCACTCTATTCCATCTTGGCTAGTGAAATGAAAACCCCTAGCATATACCTTTGTCTTCAAGCTTATTTCCATCTCCCTATTCTTCTCTAAGTATAAGACTTGTTCCATCTAGCTTGATTTCCAGTTCCACCATCACCTACCCTTGCTGTCGATGCGGGACCCACAGGATACCCCGCAAGAGAGAGAGAAGATCTAGTTCAACTAGGATTCTTCCCATGTAATCTTAGTAATAGAACTATTAAGTAATCCTACTAGGAGATCTCATTGTAAACCGATTAGGACTCCGGCCTCCTGACTATATAAAGGAGGGCAGGGCTCCTAAAGAAGGACAAGAATTGTACAACATAACACTTCATAATCAATCCAACGCAAAAGGCAAATGCTGACTGGACGAAGGGTCGTTACTCGATCTACGATCGAGGGCCTGAACCAGATAAATCGATTGCCATCTTTGCGCTTTACCATCAAGTTCAACATACTGCCAAGCTCGAACATACCGCCTTCGGTACCCCCGTGGTAGGCTATCGGTGGTAAAACATCGACAATGGCCGCGCCCGTAGGGGACTTCGGCGACTTTGCATCCGAGACCTCGATGGACCTCAATAACATGATCTTCCCGACGGATCGATTTTCATCTTCGACTCGTGGATCTGCGAGGCGGACAACTACTGACAAGATTCAAAGCCATCTCCTCAAAGATCCGGATCATCATAAAGAATCCTCTATTTTGACAACTACGACGGATCGCCCATCGGAAGATTCATGAGACCCATAATACCCGATTCGAATAAGATTCCACGACTACACACATCCGACTCAATTCAAGCTCCGTGATCCGAGATGAAGTCCTATTCGAGTGCTTTCAAGAAGTCGAGTTCTGTTTGGCAAGATTCCATAGCACAACCCAAAACAACTCGGATTATCCTCGAATTTTTTTCAAAAGGCCGAGTTCTTTTCCATTTGGGCTCGACAACACGACAAAATCCTATCGTGGACGCTTTGAAAGGTCTTTCAAACCAACACTTGGGATACCACCGTCGAGAGCCCGGGAGGGTCTCGTACTAACGATAACATCGCAAGATCAGATCATCCATCGCCGGATCCATTCCCGAGGATAGCGGAACCCAACTAGTCGGCACAACAACAACAAATATTCTACCTTACCAAGAGGGAGACTCAATCTCGACGTCGAGACGCATCATCAAAGTCATCAGCAACTCCGACAGTATGAAAACTAACAATAATAACGGAACGGCTCACGCACGGGAAGTGCTCATGGTTCGACGTCCTCGGTCACCATTAAACCCCCCAGAAGCACCCGATGTCGGTCATCGATGAATCGAATCCAACATATCACCCTTTGCTCAGCTACGATGGAGAAACCGAGAGTCGAGACAAAGCTAGAGAAAGGAAAACAAGTTGAAACAAGGGCGCCAAAGACCAAGCTCGACAAACAGAGAGAAGCTCGGACCAGATACTGAGTCGAAATTGGTGAATACGACAAAAGAAAATCACAACAAGAGGCCGAAGAGAGACGCACAGTGAGTACGCCTTACGATAAGATTCGAGAAGCATTAGAAGAACTCAGGGCAACTTCACATCACGGAGAGAAGTACGAACAGCTCCAGGACTTGCTCCGGTCAACGATCCCAAGAACGCATGAAGAGAGAACCCGATCAAGACTACCCGCCAGATCAACAACCCGCAGGCAAGAAGATCAAAATCAAAGGAAGTCCGCTTTTGAAAGACTTGGACCAGGCGGAAGCCATAGCGGAGGAAGTAGGAGGAAACATAGTTGGGGCCATCAATTTGAACAACCAAGGAAGACCAGGAGTAGAGGGCCTACCCAGACAGCCTCGCAGAATTATTCCCATCAAAACAACACTTGGCCAGAAGAAGGAGCCGAATCCGAATTCAAGGAAGCCGGAACGCATGACAGATTCCCCTGTTTTGCAAACAGGTTGGCATCAGTACGATTACCTCACAAATTCAAACCATCTAATCACTCCAAGTATGATGGCAAAACCGAACCAAGGCAATGGCTCAGAATATATTCACAATCAATTGAACTAGCCGGAGGAGACGATGATATCAAAACCTTGTTCTTTCCCATGGCACTGGAAGCGATGCCCCTCCAATGGTTCGATAAATTGAACCCAGGATCGATCAGAACTTGGGAAGACTTGCAAAGAGCTTTCTGTGAAAATTTCGCAGGTATCATCACACACCCGATCACTCATGCCGAACTGAAAGGACTCAAACAAAAGGGGGGCGAAAGTCTCAGAAATTACTATCGGCGATTCGGTGAACTACGGGCTCAAGTGCATGACATCACCGAACGAGAAGTAATTGAAGCTTTCTCTCACGGAATCATGGCTAGGTGGCAATTTCAAGACTTCTGCAAAGAAAATCCGAGAAACAATGAAGAATTCAGATGAACAGTAGAAAAAATGATTACTGCAGAAGAAAAAACACGAGAAAGGTTCCCGGATAGAAGCAACCAAGACAACCCGGATAGGCAAAATCATCGAAATAGCAGACATCAAGAAAGAAAGCGTAGACCAGACAATACCGTGGCAATGGCCGACAAATCAAAGAAGTTTTCCAAACCCAGAAGATATGATGACATTGAAAACATACGTTGCCCGTTACACCCTAACGGGAGACACACCATCGGAAACTGCTACACTTTCAATGATCGATACACGAGAAAAGACAGTAAGGAGAACACCAAAGAGGATAATCACAAGAAAGATGAAGACAACCACGAGGACAAGGGATTTCAAAAACCCAGGGGAACGGTAGCAGTGATCTTCTCAGGGGCCCCAGATTGCACAAGCAAACGTCAAGAAAAACTAGCACTACGGACTATCATGACGGCAGAACCGGCTACACCAAGATATCTCAATTGGTCACAATATCCAATCCAATTTTCAAGAGAAGACCAATGGACTAGCGTGGGAACACACGTGCCATTACCCACTAGTCTTAGACCCAACTATTGCGGTATGATCTGTCACCAAAGTACTAATTGATGGGGGAGCTGGACTCAACATCATCTTTTCGTAAACACTAAGGAAGATGGGACTACAACTCATTGGGATGATTACACCAACAAGCACCCCTTTTACGGAATAGTACCCGAAAGCAGCAGCCATGCCACTCGGACAAGTTACTTTACCGTTACTTTTGGAACTCCTACGAACTATCTAACGAGTTTATCAAATTTGAGGTCGCAGACTTGATTAAATCATATCATGCGATCCTCGGACGCCCAGCACTGGCAAAATTCATGGCAATACCACATTATCCGTACTTATTGCTTAAGATGCCAGGACCCAACGGTATCCTTTCTCTTCGAAGCGATTTGAAGCGTGCTTTTTGATCAATGACGTTCAGTAATCCAAATTATGGCAAAAGCACAGCCGACAATGGGAGAAAACAAATAGCCACAATTGTCATGCGGAGATAAGCCAAGAAGAATTAGAAATACCGGCTAAAAAAGCCCAAATCATCACACCACCAAAAGAAGCCGACGTCAAGCAAATCGATTTGGGCCTTCGGCGATACCTCCAAGACAAAGAACCATCGCTGCCCACCTCTCGGCAAAATAGAACTCGCGCTCACCAACTTTCTTTGGGACAACAAAGATATCTTCGCCGAAGCCGGCCGACATGCCGTGTGTCCCAAGAGAGTTGGTGAGCACGTAATTGATGTTAATGAAAACTCCAAGCTCAGAAAGCAACGGCTACGACGATTCTCACCCGACAAAAAGGCAGCGATTAAAAAAGAAATCACAAAACCGATGGCGGCCGGATTCATCGAGAGAAATCCTTCATCCGGACCGGCTAGCAAACCCGGTCCTTGTGCAAAAGAAGAACACGACGAGTGGCGACGCAAAGGCCGACTACACGGATCTCAACAAACATTGCCCAAAAGATCCATTCGGGCTACCACGCATTGACCGGATAGTCGATTCAACAAATGGGTCTCGCACTATTATCCTTTCTCGATTGCTATTCGTGGTATCACCAGATTGCATTAAAAGAACAAGACCAGAGCAAGACTTTTTTATTACTCCGCTTCGGTGCTTATCATTACAAGACCATGTCGTTCGGACTAAAGAACGCCGGTGCCACATATCAAAGAGCTATACAAACTTGCCTTGGAGATCAAATCGGTAAAAATGTGGAGGCATACGTGGATGATGTAGTGGTGAAAACAAAGAACCTAGACACCATGATTGAAGATTTAAAGCAAACATTTGAAAACTTGAAGAGATGGAGATGGAAATTGAACCCAAATAAATGTGTATTTGGAGTTCCTTCAGGGCAACTACTCGGATTTTTGGTCAACAACAAGGATTGAAGCCAAAGCACCAAGCAAATTCGAGCTATAACAAAATGGGGCAACCTAGGAGTATCAAAGATGTTCGAAACTAACAGATGCATGGCGGCCCTCAATCGTTTCATATCAAGACTCGTGAGAAAGGGGTTACCTTCTTTAAACTACTAAAGAAGATGACAAGTTTGAATGGACAAAGGAGGTGATGAAGCTTTCAAGAAACTTAAGGCATATCTCACATCCTCACCAATTCTCACACCCCAAGGAAAGATGAAGACATGATGCTATACATTGCGGCGACTACTACCGTAGTCAGCACGACAATAGTCGTAGAAAGAGAAGAAGAAGGACGTGTGTATAAAGTACAACGACCCGTGTACTACATCAGCGAAGTATTGTCTGAATCAAAAATCCGGTACCCGCATGTACAAAAACTACTCTACGCCCTACTTATCACCTCACGCAAGCTTCACCACTATTTCGAAAGCCACAAAATTACCGTGGTGACAGACTTCCCTTTCGGAGACATTTTACACAACGAGAGATGCGACAGACGACGCATATCAAAGTGGGCGATTGAACTTGGAGCTCTTAACATCGACTTCACCCCACGGAAAGCGATCAAATCTCAAGCCCTTGCCGATTTTGTGGCGAGTGGATGAGATTCAAGACCTTTATCGATATACAATCCTTGACCAATTTGGAAGATGTACTTTGATGGGTCGCTCAAACTAGGCGGAGCCGGTGCAGCGTTCTCCTCATTTCTCCGAAGGAAAACAACTCAAGTACGTCCTTCGATATTATGGCAAGCTACAAATAACGAAGCGAATATGAAGCCCTCATCCATGGGCTACGAGTGGCAATTACCCTCGGAATAAAGAGATTACTCAGATATGGCGATTCAGCAGTGAGTCATCAACCAAGTAAACAAAGATTGGGATTGCACAAAAGAAAACATGGGTGCTTATCAGGTTTGAAATACGGAAACTTGAAAAATATTTCCAAGGATTAGAAATTTTACACGTCTCACATGATTCCAACATTGCGGCAGATGTCCTTGCCAAGCTCGGATCGAACAGAGCAAAGGTTCCACCCAGTATTTATAGAAGAGCTATCGGTTCCCTCTATCAAACAACCCGGTGAGACATCCAACGAAATTCAAGGCTAAGGGCGTTCAGATCTTGGTAATCAACACCTCATGGACCCAAGTTTTCATCGACTATATCAAAGAAAATAAATTACCAAAGCAGATAAAGCGGAAGCCACCCAAGTTGTTCGCAGAAGCAAAAACTATGTTTTAGTAGGAGATAGACTCTCAGAAGAGCAAACATCATCGAGTACTCACTGAAATGTGTTTCATTTGAGGAAGGCAAAGAGATCCTAGACGAGATACACTCGAAGTTGTTGCTGGAAATCATGCCGCTTCAAGGACACTTTGGTTGGAAAAGCATTTCAAGACCGGATTCTCTCGCCAACCGCTCTAAAAGACGCAGAAGAACTTGTCGAAAAATGCAAAGGTTGCCAAATATTTGCAAAACAAGCCCATGTGCCACTCACAATCTTATCTCAGATCCCACCCGCTTGGCCTTTTTTCTCTGCTGGGGGCGGATCAAGTGGGACCCCAAGAAAGCAAAGGGCGGCTTCAATACATCTTTGTGGCAATCGACAAGTTCACCAAGTGGATTGAATACAAACCACTTTCATGAAGAATGCAATAACCAACCAAAGCAAATCGAATTCATCCAAGAAATTACGCACCGCTTTGGCATGCCCAATCGAATCATCACGCATCTAGGCTCCCCTTCACAGCCTCTGTAATTGTAAGTCGGGCACAAGACCGTGGTTTCAGTATAGACTATGCGTCTGTTGCACATCCAGAAGCCAACGGACAAGTAGAAAGGGCCAATGGACTCATACTAGCCGGATTAAAACCAAGGTTATACGAAGAACTAGTTGACTATGGGTCCAAATGGATTGAAGAATTACCAAAAATAGTATGGGGGCTACGAACTCAAATAAGCAGAGCAACATGCCATTCACCCTTCTTCCTAGTTTACGGATCAGAAGCCGTACTGCCTGCCGACTTGATCTGGACATCACCAAAGATAGAACAATACGATGAAGGAGAAGCAGAACAAACAAGGAGATTAGAACTCAACAGCTCAGAAGAAGTCAGAGTAAATGCTACCCTCCAATCACCCGATACCTACAAGGTTTAAGGCGGCACTACAACAAAAGTACCCATCCTCGATCACTACAAGTTGGAGACTTAGTACTAAGAAGGATACAAAAGACCCGGACGGACGACATAAGCTTCTCAGTCCATGGGATGGTCCGTTCATTGTCACAAAGGTCACCGGACCAGCACATACAAGTTAATAACCAAGATGGAAAAGAAGTCAACAATACATGGCACATCACCCCTAAGAAGATTCTATGCGTAAAAACAACTCAAGATAAAACAGATATGCAAGCCACAAGGGACCAACATTCACAATCGACGAAAAGACGATATTCTTCGACAACATATGTATTAGTTCATATTCATGATCAATAAAGATGATATTCATCCACAAAGATGTCTTATCATGACTTCCAACGAGTTGTTTACCCAAGAAGAAAAGCAAAATGGTCGAAAACATGCTCGAGCTTCCCTACCGAGAGCAAAATAGTGAAAACACGCTTGAGCCCGCCGATGAGGGTAGCTAAAAGCTAACACCAAACCAAAAGCAAAATGGTGAAAACATGCTCCGAGCTTCCCGGTAGAGAGCAAAATAGCTGAAAACACGCTTGAGCCCGCCGATGAGGGTAGCTAAAAGCTAACACCAAAACAAAAAGCAAAATGGTCAAAACATGCTCGAGCTTCCGGCCGAGAGCAAAATAGCCGAAAACACGCTTGAGCCCGCCGATGAGGATAGCTAAAAGCTAACACCAAACAAAAAGCAAAATGGTTGAAAACACGCTTGAGCTTCCCACCGAGATCAAAATAGCTGAAAACACGCTTGAGCCAGCCTGATGAGGGTAGCTAAAAGCTAACACCAAACAAAAAGCAAAATGGTGAAAACACGCTGAGCTTCCCACCGAGAGCAAAATAGCTGAAAAAGACGCTTGAGCCCGCCCGATGAGGCCAAAACTAGTCAACCAAATCGAACTCCAAAGACCCTCCAGCTCTTCGTTCAAAAAAGCAAGAGGCTCGGGGCTACATCCAGATAGGAATACTTTTTCCTCGAGAAAAGTACAAGCGCTACTCAAAAGGCAACATTCTATGCCAAGTCATTTTTTCATAGCGCCGGTGTCAACACAAAGATTTACATCTAACAAGTCACAACAGCGGACAAAGCACTTTCGACAAATCGAGGGTCTCGTCGAGATAACACACAGAGTTGTTTTGTGGAGCAGAACGAAAAAGGGACAAAATACTCAAAGAAGACAAGTAATTTCGACCACACCCGTGCAAAGAATACATCAACGAAAACAAAGAATCTTCATTTAAAGAGGAGAGTAATATTACAAGAAGCTTTACAAGAAGTCGGTCAATCGGATCGAGCATTATCATCGGGAAGGAAATGTCAATATTTAGACTTTCTACAAACCCATCTTGGCTAAACCTTCGACCTCGGGCTCCATCCTCTCAACGGCGTTAAGGTATTCTTGGCTGGCTTTCACTTTCCTCTCGCTATCTTGGACAGAGGCGCCTGAGCAAGGACCCGGACTGGGCTAGCACATTCTTGGTACATACTTGGGCACACTTCTTCGCAAATTCTTGAAACGAGTGAATCCGGGAATGAATCGCGCCCAAGATTGCCCGTCGTCCACCGAGTCCGGAGAACATCGGCTCATCGAATCGAAAAGATTTCACGTAAACGTTCCAATTTTCATGGACGTCGCCACTTCCCTTCAAGCTTTCAATAGTTCTTTGGGCCTGCACAAGATCTCTATCACCACCGCCCTAATTAGCTTAGCAAGGGCAAGTTCTTCCTCAAGATGAGTAATTACCTCCTCACCTTTTATTATGACTAGAACGGACTAGAGCCTTCATTTCATCGATGCTCTCCGAGAGCTTCAGCTTCTCACTCGAAGGACTAGACAAGACACCCAAGAACAAGTCGTGAAGAAAAAAAGAAATCAAAATACAAGAAAAAAGCAGTGAGCCCACAAAGACCTTTGCATTCATTCTTCGCAGCCTCCGCCATGGCGGTCTCCGTCTCCATTACCCGGACACGAAGGGTTTTCTCCTCCTTTTGGTGCATTTGACGTTCTGCTCCAACTCAGCCCGGAGAAGGTCGAGATCGGCTTTTAGAACGTCCACCTCGAAGACAACTTTCTCTCATTTTAGATGAGAAAAAAAGCCGAGAATGATCACGGGAGAAAGATGAGCCAAAAGAGACAAAGAAAAACAAGGCGTAAGGACAGAGGAAAAACGAGCATGCAAAAAAGGAACGGCAAAAAACCTACCTAGAGCTTTTCACCAAAAAAGTCGCTAGGGTCGACAAAGCTCCCAGTGCGGTCGGCTCAGCCCGACAATCGATGGGTGGCATCGAATCATTGCACCACGTCATCGGAAGAAGAAGGACCACCGGAGCGAGAGAAGGGAAGGAGAAGCCGGATGGAGCGAAGAAGGAACGACCAAAGCAACTTCGAGAAGCCGAGTCAAACCCTCGAGAAGAACCCAAGCGACGGCCACATCACCTCCTCCGGAGCGCCAAAACCATAACTCGCCAGTAGCTCAAAGCCCCCACAAAGAACTTCATCAATAGAATGTCAGAATCCACGAGGCTCGAGAACTCGTTGGCACGGCGGGAGGCAGAGAAGAAGTCGATGAAGGAATGAGAGAAGACGAAACACTGAAAAGTGATAAAAAGAAACACCGATAAGAACCAGAGGAAGGAAAACAAAAGCCAAAAAGATAAAGCTAGAATCTACTCACCCAACCACTCTCTTCTTCACGAAGCCAAGAGAAGGCCTCGCAGGAGGAACCACGACGGTAAAAACGTCCCCGCCACCCGGCGACGAGAGCGGAATAGCCAGCAGCGGAGCCGCGGGAGGAGCCAGGGCTGGAGACGCGGTAGAACTCGGTGCCGGGGCTTCCAAAGAACTCGACACCGGAGTTTCAGAAGAGTTCGACATGGGAGCCTCGGAAGAACTCACACCCGGCCTCCGATTACTTCAAAAAAAATCAATACTAAAGGTCAAGACAAAGAAGAGAAATTCAATGCAACAGGAATATGAAAAGCAATTCACCGCCGCATGATGAGGGGTACTTCATCATCTTCTTCATCCTCGACCAAGGAAACCAGAGCACCCTCTCAAAAAAAGGATAAAAAGTAATCGGATCATGAGAGAGACAAGAAAATAAAAGAACAAAGAGCATTAAATGAGCTCACCTAAGAGCATGCTAGCAACAACTGGAGTACCCGAGAAAGTACTTGGTTTGCGAGGCTTCTTGGAGACAAAGCGAGCGATGAAGACCCATCCGTTCGCCCCTCTTGGGACAATCTGCGAGGACCGCGAGGGACTAGACGAGGAACATATTCTTCATATACATCAACAAATCCGGAAGAAACCCTAGGAAGAGCGGTAGAGGTTTGGGACTTACTAATTGCGAAGTCCCAAAAGTCTATCTCTCGGTCTCTCGCCACGGCGGAAAGCGTCAGAGAGACCGGGTCGACAAAGTTCCGCCCAAACTCCCAGTGAAAACGGATAAAACACCGAGACAAAGAAAAGCTAAGCAAGAACAAACACAGCTAGAGTGCATAAAGTACTCAAACAAAAAGATAGACAACTCACAGCTGGGGGCGGGTTGTTGGCTGAGAACTTCGATGATGTTAGGGGAATGACGCCACCCCTTTCAAAGATCTTCTCAAGACGCCGAGTACCTCCTCACCGGTCAGCTCAAGAGCTGGGACCATGCGTGAAGGATCCTCGGCCCCAGAATACTCAAAGCCGAGATGCTCCCGCTCTTTCAAGGGCTGAACCCGGCACGACGAAGAAAGCTCGAGACGATACCAAAGCCGGTCAAACCCTGCTGCTTTAGCATGTTAATCCTATCAAGGAGTGGCTGGATCACTTGAATCT
The DNA here is from genome assembly GCA_904845875.1 of Miscanthus lutarioriparius. Lineage (NCBI taxonomy): Eukaryota > Viridiplantae > Streptophyta > Magnoliopsida > Poales > Poaceae > Miscanthus > Miscanthus lutarioriparius. The sequence goes on from CAJGYO010000001.1 coordinate 43,072,317, forward strand.
CAGCAGGCGATTCAAGTTTCTTGTCCCATCGGTCATTCACCACAGGACCAGATCCGGGATGAATGGCAAGGGAAGGATTAAATTAGCGGCAGAAAAACCACTTTCAAGACGCCAATCTTTTACGAATCGACCAGGTCATAGTCAAAAACTTAATTTTGAGACCCTAGCGAAACTGAATCCCACAACCGCCAAGAACGCTGGTTTCTTCACGGCGGGGTTGAGGTTTCAGACGAAAGAAAAAGCAAAAAAGAGACAGAGAAGGAGGGATTCCAAGGAAAGCTTCACAAAGATGAACGAAAACAGAAAGATGGAGAATGGCATTGGGGGTTAGGTGGTTCAGACTAATCCCGAAATAACCAAGAAACTGATGAAGGAAAGCGGAAGCAGGAAGGCAAAGTCCGGCGCGGACAAAAGAAACAAAAAGGACAATCTCACCAGGACCCGGAGCTGGAACCCGATGCTCGCCCGGAACCCTCCATTCAGCGATGACTTTGCTTTGGATCAAGCCATCGCTAACGAGCTCGCGCAGCTGGTCTTCGTTTGTTGTTGGGGCCGGCCAAACCTTCTGAGCAGCCCTCATAGCCACAAACTCCTGATTTTGGATCAAAGAAAGGGATGATTCCTCGTCTACGAAGGTCGCCTGAGACTTGCTTGCGGTTTTCTTCTTTCCCATGAACTGGCGGAAGCAAGAGAGGCGCTAAAGAAGATGTAGGATGATGATGCTCGGGTTACGGCGACGGTGGCGGCGGCGGATTTCTGAAAGCTAGGGTTTAAAGGCAAGAGTTGGGCAGCAAAGGGTCTTTAAATAGGTTTCTCAGCGATACAAACGGCCCACAAGGCCCGATAAAACACAATGTGGGAACGCGACGGTCCATTTACCGACGCAGCTAAAACAATGGAGGGCACAAATCCACACAACAGTACAAACCAACGGGCAGATTTCAGACTTATCCGTCCAGCACCACGGCAGGGTTATCAGATCGCTACAAGAACAACTCGTCAAAACAAGAAGAAAGAAGGAAGAAAGAAAAGGCTACCTCACAAGGAACAAAAGAACCCGGTTATTTGAGAAAGAACCCGGTAATCTCATGGACAACGGGGATCGCAACAGAAAAGTAAAAGACAACTCAGAAGACAAGATTCGTTACATTACAAGCAGAAGATTACAAATCTTAAAGACAAGATTCGTTACATTACAAGCGACTTCAAAAATAGAAGATTACAAATCTTACAAGACCCAACGAACTCGGCACTACGAAAAGCAAGGTAGCAAAGAGGAACGCGGACACGGCTAGGCTCTGGAACGACTACGTGTCCCAAATTGCTACTCGGAAGGACAAACCGCCATCAGCTACACTGTTTTCTTCAAAGGAAGGACGCAGCGATGCACTCAAAGGCGGAAATCGGCAAAGACGGCAGACAACATGGAGCGAGAAGGCGGCGGGCATCTGTCTCACCCAAGACCGATGTGATATCATATATGGTGTTGATCTCACCGGACGATCTCTCAAGACAAAGCGACGAGGATCAACCCAGAATGGCTGATGAAGGAACGGCCCACATCACAAGACTTCCTCCAACTACCACCACATACATCCCAGCACAATCTTTCACACGGGATTAGCCTACCTCTAATCCCTATCACAAGACTTCCTCCAGCTACAACAAAACACACAGAACTACAAAATATGCCCGGGGCTGCTCTACTTCACAAACTACCATGCTCATATCCACGAAGGTTTCAACGGAATATCCAATAGATGAAAACAAGCACTCGGGACAAGATGATAGACCAAAGGAGCGGCGCACATGGACCAGAGCACCGACAAAATAAGCCCGACAAAGAACACAAAGTGAAAGGACAGACTCAATAATGGACGACTTCAAAGTAGAGGAAAAGCAGTGCTCAAGACGGGCATATTCGGAAGGATATACCATCACAAACAACCCGTGAACAAAAAGCATTTACACTCAACCACCACCATACAACTACATCTGACAGCAGCAGACTATCAAAGAATACGCCAAGACCTCGCACCCGAGTTCTTCCTGAACAAAACAACACGGGTATACGCTTCGGGCTCGCCAAAGATCACAGATTAATCAACACTAAGCTAGGGAATCCGCCCTCATTTCAACTACTCCGGAGGCTCGTAACCAAAGACAAAAGACAAAAAGGACAGAAACTCAAGACTACAACGACGACAACGCATCAAGATTCTTCAACCGACTTCTTTTTCAAAAGAAAAGAACTCGGAGAAAGCACGAGGTCATGGGATACATAGCCCCGAAATTTTTTGAAGATTAGAATCTGGACCCTCCAACTTTTGCAAGCAAAAGCAAGAGGCTCGGGGCTACACTCAAGTGAGTGCAATTTTATGAAAAATTGCACCCACCCAAAAAGAACTCGGACATAGGCTCGGAGGTCGCACACCACGAAACTACTCGGATGATGGTTTAATCCAAGACTAAAGGACCGCTTTGGAAAGATACCACGAAACTACTCGGATGATGGTTTAATCCAAGACTAAAGGACCGCTTCGGAAAGATACCACGAAACTACTCGGATGATGGTTTAATCCAGGACTAAAGGACCGCTTCGGAAAGATACCACAAAAACTACTCGGATGAGGACAAAATTCAAATCTCGTGGATTACTTGAGCACGATTTTCAAACAAACATAAAGGATCAAGACCCTCCAACTTTTTGTTCCAAATAGCAAGAGGCTCAAGGGCTACACTCGAAGAGTGCACTTTTTCTCCAAAAAGCGCCGTCGTCACAAAAAGACTTCCTCAACGCAGACTACTTCAAGACATTATGACAAAAAGAACCCTGAACGAGCCATATTCGAGTTCTTTTGACAAAACTTCAACGAACAATCGAGCAACTTCAAGACAAGATCCTCCAGCTCCTTGTTCCAAATAGCAAGAGGCTCGGGGCTACAACCAGATGGATGTACTTTTCTTCAAAAACACTCACCACTCGAAGGTCCCAAGAAGCGCTACAAGGTTTCACTCCGTAAAGCACTTTCGGATAACATTTTGTTCCTACCTAACAAGACTTGAACATAGCAAAGCGAGACTTTCGAGAGCTCAACCATGAAGTGCTCTGGGGCTTGTCGATCACGGGACCCACAGGATACCCCAAGCAAGAGAGAGAGAAGATCTAGTTCAACTAGGATTCTTCCCATGTAATCTTAGTAATAGAACTATTAAGTAATCCTACTAGGAGATCTCATTGTAAACCGATTAGGACTCCGGCCTCCTGACTATATAAAGGAGGGCAGGGCTCCTAAAGAAGGACAAGAATTGTACAACATAACACTTCATAATCAATCCAACGCAAAAGGCAAACGCCGACCGGATGAGGTCGTTACTCGATCTACGATCGAGGGCCTGAACCAGGATAAATCGACTGTCTCTTGCGTTTACCATCGAGTTCAGCATACGCCGAAGCCCGAACATACTGCCCCGGGTACCCCCATGGCAGGCTATCGGTGGTAAAACATCGACACTTGCTCACCATAATCATGTGGACCCTAGCTCAATCATGACTCACCGAAAGCATTAATCCATTAGTAGTTGTCACTCTATTACCAAAACCCAAACATAGTGCTTTCAATCCGCCTCTATATACGTTTGTCTCTAAAAATCCACGATCTCACTACACCACAACACTAAATTATCGTCTGATGTTGGTACTGAAAGTTGATATTTACCATTCAACGGCTGGTCTCTAAAACTTTGTATCAGACCCTAGTTGGTAATTCTACATATTCTGATGGACTATCCATCGCTACATCTATTTCACTTTACCATTGGATGGTTCGTCATATGTCCTACTAATTGGATCCAGCTATGCGTCAATGAATAAGAATCTACCCTTGGCACCATATGCTCGGTCCACTCCTACAAAATTTTGGCCCAAAATTGCCTCCAAACCCTAAACCTCTCCCCTCACATACCCACAAATCTCTAGAGGCAGGTGTCCAACCGGCCCTAGAAATTAATTTCTAGGGACAGACAAAAATTAACCTACCTCTAAAAAGTGTTCAAAAATAAAATAATGGGACCCATGCACCGCTGCGCTCGCACCAGCTGCTTGGTTTGGTGGGCCCACGCACCGCTAGTGAAAGGATCGATTGATGCTTAGACATGAGGATAGCCTATTAAAATTTCTACAAAGCATAACACTTAAAGAAACCTGTTGGACAAATAGGTGGCCCTAATAAGCACTATCAAGCCTAATCTAACAAAAGCATCCCTTACTCAAACTAGAAGCAAAGCTAGCAAGCCAAACAAACAAGCTCATGCACAATTTCAGTGAGCAAGATATACGCTAGAGCACTTAAACTAATCGAGATAAGTTACACAACTAATTCACCTACACAAGGCAAGCAACCACACAAGCAAAGGATCACACAAAGCAAATAGTACAAATCTAGTGATGCAAACCAAGGGAGACAAGTGGACACGTAGGTTTTTTTCCTGAGGTTCGGTTGCTTGCCAACAACCTACTCCCCATTGAGGCGAGTCCAAGGATCGCTACTCCTCCACAAGCTTAGCAAGCCCTCAAGCATGGCCCCGACGTGGGCACTCACCTAAGAGCTAGTTGATCAACAAGGGACTCCAACAAGCCTCGATACCAAGAGAGTTGCTCTTCATGATCCTCCTGCAGGGATGAGCACAAGATCCTCTTACAACACTTCCACTGGAGCCCCATAGCACAGCCACCAACTGTGATCGATGGTGGCTTGTTGGTCTAAGACATCTAGGTGTCGGTAACCACAAAGAGTAACAAGAAATGTGCAGCAACAACGATCCTCTAGTGGCACTAGATGCTAACTCTTAAGGAAAATGCACTATACGACTCAATCTCACCACACATAAATAACCTCAAGTGTGCTTTATGTCGGTGGAGTGTGTTCTTGAGCTCTAATGAGTGTGGATACTAGTAGGAATATCCAAGAGAGCCAAATAGCCTAGTGACACCTGTTATTTATAGCGCCACTCAAGAACTAGTTGTTATGCTCTTCAATGGGCTGAATACGTGCTCATCGAAATTCTGACGGTGGTTATTGGAGAAGACCACCGGGATCTTCCACAAACGGCTAGTTCAAGATAGTTGTTACACAACCAAAGCTCTAGTGCTTACCTATCTGGTGCCACCGGACCTTTCTAGTGAGTTCAAACACAGCACGAAAACAAAATTTTTTCCTCTATAGAAGGGTTAGGTCGTTGTAACCTAAACTCTGATAAAGGGTGGAGCTCACCACCGGAGCTTTCTAGTGGCCTATAGAACCTTCTAAATGAGGCTTTTAGGATTAACAAAATCCTCCGGTGACCCTCATTGGAGTTTTCTAGCGACGCAAGTTCAAATCTCTCCAATGTGCACCAACTTTGACAATTGTCGCATGTGTTAGGGCATTCCTCCAGTGCCCCCTATCTAGTGCACATGGCCAAAAGAATAATCTAGCATGTTAAAACATGCTGAACTAGTGGACTAATGCTTTTAGTCAAGATATTTCAGCTAAGTCCACAAGATGGAGTTGAGCAAGGCTATGAGATGGTGGAGATGACCATGAAGCAAGTGCTCAACCATGGAGAGGAGATGGAAGGAAAAGGTATATGCATAGGGGTTTTGCTTTTGCTAGCCAAGGTGCAATAGAGTGCATAGTCAGGTTTAGAATAGATAGTTGTACTATAAAAAGGGGTGCTCTAAGTGTTTACGCGGTTATCTAGTGTCACTAGGTGATGATATTCTTTGCATATGCATTAGACCTTGTGACATGGTGAGATGCAAGCGAAAATATGTTTAAAACACTTTGAAAAATGTTAACTCCGTGCTCAAGTGTTGTTGTTCCAAGGTTGAACACACTTGAAGTTAGGACGCTTACATAGAGGGTGAGAAGTGATGTTGGAACAACATTTTTCTACTCACCGGATTTGTCCGGTGGGGTCACTAGAGACTCTACTAGAGGTTGTGTTGATATTTATTAACATGTCACTTGTTTAAGGAGCCACCTAATGTTGTTGACATTTCTTAACATCACTTTTGCTAAGTTCTCATCCCTAGCTATGATGCCAGAAATACTTATTGGTACTTTCTACCGTCACTTCTAGAATGACACTAAGAAGTGCGTTGATATTTTATTATGACTTAGAAATAATGCAAATATGTATATGAAGGGATCTGCAAGCGCACAAATAATATTCCATTGTAGCATTTCACCTAGTAGTATTCCAGGTATCGTTATTTATATTTTTACCACAGGGAAAGGACTGACGGATGGAATATATTGATAACTTATACATATGATGGAGAGATAAACCATAACCAAGCTTCTACTCATAACATGGGTAAGTCACAGGATAGGATAAATATATGGTAAATGATCATTGATAATTAATAGTTCAACACTCAGAGTACTCCTTTCTATGGCATTAACATGACTAAGTAGATATAATAGAGAAATAATTCCTAAGTCATTCTTAACTAGAAGAACGCCCCGGCGTTGCTGCAGGAATTGTTGGTGAAATTATACTACTTATATTTACTAATGTGATTGAATAAATACCATAATACATGTTAGTGGATGATTGTTAGCATTCTGATGTGGACAACTAAATATATGTTAGTAAATGATTTGGTTTGCTAATGTGAATAGCTTGAATGAAGACATAATTGCATGTGTTAGTTGGTGTGTTAGTGGATGCTGATGTGGACGCTCTGCATGGCGAGATAGTTGAATGTGCTATTGGGATATTTTAGTGGATACTGATGTGGACACTTTGTGTGGCAAGATAAATTGCTAGTGGGGTTTATCTTTATAAGTGATATAGATTACAAGTCCAAGCATACTATGATTAGGGCAATTATACTTAACAATCATGGCTAAGATCAACTTCACATCTACACATAAGGGATATTACTAAGGAAGATCTAGAATAGAGTATGACTTTCTTCGTAACTAGATCCTACTTGACCTATATTCGGGGAGTGGACTACAAAGGACTCATTTAGAGTGTCACACTCGCTATCTACCACATGGCCCGGAATATAGGGTGCATCCACAGATAAACAATGTATAAGCACCACGCTTACACAATGTCGACTACTCACCCCGTGTACTTTAGAGCGAGTGCTATACGAATTTATGCTTGAACATAAAGACAATTTAGCTATACTAAGCATATAATCAAAGTAGATGATGAACATGATAACAAGGAACATGAATAATTTTAAGATACAAAAGAGGATACAAGAGGCTATACCAAGCTGCGCTCTTGACAAGATCAGAATCCAAGCAAAGCTTGCCTTCCTCTAGATCTAACCTAGCTAGCTATGCCCTAGAATATTTATGGAGCTCTGAGGTTCTTCTCTTCTAATAAGGGTTTCTCAATGATGAAATGACTTGATCAATGATGCTTAGGGGTGGTAGAGGCTGGTATATATATGGGGGAACCATCAATCCAGAGCTCTCGGATCAAACTGACTTAAAACAACGGTGTAGATGCAATCCCTAAGGCGGTGGAGAACCGACATTCAAAACGAAGGTTGACAGGTGAGCCCACATGGCTGGTCGGCCGGCCCCACCTGGCCGTGTCCCATGCTCTGCTTTGGTGATTTGCCTTCTAGTGTCTTCTAGGGTCTTCTGGAGTTGATTTCATCATGGATAAGCGCGATTAATTCTGATGTTTTGGTCCACTTTGATGGTTTTATGGATAAACCTGCTTGGAAACACAGATTCACCAAAACTTGTAGAATTTGTTAGTTTCAACCCCTAAACCTATGTTGGTGATCATATTCATGTATTTATTCAAGGTATATTGATGGTTTATGATGGTTGTTAACTACCATCAATAGGTTGCAGGGACCGACAATTTTTCTGTTGAAAAATAAGCATGTGCACATTGCTTTCCAATGCCCACCAGAGTGGAGGCCCCAGAACTTGCGCATAGTGTGGTCATTGGAGCTTTGGTCCAGAGACTCACCAAAGAGTTGTTCGGTGTTCCACAAGAGAGGTCACCGAAGAGTTGGTCCATGGAGCTTGTTTTTCTGCACTTTGGTTGTTTTTTGTTCACCAGATTTGTTTAGTGCTCTCACCGGAGAAAGCACCGGAAGTCTGACATAGGCAACAACTAGTTTCTGTAGCCATTAGGGTAGTCCCAATGCGTTTCTATACCTATTAATTTTTATAGACACTGCGTATAGAAACCATGGTCCCAATGGATAGTTTCTACATAACAATTTTTTATCCAATCACATACTTTCTCTCTCCATCCTCTACCAATCACATCTCTTCATGTCTTGGTTCTCGTGTAGACATGGTTTCTTTTCCCATCATTTCTTTTCTTTAATTAGAGTGCCATGCCATCTTTTTGCTTAGTTGGCACCACAATTAATGAAGATAGAAACCATCTAGTTTCATGTGGCTGTTAGTTTGTCCCATGTGAGCTCTGGTGCTCCCAAAAAAAGGTGCAGGAAGTTGGCAACAGTTAGTTTTCTTGTGTTGGCTACAAACAGACCCCTTGGCCAGCCATGGCCACTCTCTTGGACACTTAGATTGGTAGCTAAATATTTTTGTGCTTGAGAAACACACTCCTCTCTCTTTGCTCACTTGGAATTACACCTGTGTGAGATTGAGAGTGTTTTAGTGCATTGCAATAGAGTTTGCATCTCGTGGCACTAGGTGATTTGTTCTTGTTATGGTTCCCCCAACCAAGCTTGATCTTACATATCTTTTAGCGAACTGTATCTTTTACATCTTCTATACATGATTGTGCAACATGGATATAAAATAGAAGTTAGCCAAAATCGTTAGTTGTCAGCAGTTAGGCAATGGTATAGGATACAAATTGAGCATAAATATCAAGAGAAATTGGAGTAAGAAGGTTATTGTAAATAGCACTACTAACGTATATTCAAAATCAGGAGAATAATATTCCATTCCAAGAGTAGAGAGAAAATTAAATCAAATAACAAAGTAAATAGAAACGGAAAAGAATGAAAAGTAATTATATATGTATTCCTTGTTCTGGAGAATAATATTCCTAGTTCAGAAGAATATTATTCCTTGTTCTAGAGAGAAAATGATTCTAGGTTTAGGAGGACAATGTTCCACTTCTGAATAATTATATTTTAGGTTGAGAAGATGTCACACCTGATTTTAAGGACAAAATCGAATGCACAACATATGTATGCCAGGATCAATTTATTCATACATATGTCGACTTCATTAAAGTATCATAGCAATGTTCTTACTTTAACGATGACATCATTACAAAATGACCCGTAGGTCTAAAAGAAAATTACATAGACTTTATTTAACTCCAGCGAAAAAAGGGACGCCATCTTCACCGGAAGTCAACCGGGGCAGCACTAGCCTAGTACACATCGTCGGGGTCAAAGGCACCGTCTTCAATGTACTCCTCCTCGTCATCTCCAGCGCCTAGGGTGGGGTAGTAGGGGGGACAAAGAGGAAGGATGAGTACATCGAAATGTACTCCGTAAGTGTAGGAAAGTATGACATGAGGGCAACATAAGGAAAAGCTTACAAGGAAAAGCTCCTACAAGGTTTGACACTTCTTCGGTGAAATCTGCCTTCTCCTCAAGAACGACACATCCTAATTTTCATTCCTTACCAAGGAATCCTTAGCACCTACTTACGGGTGAAATCTATCTTCTCCTCAAGAACCATCTGAACCAACACTCGGATCTCATCCGAGCCAACCAACCATTCCCTTACCAAGGGAAACACCCATCCGAACTAGAGCCATCTAATCACGAAGAAGTCCAGGCCACTCTTGTCCATGAGCATCCACCAAAATATATCGACATTACACTCTCTGAGGTTGCACACTTTTACATCATTAGTCATGAGTCGTGTTTCCCCATCACGCCTCACACTACCTAGGTGCTTAAACCCTAACATGGGATTCAAATTATGACTCTGCATGTCACACTACAAGGCCTTTACAAAGCTCCTCCATGCTTGTTATAGACCTCCACTTAGGTTTCACCGCTAACAGGGAGTATCTTTCAACTCCACTGCAGAAGCCCCCTCTTGTGCCACATAAATCGACCCGATGTAAAACAGACTTTGGAGGAAGCCAATTAGTTAGTCATGGTTGCGCTGTTAAGCCGGGTTACAGGCTTCATGAACCGGTCCTTAGGATCCAAGCAGGAACCAGCACAAACCATTTCACCAATTCCAACAATCCACCAGAAAATATTTACCAGATCTGACATCTTACCACCACCAAGACCAACCATCCTGCCAGATTCCCTAATCACCATGTTGCTAAAAAGATTACCATCCCAAGGTTGCATAGATCATTAGTCAATATTAATTATAACATTCCCTGCCCAAGACTGCAAACTAAGCATGACAACTACCCATCCAAAACCAGGTTTCAAGGATGAAGTAAACAAGTTCTAGTAAACCCTAACGTGGGATTCAAATTATGACTCTGCATGCAACTAATGGTCTAACTACTCTAACTCAAACTAAAACAAATATAGGTGCAAGATGGTCAAGGACACTTGCCTTCAAACCGGGATGGTTCAGAGATATCAAACTCTTGATCTTGGAAGTTCTCAAACTCGGCACTTTCTGCAAACATACAACAGACATGGCCCACAAAATAAATAAGAACGGTACACCAAGCATTGAAAAAAAAAGCATACTATGTTTACTAACAAGTACTACGTGTCGCTTCGAACTGGTGAGCGCAAGAATCGCTTAAAACTGAGCTACGATTAATTCGAAGTTTTAGTATTAAAATGCAAAAGAGACCTTTTCTTTGGAAATTGCTTTTACACTAAAAAAAACAGGAGTATGTCATCACTGGATAGCTGAAAAGAGACGACAGATTTTATATTGTTGAATAAACTGATAATTATTGGATAATATTTCTGGAGTGGGAAAACAGATGTGTATGTGACATTATAAATGAATGGATGAAAGCAACACCATGGTGTATACGTACTGTACTACACCAGATTTCTAGCTTCCACTGACAGAGAGCAGGAGCACGCCATCAGATGCATGCTACTGTTTTTGATATTAGATTACCAAGATATACTAGTACACAGAGATGGTTCTAAATATTTTTGTAAAGGAACACCTGCTAGCAATTACAGCATGTGTTGACAGGAATGAAACAGGGGCGCTGCCGTGATTCAGAGAATGGCTTGCATGAATAAACTAACTGCCTAGAATTTCTGATCTGGAAGCACAGGCGACATGCTTATAAAGGGCTTGCAGCATATATTGCCTGAGATGTCAAAAATAGTACACAGGGCAGCGAGGCGAAATTTCTCACCCTGCGCACTATGATCTCTGACGCACGAGCTAGCGCGACGGAGAGGCGAATGATAGCGATGGAAGCTGTCCGATGGCTGCTCGATTTGGCTCTGGACCTTTACTGTGATGCTCTCCTAAAATGTCAAGTTTCATTGCACAGATCATCAACTATATCTCTCAAATCAAGTTCAATCCTCGGTCTTTTACATTTCAAGCCGACTCTCTTCTCTCTTTACAGCTGAGGTGATGATGCCGTCACGGTCCAGCGACGAACAACAGAGAACACCAGCTAAATAAAGGAGGTGATCAGCAGATTTGCAGACAAATGATAAAACTCACCAGAGAAGGGAAGGCGGCGAGTTACTTCTCACCAATAGACCAACACCAAAGGGAAGAGCCGACGGACTGGTGAGATGCATGGTTCAGAGGTGTGCAGAGGGTCAGAAGATACTATCGAGGTGTCCTTATAAAGCCGTGGTCAAGGAGCTGAAAGGCCGGAGTTAACGACAGAGTGATGGGGGAGCTCATAACAACACCACTATGGCAGCCGTTCCATTCTTTAGTGGTGCGAATTGAATGGAGGCGGAATGAGAAAACAGTTTTCTGTACCTATGGGTGTTTAAGTGATTCGAATGATCAATGGTTTGAGCATAAACTGTCGTATGTGGCAGCCAACAGCAAAGGCAGAAACATTGGACCGCTGGTGAGAATTGTTGAAGGCAAAAGTAACTATTCCATTTTCCTCATTAGTGCTTTCAATGTGCGCGTGCACATGCACATGCACAGCATTGCTGATTGATTCACGGCAGCCAGGAAACGTACGATCATGCATGCGTGCAGACATACACTAGTCTAGATAAAGGACAGATAGATAAATCGGCATTTATGAAAATGAATGAAGAATGTATAGAAAATTAGATTTGCTGGCTCATACGTGAAGGCATGGTTGTTTGGATGTGGATCACGTACAAAGGAATATAAGTCTCAAAGGAAAAAGGAGAAACAAAGGAGAAAGGAAATATGGCTGGAAACTTGACAGCTAGAGAGACAAGATGTGATCACGTGAGATGGACAAGTATTGGATGTGAGAGTTCAACTTTGAATCAAAATAATTTTATACAAAAAAAAACTTTCAAACTTCATTTTCGATAAATAGAGAAAATGTTTTAGAGGCTTAACTGATACTTTAACAAAACATTTTCCACCCAATAAAATTAATGCAAGCGACATGAATACAACAATAATTTAAAGTCTATGTCAATTTCAGGTTTTGTTTATAAATTATTATTTTCCTCCAACTATTATTTGGTCTTAATTCTAAATTTGATTATAACAAATTTTAGAAAATTGAAAAATTCAGAATTTAGGGTGTTACAGAAGAATAATATCCTACGTTCAAAGAATAACATTCCACGATTAGGAGAATAATATTCCATGTTGAGTACAACAATATTATAGTCAATGAGAAAAACATACCAGTTCAAGGAGATAATATTCAGGTTAAAGAGAGTAATGTAGCTAGAAAACCAATATCTAGGTTTAGAAGAACAATATTATGTTCCACGAGTAGAAAGAAAAAGTTAAGACGCATATAGAAGAAAGTAAACAAAATAGATGTTTCGTATCAAAAGAACAATATCCATGTCTAAGAGTAGCACAAAATTTAATGCAACAACAAAATAAATAGGAAAGTTTAAAAAGAGGAAAGAATATAGTTCCGTGTTTGGGTGAACAATAATTTAGTTTCAAAATAATAATATTAGAGGTTCAAAAGGATTGAAAAATAGAAAGAACAAAATAAGTAAGAAAGAAAACAAAAGGAAAATAAAAATATATTTGAGGAGAATAGTATTTTACTACCTTCGTCTACAAAAGAATGCAACTTTGGTATCTATGTCCATAAAAGTAGTTTAAGTTTGACCAAGTTTATAGTGAATAGTGTTTCACATTTTTGTCTCCAAATTAATTTATTGTGAAAATATATTTCATAATTAATTTAATGTAATTATTTTGTATGATAAATCTTAGTATTTTTCGTATAACTTTGGTCAAACTCGAAAGCATATGACTTCTCAAAAAGCGAGAATTGTATTTTTTTGGACACAAGCTGTAACTAGGAAAATAATATCTTGGTTTAGAAGAACAATGTTATGTTCCATGCGTAGAAGTTATAAAGTTGGCCCATTAGTAGCCTGTAGTAGTTATGAAGTTGGCTATGTAGCCCAAGTGGCACATGTGAAGTTGTTGTTGGTGGGTTTAGTACCATCTTGGAAGTTTATGAGGGTGAGGATCAGCTTATAAGCCTTATCGTTTCAAACGTAGAATCTCTGGGTTAACTCTTTTACACGAAGCGAGTACAATAGTATAAGTTAGGTGCTACGCGTATGCAGGGTCGTTCCACGTGCGGAGCTGAGCCATTTAAGCAGACGTGAGGTGTTATAGATGGTATCGAGCATCAACCCTTGCTGCACGTGCCCGTGGAGCCCATTAGTAGCATGTAGTTGTTATATGAAGTTGGCTCGTCCATGTATCCCAAGTGGCACATGTGGAGTTGTTGTTGATGGGTTTAGTATCACCTTGAAAGTTTAGGAGGGTGAGGGTCAGCTTATAAGCCTTGTAAGCCTTGTTCTAAACTTAGTACCTCCGGATAAACCCTTTTACACGAAGCGAGGACAAAAGTGAAGCGAGGTGCTATGCGTATGTAGGCCTGTTCCACGTGTGGAGCTGAACCATATAAGTAGCTTTGGACAAAAAAAATATATGCAAGAAAATAAACAAAACAGACAAAAAAAAAAAAAAGAAACGATATTAACAAGTGTTGGCCAATTGCTTGGAGTGGTGGGCTAGTTGGGCGGTGGGCAGCACCGTAGAATAGATATAGATTTGAAGTTTAGGAGGGTGAGGGCCAGCTTATAAGTCTTGTCGTTTCAAACGTAGCATCTCTAGGTTAACCCTTTTACACGAAACGAGGATGAAAGTGAAGCGATGTGCTATGCGTATATAGGCCCATTCCACGTGCGGAGCTGAGCCATATAAGCAGTTTTAGATGAAAAAAGGCATATATGCAAGAAAATAAACAAAACAGACAAAAAAAAAAAAAAAACGATATTAACAAGTGTTGGCCAGTTGCTTGGAGTGGTGGGCTAGTTGGGCGGTGGGCCGCACCGTAGAATAGAAATAGATTGGCATGAAGACGACAAATCAGCCGTTAATGGAGCTGTTGGGCCAAAACAAACACAAGCGCATAGGCCGCGGAATGGTGGGGGCGCCTATGCGTCGACCCGATGGTAGGTACTCATGCGCCGACCAGGGAATTATTTCGCATGCTCGCTCACGATTCCATCCCGTGACCCGGGCCACATCACGTGCTCCCGCCTCGGCCCAACTCGTGCGGCGCTCCTGGGAATTCTCCTGCGCCTAGCTCCCTCCCGCGAGCGAGAATTCTCCCATGCTTCCATGCTCGAGCGGGAAAACTTCCACGTGTTTGCCAATGCCACGGAAGAAAAAAATAGGAAGATAAAAATAGCACAGAGGATAATAGAAAAAGGGGTATATAAAAGAGTTTGAACACAAGACCTATATATGACTTAAGAAAATTGTTTCCCACCACTACACCATGTAAATGGTTGATTTCTAGTAATGAAATATTTATAATATTATAAACCGTATAAGACCATTTAAGTAAAAAAATCCACTTACACAAGAATAATATTCTAGACAAAAAATACCATGTTACATGATAATATAAAAATCTACAAGATAAATAAAACAAAATAAAAAATGATGGAATGAAGAAAATAGTAATAAGGAAAATAGTTGAAAATAAGGAAAACAACTAATCATGGAAACATTTCATTTATTTATGTCATAAAACATCATATGTATAATAGGTGGACATCACATATAACATGACATGTATATTACGTGAATATCATATAACATCACATGTAAAATTCATGGATATTGCAAAATACATCGTAGAACATCACATATATACTATATGAACTGACCCATAGTTATTTTTTCGAAATTGGGTCGTTTCTCTTGTATTTGGGCCACGTTGCCGTTTAGGCTCACGTCCCACGTAGCCAACCAGACACAGACATGCAGTAGATCTAAAATAGCTGACATCAGCATATATCCCATGCTTTTTAAAGTAAAAAAAGTCATAACTCCTAATCCAAGTATCCTAATTAAAATCCAATTGCACAATCGTGTTTCTTGCAATAAATCTTCAAAACAAGACCCCACATGGATACATTTCGATAAAACTTTTTAATGAGCATTTATCTCATTATGAACATGTATTTAAACATAATCGTCGAACATGACATTAACACTACACGAACATCACAAAAAATAGCATAGAACACTATATGTATATTTCGTGAACATCACAAATATCATGAAATATAAAAAATAAAAAATATAAAATTAGTGATGTAATTAATTATAGTCAAATAAAAAGAAGAAAAAATACACCGAACATCACGAATACATCGTAGAACATCACATTAACACTACACGAACATCACTAAATATATCTTATAACATCATATGTATACTAGGTAAACATCACAAAAATCATAAAAATATAAAATAAAATAATAAAATTAGTGAAGTAATTAATTAGAGTCAAATAAAAAGAAGAAAAGATGCTACCGAACATCACAAAAAATATACTAGAATATTAATGTATGTTTACTGAACATGACAAAAAAAACATCGTAGAACATCACATTTCTACTTATGAACAACAAAAAATACATCATAGAACAATTACATGTATACTACGTGAACATCGTGTGTATCTGTAAATAAAAAAAGTGAAACATAAAATTATAAATAGAAAAAAAAGAAAAGGAAAATAAATGAATGAAAGGAAAGAAAAAAGGGGAACATATAATAAAAAATAAAAAATAAAAGGAAACAAAAAGAATAATAAAAACCACCGAGAAAGAAAAATAAAAAAGAAAGAAAATGAAAAAAGAAATAGAAGAAAATAAAATAAAAAGAATAAAAGATGAAAAGAAAGAAAAACAAGAAAGGAAAAAAACATACCTGAACAGCATCTCAGAGTCGAAATAAAAAGAGAGAGAAACATACGTTGAAAGAAAAAGAAATATAAAAAATAAAAAAGAAATAATAAAAAAAGAAAAGAACTTACAGAGAAAAAAAAAGAAAAAAGAAAAAGAAAAAAAAGAGAGAAACTCGCCTACCGAACGGACCTACGGAACTACGACGCGGGACGAAGAAGGCGGCAACGGTGCGGAACGTACGCTGTATGTAGGCCGCGGCCTGGGCCACACGCTCTTTGGGCCGCTCGCGAGAGTCACGCGCGCGCAGGGTTTCCTCGGCAGCGACAGTTTCCGCGGGATGGTCGGAGGTCAGTCCGGAAGATTGGCGCGTGGGGGCGTGCGCTGGCGTTCGCCGAGGCCGTGAATTCATGATGGACAGGGGCCAACACCAACAGCTGCCAATTGGCCAGGCGCCCAGGCCCAACCCAATTGGTGCCAGCAGCGTTTGCAGGCGCGCAGCTGCATCCATTTAGCTAGACTGGCCATGTGAGTTTGGCCCAAGCCCAAGCAACCACCCACGTAAACGTGATCGTTAATAGAATATCTTTCAGTTTTGAGCTTCAAATTTTTTTTATCATAGGAATGGCAGATATAGATAGATTGTTCTGAATTCTGATTGTTTCCTCAACCTCTCGGCCATGGTGCACTTTAATTTGGTATTCAAAATCCATTCCAAAAGTATCTCGTTTGGACTTCGTTTCATGTCTCGCTTGTGCAGTTGCGCTTAGTAACTACAATACACCCCTGCCATCTACACAGGCAGTCTAACTTGAACCATCAGAAGTGCTGTCCTATAAAATTTTCTATGGTAAAATAAGATATACTTCTAGCATTTCATATTGTAAGTTGTTTTGGCTTATCTAGATACGCATATTTTGCTTTGCACCTAGAAATCTATTATATCTAGATACATAGTAAAAACTATAGGGGCTTAAGCGTTTATGCCCCCACTTTGAAGCGAAATGGTGGTTTTGCTCTTGTGTTTTCAAACTTTGTGATTTTATCCGTATGATTTCAAAACCAAGGAAGACTTTGCACCTACTGCGAAGTCCATCGTTATAAGTTCACCTAATGGTGTTGACTTTTGGACAAAAGAACAAGTTTGCCCATGTGATTTTACCCCTATTTTATTTTGCTATTTGTGTTTTACCTCTATTTTCATATCAGCAGATTGGTAATTTTGATACAGGTTACACAATTCAATCAGGACAAAACTTGACGATATTGTGAAAAAAAAAATCAAACATTTTAGCTAACAATCCATATAAACACAAACTAATATCGCACAACAAATTAGTATCACACATATCGCATTAATGACAATACACCAGGTCAATTTAGTATGTCTAGATGGCATACCTACATATCAGTGTAAAATGCCATCATACAGTACTATATTATATACAAACATATAGGTCCAAATGATATAACAAACAAAAGTAGAAACACACCAGCATATAGGTCCAAGTCACATAACAAACTAGTGCTGAGTTCACTAGGCAACTAGTAGTGAGCTACATATCAAACATTGAAACCTAATACAGTAGCAAGCCTTTGGAAGTTTCTCCTCTTTCTCTCCTTCTCGCTCCCTTCCTAAAGCACTTGCACTTGCAATTTATATGAAAAGAGCATAATTATGTTAGTAAAATTAGCATATGTGAAAGGAGATTACCAAAATATATAGTAATCAGAAGCGGTACTTGCATGTCTTACTTTGTCTCTGCCCTTCCCCTTTCTCTTCCTGTACCACTTGCACTTCACAAGAAGAGAGTATATTGTTAGCAACACTAAAATTTCCAGAAAAAATAGTAATGGACAGAATGCATGGATCACATACATTGGCTCATTGTTGTCCTCTCCCAAACCCTTTCCTCTTCCCATTCTCCTTCCAGTTGCAGTACTACTTGCACTGGCGCTTTCATTTAATGTTTATTGAAAAAAGTGTTAGTACAAGTACATATTAGTAATTGGGCTAAATAAATGGAATTGGGCAGCAATGCATGTATGACTTAGATTAGGTCATTGCTTCCTTGTCTTGATCCATATTGTGGTGTTGGCTGTCTCATTTTTTGACTAGTTATAGGACCTCCTCGGTAAGTCTTGGCTATATGGCCTAGTTCAGATATTCAGAACACACATTTTTTTTCTTACTAGTGCCAACTTCATCATATGGCTTGATCCTAGATTATCTTGGCCTCTCAAGTTTCCTTCTCAATTTGGGTTTCTTCATTTGTAGCCTACATCAATATGAGAACATTGATCTTGAATTTACTTGCATATGTTTTTCTAAACCTATCAACAGAGAAGTATTCATGGACGAAGTCATCCATCTGTACCTCACTACTGATCTTTGCAATGAAAGCTAAAGCATGGCTATAAGGTTTTCTAGTCACTTGCCAAGGCCGACAGCTACGAGTCTTTTCCTCCAAGTTGACTGCATGCCTGAATCTATTCACAATTACTTCAGCTTTCCTAAACCCACATATTAAACCCCATGGTCTTTGATACTCTTTGTTTTAATATTCAAATCATTGGTAATAACTAGGATTATAATGCCTAGCATATTACTACCAATCTTGGACCTCCAAACGAACTTCTCAATGATTAATTGACCAATATGGTCATGCATTTCAACAATCTAAAAGTCCTTTGTTTTTACATCTAACTATTAAAACATTCAGAGAAGTTTTATTGATATAATCTACCTTACAGTCTTCACTGAATTTGCTTCTACTCCACACATATGGATGGTTTTCGTCCAACCATTCAATAATTTTAGGATCCTTCTCTCTTTTTCCCCATTCTATTTTCCCCATGAAGTAGTTAAACTTTGAAATTATGAAGCTCTTGGCAGCACACGACATATTATTGTCATAAAGAGTACCATTCTAACTTTTCTTCATGTTCTTCCACTAGTGCTTTATGCATTCTCTATGTTCTACTCAAGGATACACATCTTCAACTACCAATCATATTCCCTTTTTCTGCATCTGTGCTAATGACCAAGCTTGTATGAACATTTTGCTCTATGTTAGAAAATACTAGAAACTTGGAACTTAGAAAATAGAGTTAGAAATAGGAAATGTATATACCTAGAGGTGTATCAATAACCTTCTTCACGTTGTATTGACAAACCAAGTCCACTTTCCTTAGACTCGGTCTCAATCTCTCCATATGCAATTGGGAACAACTAATTATGACCATCCACTCCAACAACTGATGCCAACTGACCTCTCGACTGTACCTCCTTGTCAAATGTGTTTGCATACATGGCAATGTGTGGTTTGCACCCTTGCAAGAAGCCATCTAAGCATGGTTAGGTTTAAGAGCAAACAAAGAACCTCATAAAACACACATCACCATTGTGCTCTTCAGTCTCTAGCTCCACAACACTACCAGGTACTGATCTCAGATGCTCAACTTGATAAGTAGGCAACAAATCATAACTATCATCACATTTCCCATATATCATGTCTAGTGCTTTCAACTTCCCTCTAGCAACTCTGTCATATGGAACATCCATTGAGTATTTGTTCTTCAGTTTGTCCCCCAACTTAGTCGGTCCCACTTCAGAGTCATCCCACAATAAGTTGATCACTCTGTCAACCGCCCATTTATTAGAGGTCATTGTTTGACCACACTTATTGAATGAACTACAAGTATGCTTTGGTCCATTGGTCTTAACCTATATCAGGAAAATGTACAAAAATGAATCATCAATGTTATGTGAATGAGAAGATGGTCCGCGCGTTGCTACGGGAATTGAAAAGAATTTAGAACGAAATTGAGTGAAGATGATGTACGTGAATAGCTCGCAATTAAGATGTTGAAAGTTAGTGGGATGACATGGTTATTAGTGGGGAATGATGTAGATGACTTGCATGTTGAGATAGACTTGTAGGGGGGATTAGCGAATTTAGAATGAGAAATTGAGTGGAGATGATGTATGTGAATAGCTTGCAATTAAGATGTTGAAAGTTAGTGGGATCACATGGCTATTAGTGGGGAATGATATGGATGGCTTGCATGTTAAGATAGACTTATAGTGGGGATTAGCTTCATAAGAGATATAGATCGATACAATAGGTCCACTTGCGAAAGGACGAACTCAATAGTTGTCATTTACCTTGCATCCAACATATTTCTTGCTTGCAGATGCAAAAATGTCCACTTGCAACGTTGTTTAGCTCTCTTGCATATGGCCTTAAATCTTTTCTTGTCTTTTTCACAATATGGAAAGCATGATCACGTAAGATAGCATGATGTGTGACTGCTGACTTGCATTGATCCACATCTGGAAATACCATATTTACATCAATACATAGATCATCAGCATCATATGAAAACATGGGAAGATACTCATCTTCCTCATCAACAATTTCACCATCAGGATCAAACTCAGGTTTAGAGCAATCATCATCAAAGTCAGATGATGCAGCCAAATCCATGTCATAGCTCCTATCACTTACTGCCGCAAGTGAATCCGTATCAAAATACGTCCCCTCTGCATCAGCCCCTGCAACCTCATCCTTAGAAGCACCTTTTTTGGTGGTGGCTTTCTTTTTTTTAAGATGTGGCTATGGTTGTTTCGTTTGTGGTTGTCTCATTTGTGGCTCTCTCGTTGGATGCTCTCTCATTTGTGGCTCTCTCACTAGTGCCTTCCTCAATCATGAGCACAACGGTCCACACGGTAGGGTGAAACCTTCGCTTTGTTGGAGAAAATTGATGTGGCCCCTCAAAACCATTTATCTTAGCATTGATGCATACTAATTCTTTCTCTATATTGATTAGAAACCACTCTAACAGATTTTCATCAGATTTTATCTCCATAGAGTAATTCTCCAAATCACGCCACAAAGTTATGTATTATTTAGAACCCCACAAGCAGTGCTCATCAATGAAATCAACTAGCTGCAATAGCCCAAAGCTATGAGCGACAACAACCTTGGTTGGCAAAGTTCTACCATGCCTCCATGACTTTGGACCACCATCTCGCAAGTTGAAAAACGATCGAACTCTAACGAGAAGTTTCAATTCTCTGTGATTTGGCCTACAAATCATAGTAGCAAATATACTTGTTAAAAAATCTAAACATCACTGCTATTTCGCACTGCGTTGAAGCACCCATGTCATAGATTGAAGAAAATATCTGGGCTCTTCCATGGTAGTTGTCGTAGATGTCCTGGAGTTGACCGACCGGTGCTTCGAGGCAGCCGGGGTGCCTTCTTGGTGCTATCATGCGCCCTCCTAGTGCTGCCAAGGTGGCTGGGGGTGGGGAGTCGCCGGCCAGGGGGAGGTCATCGGGACGAGAGTGCATCCTCCAACTGCGTCGCGTGGCGCCTAGGGAGGTCACAGTCATCGGATGAGGCCGAGAGCACAGCCTCCTCCCGCGGAGCCCGAGCCGTTGGGGTATGGTGGCGAGGTAGCGGGGAGGGGGGGACATCGTTGGGACCAAGAGCCGACTTCACCGGTAGTCGCGCCGCCCAAGGTCGCTGGCCAAGGAAAACCTAGCGTCCGCGTGCGCGATAAGGATGCGGTCGAGCAAAAGGTGAGAGAGAATGTGAGCGAAGGAAAGTTTTTGCTGACGTTATTGTTGCCATTTCGTGTGGGTATCTTTTCTTTTTTTTCACAAAATCCACTCAGGTTAAACGGTGTCACAAAATAAGGGTAAGCAGTTGCTTCGTTTCAAAATCACGAGGACAAAATCACAAAGTTAAAAGTCAGCATTGAAGTCTGAAGTAGGGCGGATACATCAAATTTCCAAAACTATATATTTAAAAAGTCAAAAACGACTTAAAATTCAAATGCTTGCCCTGAGGTGTTATTATTATTATTGACGAGTTCGGGAACGGAGTTGCTGGGCCGTCGGACGTTCGCCTCTCCAGGCTAATAGTATGTTTGTTTGGTCGTATTTGGCTTATAATCCATGGTTTATCAGTCAACAAATAATATTTTTTTTTTACATCAAATCAATTTACGGTACTTTTGCTTCCTCAACTGTGGATGTGGTGCGGTACAGCCATTGCACGGCGCACGTGCTCCCCTACCTCCTCGTCTCGTCACTAGTCACTAGTAACAGCTCAAAAGCAGCAAGGCCACTGATAGGTGGGCCGGCGCAGCCACGCTCGCGTACCCTCCTACTGCCTTGTTGTGACCTGTGAGTAGTAGTACAGCTGGAGGGGCGTGTTTGTTGGGGTTGGGGCGCGTGTGCGTTTCATTTCACCGTTCGAGGAAAAGGCAGAATCCTGGCCTTTCCAACTCCAAGGAGTTGCTGTTGCTGCTGCCGTTGCCATTTCTGGGCACGTTCTGAGCCTGATTGGTTTTCAGAGAAAAATACTGGGCGTGAGGAGAGAGATAGAGAGAGGGCGAAGGGGAGGCTTCTTCCGGCAGGGGCTCGCTCCGCTCTCGATTCTTTGCAAGATTGAGTTCAATCATCGCCGCCATCATCACCAAGCAAGCATGGGTATGTATATCAAAACCAAGAGCCGCCCATCTCCCTTCCTTCCTTTCTTGGTGTCGCTCAGGTCGGCCTGCTCCCGTGCGGCGGATAGTGCTTTCCTTCTATGGCGGTGGCGTGGTTACTCTTTCCCTTCTATGCTGTTTTGAGTCTGTTTCCCTCTGGGGAAATTGTTCCAGCTTCAGTTTTCCCTTCTTTACCTCTTTGATGAATTGATTGAAGGATTCCATCGGATTCTTCCGGTCTCTGTTTCATCGTGTTCTTGGAAAACATCGACGAGCTCTTTATTTTTTTTTCTTTTCTGATGATGAGTTGATGAATTCGGTTGTTTGATTCTCGGGAACTAAAAAGGCCCATTTTAGCTGTTCTTGCCCAATAGCCGCAATCGCCGTGGACGCGGCCATACTTTTTTTCTCTTGCATTTCTGGTTTGCAGCTGCGGTTTGATTCAATCTTGACTGGGCGTTTTTTGTTTCAACTCATGAATCAGCATTAGCAGATGGAGAGGCGGCTTATTCTTCTTGGGATTGTGACGATGAGTACCAGAAATTCATCCAAAAGATGAACCCTCCAAGGTAGTACGAACCCAATTCTTCAACAATTTCCTTGTTTCAGAAAATCAATTCCTTCCTTACCTCTGTCAATCTTAGTAGTGTGCAAAGTTTTTTCATGGTCATACTAACATACATGTTGATTCATATTCTTTTCTGAGTTCAGGGTCACTATTGACAACACCTCATGTCCAAATGCTACAGTTATTCATGTGAGTCCCTCAAAAATCAAGTGCTTCTCATTGGTGTGTTTTTTCTTGTTTGTGGCTGAAGCTGACATAGTTTTTTTATTTATTTGAACGATATAGGTGGACAGCGCCAACAAGTATGGGGTACTGTTAGAGGTAGTGCAGGTCCTCACTGACCTCAAACTCATAGTCAAGAAAGCATACATATCCTCAGACGGAGGATGGTTCATGGACGGTAGGACAAAATTAAAATTGTTTCGTCAAAATGGTGTAACAATTTCTAAGCTGTTTGGTTTTTTTCTGTCAGTCTTCAATGTGACGAACCAAAGTGGGCACAAGATAATGGACGAATCTGTGCTAGAAAGTATAAAAGATTACATTTACAAGGTAATGTTTGCCATCATTGTCTGTTCATATTCTTGTTCCCGTTCAGTTTGCTGAATCTGTCAATCTCTTCCTGTGCAGTCTATCGGGCCTGATTCTTGCTTTCTTCCCTCGCGGAGGAGAGCCGTTGGAGTGGAGCCTTCCTCCGACTACACCTTGATAGAGCTAACTGGGACTGACAGGCCCGGTCTTCTCTCCGAAGTGAGCGCTGTGCTCACAAATCTGGAGTGCAATGTGGTGAATGCGGAGCTGTGGACACATAACGAAAGAGCAGCTGCCGTCATGCAGGTCACTGATAGGAAGTCCGGGCTGGCGATTTCGGATGCAGAAAGGCTTGGCAGAATCAAAGAGCGACTTTGCAATGTGTTCAAGGGGAGGAGTCGAGATGCCAAGACAACGGTCGCAATGGGCATAACCCACACAGAGCGGAGGCTGCACCAAATGATGCTTGAGGATCGAGACTACGAAAGGCATGATAAGGACAGGGCAAGTGCCAGCCCCACTTCAATGGTTTCAGTCGTTAACTGGCTTCAGAAAGACTATTCTGTGGTGACAATTCGGTGCAAGGATCGGCCAAAGCTTCTATTCGACACGGTTTGCACCCTAACAGATATGCAATATGTGGTTTTCCATGGGAGCGTGGATACTGAGGGCCCCGACGCTTACCAGGTATCTCACCACGACATTTCAGCTTCAAATTCCTATCGCTGGACATAGACATGCAACCTTTTGTTTCCTACTTTAACACCATGGTTCCACAGGACTATTACATTAGGCACATTGATGGTTCACCTGTCAATTCAGAAGCCGAGAGAAAGAGAATCATCCAATGTCTTGAAGCAGCTATAGAACGGAGAGTATCTGAGGTAATTCTGCAATAGTTAGCAGCACCTATGTGATTATTTTCCTTTTCCTTTTCCTTTTCGCTGTTTGTTTTGCTTTTCTGCGGTCGCAGATGATACTTCTGCATTCATTTAGTTGTTGAGATAGGGACTTGAATGGTGTGATTCATTGCTGTAGGAGGTAAATTGTTGTTGGAGAGTTAGCATTTTGCATTGTCTGGCACACTTTATTGATGAGTCACTATCAATGCTTTGGGTCCTTTTCCTCTTGATGAGGCGCGTGCTGTTTTTCTTCAATGTTCACAATTAACTCATCCCTGCTTACAGTTATTTTCCTACTGTTGTGTGTTTTAATGTAAGCATACAGTAATGAATTGAAGTCAGCAGTGCTTTTTAGTACAAAATTTATCAGCAACTGTATATCCCTTGCAGGGCCTGAAGTTAGAACTGTCAACAGGCGACAGAGTGGGTCTGTTGTTGGACGTAACACGCATCTTCCGAGAGAACGGCTTGACAGTCACAAGAGCAGAAGTTTCAACTAAGGGTGACAAGGCTATCAATACTTTCTATGTCCGTGACGCGGCAGGGAGCTCAGTGGAGCTGAAGACGCTCGAGGCCATACGCCAGGAGATAGGCCAGACCGTGCTTCAAGTGAAAGGGCACCCTGATCAGCCAAAGTCACTAACGCAAGATTCTTCGCCCACTAGGTTCCTCTTCAGCAGCCTCTTTAGACCAAGATCACTCTGCAACCTTGGGTTGATTGGGTCCTGAGTTTCATCCAGCGCATGCAGCTGGTGAGTCCACTACTACTCTGCAAGCGTAGTGGCAAAGAAATTGGCCATAGTGGTGACACCGTGGCAGCCACAGCATGTTCATGAAGCACGCAAGATGCTGGTGTACCAAGTTCCACAATGCAATTAGGAGTATTCATGCATCAGATGACGACCAGTCATATAAAGTAACCCGACCAACCGGCATGTACGCCATCAACAGTTGGTGCATACAGTAGGTTCTTTAGCACCATCCACCATTGTAGATACTTCATTTCCCCCATTTAGTGTAGAGCTGTAAGTACCATCGACATGGTGGTGCCCATTGCAAGTAGTGGCTAGTAAGTAAGTATGATTCAAACTGTTGTAAATATTGGCCTTGGCCATCTGTAGCAGCTGTCTAAATCCTGCGGGTGTCATTGTTGGATGCTGATACCGCCATCAGAAGGGGAGTTGCCTCTTGGGGATATTCAGAGGGTGGGTGAAAGTGGCATCGATGGCTATGGAGCAGTGCATGAGCTGGAGCATACTTGTCCAAGGAATCGAGCCGACGGCGACCCGGTTGTCATTTGTGCCGGGCGCACATGTCGAAAATGGCCGCCAGCTCTGCCCGGGGCCCTACCGTGGCTGCAAGCTGGTGCTTGGAGTTTTGGATGTGGAGTGCCCTCTCACTCTGCACTTCCTGACCGGATGCAATGCAGGAGGCCAAGAGCCCATCAGCCTTTTCGCTTATTGATTGCAGTCAACGCTTATCAATCAACTAAAAATATTTTTTTTCACAATAAACTAGCATCAATCAGGCTTATCAACCCAGAAAACAACGTGAAACAACCGGCTAACAGCCTCAGTGAACGAGCGATGGCGGGCCGGCCTGCCTCTGCCTCTCTCGTCTCATAGGCAGGCAGAGGCGTACGTCTAGTAGGTGTCTCTCTCGTCTTGTCCTTGTGGCGCCAATGCATGCAACAACCCATGTTTGGTCTCACTCATGTTTCCTCGTTTTCTGTCATGCTGTCTCTTTGCCTACTGTTCAGTCTCACTCATGTTAGATTGTTAGTACCTTCTACCTAGTGAGTCCCGCAAGACATTGCCTACTGTTTGTGTTTCTCAGAGAACGAAATTTCGTGATTTTATCCTACTTCATCGTCAACTCAGCACCAACTCTTCCACATGCAAATTTTTAAGACGTGAAATATACAAAATCTGTGGTTGGAAACAAAGTAATCGTCAAATATTCGCAGATGGCTCATGGTGTTCCGTATTCTTGGACATGTTGGCATGTTGCTACATGACATAGCTGCTGTCTAAAAAGTATACTACTGGAATGGGATATGTTTCTGAATACTTACGGAATTCCTATTTGTATCATCAGAATGTTTGCAAGGCCTGTGAAAGACCTTGTGCCGTACTGCCACCAGAATCTCTCATAAAAACACAGAGGCCCTACAGGCAAGACAGGGCCGCCGGGGCCATCTATTCCTACGTGTTGTTACCTGCAGATATTTCTGGCGCCTGGTAAATACTACTACTAGCGTTCTTGCTGCCCTGGTGTAGTTTTACATTAGAGTACTTTTTTTTAAGACATCACCGAGGGGTGAGCGCACTCCATTGATACCGACAAGCCGGGGATGAAGGGTGCCAATGACATCTTTTTTTTTTAGATAATGGAACAAGGTTCCAGACTCAAAGCGTGAGCTGTGCTCATCTGCAGCCTTGCAGCAACTTTTCAGTCAGATCTTGCCACTGTCATCGCTGGGCTGGGCGATGGCAGTGCATGAGCTGGAACAGATCTGGTCAGTTGCTACGTACCCTACCACAGGTTGCATTGGAGCTGGAGGACAGGAGGATGATCTTCAGCTCATCACTCTTCAATAAGATCCGTGTATGATGTGCAGATGCAGATACAACTGATTCTTCTCAGTTCTCACCTTTTCTTTACTGTCTTCTCACCCTTTTTTTAGAAGAAGAAAACTCTTCCGTTTCTATGCATGCAATATTTGAGGCCACCGTTCCGAAATATATATAATCTGCCATGTATGTATGTTCATTCAGTCTAAAGGTTATATCAACATGCTTCATCATGTCATGTGACATCTTTTTTCTTCTGTCATGCATGCAAGGGAAGAGCCGGTCTTTTCATGTCGTGGGGAAGCCAAGTGAGCGGAGGATCTTAACCAGAAAGGGTTTGGTGGGCATGCATCCATCTTTAGGGACGGCAGCGGCTGCTGAAACCATGTGGATTCCAATCCAACAGGTTGGAGTTGGAGCCTACTCCTATCTATCTACCCATCTATCTATCTATCTATCTATCTATCTATCTATCTATCAGGTTCAGGGTTCAGGGGGCAGCAATATGTGTCTCCCATAACTCCTGTACCACTGCACTTATGTAAGATGATCACAGCTTCACAGTGTCCATCTCTTCTGCCACAATGCAAGCCCACCAATCCCTTTCTGGTGACTGGTGGGACTAGCTAGGCACATGTGGCACAGTCTTAGGGCTATGCATGCTCCCCCACCCCATATATAGCTGTGTTTCTAGATATGGGGAATTGGAAATTTGGAATCCAACTATTATCTCCTCATCTCCTCCTCCTAGACTAAAAGTTTGGCAGTGGCACCATTGTGGCCACCTTTTTTTTTCCGAAAAAAAGTCTGTTCCACCCATCGGTTAAATGGTTGGATGTTAACACACTAAAAGGAGCATGATTAGAACGCAAAAGTTTCCTATTAATTGGGCACCAAGTAGTGGCGACGATAATTGAGCATCCACGTGGAAGTGGAAGAAGCATTTTACAAACCTTTTTCAGGCCATCATACCTTTAGTTACCAATGGTGGAAGAGGCATTTTATGAACCTGTTTGTAACATTTCCTGGAAAAAGGCCCAATCATCAACTACAGAGCTACTACTACGACGCGCAGATGCTTGCTGACGCAGAATAGTAATACTTCTCATGGCAGCAGCAGGAAACTCCTCTCCGGCGAGGCCGCCGATGACAAGAATGAGCCATGACCTGTATCTTGTTTAAAGTTGAGCGGCCTCTAGCTAGGTTCAGTTTGCTTAGGTTTTTGTCTAAATAAATCTACCGACAAAATCATTACCTCACTATTTGTAATGACTTTGGCAATGACCATTATATGTCCAGGCGTCTCTATCTCTCTAGCCAAGAAGATAAGAGGCAAATCAGAACTTGTTGCCTTGTTGGGAATCTATTGTTTACTGGGGAATTACATTGCCCAAACACTAATTCTGTCCATTTGAAACCACCCCCATCAACATCCAAAAAGAAGTACAGATTGCAGAGCTAGAGTAGCTAGGCCATGAAGCAGTGCTGTGCTTCACTCATCCCTAGCTAGTTGGCAGCATTTCATGGAATAATACCACTGGTCGTCCAAAGGATCCGCTATCTAGCGACTAGCAGGGTATGGAAACAATGGCGTGTGTATGTGTATTGCATTGGACATGGACAGGAAACAAATCTACTGTCAGGTATGGAGGCTGAATTCCATGGATGCAACCAACACGAGGCTGCTGGCGTTGAATCGGACTTCATAGTCCACGTGGGGATAAACAAAAAAAGGAGGCGGCGGTGGCGACCGCTATCATCTCTTCTGTAACAGGAGAACGACGTCTCAACAAAAATTCGGATCATCAACTATGAGAAGAAGAATAAGTGAAGTGAAGCTAGTCAGGGTGAAAACATTTTTGAGAGGAAAAAACACTAGAGATGATATTGTGGAGAAAAACTAAATAATTTCACGAATTAAATGGAATATCTTCTCTTCTCAACAAAGCAGTGTCGAACTAGAAGCGCAGAATAACGTAAAAAGGGTAGTAGTAAAAAAGCATATAAGATTTATGTAAATAAAGACTAGTGAAGGAGAGATTGTCCCCCTGGCATTTGAATCCCTGCGAAAGTCGTCGACCCATTTTTCGACAGTTTTTCTCGCCACCTCTGTTACGTGCATATTTTGCTGTCTCTATGTTCCTACTATATATGTAGCTCATCAAGCAATGATCAGAGTGACATGTTTGTTGGCAACTGTAAGCCACCGTTGAGATGCACTTGTCGACAGCAGCCTTGAATTGTGCCAGTAATACCCCCACACCTAACTCTAACTGCGATCGTTGCAACTGGTGCTTCGTAACAGCAGAGGCGCCGATAGCCATGAACAAGGCTACACAGATACATCTTGTGGCTTGTGGCTCATTGATAGATAGGAAACTTCCTGGTTCTTCTATCCAACCTCTCTACGGTCAATTGGGTCCTTGGATCCGCGCCCTGATCGGGAGCGCCCAACCCTACATGGTTGGTGGGCCCCCATCACACTACGCTATAAAAGAAAGGTGGGGCCGGCGGCTCAGATCACGAAGTTCACCTGAGCTATAGTCGCCCCACCGACACAACCCTAATCCGATCTAAGAGAGGGTGCGCAGCCAGTGACGGAAGCACCGCCACAGGCCAACGCCGCCACTACACCGCCGCCCTTCGACACAACGCCTCTACCGAGTCTTCATCAAGCGCCGCCATGGCCAGCTCGTCTTCCTCGAAGGCGGCCGATGGTTTGCACTTCTTCCACCCCTCTCCCTCTCACTCTATCTATTAATCCCATACTGGTAGACGTTCTAGGACTCGCTGTTTACTCCAAATACAAGTACACATGCTAGATCTATAGCTAGTGATCATGTGTTATGTCTATCAATGGTATCAGTCGCCTAACTAAGCGTAGATCTAGCCTACCGGAATAGAAAATCGAATAACAGCATTTAGAAGAAGGTGATAGATCCGTTTCAAATCTAAGCAGAGGGTTTATCGAACCCTAAACCCAAATCGGGTGAAGAACAGCAGTAAGAACGGGGTCCCGGCTTCAAGAGAACTCGAACCGAGCCCTAACCCGTGAAGAAACCGCTCGGGGAAGATGAACAGTAAGGAAACCCTAACCCTAATCTCGATCCTAACCCCATCCCCAACCCTAAATCGGATAGATCCGAGAAGAAAAGAAAGAAAAATGCAATCAGAGAAGAAAAGGGGAAGGGAAAGAGGCCTACTTAGCCAACAAGACACAAGGCCGCCGCCTAGTCGGCCTAGTCGGTGCGTGAAAGAAGGGTCGAGCCACCACTGCACGTTGAGCGGGCGCGTGCTCTGGCCAAGGGCGCCGTGCCACCAGCCGCCACTCGGCAATGGCGCTTCACCTGGCTTGGGAGCGCTTCGTCTTGCGCGGGGGCCGGCGACGGCGCCGTCATCGCCTCGCCTCACTCGGTGTCGTCGCGGGGTTGAGAGAGAGAAGGAGGAGAAGAGAATGGCGCTAGGGTTTGATGGGGCGCGACCGGGGGGTTTGATCTCGCGAAGACGACGCCTGGCCGTCGGATCTGGATGAATGGCTGCGATTCACTGGACCGACATTCGGCCCAGGCGGGCGCACGCGGCGGGCGTCTTTGTTGGCCCAGGCCTAGGTTGTGGCCTGGGAAGGCACAGCGCGCGCGAGAACAGTGCAGGCGGGGCCGAATTTCGCTGTTTCAACTAGCTTGGGCCACATGAACAGTGTTCTATGAGTTTAAGTTTATTCTTTTTTCAGAAGCAATTTTTGATGATATTTGTCTAGTTTAAAATCTCTATTAAAATTTGAACCAACGGGATAATTTTTCAGAGAATAGTTGAGAAAAGTTCAACGCTTCTAAAAAATAGATAATGAATTTTTTCATGTTTCCGCTGCAACGTTAAAGTCAATAATCTCCTAATTAAATTCTTACCAATGGGAGAATTTAATTTGAAGAGTAGTCAATTTTAATCAATAAATTATAATATTGTTATTTTTCTGATCGGGATAATAGCAATATTATAATGTTTATTCATAAGTTTTTCATGCATTAATTCTTTTTCTACCCAACGGTGATGTAGAATTAGTGTATAAGAATATTGTATGTTTTAATTTTGACCAACGTTAAATTAAAGCATGCAATTATAATGACATATTTTCTCACTATCTCTGACGGTGTTTTTCAGGACTCAACCCAATGACATTCATCTCGCACATACCACCTCTTGATAGGGGCAACTATAGGGTATGGCGAGAGAAGTATGAACTAGCACTTGCGCTGTCTGAAAATGACCTAGCGCTTACCTCCTCGTGTCCTACTGAGCTAGTGGACCCGGTGAGGGAATAAAATAAGTCTGATGCTGATTTCACTACTCGGCAGCGAGATCATGCAGAAGTGTAGATGAAGTATGATCTCGAACGCAAGAAATGGGACATTTCAAACCGTAAGTGCTTGATGGTGGCTAAGTCCATAATTTTAGATGCTATAAGGGGGTCTATCCCAGACTGTGATACCACCACGGAGTACCTTAAGAAGGTGGAGAGTCAGTTCACTGGTTCTTCAAAGGCTTGTGCCAGTACATTGATCAAGAAATTATTCAATGAAAAATATACTGGTGGCGATATCAGAGAGCACATATTGAAGATGAGCAATACGGCTTCGAAGCTGAAGCCAATGAATTTGGGGCTCAAGGATGAGTTCCTGATTTATTTGGTTTTTACTTCCTTGCCAAAGAAATATGAAACCTTTGTTGTTAACTACAACATGTAGCCCGACAAGTGGGACATAGAGAAGCTCATCGTAATGTGTGTTCAAGAAGAGGTAAGGCTGAAGTCCTTACAGGTGACTCTGCTAACCTTGTGAAGGACAAGAAAAAGAACTTCAATAAGAATGCCAAACCTCAAGAGAAAGCCCATCAGACTAATCATCATCAGAAGAACAACAATGTTCAAGTTGAGAAGGATCAATGCAAATGGTGTAAGAAACATGGACACTACTATAGGGATTGTCTAGACTTCCTGAAGAGCCTGCTGAAGAGAGGTGATGATTTTATTACATTCATAGATGAATCCTTGTATTTAAGTTATGCAAAATTTACTTGGTGGATTGATTCAGGTGCAATTGTTCATGTTGTAAATTCATTACAGAGATTCCGTGCGAGGAGGACCCTACAAAGAGGAGAAAGAAGAATTTAAGTAGCAAATAGAGTTGAAGCTCAAGTTGAAGCCATTGGAGATCTTTCTCTAGAATTAGTTGATAATTTTCTACTTAAGCTTTTAGATGTTCTATTTGTACCCTTTTGCGAAGAAACTTAATAAGTGTTTCACGTTTAGATGACGATGGATATGATTGCCATTTTGGTAATGGCAAATATTAGATTGTTTATAATAATAAATATGTTGGTCATGCCTTCCAACAAGACAAACTTTATTTATTATCACTTTCTAAGAATGTGAATGATGTAAGTACTGAGAATGAGAATGCTTCCTCGTCTATGAATGCAACAAATAAGCGGAAGAGAGTGCATGATGTATCTTCGAAATTATGGCACTGCTGTTTAGGCCATATTTCGAGGGGGAGAATAGAGCGATTGATTAAGAAATCAATTCTTCCGCCTTTAGAATTTTTAGATTTAGAACAATACATAGATTGCATAAAAGGAAAGTATGTGAAGAAAATAAAGAAAGATATCAAACGAAGCGCAGGAATTTTAGAAATAGTTCACACAGATATCTGTGGTCCTTTTCCTGTGAAGAGTGTGGATAATTATGATTCATTTATAACATTCACAGATGACTATTCTCGTTTTAGCTATATTTATCCAATTAAAAAAAGATCAAAAGCATTAGATAAATTTAAGATATTTAAGGCTGAAGTAGAAAATCAGCACAACTTAGAGATTAAGGTAGTAAGGTCCGACCATGGGGGAAAGTACTATGGTCGACACACCCCATATGCCAAGTTTCTGCAACTTTTGCAAGGTTCTTATAGGAAAATGGCATAGTAGCCCAGTATTCTACACTAGGTGAGCCTCAGTAGAATGGAGTAGCTGAAAGACGTAACCGTACCTTAATGGATATGGTGAGAAGCATGATAAGTTATTCTACCTTATCGATAAGTTTATGGATGGAGGCGTTAAAAACCGCCATACATATACTTAATCGAGTGCCAAGTAAGTCGGTGCCCAAAACACCGTATGAGTTATGGACAGGAAAGGAACCCTCACTAAACTATTTACGTGTGTGGGGTTGTCCAGCTAAGGCAAAAGTATTTAACCCAGACACAGAGAAGCTGGACTCCAAGACAGTTAGCTGCCATTTTATTGGCTATCCAGAAAAGTCAAAATGTTATCGCTTTTATTGTCCTGACAGACAAACGAAGTTTGTAGAAACAAGACATATTGTCTTCTTAGAGGATGATATGATCAGGGGGAGCATGGTAGCGTGAGAAATTAATTTTAAAGAGAAGCGGGTATACGTGCCCACTCCTATGGTTCAGGAACCATTCTTCACGCTACCTGTTGTTACTATACCAACGGTGCAAGATAACTGTAATAACATCACCTGTTGTTAGTTCTCCTGTGGCAACAATGAATAAACATGAGGAACCTGTCCTTCAGGATCCCCAAGAACCCGTTGTCACACATGAGGGAGAGCAACAATAGCCTTATGTAGAACAAGCGTCATCTAACGGGGCCCCTAGAAGGTCTCAAAGAGTTAGGAGATCAGCCATTCCTGATGATTATGAAGTTTATGAATGTGAGGAATTTCAAATGGAGAGTGATCCCACCTCATTTGAAGAAGCCATGAGAAGCGCTCACTTATCCAAGTGGCTTGAAGCCATGGAAGATGAAATGAAATCAATGAAAACCAACGGAGTTTGGAACTTAGAAATAATTCCTAAAGGAGCCAAGACAGTAGGCTGTAAATAGGTCTACAAAACTAAACATGACTCCAAAGGGAATACAGAAAGGTTTAAAGTGTGACTTGTGGTGAAAGGTTTCACGCAAAGAGAAGTCATAGATTACAATGAGCATATTTTCTTCAGTCTCATGTAAGGATTCTTTTAGAATCATAATGATGCTTGTAGCACATTATGACTTAGAATTACATCAGATGGATGTAAAGACGGTGTTCCTAAACGGGGATTTGGAGGAAAACGTTTACATGGCACAATCGAAATGTTTTGTTGTGGAAGGAAAAGAATGTATGGGATGCCGCCTAAAGAAATCCATTTACGGATTAAAACAAGCTTCAAGACAGTGGTATTTGAAGTTTGATAGTTCAATAAGAAAGTTTGGGTTTCAAGAAAATGTAGAGGACAATTGCGTTTATGCAAAGTTCAAGAATGGGAAATACATTTTCCTAGTCTTGTATGTGGATGACATCTTGCTCGCTAGCAGTGATGTTAATCTACTACTAGAAACAAATAAGTTCTTGTCCTCAAAGTTTGATATGAAGGATCTCGATGAAGCTTCGTTCGTCCTAGGAATAGAGATTCACCGAGATAGAGAAAAGGGGGTTTTAGGATTATCACAAAAGGCATACTTAGAAAAAGTTCCAAAGAAATACAGTATGCAAAATTATAAGTCATCACCTGCTCCCATAGTCAAGGGCGACAACTATGGGGAATTTCAATGTCCCAGGAACCAATATGAGATCGATCAAATAAAAGAGGTTCCATATAGTTCAACTATCGGAAGTTTACAGTATGCTCAAGTGTGTACTCGCCCTGACTTAGCTTTTGTTACTGGGTTGCTTGGCAGATATCAGAGTAATCTAGGAATAGAACACTAGAAATTAGCAAAGAAAGTTTTGCGTTACTTGCAAGGTACGAAGGGTCTCATGCTAACGTACAGAAGATCTGATTCCCTGCACATAGAGGGGTATACAGATTCTGATTATGCGGGAGATGAAAGAAAGTCTATGTTAGGATACATATTCACTCTCGCAGGAGGAGCTATATCGTGGAAAAGCTCAAAGCAAACCATCACTACATCGTCCATAATGTATGCCAAGTTTGTAGCATATTATGAGGCCACAGGGCAGGTGAATTGGCTAAAAAAATTTATTCTCGGGTTGAAAGTGGTAGACGACATACATAAACCATTTAAGTTATACTGCGATAATAATCTAGCAGTATGTTATGCTCACAACAATAAGTCAAGTGGTGCTGCCAAACACATTGACATAAAGTATTATGTTGTGAAAGACAAAGTCCGGGATCATATAATTAGTCTTGAGCATATAAGAACAGAAAAGATGCTCGTGGATCCGCTTACAAAAGGTTTACCACCCAGCGTGTTTCAGAGAACACTTAGCCGGCATAGGTTTAAGGGAAAGCCTATGATTCCTAAACAATAAGGGCCTACTTAAGAATCTGTTTCAAAACAGAGATGTGCATTGTAGCTGTTTAATCTAATGACAACTGACCGTGACAATGAGGCACACTCTATGCACTGATCTATAATGGAATGGGAACAAGATAAAGTAAGTAAGTTGAGTTTAAGTAATAAGGTGAGATCAAGGGGGAGAATGTTAGATGATCTCTTTCCAATTGGCCCAACGGCTAATTGGGCCCTTAGATCCGCGCCTTGATTGGGGGCGCCCAACCCTACATGGTTGGTGGCCCCCATCACACTGCGCTATAAAAGAAAGGTGGGGGCCGGTGGCTCAGATCACGAAGTTCACCTGAGCTATAGTTGCCCCACTGACACAACCCTAATCTAATCTAAGAGAGGGTGCACAGCCAGTGACGGGAAGCACCGCCACTGCACCGCCGCCCTTCGACACAGCGCCTCCACCGAGTCTTCAGCCCGTCTTCCTCGAAGGCAGCCGATGGTTTGCACTTCTTCCACCCCTCTCCCTCTCACTCTATCTGTTAATCCCATACTGGTAGACATTCTAGGACTCACTGTTTACTTCAAATACAAGTACACATGCTAGATCTATGGCTAGTGATCCTGTGTTATGTCTATCACTGTGAAAGGATCAAGATGCCCAAGAGGGGGGGGTGAATTGGGCTAATTCTAAATTTCTTTGCAATAATTAAATCCTATGGTTAGCCCAATTAACCCCTTATGCCTAGAAAGTGTTTCTAATTGTTCTACCGCACAAAAGACTTGCAACCTATGTTTCAATCTTACTCTAGCATGGCAATTCTAAAAATGTAAATGATAAGATTTGAATTACTCAAAGTAAAGAGAGGAGAGGAAACACGGCGATGTTTTGCTGAGGTATCGGAGAGTCGCCACTCCCCACTAGTCCTCGTTGGAGCACCCACGCAAGGGTGTAGCTCCCTCTTGATCCATGAAAGGATCAAGTGCTTTCTACGGGTTGATTCTTTGACACTCCGTCGTGGTGAATCACCCACAACCGCTCACAACTTGAGTTGGGTCATCCACAAGATCTCCGGATGATCACCAAGCTCCCAATCACCACCAAGCCGTCTAGGTGATGGCAATCACCAAGAGTAATAAGTATGAACTCTCACTTGACCACGACAAGCCTAATGAGATGGGTGGATGCACACTTTGCTACTCTTGATCTCACTAATGAGGGCTCTCTTTGGGATTCTCAAATCTCAATCACCTCACTAGGACCTTGCTCTTCTTGGCACTCTCTAAGGTGTTTCTCAACTGTTGGAATGAGCAAGAGTACCCCCACACACGAGTGGAGGTTCTATTTATAACATGGGCTGAAAAATGAACCGTTATGTGCCTCTGCGGGGTGACCGGACGCTCTGGTCATGTTGACCGAATGCTCAGGTCAGTACACCCTGAACTCCAGTGATTACAGTGTGACCGGACGCTGGCCAGCGTCCGGTCAGCACTGACTGGACACGTCCGGTCATGATTTCCCCTCTCTAGAACCTTACTGGAGTCGACCGGACGCAGGCTCTCAGCGTCCGGTCACTTCACCTCTCAGCGTCCGGTCAAACTAGACGCAATCACCTTGGTCAAATGAACTGACCGGACCCTGAGCCAGCGTCCGGTCAGTATTTGACCCTCCATTCACTTCTAACTCTCGATCATATGTGAATGAAGTTTGCTCCATTGGATCTAAGGGCTATTTTGGAGCTACCTAGTGCTAGTTTTAACAAGTGTGCACCACACCTAACTCACTAGACTCACCTAGGTCAAGCTACCCGTCCATACCCCCCTTAATAGAATGGCCAAAAGAAAAACAAAGTTCTAAACTACTCTAAGTGTCACTCTGTCGGTGTTTCGGAACCGGGGGTCCTTAACCGACTAGTGAATTTGTGCTGCGTACTCTCAATTCCGGATGGTGATGCAAAGAGACACAAGGTTTATACTGGTTCGGACAATGAATGCCCTATGTCCAGTCTGAGAAGATGTTCTTGTATTCCTTGCACCGGGGTGCTCGTAGTAGGGGGTTACAAGCTAGGCGAGAGAGGGAGTTCGTCCCAGGTCTCTATGAGGGGAGGAGATATGAATTACAGAATGAGGCATGTTGTTCATGCGAGTATTCGTGACTCTATCCACCGTCCCTAGAAACGGTCCTGGCCGCCTCCTTTTATAGCCGCAGGGAGGAAACCAGGAGTACATAAGAGAGCTACACGTGGAGCGAACTATTCGATGACATATTTACTCCTGGAGCAGCATGGCGTTGTCATGGGAGTTCCCATAGATGTCTAATCGGTATGGTCTCCACTGTAAGTAACATGCTGCGCATTTGTTGACTTGGTGGATTGCAGAGGCTCGGCGGCCATCGTAGCCGGTCGTGCCAAGGCCTGTTGTGCCGAGGCCTGCCGTGCTGAGGCCTGAGAAGTGACCCAGGTGCAGATGCGGGTCTCAGCGGCCATCAGGCGGAATAGTGCGAGACGTGCGCTTACAGGATATGGTACCTGTATATTCAGTAAGGGATGGTAAAAAAGGTGATCTGACCGTTGTCCCATCGCTCCTATTACAGCGCATTGCCGATCGTGGCTTACGTAGCGGGTGCAGCTAAGCGCATTAATTGGATGCGACAGCCTGCCAGAGAGACATTTGAGGCGGAGGCGACGAGGTTGCGGGACGAGCCCGGCCTCGGGTGAGGCGGAGCGGGCCAATTCGTCCGAGGCCCTACCGGGGGTCTCGGCGAGGCGACGGGTGAGGCGAGTAAGATCGCGAATCCGAGGCCTGTCCGAGGGGGCTTAAAGCGAGCCGAGCGGTCGGTCCGCCGATTCTCGAGGCTACAGAACCCGCTCGACTCCCCACGTGGATGTCCTTGGCGTGAGAGTTAGGCAGCATAGTGGTCGGTAACCCCCGCCTGCGTGCTGCCGCAGATGGCGGAGGTTGACGCGATCGGCGTGTAGTCGGTCACTTCCATCTCGTGCCATCGCGGCGTCTGTTGGAGTGGTTGGGCGCTTGAATGCGACGCCGGTCGAGAGCGCTTTGGTCAAGAGGCGGTCACGGGCTAGTGCCGAGCCGGCCTCGCGCGAATCGGAGAATCGGCACTTCTTCCGAGGCCCCGGCGAGGGGCCCTCGGCGAGGCGGTCTCGTCGGTGTGAGTCGAGAATCGCTTCGCTTCATTGGGGCTGGCGACGGGGTCTCGGGTGAATCGGAGATTTCGCCGAGACCTCGCTTGTTTATTCCATTGGTTCTGCTCTTAGGGTCTAAGCATTTTTTCGATCTTTGCTTGGGGTACCCCATTTTCGGTATCCGACAAGTAGCCCCCAGCCTCGGGCGGGAGTGTGGATACTCTCCCGAGGTTTTTTCGAGACTTTTGTTTCTCAAAGGGCTCTTGTCGGGTTTGTTTTATACTCATGATTCTCGTGGGTGCGCGAAGCAAGCCTCACGCCGGTGTAGCCCCCCGAGGCCTTAGAGGAGTGAGTTTACTCCTTTAGGGCTTTTTCTTTGTTGAGTAAGGCGCTCTATCGCATTCGCTAGACCCATGAGAGCGAGCTCGGGTCGCTTGTTTTCGCTTTGGGGTGCAGGAGGAGCCCCAGCCCCGCCCGAGCCCTCGCGTGCGATCCTAGGTCACTGGGTCTCGGCAAGGTTTGCGGAAAGAGCCCCAAGCCTCCACACAGAGCGAGAGGGCGGTCGGGAGTTCTCCTGCTTCTTGTACGACCTCGCGCATCCTTTTCGCTCGGAAGGAGGGGGTTTTTTGCCGAGCCCTTCGTAAAGCCTAGGCACTGGTCTCGGCAAGGTTGCGAAAAGAGCCCCCGAGCCTCCGCACATAGCGAGAGGGCGATCAGGAGTTCTCCCGGCTTTTTGTACGACCCTCGCGCATCCTTTTCGCTTTAGAAGGTGGGGTTGTTTGCCGAGCCCTTCGTAAAGTAGGCCGCTAGGTCTCGGCAAGGTTGCGTGAAGAGCCCCGAGCCTCCGCACGTGGCGAGAGGGTGATCGGGAGTTCCCCGGCTTTTGTACGACCCTCGCGCATCCTTTTCGCTCGTAAGGAGGGGTTGTTTGCCGAGCCCTTCGTGTGTGAGCCTAGGCATTGGCTGGGTCTCGGCAAGGTTGCAGAAGAGCCCCGAGCCTCTCGCACGTGGCGAGAGGGCGATCAGGGAGTTCCCGGGCTTTTTGTACAACCTCTCATCCTTTTTGTTTGGAAGGAGGGGTTGTTTTGCCGAGCCCTTCGTGTGTGCGAGCCTAGGCCATTGGTCTCTTGCAAGGTTGCGGAGAAGAGCCCCCGAGCCTCCGCACGCGTGGCGAGAGGGCGATCAGAGTTCCCCGGCTTTTTGTACGACCCTCGTGCATCCTTTTCGCTTTCGGATGGAGGGGTTGTTTACCAAGCCCTTCACCATGCGAAGAGCCTAGTTCATTGGTCTCGGCAAGGTTGCGGAAGAGCCCCCAGCCTCCGCAGCACGTAGCGCGAGAGGGCGATCGGAGTTCCCCGCTTTTTATACGACCCTCGTGCATCCTTTTCGCTCGAAGGAGGGGGGTTGTTTGCTGAGCCCTTCGCGTGCGAGCCTAGGTCACTGGGTCTCGGCAAGGTTGCAGGAAGAGCCCCCGAGCCTCCGCGTGGAGCGAGAGGGCGATTAGGAGTTCTCCTGGCTTTTTGTACGACCCTCGCGCATCCTTTTCGCTCGGAAGGAGGGGTGGAACATGCCAGGCTACCCTCGGTGGGCGCGAGCGGTGACATTTCCGGTGAGCTTTTATCGGGTAAGTCCGAGTGGAGGCCCATGCCCCATTCGATAGGGGGGTCGGCTAGTGGTCCGAGAGATGCGCTCCAAAAAGTACCGTAAGGCTTCTCTAGTGGGTGCTGTGGCCGCTCGATTGGCCCTAGGGGCTCGGTGCCTCCCTACGGTGGGATCCCTTTAGAGAACTCTTCTGCCGGTCTTGGACACGACTTAGGGCATCCCAAGCAATCGCTTGTTCGGGCTCGCCATGTATGGGCTCGCCCATAGTTGTCCCCGACTCTGCTGTCCCGAGGCGGCCGTCGAGACCATAAACGACCCAGCCTTCGAACCTCTGGACCATAGCGGGCTCGGCGCCCGATTCCTTAGCTCAGAAGGAATCGGCTGGGGGGTATTTCCCTTCCATCGGCTGACAACGGCGCGTCTTTTGAGGTGGTCTTCTCAGAGCTACCGTTGCTGCGCGCGATGTGGTGTCGATGGATGGGACATAACCGTCTGTCATGCGATTAAATGTGGAGAAGGTGGGCACGTATGAGATATCGGTCTAGATTATATGCTTGTGGGATCCGTGGGAAACTTCCCAATTTCGCCGCCCAAATGTTTCGCTCTTACCCCTGCATAAATACGTAAAGAGTCTCGCCCCTCCCCTCCTTACCTTGCATGCATTTGCTTTCGCCGCCTCCAAGCCGTTGCTGAGAGCATAAAGCACCGGGAGAAGAAGGGCGAGAGAGATCGATTGAAAGAGAGAGATTTACCGCCAGAGCAGCGTCCTCCACCGCCGCAATGGTCGGGCGATCCTGTCATCCTCCCGGCGGATCCCTAGGAGCGGTCTGACGTCACCGTGGAGAAGCTGCAGTCGCTGGTGGACGCCGGTCTCCTCCGCCCGATCACCGATCCTGACGAGCCAGAGTGGATTGCTCCGGGGAATGAGTCGGAACCGAGGCCACGTGATGGCTACGTGGTGAGCTTCGTCGTCTTCCACGAGCGAGGCCTCGACTTGCCGGCGGACCAGTTCATGCGGGCGCTCCCGCACTACTACGGCGTGGAGCTCCACAACTTCAGCCCCAACTCCATCGCATAGGCGGCCATCTTCGCCGCCGTCTGCGAGGGGTACCTGGGGATCGCTCCCCACTAGGAGCTGTGGCTCCATTTGTTTCGGGCGGTTTTTACCACCAAGTCGGCGAGAGCGAAGGGGGCTCGGAAGGCGTTGAGGGCCGGCGGCTGCACCCTTCAGGTGTGCCAAGACCGGCAGCACCTCTACATCCCGGCCCAGCTAGCATCATCCAACCGTCGTTGGTATGACAGCTGGTTCTACCTCCGTAACAGCGACGGCGGGCTTCCCCCTTATACCGGGCGGGTTGTGGATAGTCAGCCGGAGAAGTGGGGGTACGGCGTCATCAAGCCCGATCAGCCCAGGCTAGAACCGCTCCTGAGGGCCCTGGGGAAGCTACGCGATCGCGGCCTTACGGCGGTCGTGGTCGTGGTGGCTTTTCACCGCCGGAGGGTGTTGCCACTGATGGCTCGGCGGCGGCGCTTGTTCGAGATGACCCCGAGCGATCCGATCGAAGGCATCAAGATGTCTGCCTTCGCCCTTACTGATGAGGAGATCCTATGTCGGGTAAGGGAGGCGGTGGATGGGAAACCGAAGATTGACGGCTTGATGCCGTTCCCGATGTGCCCGTCGCGGGGGTACATTTCCCTGGTAAGTTGGGTGTTGCCGAGGCCTTCGCGGCCTTCTTGCTCATTGCTTTTTTTCGCCCGTTGCCTTATTTCGTCGCTGCTTCGCAGGGATAAGGGACGGCGGAAGCTCCCCGCCGCCTGCCCGTTCGAGGGCGCCAGATGGCGAAAAGGTGAAACAGGCGTCACGCCGAGGAGCAGCAGAAGAAGAAAGACGCTAAGGTGGCAAGGCACACGAAGAGGACCGTTGAGCGTGAAAAGCTAGGACGACGCGCCGCCGCAATGAGAGGCTCGACGGTCTCCCGTTGGAGTCGCCTCCCTCATTATCGGTGTCGGATTCCTCGGGCGGCGCGATGGCGAGGTCGAGGAAGGAAGGGTACCTGGACCACCTCCCCGACGTTAGGGAGGTGGCGACCGGGTGTCTCTGGTAGACGTCCGTCTCGTTGTCGAGGGCGACACGCCCGAGACGCGTGCTGTCAGCCCGGTGGGTTCGGCGGAGGAGGCGGAGCAAGCGACGCCGGGGGCGGCTCAACTATCTCCGCGGACGGTCGAGGGGGTGTCGGGGTCCGGCGGAGACCAGCCAGTACCGGCAGATCTGAGGTTGCGTGCACACCGCCACCACCGCCGCCCATTGCAGCGAGGAGGGACGCCGTCCAAGCGGTTGTGTCCTCGTTCATGGTAAGTGTATTTTTGGTGGAGTTTGTAGTATTTCCGCTTGCCCCTCGGTCGTATCTTCGACCTTTAGGAGCATCTTCGTTTCTAGCCAGAAGCGCCGGGTGGAGGAACCTGCCTTGGCGCCCAATAAGGCGCTC
This sequence comes from Miscanthus lutarioriparius, assembly GCA_904845875.1. NCBI lineage: Eukaryota > Viridiplantae > Streptophyta > Magnoliopsida > Poales > Poaceae > Miscanthus > Miscanthus lutarioriparius. The sequence continues at coordinate 43,115,281 of CAJGYO010000001.1, forward strand.
AAGGTGAGCACCAGCTCCACTGCTCATCGGGCGGTGGAGGCGCTGGCTGCCGTGAAGCATGGCGCGGCGTCGGGCGGGGTCGGCCCGGAGGAGCCGGCTGCTGAAGGAAAGGGCGCCGAGGTGGCCATGGAACGAGCGGGGGAGGATGAGTCCACGCCCCACGAGGTCATGGGTCTTGGGGCCAGAGCCCCCAAGGCTTCCGAGGCCAGGGCGGTGGACGCCGGGGCCACCGAGGTAGAGATGGCAGAGGCCGAGCCCCCGATTCTGTTGAGTCCGAGGCGGTCGGGACAGAGGCGGGCAAAGCTTCAAAGACCGCCTCTGTTCGGATGATCTCGTCTGAGGATTCTTCCCGGGGGAAGGAGGCGGCGGACGCCGAGGCGGCCAAAGACTGCATGAGCGGCCGGGTCCCGACTCCCCGCCGAGGGGAGTTCGGTCCTTGTCCGGTCCGACCCGAGCCCCATGGGTGGGATAGCCCACGTGTTGTATGGGGGAAACCGGCTGACCCCGAGGGGGAGCCTGTGTGCCCTTGAGGACGCCGCCGAGGGGGGCGCCGGGGACACCCTCGAGCAATACCGTGAACTAGCGGTGCAATGATGCGCATAAATGATGTCTCATATGCAAAGGGACCTGCCTGGTGTTACCTGTGTACGCATTTCCCTTTCTCGTGTCGCGTTGTTTTTTCTCCGAGCCTCCCTTGCGGTGTTTGACGTACGCCTTTGCCTGTTCAAGGAGCTCGAGACCCGGTCCCTTGGGAAATCGTTGTTCCTACTGAAGGGAGAGGGGCGTCTAGGAGCAGCTCGGGCAAAAGGTCCGCTTGCCGACGCCTGTGAGCTCTTGTCGGTGCGGAGTGTTTGAAATGGAGGACCTCCGCCTTGCCAGTCGACCAAGGCCGAGGTGGCCATGGCTAAGGAGCAGTCTGCCCTTTGGTGGCGGCGAGATCAAGGAGCTAGAGGAGGAGCGGATTCCCTTAAGTCCCGGCCCAAGAAGCAACGGCCTCTCGCCAAGGGCCACCGCCGGGCAGCTGGGCGCAGAGCAGCAGAGTGAACATCACCGACGAAAGTCGCTTTGGCGAGAGGCTACCAAGGCGGCCGAGGCCTCTCGAGTCGAGGCTTTAGCCCGGAAGAACAAAGCCGAGGGTAAGTTCCACCAACCGCGCCCCTTGTTCCGCTTTGCTCGGTTTATGCTCGACCCCTCTCTTTTGTCGTGGTGTAGGTCTCGAGAAAGAGGCCTCCCAGCGGCCGAGGCCTCCGCCGCAGCTGCAAGCGGCGCCGACGTTGAGGTCCAGGAGCACGAGGCTCAGCAGGCGCCGCCGCCTGCACTACCCGCGAGGCTCGAGGTCGAGGGGTCCAATCAGCCAGCCTCCCTTGAGAACCGCCTGATTGCGCTGAGCGGCCGCGGCCCACGAGAGGCTCTGGGAGGCGCGCACACGGGTGTCAAGCGTGCCACGCCGCCGCCTCCTCGCACTCGCCTGTCAACCTCGAGGTCGCCAAATGACACGCCTACGCCTTGCCGGAAGATGACGAGGAGGCCGACGCAGAGGTCGCGGGTCGATGGAGGCGGTGGAGGCACTGGCACAAATACACCGCCGCCACTGCTTGAAAAGAGGTGGTCCCTCTCGCGCCCACCCCGATCGATCCTCGAGCTTTGACTCGGGCCAACAGGGGCCATGTAAATGGATTAGTTTAATTGTCACATCGTGACGCTTTTGTGGCCGCCGAGGCCTTTTAAAGTATTTATGTATGTGCGCGCTTTAACCGCTTTCTTATTCCATTTCCGAGCCTCGTGCCCCCTGCCTCGTTCTTGGATACCCGCAGAGAACTTCCTCGAGCCTAAGCCGTCCCTTGGCGAAGGGTGGCGAGGGAGTTGCTGTGAGTCCGGGGCGAGGGGCTGTTCACGGCTCGACCGCCCTTTGGCCTCGTGGACACGCTTTAGGTCCTTAGGTTTCTTCTTGGCGGTCCTGCCGGAGCGCGAGAGAGTTTGGCGTGGAAATTTTCGAAAGACGGTTAAGAAACGGCGTCCAAGACTTAGGGGGTTCCCCCATTTTAGCCCCCGAGGGAGGCTCGGCTCTATAGAGGCAGAGCCGAGTCTCTCTTGTAGCATTATTGTGATGTCGAGCCCCTATCGATAGACAAGCTCTTTGTAAAGAACTTCCTCGGAGCCTAAGCTGTCTCTTGGGCGAAAAGGTGGCGAGGGAGCTGCCGTAGCCCAGAGGCGTAGGCCGTTCTCATGGCTTAGCCGATCTTTTGCCTTTGAGATGAACTTTTGGTCCTTAGGTTCCATACAATCGAGTTGCCTATTAAGGGGGGTCCTCGAAAGATTGTAACAACTAAAGAACGCTTCTTTATTGTATCCCAAAAAACAATGTAAACAACGTTTGGAAATTTAAGGGTAGAAACGATGAGTCGTTCTATGTTCCAAGCATTGGTGAAGATTTCGCCTTCTCGTTGGCTAGCTTGTAGGTTCCGGGCTTCATGATTTGGGCGGCGATGTACGGCCCTTCCCATGGCGGGGTCACTTTGTGGCGGCCCTTGTCGCTCTGCCTCGACCTCAAAGACCACCAAGTCGCCCAACTTCGTGTCTCGGCTCCAATTTGTCGGGCTTGGTAGCGTCGTAGGGGCTTCTTGGTATTTGGCCGAGTGTAGCAGGCAACGCTCGGGCTTCCTCAAGTTGGTCGAGGGCGTCCTCATGCAAGCAAAGGCGTTGCTTTGCTCGTTGTAGGCCTCAGAGTCTCGGGGAGCCGTACTCCAAGTCGGTGGGGAGGATGGCCTCGGCCCCATAGACCGTGAAGAACGGTGTGAATCCTGTGGCTCGGCTCGGTGTATTCCTCAGCTCCAAATGATCGAGGGGAGTTTGGCAAGCCATTTCTTGCCAAACTTTTTCAACCGGTTGTAGATTCTTGGCTTGAGGCCTTGTAGGATCATGGCGCTGGCACGCTCTACTTGGCCGCTTGTCCTAGGGTGTCCTACGACCGACCAGACCACACGGATGTGGTGGTTGTCGCAGAACGTCAGGAACTTGTGGCCGGTGAATTGCGTCCCATTGTCGGTGATGATGGTATTTGGGATTCCGAACTGTGGATGATATCCATAAAGAACAAAGACCGCTTGCTCGGATTTGATTTGGGTGATTGGACGAGCCTTGATCCATTTGGAGAATTTGTCGATGGCTACGAAAGCGGATGGGTATAGCCCCGGGTGCCTTCTCTCGCAGAGGCTCAACCATGTCCAAATTTCACACGGCAAATGGCCATGTGATAGGGATGGTTTGGAGGGCTTGGGCCGGGAGGTGCGTCTGTCGAGCGTAGTACTGGCATCCTTCGCAGGAGCGTACTAGTCCCGTGGCATCAGCCACCGCTGTTGGCCAGTAGAAACCTTGGCGGAAGGCGTTTCCCACTAGCGCCCGAGGCGCTGCGTGGTGCCCGCAGGCTCCCGCATGCAAGTCCCGGAGAAGTGATTGGCCAGCCTCGGTGGTGATGCACCGTTGGAGAATACCAGACGGGCTACGCCTATACAACTCGCCGTTGAAGAGGACGTAAGTCTTGGCTTGTCGCGCAAGCCATCGGGCCTCGGTCCTGTCCGCGGGAAGCTCTCCTCGCACGAGGCGATCAAGAAAAGGGACTCGCCAGTCCGTCCCTTGGTCAGCCTCGGGAGGCTCTGTGTCAATTGCCATGGCCTCGGGCTCGGGCGGCGGGGTCTCGGTGGCAAAGGGGGCCTCGGGTCCTGTGGTGGGCTCGACCGATGGGCCCTCTACCGTCGCCGAGTCATAGTCGACGGATGGCTTGTGGAGGTCTCTGGTGAAGACGTTCGGGGGGACCGGGGTCCGTGCCGATGCCATCTTTGCCAGTTCGTCCGCGGCCTCGTTGAACTTTCGCGCGATGTGATTGAGTTCGAGGCCATCGAACTTGTCCTCTAGGCGGCGTACCATCGTGCAATATGCCTCCATCTTGAGGTCATGGCGCTTTGATTCTTTCATCACTTGGTTGATGACAAGTCGTGAATCGCCTCGAACGCCGAGACGCCGCACCCCAAGTTGAATGGTGATCTCGCAGGTGCTGACGAGGGCCTCGTATTCGCCACATTGTTGGAGGCGGCGAAGTAGAGTCGGATTACGAGCGCATATGGACTCCGAGGGGTGAGATGAAGAGCGCACTCCAGCCGCCTTGCCCTTCTTCATCGAGACCCATCGAAGTACATGGTCCAGTACTCCGCCTGGACATGAATAGGTGGTAGTTGGGTATCGGTCCATTCTGCCACAAAATCAGCCAAGACCTGAGACTTAATGGCTTTTCGGGGTGCGAAAGACAGGGCTTCCCCCATGAGTTCCATGGCCCATTTGGAAATCCTTCCCGAGGCCTCCCGGTTATGGATTATCTCTCCCAAGGGGAAAGATGACACCACGGTCACTGGGTGGGACTCGAAGTAGTGATGCAGCTTGCGTCGAGCCAAGATTATGGCGTAGATTAGTTTCTGGACATGGGGGTAGCGCGTCTTGGTATCGGAAAGCACCTCGCTGATGAAGTAGACAGGTCGTTGGACAGGTAGAGTGTGCCCCTCTTCTTGCCTCTCGACCACTACGGCCGCGCTGACCACTTGGGTCGTTGCGGCGACATAGAGCAAGAGGGCCTCGTCTTGGATCGGTGGTACTAGAACGGGGGGGGTTGAGAGCAGCGCTTTGAGTTTGGTGAGTGCTTCCTCGGCCTCGGGGGTCCAGGAAAAGCATTCAGATTTTCTCAAGAGACGGTATAGAGGTAAGCCTTTTTCACCGAGGCGCGAGATGAAGCGGCTCAGGGCCGCTAGGCATCCCATAACCTTCTGTACTCCCTTGAGGTCTCGGATCGGCCCCATATTGGTCACGGCAGAGAACTTCTCCGGTTCGCCTCGATGCCGCGCTTCGAGACTATGAATCCTGTGAGCATGCCTCGGGGACCCCGAACACACACTTTTCGGGGTTGAGCTTGACGCCTTCTCCCCGAGGCATTTGAAGGCTACCTCCAGGTCATTGACAAGGTCATTGGCCCGGTTGGATTTGACAACGACGTCGTCCACGTAGGCCTCGACGGTTCACCCGATGTGCTCGCCAAAGACCTAGGTCATACACCGCTGGTACGTGGCCCCTGCGTTTCTGAGGCCAAACGGCATAGTCGTATAGCAGTATAGGCCAAATGGGGTGATGAAAGAAGTTGCGAGCTGGTCGGACTCCTTCATTTTGATTTGATGGTAGCCGGAATATGCATCAAGGAAGGACAGGGTCTCGCATCCCGCAGTGGAGTCAACGATTTGATCGATTCGAGGTAATGGAAACGGGACTTTTGGGCATGCCTTGTTCAGACCGGTGTAGTCCACACACATTCTCTATTTTCCATTTTTCTTCTTAACTAATACAGGATTAGCTAACCACTCCAGATGGGACACTTCCTTGACGAATCCGGCCGCCAAAAGCTTCTATACCTCCTCGCCGATGGCCCTACGCTTCTCCTCGTCGAATCGGCGCAGGCGTTGCTTCACTGGTCTGGAGCCGGCCTAGATGTCGAGGGTGTGCTTGGCGACCTCCCTCGGTATGCCCGGCATGTCCGAGGGACTCCACGCGAATATGTCGGCGCGCGAAGAAAGTCGACGAGCACGGCCCCCTATTTGCTACCGAGGGTCATGCTGACCCTCAGCACTCGGTCGTTTGAGCATGTGGGGTCGACCGGGACGAGCTTGACGGCCTCCGCGGGCTCGAACGTCCTGGCACGACGCTTCGAATTAGGCACCTCGCTGCCGAGCTGGTCGAGGTTGGCAATGAGGGCCTCGGACTCCACTATAGCCTCGGCGTACTCGATGCACTCGACGTCGCAGTCGTATGCATGCTCGTACGCAGAGTAAATAGTGATGACACCGCTAGGGGCCCAGATCTTGAGCTTGAGGTAGGTGTAGTTCGGGACCGCCATGAACTTGGCGAGCAGCACGGCCGTCCCTAGGATGGCGTGATAAGTCCCTTGAACCCCACCACCTCGAAGGTGAGGGTCTCCTTTGCGATAGTTGGAGGGGGTGCCGAAGCATACGGGTAAGTCTATACTTTGAGGGGTCGCGCGCACATCCCTGGCATGATGCCGTGGAAGGGCGCGGCGTCGCCTCGAGTTGTGACCGGTCGAGCCCTAGGTGCCCCAAAGGGTTGGGCGACAGGATGTTGAGGCCACCGCCTCCCATCAACACCTTGGTGAGTCGGGTGTTCCTGGCGATCGGGTCAACGACGAGCTGGTATCGGCCGGGGTTTGGGACATGATTGGGGTGGTCATCCCGATCAAGGTGATCGCCTCCCGAGACCAAATGAGGTATTGGGGAGTGGCCACCTTAACCGAGAAGACCTCTCAGCGTTCCCTTTTTTGGCTGTCATGCCAGTGAGGCACGCCGAGGGCCCACCAAGATCATGAAGGCATTGTGTACCTCGGGAACCCGTCGTCCTTGTCGTTGTCTCCGCTGCCCCGGCCCCTCTTCTTGGCATCGTCGTTGGGGAGCCCGAGCTTGGCGTAGTATCACTGGAGCATGGTGCACTCCTTGAGGGTGTGCTTTACCGGGCCCTGATGGTATGGGCAAGGTCTTTTAAGCATGTTGTCGAAGAGCCCTGGGCCTCGGGGATTCTTGCGGTCCATGGCCGCGACGAGCCCGGCCTCGAGAACCTCCTGTTTCCAATAGCGTCCCTTCTTCTTTTTCTGGGGGGGCGAGACGTCGAGGCCCCAGGGGTCTCATCCCGCCTCTTCCCCTTGGAGTCGTTGTTGGGGAAGATGGCCCCGATGGCCTCTTCGCCAGAGGCGAAGCTGGTGGCAATGTCAAGGAGTGCGGACGCTGTGGTCGATACGCTCTGGCCTAACTCTCGGACCAGGTCTCGACAGGTGGTGCCGGAGAGGAATGCCTGGATGATTTCTGAGTCGCCGATGCTGGGCAACTCTGTGCATTGCTTGGAGAAACGTTGGATGAAGTCTCGGAGAGACTCGTTCGGCCCCTGGCGGCAACTCTTGAGGTCCCAGGAGTTCTCGGGGCACGCGTAGGTGCCCTAGAAATTCCCGACGAAGACCTTTACCAAGTCGCGCCAGTCGTGGATTTGCATAGGGGGAAGGTGTTTGAGCCAGGCTCGCGCTGAGTCTGATAGAAATAGGGGGAGGTTGCGGATGATGAGCAGGTCATCGTCCGCACCGCCTAGCTGACAAGCCAGACGGTAGTCGGCCAACCATAGCTCGGGGTTGGTCTCGCGGCTGTACTTTGAGAGATTTGCTGGCTGACGAAATCAGGCCAGGAAGCGGGCGCTGCGGACGGCCTTACCGAAAACTCTAGGGCCAGGTGGCCCGGGAGAAGGACTGCGGTCCTCCCCACTATCATAGCGACCGCCTCGGTGCAATTGGTAGCCCCGGGCGGCCCCATCGTGGTCATGGCGCCGTCGTCTGCTGCCCACGTGGTGGCCATTTTGCGCCTCGTGTTGGTCGTCGAGGCGGTCGTGCACCGAGGGGGCCCTAAGGCGGTCGTGCACCGAGGGGGCCCTAAGGCGGTCGTGCACCGAGGGCTGTTTCGAGGCATCCCTGCGTCGTCGAGATGTGGAGCTTTCGGCCTGCTGCACCGCGGCAGTCTCGAGAAGGCCCCAGAGTTCGCCGTGGACCCGTCGCCCCTCCGTGGTAGAGGGCTCGGGCATCGCTCGGAGCAGTATCGCCATCGCAGCGAAGTTCTGGCTAGCGCGATTGAAGATAGGGGGTTGCTTGCCCCTCTCATCATCGTTAATGCGGCGGTTGACGTCGCGAGCCCCCAGCCGGGCCGTTCCGCCATCGCCGCGCCCCCGCTGCTCTTGCTCGAGGGTGGCTCGGAGTTGCTGCAGGAGGAGTCGATCGTGCTCGACCTTGGTTTGAAGCTCATGGAGCTATTCTAGATCTATGCGTCGAAGTTGCTCGGGGGTGGGGACACCTGCCGCCGCTGGCAGGGATCCCGTGCGTGGTGGTGTGGCGTTGGCTGCCCTTCCTCCATCGTTGCCCGTGCTTGGCATTCTGAGTCTGATGTGGAAACACTCATGAGTCAGGCCGTAAGCATCCTCGCCGTCGGAATTGGAGTAGCCGAAGCAGTAGTCGCTCGCGATCATGAAGCGGCGCATCGCCTCAGGGTCGCGAATCCTGGAGAAGTCTGCTCCAACCCACGCCTCATCCTCCTCCGAGGAGTCAGAGTGGGGGTGGATTGGAGTTGTGACTATGGGGTTATGGGCATGACGTTGATGAATGGAGACGAGGGCGGTGGCGTAGGAGGTGGCAACATTGGTCAGCCCGAAAGGGTACGGGGATGGTGCCATCTCCAGGCTCGGCTCCGCCAGAGCTGCTCTCGGGAGGAGGCGGGGACAGAGCTTGATGATGGGGGCGTCGCCAGGCGCCACCGCCCTTTTCCCCGCCGAGGCTTAAGCCGGACAGTCCCCGCAGGACCATGTGCGGCCAGCGGGGTATGGGATTCCGTGGAGCATGATCGGCGCTCAGACTTGCGCGCTGCAGTTAGGTGGACTTCGCCATGCGCTTGGCGAAGCTTGACGGAGCGGCGTGCCGCCGCCGTCTGTGGTGGGTCTGCCGTGCATGACGTCGTCGTCGGTTGATGGCGCTCTGGGTGAGAGGAGTACCATGTCATACTCGTGCCCTAGAGACATGAATTCTAGGCTCCCGAACCAGACGATCATCCCGAGACACAACGATCACACGGGATCTGCCATCCGGAATCTGGTGGGATGACTAAGCTGACACGCAGAGTCCCCTACCTGGCGCGCCAACTATCGGTGTTTTGGAACCAGGGGTCCTTAACCGACTAGTGAATTTGTGCTGCGTGCTCCCAATTCCGGATGGTGATGCAAAGAGACACAAGGTTTATACTGGTTCGGGAAATGGATGCCCTACGTCCAGTCTGAGAAGATGTTCTTGTATTCCTTGCACCGGGGTGCTCGTAGTAGGGGGTTACAAGCTAGGCGAGAGAGGGAGTTTGTCCCAGGTCTCTGTGAGGGGAGGAGATATGAATTACAGAATGAGGCGTGTTGTTCATGCGAGTATTCGTGACTCTATCCGCCGTCCCTAGAAACGGTCCCGCCGCCTTTTATAGCCGCAGGAGGAAACCAGAGTACATAAGAGAGCTACACGTGGAGCGGACTATTCAATAACGATTTACTCTCGGAGCAAAGATGGCGTTGTCGTGGGAGTTCCCATAGATGTCTAATCGGTATGGTCTCCACTGCAAGTAACATGCTCGCGCATTTGTTGACTTGGTGGATTGCGAGGCTCGGCGCCATCGTAGCCGGTCGTGCCGAGGCTCACAGTTGTGCCGAGGCCCGCCGTGCGAGAGGCCTCGAGAAGTGACCCAGTGCGATGCGGGTCTTAGCGCCATCGAGCGAGAATAGTGCGAGACGTGCGCCTACAAGATATATGGTACCTGTATTGTCGGTGGGGTGGTAAAAAGGTGATCTCGATCATTGTCCCATCGCTCCTGCGATTAAGGCAATCGCCGATCGTGGCTTACGTGGCGGTGCAAATGAGCGCGCATAATTGGATGCGACGACCGCCGTAGAGACCTTTGAGGCGGAGGCGACGAGGTTGCGGGACGAGCCCGACCTCGGGCGAGGCGGAGCGCCGCCACCTGGTCCGGAGAGCCCTCACCGGGGGTCTCGGGCGAGGCGGACGGGCGAGGCGGAGTAAGATCGCGAATCCGAGGCCTGTCGAGGGGGCTCGGGCGAGCCGGAGCGGTCGGTTCACTGATTTCGAGGCTACAGGAACCCGTTCTGACTCCCCACGTTGCGATGTCCTTGGCGTAGGAGTTAGGTAGCACAGTGGTCGGTAACCCCTACTCTGTGCCATCGCAGATGGCAGGAGGTTGACGCAACTGGTGTGTAGTCGGTCACTTCACTGTACTGTGCCATCGTGCGTCTGTCGGAGTGGTTGGGCGCTTGGATGTGACGTTCGGTCAGAGCAGTTTGGTCGAAGAGGCGGTCACAGGGCTGGTGCTGAGCCGGCCTCACGCGAATCGGAGAATCGGCACTTCTCACGAGGCCCCGGGCGAGGGGGCCTCGATGAGGGGGCCTCGGCGAGGCGGTCTCGGGCGAGTCGGAGAATCATTCGCTTCCGCTGGGGCTCGGCGACGGGGTCTCGGGCAAATCGGAGATTTCGGCCGAGACCTCGTTTGTTTATTCCATTGGTTCTGTTCTTAGGGTCTAAGCATTTTTTCGATCTTTGCTTGGGGTACCCCATTTTCTGGTATCCGACACACTCCAACTCCAATTGACACTTAGAACTAGTCCATCCTTAACCTTGTCATCCATCCTTTGAAAACTGAAATGATTTCTATCGTAGGGGCATGACCACCTTGATTGCCTAATCGGTCTCCATTACCATGACCTAACTAAATTGTCTCTGCAAAACACATGTTAGTCATAGTAATCTTGTATTGTCATTAATCACCGAAACCCAACTAGGGGCCTAGATGCTTTCAATCTCCCCCTTTTTGGTGATTGATGACAATACCACCTCGAGTATGTGAAAGAGATGAGGTTTTTAACATACTTGGATCATATAAGTTTTTGTCAATAAGAACAAAGGTGTTAGGCAAGCTTATATGACCCAAGCCAACATGATGTACTCAAAAGATATGAAGTAAGCATGAGTACAAGTAATAAAGCTCATTTGCATCGGAGTAAAACGCGGAAGCAAAGGCAAATGAGCATAACACAAGTGATATGACATATAAATAATTCAAAGTAGAGAGCACACATGTCATATGTCACGATCACATCACTATCACACATATATAGTTCAATGCATGAAAGTAAACACACGATGAATGCATAATAGTGTATCACACATAAAAACTCCAAATATAATAGATAAGCTAATATAATAACTAAGCTCCCCCTAAATATGTCGCTCCCCCTAAGGCTAACATACTCGAACCCTCTCCTCCTTTGGCGTCAAACTCCAAAACCTAAGGGTCGGTCGGCGGGGCTGCAGCGGATGAGCTGGGTGCTGAGGTACGAGGAGCAAGCTAGAACCGGGTGCCATCATCATCTGATCCGAGCTCTGAGCTATTTGACCCTTTGTAGCTGGAAGCGATGTTGTAGCAGTCTGGGTCAGATCAAGAACTAGAGCTACCTATGACTCTGAAGGTATGACTATAGTAGGCTCTGATGATGCCACTAAGGAAGGGAGCATCTCTGTAGTCCCGGTAACTGGTGCAACTATAGAAGGACCTAGGACATGTAGATATGGAGGAGTAGGCATCCCTGTCAACTCACTAAAGGGAGCACCAAGGCTCTTGGACACTATGGTCTCTAGCACTAGCAGCGAAGGCGTCTCATCCGGTGTGAAGCCTATCTGAAGAGGTGTGAACTGTGGAGCTGGCAGTGATGTAGCAAAATACTAGGACACCTGCTCTGTCGGTGAAGCAAACTATGCTGGTGGTTGTCCTTGACTCTGAAGCCCACTAGGCTATAACGCTGGAGTCATAGAAGTGGTGACAGTCTGACCAAGCTAGGGCGAAGGCTATGGCGGTGGAGCCCCAATAGCTTTCACAACATGCTGCATGAATCCAAGAAGCTACTGCTACATGAGGATCTGTTGCTGATGCATGGCCTGCTGCTGCTACTATAGAGCCTACGTCTCCTGATGTATAGCTAACTACTGCTGCTGGATCGCCTGCTGCTGGCGTTGGAACTCATCCTGCCAAGTCTTGAACTAAGCAAATGTAGTAGCTGTCTCCTGTGCCTGGCGAGCCTGGTCCTGCCTCATCTGCTCAAGTATAGCAAGGAGAGCGGGGTCTGTCTGCGGGGCAGGTGGCGCTAAACTAGAGCTGCCGACCTCATGGTCATGTCGCTGAGGAGGCATCCGAAGGATGGGCTGGTAGTCATCATCAGAACTGTCACTGGGGTCACTCACGACCACTCCCTCCTGCTGCTCAAGCTCCTCCTCCTCAGTAGCTGCAATACCCCTGATAATTTCATCCTGCTGGGCAGCAGTCTCGAGCACCTCAGGACGATGGCGCGGCTGACTAGGTGCTGTAGGTGTACTATGTCGAATCATCTGAGCCAGGTTATAAGCAGGGAACTCTGTCGTAGCACCACTATACTCAGCAAGCATCTCTGGCGGCCTCACTGTGACTGCTCTGTGGATAAGGAATGTGATCCAGTGAGCATAGGGTAGCTGCCTATGACCTCTGAAGCCCTCAGCTATAGTGTCCTCAATCTCTGACAGAATAAGATCCCAAATATCAAAAACTGTCTGCTGCATCAGAGAGTTGATAAGCCACAACTGTATACGAGTCAAGCCCTCGTGATACCCCATCCTCGGTAGCAATGTCCTCCTCATGATAGCCTCAGGCACACGAGCAGTAGGAGTAAGATCACTGGGGCTCCTACGCGACCCTTCACCGAAGGGCTCAGTGAAGCAGTGGCGAACCAAGTCAGTAGGGGGCACCATACCGCCATGAGTGCGTCTAGGAGGCGATGTCTGTCCATAGCAGATCTCATGTAACCTAACAGGCTGCTCCTGAAGCCTGAGTATCTCCCTAACCCTAGTGCTCATCAGCCGGTAATCTCTGCCTCTGAATCCAAAATGAATAAAGTTGTGCTACGGGTCAATCCAGAGAGTAGCATAGAACTGACGAACCCAAGATGGAACATATAATCTGGTCTGTCTAATCAAGTCTGTCAGCCCCGGCAGATATGCAAGGTAGGGGCGAATGTGCTCTCTAGCTGCTGCTACAATAGAGTCAATGTGGCACACCCTCTGAGATCTGAAAACTGCCCCACTGTTGAGATAGGCATTGTTGAAATCTTCCTGCAGAGGCGTGTAGAAACCCTCAGATGCTCTGTCATCTCTCCTCGGCGGGAACCATACCTCAAAGTCTACGAACTTGAGCTGCTGCACCTGCTTGGCCATGGCGGCCCTCAAGTCCAAGTGTGTCACAGGAGGCGGACCCTGTGGTCTAGGCGATGGACGAGAACCCCTCCGCTGTGTATCTGCCCTCGGTGTGACTGGAGCACGGGTACGTCCAGAGCGGCAAAGCTATGGCTGAGGTGCCTCCTCCGTCTCCTCGGCCTGCTGCCCCTCCTGAGCCTCCTGAGTCTGCTCTGCTGGTGGTGCCTGCTGCTGTGACTCCCCCTGAGGCTGACCCTCAACAATAGCATGACGCCGTCCACTAATCATGAGAGTCCTAGCTGGACCACCATAAAGGCGCTCAACCTCCTCAAGTGTAGCCCTCGCATCTAGTGAAAGCTGATCTACGATCCGAACTCCACTGCGAGCACCTCCTCTCTCAGCATGCTCTGTGGCCTCTGCAACTGCGGCTGCTCTAACTATCTCTGCATCTGGGTACTTGCGCTTCTTTGTTGCAATCTTCTTCGTCGACTTGCCTTTTGGATCTACAGGAAAGCGAGGCGGACGCCTCGGATCCTCATCACCTGGACCACCTCCGACATTCTTCACACGAGCCATCTGAAAATCTAAAGAAAAACTGCCACTGACAAAGATCAACTGTCAATCTGTCGCTTTCGAGGCTTAGCCTCGATCCGTACTCGCGAGCTTGGCCCCGAGTTAACTAACAACCGCCACTGACACCTCAACGGCACCGACTCGCTGCACGATGGAATAGATAGGATTTATAAATAAATACAATATATCTAAAGATGCAAAACTCTAGGGAGCAAGCAATTTAGGAACGAAATTGAAGCGGGGGACTTGCTACCCGACGAACCGGTGAAACAACGAGACGAGGAAAGGATCGGGGAACCACCGGGTCGTCAATCGAAGATTAGGGTTTGCGAAGCACACTAGATTGGCAGTGGGCGGCGCTAGGGCAGTGGAGCTCATGGGAAAACTGGCATGGCAGCACTGGCAGAGGCACAGCGGCGCTAGGAATTGGGTGGCTGTGCTTTAGTGGTGTGAGCAGGGTGAGTGCAGATGGCGAGCGGCGGTGTGGTGGTGCGCGGGGACGGCACCGCAGGCAGGTGGCTCGGGAGCATGGGGAGGCACGACGCTTGGGCAGGCGCGGCGGAGCTTGCTGCGCGATGGCTGGCAGTGGAGGCATGCGGTGGTGCTGGCGTGACTCAAGCAGGGCACGGCGGCTAGGGTTGGCAGGCGTGGCGGAATAGATCAAAATACCGTGGTCGTATTCGATTATATGGGTCCCCAACCATGAGAGAAAAGGAAACAGGAAAGAATTTGAATCATGCATGTTTCCTATTGACCGGATGCTCCGGTGGTAGCGACCGGACGCTACCACCCAGCGTCCGGTCAATTCCAGAGAGGTCCAAATCCTCTGGAATCGCGACCGAACGCGTCCGGTGGACACCGACCGGATGCAGCCAGAGTCCGGTCACCTAGCCTTGACGTCTTCATGATCGACCGGACGCTGGGAAAACACTATTTTAGCGTCTGGTCACTCCTGCTCGGCAGCTGTTCACCTCCTGTGAACTGACCGGACGCTGGACATCAGAGTTCGGTGTAGCGTCCGGTCACTCCTTTTCCAGCAAATCTTCAAAGTCCTTCGTGCTGCCTGTTCCCAATCAAGTCCCAACTCAAATAAGATCTAAATAAACACCAATTGGGACTGATGTGAGTGACCTCTCTCAAACCCTCATATTTTTCAAACATATTTTGCCTTAGGCTATAAATCTTTTTAAGAAAGTAGGCAATAAGAGGGCAAATTAAGATAAACGACAAAACAACATTCATGCATATGCAATACTTATAAGTAAATCTAGTTGCTTGTCAAGTTTGATCCAAGGTTAAGCTTCTTCACACGCTTTTTGGCGGTTATCTTAACCATGTTAGACAAGCCCTATATGCATTACAAAACATTAAACGTGATGTATATTACAATGCAATGCAAGGGACAACACAAGCTCATCTTTTAGTAAAGTTGCTAAAATCAAGAACATTGAGCTCATTCCGCAATCTACAAAATGTAGCCTCATCTAGCGGTTTAGTGAAGATATCCGCCAATTGATCCTCGATCCTTACACCTTCTAATGATATATCATTCTTTGCAACATGATCTCTAAGAAAGTGATGGCGGATATCTATGTGCTTGGTGCGAGAGTGTTGAACTGGATTATTTGCAAGTTTTACCGCACTTTCATTGTCGCACAAAAGAGGTACTTTTTCTAGAACTACACCATAGTCTAGCAAAGTTTGTTTCATGTAAAGTATTTATGCACAACAAGCACCCACAACAATGTATCCCGCTTCGGCGGTGGACAAAGCTACACTATTTTGTTTCTTGGAGGACCAAGACACAAGTGATCTACCAAGCAAATGGCACCCTCCGGATCTACTTTTTCTATCAACTTTGCAACCGGCATAATCCAAATCGGAATAGCCAACTAATTCAAATATAGCTCCTTTGGGATACCAAAGGCCAATGCTTGGTGTGTGCTTAAGATACCTAAGGATTCTTTTTATGGCAATTAAATGTGTTTCCTTAGGATTAGCTTGAAATCTAGCACATATACACACACTAAACATGATGTCGGGCCTAGATGCGGTTCAATATAACAAGCTACCAATCATAGAGTGGTAGAGAGTTTGATCAACCTTGTTACCTCTCTCATCTAGGTCGAGATGTCCATTAGTTGGCATTGGTGTCTTGATTAGCTTACATTCATCCATCTTGAATCTCTTGAGAAGATCTTTTGTATATTTCTTTTGAGAGATGAAGATGCCTTCTCTCATTTGCTTGACTTGAAAACCAAGAATAAATGTAAGCTCACCAATCATTGACATCTCAAACTCCTTCGACATCAATTCACCAAACTCTTTGCAAGAATCTTCATTTGATGATCCAAAGATGATATCATCAACATACACTTGACAAATGAAGATATGCCCATCAAGCTTCTTGGTGAATAGTGTGGTGTTGACCTTTCCAATGGTGAAGCCCTTCTCAATGAGGAAGTCCCGAAGGCGCTCATACCAAGCTCTTGGGGCTTGCTTAAGCCCATATAATGCCTTAAACAACCTATAAACATGATTAGGATATCTAGGGTCTTCAAACCCGGGAGGTTGATCAACATAAACTAGTTCATTAATAAAGTCATTTAAAAATGCACTTTTCACATCCATTTGATATAATTTCATTTCATGATGTGATGCATATGCAAGGAGGATATGAATGGCTTCTAGTCTTGCAACCGGTGCAAAGGTCTCTCCAAAATCCAAACCTTCCACTTGACAGAACCCCTTTGCAACTAGTCTTGCCTTATTCCTCACAACAACACCTTGATCATCTTGCTTGTTTTGGAACACCCACTTTGTTCCAATGACTCTTGCACCTTTTGGCCGCTCTTCAAGAGTCCATACTTCATTGTGGGTGAAGTTGTTCAACTCTTCATGCATGGTATTTATCCAATCCGGATCTTGAAGAGCTTCTTCAACCTTAGTAGGCTCAAAGCAAGAGACAAAAGAGTGATGAGCAATAAATGAAGCAAGTTTTTGTGAGCGAGTCATTACACCCTTTGATGGACTCCCTATGATGAGATCTTGTGGATGATCTTGTAGTAGAGGTGTATTTCTTCTATTGACCACTTGAGGAGGAGGTTATGGAGCATCAACATCTTGTGCTTGTACCACCATTTGCTCAAGGGAGACATGAGTATCTTCATTTTCTACTCTCCCATCTTTTTCACCATCTTGTGGCACATTTGATGAAGAAGGTGGATCAATTACTTGTACATCATCTTCATCATCTTTAGGCTTGATGTCTCCAACCGGAATGTTCTTCATAGCCTCCCTCAATGGTTCATCACCTACATCATCAAGATTCTCATGTGCTCCTTCGAGCCGTTAGATTCATCAAATTCCACATCATATGTTTCTTCAACTAAGCCGGTGGCATGATTAAATACTCTATATGCTTTGGACTTTGATGAGTAACCAACAAGAAAACCAATATCACAATGTCTTTGGAACTTCCCTAGGTGTTGCCGCTTCTTGTAGATGTAGCATTTGCAACCAAACACCTTAAAGAAGGAGACGTCCGGCTTCTTCCCATTGAGCAACTCATAAGGTGTCTTACCAAGGAAATTTTGAAGGAATAGACGGTTGGATGCATAGCATGTGGTGTTGATAGCTTTCGCCCATAGAGCTTCGGGGGTGTTGTACTCATCAAGCATTGTTCTTACAAGAGTGATCAATGTTTGGTTCTTCCTCTCAACTACACTATTTTGTTGAGGAGTATATGTTGCGGAGACCTCATGTTTGATTCCAACTTCATCACAATAAGTTTCTATTTTTGTGTTATCAAATTCTTTGCCGTTGTCACTTCTTATCTTCTTGAGCTTCACTTCAAATTCATTTTGGGCTCTCTTGGCAAACTTCTTGAAGCAAGATGCAACTTCGGATTTGTCATGAAGAAAGAATACCCATGTATACCTTGAATAGTCATCAACAATCACAAGACAATAAAGATTTCCTTCCAAACTCTTGTATGTTGTTGGTCCAAGTAAGTCCATATGAAGGAGTTCTAGCACTCTTGTGGTTGACATGAAAGCTTTGGTTGGATGAGTATTTGCAACTTGCTTGCCGGCTTGACATGCACTACAAAGCTTGTCCTTCTCAAACTTCACATCCTTTAACCCTCTCACTAAATTATTTTTCATTAGCTTCTTGAGTGAGCTCATCCCAACATGAGCAAGTCTTCTATGCCATAGCCACCCAAGTATTGTTTTGGTGAATAGGCAAGTCTTCAAATTTGCATCTTCGGAGGTGAAGTTCACTAGATATAGGTTGTTGTATCTAAATCCTTTGAATAACACTTGATCATCATCCTTCTTAGATACAACAACTTCATTCTCGGTAAACAAGCATTGGAAGCCAAGATCACACAATTGTTCAACGGATAGCAAGTTGAAGCTCAATGAAGCAACATATAGCATATTGGAGATTGAATAATCATTTGATATTGCCATTTTGCCCAATCCTTTAACCTTGCCCTTTGAGTTATCTCCAAATATGATTCTTTCTTGTCCATCTACTTGTTCATCTAGTGAGGTGAACATACGAGGATCACCGGTCATATGTTGTGTGCAACCACTATCAATAACCCAATGACTTCCACCGGTCTTGTAGTTCACCTACACACAAGAGATCAAGCATAGAAACCCAAACTTGTTGAGGGCCCTTCACTTTCTCAACAAGTGACTTAGCAACCCAAATTTTCTTAGACCTATTCTTGTTGGGAGGTCCTAAGAACATCACTTTCATTTTCCCACTAGAATCCTTTCTAAGCATGTAGTGAGCATTGAAGGCAAAAGGTCTAGCATGCTTGGGCAAGGGTTGTGGTGGTGGAGTTTGGCACTCATGAGCAAAGTGGCCTTCTTGTCCACACTTAAAGCATCTCTTTGGCTTTGGCTTTGGCTTTGATTTTGATTGTTGTTGTTGAGCTTGAGCCTTCTTCTTCTCTTGATTTGCCATGTACTCAATGCCACTTCTATCCATCTTCATGAACGGTGTTCATTAGGAGCTCACTTTGAAGATGCTTGCCTCTTGTGAACTTGCTCAATCCAATCTTAAGATGCTTTTTTTTCCAACTTGAGCTTCTTGTTTTCTTCCTTGAGAGCATCATGGTTCTTCTCTTCCTTGAGCCTCTTGTTTTCTTCTTTGAGCTTCTCATTCTCAAGGATCAAGTCACCATTATGATCAAGAGTTTCTAGCACAATAGTGTTGTGGCTTTTGATTTCTTCAAGATCTTTCTTGAGCTTTGCATTGTCATTCTTGAGCTTGACAAACTCATCATAATCATCGGCCTCAACCACTTGCTTGCCCTTGCTACTAGAACCTTGATCAATGCTCTCAATGATCAAGTCATCACATGATGTAGTTATATCAATCTTAACAACATGGTTAGTAGCATCATGTGGCTCATTGGATAGAAATTCTTGAGCAATAACAAGATTATCATGATTAATCTTAAGAGTGGTATATTCTTCTTTTAGCTTGTTGTGGCTAGTGATGAGCTCTTTGTGCACCCACTCAAGTTTAGCATGTTTATCTTTAAGTTCTTTCTTAGAAGATTTGAGCTCCTCAAGTTTGGATGACATAGCTTCATTTGCTTCTCTAAGCTCAACACTAGACTTTTCGGCTATGTCACATTTAGCTAAGAGAGAATCATTCTTAATTTCAAGCTTTTCATTTTTAGCTCTAGTCTTTATAATAATCTTAGTGTATTTCTTTAGCAATTTAGCAAGATCATCATAAGAAGGTGATTCATATTCATCATCATCGCTATCACTATCACTATCATCATTATGAGCATGATCATCACCACTACTATCATCATCATGTGATACCTTTCATTCTCCTTTGGCCATAAGGCATAGGTGTGTAGAGGATGATGGCGGTGGTGGCGGTGAAGATGATGAAGAATCAATAACAATAGCGGCCACCTTCTCGTCGTCACTATCATCATCGGATGATCCACTAGATGAATCAATGTCCGTGAGCCAATCACCGTCGATGTAAGCCTTTCCACTCTTCTTCTTCTTGTGGAAGTCCTTCTTCTTGCCATCTCTCTTCTTGTATGGCTTGTTCTTTTTCTTCTCATCTTCATCTTCATTGCTTGAGTCATCTTTCTTGCCCTTGTTCTTGTTCTTGAACTTGTCTTTCTTAGGCTTTGTGCATTGGTGAGCTAGATGACCAAGTTCTCCATAATTGTAGCAATCCATCTCGGAGATTGGCTTCCTTCTAGAGCTAGTGAAGAACTTTTTCTTCTTGCCATCAAACTTGATGCCACTCTTGTTGAGCTTCTTTAGCATCTTGGCGGTTTTCTTCACCATGAGAGCAAGACTTTCATCATCGACTTCATCATCACTTGAGCTCTCATACTCAAGTCTTGCTTTGCCCTTCTCTTGGCTAACCTTGAATGCTAAGTCTTTTTCTTTCTTCTTTGTAGAGGATGAGCCATCTTGAGATGTGATGTGCATGTACATCTTATGAGCATTGATCTTTCCCAATATTTGTGTCGGTGTAGCGGTGGAAAGATCATCTTGATGTAGCACGGTCACAATATGCCCATATTTGTCAATGGGGAGGACACTCAAGATCTTTCTTACAATATCGGATGGTTGCATTTGAGTGAGTCCAAGCCCATTGACTTCCTCTACAAGAACATTCAAACATGAATACATTTCATTAGCACATTCTTTAGGAAGCATTTCAAAAGAGTTGAGCTTTTTCATGACAAGATGATAGCGTTCCTCACTCTCACTCTTTGTTCCCTCATGGAGCGCACAAACGTCCGACCATAGTGCATGGGCGTCTTTGTGGTTCCTCACCCGGTTGAACACATCTTTACAAAGGCCTCTAAAAATGGTGTTTCTAGCCTTTGCATTCCATTTTTCGTAGTTTAACTCATCGCCTTGTGGGTGTGCGGCATCCCGATGTTTTGGGAAACCTTGTGAGGCGGTTCTAAGTATTCCAACATCTAGAGCTTCTAAATACGCCTCCATGCGGATTTTCTAATATGAAAAATCATTCCCCTCGAAGATAGGAGGAGGTCCATTCCCGTGAGACATCTTTCACTAGGCGGTTAAGCCTAAATATGTGAGCACGAGGCTCTGATACCAATTGAAAGGATCAAGATGCCCAAGAGAGGGGGTGAATTGGGCTAATTCTAAATTTCTTTGCAATAATTAAATCCTATAGTTAGCCCAATTAACCCCTTATGCCTAGAAAGTGTTTTTAATTATTCTACCGCACAAAAAGACTTGCAACCTATGTTCCAATCCTACTCTAGCATAGCAATTCTAATAATGTAAATGACAAGAATTGAATTGTTCAAAGTAAATGCTCAAAGTAAAGAGAGAGAGAGAGAAATGCGGCGATGTTTTGCCGAGGTATCGGAGAGTCGCCACTCCCCACTAGTCCTCGTTGGAGCACCCGCGCAAGGGTGTAGCTCCCCTGTTCTACACAAGGATCAAATGCTCTCTACGGGTTGATTCTTTGACACTCCGTCGCAGTAAATCACCCACAACCGCTCACAACTTGAGTTGAGTCATCCACAAGCTCTCCGGATGATCACCAAGCTCCCAATCACCATCAAGCCGTCTAGGTGATGGCGATCACCAAGAGTAACAAGCACAAACTCTCACTTGACCACGATAAGCCTAATGAGATGGGTGGATGCACACTTTGCTACTCTTGATCTCACTAACGAGGGCTCTCTTTGGGATTATCAAATCTCAATCACCTTATTAGGACCTTGCTCTTCTTGGCACTCTCTAAGGTGTTTCTCAGCTGTTGGAATGAGCAAAATTACCCCCACACACGAGTGGAGGTTCTATTTATAACATGGGCTGAAAAACGAATCGTTATGTGCCTCTGCGGGGTGACCGGATGCTCCGGTCATGTTGATCGGACGCTCCGGTCAATACACCCGAACTCCAGTGGCCAGCGTCCGGCCAGCACTGATCGGACGCGTCCGGTCACGATTTTCTCTCTGGAACCTTACTGGAGTCGACCGGACGCAGCTCTCGGCCCCGGTCTTCACTTCTCTCATACACCGATCAAACCAGACGCGCAATCACCTTGGTCAAATGAACTAACCGAACCACGAGCCAAATATCCGGTCAAACCGAGCCAAATGGCCCGGCCAAAGATTTGACCCTCTATTCACTTTCAACTCTCGATCATATGTGAATGAAGTTTGCTCCATTGGATCTAAGGGCTATTTTGGAGCTACCTAGTGCTAGTTTTAACAAGTGTGCACCACACCTAACTCACTAGACTCACCTAGGTTAAGCTACCCGTCCATACCCCCTTAATACTACGGCCAAAGAAAAACAAAGTCCTAAACTAGTCTAAGTGTCACTCCAACTCCAATTGACACTTAGAACTAGTCCATCCTTAACCTTGTCGTCCATCATTTGAAAACCGAAACGATTTTCATCGTAGGGGCATGACCACCTTGATTGCCCAATCGGTCTCCATTACCATGACCTAACTAAATTGTCTCTGCAAAACACACGTTAGTCATAGTAATCTTGTATTGTTATTAATCACCGAAACCCAACTAGGGGCCTAGATGCTTTCACACTGTTATGTCTATATGCATGTTTCCTTTGGAGAGAGAGAGAGAGAGAGAGAGAGAGAGAGGAAATGCAATATGCTTCCATATAACGGCTAGTAATGGTCAGCATGATGTAAAGTGAGCCACAAAATGGTGATCGGTGAGTGGTGACTAAGATAGTAGCTTTTAGCAGCAAGACTGCAAGAGGCAGGCAGTGCCAACCTCTTGACTAAGCATTGACCCGAATTTAGATTCCTTATTATTGTTAAGTCCTTTTCCAGTTGGTAATCTATTGGATAGCCAGGATGTACGGACTCGTGGTTGTCCAATAGCTGGCCTTGTTCAAGCAAAGCTAGCAGCAGTTGGGCTTGGGCAAACACCAAGGACAACTTCATGTTGCATATGTATAGTGTTTGAGTACAATCAGGTAGTAGCAGCATTATATATGTAGTTTGAATGTCCATTGCTTTGCATTTAGGATTCCTAAGCCGTTTTCCAAACCGTAATCCATTCGACATGTCAGGATTTGTGCTGTACTGGTTGTTAAGGATGCCAGGTTCAACACGAAACCTCCTATTAGTCAGAAAATATGATAGGGTTGTGGAAGTTCATCAATGGCCCGTTGAACGGGCTTGGAGACAGACACTACCGTTCATGGCAATTGCATGGCAACAAACATGGAGACACATTTAGCCGTTCACAGGTACGGAGATGCAATCCGGTGTCGCTGAAACACATGAGATGTCTTGATCATGAAGCACGCAAGCATTGCAGACGGCACATGAAAAGTGAAGCCTTTTTCGATTAGTACTCCCTCGCTTTAAGCTGCCGACCAGATCTGGATCTACCTACGTGAACTTCCCCTGAGCAATCTTTCATTTCATGACTCTGCATGCATCGGTGCCTGTCGCTGGTATCCAACATCCTCACCCAAATTCAAACCCAAATCCAAGTAGCTGATTTCATACCCAATCTTTCATTTCAGCTGTGGATTTGGGCATCAGCTATGGGTGTACTGGAACATATAGGACCGAACACAGAAGATGATAAGTTCTCAAGAGACGAGAGCTGAGGAATGAAAAAGGAATAGGCCAACAAACACTCAAAGAAAAAGGTGAAATCAAGATGGCTTGAGGACAAACTACAAATAATAGGCCACAAGTTTTTTATCCCCTGGAACCATGAAATGGGACCTCATTGAAAAGGCTGTTAAATCCAGCATCCTATCTTCCGAGCAGAACTGCCGCTCTCAATCTGAAAAAGGAAGCTATCAGTACACGTTTATACAGCTGGCTCCCCAGACCACACGGACTTAAGTTCATTCCTCTCCTCGGCTCACTTCTGTTGAACTCGAATTACATGCCTAGATGAAAGACATTCGTCACAATAATCCCCAGGTCGTTTCGACTTAAGGCCCAGATTATGGATCGAACTTTCCAGAAACAACAAATGAAACAAATGTTGCATTTGCTGCGGTCACAACAAAAAGGAAGCAATGAAGGGTTTCAAACATGAAAGCTAGGTTGGCTTAGAAATGCCATCGACAAGTCCAGCCTCTAGTGCCACAAAAAGTCTATTGTATCGGTGGTACATTATCAGCAAGTCGACTTAAGCACATTAATATGATTTCAGAATCCTTTCTCCGGTTCAACTGAGTTCATACTGTATGAATGAGCACAGATTAAAACAGCTACTTATACAAGGAGGGCGGCTGAAAGAACCTTCTTCGCCAGTATAAAACAAGATATTACTAAAAGTAAAGAATGCAACACCACTGACCCTGCACAGTTGAACTCACAATTTGCATTTCCTAAATCTCAAAAAAAAAATTGCCCATTGATCCAACTGTATCTCTTTTACAATATCTATCCAGATGTATCTGGTTAGACTGCTAAAATTTCCAGTCCAAATTGTATGTAAACTCTGCAAAGGAATTATTTTCATCCCAAAATGAATCTTCTCCCAACCCAAAAAGAAAACTTAACAGTTGACTTCTTTGATGCTGTCCCTTGAGTATATATTCTACCTCTGAAACTTTCCCTCACATAAGGTGCTCAACAGCAGCCTCATGTGAAGAAACTGAAGCATACAGCTTCAATGCCATGCAAGAACATACAGAGATTTGCACACTTTCTAATGCAACATACACTCTCTAACATACGGGTGTGAGATATTCACATACCGCTCCCATATATACTTGTAACGGCGAATTGCCAGCTTCAGCCAGGGTTTCATGTTTCCATTATAGTGCACAACAGCAGCACTCTCAATCAAACGATCATCTATGTCTACATCATACCCAAGACCCAAGACATGCCATCTGCGGTCTAGGGGCTCCATCAGGCCGTAAAATGTCAAAAGACCTGCAGGAAGAGTCCCTGTTCTCCAGAGCAATTGATCAGAATTTTGCTCTTGCCAATAATGATACAATGATGTGGCGTTTGCCTTCCTCCAAGCTATCAAGTCAAAAATGTTCATTCCAAAAGCCCATCCACAAGTATGTGGATCAATCTTGGAGCTGATGGTTGGGTGCGAAAAATTTAGATACTTGTGATACCGATGAAACGACTCTAAACAAGTTTCCACTGCTCCAATGACATTGCCATGCAACTCTATGGACAACAGCTGAGTCAGATCCTTTTGCACCACAACATCATCATCAAGAAACACCACCTTCTCCAAGTTGGGAAGTATCTGAGGAATGTAGAACCGTAAATGGTTCAGTAGAGAAACAAACTTTGGATTATGGAATTTTATTTCTCTTTCAGGATTCTTGGAACCAGCTGAGTAATAGTAACCCTGAGTTTCCACCTCAGATAGCTGCCTCACAAGAGGAGATGAAGAAGCATTCAACCACGAGAACTCATCTATGCAGCGGACTTCAACAGTACAACCTTTGAAGTCATTTATGAGGAACCAAGTTGACATCGCGCCAAAATGGATTCTGTCGGTGACCACATGAAACACAAGCTGTTGAGGATGATTTGCATTAGAGACTGTAGAATTGACAACAACTGAAGTGGCCAGCACGTTATCCGAGAATATACAGAAATGATACAGATTATTATCCACCAATCGTGTGGAATTCCGGTTCTCCTCTGAGCGACTCCTATGCTTTGGGTTCCGAAGCCACTCCTCTGTCAGTTTCACAGTTAGACAGTGCAGATTTTTGGGGAAGGATTCTGCTGCTAACTGGCCAAACTCAGCACTCTGCACAATTGCTGCCTTTGCACGCTCCTCTAGTGCCAGGGCATGGTTCTTCAATGTCACTATTGTTGTGCTGATATCATAGTGAGAGTCCTGAGCCTTGTATATCAACCGTGCTAGCCGGCTTATTATAGGATGGGCTTCAACTTTAGTGATTGCTCTCCCACTAACTGCCCCTTCAGATAGCAATCTTTGACAATTCCTTATCTGTGAACTAAGCTCCCATGCAAGCTGAAGATTACCATGCTCTTTTGCAAGGATGACATATGCCTTTGCTAGAGTCATCTGATCAGCTAATTGGCGAGCAAATGATGTGCTGCTCAAAAGCTCTTCTGAGAAATTCACTTTCTCATGAGGGACTTCGTTGATCTCTGAACCATTATCCTGAAATTCATCAAAAGAAAAACATGAGAACATGCACAGGGGCAAATTTTTCATAAATGGAACAGTTACTTTTGCTTACAGCAGAAGCAGCCAATCAAGATTGTATACAAGAAGAGAAAACGAAGGAAAAAACCTCAATCTTTGAACTACAGTCCATTGGATGTGAAAACATTAACATTTTAAATTTTACAGTAGTACTATACTTCTTAAAGCAAGTAAACAGGTCAACCCAACTGTTGAGGTTTTTCTTTTAAAATGATATTACCTCCAACATCACAGCATCACTTTCCAGTGAAGAAAAGTCTAACTTCGTGTGAAGCTGCCATTTCTGAACTAAAATTTAAATTAATTCAAAATTAACAAGATACAGGTTTGCAAACCTTTGACAATAATCAAGTGCTGGGTGCTATCTTTTATTGAACTAAGTAATTATAAGGAAAAGCTTCCAATAGCACCCACAAAATTTCTGGTCTTCGTTTCATTTACAGTGAATGTGAACCACCTGAGGAACTACTGTATGAAAATATGGCTTATATATATGGATACACAGAGCTTCTCTGCTTGTGAACTATGATATGGCCAATTCTTGACATTCCATCAGATATGGTGTTAAAACCTCACCTTTAAATGCAAAAATACTTTTCTATAAACAGTATAATGGGAATTGATATGATTTGCTACCAGCTTCCTTTTTTTCATATGATGACAACATGTAGTTCTAAAGATAATAACATAACAGACAGATGTTAAAAGAAATAAATGATTGGAACTTCTAATAGATTGATTCATAACATCAATCTACAGAAATTCAAGATGCAAACTGGTATAGGATTTATACCAGTACGTCTTTTTCAGGGCCACAACCCTCAATACCTCTTCAGATGATGAGATGATTAAGTCTACCTTGAGATGGTCCTAAAGTGATTGATGAAGCTATCTAAGCTAATTCTTTATTGCCAATAGCACAGACCATTCACAACACTTCCCATTTATCCATGTGCCACGGCAGAATGACCAGCACATTCATGCCCAGGATTCAATTTTCTCTTCATATGTCATAAAAAAACTGATTTTCTAAGTTATGATTATCATGCATCAAGTCATAATAAGAACCCAAACATAAAAATCTTCCTTACAATGATCACCTTACAATACCCCCTTGGATAGTCAAGTTACCACTAGACATTGGCAGTGTAATAGAACTTAATATTTCATTAAAGCTAAAAATGACTACAGACTGACAGCGATAACAACAAATGAATTTTCTTGGTTTCCAGTAGCACTTAATCGTTCTGCCATGGGAATCCATATTCTGATTATCAATTTAATTATATAAAATATAACACAAAGCCTTTACCTGAAAGAAAGCCAATACCATAAGCTAAAATCAACAGTGCTCTCATATACCTCACCAGTATCCTATTCTATTAATGATTTCATCTGATCTCTCTTTGGCATCTTAAAATCTCAATTGTGCAGTTCCAAAAAACTTATTAAGCAGGTATCACAGTTAGGACTTATTGCTATCATAAGAAATTCATTGAAGCGATTCAAACTCATGCAATTCAAATATTACAAACTAGGAGAGAGGCTTAAGTGTTACTGGGAGTTGCTTGACGCCAAAGGAAAAATAAAAAAGAAATTATGAATGATCAGCCAAATGCCATACTTTTGGGAGTGTTCAGACTTCAGATATAACAAGAAGGCCCTGAATAACCACTTGAAGTTATCAAAGTATGGCATCACACATAGTACTGAATATTGACGTATAATACGGACTAGATCTTCTCCATTACATGTCCACCCCAGATGGAAGAAACCACTCATCTTCCTAGTACGTGGATAGTATTTGTTATGAACAGGGAGGATGTGAAACCACCATGTGAGAATGACACCCTACCTAAGTACTTGAACAGATCACCAAAAAAGTACAGGGACAGACTATCTATCATGCCACACCAACTCCTAAAATCACATACCATGTTTGCCATTTCTAACAACCAATCATGATTAACCAAAAACACTTTCTACCATCAACGAAATAGTATGTGGCAACTAAGATTTCCATAAAATGGCAAAGTGCATGACTCAACATACTAACCTTCAAAGGATCCAATACTGAAATATGGCAATAAAGATCTAGGGCCAAAATTGTACTCTGATACTCAAGAGCCTACCACCCAGCCATACTCGCACACTAATGTCGAAACCTCGTTCTCTACAAACATAGATAACATTAACTTCGTTTAAATACAAGTCTACAACATGAAAACATGAGCATTCTTGCGCACACTTAAAAGATCACAAATTGTTGAGCTAATCGAGACCCACGTAACAGAAGTAGGTGACAAAAGCATAAAGACACTTAATTTGTCCACAATTCTTCAGAAATAACAGTAAAGCGGTGATCTTTCGGAAGATCTCGCAGAATTAAGCAATCTGAAAGCTACACAAGACCAGGTTTGCGGCACTCACCACGACGGGCGGCCGGAACTGCTCCTTCTGGTTGTGGTGCAGGACGAAGAGCATGAGCCCAACGAGGAGGAAGATCCCGAGAAGCCACCAGATCCACCCCGGCAGCCGCCGCCGCGACGAGCGCAGTGCCCGCCTCCGCGCATCGCCGCCCCCGTGCCCAGCTCCACGAAGCATCTCCGGACTAGTCCAACGCAAGAACTAAACCAGAGCCCTGCCTCACCGCCGACGCGCCAAACCCTCCTGCATGGGCGCGGAGAACCCACAAAGGCGGTGCCTTTGCGGCGGATCCGGGGGTCCGGATGGATCAGGAGGCGACAACCATCCAGCGAACCCACCCCCCAGAGGCGGCGGGGTCGAGTCCAGCCACGGGTGACCCAGCAGCAGCTTCCAGGACAGCGGACGAGGTGAGGCAAGAACGACGGCGACGAAGGAGCTGTCGGATCCGCAAGGGCGAGCGGCGGAATGCGAGGACGGCGAGGTGGGCAGGATTCGGAGAGAGGAAGGGAAGGAGGGAGGGGGAGGGAGAGATCTGAGAATGATGAGAGGTGGGGCGGGGGATAAGGGAGGGGCGAGGTAGCTCTTCGCTAGCTGACGTGCAAGGAAAGACAGCAAAAGCCACCCGTTCCAGTCACGCGTCTCCGTTCATTTTCACCCTCCCTCGTACCATCCGGGTTCAGCACTTCAGCCTGCTGTGCAGCAGCTCAACTCTCTCAAATTTGTTCAGCGTAATGCCCTAAATTATCGTAACATGAAACCATTGAATATTTTTCATCTTCAGAACGCGGATGTCGATTTCTGGTAATATAAAATATTACGCTGAAAAATATGTCACCGGGTCAAATAAAAACATACCACAAATAATGTGATCTATGGCGCCGTTTGATCTACTCCTCTAAACTTCTGAGCTCTAAAAATTTTAGAGCATTTTACCTCAGTTTTAAGCTCTAAAACTTTAATATGAGATGGACTAAGGTTTAGAGCTAACATTAGATTATTTATTTGAAAACTTTAACTCTAAAATTTAGAGGTCCAAAGTTTAGAAGGGCAGATCGAAAGTGATCTTAAGTTAATGGCATTAGTTTTGTGTGCTTGGTTTTACAACCAACTTTACCTATCCTTATATGTGTACTATTTTTTCTATGAAAATGAAATAGTTCCTATGAAACTCATATACGTTTTTTTTATTCCTATTCACAGCCGCTTTTGAATTCCTATGAAATCATTAGTAGACGAGTTAATAGAGAGCAGTTAAAATCTCATATTGAAGGACTTTAAGAATATATTTTATAAGAAAATAATGGCCAAAGAAATATATTAATAAAGACTATGTAAAATCAAATGTAACAAGCATTTTTTACCACGGGGGCGAGTCCACCCTGGAAAGATGCAGTGAGCGTCGCTTGCAACTGCTGCAGTTGTACGGTTGATCATTCATCGTATCAAGACTATTTTGAAAAGAGAGAGGGGGGAGAATTATAGGTTAACAGCTGAGTTCGTTAGTTGGCTTGGATATCATAATCACATATACTAAAGGAGAACTGTATGTTAATAGTTGCTAGTGGCCAGTTGCTCATTGATTGGTTTAAATTATTCATGCTCTATTAGCTGCTAGTCATACACTCATTGATTTTTGGAACTCAACACTGTTGGGAGGAGATGGAAGCGATCGAGTTGGTTTGTTTAGCCAAAAGGGTCATATGTCCCAACTCCTAAGCTAACTCTAGAATTGTTATGAGAATTGCATTTATTAACTTAAATAAGGCTAGGGATTTCCACTCACTCTATTGCTTAGTGATGGATCAAAAGTGAGATTGGGAAGAGATCTAGTGAGTTTGCATCTAATGGCATTAGTTCATTGATTGGCTGCATTTTTTTTGTTACTTTTAGTGGTTCCTGCCACCAAGATAACTTTGACCAGCGAGGATCGTCAAGCATCTTGTTGGTGATTTGTGGGAGGCTCTGATCGGTTAATTTGTGAGGGGATTGTGCTTACCCGTTGTGCTGCTGAAAGCCTAGTTTGATTTTGGCTAATCGATGAAACTTAAGTACTAATATTTGTCATGAGTGTCATGTGAACAAGGTTGGTACATACCAAATGATGGAGCATAGTGATGAAGTCCATGGAGATGAAGATGTGTTGAAGATGATCAAGCTCCAACTTGAAAAAAAGAAGAAGAAAAACAAAAACAAGGTTGATCAAGTCAAATGTATCAAATATATTTTTATTTTGGCACTCAAGACACCATATAAGGTGTGAGTGTATTTAGGATCGATAGCCGTATTATAAAAAGGGAAAATATTTAGCTAAACGTTTATTGAGTGCCACTAGGTGACATGATTCGTGCATATGCATTTAGTAACCTAGTGTGCTAATTTTGACCCTTGTAAAATGCCTTAAAAATGCTAACACACGTGTACACAAGTTCTACACTTTGTGGTTAACGAGTTGGAAGCAAAGGTGAAGCGGTTGTGGACTTAGAAAAAAAAGAGAAGAAGGCCCACGACCGGACGCTGGCCGCGGGGTGACCGGACTCACCCCGGGCACGTCCGGTCATTTATAGGCGCGGCGCGCTGTTTGACCGAGACTGAGCAAAAGTGATCGGACAATGGGGCCAGGTGCACTGGCATGTCCAGTCAACCTTTGGCGGGCGTGCATAGAGAAGAAGAGAGAGGATCGGACACCGGGGCGCGTCAGGTTGCCTCTGATCTAATGCGTCCGGTCATTAAAAACCGCCTCTGGACCTTTACTCAAAATGACCGGACGCTGCGTGTACATGCGTCAGGTCGCATCAGCGGTGCGTCCGATCATCTCTTGACTGCGCGAGCGATCGGGAGATGACCATTGAGATCGAGTGGCTCTGGTTCAAACGAGGACACGTGGACGGCCATAGGCGACCGGACGCTGAGGTGCGTCCGGTCATCCCGAGAGTGCCCAATGGCTCTTTGAGTTTTGGGGCTCTATAAATAGAAAGGTACCCATCTTAGGGCTTACTCTCTTGGCACTTTGACATACTTGACATCCTTGTGAGCCTAAGCAAACACCTCTCACTCATCTCCATCATTGATTCATCATCATAGTGAGATTGTGAGTGATTCTAGTGTATTTGCTTGAGTGATTGTATCTAGTGGCACTTGGGGATCGTTGTAGCTGTGGATTTCTTATTTCTCTTGGTGGTTACCACTACCTAGACGGCTTGGAGCAGCGGAGGAGCTTCGACATGTGTTGGTGATTGTTCGTGGCCAGCTCCGATGATTGTGAGGGGTCTTGCATCTTCCCCGGCGAAGAGCCACAAGGTAGCTCTAGTAAATTGCTCGTGTCATTGAGTTACCTCACTTGTGGGTAGGTTCTTGCGGCGTCTCTTGTGGTGAGGCTAGGTGTGTGATACCTATTAGCCACCGAACCACCAAGTGTTGGTCGATACAATAGGAACTAGCATGCCAACAAGCACGTGAACTTCGAGAGAAAAATTAGTTGTCTCTTACCCTTTGGTATTCTCCCGGTGATTGAATTGGTATTCATCTTGTGATTGGTTCATTCCTCGATGTGGCGGTATAATTACCATACTCATTCTTGTACATTCCTTGCAAACTAATTGTCAAGCTCTCCAGTGTAATTAGTTTTGAGAGCTTATCTTGCTTGCTAGTTTAGTATCACCTAGTGGAGCTCTTTAGTGTAGACTTGTTGAGAGCTCTTAGTGAGTAGTGGCATTGCCATTATTTGTGCCTAGTGATCATAGCAACTAAAATTATTGAATAGGTGGCTTGCGACCCTCGTAGAGCTAGAACGAAATTTTATTTTGCCATTTAGTGTACTAACCTCTTGCTCTAGTGTATTTGTAGAAATTTTTATAGGCTATTCACCCCCCTCTAGCCATTTAGGACCTTTCAGCTGCGCCGCTTCGCCTGCTCCACCACACTTCATCCTCCGCCTACTGCACCATGCCGCTCCGCCTCCTCCGCTTGCGAAAGAGTCTCGGATTGAATTCATTTTTAAAGCATGTAGCCCGTGGATGGAGCCGTTGTGCCCCTCCGGGGGTGACAAGGCGCTCACGTCACCTCCTAAAGTTGAACACCAAAATCCCCAAAAGTCCAACTCTAATCCCACCTCCCCGACCCAGCCCCATGTAGATCCGAGTGTGCCTTTCTCCAATCTACTGATCCATCGGTCTTTCACCGCCGTTTCTGCAACATCAGGGGTCTTGGGTGGCTTGTTTTCATCCCAGTTAGAGTTTACCGTGGTGGGCGATGGTTTCAGGCCACATTCGTCGGTGGGTCGCCCAATACTTC
Organism: Miscanthus lutarioriparius; assembly: GCA_904845875.1. Classification (NCBI taxonomy): domain Eukaryota; kingdom Viridiplantae; phylum Streptophyta; class Magnoliopsida; order Poales; family Poaceae; genus Miscanthus; species Miscanthus lutarioriparius. Next base: position 43,147,668 of record CAJGYO010000001.1, read on the forward strand.
TTGGGGTGGTTCGGGATCTACAATAGCTGCTCGAGTCCACCAGCTCCAACCAACGCAGGATGAGAGAGCAATTCCCATATCCATAGTTGGAAGATCCTCTTCAACATCGAAGCAACCAAACAGAAGGGGAAAGGAAAGTTTGTTGTAGATCAGTCAATGGACCAAGGCCCCCTGGTGGGTCACGTGAGAGAGACGCATCGAGCCACTCTACACGCTGATGCCAGACAACCCAACCTTCAGACCAAGCATGGCAACGGATTTCAAATCACTGAGCAAAGTCGCACTATAACAGACTCAACTTTTTGCCATGCCATCAAGCAACAAATCACTACAAAGATCTAGGCGACTGTCGATGAAATATGGTTGGCAGTCTACCGAGGGGTATACCCATAGTAGTAGATGAATCAGTGAGGGTGCGCGTGATACGAACTAGATGGTAATACAAGCACTAAGACACAAGATTTAGACAGGTTCGGCCGTCAGTATGACGTAATACCTACATCCTATGTTCTGATGTATTGCATTGAGATGTATTCAATGTCGACTAGGGGACCCCTACCTCTCCTTATATACTCTGGAGGGGTAGGGTTACAAAGAAAGTATCCTATTTGGTACTATACAATATCTTGCGGTGCACATGGACCAGTGTCGTGCACGCCTTGATCTTGTGGGCTAGGCCACCTCTGATGGTAAGGCCCATGTCTTGTCTTATGGGTACTGGGGGTCATATTCTCCATAGCTAGTTTCCGAGTGCCTTGTATCCTTTAAGCAACGCTGTCTTGAACAAGTTCGAGCAGTTTGACGTGAAGCCAATTAGTTTAACTGGTGATCCGAGCAGTGGAAGTCAAAACCGACCAGTTTAACTGGTGACCTGGGCGGTGAAGGTCGAAGCCGACCAGTTTAACTGGTGACCTGGGCGGTGAAGGTCGATGCCGACCAGTTTAACTGGTTAGGAGACCTCGAACTTAGCCATGTAAGGCTTGCTAGAAGGATGTAAGGGGCTCAAGATAAAATTTGAAAATTCTTTCACTTAGGAGAAGTGTAGCCACTTAGACTCCGTCAATAAAGAGGGTAAATCAAGAAATAAGCACTACATTCACCGCCAGGTGAAGTGTAGCCACTTAGTCCCTGAACCTGCTGGAAGATGAAGAATGAATCTTGTAGCAGGGTCAAAGAAAAGAAGTCTTAAAGTTTGTCAATGTCATCTGACATGCGCGTATCAAGACCCCTAGATGTGCTTCCCAAGATCAGCACCTTTATCCGAACAACATGGAGCAGCTTGATAGCACACCGATGAGACGTAGCAAGATCCGACCACCAAGGGAGTCCTCAGCTTAGCTGGCGACGCTTGCACAAAGAATCCGAACACCGAGGAGTCCTCAGTGTAGTTGGCGATGTCCGAGCACCGAGGAGTCCTCGGCGTAGCTGGCGATGTCCGAGCACCGATGAGTCCCCGACGTAGCTGGCGATGTCCGAGCATCGAGGAGTCCCCGGCGTAGATGGCGATGTCTGAGCACCGAGGAGTCCTCGACGTAGCTGGCGATGTCCGAGCACCGAGGAGTCCTCGGCGTAGCTAGCAATGTCCGAACACCGAGGAGTCCCCGCGCAGCGATGTTCGAGCACTGAGGAGTCCCCAATGTAGCTGGTGATATCCGAGCACCGATGAGTCCCCGGCGCAGCTGATGATGAAGCACAAGTGATGAACAGTCCGGTCAACTGGTCGGCGGCGAAGTGAGCATTGAGTAGAAGCGACCGGCGAACAGTCTGATCGATCAACTGGTTGGCGATGAAGTCCATGAACCTAGCGGTTCGACCAGTTGATCGGTGGAGAAGTCCGAGCACCAGGTGGTCTGATCACCTGGACGATGATCCTGCAATACAAATATGTAGAACTGGTAGTACATGATGTAAAAATATATGAACTCCGAAGAAAAATCAGTAACGGTGATGAAATAGCGTATGTGCTCAGCGATCAATTGGTGTGAAGATGTATTTATATTTAATATAAACTACTCGACCAGTTAGTGTGTAGCTGAGTCTCCAGCCCTAGCTAGCCTGTTAACCATAACGCGGAGCGCGGAGCCCGTGTGCGTGTAGGAAGAACAAAGCGTCGCTAAGGAGCCACTGCCGACCACCCATAACGCAGATGATAGACTCTCGTGCATGTGTAGGGAGGAGCCAGAGACAGGGCTGTCTCTAGGGACATCCGAGCGTCAACATGACTGTTCGGGGTTCACCTTAGACTTAGTTGTATGTCATCTTTAAGATGGTATACGTGAAAGAAAATCGTTTGGTGAACAAATATGGAGAAAATAGTTCGGAGAAATATCATGGAGATATACGAAGATTGGAGAATATTTAGAAAAATATTAAAGCGTGACTTAGCTTTAGACAGAACGTCTGGTCGACGGCGTATGGCATTATCTGGTTGACGTTGATGAAGTTGCCCGACCCTCGAGCTTTCCGAACTGTTGTTTTGGTGGCAGTCGCGGTTGTCACGGCGCCGTTCTTCACGGCGATCATCATTGAGACGCGGCAGGTGGTCGGAGTAAGTAGTCCGGCGACGTCATCCTTATATTAGTGGTCGGCGACGTGGGCAGCTCGCCTAGAGGCTCGCTTGATGGCTCGAACGGTTCATTTTACAGCTCAGATAGGTACGCGAAGTTGTAGACGAACCGGGCGTAGTCGGAGTGCGTTGGCCATGCAAAGGCCAGAAGCTCACAAACGTGTGAAGTCGTGGCATAGCCGGATGAAGTCCACTGCACGGCGAGATATACACGCAGATGTTTGCATGCTTGCATGTCCAACGGAAGCTTTGCATGACGGTTTAGATATATCATCACGTGATGACATAATGCTATGTTTAAATCTTCGGCATTGATGCATGCAGTGGCTGAAGCTTGGACTTTGTATTCGCCGAAACACCGATCTCGTTGAGGTATAGGATCAGATCTAAAACACTGCTGCAGATGAAGTCGCAGGTCCAGCCGACTTGCTTTTTGCCGTTGAGATCCCGACGAACCCGGAGCATGGGATCATACTACTAAACATCGGCAATTGCAGATTAATAAATAAACTCTTCCATGCACGATGACATACTACCGCAGATCACTTTGAGACACCCGTAGCAAGCTGCTGGTGGGGTGCCGTCGTTATGTTAAATTGTCGTGGACGATGATGAAGAAATTCCCGAACAAAATCGAGAGTCGATCTTGTCGAAAACATGACGTTGATCTTGAGGTACGCCATCTGGTTCGCCAGGGTATCAGCATGCACACGCCCCACGGTGGGCGCCACTGTCGACAAAATCTGGTCGGCAGTCCACCGAGGGGTATACCCACGATAGTAGATGAATCGGTGGGGGTGCGCGTGATATGAACTAGATGGTAATACAAGCACCAAGACACAAGATTTAGACAGGTTCGACCGTCAGTATGATGTAATACTTACATCCTGTGTTCTCATGTATTGCATTGAGATGTATTAGATGTCGACTAGGGAACCCCTGCCTCTCCTTATATACTCTGGAGGGGTAGGGTTACAAGGAAAATATCATATTTGGTACTATACAATATCTTGCGGTGCACGTCGACCAGTGCCGTGCACGTCTTGATCTTGTGGGCTAGGCCACCTCTGATGGTGCAGCCCATGTCTTGTTTTATGGGTACCGAGGATCATATCCCCCACAGCGATCGGCATGTGGCACGACATGTGCACCATCATTAGTTCGTGGGACTGCATCAAGGACCCTCTTCATCTTCCAGGCACTCATATCTGTTCCGCTCACTGGACTGTGGGCCTACAGTTCCTCATCCAAGGCATCCTAGCTGCCCTTTTCAAGAGGGGTATCCATGGTTTGATAGAGAAGAAGGATGGAATAAAGCCAAGTCACATTTTCGTTGGAGAAAATTGTCAGGAGATTTAAGAGGTTCATCTACCCACTGTCATCGAGCTGTTGAGCAAGGGGAGAGGAGGAAGAGGTTTCTCAAACATGTTTGAGGACGTTGTCTCGATTGCCTTTCTACTATGCACCGAGTGGCTTTTTGCAACAGATTGACGAGGTGCTGGCGTTGTCTAGAAGAGGGACACAGGGCATCTGCTTGTCGAGGGAACCGTGAATCACTCTCTCAACCATTGAACAGGAGGCGACATCAACAGGGCAATGATGAAATTCACTATCACCTGGGTGGAAGCTTACAAGTTGAGGACCCCCAACATCACAGTAGGGCCTCCTCACCTTTGTAATGGTATTTTGATAATAGTGAACCCCCACACACCATGAGGACAGTAATGGGCAAACAGGACAGCCCGAGGTCAACACCCAAGCATGTCACTTTCGCGACGCCACTCACTCAGATCATGGTTGACAAGGCAAAGTTGATCATCGAGGATAGCAGCTACAACCTCATGGATAACACTCTCACCACACTCCCTCTTGGACCAAGCATATATTCCTATGACCCCATGTTATTTGAGTCATGCATCACCAGGACACCAACAATTACTCCACAACCTCTCTTGACGTCTCTGATCAGAACTCCAAAGAAAAAGCTCTTGGCAATGATTGATGGTGCAACCAGTCAAGATTCGATCTCGTCGTCTGAAGGGGTTATGGCAAATGCTGAGCCACAATGCCACTATAATGAGACAAACTTGGAGCAGCCTAAGACAGATAATAGCTCAGCTCCCCCAACAACCGTAGAAGTGACTGACCTCATAAATTCAGAAGTTGCAGCTATTGAAACATTATGCCACTCTGATAGTGCAACAAATGCTGAAGTACAGATTGATAGCACAGTGGAACCAGTATAGATTTTCAAGGAGGCTGCAAATGTTGCTGATGGTAAGGCGTCAATACATGGTGCTAGTTTTGGAAGTGTACCTCCAGAGATGAGCATTCAGGAGCTTGTTGCTGATGTTCTAGGTCACACTGATCAACATGGTAATGGTGTGGAAAATGATCAAAATACTAGCTCTTCTTGACTGCAGGAGTTGGTTATCCCCCAAGTTCCTTCCAATATTGTGGAGAATGAGGTTGATTCCACTGCACCACAAGATCCAGCTGCGATAGCTAAGGCAGTTACAATTGATGGAGGTTGACGAAATCTAGTCGGCAGTCTACCGAGGGGTATACCCAAGGTAGTAGATAAATCAGTGGAGGTGCGCGTGATATGAACCGGATGATGACATAAGCGCAGAGACAAGCGATTTAGATAGGTTTAGGCCGTTTGATCGATGTAATACCCTTTGTCCTATGTCTTTGTTGGATTGTATTGAATATGAGATGCCATCGAGGGGGGTCCCTACCCATCTTATATAGCCTGGGGGGTAGGGTTACAAGTCGGTTTAGTCCTAGATCTATTCGGCTATATGGTAAGTATTTACAAGGAATACGATATCTATCATATCCGAAAAGATCTTCCTTCATCGCCAAGATGTCTTCTGATTGCCTTGTGGTGCACGCCAATCAGAGCTGAGCACCATAGGTCTTGATCTTATGGGCTGAATGTCCCCTGGTGGTGTGGCCCATGTCTATTGCCGTGGGTACCTGGGGTTATACCCCCCATAGCTAGTCCCCAAGCGCCTTGTATCCGCTAACCAACGCCGTCTTGAGCAAGTCCGAGCAATTTAACTTGGAGTCAGACAGTTAATCTGGCAATCCGACCAGTTTAACTGGTAATGCAATCAACATAATGAAGTGCCGACCAGTTTAACTGGTAATCCGATCAATAGAATGAAGTGTCGACCAGTTTAATTGGTACGCAGATCTTGGACTTAGCAAAGTAAGGCTTGCCAGAAGGATGTAAGGGGCTCAAGATAAAAATTTGAAAATTCTCCACCTTAGGCGAAGTGTAGCCACTTAGACTCCGTTTGTGAGGAATCATCCATGATTTAGTCAATAAAGAGGGTAAATCAAGAAAAGAGCACTACATTCACCGCTAGGTGAAGTGTAGTCACTTAGTCCCCGAGCCTGCTGGAAGATGAAAAATGAATCTTGTAGCAGGGTCAAAGAAAATAAATCTAAAAGCTTGTTGACATCATCTGACATGTGCGTATCAAGACCCAGACGTGCTGCCCAAGATTAGCACCCTGATCCAAAAAGCATGGAGCAAGCTGATAGCACACCGATGAAACATAGCAAGATCCGACCGCCAAGGGAGTCCCTAGCTTAGCTGGCGACGCTTGCACAAAGAATTCGAATGCTGAGTCCCCAGCTTAGCTGGCGATGAAGCGATGAACAATCCAAATGCCGAGGAGTCCCTAGCTTAGCTGGCGAGCCCCCAGTGTAGCGGACGATGAAGCGACGAACAATCTGAATGCCGAGGAGTCCCCAGCTTAGATGGCGAGCCCCTAGCGTAGCGGACGATGAAGCGACGAACAATCCGACCAGTTGGTTGGTGAAGAATCGAGCACCGAGCAGCCTAACCAACTAGTCGGCGACGAAGTGAGCACCAAGTAGAAGTGAGCGCCGAACAGTCTGACCAGCTGGTTGGCGATAAAGGTCATGAACCTAGCGGTTTGACCAGTTGATCGGTGGAGAAAACAACGGCGGAGCTTGCCGGAGACATTAACCTTAGGTGAAGTGTACACACTTAGGCGTCATTGGCGAAGTCAGATGATCATCATCCATGACTTAGTCAAAGAGGATGTTAGTATTGATACATGCACCGTAAGGTGTAATGTATACATTGTAGTCCCTGAGCCTGACAGTAGGTGAAGAATGCATCTGGTGTCAGGATCAAAGAATTACAACGCTCGCTTAGTCAGAATAACTGAGTCCCAGCTTAGCTGAGCACATAGCCAGTCCCCAGCTTAGCTAAAGACCAGTAAGAGAAAAAACAGCACACTCACTGCTAGGTGAAGTGTACACACTTAGTCCCCGAGCCTGTTGTAAGATAGAGCAACATCTTGTAGCAGGATCAAAGAAACAAGTGAAAAGGACAAAATCCACATGCTTAGCACTGGACATTAGAGTAAAATTTGGAGAGTCCTGAGCACTTAAAAATGGAGAAAAAATGGAGAGTGCTTAGCACTTTATCGTTGAAAAAAATTGGAAAGTGCTTAGCACTATACCGTGGCGAACATGGAGAGTGCTTAGCACTTGACCATGGCAAAATTTGGAGAGTGCTTAGCACTTGACCATGGCAAAATTTAGAGAGCATGGAGAATACTAGAGAACATGAAGATCATTGGAGAGTGCTTGGCACTTAACCGTGGCAAAATTGGAGAACATGGAGAGTGCTTAGCACTTGACCGTGGCAAAATTTGGAGAGTGCTTAGCACTATACCATGGCAAAATTTGGAGAACATGGTGAAAATTGGAGAACCATGGCAAAAATTGGAGAACCATGGTGAAAATTGGAGACCGTGGCAAAATTTGGAGATCGTGGCAAAAATTGGAGACCGTGGCAAAAATTGGAGACCATGGAGAGTGCTAAGAACTGTATCGACGAGACGTGGGGGCATTCTATCCTAAATGTTTGTGCACGCTTAGGAATATATGCATCATCGAGGAGCCATTGCCGATCACCCGTGGCATAGAGCGCTACTACATTGCATACTTGGGGATATAGGCATCACCAAGGAGCCGCTGCCGATCGCCCATGGTGCGGAGCGCTACTGCTCATGCATACTTGGGTGCTAAATCGAGGACATGGCTGCTTTTGGGTAACGTGAATGGTCGGCGATGATGAAATTGCCCAGCCCTCAATCTTTTCTGGCCTGTCGCCATGGCGGCGATCGTTGTTGTCACAACACAGTTCTTCGCGGCGGTCATCATTGCGGCGTGGCATGGCTTGATTACGACTCAGGCGGCTCTCTTAGCAGCTCGTTTGGCGGCTTGGGTGGCTTGGCGGCTCGACAGCACGGCAGCTCGGTAGTTCGGCGGCACGAGGCACGGTGGCATGGCGGCATGGTGGCTCCATAGCACGGTGGCTATGCCGAGTCATAGGCAAACATGTGTAATCGGAGCCTGACGGAGTCAATTCGCATGGGGAGACAAAGCCCTTGAGCGTGTCTGGCCGAGGCGAGGGCGCAGTCCGATTTGAATGGCGATAGTATACGTCATCTTAAAGATGTTTAGCATGGAGAAATAAGTAATTTGAGAAAAAATATGGAAAACAAATGAGAAAGCATAGGGCCGCCGCTGCTATTGACAGTTATCAAGGTAGACAAAGTTATATATATGTTAGAATATTCAATGGAAAAAACCATGACTTAGCTCGTTTGGATTGGTGACGTTGGAGTCACGTCTCGTGAGTGTAGATTGGTAGCAAGGTAATTTATTTCTTGCATGCATGCTCTAGGCTGTATGTAGATGTAGTCAAAGCACCATGATGGTTTGTTTACTTATCTTGCATGGTATTGTAGATAATACGTCGTCCTTTGCTTGTTGACATTGATCTTAGTGAAAATCACAATGTGTCATCATGAGTTGCCTCGTAATGTCGAGTCGATAGCGAGGACCACGCGAGCCGTCGATGAGGGCTGATGAGCACCGCCAAAGGATGATGACGAGTCGATGTCAGGTGATGCAGCCAAATTCTTGAAGTTGACCAGCATGCTGCTGGCTTGCCGCAAGTAGCCGTCTCCTTAATTAGTGTCGACAAAGCACAGCGTTGGACCTCTGGAGAAATCTGGCGTTTGAATCATAGAAATAGGACTTCACGCTGCATGGCGGCGCCGTTGAGGCTGGTTGTCTTTCTCGATCGAGTACATGCACCTTGGTGGTAGGTATAGATCGCCCTGCGTACTCCACACGAGAAGCCAGGCTTTTTGATAAAAGTAGGAGATCGGATCAAACCTTACAAAGAGCGATATGCCTTAGAGCCTTGAGTTGAGATCACCGTCTCATGGAGCCGAGTCATCGCCGTAGATGGTGATGATGATGGAAAATTCCCATCTAGTTCTCCCTAAGCGTAGCTGATGATGAAGCGACAGACAATCCGATTAGTTGGTTAGCGAAGAATCGAGCACCGAGCAGCCCAACCAACTGGTCGGCGGCGAAGTGAGCGCTGAGTAGAAATGAGCGCCGAACAGTCCGATCAACTGGTCGAATATTGCATTATGGAACATCTTAAACACGGAGATATTAAACGTGGAGACATTTAATTATGGAAAATAACCAGAGAAATAATAATTGGAGGAGCCTAGCAAAAACTCGAAGAAAATAATTGAAGAAAGTTGTATTAAATGCAGATATAGTAGAGGTACTTAGCTTTAGTCAAAATGTCTGATCGGTGGTGTATGACGTTATCTGGTCGGCATCGACGAAATTGCCCGCCCTCGAGCTTTCTAGCCTGTCGTCATGGCAGCGGTCGTGGTCATCATAGCGCCATTCTACATGGCGATCATTGCGGCGTGGCAAGTGATCGGAACAAGTAGTCCATACGACATTGTCCTTATGCCACTAGTCGGCCTTAGGCAGATCAGATATGGAGAGATCATTATCATAGCCGCATTCAATCTGGTCGGAGAAGCGATGCTGCATGGTGGGCTCGGACTGCTCGATGCGGTTGGATGAACACGTGGAGTCATGCGTGTAGTTGTAGTCAAATAGGCATAGTAGTTGCAGTGAGATGTGGTTTGCATGAATTGTTCGTGCATGCACATACACATATACACCTTGGCCTTGCTTGCTTGGTAATGTAGATTGTGTTCGACTCGAGAGAGCTTATTGACGGCGTGCTGGATTAGCCATTGTCGATGATGAGGAGCATAGTCGACAGGTGTCATGGCACGTTGACGACAAGCCAATGACGAGGTCCATGCTATCGATGACCAGAGCCGCCAATGAGCAAGCGATGTCGGCGAGCTATCGATGTGGCCTAAGGGCTGAATGACGAGTGCCGCTGATAAGGGATGACAACAAGAGCCAAGACGTGCTGACAAAGGGCCGCCGTGAGATGATGACGAGATCCACATTATCGGCGAGGGACGTAGTTAGGTTCCCGCCAATAATTGACTTGCAGACAAATAGAGATGTATAGGGGATATACATGTGTCGTATATTGAATTGAAACAAAAATATAGCTTAGCTTGTTTATTGGGCAGTTGGATGTGCTGATCTCAAGCTAGGGTCGAATCTTGAAAGTGTTAACGAGCATCAGATCATTGCATGTCTCTTTGTAGATGTACGCCCTCCTTTAGATCGTGCCCGGCGATGTGGTCGATGAGCCAACGATGTTGATAGCGAGATGCGACGACGAAGGATGCTGTGGGACCGACAAATCGATGATGATGAGTCGATGGTGTGAGCCGCATCTGTTATTCATGGTCACAAAGACAAACAGAGGCATCGAGAGACATGCAAGTATATAAGAATATTTAATTGTAGATAAAAAATCTAACTTAGCTTTTATAGTTGGGCATGATCAATCTTGTGCCGGAGTAGTATCACAATACATAGATGATCGAATCCCAGCCGACGGTGTACAGGCAAGCCTCGATATCTTCGACGATTACTCGCAATTGACTCTCATGGCTCGAGAGGCTGCACATATTTTGGCTGCTCGTGGTTAATAGATGTAATTTAATATATAATAAGCCATATTAGTAGGTGCCGCCGCCAAGGCCTGATGACTGCATCTCGTGTCAACATGAGATCGAGCTGATGATGATATTGTCGGCGTGAAGGGGGCATCAGCATACGGACTCGGTGACATCCACCACCGCTAGTACATCGGTGCAAGGGGCGTTGCTCATTGCCACCGAGGCATGGAGACGTAGAGACATAGTTCTTCTGGGCATCACGTTGCCTATCATTACATCGAGCGTCGCCGTCGGCAGATGCTGATTTGTTGTGGATGATGTTGACCTTGAGGTACTCCATGTGGTTCGCCATGGGATCAGCACGCACACCCCCTACATGGCGCGCCACTATCAACAAAATCTAGTCGGCAGTCTACCGAGGGGTATACCCACGGTAGTAGATGAATCGGTGGAGGTGCGCATGATACCAACCGAATGGTGACACAAGCGCAAAGACAAGCGATTTAGACAGGTTCAGGCCATCTGATCGACATAATACCCTATGTCTTGTGTCTTTGGTGGATTGTATTGAATATGAGATGCCTTCGAGGGGGGTCCCTACCCGCCTTATATAGTCTGGGGGTAGGGTTACAAGTTGGTTTAGGCCTAGATCTATTTGGCTATATGGTAAGTATTTACAAGGAATACGATATCTATCATATCTGAAAAGATCTTCCTTCATCGCCAAGATGTCTTCTGATTGCCTTGTGGAGCACACGCCGATCGGAGCCGAGCACCGTAGGTCTTGATCTTATGGGTTGAATGTAACACCCTCGGTGTTACATTTGTACAGTCTTTTGCTAAAACACTGCATGAGCATCATACTTATGTGTAAATGTATGAAATATAATGTGTAAATAAATTCGTGTGACTTGAAACATTTATCGGAAACACGAAACAAATGTTATATTTAATGTCGCGTTATATCGATTAGAGTTCTAAACGAATTTTTATTGAACGAAAATGTTATAGAACGCATACTCGGCACATTAATAAAGTTTGTAGTACAAACTTCGTAGGTGGCGATGAAATACTTGCGGTCGAGAACGGAATTCGCTAGATAGCTTGCTTAATAGCTTGGAAATCGAAGTTGACGCGAATCCGAACAACAAACTTAGCCATTTTCTTAAGTCAGAGAATGGGACTCGGCAATTTTCGTAGAAGAATTAGACTAAGTAGTGGCATGGTCTTAGGGTTTGTTTTAGTAGCTTGATATACCATCTCGAGCATAAAATAGTTGGTTTAGCCATTGAAGCATTGAGGTGGGTTTTTGGGACGCTTTAAAAAGCATGCATGACACGTGGTTGATCGGTGCCAACGTCTGGCCACAGTCACCGGGTTCAGTTCGGCTTGGGCGCTGCACTGGCCTACCCCTGGCGCGCACGCGCGCGCCTCCACGTGGGTCCGCACCACCATTGTCGTGCCCTGGTACACGCTCGCACGTGCACGCGCACCGCGCTAGCGAGCCTGGCTGCTCTGCCCACCGTCGCATCCGCCTGGCTGCTCTACCCACCGTCGCGTCTGCTTGAGCCACGCTGCTTCAACCATTGTTGCCACGCGGTCACTGTTGTCATTGACCCTTCGCAGCTGCACGCACGTGGCCTGCCCGCCTGCCTCGCCATCACGTCCGCGCGCGATGCGTCGCCACGCTACTGACTACCCAAATCGGCGTCCGCCTCTACGGCGCTCTGTGCCGAGCCACCATCATCTTGCGAGTCATGGTGCTGCGGCCGTACATCGTTGTGCTGGACTCGTACGTGCATGTGGAGCCATCGCTGTCGTGCTGCCGTCCTCTCTCAATTAGAAAATGCGCCATGCAAGCTTCCCGTCCCATCGCCTTGAATCGCGCCGACCGAGCTATGCCAAGGCAAACCTGCAGCGCTATCCCATCTCCATAATTGTGCACGTCTAGAGGTCCAGTTGGAGTCCAGCTTCGCGCCAAGCTTGCTGCTGTTGCAGCCGTACGGTGTCGGGGCTTCAATTGGAGTTGCCGCCCCACCATCGACCCCTTAAGTCCGAACGCTATTGTCCATCCATTTAGCCTTGCGTAGTCCACCTCTTTCCAATTAACCATGCACCCAACTAGCCCTATGAGTCAGCCAATGATTGGAGTCGTCCCGACGAGCTTCCATCCTATAGTGAGGTAACGCGGGGCATTCTCCTCGCAGTGGTCCACCATGGCCATCGAGGCGGGTGCTCGGCCAGGGCGTCGTTCCTTGATCCTTTGTCTCAATTGAGCGGTGCAATTATGTCTCCTTGACTCGGTTGATTTGCCCGTGCACGGTTTCACCGACGGTGCAGTTGGTCATCGGGAATGCCTTGATCCTTTGTCTCAATTGAGCGGTGCAATTATGTCTCCTTGACTCGGTTGATTTGCCCGCACGGTTTCACCGACGGTGCAGTTGGTCATCGGGAATGCCTTTGCCACAGTTGGTGTGAACCGGAGCCACCCCGCGCTCATGGCCAACCATCTTGCCGAGCCCCGCGATGTCTTCTAGTCTATCCTAAATGTATATGGTGAGGTCCTCTTGCTCCTAGGGTAGGTGATTGAGACGGTTAGGGCCAAGGCTCGTCGGAGCACGTCGTCGCCTCCGACGAACGTAGTGTAGATGCGGTGTACGTGGCCGGCTCATTTTGGAGTAGAACGGGTATGTCTAGGACCTCTGGGATGTTACTAGTACGCTAGACATGGAGTCTAGGTAGTGATGGTAGTGTGGTGTTAGGTTATTTCACTGGCATCAGTGTTGCCGTGGCCAGACCCCGCTGCGGTGCATGGCCACACCTATGTGTTGCACCGTTTTTAGTGTATGATACCTCTATCGATGGTGCTTCGCTTGTAGAGTGCTAGGGAGGTGTTGGTTGAGGCCGAGGAGGCCCGTGCTTGCCGACGTTTGGCTACAGATGCCGTGGCCTTGGTTGAGTTCTGGCCAGGGACTTTGTAACGCGAATTTGAAGTGAATCGGGGGGTTAAGTGCGAGAGTCAGTGAGAGAGGGGAATAGTGGAATGGACTGCGGTTCCATTTGATTGGAAGCCGAGGGCTCTTTTGCATAACGCGGCGCGCGCGCGGGTTTTATCATATATAGAGTAAATCAGAATTAAGGGTAGGAATACCTTTAGTTGCTAAGATAGTACATGCCATGCTTCATACTTGTTAGTGGTAACAGTAGGTAACTTAGCGCCTTAGTCGGTAAAACTCGCTTAGTAGCTTGATAGATGTATTTTTATTTTAAGAGTTGATGTTGCCATATTACTAAGTGTTGCATCATCATTTCATGCATGTAGATCACGAGTTGGTAGAGTTCATGCCCATGGACGAGCAGGACTACGAGGAGGTCATTGAGGAATATGAGGAGGAAATCCTCATGCAGGAGGGAGCCCCGGAGCCTTTTGGTGCTGACTTTGTTGACCCACCGCCTGCCCAAGGCAAGCCCCAGTGCATAACCCATATTTTTAATGATCACTGAATATATATATATATATGATGTGCATTTACATTACATGCATTTTATGGAAACTACATGCATAAATATATCTACCTATGAGTCCTACTAGTATAGGTCGAGTAGCTGCTATGCTCAGGATTTCAGTAGCGTGAGTAACCTGCCGTTACTCACAATAGGTGATAATTATGATCACTCTTGATAAAATGGTGGAAAGGAAAAGTGGTGACTGGGCAGGGATATGGTTTGGGTACTGGTGGATGTAAGAGACTATGTCCTGTGGCCAACAGGGCATAGCTTGGTTACACTTTTTCCCTATCTATGTCGGTTAAGGACCGGCCGTTGCATTGGACGCTAGGCAAGTCATAGACTTATTATGCCGAGCACATACTTGGGTATGGGCACAGAGAAGACTTGTTGCTCTCTTATCATGGGTTCCGACTCTTTCTGGACCGACTGATTGGAGGCGGGGTGGTGGAGGTCCTTGCACCGCATTAAGTCTAGGACTTAGGAGCGGGAGCTTAGAGTCCAAGTTTGGATAAGGACCTGGACCCTGGGACAGGAGGTTGATGGGTTGGTCCTACTTGTGCCTGGGGTGCAAGCGGGGCATGTGTTTTCGAGGTACCTAGCTAGGGGCATTGATTCGTGAATCGTCGGGAAATCCGGTACGGCTTGTCTAAACTCTAGCACCGTAGTAAGAACTGAAAGATGGAAGATGATGAAATGGAACCAATTGCTCAGCTCTTGCTTGCAAGTAGAACAAGTGCTTACATAGAATGGTTAGATAATGAATTAATCATGGCTTCTAATAATAACATAAATAAGGACTCACTATTAGTATTGCTTTCTGCAAAAAGAAAACCAGCAAACCATAAAGCTTTGCATATCCCTTGGAGTTGGGAAATTATTCCCAATAGTTGGGTAAGTCTTGCGAGTACATTGTGTACTCAGGGTTTATTTACCCCTGTTGCAGCTAATGCTTGAGGAGTACCATTGTGTGAAGGATTCTTCTAGTGGGCACAGACGGATCCTTGTTCTTTATCGCTAGATGTTTATTTTTATTCTGCTGTTTAATATTCCGCACTCTGACTTTGGAAATGTAATAATGTATTTTTTAAGAACTCTGGATGTATGAAATGTATTAAGTATCTTAACTCGTTCTCATTATTGGATCCTTGTGGGAAAATGTGGATCTTTTGGGTTCTCCCTTGGGGTGTGCCCGATGGTTACCGCCCACTGTAGCTTGCTTTTGGGGTGCTTAGTGTCTAGTGGAAGACGAGCACCTCCGTAAGTATGTTATTTCGGGCGGTTCTGCCACAGTTGGTACCAGAGCCAATAATGGGTTACGAGTTCCATCACTCTTTTCAAAAACTTAAAAATCTGACCAACAAAAGTTTTGCAAAAAATAGGATGCGCTAAAGTTATGTAAATACGTATAAGCCCTAGCAATATGGTCTATCTAGGATAGCGGCACTAGTTTTATCTAATCAGTTTTCTATAGGTATACTGACTTACATTGCGTAAGATCTCTTAGCATACGAAAAGTGAGTGTGCGATGTGCCGAAATTTTGTGAATGTTGCTATATTCTGGCTTGAGTGAGCGTACAGGCCGATACATGCATCATGATAATAGAATCTTGTTTAATCTAAAGTCTCCCTACACATATAATTAGATTAGTAAATTGATAGGACAACTAAAAGAATGCTCTAATAAATGTCTCGTCGTTCCTCTAATCCCTTGTTCTGATCTAGAAGGTTGTCCTAAGTGGTTGGTTCCTATCTCTTAGAGATGAATGTAAGGTCTGGACGTGGGAGCACCAGTGCCGGAGCGGGCTACGGTCTTAGCGAGGGCCAAGGTGAAAGTGGTCGAGCCAATGAGCATGGTAATGGGGAGAGCCATGAGGCTCCACTGTTGGCTCCTCCTCCGCCACCGCCGTTGATGATTCACGCAGAGATGATGGTGGAAATGATGGCAGCTCACCGTGAGTCAGCCCATGCCATGGAGCTACTAGCATAGGCTATCGCTGGCTTCACCCATAGAGGCCACGGGGCAATGGTGGGAATGGGGGCGGTGCTCACGGTCCTAAGGGACCCTGCTCTTACTAGGATTTCCTCAAGACACACCCGCCCACATTCACACCATCTGTTGAGCCCCTGGATGTAGAGCATTGGCTTCACATTCTGGAGCAGAAGTTCCTGTTGCTCAACGTGACTGATAAGCAAAAGGTGCGCTTTGTAGCTCAACAGTTGTTGGGGTCCACGAGTGCATGGTGGGATACCTTCAATGCCATGCAGTAGCCAGGATCACCCAGTGACCTGGTAGGAGTTCACCGCAGCATTCAGAGAGTTCTATATTCTTACTGGTGTCCTCAATAGGAAGCTGACTGAGTTCCTAGACCTACGGCAAGGTAGTTTGTTAGTGATGGACTACGTCAATAAGTTGAATCACTTGTCCCAGTATGCTGGAACTCATGTGGATACAGATGAGAAGAAGTGGGACCGCTTCTATCGCGGCCTCTCTTGCAGCCTTTAAGAGAAATTGTATACTAGGAACTATCAGACCTTTGGGGCAATGATGAATGCTGCCATCACCATGGAGGGCTTGCAGCGGGATTCCTAGGCGGAATGGAAGCGTAAGTGGGTGGCTACGGGGACTTCTAGCCACCCCCATACTTAAAAAGTACAAGTTGTCCGACGGGTGCCCTATCAATCATCAGGCGGGCATTCGTTTCGACAGCCCCAGCATACTTCCTAGGCTTCTTCCACATAGTACCGTGCACCTACTCAGTAGGTGCCACATCAGCAGCCCCAAGGGCAGCAGGCCCCACCTTGTCTGGGATAGGAAAACAAGCCGGGTGCTTGTTTCAAATGTGGCAAGGATGGCCACTATGCCCGAGAGTGTCCTCAAAACCAGCCAGCCCAGTCTGCTCAACCATCGGCTAACTCCAGGCTAGTCAAGCGGACAACGATCAAGAAGAAAGTGCCAGTCAGCCAATTTGGACAGGTGAATTTCACGGATGCTGAGCAGATATTGCAGCAGGACCCGGTGATGGCTAGTATGTTTACCATTAATTCCCATCCAGCTTATGTGTTGTTTGATTTTGGTGCATCACATTCATTCATGAGCATGGGATTTGTAGACCAGCACAATATACCTCTTATGGCTATACCGTATGCCTATAGAATCTGTAGTCCGGGTGCGCAGATGTGCATCAATACCTCTTGCTTGAAAGTAGAACAGGTGCTTACATAGAATGATTAGATAATGAATTAATCATGGCTGCTAATAATAACATAAATAAGGACTCACTATTAGTATTACTTTATGCAAAAAGAAAACCAGCAAACCATAAAGCATTGCATATCCCTTAGAGTCGGGAAATTATTCCCACTATTTAGGTAAGTCTTGTGACTACATTGTGTACTCAGGGCTTATTTACCCCTATTGCAGGTAATGCTTGAGGAGTACCATTGTGTGAAGGATTCTTCTAGTGGGCACAGATGGATCCTTGTTCTTTATCGCTAGATGTTTATTTTTATTCCGCTGTTTAATATTCGCACTCTGACTTTGGAAATGTAATAATGTATTTTTTAAGAACTCTGGATGTATGAAATGTATTAAGTATCGTAACTCATTCTCATTATTGGATCCTTGGGGAAAAATGTGGATCTTTTGGGTTCTCCCTTGGGGTGTGCCTGACGAATACCGCTTGCTATAGCTTGCTTTTGGGGTGCTTAGTGTCTGTGAAGACGAGCGCCTCTATAAGTATGTTATTTCGCGTGGTTCTACCACACTGAACCTCCCCTAGTAATGCAGCCCATGTCTATTGCCGTGGGTACCTGGGGTTATACCCCCCACAAGTTCATAGCTTCAATTACTAAATGTGTACCGACCCCTCTAATCCCACAACTACCAGAAGCAATTCCTGATGACGAACCCAATGATAATGCAATGGGAAACACATTTGAACCACCTAAGACCCCATCACCACCAAGACCCTCTGTCATTTCCCCACTACATAAAAGCAGTAGGTTAGCGAAGAAAGCCAAAACCATAGAAGGAAAAGGAGCAATCCAAGTTGTAGAGGAGTTGCTTATCAAAAAACTAGGAGACTTATCGTCACCAACAACACAAGAGGAAGCTAACCAGTTGGAGTTTTATGCACAACATTTTGAGCGTCCACTCACCAAGGAGAAGAGGGGCAAGCTAACCAAAGTGGAATCTAGAAATATTCAAGAGTAGTTAGAAGTTTGATGGAAGTTCTCATATGCAGCTGGTGGTTTATTTGATGGCCTTTTGTTGACGTACATGTGCTCTTCTGTTTTGACTTCAGTGCTTTTCAATGGTTGCTTGTTGATTAGGCGTGCACGGTGCTTTTAGCTTAATGAGTTGATGTGGTCTTTGTAGCATTTTGTATGTTAGTTGTGACCAGCGTGGTTGTGAGTTACTTGGCTATGGAAGTAGTGTTGGTTAGTCAGCATTTTGTACCAGCGCTGGTTCTTGTGTTGCGTCTTTGACTTGTTGGTAGTGGCTCTTTGGTGGTTTGTGGTCAGTTGATGTGTCGAGTTGTTTCCGGTGACTTGTTGTATCCCTAGTTGTAGGGGTTTTAGGTCCAGTTTCCTAAAAAATTGGACAAACTCTTGTTTTATTTTCTTCTTCTAATATAAATCACGACAAAACTTTTGTCGTCCTTTCTAAAAAAAGATTGTGCTTACCCCGCGGGAGATCATGAAGAGCAACTCTAGTGGAATGCTCGAGGCTAGTTGGAGTGTTCTTTGTTGATTGGATTCTAGCGCCCAAGTTAAGGGTCAAGCTCTTGAGAGGCTTGTTAGCGTGCGAATCGATCACCTAGAGACTCGCCTTACGAGGACATAGATTGTCGACAAGCAAACAAATATTGGGAATAAATATTTGTCTCACTTGCACGAGTTGTTTGCAAACTCTACACTTGTGCATTACTTTCATATACTTGCTTTGCATTGTTGTTGCTTGTAGTAGTAGCCCTCTAGTTGTAGTTGTAGCCCTTATATTGGTAGAAGTATCTAGTTTAGTTGCTTCACTAGTTTACCTCAATTAGAATAGTGCTAGCCTCTCTGATTTGTAGTATGATGGCCTAGGGTGAGGGGTGGCCCAAGGTGGCTCAAGTCAAGGTGGTGGCCCATGGTTGGCAGTCTGAGTCCCTAGTTCAAGTCAAGTTGGTTATCAATTCATGTTGGCAGTCTAGTTCGTGTCAATTCATGTTGGTTTCGATTTTTTTGGTTTCATGTTGGTTATCGAAGATTGTCAAGTTGAAGTCCTTTTATGATGAGGTGGTGGTGACAAGAGCGATCATGAGGACAAAGAAAGGCGACGCCAATGAGGAGCCCTCCGGTGGTGCTGGTTCCATGGGTGAGTAGGAGCCAGTCATTGGCGACTACCTTTTCTTATTATCATTTTAATCTATTTTAGAGATGGGCATCCTAATGTACCCACATCTGCAAATAGTAGTTGCACATGCAGACTCTCTCTCTGCCTCTTCTAGAAACATTGATTTTATAGTGGTTAAAGTAAAGTATACGTGGGCTTCCCTACCGCGTCTACAAATGCCTTTTCTTACTAACCATGAAAATTGTAAGAGCAAATCCAAACATAGAGCCAAGTGCTTCATTATAAGTCAAGTTGTAAGAACCAAGTTCTACCATAGTTGTCTTCTATTTGTTAATAATAATAATAATGGTATTATTATTATTATTATTATTATATGGTACTACTTTTCATTCATACCACCACAATGTTTTCCCTATTTCTCCTCACATCCACTACATAGGCTTCCATGCCCAACTTATTACTTGCATGAGGACAGTTCCAACCTAGAAACTAGGATCATTTCTATGTTCATTAATTAGGGTGCCAACTAAGCAAAATGGTGATATGACAATAGAATTAAAGAAGAGAGTGAGAGAGAGGAAATGGTTTTTTAGACAAGAAACAATATCTACAAAGGAACCAAGATATGAAGAAATATGATAGATAGATGATAGGAGAGGAAAACAAATGATTGGTCAAAAAAATATTTTGAAGAAACCATCCATTGAAAATATGATTTCTCTATGTAGTGTCTACATAACTTAACAAGTATAGAAACTATCTCATAGTTTCTAGGCTGCTAGGACTACTCTAAAAGCCGCACTCTCTTCCCTCTCCTCCAATATCTCTTTCATAACCGCAAAAGTATTGATTAGTTTGGCTATAAGACCGCATTATTGGACTTGCTTTAAGGGAATGTTTGTTTTTAGAGTCTGTTTGATTCAACCTGTGTTCAAGTAGTTGTGAGTTATGAGTTGTAGAAATGTTGTGAGCTATGTACTATGGAAAGATGTAAATTGTTTAGTTGAAACAATTGTGAAATCTACCCTCTATCTCTATCTCCCTTGAAACAACCATGAAACATATTTCTTACTTATTTTGAAAAGCCCAAAGCCAAAAGTAGGGTCCAAGGTGCTGCGATAATTACACTATGTGCAAGCAGATGCTTCTGGAAAAGCAGCTTTAGTTTCTACCTATTTGGTTGACGTTCTGCTTTTTGGCACCTGAAGCACTTTCCACAAGCTGAACCAAACACAACCTCAGCTTCTTGCTAGCTTTTACCGGTCAGAAGTTGAAATGAACAGCCTACCTGTTGAGCTAGCTTTTGAAAAGCTGGAAAGCTAACTTATGAGAAAATGAACAAAAAGCTAAAAAAGCATGTTATGAGGAGCTTTTTCTAGCTTTTTGGTGTGTTGGGAAGCTAAAACTATTATAAATGTATACAACAAAAAGCCAATAGCAAGATGCCAAAAGCTAGAAAGACAACTTGTCGATGCGAAAAGTGACCAACAAGTAACTATTTGTAGTTTTGCCGTGCATTGTGATCGGATGTGGCCTAGCACTCAATGACATAGGATTTATACTGGTTTAGGCAATGTACCTTACATCCAGTTTCAGTTGGTCGGTGACTTTATTCCTAAGCCTAGGTGCTCGAAGTTTGTTGTGGGGTTACAAACGAATAGGAATGAGAAGGGGGTGTTAGAGGTCGGGTCGGACTCCGATCCGAGTGGCCGAGAGTGATGGATGCTCTAACGTGCGCTAAGTATTGGAGCGTATGCTCTATGTAGCGGTCGAGTTCTAGAGCTATTGAGCTATTCGAGTCCTCAGGTCATCGAGTCCTCAAGTTGTCTAGCCCTTTTTTTCTTTTCTCGAGAGAGCTTTTAGGAGAGAGCTCATCCCTTTTGTAGTTTGAAGGGGATGGCCTTAATAGTCAGAGAAAGAGAGAGAGTGTATACATGTGCTACCTAGTCTTGTTGCCCACGCTGTCGGGTACAAGACTGTCGATCGGTGCCCATAATACTGTTTATGTTCAGACGCATCTGGTAGACTCTACCGTGTTCGCCTAGTACGGCAAACATCGGCGCCTAAAATATTGTTTGTGCTCTAACACATCTAGAAGGTTGTATAGTGCCTATCTAGCATGGACTTGTGGCACCGTCCTGCAGGTGCATAGGGCATGGTAGGGTACGGTCCTCGGTATTGCAGTTGACTTGAGCGCCTTACATTATCTGTTCCGTCTGATCCCCGGGCCCTCACCGAGCGGGGTCCTTGGTCAGTCGTTTGTAGTCGGTCCCGACCGTGTTGGTCAAAAAGAGCAGCGAGCAGAGGTCTAGCGTATCCTCAGTCGAAGAAGGAGATCGGAGCCGGACTGCAGTCCCACCTTGTCCAGGCCTTCTAATCGGGGACCGAATCATTGTCCCGGACTATCATTATGTACCTGGGCCAGCCCAGGTGCGCGTTGTTGCTGTGCCGCCTGCTGGGCGGGTTTTATAGGGAAGCAGGTCCATTGGGGACCCCGGGTTTATGAACCCGATAGGAGCCCCTAGCCCCTTTGGGACTTCTATGAAGTCGTGGAGGGGTTGTTTACACTTGTTTCATGAGCGCACCCGATGGGTGTAAGGTTGTGGGTCGCCGTCGGACAAGACGGAGCGTGAAACCGAGGCATCGGGTGAGATGGAAGTCTGCGCGTGCCCCTGGGGTCAGGCGAGATGGAGCGTGAACCCAAGGGTCTGGCACGGCCGAGGGGTCGGGTGAGATGAAGCGTGAACCCAAGGGTCGAGCGAGATGGAGCGCGAACCCAAGGATCGGGCATGGCCGAGGGTTTGGGTGAGACAGAGTGTGAACCCAAGGGTCAGGCATGGCCAAGGGGTCGAGCGAGACAGAGCGTGAACCCATGGGTCGAGCACGGCCGAGGGTTTGGTGAGACGGAGCACGAACCCAAGGGTTAGGCTTGGCTGAGGGGTCAGGCAAGACAAAGCATGAACCCAAGGGTCGGGCGAGACAGAGCGGGAACCAAAGGGTCAGGCATGACTAAGGGGTCGAGCGAGATGGAGCGCAAACCTAAGGGTCGGGCAAGACAGAGCATGAACCCAAGGGTCAGGCATGGCTAAGGGGTCAGGTGAGATGGAGCGTGAACCCAAGGGTCAAGAGCGGCCGAGGGGTCAGGCACGATGGAGTGCGAACCCAAGGGTCGGGCATGACGGAGTGTGAACCCAAGGGTCAGGCATGATGGAGCGCGAACCCAAGTGTCAGGCGCGCCGAGGCATCGGGCGAGATGGAGCACGAGCCCAAGGGTCGAGCGAGATGGAGGTGAGTGTATCCCTCGAGCCTATAGCTAGTTGGAGAGTCAGTCGGAAAGCTGAGCACCTTGGTACTCTTTTCTAGGGCTATGGACTCTTGTGTTCTTTCTGGTTGGGGTGTTCGCCCATGTCCATTCTGACTGCAACCTATGTGGTTGGTCGGGTTCCTAAGTAGGACCTGGTAGCTCAGCCCCTGGGCCCCATTAGGCTAGGTAGGGGTCGGCTGAGTTTTATGTGTCACCCTGTCTGTGGTTTCTACAATCAGAGGGGTTGAGCTAACAACACTTGCCTCGATGGCTCAAGAGTTGCGCTCGGCAAGCTCGCTAACGGGTATGTTCGAGTGGAATCTGGGTCCATCATTCATGATGGGGTTGGCATAGCCCTCATGTGGCATTCCACTACTCCTTAACCCGTCTCTCGGTAGATGCCCGAGTCGTTCTAGAGACCGACTTAGGTGGCCCACTGGCCTCCCCTCGATGGAGATTCTATGGGTTTGGCTCAAGGTTAGGATCGAACGAGAAGGTCGAGATGACTCTGTCCGCTTCTGAGTGAATCAGGGGAGGGCCGCTGGGGCTCATCTGTGTTTTCTCCCCTGGCTCTATTTGATGTGAGGTAGCCTCAAGCCCTTTGTGGGCCGGCCTTTGAACCCCGGTCGGTTGTCGTTCATATTGAATGAGACGACTGTCGCTTCGTGACGCGACGCAAAGCGTTGTGATGCAACAATTGCATATGCAATGCTTTGATGTATGGGATGAATGTATGGATGAATGTATGGATGAATGTATGAATGCATGCATGAGAATGGATGAATGAATGATCATGTAGTGGAAAAGTAGAACGGGGCTTGGTAAAGTTACCTCGATGGCTCAAGTGATGGGTCCGGGGAGCTCCTATCGGATATGTTCGAGTGGGATCCATGTTCGTCATTCATGACGGGGTTGGCATAACCAGCATGGGGCATCCCACTGCTCCTTACCCATCTCTCGGCAGCTGTCCGAGCCATCCGATTGACTCAGGTGACTCGTTGGCTTCTCCATGATGGAGATTCCATCGGTGGGCCCCTCCCGACCCTACCTAGGAAGGTGGAGGGTTGTTTGCATGTAGTTGCGCCTTATTTACCATGCCTAGGCTATGGTAGTGGTGGGCCCCTCCTAGGCCACGTCCCGTTAGCTAGGCAACGTTTCGTTGGGCAGGCCGTGTCCCGTCAGCCAGGTCCACGTCCCGCCACACGCCTTTCTGCATTAAATAGGGGGAAGGGAGAGGATTTTCCTCTCATGCTTTCACCTTTCTTCAACCATTGTTGTTCCTCCCTCCTTTTTGGCAAGTCTGTTCGTGTGCTGCGGCAATTTCTAGGAGAGAGGAGGGTAGAGCGAGGGAGAGGAAAACTCATAGATTCATTCGTAAATCCAAGGTGTGATGTCGAACTAGAGGCCTTCCAATGTGGATGAGGAGGTGCTGGCCACCTTCGCTGAGAAGGGGCTGCTCCCATCAAAAGAGGTGGCGCATTGGAGGACTCCTATGATGGGGGAGGTTGTTCCGCAACCCCAGGCCAATGAGGTCATCTCCTTCCTTGCTTTCCACGAGCACGGGCTCGGTATCCTGCGCACTGGTTCCTGCACGGGCTCCTCAATGAGTGGGGCCAAGAGTTGTAGCACCTCAAACTGACTAGGGTGCTGCACATCATCGACTTCATCACTGTCTATGAGGCCTTCCTCGGGATGGAGCCACACGTGGACCTCTTCTGGTGGATTTTCAGCGGGCGAGCCCTGTCCAGGGGGAGCCACCCAGAATCGCACTAGTTGGGGGATTTGCCCTGCAGAAGAGGCCAAAGCTATCGGTCCCCTACCCTGCATACTCCCCCTATGACTCTAATCGAGGGTGGCACGGTGAGTGGTTCTACATCAGGAACTCGGCGGCGCCGCCATTCCCAACATTCACCGGGGAGAGGCCGGAGAGGAGGGAAAGCTGGTCGTGGGTGTCACCCATTGGTAGAACAAGCTAGAGATTATCGAGATGGAGCTTCGAAGGCTCATGCGGCATGGCCTCAATGGGTTGCGAGTCTTCCATACTTTCTTCTACCGTTGGGTCACCTCGTTGGAGGAGAGAATGTGACCGATGTGGGAATACTCTGGCTCGGTGGATTCTGACCACGCGTTGCTAGAGGAGTTGCCAAAGGATAAAGTCTAGAGTCATCTCAATTGGGTGTTGTAGTTAAGGGATGAAGACTCCCTCGAAGGGACGCCCGGTCCCCTTCATGCCACGAAGCTATCTAATTTGGTATGCGTTTTTTCCATGACCTTTTCCTTCTTGTTTTGATGTTTTGATTGATTTTGAGTTGTCCGTTTCAAAGGGACTCGTAGGCTATAAATCCCAGCCGCATCTTCTGAGAGGGTCGAGGTCGTGGTTCGGCAAGCTACCCAGAGCGAGGACGCGCTTGCCAAGAAGAAAAAAAGCCAAGAAGGTCCGAAGGAGGTTCGATAAGGAGAAGGAGATCAACCGGTGGGTTTGGGGGGCAAGAGCTAGAGCGACATGGAGGCGGAGCTCGAGTTAGAGGAGCCCACGGTGATGGGTGATGACGCAAGTGCCTCGGAGGACGAAGGAGACAGGGGTGCTACTATGACCTCGGTGGAGCACTATGAGCCCACAGCCACATCCATCGGTGGTGGGCGTGATACGGAGATGCGTGGTGATGTTCCTGAGTCTAGGAAGTGCACCGAGAGCGAAGACACTGCCCTTGAATGAGAGGCGAAGCGGGCGCGGTCACCGCGCCCTTTGGAGGTGTTGTCGGCTTCATAGCCCCCTACTCCGAGTGTGGTAGAGCACACCGGTCGGTTGGGGGGACATGATCATTCCCCTGTGTCTTCGGGGTCGACACGTGTGTGTGACCCCCAATGGGGATATGCCCCGTTAGTTGCTCTAGTGGTTTTGCCATGAGCTAGCGGTCGCGTCTGTTCATGGGCCGATCGGGGACCGGTTGGGTCACTTCCTTCCTCGCCCAATGTGAGGGGGCATGGGTCACAACCCGCCAGAATCCTCATCTAGTCAGCTCATCGTCAGCCAGTCAGGGCTTCAGGGCTCTGCCGCTTTCGTCTGGGTATGCATTCATGCTCCCTTTTGTTCTCATAGTTGAGTTTTTATGTGTGACTAACCTACGCTTGTTTGACAGCGGCTAGGGGCTGGTAGGACTAGGGATCTCTCCACCTCCCATGCGAGAAGAGTGGAGACCTAACCTGACGATGGGTCACGATGAGCGGTAGGGAAAGCAGGTTGGCGGTGGCGCGACCTTCCTTAATGGGGGTTGCGCCTTCTCGGCCGGTCGTGAGCACGATGACAGCGGTGATGGTGGTGATCCCTGTGGTGATGGTGGAGGTCGGGTCAGAGGTGACTCTCGCGGTCCCTCCCTCAATGGTTGCGGAGGAGAAGAGGAGGGAAACTGGGCTCCCTGTCTTGCTCGGTGGAGGAGCACACGGTTCACCTACCTAGTGAGAGCTAGAGGGGTCCAGAAGAATCGCAACTAGGCCAGAGGTAGAGTAGCCACCAGCGAGCCATGGAGTCCTGGCGGTGGGCATCCCCTTCTCTAGTGAGGAAGACACCTGGGTGGAGCCACCAGCCATCCCACTATCTCGGGAGTTGGTGATGATCCGGTCATCGCATGATACTATGATGGCTAGATCTTCCAGCTGGTCGGGGTGACCTACGAGCTGGTGTGGCCTTGCCTGGTCCTTTGTGACGAGGAGGAGGTGAAGCTCTAGCACCTGCTTGGGGAGAGAGGACTGTCGATGGAGTCCGATCTCGCCCTTACCAAGGTGAGGCTCAAGGAGGCCTTGGAGAGGGTTGAGCTCATCCATCAGGCCATGACAGTCGACCTACCATGCATTGTAGAGGTAAGTTTTCTACATTCTTGGTGTTGTCTTTATTACTTGGGCTTTTAAATGGTTGTCTCAGCACACCTGCTTCTTGTCTCGCAGGACCTGGAGATGATGTCAATCCATAAGTCCTGATTTCTTCGAGAGGAGCACGGTCGGATGGAGCAAGAAGTGGTGGCATCATGACGAGTCGACAAGCTTAGGGACCAGCTAGAGTTCGCTCACCATGATTCTCAAGACTAGGCGATCGAGGTGATGGGAGCATGGGTGGCGGAGCTATGCGCGGTCGAGTGGGCATCTGCTGCTGAGCGGAACTTGATGCGTGAAGGCCCACTTGGCGGAGATCGAGGCAGCGCTCCAGAAGTCCTTAGAGGCTCTGGAGGTGGAGCGGAAGGCCCGGTCAGACGCCGAGCAAGAAGTGGTTGTACTCTGGGGGTAGATGCTTGGGGTAGAGGAGTCGAATGCTCAACTTCTCGAGAGGGTGACCAGGCAAGAGGAAGGGCTCTCTATTCTCAAAAGCGCCCACCTTGGTACGTATCTATTCCACCCTTGGTTGATGCCTTGATTTTTCCTTTCCTTTGCTTCTAAATTTGTCGTCTGTTTCCAGAACTAGGTGGAAAGATCGGCTCTCTGGAGCAAGAGCTGGAGACGGTCAAAGCGGCGGTCGGTCAGTTCATGAAGGCGCTAGCCTAGTCCCTTAAGGAGCGATGAGCTCTCGAGGGAGAGCTCAACCAGATTCGCAACATCGCGTAGGTGGTTGTCTTTGAGGTGTTCAGGTCAGGACCGAGCACCAGTACGCCCACCGTCTAGCTGGCGGAGGTCCTGAATGAAGTTCACGCGCTCATCTCCAATGGCATGTTCTATGGGACGTCGGGGGTGCTGACCTTGGTGGTGACCCATTACCCCAATCTAGACTTTGCGGCCATCTATAGAGGATACGCCGATGGGTGGAGCGCAGACAAAATCTATGCTATGAGGGAGAGTTTGGTGCCACATGCACAGATGGTCGCAGAGGAGGTCACCACATAGTGGGTGATGGAGGTTCACTGTTTGACCATGGCCGAAGATGTGCGCCAGGAACATGTCGCCCAGCCTATGGAGGGAGCGGAGGCCGAGTCGAGGCAAACATCGTCCCACCCCTAACCGAGCCGAACGTCATCCCGACCGTAGCCGGGCTGCATTCATCCTCGTTAACCGTACTATTAGTCGATGCTGCCGGGGGGTCACAATAGATTTAGAGTAGAAATAGTCAGTTTATGTAAAAGATGAGTTCATGGGGGAGCCCCTGTGTGAATAGTTTTATATTCATGAATATGTTAAGTTTGTTTTGTGATGAAATCACTCATGAGGGGAAGCTTGTCCCGTCCGCCCTTGTTTTTACCCTTGCATAACTTTGGTTTTTGTCCTTTTTTTTCACACCTGCCCATTGACCCGTGGGCTGCAACCTTAAGAACCTAGGCATGGCCCGCGAGGCTCAGCTACTCATAACTGTAGGTCATGGCAGGGTGTGATCGGTCGGGAGGTTAAATCGCAAGTTACGTAGGGTAATCAAAGGAACGGAATGCCCTTTTATTTGTGCGACACCCTTTCGTTTGGGCAAAAAGTATTACTACATGATAGTAAAAAGGAGGGTGGTATCGCACCCTCGTGGAGCCCCCAAGCGACCTAGGCCAAGAGTACTCGGGCTAGGGTGCTGTAGGAGCAAACACTGAATGGAAAGAAACAGTAAGACTGAACTTTAGGGGAAGAAACGACGTAACTGTTCGATGTTCCATGTGTTGGTGAGAACGTTGCCGTTGTCGTCCTTCAGTCGATAGGTGCCCGGTCAGATCACCTCGCCCACTGCATATGGTCCTTCCCATGGTGGAGAGAGCTTATGTTTGTCCTTGGTTGACTAGGTCCTCCCAAGTACGAGATCACCGACCTCGAGGATCCTTCCCCTGATTTTTCTTTCATGGTACCTACAGAGAGTTTGTTGGTAATGAGCAAAGTGGATGACGGTCGTCTCATGAGCCTCCTCAAGTAGGTCGACCATGTCCTGCTGAGCCTCCACGGCTCGGTCTTGGTTGAAGGCCTTTACTCTTGGCGCACCGTGATCAAGGTCGGAGGGCAACACTACTTTAGCTCCATATGCGAGGAAGAAAGGGGTGAACCCTATGGACCAGTTTAGGGTCGTTCTTAGGCTCCAGACGAATGCTAGGACCTATGCAACCCATTGTCTGGCATACTTTTTGAGTCAGTCAAAGATGCAGGGCTTGAGTCCTTGGAGGACCATGCCATTGGCCCGCTCGACCTAATCGTTAGTACGCGGGTGTCTGACTGAGGCCCAATCGATCCTAATGCCGTATCCATCACATAAGTCTAGGAACTTCTTTCCGGTGAAGTTTGTTCTATGGTTGGTGATGATACAGTTAGGAACACCAAACTGATAGATGATGTCGAGGAAGAACTTGACCGCCTCTTCCGAGTGAATATTGGTGATGGGCTTCGCCTCTATCCACTTGGTGAACTTGTCCACCACTACGAGTAGGTGAGTGAAGCCACCTAGGGCCCTTTTGAGGGGTCCGACAATGTCGAGGCCCCAGACCGCGAATGGCCAGGTGATGGGGATGGTCTGAAGCTCCTGCGCCGGCAGATGAGTTTGCCAAGCATAGAACTAGCATCCTTCACACCTATGGACAACCTCCTCTGCATCTCGGAGTGCAGTGGGCTAATAGAAACCTTGGCAAAAGGGCTTTCTCGACCAGCGACCTCGAGGCCACGTGATGTTCGCAGATTCTAGCATGGACCTCAAGGAGGAGTTGTTTCCCCTGGTCGGTCGGGATGCACTTCATGAGTACTCCCGACGAACTCCATTTGTAAAGTTTGTTGCTGATGTCGATGAACGTCTTAGTGCATCGAGCAATTCATCGCGCTTTAGTCCTTTCTAGTGGGAGAACCTCCTCGAGGAGGTAAGCGAGCAGTGGTGCTCTCTAGTCAATTGGATCGAGTGCCATCATGGCGATGTTGGCGGCGACGGTGCCATGGAGGCACCAAAGGTTGGAGCCCCGAGCACTTGGTCGAGGTCGGGGCACGTCGAGAGGTTGAAGCCCCAGGGTACCAGATTGGAGTTGGAGTGGGTCTAGCTCGGATCCTTCAGAACGTGGGCAGATGGCTCATGGAGATCATTGATGAAGACCCCATCTAGAGACAGAACCCACTTGGCAGCTAATTTTGCGAGGAACTCGGTGGCATCATTGTCCTTTCGGGGGACATGATGCAGTTTGATCCCTCAGAACTTATCCTCGAGCTTGCGCACCTCCTAGTAGTATGCTACCATGAGAGGGCTCTTGCTGGAGGACTCCTTCATGACTTGGTCGATGACCAACTCCGAGTCGACGTAGACATATAGTCACGTGGCACCGAGCTCGATGGTGATGCGCAGTCCGTTGATGAGGGCCTCATACTCCGCGGCGTTGTTCGAGGATGAAAAATGGAGACGGATCACGTAGCAGAGTTTGCTCCCATCCGGGGAGATCAGAACTACTCCAACCCTTGAGCCGGGCACCATGACCGACCCATCGAAGTACATTGTCCAGTACTCATGGGTGACGTCCGGGGTTAGGAGCTGGACTTCCGTCCATTCGGCGATGAAGTCGGCAAGAGCCTGAGACTTAATAGCGGTGTGGGGAACATACCTGATGTCATGGCCCATGAGCTATAGAGCCCACTTGGAGATTCGACCAACGGCGTCGCAGTTATAGACGATCTCCTCGAGTGGGTATGAGGTGATGACCATGACCTCATGGTCGGTGAAGTAGTATAGGAGCTTCCAGGTTGCCATCAGCACGGCGTATAGAAGCTTATGAACCAAGGGGTAGCAAACTTTGGCGTCGGTGAGTACCTCACCGACAAAGTACACCGGTCCTTGGACCTTTAGGGGGTGTCCTAGCTCTTCCCTCTCAACGATGAGGGCGGCGCTCACAACGTGGTTGCTTGCCGCGATGTAGAGGAGGAGGGATTCTTCCCGTTCAGGAGCGACGAGGATTGGGGCTGACGTCAGTGATGCTTTGACGCTTTCCAAAGCCTACTGTGCCTCCTCTGTCCAGACAAATGCGTCTGTCTTCTTGAGAAGTTTGTAGAGAGGCATCCCCCATTCGCCTAGTCGGGAGATGAACCGGCTCAGGGCGGCCAAACAGCCGGTGAGCCTCTGTACGCCCTTAACATTACGTATAGGGCCCATGTTGGAGATGGCCGTGATTTTTTCAGGGTTGGCTTCGATGCCACGCTCAAACACGATGTATCTGAGCAGCTTCCCCTTTGGAACCCCGAAAATACATTTTTTGGGATTCAATTTGACGCTGAACCTTCGAAGGTTCATGAATGTTGCGGTCAAGTTTACGATCAGGTCGCTAGCTTGAGCCATTTTCACCACCACGTCATATACATAGATGGCGATTGTTGGTTTTGGCTTCTCGACTTGGTCAGGTTGGTCGAGCAGGTCGATTTGGTCCACGAAGCATCGCTGTATGCACCATTGATAGGTGCGCCAGCGTTCTTCAGACCGAAAGATATGGTTATGTAGTAGTACGAACCATACGGGGTGATGAATGAAGTAGCAACCTGGTAGGCGTAGTTGGGGATCACCATGAACTTGGCGTAGCATAGCCGCCCCAAGATGGCATGGTAGGATCTCGGAAAGTCCGCCACCTCGAAGGTCAGGACCTCCGAGCGAAAGTTGGCTCGGTCGCCAAACGTGATGGACAGGTCGATCTGCCCAAGTGGGTACACCTGCGTCCCTGGGATCACGCCATAGAAGGGAGAGCTCACTAGGTAGAGTTTTGATTGGGGGATGCGCATGGTGTCGAGGGTGTCGACGTAGAGAATGTTGAGGCCGCTGCCTCCGTCTATTAGCACCTTGGTGAGGCGCTTCTTACAAATGATGGGGTCGACAACAAGCGGGTAGCGACCCAGTCGGGCGATGTGGAAAGGATGGTCTCTCTGATCAAAAGTGATCGGGGAGTCCAACCAACTAAGGAAAGAGGGGATGGCCGACTCGGCGACGCATGCCTCTCTATAGCGTACCTTGTGCTGGCGCTTGGAGTGGATGGCGTCAGATCCCCCAATATCATGAGGCATTCCTCGAGGTCGGGGAAGCCGTCTTCATCCTTGCTCGTCGTGCCTCCTTTCTTGGCCACCTCCTCCTTGCCTTTTCCTTCCTTTGGCTTGCCAGCCTGCTGCAAAAAGCGCTTGAGGAGCTTGCAGTAGTCCTTGTAGAGGTGCTTGATGGGGTAGGCGTGGTTGGTGCATGGACTCTCCATGAGCTTGTCGAAGTGGTCGGGCTAGCCCTACTAGGGCTGCTTGCCCACGCGGTCGGCCGCGGTGACCAAAGCTGGGTTGGCCGGTCGGTGCTGATCCTTCTTGTTCTTCTTGCCCTTTTGTGTGGGGGGCTCACCTTGGTCCTCGTGCTTGGCCTTGCCCCTGTCCCAACCGCCGCTGAAGACTGCCCTAACCGCCTCCTCACTGGAGGCATGGTTTGTGGTGATGTCAAGCAGGTCATGGGTGGTACGGGGCTTCAAATAGTCGAGCTTGTGGATCAAGGACTTCCAGGTTGTCCTAGAGAGGAATACACTGATGACATCCGCGTCGATGACATCAGGAAGGGAGTTACATCGCTTTGAGAACCTACGGATGTAATTCCGTAGGGACTCGTTGGGCTCCTGCTAGCAACTCTTGAGGTCCTAGGAATTCCTAGGACGAACATACGTCCCCTAGAAATTTCTAACGAAGACCCTCTTGAGATCCACCCAGTCGCGGATGCTATCGGGTAGAAGGAATTTGAGCCATGCTCGAACATGCTCCCCCACGCATATGGGGAGGTACTGGATGATGAAGTAATCATCATCCACTCCTCCGGCTCGACAGGCGAGCCGGAAGTCTTAGAGCCATATACCGGGGTTCATCTCCCCGGTGTACCTGGCGATGTTGGTGGGCGGTTGGAAGCGCTGTGGGAACGACGCTTTCTGGATGCGATGACCAAAGGCCCGTGGCCCTAGGCCATCCGGGCTAGGGCTTCGGTCGTTTGGTCAGCCACCATGCCTGGGGTGTGAGTCCTTGCACTCCTCTATGGTGAGGCTAGGACCCGTGCCGCCTGCTCTTGTCGCCATTCGATGGACGTCATCATCGTGCTGGGCATGGCGTCCATTGTTGATGATGCTGCGAGTGTCACGGTTCGGTCCGAGCCGTTCACTCATAGGTGGTCAGTGTGGAGAGGGCACCAGGTTGGGCTGCGGTGCAGCCACTGCTTCCTACCCCATGCCCAGCAATTGCAATGGTGGTGTGGCCCTAGTCCCCTGGTGGGGCAAGAGGACGCGAGCTGATGTCGCGACGCGAAGCTCTCCGCCTGTTGAACGGCAACGGTTTCCACCAGCATTCGGAGGTTTCGGTGGATTGCCTACTCCTAGGGGTCGGTAGGCTCAGGGAGGCCACGCAGAAGCATTGCCGCAACAGCGATGTTCTAGCCAGCTCGAGTAAACTGACATGGATCCTTCCCTCCGTCTAGGATGTTACCCTGGACCTGATGGGCATGACCCTGAGTGCCGCTTGCCGGGTTCCACGCATGTGGCGCAGCGTGCTGTGCCGAGCGCACCAGCATAGGTGGCGGCTGGCTCTACCGCCTTTGTCGTAACTCCTCGCCGTGCTCCTATGCACGCGTGAGGGCCTTCGCACGAGGTCCGGAGGGGTGTGAGTCTGCAGAGACTCCACTACCATCGGTGGCTGTCCCAGGGCATCTGCCATAGCGCAATCCCAGGATAGAGGGTGGTCAGGTGCCACAACATCACTGATGCTGGAGTCCTCGCTTTTGACCTCGTCATCGATGAGGTCATGAAAGGAGGCGGGAGCGTAGCCCGCTATCCCCACAAACTCGGATGTGAGAGGGAGCGGCGTCAGCATCTTTTGGAGCC
The DNA here is from genome assembly GCA_904845875.1 of Miscanthus lutarioriparius. Classification (NCBI taxonomy): domain Eukaryota; kingdom Viridiplantae; phylum Streptophyta; class Magnoliopsida; order Poales; family Poaceae; genus Miscanthus; species Miscanthus lutarioriparius. The sequence goes on from CAJGYO010000001.1 coordinate 43,181,095, forward strand.
CCCGCGCGCACACGTCCATGGGGACGTGAAGCCGTAGGGGAACCGGTCGCACGACGGTCGTGGTGGGGACAACGGGGTCCCTCCGAAGAGTCGGCGGAAGGTGTTAAATAGTGAGTAAAGAACAATATGTACATCACTCACCATGGGGTTTAAGCCCAGCATGGGCTCAAGGCGAAGTGCGAGGGTCTCGATGTTGAGGTCGTCGAGTGGCCCAGAGCTGGTGGAGGGCGCTCCTCCTCCAGTGGATGCCGGGACGAGCGCCTCCTCGTAGAGGCGAAGTACGCCAAGCTAGTCGGCTATGAAGTCTAGGCTTCCAAAGAGGAAAGTCTGGAGCGGCTCGAAGATGGGAGGAACCCACATCTTAATAGGTGGGAGCGTGGGAAACTCCAGCGAGCCGAAGCGAATCGTATCGCTCGAGCCTGCCATGCTGAAGATGGTGGAAAGGTGGGCCATCCAATGACCAAAAGCATGAACTTACGGCGTCCTCCCCACAGAGGGCGCCAACTGTCTGTGCAAAAAGTGACCAACAAGTAAATATTTGTAATTTTGTCGTGCGTTGTGATCAGATGTGGCCTAGCACTCAATGACATAGGATTTATACTGGTTTAGGCAACGTGCCCTACATCCAGTTTCAGTCAGTCGGTGACTTTATTCCTGAGCCCAGGTGCTCGAAGTTTGCTGTGGGGTTACAAACGAATAGGAATGAGAAGGGGGGTGTTAGAGGTCCGGTCGGACTCCGATCCGAGTGGCCGAGAGTGACGGATGCTCTAACGTGCGCTAAGTATTGCAGCTAATGCTCTATGTAGCTGTCAAGTTCTAGAGCTATTGAGCTGTTCGAGTCCTCAGGTCGTCGAGTCCTCGAGTTGTCTAGCCCTTTTTTCTTTTTGTGAGAGAGCTTTTAGGAGAGAGCTCATCCCCTTTTATAGTTTGAAGGGGATGGCCTTACAAGTCAAAGAGAGAGAGAGTGTATACATGTGCTACCTAGTCTTGTTGCCCACGCTGTCGGGTACGAGACGGTCATCGGTCGGTGCCCATAATACTATTTATGTTCAGACGCATCTGGCAGGATCTACCGTGTTCGCCTGGTACAACAAACGTCGGCGCCTACAATACCGTTTGTGCTCTGACGCGTCTGGAAGGTTGTATAGTGCCTATCTGGCATGGCCTGGTGGCACTGTTCTGTAGGTGCGCAGGGCATGGCAAGGTATGGTCGTCGGTATTGCGGTTGACTTGAGCATCTTACCTTATCTGCTCCGTCTGATCCCTGGGCCCTCACCGAGCGGGTGTCCCTCGGTCAGTCGTTCCCAGTCGGTCCCGACCGTTTCGGTCGGAAAAGAGCAGCGAGCAGAGGTCTGGCGTATCCTCTATCGGAGAAGGAGGTCAGAGCCGGACTGTGGTCCCACCTTGGCCAGGCCTTCCGATCGGGGACCGAATCGTTGTCCCGGCCTGTCATTATGTACCTAGGTCGCCCAGGCGCGCGTTGTTGCTGCGCCGCCTACTGGCCGAGTTTTACAGGAAGCGGGTCCATTGGGAACCTCGGGTTTATGAACCCGACACAACTTGTGAGCAAAAGACTAGAAATTTTAGCTCAAACAAACAAATCCTAAGACGGTCTTCAGGGGTCTAGCTTAAAGCTAGCTGAATCAAACTTTTAATCCATGAATAATGCAAAAAAGTAAGAGACTAGCATGGAGTCAAGAGATAGCCTCACACATTTCAGGATGTATTCTCTCACACATCATGATTTTTAGGGATGTGTGTTGTAGTCTATCTCTCCTTCATATTTATTAGCTTAGAGCTAATGTAGCTCATATTGTTGGAGACACCTTCAAACTGGTCTCAGTTGGTTTTCATGGGCTTTAAACAAATTGGCATGGCATGTATAGATAAAGAGAGATGATGAAAGTTTTATAGAATAAAATAAGTTTTATAGGGCTAAAAGTTATCTACACTATTCTTAACACATGGAATCTTAAAAACCAAGACATAAAACGCTCACTAAGATGGGTCTAAGTGACTAAGTGTAGTAGTGGTGCATACTCGATTGGCACACGTGCAAAACATAGACACATGATCAGGTTTTGACGGCTGTCCCTGAGCAGAACACGCATATAGTATATATTCTAATATAATTCTGTTTGCGGTTTGTTGTCCTCTTGCCTCCTGTCGCGTTTTGAGTCTTCACCCAGGAACAATCACATGCATGCTGCATCGGCGTGTCTCTACCACATATAATACACCGATAAAACTTTCCTAAACCTACACAACAAATTGTCCATCAAACTCTACTAAATGCATTAAAAAATACACTCAGAGCTGTCCACCTTTCAAACGAAAGGACGAGATCCAATTTAACCTCTTCTTTTCTCTCACTCATTCAAATCCAACGACCTTTTGACCAAACCTCCAGCCTGTTCGCTTGGTCGCATTTGGCTTATAAGCCATGGCTTATTAGCCAACGAATAATATTTTTCTCTCACACCAAACCAGCCAACAATACTTTCAGCCATGGCTTATCACCAAACAAGCCCAAACGAACGGGGCGCTCATCACTCATCCCACACTGGGCCCACCTCCCACGCGACTCCCTCCCTCCCCCGACGCTGCCTCTCGAGCGAATCCCTCTCTCCCCCGACGCCTCCTCTCCCACATGCGCGTAGCGGCCTAGATCCCCGACCCCTCCCCTTCTCATCCTCCTCCCCCGCTCGCCTGCCAACCACAGCAGCCGCTCTCGCCGCCACAACCCGCCCGGCCGTGGTTCTCGGCGCAGGCCGGCTACGGCGCCCAGCTGCGGGCTCTTCACATTGCACCGGCCTACAGGGAGGTGGAGAAGTCTCGGGCTCTTGTCGATCCGTGCCTACAGCTAACCCTAACCGTGAGCATCGAGGGATTTGAGGTCGAGGTAGAGAGCTGTGGAGGCCTAGAGGCACAGATCGAGCGCCAGCACCGGCGTAGCATCAGCAACCGGCATCAGCATCACCGCATTGAGGCGGAGGCACTACCAGGCACGGCCGCCGGGCACCAGGCGCGGCCACGGCCACCAGGGCCAGGCGCTTCTTCCCCTCCTCCGTGGTTGGCGGCGCTTCTTCCCCTCCTCCATGGCCAACCGCCACAATCTGGAGTCGGCCCAACTCCCTCGCACCCGCACGGGTAGTTTGGGTGTCGCCCCAAACCCTAGCAGCCGTCATATCCCCTCTGCCTTGACGTGTCTACACCAGATGAGGTCCTCTTCATTTTTTTTGAATTTTATTTGAATGAACTCTGATCTGAATTTAGGGTATGTAGGCATATGATTCATGAATCCTTAAGCAAGGCAACAATACCGATTTATTGATATAGATGTTTAATTTCTGCAGTTTTATGGTAACAATACCAATTTTATTTAATTTCTGCAGATTAGAGCCACCGACCCCGTGAGCTTCCCTTCCCATGCCTCCTTGCTGACTGAGGCTTTTAGCATATTCATTGATAATCAAGGCATTGCTCTAATTTGCGTTATGTGCCGCTCTTCTGCAGGTTGTGGCGAGCGTGGTGAGTACCTGTTGCTGGTCCTCAATCACTTGGTTTCAAGTCTGAGGCCTCTCCTGCAGCAGGGCTCCTCTCTTCCTGGCTGTAAAGGTGAGTCACGACCTCTCTTCTCGCCGGACTGAAAATAGACTCTAATTTTTGTGTACTGAAATAGACTAATTTCAACTATGATAATTTTTTATCACGCTTTAATATTTCTGAACAGGTATACATGGCAATGGTGCAGGCAGATGAAGGAAACAAGACCATGCCCATCTGCGGGAGCTTGGCCTCAAAGCCAAGTGAGGTGACAATGCACATATCGACCGGGTTCATGCTAAATAAGATAGCCTTTCCTTGGCAGTCACTTGCCAGCTGTGATGGTTTTATTTCCTTTCGAGAAAATTTGCTTGCAACTGAGGGCTTGCTACCTGAAGAAAAGGCTGTAAGAATGCCTCTTCTTCTTGCTCTTAAGTTCTCTCTTGCATGGTATGATTTTTACCATTACCTTTTCAACTTGTATCATTTTCAAGATCCCCACTGTGAAATCTTGTCATAGCTCTACCATTGCAAGTATTATCCATTTACTGCAGTAAATTTCAGGGGTTCTATTGAGATTTTTTGAGTATGTGAACCCCTATACAGTACATGGCTTATAAGTTCAAATATCAAGGGGGGGTCCTCAGAGTTAAGAATTAATTTCAATTATTTTAGAGCCATTCTCATCTTTAGTGTTGTCCTACATTTCTTTTGCACTGATAACTCTTCATACTTCTCTGCAAGTTCTTTTGATTTATGGCCATAGTCAAGGGTGACAACTCTCTGTGGAAAGCTATTCCTGCATTTCTGTCTTGAACTTCTGAAGTATTTCATTTTCTAATTCACTATTTTCTGTCTTGAACTATTTTATGTTATACTGCATCCTGTAGGCATATGCCTGTCTTGAAGCACACACACAGGACCAAGGGAAAATATGTGTGAAGATATTGTCATTGTCAGGGATAATCTTAACATATTCGGGATGTCTTTCTGTGAGCTGCCATGATGGTGTTTCTGGCTTGCTGCTTCAGTAGCAAAGTTAGAAGAATGATCTGGTAACATTGAACAAAGGTAGGCATGCACTTTATTAATGAATCTGTAAGTTTGATCAACCCAAATGTTTGGGTGGTACATATTTCTCAATTTCACAATATTACTTGGTGTTTAAGAATATCTGATAGGGTGGGGAAGGCACTAAAATTAATTGCAGGGTTTACATTTGTTAGAGAATCTTCCATAATATAAATTGCAATAACAGAACAACTTTTTTTTGCCATATCCGAGAGCCTTGTATACTGATTTCATGCAAATATAGCCATATTTGTAGCCTTTTCTTTTAAAGCGACCACCAGAGCTGGTAATTAAGTTCATGATTTGGAATAATTTAGGAAGAAGAGACGGTAAAGGATGAAGGTTGGCACTTGGCAAATCGTTGGCAAGAAAAAGCACCATAGAAGACCACAAACTTAAGTGGAAGAGGCTTTAAGTGTTGTGATCTAATCATTTGTTTGTGCACGACATTTCCACATGGGAATTTCATGAAGCACAAATAATGCTTTGCAATAAATAGACTGAAATAAATTAATAATGAAGGTATTCTTGGTGGGGCTTTTATCATGGATTTTTCGGTACCATGGTAAGAATAATAGAATATGCGATTAGATGAGTTTTTTGTTATGCTTTTTGTTAGCTGAGTTATTATGTTTCTTAGCTTCATCTCATTTTCAACAGTATGCTTATTATTTTGTTAACTGAGTTATTATGCTTTTTGTTGGTTCACTCACTTTCTAGATAATACCGTAGCGTTAGCACGGGCAATATACTTCGGCAAATATTTGACAGGAAGACAGAGTGCTCATCTTGCCATTCTTCTAATGTGATACTCTGCCATGCTTGCCTGAAAATATGGTGAAGGTAAGCAGACTTGCTTAGTGCTCAACGCAAAAATGGCTTTGTTCTTGGTGGATTTTATGGGCCTACTTACTAAACTTTGAGATGTGGTAGCAGAGATAGAAGAGGTGAGGAAGAACAAGAACTGGCTGTGCCCTCACTGTGTTGTGTTTGTCCTTTGAGTAGTGCATAGATTTATCAAATGGTTTTGCCTCGGTTCCTTTATAAGTTTAGTGTGCAATGGTATGATCAGAGTTTAGGTCAAAACTTTCGACCAAGGATTTTTCCCTGAATCTTTTACACCTTGTACAGGAAGGCTAGCATATACAATGGATCGCCCTTGAATACTATACTAATTACTAAGTTCTCCTGCTACAAATCAGGTTTCTCATCAGGAAATATAGGAATGCTCGCTATGGATGGTCAGCACCACAGATTCATTGTTTTGTATTTTTACCGAAAGTGGAGGCTGTTCGGCTGTTGAGCATCTTGAGGCAGTCTTCACTGCAAGGTTGTCATTATCAAGTTTCATCAACAGTGGCAAGGTGCTTAGTGACATCTTCACTATCAGAATTGGAGGAAGCGTAGAGCTGTTCATATGATTATAATGTGTATATAAATTTTGGATTAATGTGTATATAAGAATTTCAAGTTTCATCAATAATGCCAAGCCTGACTTTTTGATTAATGTGCATATATACAATTCAAGTTTTTATGTACATCCCTGAAATGACGATGTGACGTTAGCACGGGCATTATACTAGTAACAACTAAGAAGTCCATCGGTTACAAATAGCGATTAGAGTTGCTTGTTAACCCAGCCAGGGTTCTATACTTGTCCCAGTCCTAGTTGTGTGTCACTTCTGAAGCAGCCATCAAGTTATGTTGCCCCGTTCTGATCTGTTTTTTTGTATATATTTGGATTCTCACGGGTATATATGGTCTAGGTGTTTTTTTCTTCCATATTGTTGTAGATTTTTCTTGGTCATAGTGCAGTTGTTTTTTTCCACGTTCAGGTAATAAATGAAAGTAGAAATAAAAATATAAAAAATAACAATATAATAAATGTCAAAAACAAAAAAATAAAAGCAACATTATGAGGGTTTGAACACTTAACCCATTTTTTCTAAATCTAATCCTAAGAAACCAAGGTTGCCACTACCAATGTTGTTGGCATAGTTTTAATTAGGATAAATTTTATTATAATAGAATCCGGTTCAATCAATGGTTCAACTAATCAAACCGCGGACTGAGATCTTAAACAATTTATTGCTCAGTTCGGTCTAAATAAATGTGCCTTTAGGTTGTACCAGTGAGATCCTTGACGAGGACTGTCATGTGAAAAATCAAGAGAGATCTCCTGTCATAATTATCAGCAGACATACCAGTCCCTAACACATTGGCAACTAACTCCTTGCAGACTTGTTTTTTATGGATTTTCAAAGGAAGCCATAGATAGAGCTTGCTATTCAACTGTTTCAGTTCATGGATAGTGTGAAATTAAAGTTGGAATATGGAATATTTATTCCATGCTTTATAATGCGAGAATAAAATCTATCAAGATTGTATTTTAATTTGATACATATTAATAGGACATTGTCATATTATTGCTAGTATTAGATTAAATCATAGATGTTAAAGTCATCATAAAATAAATTATAACTCTTAAACTTCATAGAAGGTGAAACACAAATAGATATGTAGCATTCAAACATGTTTGTTTTTCTTGTCATTTGATAGCCTTTTTTTTCTTCCTTCCGGTGTAACACATGGCCGGACATGTTTGGTAGTAATATTGAAGACATAATTGAAGGACTCTTCGGTCCATCTTTTTTTTACTTACCATAATGTGCTCATGCCCCTCCTTGTCTTACTCACGACCCGTGCTCATATGAGTTAGAAACACATGCGTATACGCTTCCAGTGATGACAAGAAGTTCAATTCCAAGACGAATTGGAGAGATGATGTTATCGCTAAATAAATCTTCGAGTTGCAAATTGCAGCGCACGACATGTTTGCTATGCAGCAGTTGTTAGACAAAGGATAAGCTAAGCGCGAACAAAACTATATGAACTGTTACAATCTGTCGGTAGGACCAGGATCTGCTTGCACGATTCTACCTACCGAACACTTGGCATATAGTACCATATATACTGCTGCACACTACATGTCTAGGGCCCAGACAAATGAGCGAGTTGACTACCCATCGAAATGCCAATAATGCGTGCAGATGGAGTTTATATATACATACACTACATCAGATTCCTGTGGTGGACCAATGAGGTCGTCTTCCTCAGGTAGTCACCTTTCGTTAGGCTTTCTCAATCACAGCACAAAGCAGGGCAACGATGCTGTTAAGCGAGGTATTAATTGTGTGTAGCATTTTCCAGGCCATCCTTGTCGCCACTGACCCGGAATAGTTACGCTAGTTACAGAATAGAGGCGGACCTTGAACTAAAGCAGCCTAATTATGTTGAAAGTTCTGCTAGAGGAGAACGAAACTGGAGGTGCTAGCTGAATCCTTCTAAATACTACTACTATTCTCAGTTTGTTAGCACATGTAGGATTTGTCTTCAAGACATGGACTGATGGACTCCAGAAGATAGAAGACTGAAAAGAGCAGATTGCCTCATTACATGTCGGTCATAAAAAGTTAGGCACAACAAACTCACACACAGTTACTCCTACATGGGAAGAATCGAGACATGACAGGTTAGATGCTGAATTTTACGTAGTGTTGGCCAAAAGTCTCCTCATCGGGTCTAATTCTAACACCGGTACATGCTCCCCGTCCCAAATTATCTGTCGCTTTTGATTTCCGTGCCACAAGTTTAACTCGATTTGTAGAAAATATGTGTAATATTTGTATCTCCAAATAAATTTATTAAAAAACTAGATTCAAAAAACTTTCCAATGATACCAATTATGTATTATAAATATTAATATTTTTTAATATATATTTTGTCAAAATTGTTTATCGAAAAGCGAAAACGACATATATTTTGGGACAGGGGTAGTAGGCAGTTTGGGAGTGGCAAAGGATCAGAGCCAATGAGACTAGCAGATCTCCTGATCAACCAATTAATTAGCTACAAGGACCAGTGTCAATTTGTGCTGAAGCAGAGAGTAGAGATCTGAAAACATGGAGAAGCATATGTTAGTTTTGTTTCAGAGTGCATGTGTGTGTGAAAAGTGCCATGCATGCACATGGTGCAAAAGCATGCAAAAGTGGGATGGGGGGTTGGTGAGCCATGCTGGGGGACACGGCTCCACATGCATGTGCCATGGTGTCTTAGAATTTTTTTTATAGCATGTGGTTATATAAAGCTGAATATCAGAACAACCACGATGATGGTTGTGGAGTTCCTTTTTTGTTAGGTTGGGTGTTTGCTTCAAGATTAAGGCCCATGAGAATAAGCAGGAAAAAGACTTGATTAATATAAATGAGCCAATGGATCGAAAAGATTATTTGCATCTTTTTACCAAATGAATATCCTCCTTGATATCGAAGGGTATTTCTAGTTTCATTATTGGATTTCAATCTTTTGGTTTCTCTTTCCGCGGAACAACCAAAGTGCTGGGGGGTGGGAGGTTAGTTGAGATTAATTAACGGTGGACAATGCCAGGGTAATACGGAGTACTTACTAGTTTCACCACGTCTCTTTCTATCTACTGAGGGCAGAATTTAGCTCCGCGCCACTACTTCGGTATCTGCTTGACTTGTAGAGTGTGACCACTGGCCACAGCCCTCAGCCCACAGGAAAGCCCATGCACTTCCGTGCAACTTGTATTATTCTGTCAATGTCAAGACTTTTAACATCCAATCATAATGATATATATAAAAATACATTATGTTCATCCTATCCCTAAAAATGGTCTTCATGGTCTTTTCTTAAGAGATTTTTATGGTGTAAACGTCATAAATCACACTATATGCCTTTTTGGAACATAGAAATTTTACAGAATGTAATACTTGGCTGTATGTGGCCGCAGAGGCCAGTATTTTCTGTTTTCTTAAAAAAGAAAATTTACAGAAATTATATAAGAATTTCACAAGAATTAATTCGTTTTGGAAAATACAGGATTCAAGAAAAAAAAACTTCCAGAATTCAAAGGGGGGCTAGCTATTGATTCCTTTCGGTCTGTCATGACTTTTATTACTGACAAGGTATGCAGAGTAACTTATTGCATGATTAACTCAGAAGATGATTGTGCTCTTAATTATACCGCCATTGATGGCATATTGCCTTTTTTTCATTTTATTTAGTTTCACTTGTATCCATCTCAATCCATATTATTAGGATGAAAAATTAACAAATATTCATCCTAATCCATTCTAAAGCCAAACAGGCCTTAAGAAGATATACGACAGCTAGATTATTATTTTTTTTATCAAAGCTAGATTATATTTTGGGAATATGAAGCTCGACACTATTATACGGTTGGGCCAAAACTGCCCGATGTTATCATGCTGCTGCAACCTGCGCTCCGTGGTGTTGAAGGTGGACTGGGCCATGTCGGGAAGGCTACGGTCCGTTGTGCCCAATCCAAGCCCCCTTAAATTTATAAGAGCATAAGATTGCAAGCCCAATTAACAAACACCAGCTAGGTGCAATTTCTGAGATGCACGTCAGGGTATGAACGCTAATAGGAAAATACCAAATGAATGAACACTAAAGCTATAGTTTTTTTTGGGCAAGGGATCTGGAATAGCCTTAACTTATAATATCAATGTAATGTATTTTTTTAGTTATCTAAAGTCAAGCCATCTTAAGTTTGACTAAATTTATACAAAATTATAGTATCACATCAAAGATGTAAATTATGAAAAATACATTTCATAGTATATCTAATAAAATTATCTATCTATCTCTAATATTAAAAGAGGTCATTTTCTTCGTCCATCAACCGATTCTTCGTTCCGATTTCCGATTTTATTCCTTCCATTCCGGTGCTGATTCTTCATTCTAAGAGATCCATCCCACCGTTCTAGTGACAATTCCTCATTAGAGTTGCATTCCAGCGCCGATTCTCAGTTGTTAGTAACAGCACTCCTTAGCTCAAGTATCCATCAAATGCCCAAGTCTTTATGATAGGGCTTTTCGATATATTGATTACTATTATTATCCTACTATATATAAGGACTAGCCGCATTGAGACGGAAGAATACTACAAAATTTAATTCACAACAGTGTTTATAGCCCTGTTCGTTTCGTTGAAATAGTGCAGCAGACCACGGCCATATGAAAGTGTAAATTTTATCGCAATGATGCAAGCAATGAGCTGGCAAATAAGTAGCATAAACACTAGAGTTTGGATTACAACATTTATGTGCTGCAAAATATCGTTCAAAACAATGATGTTGTTTGTTGCTTGCATTAGTAGTCCGTTTAGTAGTCTGCCTTTTTGCCATGTGGAGGCCGATCCGTTGGGGTGTTGTCGTGGGCTTGTGGCGTTTGACCTGCCACGGTTGCGGTAGTTTGCATTGTGCATAGGGCCTAGGGGTGGTAATGGGCCATGGCCTTAGGGTGTTCTCAACAACTAGCTATTTGACGTGGACAGAAAAAAAAGTAGGAGAGAGAGAGTAATCACTAGCGACGAACAAATAACTGATCTATTTCACGTAGTCCAATAATCTGAGAGAGGACCATGTGTGTCCAATAATACATAGAAAAATAAGAATGTATAAAATAATATTTGCTTTAGTCTCTCACCTCCATGTAAACTGGCTACGTAGATAGCACCATTGCGGACACCCTTATAGCCTTTCATAACCCAACTTAATAAGGGCACTCCCAATGTAGAAACCATCATAGTTTCTATGGACATTAATTGTACTGTCAACTAAGTGTTTTGCTGATGTAGTAAGGTAGTTATTGAAGAGAGAGCAAAAATCATAGAAACCGGGTCTAAGTTAAAAACCATGTCTATACGAGAACCAAGACATGAAGAGATGTGATTGGCAGAGAATGAAGAGAGAATATACGTGATTGGATAAAAAATTATTCTGTAGAAACTATCCCTTGGGACCATGGCTTCTATATGGTGTCTATGGGACTGCCCTAAGGGGTGTTTGGTTCTAGGGTTGAAAATTAGCCCATCGCGTGGTAATAGACTATAGGCTAATTATAGGCTAACAAGAGCTAATGGGTTCTAATCATTAATTATTAGCCCAGTAGGTCTTTTTAGTTTATAACTAGCCCATGTAGCTATCCTATTTGGCATCCAAACACCCTTTTAGGGACTGTTTTGTTGCTATCCTGACAAAGGCAACAAATTTTGGCCATCAATCTTTCAAAATCAATGGTCTGGATTGTTGCCTGGCTAGACAAACTTGCTTGGGCAAGCAATCAACGATCCCTTAGTCATTAGCTCATAAACATGTACAAAAATGGCCCCTATCCTTTTTGAAGCCCTGTCCTTAAATTTTGTAGGCCATTTACCCATTTTGTGCCCTTTCTTTAAAAAAATGTTTTTTTTTTCAAAATTATGCGTCTATTAAAATTTATGGTAATAAAGCTTATCTTTTTACAAAAAATACTTATACAGTGAGGTAGAGGTGTCCAAAGGTAAAAAAAACTCAACTATTATATATGGGTCCACAGGTAGAAGTGGTGCCCATTAAGAGAAGGTTGTGGAAAGTATCAACAACCGCTATTATATTACCACATACTGACGGTAATTAGCCATTGGCATAAACGGTGACAATTTTCACAACTTCTGCCACTTGTGATAACATTTTTTAATAAAAGTTTCAAATGGGTAATTTTTAGAGGCGGCTCCATAAATGCCCCATACTTGCTCATTTGATGGATACATGATACTAGAGCTAAGGAGTGCTGCTCTACTAGCATTTGAGACTTGAGAGCTCTTGCCATTAAGTGAGTGCATCAAAGATTCAGGCAACTAGGACAACCAAAGAACTTGGTGAGGTTAGTATATTAGATTTGGCCTTGTATGCATCATGCCAAGTGATTAGCCTAGCGTTAAGTGGTGTGACTTATACATGTTATTAATGGTTTTTGCCAACATATTGTCAACCTGATGGAGTTTAAGCCTTGCGAAAACTCTTCAACCTCTCGGCTCCATCCATGGTGCCGCGGCCTTCGCCTTCTCCAGCATCTCTTGACTACCTCCACAAGCAGTTTTTAGTGGCCTAGTTCAACCCTGATATCGTGATGCTTTTAGTAGTAAGGGTCTGTTTGGCCGACCTTTTTTTTTTACTTTTTACTCTTTTTCAAAAAATATTCACGTTTATATCCCTGGATGACCTTATTGCGAATATGGACCCTAGGATTGGCGCCATGAGCCATGACTCCGAGGTAACACATCTCGGCGCCATGTGCCATGGCCTATAGCGCCGACCAGTAGGGTTTACAGATGTAAATAAGTCATCTAGGGATGTAAATGTGATTTTTTTAAAAAAATAGCTAAAAAAATTCGGTCTCTTTGGTTGGTCCCAGGTAGTTTTGCTTGGCACATGGAGCTCCCCTAGGCGTTCAAAAATTCAGGCATGAGGACTCAGGCCTTGTTTAGTTCGCAGTTAGAAATCAGTATTTAATACTGTAGCATTTTTGTTTGTATTTAACAATTATTGTCTAATCATGGCATAAATAGGCTCAAAAGATTCGTCTCGTAATTTATAATCAAACTGTGTAATTAGTTATTTTTTTATCTACATTTAATACTCCATGCATGTGTTCAAAAATTTGATGTAATGAAAAGAGAGTGAAAAAACTTAATCTAAACAAGGCCTCAGGTCGCTTACCTAGGAGCTCTCCAAATTGTAAGCATATACGTAGGCAGGAGCTCTCCAAATTCAACCATTCGCCTAGGATAAGGTGGTGTAGTGATGGCTGCTCTAATGCAGCTCTAACTTTCTGATACAGGCTTCCAACACAAACCAACAAGAGTATAGGCTTTAAAAAATTATTCTGCTCTATGTAGGCACTTGTTAGCTGAGACTACTACTTCTCCACTGTAAGCTGATTCAACTCTACCACAGTCTGTAAAAGCTGATCACTTTTTTTCTCACTCTCTCTTATGGACGATCATCTCTTTCCCGAGGCCACAACAGCCTCTGGTCACACTGACAAATATAGCGCAAACTTCTGCACATGCCGACATCCGAGGCAGGATTATTAGCTATGATACAGTATTTTTTTCTCACGATAAACCAGCACCCGCTAGATTTATCAGCTCAGAAACTAACCAGCGAACAGAGTGAGTTTTGCAAAATACTCAGATTCTGTGTCGAAAAGTTTTGGAATTGGGACGATGGGCATATAGTTTACCTCTAATTTTCTGATTTTTTATATGAAAATACTTTTTGTGAAAAAGAACTTTTTCATCAGAAGCTATCATTGGCATCAACTTTTCGGTTGCACTAACAAATCACACAATCTTAGTTCTCCAATGTATCCTCAACTGTGAGTTGCATATTTGTATATCTCCGAGTTAAGAGCGGGCAAAAAAACACTTTGAAATTCAATTGCAGCTAGCAATCAACGTGATTTGCAGGTATGCAGCATGCACCATGAGATACTAACACTAGTAGAGCATCTTTGCAGCAAGGTAGGCCGCGAACGCGACGAGAAGGCCGACCAGAAGCAGCTTGCAACCAGCCCCACCGGCGCGGCGCTGCGCCTTCCGCGCGGTCCGCACGGTGGCGTAGTAGCGCTTGGGGTTGGCCTCGAACACGGCGCGGGGCACGCGCGCTCCGCCGAGCCCGGGCCCCTTCATGGAGCGGCAGGTGAACGCCCACACGGCGCCCACGAGGAAGGCGACGGCCAGGAGCGCGAGCGCCAGCGTCGCGTACACCGCGACGCCGCCGCCGCGGCCGTGCACGAGCCACGCCGCCCAGCAGCTTCTCGGCGGCGACGTCCGGGAGCTTCTGGACCACCGCGGCGGCCAGCCAGCCGTAGAGGCCGCTGAAGATCTTGGCCGCCGTTTGGACGCAGGGCACCGAAGCGTCGGCCGCGGAGCGCGCCGCCGCCGCGGCGCCCGCCGGGAGGTTGTCGACGGTGACGGCCCTCGCCACGGCCAGCCAGGCCCAGAGGTGGCTCGTGAGCCATGCCACCGAGGCTCTCGACGCCTCGACGACGGCGTCCCTCGTCACGGCCGCCGGGAGCATCTCGGTGGCAACGGCCCCTCGTCACGGCCGCTTCGAGCGCGCCCGTGACGACGGCCGAGAGGTTGGCAATGTGGATGGCCGCGGCGCCCGCCGGGAGGTTGTCGACGGTGACGGCCCTCGCCACGGCCAGCCAGGCCCAGAGGTGGCTCGTGAGCCATGCCACCGAGGCTCTCGACGCCTCGACGACGGCGTCCCTCGTCACGGCCGCCGGGAGCATCTCGGTGGCAACGGCCTTGGCCGCTTCGAGCGCGCCCGTGACGACGGCCGAGAGGTTGGCAATGTGGATGGCCGCGGCGCCCGCCGGGAGGTTGTCGACGGTGATGGCCCTCGCCACGGCCAGCCTGGCCCAGAGGTGGCTCGTGAGCCATGCCACCGAGGCTCTCGACGCCTCGACGATGGCGTCCCTCGTCACAGCCGCCGGGAGCATCTCGGTGGCAACGGCCTTGGCCGCTTCGAGCGCGCCCGTGACGACGGCCGAGAGGTTGGCAATGTGGATGGGCATGGCTAGTGACTGGCTCGCTTGCTTTGGCGTCTGCTCTGGTTTGCTCTCTCTGGCCTTTGCGTTCCAAATGGCTAGTGAGTGGAGCTTAAAGTCGAACGTGCGACGGAGGCGGCGGTAAAAGGGAAACCATGCCAGCAAAAGTTAGAAAAGGAACAAAGCGGCGCCCACTTGATGGCGATGCCAATGTAAGGCTATCTCCGACCGAGCCAGCCGACCCAAATTTCACTGTTTAGGTAACGTACAGGAAAAAAGGGCTACCCAAATTTTTCCGTCTCCAACAGCGAAGGCAAAATATCTTCGGTCCTCTCTTCCTCTCTCTCTCACGCGGCTGCCTTTCTCTCTTCCTCTCTCTCCCATGCCGCCGTGCAGGGCATGGCGACGGCGACGGCGACGACGACGACGTGGGGGCGACGGCGCGCGCTAGTGCTGGCGCGGCGCTCGGAGCAAGCGGCGCCCGCCGCGGACGCGGCCTGCCTTCTTCCCTCCCTCTCCCGATCGGATCCGGCCCCCCTCCCTCCCCTTCTTCTTCCCCGACCCTCCCTCTCCCGGATCCGGACGGTGGCGCCCGCGTCGGCGGAGCTCACGCCCGCGCCTCGGTGGAGCTCGCGCCCGCGCCCGGCGGAGCTTGCCCCCATCGCCCTGCTGAGCTCGCGCCCGCGCCCGGCGGAGCTCGCCCCCGTGGCCCGGCCGAGCTCGCGCCCGCGCTGGCGGAGCTCGCGCTCGAGCTCTTGTGTCGTCTTGCGGCAAAGATTTGCGTCGTCCAGCTGCTGAAGATGCTTATTTCCCTTCGGCTGGTACGCAAAATCGGTCGGCTGTTTGGGTTTTCCGTTGGACAGCATTTTTGACGACGCAAACCACTGTTGAAGACGCATTTTGCGTTTGTGTTTCGTTATTGGAGACAGTCTAACATGACCGAAAGCCGCTTGCTTAGCCATGGTGTGTTGCGCATGTGATTTTTTTTTTGAGAATTGTTGCGCATGTGATTGAAGTGCACACTTATGCTACCTGCTTTCACCGGACGCTTTCTGTAGGATAAATGGCCACTTTATCATCTACTAAATCCAGCATCCAGATGTACAAAGTTCCAAATATGCCTAGGTGTCTGAAATCCCGTGGTTCGGTCCCAACCCAAAGCCTTAGAACACGCGGGGTCGCCAAGGAACCGAACACCACAATGGATAACCAGCAAATTTTCACAGTGAAGAGTGAAAAAAAAATTACGAGCAAACAAGCAAAGATAGCTACCGGGCTTACGCGACGAAAACAACTAATTTTGAGGAAATGAGCCATCGAATGTCCTACATGCTTTGGTGGATCCTGTCGGGGCGAGGATGTTGGCCGGTTGCCCTAAGTTGACTAGCATGCTTAGAGTGTCATCCTTGGTCTTGAATCAAGAGATGAACAACATGGAGGTTGAAAAAGACAAGAGTAAAAGAGAGGTAAAAAGTAGATTGGTTAATGGTTTGTACTTTGCTCAATCGGCTGTGACCCTTTATAGATACAGGGTGTGTGGACTTATCCTGTGTGAGGCCAGAATCACCTGTAAATCATGTCAAATACAATCCAAATCCGAACTGGACAACGAAAATCAGCTCGGGCCAATTTTACGGTCCAAAAGTTGTCTTGGGCCAGTTTTGATAGCAAAAACTGTTTGCTAGTTTGGACAATACTTTTTTGCATGGTGGGTTTTTTGAGAGCGTGATTTCTTCATCCGAACTTAAAATTAATGTTCTATATATGTTTTTTCAATCGTCTTGACAAGGGAACGCAATGGTGTTGTCAATTTTGTATATGGACAAGTCTTAGATCACCTCCTTTTTGACAAATTTGGTTGATCACATTTTGCACACCTCATTTAGAGCTAATGGCGAAAACCTATGCATTTTAATTGCATCCACTTATTTGTTAGGTTACCCGATGTTAAGGTCAATCTCCTTATGTGCACACATATCACTACTACATTCAGACCTATCACAAGTGGTTCGTAAAGCCCA
The DNA here is from genome assembly GCA_904845875.1 of Miscanthus lutarioriparius. Taxonomy (NCBI): domain Eukaryota; kingdom Viridiplantae; phylum Streptophyta; class Magnoliopsida; order Poales; family Poaceae; genus Miscanthus; species Miscanthus lutarioriparius. The sequence goes on from CAJGYO010000001.1 coordinate 43,198,161, forward strand.
TCACAAACGCTTTTTGGTCTCGGCAGTAAGCTGTCGACAGTGATGACATTCTCATCACATGTAGTTTGCAACCAGCGGTGATACTAGCTTATAACAGTCGGTTCGTATTACCAGCCGACGGTGATTTGAATTTTCAAAAATACCAAAACGGGCCAAAAAATAGCAAAAAAAATTGTTTCAATCTTGGAAAGCCCCCCACCAGCTCTAGCTTCATGGTATGGTACCAGGAAGCTGCTCCAGCTCCAGCTCCACGCTGTTTTTCATGGTATGCGGTGGTGCTGGGATTTAAACCTGAGACCTTTGTCCTTAGCTCCTCTAACCCCTCTCCTCTAACCACTCCACCCCTAAGTCACTTTTGTCTATATAGCGTATTCATTCCCCTAGTATTCACTTTTCAGGATTTAAAATGAATATTTAGGATCCTAAACGGCTTTAGATAAAAAAGTCATAAACTAGAAATTTGTTGTTCTAATCGAGATTTACAACTTTGATTTTGGTTTTTTTGCCATGCGAGGTCGTTTAATAAATTTGAATTTCAAAACATCAAAACTTCTACTAAACTTTTGAGACCTCAAATGATTCAAATGAAAAACTCATCAACTACAAAGTTGTTCTCATTGAGATCTACAACTTTGGTTTTGGTCAACTTTCCATCCGAGGTTGTTTGAAAATTTTGTTTTTTTAAATTTTAAAACTTCAGATACAAATTTGAGACTATAAATGATTTAGAATGAAATAGTTGTCAACTACTAAGTTGTATATCTCATTGTCATCTACAACTTTGGTTTTGGTCATTTTTCCATTTAGGGTCGTTTGTACAATTCAAAAAAATATGAATTTCAAAATTTGAGCACTTCAAACAGAATTCTGGGACCGTAAATGGTTTCAAATAAAAAAGTCATCAACTACAAAGTTATCGATTGCGTCGAGATGTACAACTTTGATATAAAGTTTGTTTTCATCTGACTTTCTTTAAAAAAGTTATAAATTTATTTATACTGCAATATGGTTATCACCGCCGTATCATACAATGAGCTGGCTGTGAAAATATCTTCACTGCTGGTTCATATGGTGAGGCGGCAGTGATGAGGAGCATATCATCACCGCTGGCTGGTGGTGCAAACCGGCAGTGATGATGGACTATCACCGTTGGTTGGTAAGACGAAGCGTGGTGATAGTTATCGACCCATACGTTCTTGCAAACCAGTGGTGATACTCTCATCACCAACGGTTCATATTATGAACCATTGCTGATAGCTATCACCATCATTTTTAATAATACCAGCGTTGATAGTGGCGTTGGTGATAGGTCAATCTGTAGTAGTGTCTCCATGCACATTCAGTGGTTGAAAGCCCTAGTTTGGTTTTGGATAATTGATAAAACCAAGAACTAACCTTTGATCTAAGTGTGTGAATTAGATAAGGTAGTCCAATCCAAGTGATAGAGCTAGATGATGATCATGGGGAAGGTGATGGCCACAAAAGAGATGATCACGTGCTCTATCTTGGAAAAAAAGAAAGAGAAAAACAAAAACCAAGGAAATCAAGGCAAAGGTATAAAATAGGTTTTTGTTTTGGTGATCAAGACACTATAAGTGTGACCACGTTTAGGATCGATAGCCATACTATAAATAGGTGAAATCTTTGGCTAAGCGGTTATCGATTGCCACAAGGTGACATGATTCTTGCATATGCATTTAGGAACCTAGTGTGCTAACCTTGACCCTTGTAAAATGCTTTGAAAAATGCTAACATATGAGCACATGAGTTGTACACACAGTGGTTAGCAACTTGGAAGCAAGGGTGAAGCAGTTGAGGAGATAGGAAAAGAAAAGAGAATCACTACACGTGGCCGGACACTGGTCTCGGCTTGACCGGACGCGTCCAGTCAGTGTATCGTAGGTGGCGCGAGCGCTAGCCGAGAGGACCAAGTCCTGATCGGATGTTGGACCTGACTCGGCGTAGCGTCAGGTCGTGGCGCACAGTGAGAGCGTCGCTCGGTGGCGCGATCGGACACGAGAGACGTTAGGCGACCGAACGCGCAGGGGTTGCATCAGGTCTGCGCTGACGCAAGCTTCGTGAGCGAGCCATGTGAGGACCAGATGTTGGGCGCGTTAGGTCGATGCCGATCGGACGCATCCAGTCATTGAAAAACCTCTTGGTGTTGTTTCTATACTCGATCGGACTCTACGTTGCGTGGTGTCAGGTCGTTTCTAACGACACGTCTGGTCATCACTTAGCCGTTGGCGCTAAGTCTTTTGACCGTTGAGATCGGGTAGCTGCGGTTCAAAGAGGTGACGTGTGGTGTCCATCGGGCGACCGGACGCTGGGTTGCGTCTGATCAGCCCTGTGCAGAGCAACGACTCTTTGTTTGAGGGGGTCTATAAATAGACTTTGTCTAGTTTGGGGCTCTCTCTCTTGGCACTTTGACATATTTGACATCCTTATGAGCCCAAGCAAACACCTCCCACTCATTTCCATCATTGATTCTTCATTATAGTGAGATTGGGAGTGATTCAAAGTGCATTTGCTTGAGTGATTGCATCTAGTGGCACTTGGGGATCGTTGTGGCTACAAATTTCTTGTTTCTCTTAGTGGTTGCCGCCACCTAGATGGCTTGGAGCAGCGGCATGAGTTGGTGATTGTTCGTGGCCGTCTCCCGGTGATTGTGAGGGGTCTTGTGCCTTCCCTGGCGGAGCGCCAAAGGCAACTCTAGTAAATTGCTCGTATCATTAAGCTACTCACTGGTGGGTAGGTTCCTGCGGCACCATTTATTGCCTAGGTGTGTGATACCTATTAGCCACCGAACCACCAAGTTTCGGTCGACACAACAGGGACTAGCGTGCCGGCAGGCACGTGAACCTTGGAAGAAAAATCTTGTGTCCCTTGTGTAATTGGAATTCTCCCGGTGATTAGATTGTCTTCATATTGTGATTGGTTTATTCCTCTATACGACGGTATAATCACCCTACTCACTGCCTTACATTTCTTGCAAACTAATTGCCAAGCTCTTTAGTGTACATAGTCTTTGAGAGCTTGTTTGTTTGGTTAGTGTGGCTCTTTAGTTAGTCTTTGTGAGCACACTAGCTTAGTGAGTAGTGACTTAGCTCTTGTGTGTACCTAGTGTTCATAGCAACTAGAATTGTTGGGATAGGTGGCTTGCTACCCTTGTAGAGCTAGAGAAAAATTACATTACGCCATTTGTTGTAATAATCAATTGCTCTAGTGCTTTGTAGAGTTTCAAATAGGCTATTCACCCCCCTCTAGCCATATTAGTACCTTTTAAGTGGTATCGAAGGCGTGGTCACCATTTGATTGAAGGCTTAACAACCTTGGTGTCAAAAGATGGCTCAAATTATGTTCAACTATATGTGGGGCAAACCACCGTTCTTTGATTGCACATGCTATGATTATTGGAAGAGAAAGATGAAGATGTACCTTGGTTCAATCAATGACCAAGTGTGGGATGTGATCGAGAGTGACTATGTGATTCTTGATCTAGACAATCTCACCAACAATGACAAGGCCAACAAGCAATGCAACACAATGACACTCAACACCATCTACAATGCCATTGATTCAAAGGTGTTTGAGCAAATTAAGGATTGTGATAGAGCTAGTGAGGTGTGGAAGAGATTGGAGGAGACATATAAGGGCACAACGGCGGTCAAGAGTGCCAAGTTGTACATCCTCAAGGACAAGTTGACAAGTTTCAAGATGAAGGATAATGAGAGCATTCCAGAGATGTTCCATAGATTGCAAGTGATCATCAATGACTTGAAGGCTTTGGGTGAGAAGTCAATGATGATGATGTCTCTCATCGATTCTTGATGTGCTTACCTCCAAGATTTGAGATATTGAGATTGATTATCATTAGAGGAGGATTGAAGCAACTAACCCCCAACCAAGTACTAGGTAATATCATGATACAAGAGGCATACCATGTGGAAAGGGAAGGGGTGTGGCAGAACCTCCTAAATAATCGGGCCCATGTGCACCTATCGATGTCTCAATAGACCTCAGATAGCGTACACAAGTTCCCAACAACTTAACAGGTCTATCGGGTGTCCTCGGGAAACCCGAATCATCCACGTTTCAAACAGGATCCCAATCACAGTCATTGCAGATTACAACATTTTTCAATATACATACCAGAGGTAAATAAGCGGAAGACTTAAGTTTAATATTACAAACCAGTTGTTTCAAACTTATATAACCATAAGTGTCATACAACCATAGTAGCGAGATAATATTATATTAACATTATTTATTTCACACAAACTAGTGCCTTGTCCAAAGGCCATTCATCATTCCTCATCGTCATCGACTTCATACACTGACATGCAGCAGGGACCAAAACAAGCCTGCGCATGCGACTCACCTGCAACAAGGGTTAACAAACCCTGAGTACAAAAAGTACTCAACAAGACTGACCCGACGAAAAAGGGCGAAGGTCTTAGGGAGGCAGGTGTTGGGTCAAGGTAAGGATGTAGAAAGATTCAAAAATTCTTTGCCAAAAGCTTACTATTCTTGATCCTAGTTTCAAGTTTTACCACTAAGTATTTTAGTTCAATATCTCCAACTAAGTGTTCATATCCCATGCACCAATCCTTCTCATTCCATTCTTTTTCTCATGTTTTAGTAATTCACCAGTCCTACATTGCTTCTGTAATGAATCGAGTCTCCATATCCACGGAGCACCGGCAATTCGAATTGATTCAAGTCCTAGCTGGGGATTCCTTATCACACGACATATGTAGAACTTAATCTTGCATATATCAACCTCGCTACCGGATCCTCCCGTACTAAGCCGTCTCCACGCCACCCGAGAGCACAGCATACCTCAAATCCGGCCACATTCAAGCCACGAGGGTACACGCTACTCCCGCCATCTCACCACTCCCAGTGCGTGGGCATTCGTCTTAGTATCGGATTAGCCAAAGTAGGCTTACCGGAGTATGTGACCAGTACTACAAAGTGTCTCGTTAAGAAGATCCACAATGAGTGGCCATTAAGCGACATAGTCGGCAACATTACCCAACATTCAAGATAAGTCACCCGACTAGTCTCTAGTTCATTCTATCTTCTTTCTTTCTTTCTTTCTTTGGCAAGTATGCCATCTTTGATTGTATCGAAACTTTTACTTTGAAAGCCTACCATAAAGCATACTAAGCATTCTACGCCTTTGTAAATGAAAACATCTTCAAGGATGGTAAAAAATTAACAAGGTAGGCAATGCATCAAGTAGGTAACATTTGAATTAATCAACTTAATGCAATAAGTAACATAAGTGATGAACTTTTCAAAGTAAACAAGGTAATGGTTTAATGCATAAACCGGGGCTTGCCTTCGTTGACGATCTCAGGTTCCGGATCAGTACCACAATTACCAAATCCCGCGACAACCAGGTATTCTTCTATCACTTGTTCAACTAGAATCATTTCACTCTCGGGTTCTACACGAAATGATAACATATGCTTTAACATGATGATAATGTAAACATGATGCTTTCACGGTACATGAAATGTAAAAACACCCCGCAAAGGATTTTATTTCACGGTACAGTTGCAAGCCAACAAAACCAACTTGCAATTCTACCAGCAAGAACCACACATGTGACTTGACCAAACTGATCTTGAAACCCTACTGGTCACACAACATTACCCAAACAAAAATTAAATCCTAACCCTAACAATTAGGGTTGCTTTTATTCAATTTTTAATTAATTTGAAATAAGCCCAAAAATAAACTTGTTCCAAATGACCTCAAAATTTTATGTAAGATTTCTCATAACAAATTAGTGTACCAAAATAAATTTCATAATTTTTGAAGCTATACAGTGCCCTACAAAAATCATGGAAATTGCATTTATTAATTAATGGACTGAATATTTGAACATTAAAAATTTATTCAAATTTCAAGTTTCAAATTTTTAAACCATACTAGAGCATGTACAGAAGCTACACAAAATTTTTCAGAATTTTTGGAGCTATGATTATTTTCCTACAAATTTCCAAAAATTCAGCACTATTCAAAATCAGAAAATAACAAAAGTCACTATTCTCTCTCTTGCTCTCACTGACAGCCAGCCCCCACATGTCATCCCTAACCTCGGGCTTTGACCGTGGCCGCGACGGCGCTGACCGACGCTAGCGCACCGACGGTGAGCTCAACTGCGACGACCATGGTATCTAAACACTCACAAAGACTAGCCGCGTCGATCTATGGGGTTTCAGAGGTGGATTACAACATGGAACTCGGCTCACGCCGTCCATGGCGGACGTGGTGCCATGGTAGCGGTACGTCAGCGAAACAAGGCCGGTTGAGATCAAACAAAATACTCAGAAAGGATCAGCAGCTCACCCCGGACGTGATGAAGCAAAGAATGAGACCGAAGGCGCTACGGTGACGCGGGTCGACGGTGACCGTGCTCACGGCGGAGAAGACTTCATCGGCGACGTAGTTTCGGCGACTGCAGTGGGCAAAATGACCAAGCAAGAGCGGAGTAAGGACCACAGCATCAAGACGAAGCTATAGAACCTACAAACAAGGGCAACGGCTCACCAGATGATGCTGGCCGCGGTGAACCGAAGCTTCGGTCGAGATCGCCGGCCGCGAGGAAGAAGAGTCGCTAGCGGCGGTTCTCGGTGGACTCAGACAACCTCAGTTGGTGGGATGGGTTCGGAAGGAAGAGATGGAGTTGTAACACTGATTTGCCGAAACTGGTTTGGACTGAGGAAGCGAGGGGAACTCGCCGGAGTTGAGGCGGCGACGTCGGGAAACAGAGCAGAGAAAGAAAGGGCGACGACGGCGTTCCGGGCTTTATAACGCGTCCAGGAGCGCGCGGAATCGACACGCAACGAGCATGCAGTGCCAGCGCGAAGCCAAGGGCAGCCGAGGGCGAGCCTGGAAGGCCGGAGAAGGTACGCCGGCGGTGGGGCGGTGATCGTGACACTGTTCATAAGAATTACAGAATTGACACTGAGTTTAATTTGCAAATTACTCACAAATATTCTAAAGAAGTTGAAAATCTCCAAAAATGAAAGTTGCTCAACTTTTCAAGCTCTACAACTTTGCTTCAAGGAACATTTTCAAATTCTGCCTCCATTTTGAAATTTGAATTTGGGGTGCATTTGAGTATTTGAATCATTTCAAAATTACTCCAAATTTTATATGGAAACTTGAAAAACTTTGAATACCAAAGTTGATACTTATAAAATAAGCTCCAACTTTGCTTTTTGTCACAACCCCAAATTCCAAATGGATTTTGAAATATCCAAAAGGGGCAAAAAGGACTTTTATAATTTAAAGTTGAATTCAAATTTGATTTGTTTTCCTTTTGTCTTAAATTTGAATTTTGACCAGTAACTTGGCCCATTAGGGTTATTTGAGTCAAAAGACACATGGCCTCACTTGATCACATGAAATTTGACCCTTGTGGTCATGATCTTTATTTAGGGTTTTGAATCGCATCACATGAAATAACAACATTATGAAATAAAGCTTATTAGTGAATGCATTCAAAATTTTCTACTTTATGAATGCTTTGCAATGCATATGATGACATGCCAAGTTTTAGTTCTAGGTCCAAACACCAGAGGTGTTACAAACCTTCCCCCTTAAAGAAATCTCGTCCCGAGATTTAAAACTTAAGGCTAAATAATGGAAAAGGAAATGTGTCAAGCTAACATATCATAACTTTATTCAAAAGACTAGTGGGGGGGGGTTTCCATTCTTTTGACAAAAGAAACAAGCTACAATATAGACAAGGTATTGCAACTAGATAGAAGCGAAGAAGTCAGGAAAATTTTCTTCTAAGTAATCCTCAGACTCCCAAGTAGCCTCATCTTCCGTATGTTGATTCCATTGTACTTTGTAGAACTTGATTGTACGTCTGCGAGTGACTCGATCTTTCTGATCTAAGACTCTAATGGGGTACTCGGCATAAGTCAAATCAGGCTCTAGTTCTACATCACCAAAGTCAATCACTTGGTCAGGTACTTGAAGACACTTCTTCAACTAGGATACATGGAAGATATCATGCACAGCTGACATGTGATCTGGTAGCTTAACATGATAGGCGACTGGTCCACATCTTTGTTGGATTTGAAAAGGACCTACATAACGGGGTGCCAACTTTCCCCGAATCCCAAAACGATGAACTCCTTTCATTGGTGATACCTTGAGGTAGACATAATCTCCCACTTTGAATTCTAGCGGTCGTCTCTTATCAGCATAGCTTTTCTGTCGGGATTGAGCTACCTTTATATTAGCTTGTATGAGTTTAACTTTCTCTTCTGCTTCCTTGACCACATCCGGTCCAAAGAACCAACGTTCTCCAACATCTGACCAATGTAAAGGTGTCTGGCATTTACAACCATACAATGCTTCAAATGGTGCCATTTTAATGCTCTCTTGATAGCTATTGTTATATGAGAATTCAGATAAGGGAAGGCATTCATCCCATATAGCACCATAGGAGAGAACACATGCTCTTAACATATCTTCAAGAATTTGATTTACCCTTTTCGTCTGTCCATCGGTTTGTAGATGATAAACAGAACTACGGATAAGTTTAGTTCCTAAAGACTCATGTAGACTTTTCCAGAACTTGGATATAAACAATGACCCTCTGTCAGAGACAATGGTCTTGGGTGCCCCATGCAGACTGAAGATTCTATTCAGATAAAGCTTTGCATACTGCTCCGCTCGATATTTATCTCTAACTGGTAAGAAATGAGCTATCTTGGTTAGGCGATCAACAATAACCCATATTGAATTGTAGCCTGCAGATGTCCTAGGCAACCCTACTATGAAGTCCATACAGATATCTTCCCATTTCCAAGATGGAACTGGCAAGGAATGTAATGGACCCGCAGTCTTCATGTGAATCGCTTTGACTCTCTGACAAGTATCACATTTGGCCACATATTGAGCTATTTCTATTTTCATTTTGGTCCACCAATATCTCGTTCTTAGATCATGATACATTTTGTTGCTACCTGGATGAATGGAGTATCTTGTAGAATGAGCTTCATCAAGAATCTGCTTTCACAGCTCCGGTTGTTTGGGTACTACCAATCTATCTTTGAACCATAGGACATCTGATTCATCAATCTTGAAACATGTTGATCTTCTAGATCTGACTTTATCCTTGATATGGGCTATGCCCTTACTTTTCTGTTGAGCAGCAATGTTCTGATCTTTGATAGTGGACTCAACTGCAATATTGGATAGGGAACCTTGTTCTATGATTTGTAAATTCAGATGCTCCATCTCTTGACACAATGTTCGTTGCATATGTTTCACATTCAGACAATAGCAATGATTCTTGCGACTCAGGGCATCGGCAACCACATTAGCCTTGCCCGGATGATAATGCACTTCTAAGTCATAATCTTTGATAAGTTCTAACCATCTTCTTTGCCTCATATTCAACTCTGACTGAGTAAAGATATATTTCAAACTTTTATGATCCGTATAGATATGACATATATTGCCCAATAAATAATGTCGCCAAATCTTGAGTGCATGAACAACATCGGCTAATTCAAGATCATGGGTGGGATAATGTTCTTCATGCTTCTTGAGTTATCTGGAAGCATATGCTATGACTCTACCTTCTTGCATAAGAACACAGCCAATACCAATTCCAGATGCATCACAATAGATGTCAAATGGCCTCTCGATATCAGGTTGTGCTAATACTGGTGCAGTTGTCAGCAACTTCTTCAATGTTTGAAAGGCCTCTTCACATTCTGTTGACCATACAAACTTGGTTTGATTTTTCAGTAGTCCAGTAATTAGATTTGCAATTCTAGAGAAGTCAGGGATGAACCGACGGTAATACCCTGCCAACCCCAGGAAACTACGAACTTGATGCACAGTTGTGGGTGCTTTCCAATTAAGGACTTCTTCTACCTTGCTTGGATCAACAGCTATACCTTCAGCTGATAGTACATGACCTAGAAATTGTACTTCCTCTAGCCAGAATTCACATTTGCTGAATTTGGCATATAATTGGTGATCTCTTAATCGTTGTAGAACAATACGGAGATGTTCCGCATGTTCCTTTTTGCTCTTAGAGTAGATAAGAATGTCGTCAATGAACACTACTACAAACGTATCCAACTCAGGCATGAAAACTGAGTTCATCAGGTACATGAAGTGAGCCGCGGCATTGGTCAACCCAAAAGACATGACTAAATACTCATATAGACCATATTGAGTAGTGAACGTTGTCTTCGGCACATCTTCTCGTCTGATCTTAATCTGGTGGTAGCCTGATCTCAAGTCTATCTTCGAGAACACCTTAGCTCCTACAAGTTGATCAAAAAGCAAATCAATTCAGGGTAAGGGGTATTTGTTCTTGATGGTGACTTCATTTAACGGCCGATAGTCAACACATAACCTTAAGGTTTGGTCCTTCTTCTTCACGAAAATAGCAGGGCATCCCCAAGGTGATGAACTGGGTTGAATGAAACCCTTGTCTAACAACTCTTGTAGTTGCATTTTTAATTCTGCTAGTTCTTTGGGTGGCATCCTATATGCTCTTCTGGATACTGGTGCTGTTCCTGGTTTTAGATCAATTCTGAATTCTACGTCTTGGTCTGGTGGCAAACCAGGCAGATCATCGGGAAAGACATCCGTAAACTCACATACCACTGAAATTTTCTCGGCTCATTCAAGAATAGTTGCACAGACTGTTTCCACTGTACTTTTAGGAAAGGAAAGTTAGATGAGAAGTTGAATTTTGCTGCCAGGTGCATTTACCCTTATGGTTCTACGCAAGACATCTATGATAGCCCCGTGTTGGGTTAACCAGTTCATACCAAGGATCACATCTATATCTTGATCCTTTAATATCAGCATATTGGTAGGGAACTCATAACCTCCCAAATCAATAGGTACATGCTGAACTACCTCCCTTGTACAGATTCGTCCCCCGGGCGACTGTATATGATAGGGCTCTTTTGTTTCCCTAATAGCTATCTCATGCTTCACAACAAATGTACGATTGATGAATGTATGGGATGCACCAGAATCAAATAAGGTAATTGCAGGATGCTTAGCAATGGGAAACATACCCATCATTACTGGTTCTCCTTCTAGAATAGCTTCCACTTGAGTATAGAAGACCCTTCCAATTTTCTTCTCAGCCTGTCCCTTCTGATTGTTCTGAGCATTGCCCTTGTACTGATTCTGAGCTAGAGTAACAGGGGCTTTGGGTGCATCAGGATTGTTCTTCCTAGGATATGGACATTCTCAGGAAAAGTGTCTGGGTTTACCACAATTATAGCATGGATAATTGTGATTCTGGGGAGTAGCATTGCGGTTTGCATTATTTGTATTGTTTTGCTGCTGCGGCGCTTGATGAGTATAAGGCATATTAGTTGTAGGGCGAATAAAGATTTGCTGCCTGCTTTGGCTTTGTTGTGGGTGGAATGGTGCACGGCCATGATTCTGAGGATGGTAGATCACCTTTTGACGCTTTCCACTCGACGATCCGGAAGCAAATGACCTCTTTTTCTTCGCCTCCTTGTGTCGGTGGTAATTCTCCTCTGAAGCGATAGCAATGTTGACAGTCTCATGATAAGTTGCGTTGCCACAAGTTGCCATCATGGTCTGAAGCTTGGTGTTTAGACCTCTCATGAAATGATTCTTCTTTTTCCTATCAGTATTCACATACTCTATAGCATACTGCGATAGGTGATTGAAACGCCCAACATAATGCATCACCGGGTGCTCCCCTTGCTTAAGAGACAAGAACTCTTCTAACTTCATGGTCATCACCCCGTCTGGAATATAGTGTGCCCTGAAGGCATCCTTGAACTCCCTCTAGTTGATTTGGTGGCCAGCGGGCTGTACTGCTACCAAATTTGCCCACTAGGCACCAGCAGCTCCTCGGAGTTGCTGTGCTGCAAACCTTGGTTTCTGAATCTCGGTACAGCGAATCAGCTCAAACTTTTGCTCCATTGTCCGGAGCCAATCGTCAGCTTCTAAAGGTTCGTCTTCCTTAGAGAACACAGGTGGACGTGTGTCAGTAAAATCCACATAGGTTGACTCGTCATTTCCATTACGACGACCATGATTAGGGTATGGTGCCTGCTGGTTCTGCGCCAATTCCCTTAACAACCTAGCATTCTCTGCCGTTGTGTTGACGAGTGCGGCTATGGCATCTGCCATAATCGAAGGCATTGGTGGAGGATTTGGGCACTCATCATCGTCATGTGAGCCACTAGCACTAGTTCGGGTGATAGGACGAGGCATCTGTTAGAGAACACGTTTACTTACATTATTCTTTATTAAAAGCATTTAAAAGGTTTCATGCTACAAAGGGTTACTTATTTAAATTACATGTCTTGTATCCCACAAGACAACCCTGGTTTACTAAGAAAGCAGTAAAGGAACTATTACTACTCCGAGCTCTCAGTCATCGGCATCCGTGCCCATATTGGACGAAACCTCACTTTCATCCGAGAAGTACACTAACTCCTCAGGATCCTCCTCCTCTTCTTCATTCTCGACTTCTCCTGGAGCTACAATCATTTCTTCATCTGTAACTTCACGATCCCCATGAGGTGGATGAAGTTGAGCATACAACAGGTGGACATTCTCATGAAGAATGGCATTGTCCATCTCCAGGTCTTCTATGTAGAACTCCAACTCATGGACGCGTTCATTGGCCGCATCCTCTCGTGTCTAGGCTTCATTCCTCAACTCGGTATTCTTGGTGATGTCCCTTTCCATTTCTACCAGCTTCTCTTGATCTTTGGCATGAGCTCGACGAAGAGTGTTGAGCTCCTTGGTAAGGTTCTCAATGTTGGCGGGATTGCTTGAAGATCCTTTATCTCCTAGGGTCTTGGAACTTCCTTCACCAAGCTCACGGTTACGCGGTGCCAACTGGTGACAAGGGACTCCGTGAGGTCCAGTGGATTTGCGTGCAGTTATCTTGGTCTTTGCCATAGCCTGTAGAATTTAGGATAGGACTATAAGGATAGCTTGAGGATAATGGAGGTTAGCAAGAATGGGATTGACATTACTTACCCAACCACTTTTAAGGGGAATTATTATGCAAGGTGTTCAAGCATGATGCATGAATCGATCTTACGAATCTGAGTACAAAAGATTTATACAATCAACAGTACTAGATTTTTAACACATAGGACAAACTTAATCATATTATCCGCCACAACTTTCAAATATCAAGTTTACTTTCTTTGATCCAAATCAATTTGAAGGTTTTCCAAAGTAACCTATAATGATCTTAGATAGGACCTGCTCTGATACCAGCTGTGGCAGAACCTCCTAAATAATCGGGCCCACGTGCACCTATCGATGTCTCAATAGACCTCAGATAGCGTACACAAGTTCCCAACAACTTAACAGGTCTGTCGGGTGTCCTCGGGAAACCCGAATCATCCATGTTTCAAACAGGATCCCAATCACAGTCATTGTAGATTACAACATTTTTCAATATACATACCAGAGGTAAATAAGTGGAAGACTTAAGTTTAATATTACAAACCAGTTGTTTCAAACTTATATAACCATAAGTGTCATACAACCATAGTAGCGAGATAATATTACATTAACATTATTTATTTCACACAAACTAGTGCCTTGTCCAAAGGCCATTCATCATTCCTCATCGTCATCGACTTCATACACTGACATGCAGCAGGGACCAAAACAAGCCTGCGCATGCGACTCAACTGCAACAAGGGTTAACAAACCCTGAGTACAAAAAGTACTCAACAAGACTGACCCGACGAAAAAGGGCGAAGGTCTTAGGGAGGCAGGTGTTGGGTCAAGGTAAGGATGTAGAAAGATTCAAAAATTCTTTGCCAAAAGCTTACTATTCTTGATCCTAGTTTCAAGTTTTACCACTAAGTATTTTAGTTCAATATCTCCAACTAAGTGTTCATATCCCATGCACCAATCCTTCTCATTCCATTCTTTTTCTCATGTTTTAGTAATTCACCCGTCCTACATTGCTTCTGTAATGAATCGAGTCTCCATATCCACGGAGCACCGGCAATTCGAATTGATTCAAGTCCTAGCTGGGGATTCCTTATCACACGACATATGTAGAACTTAATCTTGCATATATCAACCTCGCTACCGGATCCTCCCGTACTAAGCCGTCTCCACGCCACCCGAGAGCACAGCATACCTCAAATCTGGCCACATTCAAGCCACGAGGGTACACGCTACTCCCGCCATCTCACCACTCCCAGTGCGTGGGCATTCGTCTTAGTATCGGATTAGCCAAAGTAGGCTTACCAGAGTATGTGACCAGTACTACAAAGTGTCTCGTTAAGAAGATCCATAATGAGTGGCCTTTAAGCGACATAGTCGGCAACATTACCCAACATTCAAGATAAGTCACCCGACTAGTCTCTAGTTCATTCTATCTTCTTTCTTTCTTTCTTTCTTTGGCAAGTATGCCATCTTTGATTGTATCGAAACTTTTACTTTGAAAGCCTACCATAAAGCATACTAAGCATTCTATGCCTTTGTAAATGAAAACATCTTCAAGGATGATAAACAATTAACAAGGTAGGCAATGCATCAAGTAGGTAACATTTGAATTAATCAACTTAATGCAATAAGTAACATAAGTGATGAACTTTTCAAAGTAAACAAGGTAGTGGTTTAATGCATAAACTGGGGCTTGCCTTCGTTGACGATCTCAGGTTCTGGATTAGTACCACAATTACCAAATCCCGCGACAACCGGGTATTCTTCCAGCACTTGTTCAACTAGAATCGTTTCACTCTCGGGTTCTACACGAAATGATAACATATGCTTTAACATGATGATAATGTAAACATGACGCTTTCACGGTACATGAAATGTAAAAACACCCCGCAAAGGATTTTATTTCACGGTACAGTTGCAAGCCAACAAAACTAACTTGCAATTCTACCGGCAAGAACCACACATGTGACTTGACCAAACTGATCTTGAAACCCTACTGGTCACACAACATTACCCAAACAATTACCCAAACAAAAATTAAATCCTAACCCTAACAATTAGGGTTGCTTTTATTCAATTTTTAATTAATTTGAAATAAGCCCAAAAATAAACTTGTTCCAAATGACCTCAAAATTTTATGTAAGCTTCCTCATAACAAATTAGTGTACCAAAATAAATTGCATAATTTTTGAAGCTATACAGTGCCCTACAAAAATCATGGAAATTGCATTTATTAATTAATGGACTGAATATTTGAACATTAAAAATTTATTCAAATTTCATGTTTCAAATTTTTAAACCATACTAGAGCATGTACAGAAACTACACAAAATTTTTTAGAATTTTTGGAGCTATGATTAGTTTCCTACAAATTTCCAAAAATTCAGCACTATTCAAAATCAAAAAATAACAAAAGTCACTATTCTCTCTCTTGCTCTCACTGACAGCCGGCCCCCACATGTCATCCCTATCCTAGGGCTTTGACCGTGAACGCGACGGCGCTGACCGACGCTAGCGCACCGATGGTGAGCTCAACTGCGACGACCATGGTATCTAAACACTCACAAAGACTAGCCGTGTCGATCTATGGGGTTTCAGAGGTGGATTACGACATGGAACCAGGCTCACGCCGTCCATGGCGGACGTGGTGCCACGGCAGCGCTACGCCGGCGAAACAAGGCCGGTTGAGATCAAACAAAATGCTCAGAAAGGATCAGCAGCTCACCCCGGACGTGATGAAGCAAAGAATGAGACCGGAGGCGCTACGGTGACGCGGGTCGACGGTGACCGTGCTCACGGGGGAGAAGACTTCGTCGGCGACGTAGTTCCGGCAACTGCAGTGGGGAAAATGACCAAGCAAGAGCGGAATAAGGACCACAACATCAAGGCAAAGCTATAGAACCTACAAACAAGGACAATGGCTCACCAGATGATGCTGGCCGCGGTGAACCGGAGCTTCGGTCGAGATCGCCGGCCGCGAGGAAGAAGAGTCGCTAGCGGTGGTTCTCGGTGGACTCAGACAACCTCAGTTGGTGGGATGGGTTCGGAAGGAAGAGACGGAGTTGTAACACTGATTTGCCGAAACTGGTTTGGACTGAGGAAGCGAGGGGAACTCGCCGGAGTTGAGGCGGCGACGTCGGGAAACAAAGCAGAGAAAGAAAGGGCGACGACGGCGTTCCGGGCTTTATAACGCGTCCAGGAGCGCGCGGAATCGACACGCAACGAGCATGCAGTGCCAGTGCGAAGCCAAGGGCGCCCGAGGGTGAGCCTGGAAGGCCGGAGAAGGTACGCCGGCGGTGGGGCGGTGATCGTGACACTGTTCATAAGAATTACAGAATTGACACTGAGTTTAATTTGCAAATTACTCACAAATATTCTAAAGAAGTTGAAAATCTCCAAAAATGAAAGTTGCTCAACTTTTCAAGCTCTACAACTTTGCTTCAAGGAACATTTTCAAATTCTGCCTCCATTTTGAAATTTGAATTTGGGGTGCATTTGAGTATTTGAATCATTTCAAAATTACTCCAAATTTTATATGTAAACTTGAAAAACTTTGAATACCAAAGTTGATACTTATAAAATAAACTCCAACTTTGCTTTTTGTCACAACCCCAAATTCCAAATGGATTTTGAAATATCCAAAAGGGGCAAAAAGGACTTTTATAATTTAAAGTTGAATTCAAATTTGATTTGTTTTCCTTTTGTCTTAAATT
The DNA here is from genome assembly GCA_904845875.1 of Miscanthus lutarioriparius. Lineage (NCBI taxonomy): Eukaryota > Viridiplantae > Streptophyta > Magnoliopsida > Poales > Poaceae > Miscanthus > Miscanthus lutarioriparius. Next base: position 43,214,858 of record CAJGYO010000001.1, read on the forward strand.
TGAATTTTGACCAGTAACTTGGCCCATTAGGGTTATTTGAGTCAAAAGACACATGGCCTCACTTGATCACACGAAATTTGACCCTTGTGGTCATGATCTTTATTTAGGGTTTTGAATCGCATCACATGAAATAACAACATTATGAAATAAAGCTTATTAGTGAATGCATTCAAAATTTTATACTTTATGAATGCTTTGCAATGCATATGATGACATGCCAAGTTTTAGTTCTAGGTCCAAACACCAGAGGTGTTACAAGGGGTTGATCAAGAAGAGAAGAAGGATGAAGACAAGAAGAAGAAGAGTGTAGCATTCAAGGCTAGCTCATCATCCAAGAACAAGGGTATGTCCAAGAAGGAAGAATCAATTGAGGATGAAGATGCTAGTGATATTGATGATGAGGCCATGTCTCTCTTTGTGCGCAAGATGGGAAAATTCATGAAGAAGGGCCATGGTGCAAGAAAGAGAAGAGATCACAACAAGGAGTATGTGAGAAGATGCTACAAGTGCAAGAGCAAGGATCACGTTGTAGCGGATTGACCCTACAATAGTGACAATGATGAGGATGACAAGAAGAAAGAAAAGGAGAGGAAGAAGAAGAAGGAAAGAAGGATAAGAAGATGATCTTCCAAAAGAAGAAAAAAGGCAGAGGCTATGTGGTCACTTGGGATAATGATGGCTCATCCGATGATGGTGATTCTAGTGATAGTGACAAGAAGTCTCTCAAGAAGGCACTAGCAAGCATTGCCATCAACAACAAGTCTTCCATCTTTGACTCTCCATCGACTTGCCTCATGGCAAAGCCTACCAAGGTTAAATATGATATGAGTGATGATAATGATTATGAAAGTGATGATTGTAGGGGTGATGATGATGATGGGGAGTACACAAAGGAGGAGCTCGTGGACATGTGTGAGCAAGTACATACTTGCTTTGAGATGAAGAGAAAGGAGTGCAAAGAATTATGCAAGAAGGTCAAATCTCTTAAGCAATCATTTGATGAGCTCAATACCACTCACGAGAGGCTAATGGTAGCCCAGGAGAAACTTGGCAAAGCTCACTCAAAGCTTGAAAAAAACTCACTCCTCTCTCCTCAAGCAAGTCAAGAAGGAGGAAGCCAAGAAGGAGCAAGTGATTGTGTTATGTGATGTGGGACTAATATGTGATATTCTTAATGAATCTTTTTATAAGCCCATTGTAGCACTACTACTTTCACTTCACCTTTGAGTGACGGTTTCACTTGTGACGCCTCACTAATTGTGGAAAATGAGACCCTCAAGAAGGAGGTCAATGAGCTCACTCTTGCCTTAGGCAAAGCCTATGGTGGTGAGGACCGCTTGCTTATGTGCTTGGTTAGCCAAAGAGCATCTCTCTACAAAGAGGGATTGGGCTATACACCCAAGAAAGGCAAGGTGGACTTTGCTCCTCATAAGATTAGTTTTATGAAGAACAATGGTCGGTTTTACACTAGTTGCAAGCAAGTTGGTCACAAAGAGCATGATTGCAAGAACATGAAATCACATGCTAATGTATCCTCAATTAAGTTTGATTCTTGTTATTTGCTTACCAAGGGTGCCAATGGTGTGAAGGCTACGTTCATTGGTGTACCTATTGTGGGCTCAAAGAAAAAAGCCATTTGGGTACCAAAGAGCTTAGTGACTAACCTTCAAGGCCCCAAGCAAGTTTGGGTACCTAAAAGAAATTGATCTTCTTTTGTAGGTCAATTACAAAGCCGGAGGAAGGCATTAGATGCTTGATAGTGGGTGCACACAACACATGACTGGTGATTCAAGAATGTTCAATTCAATCAACACAAATTATAGCAATGGGGTTGATAGTATAACATTTGGTGATAATGACAAAGGCAAGGTCAAAGGGCTTGGTAAGATTACAATATCCAATGACTTGAGCATTTTCAATGTGCTACTAGTAGAGAGCTTGAACTTCAACCTATTGTCGGTAGCTCAATTGTGTGATCTTGGTTTCAAGTGCATATTTGGTGTGGATGATGTAGAGATCATAAGTGTAGATGGCTCTAACTTGATATATGAAAGGATTTAGATATGAGAATCTATACTTAGTTGATTTCAATGCTAGAGAAGCTCAATTGTCAACATATTTGCTCACTAAGTCTAGCATGGGTGGGCTATTGCATAGAAGGCTTGGTCATGTTGGAATGAAACAATTGAATAAATTGATTAAGCATGACTTAGTAAGGGGCTTGAAAGTTGTCACATTTGAGAAGGATAAGCTATGTAGTGCATGTCAAGCCGGAAAGCAAGTTGGTAATACACATCCTAAGAAAAGCATAATGAGCACATCTAAGGCATTTGAGTTGTTGCACATGGATTTATTTGGACCAACCACATACACTAGCATTGGTGGAAACAAATATGGATTTGTGATAGTGGATAATTTTACAAGATATACACGGGTGTTCTTTCTTGTTGATAAGAGTGATGTGTTTGCAATCTTCAAGACACTCATCAAGAGAATTCACAATGAGTTTGAGACAACCATCAATAAAGTAGGAAGTAATAATGGAAGTGAATTCAAGAACACAAGAGTTGATGAGTTATGTGATGAGTTTGGAATTAGGCATCAGTTCTCGGCCAAGTACACTCCTCACTCAAATGGCCTTGTTGAGAGGAAGAATGGAACCTTGATTGACATGGCAAGATCAATGTTGAGTGAGTACAATGTTAGTTATTCATTTTGGGCTAAAGCAATCAATATGGCTTGCTACTATAGCAACCGCATCTATTATCACCCAATTATGGAGAAGACACCATATGAGCTCTTGAATGGAAGAAAGCCAAATATTGCATATTTTTGGGTTTTTGGTTGTAAATGCTATATATTGAAGAAAGGCACTAGATTGAGCAAATTTGAGAAGAAATGCGATGAAGGATTTTTGCTTGTTTACTCCGCTACTAGCAAAGCTTATAGAGTTTGAAATTTGGCTAGTGGTACTCTTGAGGAGGTTCATGATGTGAAATTTGATGAAAACAATGGTTTCCACGAGGAAGATGAGAATCTAGATGATGTGTGTCGGTGCAGAAAGTGACCAACAAGTAAATATTTGTAGTTTTGCCGTACGTTGTGATCGGAGGTGGCCTAGCACTAAATGACACATGGTTTATACTGGTTCAGGCAACGTGCCCTACGTCCAGTTTGAGTCGGTCGGTGACTTTATTCCTGAGCCTAGGTGCTCGAAGTTTGCAGTGTTGTTACAAATGAGAAGGAGAAGGATGGGGGTACAAGAGGTCCGGTCAGATCCCTACTGGAAGGGCCAAGGGTGACGGGAGCCCCGCTGTGAACTAAGTGTTCGAGCGTGTGCTCGTGGTTCGAACCTAGCGGTTCTGTTCTAGTGAACTTGAACGATCTAATGAATCTAGAATGGCTTTAATCTACCTGGATTAACTTTTTTTGAACTTGGGAGAGAGGGCATCCCCTTTTATAGATGAAGGGGATGGCCTTACAAGTGAGAGGGAAGGAGTATATTTGCTTCTAAGCCTTGTTGCCCATGCCGGTGGGTACAGGATGATGGTAGGCGCCCACAACATTGTTGGATGTCAAATGCACGTGGGAGGTTACGTCATCTTGTTTGGGTATGGTAGATGTCGGTACCTGCATATACTGTTGGTGCCTAGAGGCATGTGAGGAGGTTCACCATGTTCACTCGGTACGGTAAATTCTGGCACCCACAACACTGTCGATGCCCAGAGGCATGTGGGGGGAGCCTTATCATATGGGAGTTAATGGTGCCCACAATACTGTAGGGGAAAATGTCGGCGCCTACAACACTACTTGTGACAGGGAGGTTGTAGAGTACTATTTCTACAGGTGTACAGGGTATGGTCCCTAGTATCATGGTTTGACTTGTGCGCCTGACCTTGCTTTCTCCGTCTATCCCCTGGTCCTTTCCGAGCGGGCGTCTCAGGTCGGTTGGTCCCAGTCGGCTCTGGTTGCGCTAGTTCGGAGAAGAGTAGTGAGCAGGGTTTTGGCGTACCCCGGTCGGAGACGAGGGGTCGGAGTCGGTAGTAGTGTTTTGGCCAGGGCTTCCGATCAGAGAGGTTGTCTGGAGGCGGCTGGAGTCGGAGCGAGCGCTCCGGAGAGGTGGGCCGGAGTCAGAAAATGGGTGCCGCTCTTCCTCGGCCAGACCTTTCGGTCGGTGACTGGACTGCCCTTCTGGCCTGTCGTTCAGATACTTGGGCCGACCCATGAGTCACGCGTTGTTTGCTTAGGACATGCCTTTGTTGGGAGACTGGCCCGCGAGGGACCTCGGGTTTATGAACCCGATGGGAGCGCCCGAGCCCCCGGGCGATTCGGGCAGAATCGTCTGGGGGATTCTTGTCTTGACGGCGGGTGCGCGCGAGCGCACCCACAGGTGTAGCCCCCCGAGCCTCCAGGCAATTCAGGCAGAATCATCTGGGGGGGGTTTGTGTTGCCAGGGGGAGGTTTTTGTTTTGTCAGCAGGTGCGCGCGAGCGCACCCGCCTATGCAGCCCCTGAGGCCCTGGGTGATTCGGGCAGAATCGTCTAGGGGGTTTTCCCAGTGGGCGCGTGTGTGTGTTTTTTAGTCGAGATGGAGTCATTTAACCAAGGTGTCATTTGTGCAGCCGAGGCGTTCTAGTATTGGGATCGGGCAAAACGGAGATCCTGGCGTTGGTGCGCGCCGTGGGTTTGGGTGAGTCGGAGTCATGGATCCTGGCGTCGGTGCGCGCCGTGGGATTGGGTGAGTCGAGTCCTGGATCCTAGCGTCGGTGCGCGCCGTGGGATCGAGACAGATAGTTTTGAGGGATTAGACGAGATGGAGCTCACGGGTCCTGGCGTCGGTGCACGCCGTGGGACCGGGAGAGTCGGAGTCGTGGATCTTGGCCTTGGTGCAGCCTGTGCAGCCGAGGTAGTTAGTTAGTTAGTTTAGGGATCAGGTGAGTCATAGGTCGTGGATCCTGATGGGGCAAGTTTGGGGTCGCAGACCCAGTCGTTTGGTGTGTAGTTGAAGCATAGCTGGATGGGGCGAGTTTGGGGTCACAGACCCGGTCGTTTGGTGTGCAGTTGAAGCGTAGCCGGATGGGGTAGTTCAGGGTCACAGACCTGGTCGTTTGGTGTGCAGTTGAAGCGTAGCCGGATGGGGTGAGTTTGGGGTCACAGACCTGGGCATTTGTGTCTTGAGCCCCCAAGCCCCGTTGGGCCTTAGTAGGGGTCGGTTCTGAGTTGTGTGCGTTACCCCGTCCTCGATTTCTCACAACCGGAGGGGCTGAGTTTTGTCGCTTGTCCTGATCGCTCGGACTCGAGTGACGCGCTCGGTGAGTTCGCTAACGGGTATGATCGAGTGGAATCTGGGTCTGTCGTTCATGACGGGGTTAGCATAGCCCTCTTGTGACATTCCACTGCTCCTTTACCTACAACCCGGCAGGTGCCTGGGTCGTTCCGGAGACCGACCCGGGTGGCCTAATGGCCTCCCCTCGATGGAGATTCTGTGGGCTTGGCAGAGGCTTAGGATCGAATGAGAAGATTGAGATGACCCTGTCTGCCAGACTAGGCGAGGGCCGCATGAGGCTCATCTGCATTTTCTCCCCTGGCTCTGTCATTGCTCATGTCGAATGAGGCAACTACCGCTTCGTGACGCAACATGGAGCGTTGTGATGCATTTCGCTGTATGTGTGATGCTTAGATCCCGAGCCCCCGAGCGGTTCAGGGCCTGAATTGTCCGGGGGGCATGGGCGTATGGAATGAATGCATGTATGGATGTATGAAATGATTTAAATAAAGAAATAGCGGGGGTTGGTAGTGTTACCTGGATGACTCGAGTGACGGGGTTTGAAGAGCTCCAGTCAGAAATGTCCGACCGGGACCTGTGCTCATCGTTCGTGATGGAGTCGGCATGGCCTACATGGGGCATCCCTTTGCTCCTTACCTATCCCTCGGTGTGTCTTTCTGAGCCATTCGATCAACTTTTAGGAAGCCCGATGGTCTCTCCCGGCGGAGATCCCGATTTAGGTTTTTCCAAGTCCCGCCTAGGGATGCGGAGAGCTACCCGCGTGTGGTGACACTTTGGTTTTCATGCTCGGTAGTGCGATGGTGGTGGGCCATACCCAGGCCACATCTCGTCTCACCAGGCGGTGTTCCGTCTGACCGAGGGTCGTTCCGTCGGTTAGCGTGTGTCCCATCGGTTAGGGTGTATCCCATCATTTCCTGTCCGCATTAAATGGGGGAAGGGAGAGAGTTTTTTGCTCTGATCTTTTGCCCCTCTTTGGCTGTCGCGTTTCTTCCTTAAATAGGGGGAGGGAGAGGGCTCTCTGTCGTAGTCCTTGGCCTGTTCTCCAACTATTGTCTCTTCTCCTTCTTCCTCCTCACCGAGAGTGCCTGTATGCCACAACGGTTCCTAAGTGAGAGAGGGGGTGAGCGAGGGGGAGGACTTATAGATCCTTTTATGAATCCAGAGTGCGATGTCGAGCCAGAGGCTGCCTGGGGTGATGCTGGCCATCTTTGCCTGAGAAGGGGTGGGTTCCGCCGAAGGGGGTGGCGTGTTGGATTCATCTGCGAGGCCTTCTTCGGGATGGAGCTATGTGTGGACTTTCTCCAGTGGATCTTCACTAGGCGAGCCTTGTTGGAGGGGAAGTCGCTCAGGATCGTGCCGGTGGAGGGTTCCATGCCTATAGCTGCTCGGGTTGGCCAGTTAATAAAGTTTGATGAGATCTCTTCGAGCCATGGTGGCCATACCCCGGTGGCCGCATCCCCACCTAGGAGCTGCCTCGACTGCATGAGAAGGTCAGGAGCTCCATGCTCTTCTGCTGAGCATCTATGGGTGCGATGCCCTTGAGGTACCCGTTGTGCTCGCCAAAGTCGAGGGAGTGGAACCGGGAAGGTCCCTTGAGGTACCCGTTGCGCTTGCCAAAGTCGAGGGAGCGAAACTAGGTAGGTCCCTTAAGGTACCCGTTGCGCTCGCCGAAGTCGAGGGAGCAGAACCGGGTGGGGTCCCAGCGGCGGTGGTTATGTCCAGCGGCGTTCAGGCGATGTCGTCAAGCGGCCGCAGTAGTATTTGGAGTAGTAGAAAATGTAATAGTTCAGTTTTGTGGGTGAGTCCCCATGTGAATAGTTTTTTGTATCAATGAATACATTAGTACTGCTTTTGTGATAGAATCACTATCCGTTCCTTATTTTTATCCTAGCATAGCTATTGTTTTTGTCCTTTCTTTTTCGCACCTGCCCGTTAGTTCAGTAGGTTGCAGCTTTTTTAAGAACCTAGGCGTGGCCCGTGGGGCTCGGTTGCTCGTAACCGTAGGTCGTGGCGGGGTGCATTCGGTTAGGAGTGAGAACAAAGTTACGTAGGACAATCAAAGGAAAAAGGAATGTGCTTCCGTTTGGGGACGAAGTTGTTTACCATGTGATAGTAAAAAAGAGAGTAAAAAAGAGAGGTAGTATTCAGTAATGTACCCTCATGGAGCCCCCGAGCGACCTAGGCTGAAAGTGTTCGGGCTAGGGCGCTTTACAGGGACAAGTGTTGACTGAAAAGCGGTAAGACCAAATTTAGGGGACAAACGACGTAGCTGTTCAATGTTCCAAGTGTTGGTGAGAACGTTGTCATTGTTGTCCTCCAGTCGGTAGGTGCCCGGTTGGATTACTTCGGTCACCGTATAGGGCCCTTCCCATGGTGGAGAGAGTTTGTGTTTTTCCTTCGTTGATTGGGTTCTCTGGAGTACGAGATCGCCGACTTCGAGTATGCCCCCCCTGATCTTCCTTTCGTGGTACCTGCGCAGGGTTTGTTGGTAGCGAGCAGAACAAATGACGGTCGTCTCGTGGGCCTCTTCGAGCAGGTTGACTGCGTCTTGCTGAGCCTCCGAGGCTCGGTCGCGGTCGAAAGCTTTCACTCTTGGGGCGCTGTGGTCGAGGTCGGAGGGCAGCACTGCCTCAGCTCCGTAGGCCAGGAAGAAGGGTGTGAACCCTATGGATCGGTTTGGGGTCATTCTCAAGCTTCAGAGGATCACTGGGACCTCTGCAACCCATCGCCCGGCGTACTTGTTGAGTCAGTTGAAGATGCATGACTTAAGTCCTTGGAGGACCATGCCATTGGCACGCTCGACTTGGCCATTAGTTCGTGGATGTCTGACCGAGGCCCAGTCGATCCTGATGCCGTATCCATCACTGAAGTCTTGGAATTTCTTTCCAGTGAAGTTAGTCCCATGGTCGGTGATGATACAATTAGGAACGCCAAACCGGTAGATGATGTCGAGGAAGAATTTGACTGCCTCTTCCGAGCGAATGTTGGTGATGGGCTTGGCCTCTATCCACTTGGTGAACTTGTTGACTGCTACGAGTAGGTGAGTGAATCCGCCTGGGCCCTTTTTGAGGGGTCCCACCATGTTGAGGCCCCAGACCACGAATGGCCAGGTGATGGGGATGGTTTGGAGCTCCTATGCCAACAAATGGGTTTGCCGAGCGTAGAACTGACATCCTTCGCACCTATGGACGACCTCCTCTGCATCTCGTAGCGTAGTGGGCCAGTAAAAACCTTGGCGAAAGGCTTTTCGACCAGCGACCTTGGGGCCACATGATGTCCGCAGATCCTGGCATGGACCTCGAGGAGGAGCTGCTTCCCCTAGTTGGTGGGGATGCACTTCATGAGTACCCCCGATGTTCTCTGTTTGTAGAGTTCATCACCGAGCACGACAAAGGTCTTGGCGCGTCGAGCGATCTGTCGAGCCTCAGTCCTTTTGGGCGGGAGGACCTCCTCGAGGAGGTAGGCAAGTAGCGGTGCTTGCCAGTCAGTTTGATCGAGTGCCAATACAGCGACGTTGGCAGGTGACGTCGTCATGGAGGTACTGGGATCGGAGCCCCCGAGCATTGGGTTGGCGTTGGGGTCGAAGCCCCCGGGCGCTGGTTTGGCATCGGGGTCGGAGCCCCCGGGCGCCGGCTAGGCATCGGGGTGTGTCTAGACCGGACCTTCCAGGATGTGGGTGAATGGCTCATGGACGTCGTTGATGAAGACCCCACTTGGGGATGGATCCCGCCTGGCGGCCAATTTTGCAAGGAAATCGGCGGCATCGTTGTCGCTTCGAGGGACGTGATGTAGCTAGATCCCCTAGAATTTGTCCTCAAGCTTGCACACCTCTTGGCAGTATGCTACCATGAGGGGGCTTTTGTAGGAGGACTCCTTCATGACCTGATCAACGACCAGTTCCAAGTCACCGCAAACGTAGAGTCGCGTAGCACCAAGCTCGACGGTGATGCGTAGTCCATTGATGAGGGCCTTGTACTCCATGGCTTTGTTTGAGGCTAAAAAGTGGAGGCGGATGGCATAGCGGATCCTACTCCTATCTAGGGAGATCAGAACCACTCCAGCTCCTGAGTCGGGCGCCATTACAGACCCATCGAAGTACATTGTCCAGTACTCGTGGGTGACGTCCGGGGTCGGTAGTTGCACCTCTGTCCATTCGGCAACAAAATCCGTGAGAGCCTAAGACTTAATGGCGGTATGGGGGATGTACCTCATGTCATGGACCATGAGCTCAAGTGCCCACTTAGAGATCCGTCCCATGGCATCGCGGTTGTGGATGATGTCCCTGAGCGGGTATGAAGTGACGACCGTGACTTCGTGGTCGGTGAAGTAGTGCAGGAGCTTTTGGGTCACCATCAGCATGGTGTACAGGAGTTTCTGCACCTGGGGGTACCAGACCTTGGGGTCGGTGAGTACTTCCCTGATGAAGTATACAGGCCGTTGGACCTTAAGTTGGTGTCCCGGCTCCTCCCTTTCGATGACCAGCACGGCGCTTACCACATGGTTGCTGGCGGCGATGTAGAGGAGAAGGGGTTCTCCCTGTTCGGGAGCGACGAGGATTGGGGCTGAAGTCAGGGACATTTTGAGGTTCTCTAGGGCCTGCTGAGCTTCCTTGGTCTAGACGAAAGTGTCTATCTTTTTGAGGAGCTTGTAAAGCAGCATCCCCCATTCGCCGAGCCAAGAGATGAATCGACTTAGAGCAGCTAGGCAGCCGATGAGCCTTTGTACGCCCTTGACGTTGCATATGGGACCCATGTTGGAGATGGCCATGATTTTTTCGGGGTTGGCCTCAATGCCGCGCTCAGACACAATGTATCCTAGCAGCTTTGTGACGCGCTTCTTGTGGACGATGGGGTCGACGACGAGCGGGTAGCGTCCCGGTCTTGTGACGTGGGAGGGATGGTCCCTCTAATCAAAGGTGATCGGAGATTCCGACCAGCTGAGGAAGAAGGGGATGGCCATCTCAGCGGTGCATGCCTCCCTATAGCGCACCTTCTGCTGGTGTTTCATCCAGATGGCGTCGGATCCACCGAAGATCATGATGCATTCCTTAGTGTTGGGGAAACCATCTCTGTCCTTTCCCGCCGCGCCTCCTTTCTTGGTTGCCGCCTCTTTGCCATCCCCTTCTTTCAGCCCACCGGCCTGTCGGAGCAAACATTTGAGGAGCTCGTAGTCCTTGTAGAGGTGTTTGACGGGGTAGGCGTGGTTGGTGCACGGGCTATCCATGAGTTTGTTGAAGTGGTCAAGCAGCCCTTGCTAGGGCTGTTTGCCCATGCGATCAGCCACGGAGACCAATGCGGTGTTGTCCGATCGGCGCCGATCCTTTTTGTTCTTGCCCCTCTATGTGGAGGGGCCCTCGTCCTGGTCCGTGCGCTTGGCCTTGCCTTTGTCCCGGCCTCCATTGAAGACCGCTCCGACCGCCTCCTCGCCAGAGGCATGGTTAGTGGCGACGTCGAGCAGGTCGCGGGTGGTATGGGGCTTTAGGTAGCCAAGCTTGTTGATCAGGGACTTGTAGGTCGTCCCGGAGAGGAATATGCTGATGACGTCCGCGTAAACAACATCAGGGTGGGAGTTGCATCGTTGGAGAACCTACGAATGTAATCCCGCTGGGATTTGCTGAGCTCCTGCTGGCAGCTCTTGAGGTCCTAGGAGTTTCCAGGGCGGACATACGTCCCTCGGAAATTCCCAACGAAGACCCTCTTGAGGTCCGCCTAGTCGTGGATGCTGTCGTGCAGGAGGAATTCAAGCCATGCCTGAACATGTTCCCCCACATAGATGGGGAGATACTGGATGATAAAATAGTCATCATCCACTCCTCCAGCTCGGTAGGCGAGCCAGAAATATTCAAGCCAAATACCGGGGTTTGTCTCCCCGGTGTACTTGGTGATGTTGGTGGGCGGTCGGAAGCACTGTGGGAACGGCACTCTCCAGATACACCGGTTAAAGGCCCGTGCTCCCGGGCCCTCAGGGATGGGACTCCGGTTGTTTGGCCGGTGACCATGCCTGGGGCGCGTTTCACCGCTCCCCTCAATGGTTCGGCCGAGACCTATGCCTCCTACCCCATCGCCGCCCGACGGACGTCATCATCATGCCGGGAGTGATGCCGGTTGCTGATGACACTGTGAGCATCTTGGTGCAGACTGGGCCATTCGTGTGCCAGCGGTCGGTGTAGAGCAGGTGCCAGGTCGGACCACGGCGTAGCCGCTGCCTCTCGAGCCGCGCTTGGTGGCTGTAGCGGCGAGCGGATGGAGCGGTCTGTCTGGCGTGTCCCCATTCCCCCAGTGGGGAGAGAGGGCACATGTCAGAGTCACGATGCAGAGCTTTCCGCCTGTTGAACGGCGGTGGCTTCTACCAGTGCCCGAAGGTTCCGATAGACTGCCCGCTCCTGGGGGTCGATGGGCTCGGGAACACCGCGTAGAAGCATTCCGCAGCGGCGATGTTCTGGCTAGCCTGAGCGAACTACGGGGGGTCATTCCCCTCCTTCATGATGTCGAGCTGCACCTAGCGGGCGTGACCTCGGGCGCCGCCTGCCGAGTCATGTGCATGGGGCGCAACGTGCAGCACCGAGCGTGCCGGCGCCGGTGGCGGTAGGTTCTGCCACCGTTGTCGTAGTTCCTCAGCATGCCCTTGTGCCCACACGAGGGCCCCTGCACGAGGGTCCGGAGGGGTGTGAGTCTACAAGGACTCCGCTACCACCAGCGGCTATCCTAGAGCGTTGGCCATAACGCACTCCCGGGACGGACGATGGCCGGGCGCCACGTCGCTGATGCTGGAGCCGTTGCTCTTAGCCTCATCATCCAGGAGTTCATAAAAATAGGTGGGAGCATAGCTCGCCATTCCCATGAATTCAGATGCGAGAGGGGATGGCGTCAGCATTTTTTGGAGCCCCTAGGCATACGTGTCCGTGGAGGACACGAGCCCGTAGGGGAACCGGTCGTGCGGTGGTTGCGGTACGGACAACGTGGCCCCTTCGGATAATTGATGGAAGATGGTAAATAGCGAGTAAATAATAGTATGGACATTACTCATAGCTGGGTTTGAGCAGAGAGTTTTCTCAAAATGAAGCGCAGATGCCGCGTTGCTGAAGTCATCGTGCATCCTGGAGCCGATGGAGGGCGCCCCTCCGATGGGCGCCGGAACGAGAGCCTCCTCACGGAGGTGTAGTACGCAAAGCCAGTCGGCGACGAAGTCTAAGCTTCCGAAGACAAAGGCCTGGGATGGCTCAAAGATGGGTGGAACCCGCATCCCAACAGGTGAGAGTGTGGGAAACTCCATTGAGCCAAAGTGAATCGTATCGCCTGAGCCCGCCACGACGAGGGTGGCAGAAAAGTGGGCCATCCGATGACCAAAAATTGTTGAACATACAGCGTCTTCCCCACGGACGGTGCCAACTATCGGTGTAGAAAGTGACCAATAAGTAAATATTTGTAGTTTTGCTATACGTTGTGATCGGAGGTGGCCTAGCACTCAATGACACAGGGTTTATACTGGTTCAGGCAACATGCCCTACGTCCAGTTTGAGTCGGTCGGTGACTTTATTCCTGAGCCCAGTTGCTTGAAGTTTGCAGTGGGGTTACAAACGAGAAGGAGAAGGATGGGGGCTACAAGAGGTCCGGTCGGATCCCTACTGGAAGGGCTAAGGGTGACGGGAGCCCCGCTGTGAACTAAGTGTTCAAGTGTGTGCTCGTGGTTTGAACCTGGCGGTTCTGTTCTAGTGAACTTGAATGATCTAATGAATCTAGAATGACTTGAATCTACCTAGATTAACATTTTTTGAACTTGGGAGAGTTCGCATCCCCTTTTATAGATGAAGGGGATGGCCTTACAAGTGAGAGGGAAGGAGTACGTTTGCATCTAAGCCTTGTTGCCCACGCCGGTGGGTACAGGATGATGGTAGGCGCCCACAACACTGTTGGATGTCAGATGCACGTGGGAGGTTACGTCGTCTTGTTTGGGTATGGCAGATGTCGGTACCTACATATACTGTTTGGTTAGTGTGGCTCTTTAGTTAGTCTTTGTGAGCACACTAGCTTAGTGAGTAGTGACTTAGCTCTTGTGTGTACCTAGTGTTCATAGCAACTAGAATTGTTGGGATAGGTGGCTTGCTACCCTTGTAGAGCTAGAGAAAAATTGCATTACGCCATTTGTTGTACTAATCAATTGCTGAGGATGAAGACAAGAAGAAGAAGAGTGTAGCATTCAAGGCTAGCTCATCATCCAAGAACAAGGGTATGTCCAAGAAGGAAGAATCAATTGAGGATGAAGATGCTAGTGATATTGATGATGAGGCCATGTCTCTCTTTGTGCGCAAGATGGGAAAATTCATGAAGAAGGGCCATGGTGCAAGAAAGAGAAGAGATCACAACAAGGAGTATGTGAGAAGATGCTACAAGTGCAAGAGCAAGGATCACATTATAGCGAATTGACCCTACAATAGTGACAATGATGAGGATGATAAGAAGAAAGAAAATGAGAGGAAGAAGAAGAAGGAAAGAAGGATAAGAAGATGATCTTCCAAAAGAAGAAAAAAGGCAGATGCTATGTGGTCACTTGGGATAATGATGGCTCATCCGATGATGGTGATTCTAGTGATAGTGACAAGAAGTCTCTCAAGAAGGCACTAGCAAGCATTGCCATCAACAACAAGTCTTCCATCTTTGACTCTCCATCGACTTGCTTCATGGCAAAGCCTACCAAGGTTAAATATGATATGAGTAATGATAATGATTATGAAAGTGATGATTGTAGGAGTGATGATGATGATGGGGAGTACACAAAGGAGGAGCTCATGGACATGTGTGAGCAAGTACATACTTGCTTTGAGATGAAGAGAAAGGAGTGCAAAGAATTACGCAAGAAGGTCAAATCTCTTAAGCAATCATTTGATGAGCTCAATACCACTCACGAGAGGCTAATGGTAGCCCAGGAGAAACTTGGCAAAGCTCACTCAAAGCTTGAAAAAACTCACTCCTTTCTCCTCAAGCAAGTCAAGAAGGAGGAAGCCAAGAAGGAGCAAGTGATTGTGTTATGTGATGTGGGACTAATATGTGATATTCTTAATGAATCTTTTTATAAGCCCATTGTAGCACTACTACTTTCACTTCACCATTGAGTGACGGTTTCACTTGTGACGCCTCACTAATTGTGGAAAATGAGACCCTCAAGAAGGAGGTCAATGAGCTCACTCTTGCCTTAGGCAAAGCCTATGGTGGTGAGGACCGCTTGCTTATGTGCTTGGTTAGCCAAAGAGCATCTCTCTACAAAGAGGGATTGGGCTATACCCCCAAGAAAGGCAAGGTGGACTTTGCTCCTCATAAGATTAGTTTTATGAAAAACAATGGTCGGTTTTACATTAGTTGCAAGCAAGTTGGTCACAAAGAGCATGATTGCAAGAACATGAAATCACATGCTAATGTATCCTCAATTAAGTTTGATTCTTGTTATTTGCTTACCAAGGGTGCCAATGGTGTGAAGGCTACGTTCATTGGTGTACCTATTGTGGGATCAAAGAAAAAAGCCACTTGGGTACCAAAGAGCTTAGTGACTAACCTTCAAGGCCCCAAGCAAGTTTGGGTACCTAAAAGAAATCGATCTTCTTTTGTAGGTCAATTACAAAGCCGGAGGAAGGCATTGGATGCTTGATAGTAGGTGCACACAACACATGACTGGTGATTCAAGAATGTTCAATTCAATCAACACAAATTATAGCAATGGGGTTGATAGTATAACATTTGGTGATAATGACAAAGGCAAGGTCAAAGGGCTTGGTAAGATTGGAATATCCAATGACTTGAGCATTTTCAATGTGCTACTAGTAGAGAGCTTGAACTTCAACCTATTATCGGTAGCTCAATTGTGTGATCTTGGTTTCAAGTGCATATTTGGTGTGGATGATGTAGAGATCATAAGTGTAGATGGCTCTAACTTGATATATGAAAGGATTTAGATATGAGAATCTATACTTAGTTGATTTCAATGCTAGAGAAGCTCAATTGTCAACATATTTGCTCACTAAGTCTAGCATGGGTGGGCTATGGCATAGAAGGCTTGGTCATGTTGGAATGAAACAATTGAACAAATTGATTAAGCATGACTTAGTAAGGGGCTTGAAAGATGTCACATTTGAGAAGGATAAGCTATGTAGTGCATGTCAAGCTGGAAAGCAAGTTGGTAATACACATCCTAAGAAAAGCATAATGAGCACATCTAAGGCATTTGAGTTGTTGTACATGGATTTATTTGGACCAACCACATACACTAGCATTGGTGGAAACAAATATGGATTTGTGATAGTGGATGATTTTACAAGATATACATGGGTGTTCTTTCTTGTTGATAAGAGTGATGTGTTTGCAATCTTCAAGACACTCATCAAGAGAATTCACAATGAGTTTGAGACAACCATCAATAAAGTAGGAAGTAACAATGGAAGTGAATTCAAGAACACAAGAGTTGATGAGTTATGTGATGAGTTTGGAATTAGGCATCAGTTCTCGGCCAAGTACACTCCTCAATCAAATGGCCTTGTTGAGAGGAAGAATGGAACCTTGATTGACATGGCAAGATCAATGTTGAGTGAGTACAATGTTAGTCATTCATTTTGGGCTAAAGCAATCAATATGGCTTGCTACTATAGCAACCGCATCTATTGTCACCCAATTATGGAGAAGACACCATATGAGCTCTTGAATGGAAGAAAGCCAAATATTGCATATTTTTGGGTTTTTGGTTGTAAATGCTACATATTGAAGAAAGGCACTAGATTGAGGAAATTTGAGAAGAAATGCGATGAAGGATTTTTGCTTGGTTACTCCGCTACTAGCAAAGCTTATAGAGTTTGAAATTTGGCTAGTGGTACTCTTGAGGAGGTTCATGATGTGAAATTTGATGAAAACAATATTTCCCACGAGGAAAATGAGAATCTAGATGATGTGTGTCAGTGCAGAAAGTGACCAACAAGTAAATATTTGTAGTTTTGCCGTACGTTGTGATCGGAGGTGGCCTAGCACTAAATGACACATGGTTTATACTAGTTCAGGCAACGTGCCCTACGTCCAGTTTGAGTCGGTCGGTGACTTTATTCCTGAGCCTAGGTGCTCGAAGTTTGCAGTGGGGTTACAAACGAGAAGGAGAAGGATGGGGGGTACAAGAGGTCCGGTCAGATCCCTACTGGAAGGGCCGAGGGTGACGGGAGCCCCGCTATGAACTAAGTGTTCGAGCGTGTGCTTGTGGTTCGAACCTAGCGGTTCTGTTCTAGTGAACTTGAACGATCTAATGAATCTAGAATGACTTTAATCTACCTAGATTAACTTTTTTTTGAACTTGGGAGAGAGCGCATCCCCTTTTATAGATGAAGGGGATGGCCTTACAAGTGAGAGGGAAGGAGTACGTTTGCTTCTAAGCCTTGTTGCCCACGCCAGTGGGTACAGGATGATGGTAGGCGCCCACAACACTGTTGGATGTCAGATGCACGTGGGAGGTTACGTCATCTTGTTTGGGTATGGTAGATGTTGGTACCTGCATATACTGTTGGTGCCTAGAGGCATGTGAGGAGTTTCACCATGTTCACTCAGTACGGTAAATTGCAGCGCCCACAACACTGTCGATGCCCAGAGGCATGTGGGGGAGCCTTATCGTATGGGAGTTAATGGCGCCCACAATACTGTAGGGGAAAATGTCAGTGCCTACAACATTGCTTGTGATAGGGAGGTTGCAGAGTACTATTTCTATAGGTGTACAGGGTACGGTCCCTGGTATCATGGTTTGACTTGTGCGCCTGGCCTTGCTTTCTCCGTTCGTCCCTTGGTCCTTTCCAAGCGGGCGTCCCCGGTCGGTTAGTCCCAGTCGGCTCTGGTTGCGCTAGTTCGGAGAAGAGCAGTGAGCAGGGTTTTGGCGTACCCCAGTCAAAGATGTGGGGTCGGAGTCGGTAGTAGTGTTTTGGCCAAGACTTCTGGTCGGAGAGGCCATTCGGAGGCAGCTGGAGTCAGAGCGAAAGCTCCGAAGAGGTGGGCCAGAGTCAAAAAATGGGTGCCGCTCTTCCTCGGCCAGACCTTCTGGTCGGTGACTGGACCACCCTTCTAGCCTGTCATTTAGATAATTAGGCCGGCCCATGAGTCACGCGCTGTCTACTTGGGCCGAGCCTTTGTTGGGAGACCGGCCCGTGAGGGACCCCAGGTTTATGAACCCGACAATGTGAGAGGCACTCAATTGGTCAAGACAATGAAGAACATTGAAATTGGTGATATAAGGCCTAGCAAAGTGATTGAAGTTGAAGTTGACAAGAGTCAAGTGCTTTCTAACTCGAATTTGCAAGCTAGTGGTTCTCATTATGAAAATCAAGCTAGTACAAGTGATGACAAAGAACAAGATCAATAACAAGTGGCTAGTACATCATCTCAACCTAATGATCAATCAAATGCAAGCAATCAAGTTCAAGTGCTCCAACCAACCAATGTTGCAAGAGATCATCCATTGGACTCCAAATTGGTGATATTTCAAGAGGTGTGCAAACAAGATGAAGGTGGGCATCATTTTATGAACATTTCTCATTTGTGTCATCCATTGAACCTAAGAAGATAGATGAAGCTATGAACGATGTTGATTGGGTGAATGCTATGCATGAAGAGCTAAACAACTTCACAAAAAAATCAAGTATGGGAATTAGTTGAGAGGCCTATGGATCATAATGTGATTGGAACTAAATGGGTCTTTCGCAACAAGCAAGATCAAGATGGGATAGTTGTAAGGAACAAAGTAAGATTAGTGGCTCTAGGTTACACACAAGTTGAAGGTCTTGACTTTGGAGAAACATATGCCCCAGTTGCAAGATTAGAAGCAATTAGGATCTTGTTAGCCTATGCTTGTGCCCACAACATCAAGTGGTACCAAATAGATGTGAAGAGTGCATTTCTCAATGGGTACATCAATGAGCTAGTCTATGTTGAACAATCACCTGGTTTTGAAGATGAGAAGTAACCCAACCATGTCTATAAGTTGAAGAAGACTTTGTATGGATTGAAACAAGCACCAAGAGCATGGTATGAGAGGTTGAGGGATTTCCTACTCTCTAAGAGATTCAAGATGGGCAAGGTTGACACCACTCTCTTCACCAAGAAGATAGGCAATGACTTGTTTGTGTTGCAAATCTATGTTGATGACATTATCTTTGGATTAACCAATCAAGACTTTTGTGTGGAGTTTGGAAAGATGATGGCAAATAAATTTGAGATGTCCATGATTGGAGAGTTTAGTTACTTCCTTGGTCTTCAAATCAAGCAAATGAAGAATGGCACATTTGTGAGTCAAGGCAAGTACATGAAGGACATGCTCAAGAAGTTTGGAATGGACTATGCTAAAGCTATTAGTACACCAATGGGGACAAATGAAAACTTAGATAGTGATGCTAGTGGCAACATGGTGAATCAAAAGATGTATCGGTCTATGATTGGAAGCCTACTCTATGTTACCACATCAAGGCCGAATATGATGTTTAGTTTATGCATGTGTGCAAGATTTCAAGCCTCACCTAGAGAGATTCATTTGAAGGCAACCAAGAGAATATTAAGGTACTTTAAGCATGCACAAAGTGTTGGATTGTGGTATCACAAAGGGGCAAGATTTGAGTTGATTGGATATTCGGACTCCGATTATGCGGGATGCAAAGTTGAGAGAAAGAGCACATCGGGCACATGTCAAGTATTGGGAAGATCACTTGTGTCTTGGTCATCAAAGAAGCAAAATAGTGTAGCACTTTTAACCACCAAAGCGGAGTACATTTCGGCCGGTAGTTGTTGTGCTCAATTACTTTGGATGAAGGCTACTTTGAGTGACTTTGGAATCAAATTCAAACAAGTGCCATTGCTATGTGACAATGAGAGTGCCGTAAAGCTCACTAACAACCTGGTTCAACATTCAAGAACAAAGCACATAGATGTTTGCCATCATTTCATTAGAGATCACCATCAAAAAGGGGACATTTGCATTGAGAGTATGGGCACCGATGATCAACTTGCCGATATTTTCACCAAGCCACTTGATGAGAAGAGATTTTGCAAGCTAAGGAATGAATTGAACATACTTGACTTCTCAAATATGTGTTGATGCACCCCCATTATATGACATGCCTCTCCTTTGAGCAAAGCAAGGAAAAATTGATTGACATGTCATTCATACATTGCTAATGACTTGTTTAGTGCATCTAGTCATTTCTCACATGTCATAGGCTCATTCATGAAAATCAAATGGATTTGATGCTTCTATGGTACCACTATTGCTTCTATGGTTGAAATAATCTAGTGGTAGCATATGACATGTTTGTGGGCTTGTGAACCTAGTGTTTAATCTAGAAAATGAGCTATAACCCTTGAAATGAGGTCTAAAGAAGCTTGTCCTTGGATCAAACCAAGTTAAATATCTTTTGCAAGTGATCTAGATTGAACCAAATATGGGAAAATGATCCTCACTTTACATGGTTTCACCCCAACATATCTAAAATGTGAGCTCACCTTTTGTGGTATTTGGTGCCAAAGGGGGAGAAGTAATTCACAAAGATCGTAAGATTGGGGGAGCAAACAAATGAAATGACATTAGGATCAATTAAAATTTGAAGCACACAAGTAGGGGGAGTGTAGCACCCGGTTTTAAAAACAAAACTAGATACACACCATATGTGAGCCCAGGAAGTCAACTCTTACATATAGCTACAAATAAGGGGTAATATCAAAAGACAATGCTTAATATAACATATTATTACAAGAGATATAACCTTAGACTGCAAACAGCGGAAAGACAACTCCGATCTTCGGGTGAAGACTCCAATTCCATAGGGACAACTAACTGGTTGATCACAAGCCTAATTCCTCCGAACCCTAGCAATCTGGTACCCATCCGGGATTTTTATCCAAATAATTGAAAAGTAAAACAAGCGTAAGTACATGTCATAATCAACAAATATAACATGGGGTTCATGAGGCTAAAAAGGCTGACACTGGTTTAACTACGATTAGCTTTTAATGAGTCATGATTTGAAGCAGCTAAGTAGCATCAAATTTATCATAAGCCCGTATAAACACATGATCAGGTAAACATGAATAATGAATAGCATAAACAGTAATCATTAGTGAGTATCTTTATCATCAGTGTTCATCATCTATTCCATAAGGGTTCCAAGGCCGCTCATGACTGTGAGCATGGCTGTTATAACAGTTTTACACTCTGCAAAGGTTGTACACTTTCACTGTGAGTCGTGATTTACCCTTTCACCTAAGGTGATCAGTGAAACAACCCCGATTTCCACGAAGGGAAAACCACAGAGTCAAAGTGTAATAAGACCGTTGTAGATCATATTACCCAAATTCCAGTCGAATATCACATCCATACAACGATATCATCAGAGTACAAATAGTGCGGAATTACATAATTTATTACATCGCCGCATTGGCGGAATCAAAAATAGCATTCATTCAGAATAGCTTGAAGATAAGATCGCCAAACTCGAGCGTAGGAATGAACCCCTCAACCGTCAAACTCCTCGGAGCTATACTCCTCAGCAGAACCTATGTGCCAAAATTTATCAGTACGATTTGTACTGGCCACTCCCAACCCTATGAGCATTGCTTTGTGGAAATTGGATGCAAATTGGTTATAAACAAGAGGAACCTAAAAGGCTGGGGTTTCCTATGTATTAGCATTTCAAGTTCATAATAATAGTTGGTCAAGTTTTAACACCATTCTCACGCATTCCACCCCATTCCCATTCCAGAGCCAGGTTTCGATCCTGGGATCGATATACCACCATATCCACACCATCACCATACCACAGCCATACCATCGCTCAGTCGACAGGCCAACTCCCTCTCGGCATTGTCTCAAGGCCCGTAGCCCCTGGCTACGTCCGAACACTCACTCCTGGGGAAGAATAGAAAGACTCATCTCACTATCTAGTTTAAGCGAAACCCAGGAAAGGTCCATAGCCGACAAGTCGGCATATGTATCGATCGATCAATCATACACTCTGCAGAGGTTTTACATAACCACAAGATCCACCTTCCTCGCTGACCGTCGTCAACTGGGCTGATTCTGGCCGCTTGCTAGCCTAGGATAATGCCACTCTACCATTCAGCCCTGGTACACCCCAAGTCCGGTCTGGGGTGGCTGAAACTGTGAGTCATGAGCCAGGTCCACAAGGTCTCCATGAAGTCTCGGAAGGGTGTGGGGGAAATCCTCCGCACCCCGTACCTCCTTACACTATCCGCTAACAACCTAGCAGTAGTGGCAATATCCTACCAAGTAGTCCGGCCGTCCCGCACCATATAGGGTGAGTGGTACGTAAGGCTTCCCGGTGAATCTGAGTACTAGTAAGTCCTTAGGGATGACCAAGCCAGAATGTCTTCATCAGGGTTTCCATTTACCGTGCCACCACAACACCTCCACCCTGGGCTCCTCCCATCACAGGATCACACCCAAGGCCACCTCATATACCATTTACCCACCATAGGTATCCATTCCAGGGGTGCCCAGGTAGCACCCCACGGCAAGACTTGCCCCAGGCTCGTCATATACTCCAACTTGGTCGACACAACCCTCACCCTCCACGCACCCAAGTCACACACACAGCACTCTCCCCAATCACCAGTTTCCACATTCGTCAATGTAGTGTAAGCATAGTAGAAGTAATAAGCAATGAAATATAATAGCAAGCGTGTGACTAGCCTAACAGCAGGGTGAGCAGGGGTAAGGTTGTATCAAGGTAAAGGCCATCAAGAAAGCATACTACCATGCAAGTCCTACCATAATGTGATCATGACAATAAAGTAAGCGCTAGCATTTCTATTTTAGCCATGCGTAATTGGTGCTACGAGATTGGGTGGGATGTGGCACCTTCAGTGTAGTCGTCTCCGTACTCCTCACGGTACTCACGGTCCTCGTCCGTCCGGTTTTCCTCCGAGTCTACAAACGACCGCATTATAGTCGCGTTAGCGACGTCTATAGAATAGCACAAAGAAGCAATGAAAATTCAAAAGAGCCAAATGCACTCAAACATGGGTCCATTGCGTAAAGCTCGATTTTAGATGAATTTTGGTTCTGGTTTCGTATTTTTCCGAGGTCGTATGAATTAGTTATGAATTTCCGAAGATTAATTCCATTTCTGAAAATGAAAAAGGCTGAATTAATCCTGGGCTGACACGTGTCACGCTGTGGTTGGTCCATGTGGCTTGCTGACGTCAGCATGACGTCAGCATCACGGTTCTGAGCTGACAGGTGGGGTCTAGCTGATGTCAGCATGACGTCACCATCTGTCGTGTGGGCCCAGAGTGTTTGTGCCACTGACATGTGGGCCAGGTCAACGGTCAACGTTGACCAGTCAACGGTCAATACGGGCTGGGTCCGAACTAGGCTCTGGTGGGCTCGGGTTGGGCCGGTCTGGGCCGGGCCGACCCGGACACGTGGCGTGCTGTGGCTCTGCCACGTCGTAGTCGTGGGCTCTTACTGGGCTGTGGTCCACAGGCGTGGTCCACGGTGGACGCAAGTTCACGGTCCATGGACCTAAGGCAGGGTCCATGGTGGACCAAGTCCATCCATCTCCTCTTTCTCTGTGGTCCACGTGCACCGGGTGCATGGTCATGTGGCCGGCGAGGGGAGGTGTTTCCCCTGTTTCTTACCGCGGCGGTGCTCCTGCCGGCGGCGAGCTCACGGTGAGCCCCTGTGGTGGCGCTGGTGTCCGATTGGGGAGGGGAAAAGCTTCCCTAGGCCACGGCGACTGTGTCTGTGGGGTCAAAGTGGCGGCCAGAGCTTCCCCAAGGTGCTGGCCACGGCGAGCGGCGGCTCGAGCTTCACCGGCGTGCGGGAATGGCGTGGGGCTACGGCATAGGCCGGTTCTGTGGTGCGCGTGGGCGACACAACGCCCCAATGGGCATGTTGGGCAGGTCGAGGGGTCCTCTAGGGCCTTCGGTGGCTTTGGCCACGGCGGCGCCCTTCCGAGCTCGACGGCGGTATCGGTGAGGTGTCTTCGGTCATGGTAAAACGTCTCGGCGGGACGTGCACGCTTCTACGGATTCGTGGGAACGCGGCGAGGTCATCCAGACTCAAGGCAAGGCTCGGTTCTCCTATGGCCGGTGGGGACATCCCGGTGGCCACGGCGACGGTGAAGACGACGGCGAGGCACGTGGGTGAACCACGGGACTCCAGCCGGGTGGTCATGGCGTGCGCATGAGTTACCCGCGGCTTCAGTGAACGGGATGGGCAAGTCAAGGAGGCGCCAGGCGCTCCCAGCAGTACTAGCCATGGTGGTCGGTGCTCTGACCGGTGGTCGGGTGCTCGAACCGGTGGTTTGGTGCTCGGCACGGTGGTCTGGTGCTCGGCACGGTGGTCTAGTGCTCGGACCGGTGGTCTGGTGCTCGGCACGGTGGTCTAATGCTCGAAGGTGGTCTGGTGCGCTATGGCGGCGGCGTCGACGGCGATGCGCACGCTGGTGCGCTATGGGCTCTGGTGGGGTGTCACGGTGATCTCGGTGTGCGTGTGGGTGCATGTGTTCCAAGTGGCTGAGGCAAGGCACTGGCCTACGTGCTCCCAGGTGTGGAGCGCCATGGCCGACGGTGAGGTTCGACGGCAGAGAGGGATCGGAAGGCTCACCGTAGGTGTTGTGGGAGATAGGATGGCGGTGCAGTGTCAATTCGAGGCCGTGTAGCTCCGGAAGCCGTGCAGTGCCGTGCCGACCCGCGTCGGTGATGTAGCCGACGGTGTCGCTCTCGGCTCCGGTGATCTCCTCCCCTACGGCGGCTTCAGCGTTCTTTCCCCCCTTCTTCCTCTTCTCCCTCTTCTCTCTAGGTTTGGGTGCGTAGTGGATGGCCACTGAGGTGGCGGCGGGCAATGGGACGAGCGCTAGGGCTCCGAGGACAGTGGCCTTTATAGCCGAGCTCGGCCATGGAGCTCGGTGATCGGTGGACAGGGATCAAGGGCAATCGCGGCGCTTGCTTGCGTCCTACGGTCACGAGGGGTTGCGTGGGCGCGGCGCCAAGGAGGAGACAGGTCCATGCCCCGGGCATGACCCCCTGGCCCGCACTATCACCTTGGTCGGTCTCCGGTCATGCGGGCGTGGGCGAGGTAGAAGACGCCACTGTGCTAGTGAGTGGCTGGCGCGCGGGGTCCAGCGGGCAGCGGCTGCGGGCGAAGCAAAGGGGCGTGCGGGTGAACAGCGCGCGGCTGACGTGCGGGGCCAATGTGGCAGCGACTGCTGGCGGGGCTAACGGGTGCGCGGGCGTGAGCGGCCTACTGGGCCGGCTTGCTGGGCCGCATGTGCGCGCGTTGAGGCTGGCTGGCCGGCGCGGGCCGAGCAAGTTGGGCCGAGCAGCTGGGCTGCGAGGCCTTCTTCTCCCTTTCTTATTTTCTTTCTGTTTCTCATTTCCTTTCCATTGTTTAAATTCAAATTTGGTTTAGAATTCGAATTTAAAACTGAGGTAACTTGTTCCTTGGAGTTTAGGGAATTTTGTTTAATAATAACTTTATGGAATTGTTAAGCATAACATAAAGCAATGAGAATCCAAATCACAATTTAAGTTAACATGTATGCAACATCTATCTGATAGAAATTAAATAACCATAATCAACATATGACATGCTATGCTTATGTGTTGACCTAGGTTGGGTTACTTCTAATGCAACTCTTAGGGTTGGCTCCTACAATGTCACTCATCATCACATGGGAGTTTTAAGAAAAAATTTTGTAGTTGTGATTTTTGGTGTGTGGATTTCTGGGTTGTTACAATCAGCCTCTTGACCCACTATCAAGGAAGGTCGGCAGAGTTCACTATGAAGCCTTTCAAAGGTTCGTCTAGCAAGTTAGGGCCGCTAGGATTCACTTGGCAAGCAGATATAGGAACCCCCCTTTCGAATGACACAATTTCTTCACGGCTATACACATAAGAGTAGAGGCTGTCTTATACCCGACTCGGCAAACCCCTTTTGTGCCATACAGGTAACCACTAACAAGCTAGAAAAGGTCCTCATACTTGACTAAAGCCAGAGCCATGTGACCCTCATAGTTGTACTATAAATCCTAGATGACCACTTACAGATAAGTCCTTAGAGAGAAGAATCTATAGCACCATAATAACGGCCCAATGCTCTAGCCCCCTTGTTCCATGTTGCTAAAAAACATCTTTTAGTGTTTATTGCATATTCCATTAGTCAAGTTACAAGATCATGGCTTTAGTTGAGCACTAGCATCATACTACCTAATACAATACCCCATAGGTGACAAGGAATCCAAGATATCAAATAGCTAGGAAAATTTACTATGATTGCCAAGGTAGACACATGCATATGATTAAATTATTAAAGTGAATAGGACAATAAGGATGATCCCATGCTATACTTGCCTTAAACTCTGATCCTTTTTCAAGTCGAAACCTTCAATGAATTGTTTCTCGATTCACCACGTATGGCTCACCGACTGGACATGATCATAAAGCACCACACAAGCATCCATGCAGTCATACACGAAGCAAACAATAGAACTAAATTAGAACAGTACATCAAACATAATAAACAATAATTAAAAAGGTTTTAAAGATGTTCTACACATTAGTATGAACACACAGACACGAAAAGCACTCTAATCGGAGCTATAACGAAAAAGTTATGAATTAAACAAGATTTCCTTTAATAAAACATTAAATTAAATCTAACTTCGAATTTCAAAAGTTGAAAACATGTTTAATAGTAGGATGAACACGTAGATTACGTCGTTACAAATCTAACGCAACTTGAATGGATCAAAACGGAGTTAAAACGTAGAAGATATGATGAAAATAGTGTTGGTGGCAGTTTTGTAAATAACCTGAACTAGATTACGTTTTTAAAACATGAAAACGTATTTTCCAGAGAGTGCTTTGGACTGCGGGTCGAAATAAGAAGAAGTGCAGGGACTCATTAGCAAAATTGCCTGCGAAGGTGTATCTTCTAACCTAGGCCATAAATCATAGATCGGACGGCCGAGATAGAAAGGAGGGAGATTGGGTCATCGGCGGTTGCTTCCAGGCTGCGGCGCCAGGGCTGGCGGCGACCAGACCTCGCCGGAGTTTGTCGATTTCGACGTTCCAGGCATCATCGGCCATGGGATTAGCACGGGGAGCGAGAGCGGAGCGAGTTGAACTTGATTAGGGGACCGGGAAGACACGCGAAGGCACAGAGGCGCGCATGAGCTCTATCGAGTGGATCCGGACTCTGGCGAAACAATGGCGACGGCACTATGGTAACAGAAGGCAAGAGAGAGAGCTAGCATGGTACAGTCTACTTGCTTACCTCCTAGAGAAACTCGATGAGCGATCCTGGACGATGGTGGAGCGGACGTCAAGCACGGCAGTGGCGGCGGCTAGGGTTTCGACGGTGCTGTGACTCGAGGCGAGGGCGATGTGAGCTAAGGTTCTGGGATGGGGTGGCGCATCACCTGCGGCTCGGTATTTAAGGGGCAAAGCGGCTTGGAGCGCACGGCAATGACGTGGGACGGGGCGGCAGCGGAGTCCGGTGTGGAGATGGCGCGAGGAAGATGACGGCACGGCTGACATGTGGGGCCACCTTGTCAGCGAGCCAAGCGAAGGAGGAGGCAGGGTGCGTTCGCGCGGCTTGGTTGGGCCAGCCTGCTAGCTCACGAAGTGGAAGCTGGGCCGCGCGGGGAAGGTGGGAGCGAGCCTGCGCGGTGGAGCCAAAAGAGGGAGCTGCTCGGGCTAGGCTACAGGGAGAGGGAAGAGAGAAAGGCGAAGCAGGCCAAAGGCTAGGGAAGGAAACTTTCTCTTTTGATTTTGTTTTTCTTTTATTTCAAAACTATTTTTAAAACTTTTCAAAAGAATTTGAATTCATTTTGAATTTAGTCGAAACCACTCATCACAATAAATCAAATGCACCAGCATGTATGCGCTACAATGTTGCTAAGCCTTATGATAAATTTTAATTTAATGACAAGATTTGTTTTCCTATATTTTCATGAGCACATAAATACAAAATTAATTCAATTTCTCTCTCTTTCAAAAGGAGCAATTTTTAGGGTGTATAAGGGAGCAAGCTCATAAACTTGTTTGATGCATTTGAATGTGCATTACATATGTTTGCTTACATAGCACAAGTCTTTAAAATTCCTTATCCATGCTTGTGTGGTGTATGCTAGTTGTAGGATTGATTGATGAAATTCAAAACTAGCATGCATAGGATGATAGTTAGATGTGCCTTGCTCACTTTTTAAGTGGTACTAGAGCCTTGCTTATAATGTCGATCTCACGAGGTATCTAGTGTTTGTGTTTTGCAAGAGCTATATAACTAACCATGGTGCTAAGGATGGTATTATTGGAAACTCTGATTGGTATCACGCTTCAAAGGTCTATTTTTTACACCTTAGCATCATTTGGTAGCTATTACTCTCCCACACTTCCTATCCATGCATATGTGCAAGCTTTCAAATCCAAACTCCTAGCACATATGTTGGGGGAGCTAATACTACCAATTTGGGTTTATGAAACTTGCCCATATCCTTTACACATGGTAAAATGCTTGGGCAAGCAACATGAATCCAAAAATATTTCATTAAAAATCTTTGTGAAAAGGTTGTCATCAATTACTTAAAATAGAGAGATTGAAAGCCCTAGTTTGGTTTTGGATAATTGATGAAATCGAGGACTAACCTTTGATCTAAGTGTGTAAATTAGATAAGGTAGTCCAATCCAAGTGATGGAGCTAGATGATGGTCATGGGGAAGGTGATGGCCACAAAAGAGATGATCAAGTGCTCTATCTTGAAAAAGAAGAAAGAGAAAAACAAAAACCAAGGAAATCAAGGCAAAGGTATAAAATAGGTTTTTGTTTTGGTGATCAAGACACTATAAGTGTGATCACGTTTAGGATTGATAGCCGTACTATAAAGAGGGGAAATCTTTGGTTAAGCGGTTATTGAGTGCCACTAGGTGACATGATTCTTGCATATGCATTTAGGAACCTAGTGTGCTAACCTTGACCCTTGTAAAATGCTTTGAAAAATGCTAACATACGAGCACATGAGTTGTACACACAGTGATTAGCAACTTGGAACCAAGGGTGAAGGGGTTGAGGAGTTAGAAAAAGAAAAGGGGATCACTGCACATGACTGGACGCTGATCTCAGCTTAACCGGATGCGTTCGGTCAGTGTACCGTAGGTGGCACGAGCGCTGGCCGAGAGGTCCAAGTCCTGATTAGACGCTGGACCTAACTCGGCGCAGCGTCAGGTCATGGCACGCACTGAGGGCGTCGCTCGGTGGCGTGATCGGATGCGGGAGACGTCAGGTGACCAGACGGCAGGGGCTGCATCAGGTCTATGCTGACATATGCTGAAGCAAGATTTGTGAGCGAGCCATGTGAGGACCCAACATCGGGCGTGTCAGGCCGATGCTGATCGGATGCGTCTAGTCATTGAAAAACCTCTCAGTGTAGTTTCTGTACTCGATCAGACTCTATGTTGCATGGTGTCAGGTCGTTTCTAATGGCATGTCCGGTCATCACTTAGCCGTTGGTGCTAAGTATTTTGACCATTGAGATGGAGATGACGTGTGGCGGCCAATGGGCGACCAGACGTTGGGGACCGGATGCTGGGTTGCGTCCGGTCGGTGCGTCCGATCAGCCCTGCATAGAGCAGCAACTCTATTTGTTTGAGGGGTTCTATAAATAGACTTTGGCTGGCTTGGGGCTCTCTTTTGGCACTTTGACATATTTGACATCCTTGTAAGCTCAAGCAAACACCTCCCACTCATCTCCATCATTGATTCTTCATCATAGCGAGATTCAGAGAGATTTCAAGTGCATTTGCTTGAGTTATTGCATCTAGTGCCACTTGGGGATCGTGTGGCTATGGATTTCTTGTTTCTCTTGGTAGTTGTCGCCAACTAGATGGCTTGGAGGAGCGAAGGAGCATCAACACGAGTTGGTGATTGTTCGTGGCCGTCTCTCGGTGATTGTGAGGGGTCTTGTGCCTTCCCCGGCAGAGTGCCAAAGGCAACTCTAGTAAATTGCCTGTGCCATTGAGCTACCTCATTTGTGGGTAGGTTCTTGTGCCGCCATTTGTTGGCTACATGTGTGCTACCTATTAGCCACCAAACCACCAAGTGTTGGTCGACACAATGGGGACTAGCGTGCTGGCAAGCACGTGAACCTTGAGAGAAAAATCTTATGTCCCTTGGGTAATTGGAATTCTCTCGGTGATTGGATTGCCTTCATATTGTGATTGGTTCTTTCCTCGACATGACGGTATAATCACCCTATTCACTCCCTTACATTTCTTGCAAACTAGTTGCCAAGCTCTTTAGTGTAGTTAGTCTTTGTGAGCTTATTAGTTTGGTTAGTGTGGCTCTTTAGTTAGTCTTTGAGAGCACATTAGCTTAGTGAGTAGTGACTTAGCTCTTGTGTGTACCTAGTGTTCATAACAAATAGAATTGTTGGGATAGGTGGCTTGCAACCCTTATAAAGCTAGAGCAAAATTGCATTACACCGTTTGTTGTACTAATCAATTGCTCTAGTGCTTCATAGTTTTCAATAGGCTATTCACCCCCTCTAACCATTATTAGGACCTTTCAGTGGTGCTTGGAGTGGGAGCACATGCCCTTAAGGGCAAAAAAACCACCTTCAATTAGAATGAAACGAAACACGGATGAAACACACAACCTCAATGGAAAGTTTTATTTCATGGTTTCATAGCCATTTAATTTCATGACTAGCAGAGAGTTGGTAATCATGTGCGAACACATGGTCGCCATGTACCCATCTGGTTTGGTTTGTGATGAGTGATTGTCAATGTGAGTAGCTCCTTGGGTTGAGTTGTTGAACATACCAAGGTGTGAGTTTTGGTGATGTCTCTTGGCTTGTGGTGAGCAGGTGCGGAGCTCAGAGAGGGCGATCGATGGTGAAGGTGAAGGTCAAGCGGGTTCGTGCTAACAGACGGGGAGTGATGAAGAACGGATGTCGGGCTTGGAACGAGGGACTGGAGAAGCCAGGTGACTGACCATGGGTGGTTTTCAAGTGTAAGAGTACATGTGAAGTGGACCGTGTTGACCAAGTCAAGACGGCGGTTGGGAAGTCAAGCAGAGGCACAGGAGCACTTAATGGCCAGGCGGTCCACAATGACAGTGCCACGTGTTGAGTTTGTGGGGTGAGCATATAGAGTATACTACCCACGAGTGGTTTGGTGGTTTGGGACTCAAAACCGCCGATGGACGGTTTTTGGGTTTGGGCCTCAAAACCTGGGGGCAGTTCTGGTGGGAATCGGTTGTGGCACGTGCCGTCATCGCGAGGCTTGCGTCGAGGTGAAGCTAAGTCATGAAGGGCGTGTGGCTGTCAGATCAGCGGATCTCTGAGTTGGACCATAATACCTCTTGGGTTAGGTGGTTCGCTCTAATTACTTAGGGGTATATTATGTGTAATGGCCTTTATAAATAAGAGGAGGATTGTCCCAATCAACTTGATCTCTCTAGTTATTTAGTTTTTAGTCTCTCTATTAGGTTTCTCTTTAGACTACTATTGACATCCACAAATGATTTATAACTGCTTAATCTTCCATTTGTGAACCTTTGTAGCTTGTGATTTAAGTGGGAATGGAGGCCCTAACCTCCTATTGTCCTTGTGGCTTCAAATCTGAGTCAATTTCTTTTTTGATTTGAGTTTTGGTTTTTCCTCTCCCGGTCTCCCTCCCTTTGCTCTTTTGATGGATTTTGTGTTCCAGCGAGTTTGGGGATGTTTTGGGGGTTTGGATATGTTCTAGGACCCCTGATGATCATATATACCAAGTGGTTTGGTTAGATTCATCTCGAGCATGAAAATCCACCCTTTTGAGAAAAATTGAGAAAACCCCAACCTCTTTGATGGATTTTTAGATCATTGGAGTTTAGGTGATTTGTAGGTGTTGATGTCTTGAGTATATCTTCTCAACATCCCTAAGAACCTCCTTGCAAAGGTTTAGATCCATTCATACTAGAGTCTTGGCTCTAAAACTCGAAAGAGGGGATGTTTAGTTTTGGCTTTTCAATCAATTTTCCCGAGGTCTGCTCGCACATACCAGACATGTCCGGTGTGAATACTAGACATGTCCGGTAGTCAAACTTTCGAGTTTGAAGTTGAAATTTGGTAGGCTGCTACCTTAAGGTGTCTAGGGTCTTTGGTTAAAATTTCATAATTTTTGTGTAATTGGAATTCTCTCGGTGATTGGATTGCCTTTATATTGTGATTGGTTCTTTCCTCGACACGACGGTATAATCACCCTACTCACTCCCTTACATTTCTTGCAAACTAGTTGACAAGCTCTTTAGTGTAGTTAGTCTTTGAGAGCTTGTTAGTTTGGTTAGTGTGGCTCTTTAGTTAGTCTTTGAGAGCACATTAGCTTAGTGAGTAGTGACTTAGCTCTTGTGTATACCTAGTGTTCATAGCAAACAGAATTGTGGGGATAGGTGGCTTGCAACCCTTATGGAGCTAGAGCAAAATTGCATTACGTCGTTTGTTGTACTAATCAATTGCTCTAGTGCTTTGTAGTTTTAAATAGGCTATTCACCCCCCTCTAGCCATTATTAGGACCTTTCAGTGGTGCTTGGAGTGGGAGCACATGCCCTTAAGGGCAAAAAAACCACCTTCAAATAGAATGAAACGAAACACGGATGAAACGCACAACCTCAATGGAAAGTTTTATTTTATGGTTTCATAGTCATTTAATTTCATGACTAGCAGAGAGTTGGTAATCATGTGCGAACACATGGTTGACATGTACCCATGTGGTTCGGTTTGTGATGAGTGATTGTCAATGTGAGTAGCTCCTTGGGTTGAGTTCTTGAACAAACCGAGGTGTGAGTTTTGGTGATGTCTCTTGGCTTGTTGTGAGCTGGTGCGGAGCTCAAAGAGGGCGGTCGATGGCGAAGGTGAAGGTCAAGCGAGTTCGTGCTGACAGACTAGGAGTGATGAGGAACGGATGCTGGGCTTGGAACGAGGGACTGGAGAAGCCAAGTGACTAACCATGGGTGGTTGACAAGTGTAAGAGTACATGGGAAGTGGACCGTGTTGACCAAGATAAGACGGCGGTTGGGAAGTCAAGCAGAGGCACAGGAGGACTTAATGGCCAGGCGGTCAACAATGACGGTGCCACATGTCGAGTTCGTGGGGTGAGCATATAAAGTACACTACCCACGAGTGGTTTGGTGGTTTGGGACTCAAAACCATCGATGGATGGTTTTTGGGTTTGGGCCTCAAAACCCAGGTGCGGTTCTGGTGGGAATCGGTGGCGGCACGTGTTGTCATCGCGAGCCTTGCGTCGAGGTGAAGCTAAGTCATGAAGGGCATGTGGCCGTCAGATCAGCAGATCTCTGAGTTGGACCATAATACCTCTTGGATTAGGTGGTTCGCTCTAATTACTTAGGGTATATTATGTGTAATGGCCTTTATAAATAAGAGGAGGATTGTCCCAATCAGCTTGATCTCTCTAGTTATTTAGTTTTTAGTCTCTCTGTTAGGTTTCTCTCTAGACTGCTGTTGAGATCCACAAATGATTTAGAACTACTTAATGTTCCATTTGTGAACCTTTGTAGCTCGTGATTTAAGTGGGAATGGAGGCCCTAACCTCCTATTGTCCTTGTGGCTTCAAATCTGAGTCAATTTCTTTTTTGATTTGAGTTTTGGTTTTTCCTCTCCCAGTCTCCCTCCCTTTGCTCTTTTGATGGATTTTGTGTTCCAGCGAGTTTGGGGATGTTTTGGGGGTTTGGATATGTTCTAGGACCCCTGATGATCATATCTACCAAGTGGTTAGGTTAGATTCATCTCGAGCATTAAAATCCACCCTTTTGAGAAAAATTGAGAAAACCCCAACCTCTTTGATGGATTTTGAGATCATTGGAGTTTAGGTGATTTCTAGGTGTTGATGTCTTGAGTATATCTTCTCAACATCCCTAAGAACCTCCTTGCAAAGTTTTAGATCCATTCATACTAGAGTCTTGGCTCTAAAACTCGAAAGAGGGGATGTCTAGTTTTGGCTTTTCAATCAATTTTTCCCGAGGTCTGTCCCCACATACCAGACATGTCCGGTGTGAATACAAGACATGTTCGGTAGTCAAACTTTCAAGTTTGAAGCTGAAATTTGGTGAGCTGCTACCTTAAGGTGTCTAGGGTCTTTGGTTAAAATTTCATAGTTTTTGGACACTGTTTGGTAGGTGACGAGATCCTAACATAGGGGTATGTTAAGCCTAGGGATCAAAGGTTTCTGACCGATAAACACCCAACCGATCCTTCTAGGATCGCTCGGGGGCTACACCCCTCAGGTGCGCTCGCACACACCTATCAGCTAAGTATTGGGCTGAGCCCGAGCATGCCCGGCGCCTCTACTCGGGGCTCAGGGGACTCGCCCGAGCCTCAGGCTCCCGATCGACGGAAGCCTGAATCCGATCCTTGGCCCCCTCCCGGCCTTTGGTGCTAGCCAAGGCCCAGGCCAAAGATAGGCGCCCCAAGACACCAAGGCTCGGGGGCTCCCCAATGCTGCCCGGCAAGTGCGGCGATGTCAGCCACTCCTCTGATAGGGTCACGCACAGGACATGACGCAAGAACACAAACTCTTTTGCTAGCTTCAGCGGCTTGGGGGCTTCTAGGCCTGCACATCAGCCCTTCAAGCCAGCTTCCTTCACCGGCAAAAAGCCTCTAGAAGATGCACCTGGTGGAGGCCGGTCCAAGCCGACAAAGCCTAACACTCAGCGTGTCAGAACAGAGGAGCCGGACGACGCCCCGGGCTTCTTCGGTTCCACAACAACACCAAGGTCCATCCACACCACGGTAAGACCCTCCTGGACTCTGGCGCATGTATACCATAGACTAAGCTCCCCCAAACCACCATTTACCCGACCTACCTTGGTTTATAAGGGGAGATCAGAACCTAGAGAGCGGGGAGGAACGATTCCGAATAGATCATTTGATTCCTCACCAAATAGCTTGAGCTCTTCACCGAGAGCGAAGCCACCCTGAGAGGAGTACCAAGAGCTCCTCTTCGGCTTCTATTGTCTTCCTCCTCTCTCGACAAGGGGGGAGTCCTCACCGGTGGTGAGGTCTCTAGGATCAGCACCGAGCGATCCCCTACCAAATTTCTCTCTTACACTCTGTTGTAACCCCCCGATTTTGGGTGCTTTGGAATACAAGCATCATCTGCTACTAGACTAGGGCACCGATATCCCAAACCAGGATGAGCCATGTGTCCTCTCTGTGTTCTTTGTGTTCTTGAGTCCACCCGAGCCACTAGAGACACACACTCAGTGACACCCAACGAACAACAATGCTTATCGCGGTTTTGACCCCACGATAATAGGGTTTTTTCTTTTTCTCCCAATGTCACAACAGATGGCAAATACTCCACACGATCGACATATATACAAAGTTTAGTTCTTAGTAGTGGTTAAATGTGAAAATACTAAGCTCATCTGGCCGACCCACATAGAAAACAAATGCAAGCTATGCAGTGGATCCTAATTCAAAACTATGAACAGATGGTTGAGATGTGCCCCTGTGTGATGAGTTATTGTCAAGAGGTATTTGAGCTTTGGTTTAGTGTTGAGACTAACCATGGTGTGAGTGTGGTGTTGTGGAACATGTCTCTTGGCTTGTGATGGGTACGGGTGTTGAGCGTTTAGACGGTTGACGACAATGGAGAAGGTCAAGAGAGTTTGTGCTGATGGACCGGGGGCGATGAAGGATGGATGTGGAGGCTTGGAACAAAGGATTGAGGTGCTGAGGTGGACTGTGGATGGCTAACACTTGGCAACGTCAACGTGCAAGTGTACATGTGGAGCTACGTAGATGGTATTCACCAAGTCAAGATTGTAGTTGACCAAGTCAAGCGGGGGCACAATGACTTGGTGACCAAGTGGTCAAGGATGGATGATGACACATGTCAAGATCGTGGAGGAGGCATACAGATACACTTCTCCAGCTAGGTTTGGTGGTTTGGGCCTCAAAATCGCTGGTGGACAGTTTGCTGGGTTTTGGTCTCAAAACCCGGGCTTGAGTTCAGGGTGGCATGTGGCATCATCGCAAAGCTTGTGTCGAGACGAAGCACTCTCATGAAGGGCTCTTGGTCATCTAATGAACGGATCTCAACTTGGACCATTATACCCCTAGGGTTAAGTGGCTCAAGGCTAGGCTTGGAATATGTAATATGGCTCTATAAATAAGAGGGGGCTGCCCAAACCAGCTATCTCTTCTAGTTTAGTTTCCCTGTCTCTAGGTTGTTTTCTCTTAGGTGTAGGCAGAATCAGTTTCACTGAGTTGAGATCCTGGAGATGAGAGATCGAGTGCCTCTATCTGTAAGAAAAGAACTAAACCTTGTTGAATTTGATCTTGTGGCAATAAATTAAGTTGTTCTTTGAGTTCTTGTGTCTCAAGATCTTTTGTTTTGATTCAATTTGGTTTTTCTCCCTCTGGTGCCCCTCTCTTTGAGTTTTTGATGGTTCTGAGTTCTTGAGAGTATTTGGGCTGAATGGATATGTGCTAGGATGCCTAAGGAACATTTTTTCATAAGATTAGTTATACTCCAATTTAAGGGCGATAAGCTTTTCCCATTAGATATACGTTGACATAAGCATTACATATAAGTATTACAATTAAGTCGTAAGTATTATAAGTAAGCTATAAGTATTATGACTAAGTTATTACACACCCTTAAATTGGATTTTTGACAAACATGGTCAAGGAATGGACCCCTAGAGAGATTTAAAGTACTCTTGCCTTTATGCCTTTAAAGTATTACATTAATCTTATGACCGAGATTTTTGACAAACGCAATCTAGTAACCACTAAGTTATAGGTTGCTATGACATTAATCTTCTTTTGCAAGAAGTGTTGATATTAAGAAACCCACATAAGTGTTTATCAACACTTTCATTACTTTGGTGCCTAAGACTGTTAATGACTTAAGGCCGATTTCTCTTTTGAACATTGGCCTCAAGGTTCTAACGAAGATCCTTGCGGATAGACTCCAGACAGTTATTCTGCGACTAGTGCACCGTAGTCAGTACGGTTTCATTCGCTCATGCTCAATACAGGATAGCTTGGCTTGGAGTTTTGAATACATTCTTCAATGTCACCATTCAAGGAGGGAGGCAATCATTCTTAAGCTTGATTTCGTAAAGCTGTTTGATCTAGTGGAGCATGCAACAATTTTTCAAGTGTTGCCACATTTAGGCTTCCCGGCAAAGTGGATTGATTGGGTAAGAAGCATCCTATCTTCAGCCTCGTCGGCCATCATGTTGAATGGAGTGCTAGGAAAAATTTTCAAATGAAAAAGGGGTGTTCGTCAAGGTGATCTGCTATCACCCTTGCTATTTGTTTTAGCAGCTGAGCTCCTATAGATCTTGATCAACAAGGCAGCAACCATGGACTTACTCAAGGAACCTATCTAGCAACCAAGTATAGATTTTCCAATTGTGCAGTACACAGATGACATTCTTCTAATCCTCCAAGCTGATGCACGGCAGCTGATCTTTCTTAAAGCTCTCTTACACAGCTTTGCAGAATCAACAGGGCTCAAGGTTAATTACAGAAAATCTCAGATGATATCTATCAATGTATCACAAGCGAAGATGGTGCACCTAGCTAGCATGTTTGGATGTGAAATTGGCACTATGCCATTCATCTATCTTGGTTTGCCAATGGGCACCTCTAAACCTTGAGTGGATGATTTTGCACCAATGATGGATAGGGTGGAGTGTTGGTATTTCTTAGATACTCTTGTAATCGTGACTGAGAAAATATATTATATAAAGAATTCTACAAGCGGACAGATATACCATTGTAGCACTTCACTCAGGAGTATTCCATGTATTGTTATTTATATTTTACCATAGGGAGGAGCGGTGGCTAGAGATATTGATAAATATGATACTTGTGATGAGATCATTAACTAAACACTTACTCTAAACATGGGTAAGCCAAATAATATATAATTGATAAGTGTATGGCAATGATAATAATTCAGAGATAGAAATAGATACTCATAAATGTATTATAGCTAGACTAAGTAATAAATTAAGAGAGATTCCTAAGTCATTCATATATACCAACTCTTATGTACACTCCAACATATATACTTTCATCTATAGCATAATTAACTCTTCATCTACGCATAAGGAATATTACTAAAAAAATCAAGAACAAAGCTTGACTTCCTTTGCAATTAGGTCCTACTTGTCCGATAGACGGGGAGTGGACTACAAAGGACTCAACGAGAATGTCACACTCGCGATCTACCACATGACTTGGAATGTAGGGTACATCCCCAGGTAAACAACATATAAGCACCACGCTTACATAATGTCGACCACTTAACTCACTCAAGTACCGAGCTAAGCGCATTGCGAACTTATGCATAAACTTAGTATCAACTATGATTATATCAAGCATACTACCTGAAAGCATCTAGGCCCCTAGTTGGGTTTCGATGATTAATGACAATATGTGATTACTGTGACTAACGTGTGTTTTGCAGAGGCAATTAAGTTAGGTCATGGTAATGGAGATCGATTGGGCATTCATGGTGGTCATGCCCCTACGATGGAAATCAT
This sequence comes from Miscanthus lutarioriparius, assembly GCA_904845875.1. Taxonomy (NCBI): domain Eukaryota; kingdom Viridiplantae; phylum Streptophyta; class Magnoliopsida; order Poales; family Poaceae; genus Miscanthus; species Miscanthus lutarioriparius. Next base: position 43,252,723 of record CAJGYO010000001.1, read on the forward strand.
TTCGGTTTCCAAAGGATGGACGACAAGGTTAAGGATGGACTAGTTCTAAGTGTCGTTTAGTGTTGAAGAGACACTTAGAGTAGTTTAGGACTTTGTTTTTCCTTTGGCCATACTATTAAGGGGGGTATGGACAGGTAGCTTAACCTAGGTGAGTCTAGTGAGTTAGGTGTGGTGCACACTTGTTAAAACTAGCACTAGGTAGCTCCAAAATAGCCCTTAGATCCAATGGAGCAAACTTCATTCACATATGATCGAGAGTTGGAAGTGAATGGAGGGTCAAATACTGACCGGACGCTGGTTCCGGGTTGACCGGACGCTGGCACAGAGTCCGGTTAGTTCATTTGACCAAGGTGAAATCATCTGGCGTGACCGGACGCTGAGAGGTGATGTGACCGGACGCTGAGGGCCAGCGTCCGGTCGACTCCAGTAAGGTTCCAGAGAGGGAAAATCACGACCAGACGTGTCCGGTCAGTGCTGACTGGACGCTGGCCAGCGTCCGGTCACACTTTAAACACTGGAGTATGGGGTATACTGACCGGAGCATCCGGTCATCATGACCGGAGCGTCCGGTCACCCCGCAGAGGCACATAACGGTTTATTTTTTAGCCGGTGTTATAAATACAACCTCCACTCGTGTGTGGGGGTACTTTTGCTCATTCCAACAACTGAGAAACACCTTAGAGAGTGCCAAGAAGAGCAAGGTCGTAGTGAGGTGATTGAGATTTGAGAATCCCAAAGAGAGCCCTCATTAGTGAGATCAAGAGTAGCAAAGTGTGCATCCACCCTTCTCATTAGGCTTGTTGTGGTCAAGTGAGAGTTCGTGCTTGTTACTCTTGGTGATCGCCATCACCTAGATGGCTTGGTGGTGATTGAGAGCTTGGTGATCATCCGGAGAGCTTGTGGATGACCCAACTCAAGTTGTGAGCAGTTGTGGGTGATTCACCGCGACGGAGTGTCGAAGAATCAACCCGTAGAGAGCACTTGATCCTTGCGTGGATCAAGGGGGAGCTACACCCTTGCGTGGGTGCTCCAACAAGGACTAGTGGGGAGTGGCGACTCTCCGATACCTCGGCAAAACATCGCCGCGTTCCTCCTCCTCTCTTTACATTGTGCATTTACTTTGAGCAATTCAATTCTTGTCATTTACATTCCTAGAATTGCCATGCTAGAGTAGGATTGGAACATAGGTTGCAAGTCTTTTGTGCGGTAGAACAATTAGAAACACTTTCTAGGCACAAGAGGTTAATTGGGCTAACCATATGATTTATTTATTGCAAAGAAATTTAGAATTAGCCCAATTGACCCCCCCTCTTGGGCATCTTGATCCTTTCAATTGGTATTAGAGCCTCGTGCTCACGTATTTAGGCTTAACTGCCTAGTGAAAGATGTCTCACGGGGATGGACCTCCTCCTATCTTTGAGGGGGATGATTTTCCATATTGGAAAATCCGCATGGAGGCGTATTTAGAAGCTCTAGATGTTAGAATAGTTAGAGCCACCTCACAAGGTTTCTCAAAACCTTGGGATGCCGCACACCCACAAGGCGATGAGTTGAATTACAAAAAATGGAATGCAAAGGCTAGAAACACCATATTTAGAGGCCTTTGTAAAGATGTGTTCAACCGGGTGAGGAACCACAAAGACGCCCATGCACTATGGTCGGACGTTTGTGCGCTCCATGAGGGAACAAAGAGTGAGCGTGAGGAACGCTATCATCTAGTCATGAAAAAGCTTAAATCTTTTGAGATGCTTCCCAAAGAATGTGCTAATGAAATGTATTTACGTTTGAATGTTCTTGTAGAGGAAGTCAATGGTCTTGGACTCACTCAAATGTAATCATCTAATGTTGTAAGAAAAATCTTGAGTGTTCTCCCCATTGACAAATATTGGCATATTGTGACCGTGCTACACCAGGGTGATCTTTCCACCGCTACACCAACACAAATCTTGGGAAAGATCAATGCTCATGAGATGTACATGCACATCACACCTCAAGATGGCTCATCCTCTACAAAGAAGAAAGAAAATGACTTAGCATTCAAAGCTAGCCAAGAGAAGGGCAAAGCAAGACTTGAGTATGAGAGCTCAAGTGATGATGAATTTGATGATGCAAGTCTTGCTCTCATGGTGAAAAGAACCGCCAAGATGCTAAAGAAGCTCAACAAGAGTGGCATCAAGTTTGATGGCAAGAAGAAGAAGTTCTTCACAAGCTCTAGAAGGAAGCCAATCTCTGAGATGGATTGCTACAATTGTGGAGAACTTGGTCATCTAGCTCACCAATGCACAAAGCCCAAGAAAGACAAGTTCAAGAACAAGAACAAGAACAAGGGCAAGAAAGATGACTCAAGTGATGAAGATGAGAAGAAGAAAGAAAAGCCATACAAGAAGAAAGATGGCAAGAAGAGAGATTTCTAGAAGAAGAAGAAAAGTGGGAAGGCATACATCGTTGGTGATTGGCTCACGGACATTGATTCATCTAGTGGCTCATCTGAAGATGATAGTGACAATGAGAAGGTGGCCGCCATTGTTATTGACTCTTCATCATCTTTGCCACCACCACCGCCATCATCCTCTACACACCTATGCCTTTTGGCCAAAAGTGAACGAAAGGTATCACATGATGATGATGGTAGTGGTGATGATCATGCTCATAATGATGATAGTGATAGTGATAGCGATGATGATGAATATGAATCACCTTCTTATGATGATCTTGCTAAATTGCTAAAAAATACACTAAGATCATTATAAAGACTAGAGCTAAAAATGAAAATCTTGAGATTAAGAATGATTCTCTCTTAGCTAAATGTGACATAGCCGAAAAGTCTAATGTTGAGCTTAAAGAAGCAAATGATGCTACGTCATCCAAACTCAAAGAGCTCAAATCTTCTAAGAAAGAGCTTAAAGATAAACATGATAAACTTGAGTGGGTGCACAAAGAGCTCATCACTAGCCACAACAAGCTAAAAGAAGAATATACTGCTCTTAAAATTAATCATGATAGCCTTGTCATTGCTCAAGAATTTTTACTCAATGAGCCACATGATGCTACTAACCATGTTGTTAAGATTGATATAGCTACATCATGTGATGATTTAATTGATGAGAGCATTGAGCAAGGATCTAGTGGCAAAGGCAAGCAAGTGGTTGAGTGCAATGATTATGATGAGTATGTCAAGCTCAAGCAAGAGAATAAAAAGCTTAAGAAAGAGTTTGAAGTGTTCAAAACCCACAACACCATTGTGCTAGAAACCCTTGATCATGATGGTGATTTGGTCCATGAGAATGAGAAGCTAAAAGAAGAAAACAAGAGACTCAAGGAAGAGAAAAATGATGATGCACTCAAGGAAGAAAACAAGAAGCTCAAGTTGGAAAAAGAGCATCTCAAGATTGGATTGAGCAAGTTCACTAGAGGCAAGCATCTTCAAAGTGAGCTACTTATGAACACCGTCATGAAGATGGATAGAAGTGGCATTGGGTATATGGCAAATCAAGAGAAGAAGAAGGCTCAAGCTCAACAACAACAATCAAAGCCAAAGCCAAAGAGATGCTTTGAGTGTGGACAAGAAGGCCATTTTGCTCATGAGTGCAAAACTCCACCACCACAACCCTTGCCCAAGCATGCTAGACCCTTTGCCTTCAATGCTCACTACATGCTTAGAAAGGATTCTAGTGGAAAGATGAAAGTGATGTTCTTAGGACCTCCCAATAAGAATAGGCCTAAGAAAATTTGGGTTGCAAAGTCACTTGTTGAGAAGGTGAAGGGCCCTCAACAAGTTTGGGTTCCTCGTATGTTCACCTCACTAGATAAAGAAGTAGATGGACAAGAAAGAATCACATTTGGAGATAACTCAAAGGGCAAGGTCAAAGGATTGGGCAAAGTGGCAATATGAAATGATCATTCTATCTCAAATGTGTTATATGTTGCTTCATTGAGCTTCAACTTGCTATCCGTTGGACAATTGTATGATTTTGGCTTCCAATGCTTGTTTACTGAGAAGAAAGTTGTTGTATCCAAGAAGGATGATGATCAAGTGATATTCAAAGGATTTAGATACAACAACCTATATCTAGTGGACTTCACCTCTGAAGATGCAAACTTGAAGACTTGCCTATTCACCAAAACAACACTTGGGTGGCTATGGCATAGAAGACTTGCTCATGTTGAGATGAGCTCACTCAAGAAGCTAATGAAGAATGATTTGGTGAGAGGGTTGAAGGATGTTAAGTTTGAGAAGGACAAGCTTTGTAGTGCATGTCAAGCCGGCAAGCAAGTTGCAAATACTCATCCAACCAAAGCTTTCATGTCAACCACAAGAGTGCTAGAACTCCTTCACATGAATTTATTTGGACCAACAACATACAAGAGTTTGGGAGGAAATCTTTATTGTCTTGTGATTATTGATGACTATTCAAGGTATACATGGGTATTCTTCCTTCATAACAAATCCGAGGTTGCATCTTGCTTCAACAAGTTTGCCAAGAGAGCTCAAAATGAATTTGATGTGAAGCTCAAAAAGATTAGAAGTGACAATGGGAAGGAATTTGACAACACAAACATAGAAGCCTATTGTGATGAAGTTGGAATCAAACATGAGGTCTCCGCAACATATACTCCTCAACAAAATGGTGTAGTTGAGAGGAAGAACCGGACATTGATCACTCTTGCAAGAACAATGCTTGATGAGTACAACACCCCCAAAGCTCTATGGGCAGAAGCTATCAACACCGCATGCTATGCATCAAACCGCCTATTCCTTCAAAAGTTCCTTGACAAGACACCTTATGAGTTGCTCAATGGGAAGAAGTTCTTTCTTTATGGTGTTTGGTTACAAATGCTACATCTACAAGAAGCGGCAACACCTAGGGAAGTTCCAAAGACGTTATGATATTGGTTTTCTTGTTGGTTACTCATCAAAGTCCAAAGCATATAGAGTATTTAATCATGCCACCGGCTTGGCTGAAGAAACATATGATGTGGAATTTGATGAATCTAATGGCTCCCAAGGAGCACATGAGAATCTTGATGATGTAGGTGATGAACCATTGAGGGAGACTATGAAGAATATTCTAGTTGGAGACATCAAGCCTAAATATGATGAAGATGATGTAGAAGTGATTGATCCACCTTCTTCATCAAGTGTGCCACAAGATAGTGATAAAGATGGAAGAGTAGAAAATGAAGATACTCATGTCTCCCATGAGCAAATGGTGGTACAAGCACAAGATGTTGATGCTCCACAACCTCCCCCCCAAGTGGTCAATAGAAGAAATACACCTCTACTACAAGATCATCCACAAGATCTCATCATAGGGAGTCCATCAAAGGGTGTAATGACTCACTCACAAAAACTTGCTTCATTTATTGCTCATCACTCTTTTGTCTCTTGTTTTGAGCCTACTAAGGTAGAAGAAGCTCTTCAAGATCCGGATTGGATAAATGCCATGCATGAAGAGTTGAACAACTTCACCCGCAATGAAGTTTGGACTCTTGAAGAGCGGCCAAAAGGTGCAAGAGTCATTGGAACAAAGTGAGTGTTTCGAAACAAGCAAGATGATCAAGGTGTTGTTGTGAGGAACAAGGCAAGACTAGTTGCAAAGGGGTTCTCTCAAGTTGAAGGTTTGGATTTTGGAGAGACCTTTGCACCGGTTGCAAGACTAGAAGCCATTCGTATCCTCCTTGCATATGCATCACATTATGAAATGAAACTATATCAAATGGATGTGAAAAGTGTATTTTTAAATGGCTTTATTAATGAACTAGTCTATGTTGATCAACCTCCCGAGTTTGAAGACCCTAGATATCCTAAGCATGTTTATAGGTTGTCCAAGGCGTTATATGGGCTTAAGCAAGCCCCAAGAGCTTGGTATGAGCGCCTTCGGAACTTCCTCATTGAGAAGGGCTTCACCATTGGGAAGGTCGACACCACACCATTCACCAAGAAGCTTGATGGGCATATCTTCATTTGTCAAGTATATGTTGATGATATCATCTTTGGATCATCAAATGAAGATTCTTGCAAAGAATTTGGTGAATTGATGTCGAAGGAGTTCGAGATGTCAATGATTGGAGAGCTTACATTCTTTCTTGGTTTTCAAGTCAAGCAAATGAGAGAAGGGATTTTCATCTCTCAAGAAAAATATACAAATGATCTTCTCAAGAGATTCAAGATGGATGAATGTAAGCCAATCAAGACACCAATGCCAACTAATGGACATCTCGACCTAGATGAGGGAGGTAACAAGATTGATCAAACTCTCTACCGCTCTATAATTGGTAGCTTGTTATATTTAACCGCATCTAGGCCCGACATCATGTTTAGTGTGTGTTTGTGTGCTAGATTTCAAGCTAATCCTAAGGAAACTCATTTAATTACCGTAAAAAGAATCCTTAGGTATCTTAAGCACACACCAAGCATTGGCCTTTCGTATCCTAAAGGAGCTAGATTTGAATTAATTGGCTATTCCGATTCGGATTATGCCGGATGCAAAGTTGATAGAAAAAGCACATCCAAACGGTGCCATTTGCGTGGTAGATCACTTGTGTCTTGGTCCTCCAAGAAACAAAATAGTGTGGCTTTGTGCACCGCCGAAGCGGAATACATTGCCACAGGTGCTTATTGTGCACAAATACTTTATATAAAATAAACTTTGCTAGACTATGGAGTAGTTCTAGAAAAAGTACCTATTTTGTGCGATAATGAAAGTGCGGTAAAACTTGCAAATAATCTGGTTCAACACTCTCGCACCAAACACATAGATATTCGCCATCACTTTCTTAGAGATCATGTTTCAAAGAATGATATATCATTAGAAGGTGTAAGGGCCAAGGATCAATTGGCGGATATCTTCACTAAACCGCTAGATGAGGCAACTTTTTGTAGATTGCGGAATGAGCTCAATGTTCTTGATTTTAGCAACTTTACTAAAAGATGAGCTTGTGTTGTCTCTTGCATTGCATTGTAATATACAACATGTTTAATGTTTGGTAATGCATATAGGGCTTGTCTAACATGGTTAAGATAACCGCCGTAAAGCATGTGAAGAAGCTTAACCTTGGATCAAACTTGACAAGCAACTAAATTTACTTTCAAGTATTGCATTGCATATGCATGACTGTTGTTTGTCGTTTATCTTCAATTGTCCTCTTATTGCCTATTTTCTTAAAAAGAATTATAGCCTAAGGCAAAATATTTTTAAAAAAACTTGAGGGTTTGAGAGAGGTCACTCACATCAGTCACAATTGGTGTTTATTTGGATCTTATTTGAGTTGGGACTTGATTGGGAACAGGCAGCACGAAGGACTTTGAAGATTTGCTGAAGAAAGAGTGACCGGACGCTACACCGGACTCTGAAGTCCAGCGTCCGATCAGTTCACAGGAGGTGAACTGCTGCCGAGAAGGAGTGACCGGACGCTGAAACTGTGTTTTCCCAGCGTCCGGTCAGATGGAGCTTCAGCGTCCGGTTGAGCAAGAAGGTGTCAAGGCAAGGTGATCGAACTCTGGCTGCGTCCGGTCGGTGTCCACCGGACGTGTCCGGTCATGACCCAGCGTCCGGTCGCTGCCACCAGAGCGTCCGGTCAATAGGAGTCGTGCGGATTTCGATCTCTCTTTTCCATTTCCTTTTCTACTCCGTGGGGACCACCTTATTTAATCTCAGCGCCGGTGTTCTAACCTAGCCACCTACGCCGACATCATCACCGCACCCACATCGTCTCAAGCCACGGCATTGCGGACTAGCCACCGTCTCCACGCCGCCGCAGCGCCTCCCCGCGCTCTCGAGCCGCTGTGCCTCCACAGCAGCAGCACCGTCCATGACCAGCGCTGGTAAGGCCCTGCCCTAACGCCGTCATGCCCTAGCACCCACATTGCAACCTCACCCATGACCTAGCTTAGCATCATATCACTGACTTCAATTGCATCCAGGGCCGACGATTCACTGCTCACCGCAAACCCTAGCCAATTCGGTGGTTCCCCGATCCGCTCCTATTCTCATTGTTTCACCGGTTCATCAGGTAGCAAGCCCTCGGTTCTAATTTTGTACCTAATTGCTTGCTTTCTTAGGGTTTCGTATCTCTAGATGGATAATTAAAATTGTTTGTATATCCTATCTATTCTATCGTGCAGCGAGTCGGCGCCATTGAGGTCTCAGTGGCAGTTGTCAGTCAACTTGGGGCCAAGCTCGCGAGTACAGATCGAGGCCAAGCCTCGGAAGTGTCAGCGGTAGTTGATCTTTGTCAGAGGCAGCAGTCCTTGTCAGATGGCTCATGTCAAGAACGCCAGAGGTGGTCTAGGTGATGAGTATCCAAGGCGTCCGCCTCGCTTGCCTACAGATCAAAAAGGCAAGGCGATGAAGAAGATTGCATCAAAGAAGCGCAAGTACCTAGATGCAAAGACAGCTAGAGCAGCCGCAGTTGCAGAGGCCGTAGAGCGTGCCGAGAGAGGAGGTGCTCGTAGTGGTGTAGTTATTGTAGATCAGCAGCTTCCACCAGTGACAAGAGAGGCACTTGAGGAGGTTGAGCGCCGTCATGGTGGTCCAGCTGGGACTGTCATGGTTGCAGGACGGTGTCATGCTATTGATGAGGGTCAGCCTCAGGGGGAGTCACAGCAGCAGGCACCGCCAGCAGAACAGACTCAGGAGGGATAGCAGGCCGAGGAGATAGAGCAGGCACCTCAGCCACAGCTTCATCGCTCTGGTCGTACCCGTGCTCCAGTCACGCCGAGGGTAGATACACAGCGGAGGGGTTCTCGTCCACTGCCTAGACCATAGGGTCCGCCTCCAGTGACACACTTGGACTTAAGGGCCACCACGGCCAAGCAGGTGCAGCAGCTCAGGTTTGTGGACTTTGAGCAGTGGTTCCCACCGAGGAGGGATGATAGAGCTTCAGAGGGCTTCTACACACCATTGCAGGAGGACTTCTATAATGCATATCTTAACAGTGGTGCTATATTCAGATCTCAGAGGGTATGCTACAATGATTCTATAGTTGCAGCAGCCAGAGAGCACATTCGCCCCTACCTTGCATATGTGTCAGGGCTGATAGACTTGATTGGATGGACCGGATTATATGTTCCATCTTGGGTTCGTCAGTTCTATGCTACTCTTTGGATTGACCCGCAGCATAACTATATTCACTTTGCATTCAGAGGCAGAGATTACTGGCTGACGAGCACTAAGGTCAGGGACATACTCAGGCTTCAGGAGTAGCCTATTAGGTTACATGAGGTTTGCTATGGACAGACAACGCCTCCCAGATGTCCTCATGGCGGTATGGTGCCCCCTACGGACTTGGTTCGTCACTGTTTCACAGAGCCTTTTGGCGAAGGGTCGAGGAGGAACCCTAGTGATCTCACTCCCACTGCTCGCATACTTGAGGCTATCATGAGGAGGACATTGCTTCCTAGGATGGGATACAGAGAGGGCTTGACTCATATACAGCTATGGCTTCTCAACTCCCTGATGCATGAGACCGTATTTGACATTTGGTACCTTCTTCTTTTAGAGATGGAGGATACTATTGCTGAGGGGTTTAGAGGTCATCGACAGTTGTCCTATGCTCATTGGATCACATTTCTTATTCACGGGGCAGTTACAGTGAGGCTACCTGAGATGCTAGCTGAGTATAGTGGTGCCACCATAGAGTTTCCTACATACAACCTTACTCAGATGATCCGTCATAGTACACCTACAACACCTAGCCAGCCGTGCCGTCGTCCAGAGGTGCCAGAGACTGCAGCCCAGCAGGATGATATTATCAGGGTATTGCAGCTATAGAGGAGGAGCTTGCTCAGTAGGAGGGGATGGTCGAGAGCGAACCCAGCGACAGCTCAAACAAGGACTACTAGGACATTCCTCAGATGCCTACACATCAACATGACCATGAGGCCGGTAGCTCCAGTTCAGCTCCACCTGCACTGCAGACAGACCCCGCTCTTCTTGCCATACTTGAGCGGATGAGGCAGGATCAGGCTTGCCAGGCACAGGAGACCGCCGCTACATTTGCACAGTTCCAGACTCGGTAGGATGAGTTCCAACGCCAGCAGCAGGCGATCCAGCAGCAGACGCATGCTCTACAGCAGCAGCAGCAGGCCATGCATCAGCAGCAGATCCTCATGCAGCAGCAGCTACTTGGGTTCATGCAGCATGTTGTGATAGCTATTGGGGCTCCACTACCACAGCCTTCGCCCCAGCTTGGTCAGACTGCCACTACTTCTATGACTCCAGCGTTATAGCCTAGCGGGCTTCAGAGTCAGGGACAGCCACCAGCATAGTTTGCTTCACCTATAGAGCAGGTGTCCCAGTGGTTTGCTACGTCGGTGCCAGCCTCGCAGTTCACACCATTTCGTACGGGCTTCACACCGGCTGAGACGTCCTCGCTGCTAGTGCCAGAGACCATAGTGTCCAGGAGCCTTGGTGCTTCCTTCAGTGAGTTGACAGGGCACCCTACACCGCTAGACCTACATGTCTTTGTACCTACCACCATTGCTCTAGTGACAGGCACGACAGAGATGCTCCCTTCCTCAGTGGCATCATCAGAGCCAGCTGCTTCAGTCATGCCAGCACAACCTACAGCAGCTCCAGTCCCTGATCCAACCTAGACCACTTCAGCATCGCTTCCTGCTTCAGAGGGTCAGATAGCTCAGAGCTCAGGGTCAGATGATGATGGCACCTAGTTTCAGCTCGCTCCTCGTACCTCAGCGCCTGGCTCGTCCGCTGCAGCCCCACCGACCGACCCTAAGGTTTTGGTGTTTGACGCCAAAGGGGGAGAGGGATCGAGTATGTTAGCCTTAGGGGAGCGACATATTTAGGGGGACCTTAGTTATTATATTAGCTTATATATTACTTTTGGAATTTTTATGTGTGATACATTATTATGCATTCGTCGTGTGTTTAGTTCTTATGCATTAAAACTATATCTATATGATAGTGATATCTATGTGATCATGATATATGATGTGTGTGCTCTCTACTTTGAATTATTTATATGTCATATCACTTGTGTTATGCTCATTTGTTTTTGCTTCCGCGTTTTACTCCGATGCAAATGAGCTTTATTACTTGTACTCATGCTTATTTCATATCTTTTGAGTACATCATGTTGGCTTGGGTCATATAAGCTTGCCTAACACTTTTGTTCTTATTGCCAAAAGCTTATATGAACCAAGCATGTTAAAAACCTCATCTCTTTCATATACTCGAGGTAGTATTGTCATCAATCACCAAAAAGGGAGAGATTGAAAACATCTAGGCCCCTAGTTGGGTTTCGGTGATTAATGACAATATGTGATTACTGTGACTAACGTGTGTTTTGCAGAGGCAATTAAGTTAGGTCATGGTAATGGAGATCGATTGGGCAATCATGGTGGTCATGCCCTTACGATGGAAATCATTTCGGTTTTCAAAGGATGGACGACAAGGTTAAGGATGGACTAGTTCTAAGTGTCGTTTGGTGTTGAAGAGACACTTAGAGTAGTTTAGGACTATGTTTTTCCTTTGGTCATACTATTAAGGGGGGTATGGACGGGTAGCTTGACCTAGGTGAGTCTAGTGAGTTAGATGTGGTGCACCCTTGTTAAAACTAACACTCGGTAGCTCCAAAATAGCCCTTAGATCCAATGGAGCAAACTTCATTCACATATGATCGAGAGTTAGAAGTGAATGGAGGGTCAAATACTGATCGAACGCTGGTTCTGGGTTGACCGGACGCTGGCGCAGAGTCCGGTCAGTTCATTTGACCAAGGTGAAATCGTCTGGGGCGACCGGACGCTGAGAGGTGAAGTGACTGGACGCTGAGGGCCAGCGTCCGATCGACTCTAGTAAGGTTCCAGAGAGGGAAAATCACGACCGGACGCGTCCGGTCAGTGCTGACCGAACGCTGGCCAGCGTCCGGTCACACTTTAAAGACTAGAGTGCGAAGTGTACTGACCGGAGCATCCGGTCATCATGACCGGAGCGTTCGGTCACCCCGCAGAGGCACATAACAGTTCATTTTTTAACCGGTGTTATAAATACAACCTCCACTCGTGTGTGGAGGTACTTTTGCTCATTCCAACAGGTGAGAAAGACCTTAGAGAGTGCCAAGAAGAGCAAGGTCCTAGTGAGGTGATTGAGATTTGAGAATCCCAAAGAGAGCCCTCATTAGTGAGATCAAGAGTAGCAAAGTGTGCATCCACCCTTCTCATTAGGCTTGTCGTGGTCAAGTGAGAGTTCATGCTTGTTACTCTTGGTGATCGCCATCACCTAGATGGCTTGGTGGTGATTGGGAGCTTGGTGATCATTCGGAGAGCTTGTGGATGACCCAACTCAAGTTGTGAGCAGTTGTGGGTGATTCACCGTGACGGAGTGTCAAAGAATCAACTCGTAGAGAGCACTTGATCCTTGCGTGGATCAAGGGGGAGCTACACCCTTGCGTGGGTGCTCCAACGAGGACTAGTGGGGAGTGGCGACTCTCCGATACCTCGGCAAAACATCGTCACGTTCCTTCTCCTCTCTTTACATTGTGCATTTACTTTGAGCAATTTAATTCTTGTCATTTACATTCCTGGAATTGCCATGCTAGAGTAGGATTAGAACATAGGTTGCAAGTCTTTTGTGTGGTAGAACAATTAGAAACACTTTTCTAGGCACAAGGGGTTAATTGGGCTAACCGTAGGATTTATTTATTGCAAAAAATTTAGAATTAGCCCAATTCACCCTCCTCTTGGGCATCTTGATCCTTTCACTACCAAAGCAGACTAAGAACATAATAGATAGAAACATAATATAGATTAAGAATAAAGTCATGAAAGATAGATGATACAATTGCTATACTAGCCTCCAGATGACGAATCCAGAATCCTGAGCAGTAGACCAACTCTACTTGAATCTTACTAGCTAGCCTATACTAAAGCTTTGAAGTATTGGAGATCTACTCTATTCTCTCTGGTTGATCTTCTTAAATAATTGTGATGGCTGTTGATCAGCTTTTAGATTAATAATGAAGATGCCTTAGGAGAGGGGGTACGGGGGGCCTTATATAGGGGGAACCAGGAGTCTTGTGGGCCCATGAATCCATGGCAACGTCAAATCTAAGCCTTCGAATCAAACCGACCTTGAGCAACGGTGTAGATTGAACCTCATAGGCAGTGGAAAACCAATGTAGCGAGGAGGGGCTGACACACAGGGCCCACAGGCCGGCCGGCCTATAGGTGGGGCCGGCCAGCCCCACCCTATCAGTTCTCGGGTTAGGTCACGGTGCATTGTCTTCTAGATGCTTCTAGAGTCTTCCTAGGTCGGTTTCGTCGCGGATAAACATGATTTGATCTGACGATTGGGTCCACCTTGCTCGTTTTCTGAATAAATCCTTTTGCAAACATAGATTCATCAAAACTTATGGAATTTATTAGTTTAAACCCCTATACCTATGTTGGTGATCCTATTCTTACATTTATATAAGTTATATTGACAATTTATGATGAGTAACTACCGTCAACATGGAGCGACAATTATCTGCTTGTTCCACATGGCTATCCTATTCAGGCTGACTAGAAATGCTTAATTCAGCAATCACACCAATCACCACTTATGCTATTTGTACAGTCAAGCTACCAAGAGGTGTCATAGACAACATTGATAGAGCAAGGAAACAGTGCTTGTGGCATGGCAATGATGTGGAAAAAAAGGAGGTAACCTCGTTGCATGGCAGGTAGTACAACAACCAAAGGACAAGGGTGGTCTCGGAGTGCTCAACCTCCGTTTGCAAAATGATGCACTACTCTTAAAGCAACTTGACAAATTCTATAACAAGGTGGACACGCCCTGGGTTCAGCTAGTCTAGAGCAAGTATTATGTTGCTAAAGTACCCCACACTGCCAGGGAGATGGGTTCCTTCTGGTGGAAGGATATACTCAGGCTAAATACCATCTACAGAAGTATAACCACATTTACAATTGGAGATGGTTCAATGGTTTGTTTTTGGGATGATTTGTGGATGGATATTGTGCTCTCGGCCAAATACCCAAGACTTGTCTCCTTTGCAAGTAAAGATGATCCATTGGTCCTAGAGGTCATGCAAGCTGAGGATCTTGATGATCTCTTCATACTACCGCTATCTGCAAAAGCGTTTGAAGAGCTTGAGAGCCTCCAAGCACATTTCCCAACCATGCATTATGATGATAGCAATGCAGATAGTTGGGAACCTATTTGGGGTAACAAATATTCATCACAAAGATTTTATCACCAAGCCTTCTCGCAAGTTGAAGCCCAGCCAGTTTTCAAAGTGATTTGGAAATCAAGATGCACACCACGTGTCAAGTTCTTTGCATGGCTAATCCTGGTGGACCGACTTAACACAAAGACAATGCTACAGCGCTGACACAATAATATTGAGGATGATACTATCTGCGTGATGTGTAACAAGGGGGAGCACGAGACCATTGAGCACCTTTTCTTCACCTGTCCATTTGCACAGGCGTGCTGGGAGGCCATCAATTTTGCCTGGGATGAAACATTGGAGCTGATGGATAGACTGATCAAGGGCAGTGAGACACATCCACTTCCATTCTTTACTGAAGCAGCGATGATTGGTGCTTGGGAGCTATGGAAACTGCGCAATGACAAAGTCTTCCAAAGAAGGGATCCTACCCTATCTTTGTGGTTGGCTAATTTCAAGAACCAATGTCTTCTCCAATCCCTTAGATTCAAGGATGATCGTAGGTCATCCTTTTGCTTCTGGCTTGATGCATTCAGTTAATTTTTTTGTAAGTGAACCCTCTGTGTTTTCTAAAAATTATTATAAAATCTGCTGTGGGGACCTCCCCCACAGTTTTTGCCGTAAAAAAAACTTTTGCCAGGGGGATCCATATTGTCTAATGGCTTCATCTTAGCTTAAAGTATGGTTAATGACAAAACTAAGTTATAGCATGTTTAATTAATATAAGTTAAGTTTACCTTAGTTTGTTAAGAATAAAGTCATTACTATTATAACACACTTTTAGCATAAGATATTCATACCGGGATATGTTATAAATAAGAACTGAAATTTCTTTTGGTTCAATTAACATGTCAAGTAGTTTTGCCAAACCAAAGATAGTGTGAAAGACCAAACCAGAATCAAAGTTAATCATATAAGTTTAAGATGTTGGTGCTCGTCATGTAAGTTTCAAATGTTCAGCACCATATTCAGTTTAAATGTTCCTACCATAGGCATATTTTAAGTTGTTGGCATTAAGTTTATTGGTAGCCTACCATATGGGATAAGATTGAGATCTCAAAATTATGATTAAGTACAAATAATTTTTTGTATGTGCACAAAAGTATAAATGAAAACAAATTGCACAATAGGACCGTAAAGAGGCCATCATAAGACTAAAAAAAGAGGCCATTATAAGACTAAAAATAAACTATTTTGAGATATGAATGATGCGCTATAGTGATTGGGTTCATCTATGTTTTAATTGACCGTTGCAATTGTTTAATCTTGGTGTATTGTTTTATCGAAGAGTGGTTTTAAGATACATAATGTTATTTCCCCGTAAGTTCTCTCTAATAAGCATAAGTAATTATTTTGTTTAATGTAAAGTGGTCGACTATAGATGCTTGATCTAATGGTGCTTAACTGGCTGCTATATTTTTTTCATCTTAATATACTGCTTTACTGAGAATAGGACTAATAATAAATTAATTTACTAAGTCATTCGATCAAAGGAAAGAATGTTGGATTGATCTCATGCAGTCAA
Organism: Miscanthus lutarioriparius; assembly: GCA_904845875.1. Taxonomy (NCBI): domain Eukaryota; kingdom Viridiplantae; phylum Streptophyta; class Magnoliopsida; order Poales; family Poaceae; genus Miscanthus; species Miscanthus lutarioriparius. The sequence goes on from CAJGYO010000001.1 coordinate 43,268,438, forward strand.
TACAGACCGAGTCGAGTCTTAAGGGGCTTTACAGCTACGCAATAACCCTAATCGGGGCCACAACTAATGGACTAATCGGCCTGGTCCTAGGACCGACCCGCGCTATAAATATAAAGGGGTCACGTTACGACCGTCTTACTCAGCGCGCGTGTGCTAGTACGAGTAGCAGCGCGCACCCACGGGAATGAATAGGGATGCGCACGTGCCTGGAGTTCCGAGCAGCGCACGTATACATACACGCAGACGACGAGTTGGTGCGATACGTTTTTTAGAAACCCGAGTGCGATTCATGGGCTGGAAAGCAGGCTTCTTCTCTCTTCTCATGTCTAGATTTTTTCTAGGCCGGCCCCTTGACGTTTCTCCTATCTAGATTTGGGTCAATGGACTGATTTGGATTTCATAAGTTTTTTTTTCTCTTTCGGGATAGAGGGTTTGTGGAAGATGAAAAGAGCAGGGGATGGTTTGACATTCATATGGATGTAGAAGTAGTATTTTCAAAATTCATAATACCTTATGTTCCATAATACTTTCTATAGGATTAATAATTCAACCGATACAGAAAAATAAAAAAAATAGTTCATAAAAGATATGCAAGGTTATAAAAAAGACTAGAGAAAGGAGTACATCTTCTTTATCGAGATATATATGACTTTGCAAATAGCTAATATAAAAGCAACGTGTGGCTTCCGTTTTTCATTGCTAAATAGATATCATTAATACCCTGAAAAAACAAGACAAGGTAAGCAAATAAAAAATGCATGAAATTATGTTGAACTTTACATTTTTTGTATGTAAAAGTATGTATTCTATGAAATGTAAAACTAATTTTAGAATTTATAAACTTTGAGCTATCACATTACAAACGTTGAACTGCTAGATTCAATACTTTTATCTATCACATTATAAACTTTGCACTGCTAGGTTCGAAATTTTATACTAAGAATTTATAAACTTTGAACTACAACATTACAAACTTTGTACCGTTAAGTTTAAAAACTTGGAACTATCACATTATAAACTTTATATTGTTAGGTTCAAACCTTTATACGTAGAATTTATACACTTTTAACTATGACATTAGAAACTTTGAACTGCTAGGTTCAAAAACTTTGAACTATCATATTATAAACTTTGTAATACCAGGTTCAAAACTTTACACTCAGAATTTATAAACTTTAAACTTTCACATTACAAACTTTGTAGTGCAAGACTCAATACTTTGATCTATCACATTATAAACTTTGCACTACTAGGTTTAAAACTTTATACTCACAATTTATAAAATTTAAACTATGACATTACAAACTTGGTACTATTCAAAACTTTAAATTATCACATTATATACTTTGTACCGTGATAAATTCAAAACTTTACATTCAGAATTTATAAACTTTGAACTATCACCTTACAAATTTTGTACTAGTGGTTCAAAATTTTGAACTATCACACTATAATCTTTGTATTATTAGGTTCAAAACATTATACTCAGAATTTATAAACTTTGAACTATGACATTATAAACTTTGTACTATTACGTTTAAAACTTTGAACTATCATATTATAAACTTTGTACTGATAGGTTCAAAACTTTACACAAAATTTATAAAATTTGAACTATGACATTACAAACTTTGTATTCCTAGGGTCAAAACGTTGAACTATCACATTATAAACTTTGTATGGCTAGATTTAAAATTTTGCACTCTAAATTTATAAACTTTGAACTATAATATTACAAACTTTGTACTGCTAGGTTCAAAACGTTGAACTATCACATTACAAAAATTGTACGACTAGATTTAAAATTTTACACTCAGAATTTATAAACTTTGAACTATCACATTACAAACTTTGTACTGCTAGGTTCAAAGCGTTAAACTATCACATTATAAATTTTGTACGGCTAGGTTCAAAACTTTACACTCAGAATTTATAAACTTTGAACTATCATATTATAAACTATGTACTGGTATATTTAAAACTTTATAATTTAAGATTTAAAACTTTTAGTTTGAAACTATATTTTTAAAATTAAAAAACTTTATACTAACACACTTAAAAAGTTTGTACTTTAAGATTTAAAACTTTGCAATTTAAAACTTTACTTTCAAAATTTAGGAACTTTATACTAGAATATTTTTTGAAGGGAACTCCGGTTAACAAAATAGCTATGTGGCTTTCTGTACCAAATTCTGTTCAGTTTAGCAATAGAAAAAAATTGATGGTGGATAGAATGTTTCGTCAACTTTTAAGAACGCTGCAGCAGCAAAAAAAAACTTATACATAAAAGAAAGAAGAGGTAAGCAGAACAAATACAACTTAGCACCAGCTAAGAAAACCAAGCTCAAATACACTCAGCTAAATTACTGGCTTCCAAAAATATCGTAAACAAAATCAAACGTAGTATTCTAAAAAACTTAGCACCACTAATAATAAAGCTAATCAAACTACTTATCACCAGTAACAAATAAAACTAAACACAATGAACTGAAAAATAAAGAGAATAGACTTGCCAACTAAGAAAGGGAGAGTGCGGCGTTGGAGCACCTCTTAGAAAAGAGGTTTTTATCCATGTGTCATTATAAAAGTTGGTAATTACATACAAGTCACTAAAAAAGTTAAGTTCGTACAAGTGCCACTACTCTGAACTTTTTTGTCCTTATGCCACTTCCGTCAGATTTAGCCCTAACGGTGTCAAATGGTGGGTGTGAAAAGTCAAAAATACCCTCAGGTCTAAATACGCAATTAATTTTTTTGAGCATTTTAATGACCTCAAATGAAAAACTCAAAACTAGAAAGTTGTAGATCTCGACAATATCTACATTTTTTGTAAAAAAGTTATCTTTCATTTAATTCCATACAAAAAAAAATGATTTGATATGATTAATATGTCTTAGAAAATCACATTTTTATACAGAATCAAATGAAAATAATTTTTATATAAATATTGTAGATCTCGATGAGATCTATAACTTTCTAGTTTTGAGTTTTTTCATTTAAGATCGTTAAGATGCTAAAAAAATTAATTACATATTCAAACCTAAGGGTATTTTTGACTTTTTACGTCCTCAGTTTGACACCGTTAGTGCTAAATCTGACGGAAGTAGCGTGTAAGGCAAAAAAAAAGTTCAGAACAGTGGCACATGTGAGAACTTAATTTTTTTAATAGCTTATGGATAGTTACTAAATTTTATAATGGCACATAGTTAAAAGCCTCCTTAGAAAAACGATACGAGTCATGTTCAACATCGGCAGCCCCGTGTGTGGCAAACTGCAACAAAAGACGTCCATACATAATAATCAATCACATCACCAAATTTCCTTTTTTTAGAAAATAAAAAGATCAAACCAGCTAACACAAAAAATGATATATGTGCTGCAGGTACAAAATTCAACAGATGAATAAATGGATATCAATTGTAGCCAAATACAGCAAGCACATTTTCTAGCTATTGAAATGAGTTACGGCCAATTACTAGAACAGGTGATGTCTTGGAACAGTAACAATTGAGCTGAGACTGAAGAAATGTCAAATTACATATTACATGCACCTCTGGGTGGCATTACCAGCTCTCCTAATAGCACCAGAGACATTTCAGGGTACAAGTAAAAAATAGATTTTCAATTCAATGTTGCGCCATTCAAAATTCAACTATTAGTTAGCTAGCTGGGTTCAAAACATATGCATCCAAAAAATAACCTACAACACGTCACAATCATAAGTTGCTAATGGCCAGGGGGGGGGGCGCAAATAATTATAAAAAAACACTGCGAAGCTTATTAAACATTGATAACTGCATCAGGTGATCAACATATGTAAAGCCACAGGAGCCTCCAAGGAACCAAAACACTCCTGAATCTAGAAATGTCTAGGAGAGAATAAGAAATATAAAGAGACACTCTTATTTATCAAAAGAAAAAGAGATGTACGTCTAAAGTTATTGTGTCTACTTGTTTACACTAAAATTTGGGAGAAGAATCGTAGGGACTCGAAAGCTTCCGAGATCATGTCATCAAAGACTCAATTGCGTGAAAGTCGGTGTCAGCTGATTCGAATGCAACAATGAAATCAGCTTTCTTCAGATAGCGCCAGCAGATAACGACAAAGGCTTCGATCGGCGCCGGGACAAGGCATGTTGGACTCTACAAAAAGGGAAAGATTAGAGTCCAAGTTATCTTAGATTAGGAATATTTTCTCTAGGGTCAAAAATTGTGATGAGTCGTGCTTAGATAGGAGTCATACGTAGGTCCCGGATATAAATATCAGACCCCGACTATTGTAAAAAATCACACAATCAATCCAATACAAGTTACTTACTTTTTTCGGCTTCGGCCACCCCTTAGGAGTAGGAGTAGAGTAGATCTCGGCGAGTTCTTCAGCAAATACGGCTGCATCGATCCGATCGACCTCCACTGCTTGTCTATAAGTACCGTCATAGCTTATACTTCTATTCGTATGGCTGCATCGATCTGGTCAACTCCACTGCGACTCTGGTATAAGCTAGTTATCGACTCTTGTCTAGTTCAAGTAAGGCTACATCGATCCGGTCGACCCCCACTTCTCGAACTAGATTAAGGTTAAGTTATCGGCCTATCTAAGGGTGGTGTTCCTTCGGATAGATTCATTAAGTTACCGATATTGCTTATTGCTTCCATTATTTATTTAATTACAGCAATATCACTTCGCCCGATTGGGATTGATCTAGATTGTCCTTATATTCTGTTTAACCCATCGTTTGTTAATCTAAATTTGATCTAATCTGCACTTTAAATGATGAGTTATGTTTTATCGTCTGTTCTATGTCAATCTTAATAGTGCATAGTGTGCGGTTAAGGCACGTCTAATCTTGAGTAGATCTATTGGCTAGCGAAAACCATTCCATGGCCCGTTATCACGGCCTGTGTGATTCTGCCTCACACCCCACTGTTAGTACCGTGGAGTGGGGATTGTTACTTGGTAGATCTGTTCCTGAGAGGGCATGACCTTAACTGTGCGCTATGCCTGAATCGGCTATTTTAGCCGATATCGAGTGCTTTCACGAACGGTTCACATCATGAGACCGTTGAAGTAAAGATAGGTTGAAAGATGTGTTAGCCCCATGATCTTATTATTGTATTACGGCATGCATGATTCTGTCTCATGCCCCACTGATATTAGTAATAAGTTAGGGTCGTCGAGTCTATTGTTGTTTCTACGGCCTGTATGATTCTACCTCATGCCCCACTGGTCATAGCGATAGATGAGATCTAATATGTTCATTAGATTTATCTTTATCAAATGGTTAAATGATGATGAGTTGTTTCATTTATACAAAAGGGATTCGGTTACTTACAGTCATTGGCTTAGCATAAACTAATCACTGTTGACATCTTATTGCTATTGACTAATGTTTGTCTAAATAACGAGATCTATCTTGAGTGATAACCGATTCTTCTTGCACAACCCCACAAGCTTTAACTGGTTCATTCTTATGAATATGCTAGAATCGACTATTTAGTCGATCTCCTTTCATATCGGCTCTCAGAGCCGCACATTCGGGACTGTCTGGCAACACCGGCAAGTTCCACCCTAAATTACTGATAAACTTTCTCTCCTTGTCAATTGTAGGGTCAAATTGACTGGCACGTCTTGGGAGGAGTGCGCAGGATCGACCATCCCTGTGCTGAAGCTAGGTGGATCTCTAGCTCCATCGAAAAGACCCTTCCGGCTTGCTCGTGTGCCCTCGGCACGGGACAAAATTTTGTGCCGACACACGTTTCTGGCACGCCTAGTGGGACTCCACAATCATCATGGTGGTTCACGACAACAACGACATCCTTATGGTACATTATAAAGATCTATCTGATGGAGATAAAGATGTCATCGGCAAAGCTATAGAAGAATTTCAGAACAAGTGTTTGTTGTCCTACACCAAAACACGTGACAACACAATTGTTCAGAAATATCCACTACCAAGAGATTCTATTACATGGGCAAACAGATATAGTTGAAGCTAAAGATAGGCGTTTTTTACGGAAAGTTGTAGACAAATCTATTCGTGATACTATATCAAGCCATAATGAAGCTTTCTTGGACACATTCCACAACACCATGAAAGAGGCGATTCATGGGTTTCCAGTTGGTCAAGTTAGGCCGGCTTATTACAACATTCCACATCCGTCGACCCAAGGGACTAATCAAGTTGGTACCAGCCATCAAGAAGCAGCACCAGCTGGTAATGGTGATGTCTAGGTAGTTCAGGGCTCATCTGAACAAGCTCAAGGTACTACTACGAATTAGACACAATATAATCCTAGATCGTCAGTGCAGCATGTGCAACAATCGGCAGGGGCAAGTTCAGAACCAGGTGATTAATTTTGGCACATGAGGCCACATATCGTTGTCGGCTCAAAAAATAGCACCATCAATTCAAAGGATCCGTAGAGATATAGATCCTCATGTCTACAATCAGAGACTTCAAGCAACAAACCATTAAAGGACCCAGCAGATAGAGATTCCACAGGGATATCATTATGGCATAGATTATAATACCCTTCACATGATTCTAAATCCAGGGTATCAAGTTACATGGGATTTCAACCCACAGATGGGTTAGCAGGTGCAGAGAGATCCAAATTCACATGCTGATGAATTGTTGCTAAAGGTGACCGAGATGATGAATAATCAGTTCAGTCTAAAGCCAAAAGGGCTGACCTTTTCGTATAAATGCCCATATCTAGAATGGTATGATTTGGTCGCTCTTCATGCAAATTATAGGCTTTCAGAGTTTGCTAAGTTCACTGGCCAAGACAGTACAAGCACGATAGAACTTGTCAGTCGGTATCTTACACAATTGGGCGAGACATCAGTTGAGGAGGCCCATCGAGTTTGTTTCTTCTCCTTGTCCTTGTCAGGGCCAGCCTTCACTTAGTTTTCATCACTGCCGGTCAACTCCATTACCAATTGGGTTGATCTGGAAAATAAATTTCATACATATTTTTATACCGGGACTAGAGAAAATAAGATTACCGATCTAACAACCATAAGGCATAAGACTAATGAATCGGGCACTGAATTCCTTTAGAGGTTCCAAGAGACTAGAAACTTATGCTTCTCATTAAACTTGGTTGATGATCAGCTAGCTGCTTTAGTCGTCCAAGGAATGATGCCAATGTGGAAAGAAAAACTATTGGGACAAGAATTTGACAACTTGGGTCAATTGGCTCAATGAGTGGCAGTGCTCAATAGCCAATTCCAGAGTATGCGCAGAGATACCCGATTCTAGAAGAATACCACAGTGGCCAAAGCTTATAATCCATACTCAATCGATGACGGCTATGAAGATGAAGAAGAAGAAGTTGCTGCGGCTGAATGAAATTGGGGCAAGAAAACAGTAATGGTGCCAAATCCTTGGGGAAGAGGAGTCGAGGAGAGCTATGACTTTGATGTCACAAAATCAGACAAGCTCTTCGATTTCTTGCTTGAGAAGGGGCAGATCAAGTTGCCCGATAATCATGTTATGTTGCCCCCTGATCAGTTAAAGAATAAAAAGTTCTGCAAGTTCCATAACGCCACTTCTCATTCCACTAATGAATGTAGAATCTTCCGACAGCACATACAGAGGGCTATTCAGTAAGGAAGGCTCAAATTTGACATGCCTCGGAAAATGAAAGTTGATGATAATCCTTTCCCAAGAGATCAAAACATGGTTGATTATAGGCTGGTCAAAGGAAAGACTAAGGTCCTAACATCAACCAAATCAAGAGAAGCTGGAACAGTCGATCCCAAGATGCAAATATCGGTCGATGAATACAGGGAAATTAAAAGGCGTCGCGACAAGCAAAAGAGTCGATATGAGTAGGGGGAAATGTCAAAAGATGGGGCGACAAAGCCACGAGTTACATCTTGGATTCTATTGAATAAGTGGCAGCGGCAGAAGGAAAAAGATTATCAGCATTGGTTAGAAAAGCAAGAATACCAGCGTCAATAGGAGAAAGAGAGGTATGAAAGAAAGCAAGCTGAATTGCATTGGAATTATCCTTTCTTCAGACATTGCTGGAACGAAGGTTTGAAGTTGCCTACCAGGAGTAACTATCCAGAATGCAGCAAGCAATATTGGGAGTTTACGCAATCTCAAGCCAACCGCCGGTCTATCCATGCTCAAGATGCATATCACCATAATAACATGGATCGACGCTTAAAAAATGGAAGTATTCATAATCGGCTGGGAAAAAGAGTTGTCGATAAAGATTAGGCTGATTATGAAGAAGGCAACAAGAGAGAATATGTTTGGTAGGAAGGCCAATGGTGTCCAGGAGGTCTGACAAGAAGCCAGAAGAGAAGGGTGCAACGTCTAAGGAACAGAGAGTTGGAACAGGCTTAGGCATCCGGTAAACCTCAAGTGTGGCATACTAAGCAAACAGCCGATAGAAATCAACCATCGGCTAATATTCAAATGGCTTTTCTATTGCCATCAAAATTCAGAGCTCCGGCAGATCAAGAAGTTTATTTGGATTTCAATGAATCAAAGTATGAGGAAATAGTTGCCAAGTTGATGGTTATACATCAAGCAATATTTGATAAACTAGTCAAGCATCAACACTTAAAAGCGTTATATGTGAAAGGTTTGGTTGATGGGAAGCCAATGAATAAGATGTTGGTGGACGAAGGCGCTTCTATCAATCTCATGCCTTATACCACTTTTCGTAAACTTGGCAAGGGACTAGGAGATCTGATGGAGACTGACATGATGCTTAAGAATTTTGGAGATAATGCGTCCAAGACCCGAGGGGCAATAAACATCGAATTGACAATTGGGAGTAAGACTCTGCTCACCACATTCTTCGTCATCGATGGGAAAGGATCGTATAATTTGCTCCTTAGTCATGATTGGATTCATGCGAACTATTGTGTACCATTGACCATGCATTAGTGTTTGATTCAATGGCATGGGGATGATGTCGAACTGGTTTGCGCTGATGAGTCTGTGAGCATCGCAACAGCCGATCTAGTCTTCGGGAACTAGGAGACTTCGAATGCTTTTCTGGCAAGTTATGGGAAGGAGGCTTCATTAAAATCAGCAATGAAAGCCAACAGCTGATGCAAGCAATCGGCTCTGAGAGTTTATTTTGATAAATAATCGTGGCTTCGAGTCGACCATTAGATTAAGGAAAAAATAAGCATTGGTCCTAGAGATGGGCTTAGGCCGACGTATGTGAATGCTAAGTCGAATCATGAGTAATAGATCTATTAAAGGAAGTTCTGTTTTGCTTAATAGGATGCTTGACCTGGGTTGATCGATCGTTTAACCTTTGGTATCAAAAATTCTATAGCAAAAAATATTTAAAGGGATGTTATCCTAGCATTTGATCAACACTCGACAGCCGATTCGTTTAGTCATTGGCTCTAATAGCCGATACTAGAAAGGTATCGCCTCTAGTTCAAAAAATGAAAATCTCCAAGAACATAAAAGCCGATATGATACGTATTGCCTCTAGAGCAAGAATAAAACAAAAATATTCATGACATATATAGGGACATTGCACTGAGACACATTCATGAAAGAACAGGAGTCTTTATTCATCGGTTTACCCTAAGTACAAACTAATTGAAGACCTTGTTCACTACATCCTGAGCAGATGTAATGTCCACAATGGCCTCCACGGCAATGATGAATTCTTTGAGCAGGTCCTCATGTTCCTCAGGACCGTCGCCCATTGGGAAGCTAGTCTCCATGGCATGGAGCTCGTACCCTGTCTGGACTTGCGCCACGATCAACGCCACCGACGCGCCGTGACGAACGCATCATGGAGGGCGATCTCCTAAACATGGGCTGGGATGTCTTGAAGACGAGCGTCAATGAGGGAACCCCGAGCATTGATGACATCCACGGCCACATTCGCCGCCAGTTGGAGAGACTCCAACTGCACCATCTGGGCTGGCGATCACAGAAAACCATCAAGACAAAGGCAGTGGAAACCAGAATAGAATCATTCATGGAACTCATCTTACCTACCATCGTGGCGTTAGACTCAGCCAGCCGTGCTTGGACGGCACTGGCCTCTTCCTCAGCTGCATTAAGGGCTGCTTGGAAGACCCCGACGGGATCTCAAGCTGGCCATTTTTTCCGAATCGCCTTGGAATAGCGGTCCTCGACCGCCCTCTATTCTCGAAAGAAGCGCCGGGCATCATCGCCATTATACGAGTTGGAAGAATCCGACGATGAAGCCGGCGTAGAAGATGCAGCGTCAGAGGGCTTACTGGCCCTAGGAAGAAGACGGAAACTGTCATTCAAAATGAATATATAGACAAATCAGAATGGTTCATCATCACAAGCAAAAGATGTTGATCTCACCTCATGCGTCGGAGGCGCTGGTTCATCGGCATGTTCTCCTCCGAAACCTCCTCCACCGCGCGCTTGCCGCAGTTCTCCTCGCCGGCCATGAAGTTTATCGGATCTACAGGAAGAGAGAAAGGCCGCTACAGAGTTCTAGCGAGGGCGGAGAAAAGCAAAGAAAGAGGAATGGTTGCAAGTGCGAGTGTGTTCAAAGCTAGAGCCCTCGGCTGGTATTTGAAGCCATGGAACGAAGGGGTGGACGCCTCGGGATGTGCAAAAGGCAACCACAATTAATAGGAGGAGAAGCGTCACTTCGCTAATACCAAAGAGAATGTGGCGCCTAGATGACTAAGGATAGAAGATCGAAGGGCTCTCTTAATAAAGGTCATGTTTTAGACCTAAATGGGATTAAGATCGGGAGTCTAGAATTGGCTATTTTCAAAAATCGGCTCTTTAGCCGGAACAAAGGAAAACACAGTGAGACAATGGAAAGTGTAGTTGTCATTGATTCTTATACAAGACATATGTTGATATACGGGTTACAAGTCTAGAACATCCTAGATCACTTTCAACACTTCTAGCCGAATAGCATTAGCTTCTTGACCTATTGTTTGTCTTCTTCGGCTGATCCATGAATGCTCTTGAGGCTACTTTAGATGGCTCTACCTTCTCTGACTTTGGCCAGCAGTTCCCATTTCTTTTGTTGAAAGGCATTAGGTATTTGAGCCAGGATGGACTTATGATGATCAATGGCAGCTTTCACGTCTCCCAGTTCCTTCTCAAGTTCTGCATGCCTAGCTTCCAGTCGAGACAATTCTAGGTCAACACTTAGGGAGGAGTTCTTCAAGTGATCAATCGACTGTGATAGTTCTTTAGCTTCTTGCCTATTCGAGTTCCCCTTGTCCAAAAGAGTTTCACGATCAAATAGATTCCTCTGAGCCTCTTTCACCTTCAGGACTTGATCTTCAAAAATGAAAAAGGGAGACAAGACTCTGGAGAGGGCTGGGGATGGATTACCCTTGATGGCCAAGAGCAAAAGAGCTAATATGGTCACCTCATGAACTTGTGTATAGCCATAGTGCAGTCCTTCCTTGGGAAGTTCAAACTGGATCGAGGCGTGTTATGTTGCAGAATGATTTGTTAGCCGAGGTCTACCAAGATCTTATGATAGATAACTTAGAGGATTTAGGTTGCCTTCGGCTGCATGCTCTTGAAAATATTAAAGCCAATAAACTAAGGGTTGCAAAATATTACAATAAAAGAGTCAAGAATAAACAATTTTCTAAAGGAGATTTGGTCTGGAAAGTAAAATTGTCGATCGGGTCAAAGGACAGCAAGTTCAGCAAATGGTCACCTAATTGGGAAGGACCTTATCGGATCAAATGTTGTGCGCCTGGTAATGCTTATATTTTGGAAACATTGAGAGGAGAAGGAGAATTCGACAGAGCAATCAAATGGGAAATATTTAAAGAAGTATTACCCTAGCGTTTGGATTAATACTTGACAACCAATTTGTTCGGTCGTCGGCTCTAATAGCCGATACTAGAAGGGTATCGCCTCTAGGGCGAAAATAAACTCAAAGGGGTAAAAGCCGGTACGATGTGTATCGCCAATAGGAGAAAAGCAAACATGGACAAAGTGATGCATATAGTATGAAGTACGAAACAAAAGAAAAATCACTCAAGACGGAGAAATTTGTTTGCTAATATCACCTATTACAAACTACGGTCGGAAAACACTTTGGCTACTATATCATCACCTAGGAAATAAAGGCTATGGGGTTAGCAGCGCTGAAGAAATCCTCAACCAGGCGCTCATAATCCCTAGGGTGCGCCGCAGTTGGAAAACCATGGGGAAGGAACCAAAGTTCGTGGCCATATTGGGATTCTTGAGAAGCCAACACCATGGCGGCACCATGGTGAACGCCATGCAAAGCGACCTCCCTGACATGGTTCGGGATGTCGTGCAGGTGAACCACCAAGACGGCGCCCCTAGCATTGATGAATCCCGCCATACTCCACCCAATCGGAGGCTTTCTAGTTGGGCAGACAAATCTAAAAAAATTCAAAGGGGAGATGATCAGAATCTTGAAGATGAAATTGAGAGGAAGCAAAGGTTGTGATAGATATCTCACCCATGATTTTGGCCTCAGCCTTGGCCAACCCATCCTCCACCAAATCGGCCTCGGGAGGCGATCGGCATCGAACCATGGCCAGAGTCGATTCTGCGAGGGAGAGACATTCGGCGAGACCCTGGCCATGCCGATCAATGGAGGCAAGCAGATCATCATTGTCAATTCACCTCCTTTGATGGCAAGGGAGCTGGCGATGAGTTGTTAACGAAGAGAACCCTAAAGGCCAAACAGAGTCGGCCCTATGCCCTGAGGTAGTGGGGGCATCACAAGTTGCACCCTCTTGATGATGAAAGTGCTGACGTGATGATGCAGATCTGTTGAGGGCCTCCTCAGCAGACCTCTTGTTGTTCTTCATGATCTCAAACCTATGGAAAAGCAGGAACTATTCTAAGGACGCAGAAGGTTTGAGATGAAGCAAGTTGTTTTTCGATCCCCAGCCGTGGCACGTATATATAGCCCGGGAAGGCGAGATAGATTTTGCCGGGGGTGGGAAATTGAAATCAGATACGAAAACGGATCGACGCTCTAGAAATTCAGGAGATAGATAACGAAGAGATAACAGATTTGGACTCATTGCTTCTCCAAATTACAAAATATCGTGGGATGGATACGAAGAATTTACATTGTCCAGAGATCAACCCACCAAGGCTTCTTTGGATTGAAGGGAGTCCGGGTCCCCACAAGGCCAAAGGTCATTGTGAACCGAGTCACGTCGGCCCATTGATAAAATTATGCCAAGAAAAGGGGAAAGGCCGCCCACCTAACAGATGCCCAACTGATTTCTCAATGACTGGGAAATTATGAGAAAGGAGCATGTGGCTTTCCCGGTGGGCATTTGGTGGAACAAACAAGGGGAAGGTGTCCACACATTTTAGCCCTTGCAAACACTAGAATAGCTCTACGAGCTTGGAGAGAAGACCCAGGTGATATCACAAGAATTCTTCTAGCCACAGTAGCTGATCCTCTTGCTCGACAAGGTGCTAGAATGAGCGACAAAATCACCCTATGCACAAGAATTCTTCTAACCACTCAAGATCTTCATAGCAGAAGGATAGACCATGGAGGGTCCGGTGGAGTCAGAAGCACTCGAGGGGGCAGATGGAAGAGAAACATAGCTAAATTATTGAGTTGCTCTCGCTAGGGTCGGATAGACATTTTATAGCCGGCCTAGAAAGATGAATCCAAGTGCCCGTGAAGCAATGATACTCTCATAAAAGTTTTGAAGCATGGGACCATGAGCTGGCATAGATGGCGACAAATAGTAGACCCCAGATCAAGATTCTCCACCCGTGACTACGGACCAATCGGGGATACAGACGTGATAATTTTAGAATAAAATTAATTTTATCCCAAAATTGGGGGGCGTGTGTTTACACCAAAATTTGGGAGAAGAATCGTAGGGACTCGAAAGCTCCCGAGATCATGTCATCAAGGACTCAATCGTGAAGGTCAATGTCAGCTGATTCGAATGCAACACTGGAATCGGCTTTCTTCATATAGCGCGCACCTAATTATTAAAAAAATTGATCAATCTAATAGATAACGACAAAAGGCTAGGAGATACGATCGGTTTGGTCAAATTAGGACAAGGCATGTTGGACTCTACAAAAGGGAAAGATTAGAGTCCAAGTTATCTTAGAGTAGGAATGTTTTCTCTAGGGCCAAAGATTATGATGAGTCGTGTAGATAGGAGTCATGCGTGGGTCCCGGTATAAATATCGACCCTATGTCATCATATTGTAAAAACACACAATCAATCCAATACAAGTTATTTACTTTTTTTATCGGCTCCGACCACCCCTTAGGAGTAGTAGTAGAGTAGATCTCGTGAGTTCTTCAACAAGTATGGCTACATCGATCCGATTGACCTCCACCGCTTGTCTGTAGTACCGGCATGGCTTATACTGTTAGTATGGTTGCATCGATCCGTTGTCGAAACCGATCTTAATTTGAAATGAACCACTATGACTCGTATAAGCTAGTTATCGACTCTTTATCTAGTTCAAGTAAGGCTGAATCGATCCGATCAAATTAAACCGGCCGCTCGAACTAGATTAAGGTCAAGTTATCGCTCTATCGAAGGGTGGTGTTCCTTCTGATAGATTTATTAAGTTACCGATATTGCTTATTGCTTCTATTATTTATTTAATTACAGCAATATCACTTACAGTATTCGTGCGCTAGTGCTTTATAACTCAATTGGGATTGATCTAGATCGGCCTTATATTCTATTGTTTGCTCCTAATTTCTAACCCATCGCTTTGTTAATCTAAATTTGATCTAATCTCTTTTATGCAAATGTCCTCTTTAAACGATGAGTTATATTTTATCGGCCGTTCTATATCAATCTTAATCGCGTATAGTGTGCGCTAAGGCACGCCTCGATCTTGAGTAGATCTAGTTTGTGGTCTCTTGGCTAGCTTAAAAACTGCTCCATGGCCCGTTATCACGACTGCGTTCAGATTACGCCTCACACCCCACCTCCTAGCAGTTAGCACCGTGAGTGGGGATCGTTATTTGGTAGATCTATTCTTTGGAGAGAGGGCATGACCTTAAATGTCAGGCGCTTTGGTTTGTATGCCCTAAATCGCTATTTTTATGGGAGCCAATATTGAGTGCTTTCATGATTTGAACGGTTCACATCATGAGACCGTTGAAGTAAAGATAGGTTGAAAGATGTGTTAGCCCCATGATCTTATTATTGTATACGGCCTGCATGATTCTGCCTCATGCCCCACTGATATTACTAATAAGTTAGGATCGTCGAGTCTATTGTTGTTTCTACGGCCTGCATGATTCTGCCTCATTCCCCACTGGTCATAGCGATAGATGAGATCTAATATGTTTATTAGATCAAATGGTTAAATGATGATGAGCTGTTTCATTTGTACAAAAGGGATACGATTACTTACAGTCATTGGCTTAGCATAAACTAATCACTGTTGACATCTTATTGCTATTGACTAATGTTTGTCTAAATAATGAGATCTATCCTGAGTGATAATTGATTTTTATTGCACAACCCCACGAGCTTTAACTGATTTATTCTTATGAATATGCTAGAATCGACTATTTAGTCGATCTCCTTTCATATCGGCTCTCAGAGCCGCACATTCGGGACTGTCTAGCAACATCGGCAAGTTCCGCCCTAAATTACTGATAAACTTTCTCTCATTGTCAATTGCAGGATCAATTGACTGGCACATCTCGGGAGGAGTGCGCAGGATCGACCATCCCTACGCTGAAGCTAGGTGGATCTCCAGCTCCATCGAGCGGACCCTTCCGCTTGCTCATGTGCCCTCGGCATGGGATGAAATTTCGTGCCGACACTACTAAAGAAACGATATGCAGTATCAAAGGATGAAGGTAGGTATATGAAAGGAGCATGACCTAAAAGTTACTGTACCTACTAAAGAAATGAAATGCATTATTGAAGGTACGCATAGCAAAAGGTCCATAGTTCATATATCAAAAATGCCCGAGCAACCATAGTTCATATATCAGTGAAAAAAGAAAGTGTCACCAACCCACCATCAAGTGCCAGCTGTGAAGATTAAGCAACCATCCTAGACATCATAACCTTGGTTGCATACAACCATTGAGAAAACACTTCTACAGATTGATTTATTACTATCGCCACTTTCACTGTTGTAGCGATAGAAGTGAATGTGTTATGCTTTCACCGCCGGTTGGACCGCTAGCGAGGCCTCCTGAGGAAGGAATCCGGCAGTTGAAACTTCTACCACCCATGGGTTAACAATAGATGCGGCAGTGGTATAGGTGTTCTGGCCACCGGCCCTATACGATCGTTCGGTCTACCCGCGGTAGTAAATTGAGCGAGTTTTTTTCCAACTACCCACAACACAGTTGCATCACCATTCCACTTCTCCATCTTCAAGGTTGGCGCATTGTTCCTTTCTCCTAGTTTATGTGAACCATTGCATGTCTCACGCAGCGCCACCGCCACCTCTAGCACGGCCAGCGCATTGTTCCTCTCGCAATTTGTGTGAACCATTGCCGCTTCGCGTCGTTGCCGCCAGATCCAAAGGCAAGGGTAATGCTTTCGCACTGCACTGATGGATCTTTGTCGGATTATTTTTCTCTTAGTTTTCTCTTTAGTGATCTCATTACTATGGAAGCTCTCATCCTACTACACAATGACGATCGTAGGTTCTTCGAAATAGAGGTGGCCCCCAATAACAGGAACACACTGTCCAGCCTCATAGAGGATGTTGTTCTAGAGATCCTCCGTCGCCTCCCCATTCGGTCCTTGTTGTGATGCAAATGTTTCTGTCACTCCTAGAACCGCCTCATCTCCAACAACCGTAAGGTGCTGCCCCAGACTATGGCCGGCTTCTTCTACAACGGCGAGAAAGGCGAGCAAAACTTCACCAGCGTCACCGGTGAATGCCCCAACTTATCCTTCTTGCCCTTCCCCATTGACAAAGTGGCTATCTTAGATTGCTACAATGGCCTCATCCTATGCTTGTGTGTTGAGGCTGTTGGATCCTGCTATGTTGTCTGTAATCCGGCAACTAAGAATTTGTGGGTACTGCCGCCTAGCATCCATGTTGTTGGTCAGGCTTGATTGGGGTTTGATCCGATAGCCTCCTTGCACTTCCTTGTGATTGAATTTGTGGAGGAGGAGGACATTGAGTGCCTAGGTGTGGAGATCTACTCATCTCAAACTACAGCATGGATCTATCAGGAATCTGAATGGGGCCAAGACATTGATGATGGGATACGTTCAAGATCAACAAGTGTGTTTCTTAATGGTTGTCTACACATTATGGGGTACTCTTCGATACTTGTTGTGGATATGGAGGGAAAGATATGGAGAAAAATTCCTAGGCCTTGTGGTACTCCACCCTCCATCCATCAAGCTTAGGGACACTTGTGTGTATGTACTGTTGGTGGTGTTAGTGGTCACAATATGTCCTAACTTTCAGTCTAGATCCTTAAAGACTATGCTACTAATAAATGGACATTGAAGCATACTATCAGCACACTGAAGGTGTTTGGAAAGACTAATATTAAATTTGGTTATATGGATTATGATTTAGCCTACACAGCGATTACAATTCACCCAGAATGGAATTTGATTTTCTTTGTTGGGTCAAAAAGAACAATCATCGCGTATGACATGGACCGAAGAA
The DNA here is from genome assembly GCA_904845875.1 of Miscanthus lutarioriparius. Classification (NCBI taxonomy): domain Eukaryota; kingdom Viridiplantae; phylum Streptophyta; class Magnoliopsida; order Poales; family Poaceae; genus Miscanthus; species Miscanthus lutarioriparius. Next base: position 43,286,044 of record CAJGYO010000001.1, read on the forward strand.
AAGTTCATGTCATCCCTACCAGTGTTGACCATAGCTATGGTAGACATAAAGTCCTAGCACGTTCATGTGCAGACCTTACTTTCTTCCTTATATCCCTTGTTATTTTTCTTGGAGTCATTAGCGGAGTAGTGAATAAAGCTCCATTTGATGTATCTCTATGTCACGACATGTTCAAATGGATCAATGTTGTTTGATTGTCCATGGCCATGTTAATTTCATCTAGGATGGATATTATCATTATTGTAGCTAAACTAGTGTGTCATCTTAATTTGTTATGTTTCTAAATTGGTTTATTTCTCTAGCGCGAATAGTATGTTATGGTGGTGTTACATCTCCCCTCGCCGTTTCATACGGCGATTCAGTGTTAGTGTGACATCGCCCTACTCTTAGAGGAGGAAGGCCTATGTGACAATGAAGAAGAAAGAAGCACTGTAGTAGTAGAATACTTATATTGATTTCTAATGTTATGGGTACATGGAGAATGTTGATGAGAGCACTCCAAAATACTACACAAAAAAGACACCTCAAAAGCACTACAATGCACCCGCGTTATAGATGCGCCTCAAATGTGGCAGGGAATCAAATGGTACGCGCCGTCTGCCCTGCTTTGTTGGCCATGTGAGTCACATGGGTGGCTGTGGATGTCACGGACCTTGACTATTGCCTTTCCCGCTTGTGTCATATCATACGCTTGAGTACACATCATCATTAAGTCCTGTTTTAGATGAGGACAAAATGTGGCAGGGAATCAAATGTGCCAGGGAATATGAACCGCATCGTGTTCACCGCTCCGTCGCCCATGAATCGCGTGGGTAGCCATGGATGTCATGGACCTTGACTGTTGCCTTCCCCGCACGCGTCTTGAGGTCGAGCTATTTAAGCCAAGGTAAGCTAGTTTGCCATTAGTTGTGCCAATTCCACACACCTTCTTCCTTCAAGAATCGCCTTTAGTTTTAGTGAAAGGAAGCTTTTGAGGCTATCATCCATCTTCATCGCCATGGTGCTCATTCTTCAACTTCTCCGGTGGTAGCACCGGCGATGGGATAAGGCCTTGAAGATTGGCTTTCTTCCGTGTTTAGGGTGCAACAATGTTTGCTTGTCCTTGGTGCTAGTGGAAGTTTTGCGAAGATATAGGGAGGATCACCGCCTTTGGTATGTCCGGGGGTAATCCTCTCTTCCATTTCTGTGGAGGAGTCAGACATGTGGGCATGTCTCCTCATGCTTTCCGCTACAACCCTTGCCAACATGGGGGGATGCAAGTGGAAGCTTTGCGAGGTGGGTGTCGTGTTGGCTCTCTTCATTGGAGCAGCCTATGACTACAACTCTGTCCTTTCAAACTCTGCTCCATGCCCCTTCTTGGGTGATGTTAGTGGAAGTTTTGCGATGTTGTAGTCGAGTATAGGTTGTTTTATGTACTCGATAGGTCTTTGTTATTATACACCTAGTAGTCTTTGATACACATCTTTGTTATTGTACACCTTTCAAATGTAACCTACTAGACTTATGAATTTACCTTTTTAATGAAATGTTGGCTCATGTCATTGTGGTACTCACATTCCTATTTTTATTCTACTCCAGCGGTGGGTGACTGGGTGCACGAGGCCCTTCAGATGAACCACGTGGTGCAGTCAATTTTCTCCGTCTAACTTCTAACGCTGTTTTTGGGAGGAGCGTGCTCCACTAAGATTGTGGGAGATGTCATCTCACATTAACTCCTACTCTCGCTTAGTGCAATTGTAGGGAAATCCAACAGATGCCTAGCTCGCCTATATATCCTTTGATAAAAGGGGGGTACCCAATACAATTGCTTTCTAAACTCGTTACACTTAATTACCACCCACACACCCGATCTTCCAAATCTCATCCAATGGCAGAGCGGTAGAAGCACCCAAGGGAAGACTTGTCGGAGGAGATGGTGTTCGGAGGTCCTCCCCTATGATAGTTTGTGACGACGGGAGTATGGGTAATTAAGTATGAATCTTGCACTTTATCTTACGCTAGTGGTCTTGATGCTTTCCATTTGTACAGTGCTATCTCCATGGCACATCCGGCGCCACGCTTCCCCGCTGATGGGGAAGCCACCTTGGCGTCGCCACAACCGATGCCTTGATCCACCCTTGGGGAGGAGAGCCAGGAGGCGCACTAGCTACGTAGCTTTGCCTCGACGCCATGCAGACGGCGCTTGTCACGTCAAAGCGCTAAACGGCCACGACGGAGGCTGCGACCGTCGAGGCCCAGGCGCAGCTCGCTAGTAAGTCATATTGGGCACAATCTTGATCTTACACTTCATGCAATGCGACGTCGTGTGTTCAGATGTAGGGTTTTGTTGTCACTTTTTTCAGCCATCGAGGAGCAGCTCCACGCCACGCAGGCTGAGGCGGCAGAGTTGCGTTGGGCCAATGATGACCTGGCCTGGCAGATGGTGGAGGCGATCATCCTTCGCTGGGATGTCAATGACAACGCCCACGTCACCGCCTAGTTGTTGGCAAAAAACAGCCGCCGCTTCGATGCCCTCAACCAGGCAGCAGTCACCGCCGTACGCGTGGTGGCACTTGCGGGGGCGATAGTGGAGGAGCGTCTCCATGCCTTGCCAGTGTGGGTCATGGAGGTGACCAACTACGGCATTCGCCAGGTGCCGCGGTGGCCCTGGCCGTCGCACAGCTTCGGCGTGGGGGCCTGACGTGGGCTAGAGCCGGGGTTCCCTCCACGGTCGTCCTTTCTCGATCGAGAGGACCTCATCGTCTACTTTCAGCACGTGGTTGTGGCCATCTCGGCCGTGATGGATGTACCGAACATCATTCTTAACGCCTCCCTGCGAGTAGTTGGATTATAATCTGCCTCTGCATCCTGTACAAAAATTGTTCATACTACTACTATTTACTATGAGTTTGAACTTTGAACATACATGTGTTTACTGTTGCCTAGAACGTTCCATTTGTGCGCCTTTGACACGTATGACACCGTATGACACGGCCATCGTTATTAGAGTAGGTGGTAACATCATCGTAGGACCCATTCACCACCTTCGGTAGCCTTCACGGCCGCCTGTAGACGGTGAGGATGGTAACACTTTCGTGTCAATTTCCAAGCCCGCGCGTGAGTCCCACGTGTATCGTTTCATTTTTTAACAGTTGCTATTGTCATGAAACTCACATTCCTATTTTTGTTCTATGCATTAATTATGGAAAAGCAACATGAAATCAAAAGCTATAGAATACACTATATTTGAGGACAAATTTCAAATGCCAGAATACACTACATTTCAGGACATAGGGAGTAACTCACTCTCGCATGTAAAGAGTGAATTATATTACTAGTCTCTTATTCAAAATTCACATGGTACGGTCCCGCTACTGATCGCCATCCATGGTTAGAGCATGTGGAATCAAAACCATGGAGAGCTTTCATTGGAGCAAGGGCCCTAGCACCGGTGGATCTTCTAGAGCTTTCACTAGAGCAAGGGCCCAAGCATCATTTGGATTGCATTCGTGAGCCAGAGCAGTTCTGGCTCATGAATGCAATCCAGATATGGGAATAGATATCCTCATTGCTCTGCTTCTCCTCTTCCTCCCACTACTCCTAGGGGAATGTTAGAGGAAGTTTCATGAGGCTGTTCCCCATCTCCATTCTCCTATTTAGTCGGGTATGGGTTATCCCCATACTTGTAAGGTCTTTGCAAATGGAAGAATGTTGTTGCATCTAGCTCCATCATTGATTGAACGTATTAATGAGATAGATGCAAATGACCCTTATCCAAAGCAAAACAAGTTATGAGAATTGTTGGAATGTCGTATTTCAATTCCTGGACCTATAGATTGTATGTAGGGTACAAGATATTAATGGAAGATTTATTGTTGAATGTTGGACTCGATTCTAGTTTATTTCGTACTTAGGGCAGTCTTAGTGGAGAGTTTCATCATGTTGTTTCCAAGACGGCCACATCATGTAGAATAAAATGAAATATGGATGAAACACCCCTTCCCAATAGAGAGTTGGTATTCGTGCTAAGAGAGTTTCATCCCCATGAAACTCACTTCTTCTCTCACTTCTTAAAAACATAGCCACATCATCAAGAGCGCTTATGTGGCTAAAGTGACTAAAGTTTAGTAGCTAAACTTTAGCAGGAGGAAACCAATCAGACCCTTAATCTAACATTTTTCTAGTTATAATCGGGTAGAATGAGTGACAGTTTACAATCGGGTAGAACGAGTGATGCCCTCAACCAGGCAGCAGTCGCCACCGCCCGCGGCGACAATGGCGCGGTGGCTCCTAGAACATCTTCGTAGGACACATTCACCACCGCCAGTAGCCTTCACTGTCGCCTGCATAACGTCTAGATGGTAACACTTTCGTCAATTTCCAAGCCCGCGCGTTTTTTACAAAGTTGTGCACAATTTCCATTCCCGCGTCTGAAAGGGTTGCTTACAAAGCAAGCTTCCCACTCTATGTCTTTCTCCTCGCCCATAGCTTTTGTTCCTCATCGCCGCTCCTTGCTCCCTAGTGTTGAACTATGCGACCGCCCTTACTCAGCGGGGTGTAAGCCACCACTCACCGCCGACAAGCTAGTACCCCACGACAATATGCCTCATCGGTAGGGCCCGCATAGATCCACCGGTGACCAGGCTGCTACTCATCACCGTCGTGGCTGCCAATCCCGCAAGATCCAAAGGCAATGGTAATTCTTTCGCACTTCCCTCCATCTTTTTTGGATTTTTATTTCCCTCTTCACTCATCTAAGTACGAAACAAGCTTCCATTTGTTTACTAAGGAGCTCACGATCCAATCTCCATAGGTGCTCCTTCTCTGATTCAGGCGACAGCGCAACCGCTTCCATTGCCGGCCCCGCTCCACCATATCCTAGTCAAGAACTAAAGATGGAGGAGGAGGCCCGCAACAAGAGGAACCAAGTGGCCGTCCTCATAGACCATATCTTCATCCTCATCCTCCAATGGCTCACCGCCCATACCTTGTGTAGCTGCAAGTGTGTCTGTCGCTCCTTGAACAGCCTCATCTCTAAATCCGAGTGCCGTAAGGAGCTGCCCTAGATTGTCGCCGGATTCTTCTATCGCAGCTGGAAAGGCAAACGCAAGTTCACCAGCATCAACGGTGAATATCCCTCCTTGACCTTCTTACCCTTCCCCATTGAGGATGTTGTGATCTCATATTGCTGCCGCGGGCTCATCCTATGCTGTTGCGTTGGGTTTCGCTATGTTGTCTGCAATCCGGTGACTAACAAATGGTGGGTACTGCCGAATAACAACCGTTCTTTTGGTTCCGCTCACTTGGGGTTCGATCTAACAGTCTCCTCGCACTTCCATGTGATTGAATATGGGAAGAAGAGGGCCGGTGAGTCCGCAGGTGTGAGCATCTACTCATCTAAGAGTGTAGCATGGATGTTTATGGAATCTAAATGGGGCGAGGGTGTTGTACACACATATTCGACAAGTGTGTTTCTTAATAGTTTTATGCACTGGTTGGAATTGTCTCAGATAGTTGCTGTTGATATGCAGGGAAAGACATGGAGGAAAATTCATAGGCCACATGGTGAAGCAATCTCCATCCATGAAGCTCAGGGTCAGTTGTGTGTATGTACTGCTAGTATGTTTAGGAAGTATCAGCTTTCATTCTGGGTCCTAAAAGACTATGGTACCGATAACTGGACATTGAAGCATACGGTGACCATGCTGGAGATATTTGGACGGAACAATATTGAATTTGGTTATGATGTTTGCGATGCAGACTACAGAGTGATTGCAATTCACCTGGAATGGGATTTGATTTTCCTTGTTGGAAAGGACAAAAAGTTGATCGCATATGACATGAACCTCAGAAAAGTTCTTGTCCTCTGTACCCAAGTCGTGCGGTATCATAGACCTACCTGGAGGCTACGTCTGAAGGGACCTCACTATCTTCCTTATGTTTCCTTATTCATAGAGTCAGTAGGAGAGCAGTAAAGTTGCATATGCTGTTCTTTCTTCAGGTAGGGAGTTGTTTTGATTTTATATACAGTCCAATTTTGCCTTGGTAACTAAAACAATTATATGTTGAATATTATTAATGCTGTTGTTTTGTGCCGGTTGTGGAGTTTGAGTGCTTTTGAACGATTTTCCTGCAATTGCTAAGGGAGGAAGAAGAGGGGTTCCATGGTGCACTGGCAACCAAGCTTAAGGAAGCTTTGCCTTGCAAGCAGGAGTACCAATCTGAACGAGCGGAACACATCTACCTCGTTTTCATTATGTAAGTCTGTAGGGAGCAGAACCTTTATTCTCCTATCTATGTACCGGTTGTGTTAATTCTTAAGTTGACACAGTTGTTATGTTGGTGTTGCTTCTTATTATCAAAAGTACTCTTCGTTATGGACATGATGAATGGTGTCTAGTGATTATTTATGTATGGTGTGTGTTCAGTAAGTTACTAAGGCTCATTTGAATTAGTAAATAAATTGTGAAAACCGGATGCGATTTTGTCACCGTCGGATGTAAGAGCCTTTGTCTGTTTTGTCATCACCACCGTAACACTCGCCGTTGGTGAAGGAGACGTACAACACCGCCGCTATTCGTCTCATGCGACAGGAGTCAATAGTGTATCACCGCCGAATCGTACTACAATGCGACGGTGACCATTACCAATGACCAAACGATTCATACGCTGAAGTGACGGTGATATCCACCTCGACACAGACGCGTCGGGCGCCAAAGCGACGGTGAACACGCACTGCACACAATCGGGTCGTTGTGCAAGACGACTGTGATCCTGATCATTGGTCAAAACGGCGGTGTTAGTGTACACCCACACAGGCGGGTCGTGGCACAACGTGACGGAAACAATGACCTGATCACGGATGGATCATAAGCCAATACGGCGGTGTTAGTATACACCAACAGAGGCGGGTCGTGCTCCAATGCGACGGAAACGACGACCTGATCACGGACGGATCATAAGCCAACACGGCGGTGTTAGTGTATACCAACACAGTCAAGTTGTGCTCCAATGCGATGGAAGTAAGGACCTTATCACGGATGGATTATAAGCCAATACGGTGATGTGAGTGTACACCACAGACGGTCTAAGATACGACAGTGATGACTACGCCTATCACTGACGAGAGCATGCCGACGAGGCCGAAATTGGACTACGGTGGGGTTTACGACGTGGCTATGAAAGGTGAGAGTGTAGTAGTGAAAGATAATGTTACAACAGCTTAGCAAAGAAATATCATCTTATCTTGCTCCCCCAAAAAATTACAGTGCTCACGTACTTTTAAAATATTATAACCCATTTGCGAGTGGAACTCAAAACATGTATGCTTAAGTGATACTTTGAGCATCGATGGTACTCAAAAGGACATACCTTCATACACATCAAGATTCAAGAGTACTGAAAGCATTGCACACACATATCATACAGCAATCCGAAGTCTAATAGCAAGCAACAGCAAGATAAGAAAGAAGCATTACAGAAAACTGATTCTCCATGACCGACGAACTCTCACATGGACCGGGTATGATGTGCCCATTCTTGAACTCGACCCTAAAAACCTCTAGAAATGCTACCGCTCCTGCAAAACCAATCTGCTGATATCAAAGTTCTCCAGAATGCATCGAAGTATGAAGTTCAGATAAGCAATGGCATTAGCACACACCCCGTCCCACCAAGTGGCACACCCTGGGAAGCTGACGGTTTACAATGCTCTTTTGTAAACTGGATCGATTGGAGCTTTCTGCAAGCACAACAACTGATTACATACTGTCAGCATAGTTTTTTTTTATCCAATTTGTGTTTTCACGAAATCATGAATAGGATAGCTGATGTCTCCTCCCGAACACGCGACCAGAGTCTCAGGCCAAGGCTCATCTGAAATTGCTAGAGCAGAACTTAGCACCGCAGCTTTGAGCTAGAGGAACAAAAAGCACGTCTGAAAACACCCACCAGAGAGGACACAAAACATGAGGCATCCTAGTTGCCTCCATGAAGGTGACCCAACCTCATCAGCACGCGCCCCCCGCAGATCGATTCAGCGCCCTCGGGATCGGCTGGTCGCGCCGCAGCGGCCCGCCGACTGGATTGGACCGAATCCAACCGATTAGTATCGCGTCAGACGGGGGCAAAGCGCACGATTCAGACGGTGAGGCCACGAACCTGTGACTGGAGCGACAGGATCTGGACTCGCCGGGGTCCTCGGTCCTCTAGAATCTGGACAGCCACCTGACTTCGACGGCCCTCTCCGCCTCCACGTTGACAGGGAAGATCTGTTGGGGCTGCGCGAATCGAGGCTATGGCGGCGTGAATCGAGCCGGCGGCGGCGGCGTAGGAGCTTCCGTATCCGACTCGAAGAAAAACGCTCGTGGAGCAGAGAGAAAGGGGAAAGGAAAAGAGGTGGTGTTGTTTGAGATTTTTTAAACGGCGACAACGTTTCAGATTCAGGACAGAAACGGAAGGTGCCGAATTGAAGGAGAGGCAGCGGCCGAAAATGGCAATCGCGCGCTGTATAAGAATTTGGGTCACGTTAAGAAGCGATTGGCTCCTTAATCTACGTACCGATCGAGGTCAGCGTGGGTTTGGCCTGAAGACCCGTGACCGTCCGTCGGCCACTACTGTGCCGGCATCCTTGCCGTCGGCGTACACTGCAGGGGTGTTTGACGCCATGACTGCTGTTCGGGCAAGCACGGGGGCTTCAGCGGCCCTATGAGCATCATCGATCTGAAGGTATGTCCTAAGAGCAATGAAGTCTCTAATGTCTAAGATACCTAAGTGTTCTACTGCAGAGTTAGGGAAGTCTCTAATGTCTAAGATAGGTGTTCTACTGCAGAGTTAGGGATCAAGATCCTGTGTTTAAGGCTCCTAAGTTCTAACACTACCGCCACCCCAACAATGGTGCCAACAGCTTCTTTGATCAGAGCAGGCTCAAGGAGTCTATGCCCAAGGCCTTGGTGGCCTTCTACCCGCTCGCAGGTCGTGTTGGCGCGGACAACAATGGCAGGATGGAGATCAACTGCAACAACGAGGGGGCCCTCTTTGTTGTCGCTTGCTTTGAACTTACGATTGATGACTTGATGCCGTTGCCAGAGCTAAGGAGATCAATGCTGTTTGTTCCTCGGGTTGAGCCTTCTTCCATCTTTATTAGTTGTACAGTTAATCCGTTTATTTTACAATATATATAGCCAAGAATAAAAAAGGGAATATCCCTCCCAAAATCAAATTCTTCATGTGGTTAATGTCAAATGAAGCGATACTAACCAAGGACAATATGCTTAAAAGAAAATGGACTAGCAGTCCTGAATGTTATTTCTGTGACTGCAATGAGTCAACTGAACACTTATTCTTTAAATGCTCCATAGCTAAAATTGTGTGGGCTTGCTTAGCCAAATGCCTTGGAGCTACGGATATCCTTGGCAATCTTGTTCAATGTTGGTCCTGGCTAGAGAAATGGTTACCCCAGGGTAAAAAGTTTCATGTATGGGGCATAACAGCGGTATGCTGGGCAATATGGAAGGCTAGAAACAGGGTTTGTTTTGACAACAAATTTATTAAGAGCCCCGTGGAGATAATCTGTCATGCAGGTGCAGTAATGAAATTCTGGGCAGGACTCTATGCAGAGAAGGATATGAAGGAGATGGAAGAAGGCGTCTTTAAATCCGGCTTGTTCGGCTTCTTTTTTCAGCTGGAACATTGTTTTGCTCTCATAACATTTTATCCAGAACAGTGTTTTTCAGTCAATTTTAGTCAAGGGCCTGTTTAGTTCTAAAAAATTTTGCGCAGTACCCGTCACATCGAATCTTGCGGCACATGCATGGAGTACTAAATGTAGATGAAAAAAAAAACTAATTGCACAGTTGGGTGAGAAATCGCGAGACGAAACTTTCGAACCTAATTAGTCCATAATTAGACACTAATTGTCAAATACAAATAAAAGTGCTACAGTAGACAAAATCCAAAAATTTTGGATCTAAACACACCCCAAGTTTCAGACATGCGAACGGGGTGTCAAGCTAGCGTTGTCTTCGGCCCTGTTCTTTTACTGCTTTTGGCTTCTTTTCTGTCGTTCTGTCGTTGCTAGGCTGTTGTTTGCAAGTTCTGGCTAGGAAAGTTTAAGTCCTTCAAGAGAGTCTGCCTTTTGAGTTGTTTCTGTTTTGCTTAAGTTTCCTCTTGCGCTGGAGGTCAAGCGCAGCCTGGTGTCTGGGTAGGTCCCTCTTGCGCTGGAGGTTAAGCGCATTCCTGTGCTCTATCTTTTTTTTCTTTCTTCTTAAAACTCTCAAATGCTTGTATTTCTGTTCAGTGAATGGAAATGGGGACATCCTCGAATCTAAAAAAAATATAGTCAAGAACAGCTTAATTTGAAGGAAACAGAACATTTATTTCCTTCCGTGAAAAATCTGATGATGTTTTTTCTTGCAACATCCTTCTTCATGACAAAAAAGGGCAATAGAGCATATCCTTCTATTTGTCTCTTTCATTGATAGCCAAACATGTTTCAGTGAGTGCGTATACAAAGTTAAACCTGATTTCTGTTCTTCTGCATTAATCCTTTGCAACTACGGTAATTTGCAACTTTGTATCGCACTTTGAGTTCCAGCAACAGGCGCCGCCGTCCCCTTCACCGTTCTGCTTGCTTGGTGGGGGCGTGCAAATCACCAACCAGATGGCTCCTGTTGTGCCGCTGCCACTCTCCCCTTCTGACCACGACATCCAGGTATACGACCATGGAATCCCACTTAGATTCGCCTTGATGCAATTTGGGTTCTCATTTGTGGTTCACAGGTTTGGGTTGATGCAATTTGGTTGATCTATTTCTGTCTGTTTTGATTTGGGCAGTATCCGTTGTTCATATGATCTCTATTTGATCATCAGAATTATACACAAACATGGAGCAGACATGCTGGCATGCATGCAGCTGGCAGAGGAATTAACAAGCTGTACTAGTTGTGGAGAATAATTATGTTTAAGTAGTAATCATCGATCACAGTGCAGTGGTTGGTCTGGCTAGCTTGGTTAATCAAACTTGCTGGTGGACTGAATTCTCTTCACCACTATACTGATTGTTGAATATCGATATGAACATGGAGCCCAGCAAGAAGTTGAGGTGAACATTTTTATTCCTTTTCTTACTGTATGTTGCATGGAGTTACAGTCATGTTTCTTCCATCCATCCACGGATCCCTGCATATAGCTAGAGATGGTAGGATGTGACTGGGAATGAAAGGGGAAATAGAGCAATATGATGGACAGTCTCCAGTATTACTGACAAATACTGAAGAAGTGGATTTGCTAAATTGAGATGGCCATATAAAACCCTTTTTGTTATATTATCTTTCCTTTTATGGGCTGATGCTTTCACTCTTTCTTTACATTACCTTTTCTTTTATTAGTGCATGACTGGTGTATCTTTTTTTGAACAAATGACTGGTGTATCTTATTGATTAATTATTGTTCTTTGCTAAGGGATCAAATTCTTTGTTTTAATTAATCTATGAGTTTTTTTGCTAATTGATCAAATTCTATGTTCTTTGCTAAGAAGTGTGTCGGGGATCAATACTAGGGTACCTGAAGAGGAGGAGCTAATGGTAATCAACATTGATTCATCCGAGCAGTCAAGAGCGCGACTACAGCTCCAATCGACCCCCTTGGGTGCGGGCTCCGCCTCGTCCGACCCCGAGGCCGCGGGCTCCACCACGCCCGACCCCGAAGCAGCGATCTCTGTCTCGCCCGACCTCCGGGGGCGGGCTCCGCCTCGCCCGACCCTGAGGCCGCAATCTTCGCCTCGTCCGACCCTTGGGTTTGCTCTCCGTCTCGCTTGACGGGGACCCATACCGCCGCCAACCACTCCAGGTTCAAGCGTATGGGACTGGGTCAAAACTCTGACGCCAAGGAAGAGACCGGCACGCCCGATGTAACCCGTGGTCATGACGGGCCATACCTGAGGGTTCACATTAAGAACAGCGTTGGGCGTGCCGGTGCTGTTCTGCCTAACCATCGTACAAACGCTAACAGGCACGTCAGTTCACCACGACGTCCGCGGGGATGGAATGGACCGCCATGACCGGCAGGTGACGCCTGCGCATGGCGCCAGTGACGAACAGGACCACGACGTGGAGCCGTCCTTGTTGACATCTACAGGATCGGCGGGACCTGCATGAAGAAGAAAAAGGACCCGACGATCCTGAAGGCCTTCTTCTCTCTCTCATTCTTCTCTTTTCCTCCGCTGTAACCCGCGTTTTCCCTTGGCCTATAAAAGGAAAAGCAGGGCATCCCATGAGGGAGATCCGATCGACCCATCGACAGATCGAGCTAGATCCGCACAAGAGCATGACATGAACACACGGCTGAGCAGCGCTCGAGCTCTCAGCACCCGTTCACTCCTTTCACTAGAGACTTGGGATCATTTCCCTCTCTCGCCCGTTTGTAACCCCTACTGCAAACTTTCAGTGCTAGTAACACGAGCTGTAGCGACGAACTAGACGTAGGGACTTTCAGCCCAAACCAGTATAAACCTCGTGTCCTCTAAGCACACCATCCGAGCCAGACGCACAATACTAGAAATTTACTCATCAGTGGTAACTCGAAACACCGACAGTTGGCGCGCCAGGTAGGGGCCTTTTGCGTGTCTCGACGTCGTCCACACCAGGCCTCGGATGGCTAGTCACGACGTCAGCTAGGTCCCGAGCGCTCACATATGCCTCGGAAACCTGGATTTATCGTCACAATGGAGGGAGAGTTGGGGCAGGCTCCCGTCGCCGTCCAACCTCTCCACTCCGCACCGGAGGCCCTTGCCCCTAGGAGCAACCAGCTTCTCGGCTTCAATTACGGGAGGCTAAAGTGCCAGCTCGGCGCCTTCCTGGGACCTCAACCATCCCAGGAGGACCTACGCCACCTTATCTTCTTGTTCGCTAATGTCATGATGCAGCTTGCTAGAGGAGGGCCGCTCTCCCCGGAATATCTCATCTAGAGCGCCCCGACAGCACTCCTGTCCAGTCTCCGCAACGCCGCAGAGATCGTTGGCCACCTTGTGGCGCAACGCACGTCTCCATCCCCGAGGAACGACGAGTTCATGGGGATGACTGAATATGTCGTGGAATCTCTCCATGACCTCCTCGCGGGAGAATCGAGGTCGCCCTCCGAGTCTGACTCCAGTAGGGGGAGCCATCACCCTTCTCATCAATATTTCATGGCAGGTACCCCCGAGGGACATGTCGAAAGCATCCACGAAGTTGAGCCTACCCCAACAAACGACCTCGACGACGAGGTCGAGGGGGATGCAGGGGCCCCACCTTGCCTATGGGGGGAGCAGCTGAAGGCTTGACACCAAGAGCTCGTGGAAGCACGACTCTAGCTCAAGCAGGAATGCGCGAAGCTCGAGCAAGAGATCGAGCGCCACGAAGACGACTGGCGTGCGTGCGTTGTCACCCGCGACGTGAACCGGAGGATCATCGAGGACGATGAAGCCCTCCCACACTTCACCCAGGCGAGCCAGAACATTATCGCTGCGGTGGCCTTGCTCCAGGGGCTTTTGGGGCCCACGACGCCTGAGGATAGTCGGACCCATCGCAAGATTCGCACGCTACTGGAGCGTGCGGCGACGCAGCAGGCCGAGAGATCGCTGTCCCGACGACACGAGCTCGACGCCAGCCAGCGCGCGCCCACAGAGCGGCCCAATAGGGATGTATCAATCCACCAGGCGCAGCAAGGTGGCAGGCCACACACCGCGGTCCCGGTGCATGAACATCTCAGCCTCCACCGTGACGCGCGCGACACCCTCGAAACCCGCAGGCATACCCGTGGAGATGCGAGGGAAGGGGCAAGCCATGACTACCACCCTTGTCGTGGCAGACACTACGACAGCAGCGAGGACCGAAGCTCGAGCCCTAACTTGCCGGGACCTCAGGCCTTTGGCCAACACATCCTCAACGTTGTCTTTCCACCGCGGTACCGACCGTCGACCGACATCCCGAAATACTCTGGGGAAACGAACCCCGGACTGTGGCTCGAGGATTATCGGCTTGCTTGCCAAGTCGGTGGAGCGGATAATGATGATTTCATTATCCGCAACCTTCCATTGTTCCTGGCTGATTCATCATTATCCACAACCTTCCATTGTTCCTGGTTGATTCGGCGTGAACGTGGTTGGAACACCTTCCGCCCAACAGAATCTAAAGTTGGGCGAACCTGAAAGAGATCTTCGAGGGAAACTTCCAGGGCACATACGTTTGTCCTAGGAACCCGTGGGATGTCAAAAACTACCAACAAAAGGCTAGGGAAACTCTTCATGGGTACATCCGGCGCTTCTCCCGACAGTACAACGAGCTGCCCAACGTCGCCGACCCCGACGTCATAGGAGCTTTCCTGTCTAGGACCACCTACGAGTCCCTGGTTCACAAGCTGGGACGTAAGGGCCCGTGAACCACCAAGGAGCTCCTCGACATCGCCACCAGCCATTCCTCGGGCGAGGAGGCGATCGGGGCGATTTTCAACCGCCTCAAAGGCAAGGCAAAGTGGGACGAGGACGCCGGCGAAGGTGCCTCCAACCATCCCAACAAGAAGAAGAACAAGCAGCAGCACAAGGGCTCACTCATGGCCACCGCCGACCGCATGGGGGTCGGAAGCCCGCCGACGGTACCCGAAACCACTTAGAGAAGCTGCTCGAAGGGCCATGCCCGAACCATGCTTTTCTCGTCGAGCACCTATACAAGGACTGTGTCCTCTTGAAATGGTTCTTGTCCGGAGGCTCCAACAAGAGGGAGCATAGGAAGGAGCCCAGCTAGATGAAGCATGCGACAACGCCCTCCTCCGCTCGGCCAAGTACCAGCAAGCGTTGCGCTGGTACCATAGCCGGCGAGTGCGGGGTCGGGCCTTCAACGTCGGGGACCTGGTGCTCCACCTCGTCCAGAGCAACAAGAACCTCCACAAGCTCTCTCTCCATCGTGGGAGGTACCGTACGATGTTGCGGAGGTGCTCCAAGCAGGCACCTACAAGTTTAAAACCATCGACGGCGAAGTCTTTGTCAACGCCTGGAACATCAAACAGCTACGTCGCTTTTACCCTTAATATACGCACGCTTTCTCTTATTAGTTTCGCTATCAACTCATCGATCTTTAAGTGACGCCCGACCCTAGCAATGGCAAGGGGTCGGGCCTCACTCGGGGGGCTAATAAGAGCATATATATCCAGTAGACATTCTCTACACCCGACCCTCTCTCACATTAAGACCCGGAAGCGAGGGTTACAGAAACAGACACTGAGTAAAACTGGTCGGACTGTAAGAAACATATGCCCCAGCGACTATGACGTTTTTGCTCACCAACATGATCAGAGTTTTTTCTGCACCTTGAGTTTTTAGCCTTAACAATGGAAAGAGTCGATACACATTTAAGAGTATATTCATCTGGCAAACATTCTCAATGCCCGACGCTCTCTCACGTCGAGACCTAGAAGCAAGGGTTGCAAAAATGAACACTGAGTAAAACTGGTCGGACTGCAAGAAACCTATGCCCCAGCGGCTACGGTATTTTTGCTCACCAGAGTGATCAGAGTTTGTTCACCCGCACCCCGAGCTTTACAGCCTTAACAACGGAAAGGGTCGAAACGCATTAACCTTTTTATACAAAAAGGGGATAAGGGCTAAAAATCAGTATGGCCATAACAAAATTCAAGAGCTTGTCCATTTATTACAAGTTTGCCACCAGGCTTACCTGCCTAACTAATTTCTTGGGTGGGATGATATCATTCTCTATCTCCGTAGGTAAGTCCTATGCCAGCGGGTCACCCAAGTCCATCGAATGGCTCAGGACACTACTGAGAGACGGGTGCGGAGCAGTAGGATGCCCCATACGGGTTATGCCGACTCTGTCATGAACGATGGACCCGGATTCCACCTGGACATATCCGGTAAGAGCTCCCCGAACCCGTCACTCGAGCCATCGAGGTAACTTTACCAAACCCCACTTTACTTTTCCAGTGCATGAGCATTCATTCTACCATTCTTATACATCCAAGCATCGCATATGCAATTATTGCATCACAACGCTTCGCGTCACGTCACGAAGCGGTAGTCGTCTCATTTGACATGAGCGGCAACCGACCGAGGTTCGAAGGCCGGCCCGCGGAGGGCTCGAGGCCGCCTCACGTCAAACAGAGCTAGGGGAGAAAACGCAGATGAGCCCCAACAACCTTCGCCTGACCTGCTCAGAAGCGAACAGGGTCATCTCAACCTTCTCGTTCGATCCTAACCTCAAGCCATGCCCACAGAATCTCCATCGAGCGGAGGCCAGCGGGCCACCTGAGTCGGTCTCTAGAATGACTCGGGCTTCTACCGGGAGGAGGGTTAAGGAGCAGTGGAATGCCACATGAGGGCTATGCCGACCCTGTCATGAACGACGGACCTGGATTCCACTCGGACATACCCATTAGCGAGCTCACCGAGCACGACACTTGAGCCATCGAGGCAAGTGGAGTTAGCTCAACCCCTCTGATTGTAGAAACTGCGAACGGGGTGACGATCACAAAGACGAGCCAAACCTCGACAGGACCCCCGCTACGCGTGGGGGCTCAAGGAAAGTTGGTCTCGCAAGGAGACCTAATGCGCGGTCATAGAGCGATGGCTCGAATCTTAGAGAGGGGGTACATACGAAAGCTAAGAATAACATTTCTAAAACAAGAGAAGCTTTCTCCTAGTAGTTTTCGCTATCGTCTCCTCGATCGTTAGTGAAACTCGACCCCGACAACGGCAAGGGGTCGGGTCTCACTCGGGGCTGATAAGGGTATATGCATACCCTTTCTAAAATAGTCGCCGTGCCCGACCCCTTTCTCACGTTAAAAACCTAGAGGCAAGGCTTGCAGAAACGAACGCCAAGTAAAACTGGTCGGACTGCGAGAAGCCTACGCCCCAGCGGCTACGGCACTCTTGCTTACAAGCATGACCAGAGTTTCCTGCCCACACCTCGAACTCTACGGTCTTAACAATAGGAAGGGTCGGAACACATCAACCCCTTTTTTACACATAAAAAGGAAGAAAGAACAAATTTGTTCAAACAAAACAAAATAACAAGCTTCTTTAAACAAAAGGGTCGGAACTTGTCTGCTTATTACAAAAATGACTGCCTGACCTATTTAACTAACTAGCCCCTCCGAGGGAGAACTATGCCTTCTATCCTATCCGCTAGGTCCTACGAAAGGGGAGCCACCGCCGTCTCCATCTCCTCCAGCTCGTGGACTTCATAACCGGGCATGTAGCCGTGGCTCAACGCCTCTAGATCGATGCTATCCCCATAATGAGAATGAGCAATCATGAAGGACTGATTGACCCCGACGCAAAGGGCATTCCTCTCGAGCTGGTGCACCCGGCCCATGATGTCGACGGCATGAGCCATGAGTGAGCTGGTCTCCTCTGACCGCACCACCTCAAGGTCATCGCAGACCACTCTGAGGGCAGTGCTCATGGTACCAAGCTCGTCACTCTCTGCCTGAAGATTTCTCCTCACCTCAGCGAGATCCACAACCAGCCCGATAGATATGCTCTTGGCCTCCAGCTTCTGGGTTGTCGCCCTTTTGAGCTCAGCCTGGAGGGAGCCAACCTTCTGCTACGCATCATCGCGCTCTTGGCAGGCCTAATCACACTCTCGAAAAGCCTGGTCACGCTCCTCATGAGCCGCACCACGTTCCGAGTGGAGCTTTTCCATAGTATGGATTAGCTCATCCCGCTCCTTGCGTAGCCGAGCGACCGACGTGGCATCCAGGCTCACCCTTTTCTCTAGGGCCACGAGCTTCTCCTCGGCCCCCAGCTCCAGATCCCTTTCTTTCTCAACGTCGCCCAAAAGGTCAAGGATCCACTACCGGGTTTTGGCGTCCTTCTGGAGCAACTCATCCAGCTCCTTCCTGACCCTAGCGGCTTCTTCGCCATCCTTCTACGACCTCGCCGACAGGGCCTCGAATGCCTTCTCGGCCTCATCAGCATCCCGATGGGCCTCGGCCACCCACAATCGAAGATTGGCCCGCCTCCTCGACCACCCTCTATTGGGCGGCAATGAGCTGAGCTGTCACCTCCCCACATAGCCATGCCTCCTCGATAAGGTGGTCCCAGGCTTCCTTCTTTTGATGAAGGAACCAAGATTTCCCCGGATGCGAGCTATAAAGGACTGCAGGGAGATGATGGTCATGATACAAAAAGTATACAGAGGAAGAAAAGGGCAAGAGGCAGGACCAAGCAATACCCAGCTAGAGGGAACAACAACATCGCGCAATGCGCTCGTGGTGTGGTCTAGGGCCTCGTGCACGGACGCGATCCCTACGTCAAGGCTCTCCCACTCCATGCACTCTACGGCGTCCTCAAGGGTAAAAAACACTAACGTCGGATCCTGCGGATCTGCCCACTGGAGCAGAGGCTCGCCCCACGTGGGTGAGCCGCTGCCCACCGATGTTGGGGTCAGGGACAACTCCTCGCCGGCCCTAACCGTCGCTGACCCCTCTCGCCGTGACGTCCCCATCGGGATGCCCCCTCTGACGATGGAAGGGGTCAGCGGTGCAGACGCGAACCTCTCTCCTAGCACCATGACTCCCGGGGACCCCTCGGCCGTGAAGCCCCTCCATTCAGCCCACGCTAGGCGCCATCGCTTGGGCCATCGATGGCACGAGTCGCGTCGATGCCTCAGGCGACGCTGTGGTTGCGCTCGGCTATGACTCATCTATCACGGCCATCGCCACCTCCACCCATGGGGTCATGAACGGCTGCATCATGCCCGCCATGGTCGACGCCATGAGCGCGGTTAGCATCCCCATCTGTCCTGCTGTCGGCAGCGGTATCGCGGCTATCACCCGCTGCTCCGTGACCTCCGAAGGTGCCCCTTGAACGCCCGCGTCTGCCCATCCTACCGAGGGCATAGGCACCACCGTGGGCGGTGCTCGACCGGCCGACGACATGGTCACACTAGCGACGCTCTCGCCCAAAACAGGCGCGACACCAGCCGACGGCCGCCATCCCGATTGGAGGGCGATGCTCTTCTTCGGCGCCAATGCCCAAGGATTCCGATGCCTAGCGACGCTGCATGGGACAAAAAACATAAGTCATGATGAAATTTGACTAAAATAGGAAAAAATAGAGGAATTGAGAACTCACCTCAGCGTCGTCGGGCGACAGATGCGTTTGGGGGATGAACCCCCCGACCCTCGCTCCGCCTCATCGGAACAAGGCCGTTTCGAGCCCGTGCCCTGCTCCTGGGCAGAGGGGCTCGCCCCTGGTAGCTCCTAGGCCCCCTAGGCTCTTGGGGCGCGACGGTGAAGCCACCCGCTCCGTTGGCACCTCAGGCGCGATGGCAGAGTCGACCGCCTCTGTTGGCTCCTAGGGCAGGCCAACTGTATGTCCTGCCTCCGTCGATTCCTGGGGGGCGTCGAAACGACCCGCCTCCGCCGGCTCCCCAGACGTTCCCTCCCCTACATAGAATGGGAAGGGTCCCGACGCTTGCAAGGACGAACCGACGCCTGTCAGCGCATCCTCATTCTCCAAGTTGTCCCACTCGATATCGTCGGCTATCATTTCTTCTTCCTCCATCACCTCATCATCGTCACCATCGTCATCGTCCTTAGTGTCCTCCCCTCGTTCACGTGCCCATAGCTTCCGCTACTTCTTCCTCTTCTCGTCCTCCTTCGCCTTCCTCAGTCACTCACCCTCAGCGCTCTTCGCCACCCTCCCGGTCGAATCCCTCGGTAGCAACGCTGGGTGATCCATGAGGATGAGGTCCCTCGGCTGGTCCTGCCCCTCTCAAAGTTATTCTCACAGGGTCGAGAAATCAATTGAAGGGAAGGCAAGAGAAAGGGAAACTTACGAAGACAATGTAGCCTGGCTTCGACCGCATCGGAGGATGCCCCGGCACCAAGTAGACGAAGTCGAGGGCGGCACCCGTGTCGTCCCGCAAAGGCTCCATTGCCTCCTTGATGCGTTGTGCCATCTCAGAGTTGGGGAGCATTCCCTCGGCGAGCGCCATCGTGTATAGCGGGAGCGCGCGCGTCATCAACGGC
Source organism: Miscanthus lutarioriparius (assembly GCA_904845875.1). Lineage (NCBI taxonomy): Eukaryota > Viridiplantae > Streptophyta > Magnoliopsida > Poales > Poaceae > Miscanthus > Miscanthus lutarioriparius. Next base: position 43,306,045 of record CAJGYO010000001.1, read on the forward strand.
GCCACCCTCCTCGTGTGGTAAGCCTCGATAATGCCCGACCCTTTCAGGCCGTTCTCCTTTAGGATGTGGATGGCGGCGATGTGGTCTCGGATCTTCTTCTTGTCCTTCTCCGGGACGCCCCACCTCCTCCACTACTCCGGGGCCTCTTCGCTCAGGCGCCCAGTGAACTCCGGTAGAGGGGCGGCGGTGTCATTCTTGAGGTAGAACCACTATGAGTGCCACCCCTTGTTGTACGTCGAGAGCCACATGGACGGGTACTCGCCGACCCAATTGTTCTAAAGTTGGATGTCGGCACCCCCCATCGGCTTGTGCAGCTCCTGCCTACCGCCCTTCTCCATCTTCCTCTAGAGATTGATGGCGAAAAAATACCTTCACAAGTCGAAGTGGGGGCTAATCCCTAGGAATCCTTCGCACAGCGCGACGAACGCCGCCATGTGCTAGATCCTATTGGGATTGAGATGCTACAGCTCAATCTTGTAGAACTACAGCAGTCCCTAGAGGAATTTGTGGGCGAGGGTCACAAGCCCACGCTCGTGGAAGTGGGCGAATGACACCACATAGTCATCAGGCGGTGACGGTGAATCCTCATCGCCGGGCAGCAGCCACTCCTAGGCTGAGGTCCACACGCGGAGAAGACCGCGATGGACGAGGCCCTCCATGCACTGGAAGGTGATATTGGAATGGCACCACGGATCCATTGGAGGTGGGGGCGGATGGATGCGAGCTCAACGGCGGCGAAGATGCGGAGGCAGGAAACCTAAGCATTGGCGGTGGCGGCATGGCTGCGGAGGTAAGGATGCAGGCGTGCGTATGAAACACGGAGGGTTAACCCTTTGGTTTTATAGGGGCGATGGGTACGAGGAAACCAACCTTCCGCCTAGATCTCCACGCCTGCCACGACCTATCACCACATCTCATCGCGGGGCGTGCGCACGCAACCTATGGCCATCCCATCAGAAAACACGCCGGACGTTTCGCCTCCCCGAATGGGACACGACCCGTCATGGGTAAGAGGGATACGGAACTGAAAACGCTCCTATGGCCCGTCTAGGCCTAGGAGTTCGAAGGTTGGCCCACCAACGGGTTTGACAACCACTCCGGGCACCTTTAGAGTGAGGGCTAGAAAGGGATGGGCCCGCTAGCAGCCAGTACCCGAAAGCACGAGCGCTGCGAGCATCCTAGCCCACGTTCGAGTCTCAGCCAGATACGATCTATGGTTTTTCCTTGAAGAAAGGCAGAGAGCCCTCAGGACCGGTCGAACGGACCTGAGAACTATATGGATTGACCGCTGAGAATATGGAGTCGGTCACCAGCTAACCCAAGCCAGACCCCCACAAACGAGATGCTAGGGCCCCACTCGGACTAGCCCATTAACAACTCACCGAGCACCGCGATTTGTCCATAGAAGAAAATCATGGCACGGCTCAGCCCCTCCATTTTTATCAAAAAACGCTTGAGGGAAGACGATCACAAAGACGAGCTAACCCTCGACCGAACCCCTGCTTCGGGCGGGGGCTCAAGGAAAGTTGGACTCAGCAAGGAGACCGAACGCGTGGTAGTAGAACGACAGACCCCCGTAAGGGGTCGAAATCAGGAAAGACCTTTTCTGACCAACTAGATCTCACGGCTATACCCCCGAGGGGTCCGATCACGATGAGAGGGAATCGCCGCCCCCAGGACACGTCATGGGTGACAAAAGATGACCAAGACCCTCAGAGTCCTCCCGTTCGGAAAAGCCTCCGAAGGACTATTCTCCTCCTTCGTAGGCTTGGGGGCTACTGTCGGGGACAAATACTAGGGTACCCAAAGAGGAGGAGCTAATGGTAATCAACATTGATTCATCCGAGCAGTCATGAGCGCGACTACAACTCCAACCGACCCCCTTGGGTACAGGCTCTGCCTCGTCCGACCCCGAGGCCACGGGCTCCGCCTCGCCCGACCCTGAGGCCGCGATCTCCCCCTCGCCCAACCTCGAGGTCGCTATCTTTGTCTCTCCCTACCTCCAGGGCGGGCTCTGCCTCACCCGACCCCAAGGCCACGATCTCCGACTCGCCCGACCCCTTGGGTGCAGACTCCGCCTCGCCCGACCCCGAGGCCATGGGCTCTGCCTCACCCGACCCTTGGGTTTGGTCTCTGTCTCACCCGATGGGGACCCATAATGCCGCCAACCACTCCAGGTCCAAGCGTAAGGGCCTGGGTCAAAACTCTAACGCCAAGGAAGAGACCGGCATGCCCCGATGTTACCCGTGGCCATGACGGGCTGTGGGGGTATTAACCCCTATACCCTTACGGCTAGGCTTGGGCCGGCCCAGACCAGGGGGTTTGGCCCACTAGAAGACTATGCGTGGCCCGGTCAATCTGTTCGAGTCCCACGCAAGGAATCAAGGCAGATTTGGAGATCAAGCAAGATCCTAGTCGGTTAAAATAGGAATCCTTATCCGGCCACCTATGGCAATTGTGACTGGTTAGGATTAGTTTCCAGATCTGTAACCCTGCCCCCCAGACTATATAAGGCGGGCAGGGGACCCCTCTCAAAAACATCTCTCATTGACATACAAGAATACAATCAGATGCAGGACGTAGGTATAACGCCATCCCGATGGCCGAACCTAGATAAAACCTCATGTCTGTCTTGCATCACCATCTTGTTTGTAGCTTGCGCATCTGTCTGCCGATAATCTACTACCTTGGGCATACCCCTAGGTAGACTGCCGACCATATTTCGTCGATAGTGGCGTGCTAGGTAGGGGGTGTGCGTACTGCTCTCCAGACGAACAAGATGGTCATCATCCCCGGTTCCATGGCTACACCGAACGGCCTCACGTTCACCATCGGCCAGATCACCTGGACCACTGGCTCCGACGACTTCATTGCCATGACCATGGAGGAGGTGCGGATTCAATCTACATCGACCACTGCTTCATCTGCATCGGCTACGGCTCCAACCACGATGGATCTGGCTCTAGCCATGCCAGCATCATCTTCAGCCACGCCGATAACCCGTTGTCCGCTTCCTCGCTACAAAGGGAGGCAGATCGACAACACCGACCTGCTCGACTCCATCGATCGGGTCGGCACCAAACTTGCCGAAACCCTAGCTCTGGTAAGTTCGATTCAAAGTCAACCTAATGAGCAGGTAACCACTACCCACAACAGATCTACCCGACCAGCTCGGGCCAGTCGTCCTGCACAACTCGGTACGGATCTCGTGGTCACATCTACTCCTGAAGGGCGCTCCGTTCGTCACTGGCTAGCCCCCGCGACGGGTCTCTGGCTCTCTGAGTGCGAAGCCTCGTTGGAGAACTACCAAGCTCAGCCCTATGGCCTGCGAAACACTGCTTCTAGCTATGCGTACAATATACAACGCTGCTCGGATCTGTGTCTTATACATCGACCTCGGCCGAAGCCACGTGACTTCATCAACATGGTTCGGATTGAGGACTATCAAGAAGGATCGGTCCGCACAGTTCAAGAGAGCGGCTCAAGCTCCCCGTCCAGCGTCGTGTCTAATGCCTCTGTCCACACCGAGCTCCAGCATAATGACAATGAAGGCGTTGAACACGATCTGGATATCCCAGACCACGCCCCGGGTTTTCCACGATTCCCATCTTTCCCACCAAGGCAAGGAGACTTGATCAATGTTGTCAGTAATGATGAACCACCGGCAGTTGGCGAAATAGAACAAGAAAGGCTGGCACGCGAAGCACGCAATATTGATCGGTTTAATCGTCGACAAGTCGAAGCCAAGGCAGAAGAGGAGGCACGACGCATAATGGTCCAGCCACGTGACCTTAACAATGCCTTTGACAGGGTGGGGGACAAGCAGGTCTTCAGAACTCCAAGCGCCAATGTAGCTGTTGCTATGGCGACAATGCAACGACTACCCAATACACCAGAAATCCAGGCAATTCGTGATCATATACAAGCTTATCTGACGGCTGCTATGGCCCAGACCACAGAGATTGTAAATCAAGCCCGGGCTCCATTTGTCTCAGTCGAATCAAGCCACAGCCACCAGTACTCAAGTCGCTCGCAGCCACCCAACCAACGTGGCTCACGCAACAACGACCCATCAGACAACCGTCAAGGCAGAAACGGTGGTCATGATGGTGGTCGGGATGTCAACCGCCAAGACAACCACGACAATTGCCATGATAACCACGGTCATAGGGTTAACCAGGGTGGCAATCGGGGTCGCTGTGATGGCAATAACGATCTCCGCCATTCCCTCGGAGAACGCGATCTGCACGATCGCATTAACCGAAGAGCCAACCATCGTGCATCCCATGAAAGCTATCGCCATATGGAATATGATACTACCCACGGCCCTCTAGGTTTGAAGCAGTTTACTCCACACCTCCGCCAAGTCATATGGCCCAAGAACTTCAAGCTCAAAAAACTTCAGAAGTACGACGGCAAGGAGAACCCCGAATTATGGGTCATGCTCTATGAAACCACGTGCAGATCAGCCATGGCTGACGAGTACGTCATGTCTAATTACTTCCCAGTCGCCGTCGGCCATGCAGGCCACCAATGGCTGGTCAGCTTGCCGGCGAACTACTTTGATTCTTGGCAAGAGCTCAAGCAAGCATTCATCGACAACTTCATTGCTACTTGCAAGCAGCTCGGCAACAAATATGATCTCCAGAGATTCGAGATCACAAAGATGAGCCACTGCACGAGTACGTCCGACGCTTCTCGGATATGCGCATCAAGGTCCCGTCAATCTCCGACAACGAGGCAATCGAAGCTTTCATCACTGGTCTCCACTTCCACAATGACCTAAGGGACAAGCTCCTCCGCAAAAGACCTGAATCGGTCACAGCGCTCCTAGCCACTGCTAAAATATATGCGGATGCCGATGATGCTAAAAAGATAATCGTCGAAGAAGCAGCAAGGGTTCCACGCTCCGACCACCTCCCACACCGCGACGACTACCGCGACAACCGTGGTCGAATGACAACTTTGATCGCCGCAACCAGCGCAACGATTCCCATGACCACCGTGACCAGCGTAATCAGCGGTGTAATCGCCGTGACGATTACAGGGGCAAGCGTTCTCGGGAAGACGACGGCGAAGTCAACATCATTAAAAAAGGTGGCGGACGTCGCAATTACGAAGAAGACTATGCCAAAGCATTGACAGGACCCTACCAGCTCCATCCCAAGTCAAACCATACCATGGAGGATTGCCGTGTTCTCAAATCAATCTATACGCGCCAACAGGCTCTGGGTAAATCCGACAAGCCTAACGATGCAGGGGAGCAGCATGACAAGGACAACGACGACGAAGATGTAGATCCCCGTCACAAGTATGTCAAGCCAACCTACCATGTCCATACCACCATTGGGGGCAGAGTGTCCATCGAGACCAAACGAGAGCACAAGCTGCTCGCTCGCGCCTGCCTAAACGTGGCCAATGCCGACAACCTCATCACCGATCCGTGGCTCCCCCCTTGGTCTCACCGTGAGATCTCCTTCAGCAGAAAGGACCAATGGGCGGCCATACCTGAGCCAGGGCATATTCCTCTGGTCCTCAATCCTTGTATCAACAAGGTTCAGTTCGATAGAGTGCTGATTGACGGCGGCAGTTCCATCGATATACTGTTCAAGAACAGTTTGCCAGCCCTGAAGATAACCCAGGCTGATCTCAAGCCATACGAGGCACAGTTCTGGGGTGTTCTCCCCGGACAGAGCTCCACACCTCTCGGGCAGATCACGCTACCTGTGCAATTTGGTACCCCAGACCACTTCCGCACCGACTACGTCAACTTCGTGGTCGCTGACTTCGAAGGCACCTACCATGCTATCCTTGGCAGACCAGCGCTCACCAAGTTCATGGCCATACCTCACTACAGGTATTTGGTGCTCAAGATGCCTACTGAGAAGGGGGTTCTAACTCTTAGGGCCAATGTATACATAGCTTACACCTGCGAGGATGATAGCTTCAAAATAGCAGAGGCCCACGACCTCTCTATTCGCATGGCCGAGATCACGCTCGACGCCAAGAAGATCCCATTCGACCACCTGGAGATCCCAGAGCTCGAGGCCCCATGCAAGAACATCAAGTCCAAAGAGCACAAAGTGATCCAGCTGGTCGACGGCGATCCCAGCAAAACAGCCCTTATCGGGGCCAACCTGGATCCTAAATAGGAAGACGCGCTCGTCAGGTTCTTGAGGAGCATCGTGAGCGTGTTCGCATGGAAACCCGCTGACATGCCCGGTGTTCCTCGGAACATGATCGAGCACTCCTTAAATGTCGATGGCAAGGCCAAACCTATCAAGCAGAAGCTACGATGGTTCGCTCGCGACAAAAAGGAGGCTATTAGGGTAGAAGTTACATGGCTTTTAGTAGCCGGATTTATCAAAGAAGTGTATCATCCGGAGTGGTTAGCCAACCCGGTTCTTGTACGCAAAAAGAATAATGAATGGAGAATGTGCGTTGATTACACTGATCTCAACAAACACTGCCCTAAAGACCCCTTCGGCTTACCTCGCATAGACGAGGTCGTAGATTCAACTACCGGTTGCGAGTTGCTTTCCTTTCTCGATTGCTACTCTAGTTATCACCAGATCGCTCTCAAAAAGGGCGACTAGATCAAGACATCCTTCATCACGCCCTTCGGCGCCTACTGCTACATGACCATGTCGTTTGGGCTCAAGAATGCCGGGGCTACCTATCAACGCGTCATATAGGCTTGCCTCAAAGACGAGATAAAAGACGACCTCATCGAGGCTTATGTTGACGATGTAGTTGTTAAAACCAAGGAAGCACACACCCTTGTTGACAACCTCGAACGTACCTTTGCAGCTCTTAACACATTCCAATGGAAATTAAACCCAAAGAAGTGTATCTTTGGTGTTCCATCTGGTATACTGCTCGGCAACGTCGTCAGTCACGACAGCATACACCCTAACCCAGAGAACGTAAAAGTTGTCTTGGACATGAAGCCGCCCAAAAAGGTGAAGGATGTTCAGAAGCTTACCGGATGCATGGCTGCCCTCAGTCATTTTATATCAAGATTAGGCAAAAAAGAACTACCATTTTTCAAGCTACTCAAAGCATCCAAGAAGTTTGAGTGGTCGAAGGAAGCAGACGCTGCCTTTACACTACTGAAACAATTCCTTACATCACCTCTGGTCCTCACTGCTCCCAGAGAAGACGAAACCCTCCTGCTTTACATTGCGGCAACTAATCAAGTGGTCTCCACTGCCATGGTAGTCGAGCGCGATGAGCCCGGCCACATATACAAGGTACAACGACCAATCTATTTCATCAGTGAGGTACTCAATGAATCCAAGACCAGGTACCCACAGATTCAGAAGCTGATCTACGCCATACTGATTACATCCCGAAAGTTGAAACATTACATCGACGGATATCGTGTGGTGGTCATGACCGAGTACCCTATGGGAGACATCATTCGCAACAAGGATGCGAACGGGCGCATCGTCAAATGGGCAATGGAGCTATGCCCTTTCTCCTTGGAATTTGCAAGCCGTACTACAATCAAGTCTCAGGCACTTGTCGATTTCATTGTCGAGTGGACAGACTTAAGCACACCTGCTTCTTAGGGGCCCGCCGAGTATTGGAAGATGTACTTCGATGGCTCTCTCAACATCGACGGTGCAGGGGCAGGAGTCCTTTTCATATCGCCATCCAAGGAGCAGCTCCAATACGTCCTCAGGATTTATTTCTCGACGTCTAATAACGCCGCCGAGTACGAGGCATGCCTGCATGGTCTACGCATTGCGGTCGAGCTCGGTGTCAAACGTCTCTATGTCTACGGAGACTCGGCTCTGGTCATCAACCAACTTAACAAGGACTGGGACACGACCAGCGAAAAGATGGATGAATACTGCAAATTGATCAGAAAGCTGGAAGGTAAGTTCTACGGCATTAAGTACACACATGTGGTCCGGAATAAAAATCAAGCAGCAGATGCGCTGTCAAATTTAGGATCATCCCGAGCCAAAGTCCCACATGGCGTATTTGTTCAAGATCTGCTCACACCCTCCATCAACGAAGAAGATCCCACGGTCAACAAGCCTCCAGACCAGCTATTGGTGGCTACGGTTCCGGCGTCAAACACCACCGAACCACCTCCGACCACTAAGGAGCCCAACTGGAGAGTACCTTTTATCAAGTACCTGACAGATGGTAGCGGTTACACCGATTGGACAGAAAACGAACGCCTGATGCGTCGCGGTAAGCAGTATCTGCTCGTCGATGGTAAATTGTGGCGCAAGAACGCAAAGGAGGAAATCTTGATGAAGTGTATAACCTAGGAGGATGGTGAACATCTCTTAGACCAAATCCACTCTGGCTCCTGCGGCAACCACGTAGCCTCGAGAACGCTGGTTGGCAAGGCTTTTCAAGCAGGGTTTTATTTGCCGTCAGCCATAGCCAATGCAGAAAAGCTAGTCCATCATTGTGAAGGTTGTCAGTTCTTCGCTAAGAGAATCCACGTACCAGCACAAGAGATTCAGACAATACCAGCCTCTTGGCCCTTCGCATGCTGGGGACTAGATATGATCGGCCCTTTCAAACCGGCTCTTGGGAAATTTACTTGCGTCTTTGTGCTGATCAACAAATTCTCCAAGTGGATAGAGTACATGCCCCTGGTCACGGCATCTTCAGAAAAGGCTGTCGCGTTCCTCGACCAGGTCATCCACCGCTTTGGCATATCCAACAACATCATCACCGATCTGGGTACGCAGTTCACTGGGAACGTTTTTTGGGACTTCTGCGATGAAAGGAGCATAGTAGTAAAATACGTCTCGGTGGCACACCCTAGAGCTAATGGACAGGTCAAGCGGGCAAACGGTATGATCTTGGATGCGCTTAAGAAGAGGATGTACAGAGAGAATGACAAAGCTCCTAGAAGATGGCTCAAAGAGTTACCGACCGTGGTCTGGGGTCTCATAACCTAGCCCAGTCGCAATACCGGCGTATCACCATACTTTATGGTTTATGACGCTGAGGCAGTACTCCCAGCAGATATAGCCTTCAGATCAGCATGGGTAGAGAACTTCGATGAAGACAAGGCCAATGAAGTGTGGGAGCTAGAAGTAAATAGTGCAGAAGAGAAGCGGCTCGACTCTTGTGTACGTATAGCCAAATACCTTGCTGTTTTGCGCAGGTACTACAACAAGAACATCAAGGAGCGGTTCTTCGTGGTCGGGGACCTGGTCCTGAAGTGGAAGACGAATCAGGCAGGTGTCCACAAACTCGCAACTCCATGGGAAGGACCCTTCATGATCAAGGAGGTTACATGCCCTACATCTTACAGGTTAGCTCGCCTAGATGGCACAGACGTACCCAATTCTTGGCACATCGACAAGCTTAGGCGTTTCTATGCTTAACTACTAAGCTCTGTACCCCTCTTGTACTTTCAATTTAATTCAATAAAGCTATTATGATTTTTCCGACCACTCTAATGTGTCATTTCAAAGTCTATTGTTATTTTAACTCTACCAGTTAAAACCGACCACCATTCCTTCTCGGGTTTTTGGAGCAGGCCCTGTCTCCGGTTCTTCCCAACGCATGCATGGGATCCGCTCTCTACGCTACGGGTGATCGGCAGGCGCTCTCTGGTTTGACTTGTGTGTTTCTATGTGTGCACAAGCTACGCGCAACACACTCCGACCACAAAACAATCGAGGGTCGTACAAACCTTTCGGGATGACGTGTCGACTAGAACTGATACAACTAAACAAAACGCCAACACGTTCTAACTTAGTTACATCAAACGATATCTGAGCTTAAACACATTTTTAACAAAACAAACAAGCTTATATTGACATACAGTTACGTTTTTACAAGCTTGCCTGAAAAGGTCCAAGTTCACAATAACACAACTACATCTTCTTCTACAACTACAACCTACACTATTGGCTGGTCGGGGCATGTGGCTCCTGCTGCTCACAACGCCTGATATCGTGCTCGGGTCTCTGGGACTCTAGCACTGAACGAGCTGAAGAAGATGGCTCCGCCGTCGCCTGGCTGGTCGAGACCGCAGGCTTCACTGGTTGGCTTGAAAATGACTGCGTTCCCAGCTGACTTGTTGACGGCGTTCCTTGTATGGGTGGTGTCGCACCTCCACACAGGTTAATATCGCCAATTATTTTTGTCGACAAGTCTAGCTAGGTAATCCGTAGCTCCTCGGCATTGTCGGGATCTACCTCCTTCGGGTATCCAGACTCCAAGCGCTTGAGATCGATCAGGGGGTAGTGAACATGTACCATGCTCAGCACATGTGCGCCTGTGTACTCTCCTGCCTCCTTGGCGAACTCCTGGAACCATCCCCATGCCTTTTGGCATCTCTCGATCAATCCCAGTTGTGGCGTCCTTGGCACGTCCTCTGCTAGCACCGGATCGATGAGGTTAAGGACTGGCGAAATGCCTGTTGCCACCTCCTGGCACCGGTTTTTCCAGGTGTCACGATCCTTAGTGATCTCTTGGCATTGCGCCTTCCAGTTGCCATGGTCTTTTATCATGGACTCTAGATGCTTCTTCGCATTGATTTTTATAACTACAAACTTCACATGCTGTTAAGACGCTATATTATGCCAAACTACGGTATGAAACAAAAATGACCAAAGGGGTTTGGAAAACTTACTTTTTAGTTCCTCTGTCATCTTGGTCGTGTGGTCTCGGAACCGTGACTGGTCTTGCGCCAGTTTTCTGTTGTCCTCTTTCAGGCGATCACACTCCACGACCGCGCGATTTTTCTCCTCTCGGAGATGGACCACTTCGGCTTCTAAGCCTACACTACAGCTGTTACTACCAACAACGCAACCGCACTTGTCAAAAGTTGTTGTGATGAAATGGCTACTTACTTGTTCTTTCCTACTCTTTATTACTGAGTTGGACGACCAGTTTTTGGTTCTCGGATTCTTGCACCGTCTTTTCATGATTGGTGGCTTCAAGTCGCTGGCGCAAGCGTTCCACCTCTGCCGTCAGCTCCTTGTTGCTTGCAGCGATCCCCTCGATCTGGTCGAAGCATTTCTTGCGGTACCTTGTGGTCTTCATTAAGTCCTGTGTGCTTGATAAGACAAAAAGGCAGTATGACGTACTATGCCCGTCTACTTTTTTGACCAGACGTGTCAAGTTGGACTTGACAGAACAAGTAAATAAATAAATATGTAAAACAATAGTACAAGTGACTATCCTTGTGCTCGGGGACTGTCGTGATTATTCTTGTGCTCGGGGATTGTCCAGACCACCGTTGTGCTCGGGGACTGTCCAGACCACCATCGTGCTCGGGAACTGTCCAGACCACCCTCGTGCTTGGGGACTGCCTCGACCACTCTCTGACTACAGCTCGGGGGCTTCATCCCTCGCTCCTTGACTTGTGCTCGGGGACTGCCTCGACCACTCTCCGATCACAGCTCGGGGACTTCGTGTCTCGACTACATGAGCCTCGTGACTCGCATATAGTTGGAATATTTTTTCTTCATTTGACCTTGCTACAAGGCTGATAATCTCGCCTTCCAGCAAGCTCGGGGACTACATCGGTACGATGCACCTGTCGGTGCATCTCGTATCGCTTGTACGACGATCAGATTTTCAACTTAATTGGGAATTCTTTTTAGACCCTGGCACCACGTGCCTGCGTCACCTACTACTAGGCTCGGGGACTAAGTGGGCACACTTCACCTTGCGATGAATGTGTTTATTTTATCGACCTCTACGCTCTGACTGTTGGCCATAACTGCTATTGTGCAAGGGTCACTTACATTTCTTTTCAGAAATACAAGTGGGCACACTTTATCAGGAAAGAAATCTTTTTCTTTTTTCTTTAAAGCATCATGCATTCTTCGGACAACCGGAATCTTCGGCTATAATCGAGGTCTACTGCTCTATGTTCTGACCAGAATACTGGCACATTCGCTTGGTCAACGTTTCAACCAGTTGGAGGTGACATGAAGACGGATCGCATTAGCCGAAGGATATCGAACGGCGTGTCGCAGCATAATACATGGTGCTCGGGGACTAGCTGTGGGGGCATTAATCCCTATACCCTTACGACTAGGCTTGAGCCGGCCTGGACCAGGGGGTTTGGCCCACTAGAAGACTATGCGTGGCCCGGTCAATCTGTTCGGAGTCCCGCGCAAGGAATCAAGGCAGATTTGGAGATCAAGCAAGATCCTGATCGCTTAGAATAGGAATCCTTATCCGGCCACCTATGGCAATTGTGACGGGTTAGGATTAGTTTTCAGATCTGTAACCCTGCCCCCCAGACTATATAAGGTGGGCAGGGGACCCCTCTCAAAAACATCTCTCATTGACATACAGCAATACAATCAGACGCAGGACGTAGGTATAACGCCATCCCGGTGGCCGAACCTGGATAAAACCTCGTGTCTGTCTTGCGTCACCATCTTGTTTGTAGCTTGCGCATCTGTCTGCCGATAATCTACTACCTTAGGCATACCCCTAGGTAGACTGCTGACTCACATCAAGAACAGCGTCGAGCGTGCCGGTGCTGTTCTGCCTAACCATCGTACGAACGCTGACAGACGCGTCAGTTCACCACGATGTCCGTCGGGACGGAATGGACCGCCATGACCAGCAGGTGACGCCTGCGCATGGCACCAGTGACGAACAGGGCCGCGACGTGGAGCCGTCCCTATTGACATCTACAGGATCGGCGGGACCCGCATGAAGAAGAAAGGACCCGACGATCCTGAAAGTCTTCTTCTCTGTCTTGTTCTTCTCTTTTCCTCTGCTGTAATCCGCGCTTTCCCTTGGCCTATAAAAGAGAAAGCAGGGCGTCCCATCAGGGGGATCCGATCGACAGATAGAGCCAGATCCGCACAAGAGCACGACACGAACACACGGCTGAGCAGCGCTCGAGCTCTCAGCACCTGTTCACTCCTTTTACCAGAGACTTGGGATGCTTTCCCTCTCTCGCTCGTTTGTAACTCTTACTGCAAACTCTGGTAACATGAGCAGCAGCGACGAACTCGACGTAGGAACTTTCAGCCCGAACCAGTATAAACCTCGTGTCCTCTAAGCACACCATCCGAGTCAGACGTGTAATATTAGAAATTTACTCGTCGGTGGTAACTTGAAACACCGACAAAGTGGAATGAATTAAGGGAGTATAGAGTGATCTGAATTCTCGGAGCCTTGATTGAATATAAAAAATGTCATATGTGGCCAGTGCATTTATTTGGAGTGCTAAGTTTGTCTTTCTTTGCTTCAATTTATATATGTAATGAAGCTGGTGGCGGAGGAAGAGATAAAATTAACGTGTGGCGAATTTAATATGGTGTATAAATAATAATCTCTTTTAAGAAAAGTAATACATATGTATATGTCACGCATGCGAAAATGTTTCTAATTGCAGTATGCACCTTTCATTTTTGGCATTGGTCGTCCCCTATCATATTTATATGTCACACATTTATACTAGTGTGTACTCGTGTGGCTGTATGTCATGAGATCTTTTGTACATCCATATCAATGCATGGACACTCAACTAAGTATATATTATATGTGCCGGCCCAGATCCTGCAACCCACTCGTTACTACCGCACAGCCTTTGGCACCGGTTCCAAAACCATATTTGTTTACCATTGTTAAGTCGAAACCAAGCAAAGTTCGTGTTTCAACCAAATTCACGAGCAATTGAGTTGAACCAAAATGCATTATTCGAACTGAACCTAAAGATGCATTATTATTATTAATTCATTCATGATGATTGTGACTGTATGCAGGGCCGTACCTACAAATTGGAGGCCCATGTGTGAAACATACGATAGGGTCCTAAAATCTAAGAAGCCAAGCCAAGCAGGCCGGCCGGCATTGGCCACCGAGCTTACGTCCTTCTGGTCCAATTAGCTAATCGGTAGTCTAAGGCTTATGTTGTAATGTTGCATTTTATTTCTTGTATCCAATAATTGATCAACCATTGTTAATTAGTACTTTGGAGGCCTTTAAAGTTTGGAGGCTCTGAACAGTCGCACAGCTTGCTCCTGCTAATCTACGGGCCTGCTGTATGCGAATGATATGCACAGGGGCGGGCCCAGCTATATTTATATATGTCCATGGAGCCCGAGGCATGACAGCCCGATCCGAAGCACGTTTTTTTGGCCCCGGCCCAAGCACGGCACGACCCGATGTATAGGGCCGTGCCTGGGCCGCACCCCAGGCACATGGGCTGGCATGACACGGCCCGGTACCAGGCCCGCTACTAGGCTAAAAGGCCAAAATTATTACAGCCCAACATAACTCCCAACCCTAAGTCATCGACCATCCATCGCTCCTTCCCCACCCACGCCGCATTCTTCCTTTTCCCTCTCGCGACTCACGCTCACGCACTCGGCACCCCAGCGCCGCTTCCCACTCCGCCGTATCCCGTGGGTTCTCCTCAAGACATCAACTCGAGCTGCCAGACAGCCGCGAGGACGCCGGCGTGGACCGCTGCACCAGCCTTGACTCCCTCGAATGCGGAGGCCGCGAGGGCGCGACCATGGCGCGCCATCGCGCTGGCCGCAAGGACGTTGCCCTCGAGCGGGCAGCGGACGCCACGAGGGTGCTACCGACCTCGAGCACACCCGCATGAAGGCTCCACCGCGGGCACTGGCCTTGGCTTGACCTCCGCCTGCCTCCGTCCTTCCTTCCCCTTCTCCAACCTGGAAGTGGACCTCGGGCTAGGCACGGCCTGCTAAGCTGGGCATGCTTTACGGGCCGGCACGGCACGAAAAATGACCCACAGTGCCGTGTCTGGGCCCGTGGCCCGGAGAGGCACGGCGTGCTGTGCTAGCCCGACCCCCTTCGGGCCGTGCTAGGCCCGTGCCCATGCAGTGCCGGCCCGGCCCGTTGGTCATCTATAGCTATATTCAAGGGTATTAAGTTGAATACTTGTGACAGAACCGTCCAATTTATACAAGATCAAGTACGGTTGTCCCCGCTTAACACGTTGACATGCGCATACTCTCACTTATATAAACCCGGTAGTCCGCCGAGTGTCACGCAGGACCTCGGTAAATCAACATCGCAACCAAGATCGCGTGATTAAGCAAATACACATCACATACACAGAGTTACAGCGGAAATAATATTACAATTAGGTTCATAAATAATAATACAAGTTTGGATTTCAAAACCGATTAGTGAAAACAACATTTCTTTCGAAGGATTTCATTAATATGAGTCCAAATACATTGCTAGCATAAGTGACATCCTCAGACAAAAGCATGTAGATGAGAAGTGAATATAGAGCCACCGAGCCCACCGGTGGTTAGCCACCATCCTCAGCAGGTCAAAACCTTACCTGCAACATGGTGGGATAAACCCTGAGTAATCGAATGTACTCAGCTAGACTTACCCGTCATAACCAGAAATAAAATTGACTCCAAGGAGTATGCAAGGCTTTATAAGTGGAGGTAGCTTGACAACAATCTGCATAAAAAGCGATTAACTCAATTATACAATTATAATTCTGTCATCAAGTTAATTAGAACTATTCATCTCTAGATTAGCAACTATCCTGTGCCAAACATGTGGTATATCATTTTAGAACATACAATAGTAACCATAGCAGGTGTAGTAATTCCATATTCATCCGAACCATCACATTCCATAATCCAATTACTACGATGTTGGGACTAGCCAAGTTTCTCACTATCCGGGAGAGACGGCGATTCGAATCGATTTCAATCAGCTGGGAATTTAATTCCTAACACAAACCCAGGCAGACCAGATCAATGGTCACCTTAGGTCACCTTTGGTACAACTCAGGTACACATTTCGTGGGTCCGTACTGCGCCGCACAGTCTGGGACACCAGATGCCAGGACGTTCAGGCCTAGCCTGCCCTTGGGCTCGGTCTGATCGTCCCCCGCAAGGAGCGCACAACAAAACGGGTCCCGGCCTGAGTTGAATTACTCGGCTTCGCGGTCGGAACGAGTTATCCGGCCAGCTAAGTGAGAGGCATGCGTTCAATCTTGTCAGAAGCGCCAACAATGGTACGGTCCTTAATCGACACAGACGGAATCACATGAGTCAACCTACACATAGACTCTGTCCGGCCTCGATTTACTTTTACCCCATGGTTCTTTTCCACGATAGCAAATATAGCCAACCGTGCTTCGGTATCCACCTATATCTCGCAGGTGACAGGAAATCACCTGACTTCTACCGGTCTAAGCATGGCTAAGCATATATTCGATTCTGGACCTATACCGGTTAAAGGTGTAATATCTGGACAAGGAATGTATATGCATCAAGTGGTTCCATTCAACTCTTATAACCTAATGCATCAATCATAAGTACTTAAGTAATCATTTGTAAAATACTGGGAGACTTAGAATGCTCCGGGGCTTGCCTGGGATCCGACACAAGTCAGTTCAGTTAGCTTGCACCGACTTGGTGACATCTCCGGTCCTAGCACTTGCTTAGTCCTTCCATCTTCGGGATAGATCCACCAAACACCGTCTTCGGGTTTAACTTCACATCACATCCTTCACGTGGTTCATCTAGCGTACCTAAATGAGATGCAAGATGCATGTGTATGAATACATGGAAGTGCAATAGATAATACATCGCATGCAGTAAGTAAGACAAGCACAAGGTTACGTTAACATGCACAAGCACTTCGCATTGCTTACTTTAAATATCACACAATTTATCATGCCACGATAGCAAAGAAGACGACAACACCAAGCATGACACAAGTTTCCCAAGATTTCAGGTACTCTGACTCAACCATCATCAAAGGTATGAGCCACACTTAGCAATATACAAGCAAACAACTATAATTGGAATCTGTCAATTTCTGGACATGCAAACAGCAGCTACAAGATTTAGCTATAACTAGAGTTACACAAATCCAAATGACTTGCAAGAAGACATTCTGGAAAGCTTATGAAATTTTTGACAATTCATATTTAATCATCTTAGCATGATTCTCAAGTTAACTAAGTCAAATATACCCATTTATAGAAACTGGTCTAAACAAAACAGAGAGCAGCCATTTCTAAAACCCAACTTTAAACAGGAATAACTCACAAACCACAAGGCCAAATACCACCAAATTTTAACAGGAGCTAGATACATGAATTATCTACAACTTTGTTATTATCACCAAAAACTCATTCAAATCCTAACTAGATCAAACACTAGCATCTTTCAGATCTGCTCAGAATAAAATCAAAACCTGATAGAAGACTTAAAAGTCATGTAACTCCTACACTATCTGGCCTATGACCTTACAATTTGAACTCAAGCAAGATCATGAAATTTGCTACAACTTTTGTATTCACTACAACCATAGCAAACATCATTTACACCACGAAAATAATTGCACAAGCAAAACTGCAAATCCAGTCCAACAGCAGTGGTATAGAAAACTGATAGCATCTTCAGAGAAGCATAACTGGAGTTCTAGACCTCCAACAAACATGAACCATAACTTTTTGAAAAGCTTAGGAAGTTACCTACAACTTTCTTATTCTCATATTAAGATGATTCTACAGTTATAAGGGTCAATTAATCCAATAATTGCATCTCTGTCCAAGACATAGACAGAAACTGACATGCCACTTTAAACAGCTATAGATGGAGTTATACATGTCCAATAAATGTGGTTCTAGACTATTTAGAAAGCTTAGCAAATTCTAAACAACTTTGTTGTAAACACCTAAAGCTAATTCTACTACTAAGAAGGATCCACAGTAAGAACAAGGAAACCCTGTCTGGGTTTGGGCAGAAACAGCCACTGAGATTCAAGCAAGTATAACTCAAGATCTACTTAGCCAAAAATCATGATATTTAACTTTTTGAAAATCTTAAGAAAAGTACTAAAACTCATGTATTGTTATCAAATCATGATTCATAACTTAACTGAGCCAATTAATTCAAACATGCAGAACTGTTCAGAATAGGAGCAAATCAAAACAGGGCATTTGTTATTTTTATAACTCTTAAACTATAAATCCTAAACTTATGAAATTTTTACCAGACAACAACAATCACCTTAGTAGCACTTCACAAAAATTTCACATTTATTTGAGCACATCAACTGCAGTTATAAAAAAACAAGTAAGACTAGCATTCAAACCCTGACTGCACAAATCCATTTTTACAGCTAAAACTTTAAACTAAAACCTGACATATTATAGATCTAGTGCATAGAGAATTTCACAAGGATTCCAAAAAGTGCTCATTTACTATTTTACGAATTTTCTACGATTTACTATGAATTTCCAAAGTTTCACCCGATTTACAACAAATAGGTCCCTCGAGGCACTATTCACTTGAGTCAATGACATTGCATTTAGGCCCTTCCCTTTAGTCGAATTTGAGGACGAAGTCCCTAACGCGAATTTTTGAAGGGCTGCACAGGAGCTCGCCGTTTGCCGGCCGGAGGAGGCTCGTCGGCGGTGGGGGAAGTGGCGGTGGAGCACGAGCAGGGCCGCGCGCACTCGACGGTGGCCTCGGCTCGGCCCGAGGTGGAGCATGGAGCCCCAGCCACGTGCGCCGGCGGCCTAGGCCGAGCCGCACCGTGGTGAGGGCGCGCCGGTGACGAGCGGCTTCAGGCGAGGGGTGCGAGGGTTGCGGCGCGAGGTGAGGGAGGTGGTGGTGCGGTCAATTTGGGTGGAGGGAGGTTGGAGACGCAGGAACGACGTCGGCCATGGAGATAGCATGACCGACCATGGCGGCGACGGTCGCGCCCGCAAGCAGCAGCAGCACACGAGGGAAAAAGAAAGGGAGGGCCAGAGCGAGTGAAGGGAAACGCGCTCGGCTCTCCGCATCGACGCAGGGGCGCAAGGACGCGCGGCAGCAAGGTGAGGTGCTCAGCTCGGGCATGGCGGACACGTCCAGGACACGCGTCGCCGTTCGGGCAAATCCTCGAGCACGTGGCGGGCGACGAACGGGACATGGTGGGCGGCACTTTTGGGCTGGATCCGGGCCGAATCAGGACATGGGCCGAATACGAAGATTGAAGCCCGCACGAAGCTCTACGTTTTCTATGAAGGGTGCCAAGTCATTTGATTTGTAGATCAGCGGTTAATCAAGTCCAAAGTTGACACTGTCAACGTGTTGACTGCGGTTAAGTAAACGCAAAAATTGATCATCCAACCAAAGTCAAACTGGTGCTATCTTTTTGCACGCTCTTCTCCACAACGTATACTCCAACTTTTATCTTTGGACCAAATCGAGTTGCTTAACGAATTTCGGAGAACGCGAGATGCCAATGCCGATGTCGATGAAGTCCTAGACTTAGAATTCTAAGTGCTGAAATCAGTAGCAGGTTCCAACTTTGAGCCACTGCTATACTTGGTTCCGAGCCGATCCATGGTGTACTCCAAAAACAAAGTTTGTTGTACGCGAACCAAGCAACAACTTTCATTAAAGGTTCTTAGACTGGTTTGGCCTGATTAGGAAGACACAAAGCTCCAAACTAGGGTACCCGAACAAAAACGTCAGTTAGGACTTAGACAAAATCTTGGGCTCCAAATCAGCACTTTATTGAATCTTGTGAGCTCTGTTTGACTAGGTTATGGACCAAACTAGCTCTTGGTCCAAAAACAAAGTTTGTTCTACATGATATGGACTACAACTTTAATTTAAGGTCCAACCTCAAAACTAGTATATAACCTACTGTTCTACTTTGACCAAAGTAGGATCACGATGGAGCTTAAATTATCCTTTTTGATCCGTTGGAGCGTTTTCTTGGCATTTGCCCAACATGAACCTTTCATGACTTTTGTTGTAGAGTTCATCTAGAATCATTTTGGCAAGGTTGCAAGGTTTGGTTGACATCTCATGTTCTCATTCACTTAATAGTGCAATTCAAGCACTTAGTAAAATCATTCCAACAAGGATATAACTTATCATTTCATGTGACTTTTTGATTCCAAACGTCATGAAACTTTTCGAGTGTCCAATATAGATGGGTATTGATGTGAGACATATGAAGATATCCCAATCACACCACCCAAGCATATATCTTGAAAAGGGATCTATAGGCGAGCAAAGGTGCAATATCCAAGTTTAGGTTGGGGCTCGTTTCTATAGGTTTGACCTTGACATCTTCATCATCACTTAATATACCATGTTTTAGCTCAAACCCATTGCTTAACTGGTGGCAAACACCTGGGGTGTTACAATACCCAATTTTTTTGGCAAGAAAATTTATAGATACAGTGTTTACGTGTATATGTATTGGAAAGAAGTGACGACGGCCGGCGCGGGGCTGCCGGGTCTGCTGCCGACCACTCAAGCATGAAGCAGCGTTGTTGACTGCGTGGGGCTGGGGGCCAGGGCATCCGGCGCTACTGCCTGCTAGCAACTGCGGCCGCACGCGGGGCTGCAACCGAGCTATCGAGCAGCGGTGACAGGGACTCCGGGAGCAGCCAAGCAACGTGCACAGCAGTAGCTCACGCTCAATTGCTGAGTTTATCCTTATCAAAAAAAAATTTTGCTGAGTTTAACTGTATAAGTTTTCTTATTCCTCTATATGACTATATATTTAATATTTTGTCGCTTTGCTATGTTGAACTATTGATATTAAAATAATTTTAAATTATGCTTAAATTCTAAAAATATATGAAAACTTGCTTTACCTATACAGTATCCTCACAAAAAAATTGCATATATGATATTATCAATTGTGATGCTAAATATTAAGCTTTGGTTGTAAAAAAAAATAACATCCTTTTATATTTTGAATACCCCGCCTCAAAATCCTAAGCCCGATGCGTGCAGTTTTATATTAGGGCTGTGACAGTTGTTTTCAACAATTATTATTATGACCATGTTCACTTGATAGTATCAGTCATACTTATCAGTTATGATATAGTATTTTTTTCTCACAATAAAACAATGTCGGCCAGTTTACAAGCCACAGAAACGATCATGGTGATACACTTCACTTACAGTGGTCCTCAACCTGCTTTGTGGTGGAGGATGGATCTGCTTTTACAGGCACACTTCACTTACAGCAGGCCAGCAGCTGGCAGCCCCTAGCTAGAGCTTTGCATGAAGCAATCCCTCGAGCTTTGCACAAAACAATCGCTCGAACTCCTTCATGTTTGCAGCCTCCAAGCATACGAGAACACGGACGCCGCTATCTGCCTCCGGCCCACTCCTGGTGAGGTGCACGTACCCACCGCGGACGGACCCTGCACGAGAGACCCTCCGTGGCTTCCCCCACCCGAAATCCGCGTCGTAGATGGGCATGCCAAGCCAGCTCACCACCCGCAGCTCCGTCTCTGCCATGGTGTCCCCCTGCAGCCGGTAGCCACTCTCGCTCTCTAGCGACAGCAGCTCGTGGTAGTAGTCGATCGCGGACCGCACCAGCTCGTCGTCCAGCCGGTTCCTCGCGGCCTGGATGCGGCCGGCCACATGTTCCAACGGCTCCGTGGAAATATCACGGGCCGCACCAGCGGCGCACAGCGTAATGATGCCGTTGCCGAGGTAGCGGTCCGGGAGGGGAGGCCTCATGGCGCGGCGGCGGCGGATGTCTGCTGAGAAGGAGACGCGTGCCTCGACGTCCGGCGGCAGGCGCCGTGCGGCACAGGCGCACTGCCACACGAGGGCGCCGACGGCGCAGAACGCGCTCGCGCCGCCGCAGATGCGCTTGAGCGAGGCGAGCTGGTCGTTGGAGATGACGAAGACACCGGCGGTGGTGGCTGCTCCAGGTTCCGAGCTGCTGCTGCTTGTCATCTTGGGGCGGTACAGTACTGATAATGCATCAGGGTGGACGACAGGAGGGGACCTCGCGCGGAGGAGAGTGCGCTGGTGGCAGGGGAGCTCCACGGCGGCGCCATCGCCGTCCCTGGAGAAGGCCGACCACGTTTGCATGAAATGGAAATCGCTCATGGCATCCACGGCCACATGGTGGAAGGCAGTCCCTAAAACCACCCCTCCACACTTCATAAAAGTCACCTGGACGCAGCAGCAGCAGCAGCAGCATCAAATTGAATTGAATCGAATCGAATCGAAATTATACATGCCCTGTGTGTGAAGCGAATTACCTGAACGGCTAATATGATGGACGAAGGCTCAATGCGAGGAACAAACAGCCTCCGCAGCTCTGGCGACGGTTTCAAGTCGTCCAAATCATCAAGCCTAAGTTGAGAGCGAGCGACCACAAAGAGGGCCCCCTCGCTGTTGCAGTCGATCTGTGTCCGGCCATCGCCGGCGACGCCGACGCGGCCAGCGAGGGGGTAGAAGGCCACCAAAGCCTTGGCCATAGCCTCCTTGAGCCTGCTCGGATCAAAGAAGTTGTCGGCGCCGTCGCTGTCGCCGGTGGAGCTGCGAGGCCTCGGATCAAAGAAATATACTAGCGGCGGGTGGCCTCTGTTTGCACGCTCGAGGTCCAGGGGAGAGACCCACAGGCCCTTCCTCGGAGTCTCCATGCTCGGCGCTACAAAAGATGATTCTACCACTTGCATCTCGGAACCCATTGATTTTTTTTTAACTCCGTCACGGGCATGCGACATGGTGTATATATACAGAAAGCGCTGGTGGATGTAGCTACGAAGGGAGAGGGGTAGTACGTCACATTATCGAGGGCATCTCCGTCAAAGCAGCGGCGGACCCAGGATTTCAAAGTTAGATATGCCCAAGCAAAGACCAATGGGGATTTGAGATTTTACCTTTAAATTGATCAAGGAAGAAATCGATTCATGAATTTGAGATCTACCTAGGTTTCTACCTTCTAGTTGTCTTGTGGGTGTGTGCCTTCCTAGCTGATCACCATGTGGGCAGTGTGTGCTTGCCGACAGATGAGGCTGGGCCGCGAGGTGGTGTTGTGCTGAATGGACAGCCGAACGCCTATGTGGGCCGCTGGATCCGCCCCTAGGGCAATAGTTTCCTAAACCATAAGAGAGTTCCTAAACCATAAGAGAGCAACAAAATTCTAGAATTGATTAAGATCTACAATTTTTATTTTAGTCATTTCTTCATTTGAGTAAGTGATGGGGTAAAATTGCTCACAAATTTACATTTAAAATGAGATAAATTTGTGAACAATGTATACTATCACTTTGTTGGATGAATAAATGACCTAAATAAAAATTGTAGATCTTGATGAGTTCTACAATTTTGTTATTGATGATTTTTCCAGCTGAAATCATTTACTGGTTCAAAATGTTGTTTGAAGTAGTCATTTTTTAAATTCAAATGTTAAATTATTCAAACAAAATCACATGAAAAGATGACCAAAATGAAAGTTGTAGATCTCGAAAAGTTATAGAAGTTTATAGTTGACAACTTTTTCATTTGAGATCATCTTGTCAAGAAAAACTATGCTTTAATTTCTCAAATTTGAAATTTGAATTTTTCATACGACCTCGGATGGAGAAACTACCAAAATAAAGGTTGTAGATCTCGAAAAATTATACAAATTTGTAGTTGATAACTTTTTTATTTAAATTCGTTTAGGACCTCAAACAATTAATTTAAACTCGGTTTAAGATAATATGTGAGGAAAAAAAATCTATAATAGACACAGATGAGTATGAAGTGCAGTAGTTGGAGGAATACCGCGCGAGGGAGAGGTCATGGGTTCGAATCCCGTCGGCCACGAAGCACACGATTTTTGTGCGAAAAATACTGCTGAGCAGGCGGGTGGCTAACTGGTGGAGCCTCCCTTACAAATATGAACCGCCCCTACGGCATTTCAAGCAACGGTTTCCGTAGGGACCGCTATAAATAGTCTGGAGCACCCTCTACAAGTGATGGGTGTAGTAGTGTCACCAAAATTCTTAAGAGCAAGTGCTATAAATGGTCTAGAGCCGCCTTTATACAGTCTGTTCGGTTGGCTGGTTCGTATTGTTGCTGATTTGTTTATGTGAGAGAGAATTACTACTGACTGATTCATGTGAACAGTGTCCATGTGAGGGGGCTGGCCAGCCCAGCCAGCCCCAGCCGAACATGGCGATGAGTGATGGGTATAGTAGTGTCACCAAAAGTGTGTAAGAGCAAGTATAGTGAGGGACTGTCACTACTACAGAAGTTAACTGTAGGGGCGGCTCTAGAGCCTCTCAGAGGCGGCAGCTGCATGCCCATCCTTTCATGCAGGTGTTCCTCAGAGAGGTGTCTCTCAGTAGAGACGGTTTCTGACCGCCCTGCAGTGCCCTCTGTAGGGGTGGTGGTGTTTTCAGCCCTCCCTCTGGTTCCCTCAGATGGGTGGTCAGTAATATCGGTCACTCGCCCAGAGTGGACTTCTATAAAGGCGGCTGTATCACCAGGCACACTTGCTGTGTGTATTTGTAAGGGCGGTTCAATCAAGAACCGCCCCTACAGTGGATTTTTCAGCAAAAAAAAAATAATTCAAATCTAACCACATCTGCAGACTTGTAAACAGAGAAAACAGAGCTGTCCCTTGAAACAACCAATGGATCTCTAGAATGGAACTAACTAATCAATAAGATAAATCCCAGAACAATGCAGAGTCAGCTGGCAATATGGCAGCAATGGAGGTATTCAGAACATTGATAATATCATTATTCAGGTGCATAGAAGAATATCCACCATTAGTTTGAAGAGGAAAAAAAATCCATTCAGCATAGAAGCCTAGGTATGGTACAGCACGAATAAGAAACAGTGAGGGTCAATATAAATGGTCTTGTTGCAACATAAAATTTCATCCAAGAGAAAAGCTCAAGTGATGTCACGGATTGAAGCTGATCATTGTGAGAAGAAGCTCGCAGGTAGACGCCAGGAGATACCAAAAAAATATTGACAAATGGAATTATGCACTATGTATATATGATGCATTAAGCCACATGCTGAGGATGTCTTCACCTGAGAATGCCTTCAGCTCATTATGCTGAAACTGATCTTGCATGGTTGCTGAGGTCCTGCAAGAAGGAAAAAAGGAAAAGTGGCCTGCTATGATTATGGAGTGCATAGATAAGAGAGAGGTCAGAATAACAGTTGAAAGGCAGGAAAGTCCAATCTAAAAAATGAACACCAACCTGAGTTGTGTAAAAAAGGCTACAACGATGAAACACTTGTCCTGTCTGAGAATCCAAAAGGACCCTGCAAGAGGGAAGGAGAAAAAACAGATTAACAAATCAGGAAACTTGTATTGGAACAGGCATATAGGTCAGATTACTAAGAAAGTAAAATGCATGTATTGGTAGATGCAAAGAACAATAGGCACTTCCTTCTTCCAGTCCCCTAAAAAAATTGGCTCCTATTGAATCCCAGTCCTTAACCGATGACACAATGTAATTCAATGCACTTCTTCTGAAACAAAAGAGTGAATCCGAATCCTGAAAGGAACCTATAATGTAGAAGTGAAATATGTCAGTTTGCTTTAGTTTGCCTGGGGGACCAAGATGGAAGGATCAGGCATCGCAATAGCTAAAAAAGCAACGCAAGCTTGTAGTATTGGATGGGCACATAAACAATCGTAATAATGTAAGCCTGGCAGGGGGAGCACTGCATTGAGCCTGAGAAACAGAACACAGTACAAAGGAAAGAACTGAATAAAATTACCAAAAAAATGATATAGTATAAGAGTTAGAACCTGCACAAAATAAGTTGAGCTTGAAATATGTAAAAGTAAAAAAATATACTAAAGAAAGGCCTTGCTATAATAATCGAGAAAGGAGGCAGCTACCTGGTTAAGGTAGTCCATCTGTTAGGAAAAGTGGGTTTAGATGCAGAGAACAAACCTAGATCATTTGCAGCTGTGTGATATATCTCAGCACTGATTTTAGCAAGTGGAAGGCGAAAATAGATGGAAAAAATAAAAGAGACTGACATATCTAAGTAAGCTTCATCTCTGCCAGCTATATTTTACAGTTCTAACTAAATCGGAATTAGCTGTCGTGGTCATATAACCTGAGGACACATAGTATATCATTAACCATTATAGTAAAGAAACATGTTACATAGATCACCTAGTCTAACGAAAAGATAATGAAAAAAAGAGGTTATTTAAAAAGAGGTTTTAAATAATCAATTCGCAAAAATTGATTGATTATTTAAAAATTCAAGACTCAAACTTCATAAATTTGAAACCAATGATTGTTTAGAAGGAAAAAAAGAGTCAATTTACATATTTACTTTTGCTAACTCATTTTGTTTTTTATATTGTACCTGTGTACTGATTTATTGTGGTCCCCTATACTTTAGAAGGAAGCATGCTAATATGGGTTCATAGGCTATTTTTAATCTCGGATGAGCACTTTCTTAAGAGATTGCTATTTGATAAGGTGTTCTAAATATATAGTGTCTTATAGGTATGCATACTTAGTACTTGCACAGTACCCCCATGCACCAACACCAATCCCTTATCCACCTCCGGTAACAAATCTAGCAAACTAAACACTTTATGAAGCACAAATAGAGTAGGGGAAGTGCCATAACCATCCATACCTGGTGGTTGGGTTCCTGTGCAGTGCAGGTGCCGCCGCAGCCGCCGCGGAACCCCGGGTGGAGGGGTGACATACTGCTAGAGCCGGCCGCCGAGCTGAGCCGCCGCCGGAGAGAAAGACGTCATGCGCAGCCGGGGTCATGGAGCACAGGCACCTAGGGTTTCGTCGAGGAGAGGAGGAGATGGGGAACGGTCGGAGGAGGTCGCGCCGGGAGGCATCCGGGACGGCGGCAAATGCTGGGGCCCGCTCTCGCCGCAGATGAGCGACTGGGACGTCCAAAGACTGGGTGACACGCTGCAGCAATGGCAGTGCAGAGCCTGGGCGCCGTCAGCGCCTTCAGCGCCTTTTTGCGATGTAGCGGCGGCGCTGGGCCCTGGCTGCACGGCGCCACGTCTAGAGAGATAGGGAGAGGGAGAGGGAGAGGGAGAGGAAGGCAACGCAGGGGCGGAGGCGGCGGCGGCGGCGTTTCTGCGTGAGGAGAAGCGTCGAGTTCAGGAGAGGAGGAGACGACATACTTTGAGAAGAATCAGGAAGGAGAAGCTGAAGCTGGGTATATATTTGCTTCACTGGATTAGGACGCAAAGCCGGAGGAAGCAGAGAGAAGGAGAGGAGAAGCTATAGAGAAGAAGGATAATCGAGGAGAATCTGATTCTAGCAGAATCCGGAAAACCCAATCCCAGACACTCGTTGCGAGGATCGGACGGAGAGAACAGAATCCGGATACCTCAGAGGCACTGTAGGGGCGGCTGAGGTTATAAGCCGCCCCTACAATTGATTTTTTTTTTCAAAATTCTAAATCAAAATGAATTATTCACATGTAAATAATAAATAATACAATACAAAATTTTATAATTATTTTTTTATACATATATTTATATATACAATAACTAAAACAACTACAACAGTTTAAAATTGCAAAATTGAACCTTTAAAAATGAGAAAAAAAAATTAAATTTTAAAACATTAAAATAAAAAATACTAAAATAATTTTAAGACACCAAATGATCTCAAATGAAAATTTGATAAACATCAAAGTTGTAGAGGTCATGAAGATCTACAACTTTTATTTTGGTCATCTTGTCATTTGATAAAATTTGGACCTTTTAAATTTGAAATTTTAAAAAATGACAAGTTCGAACCAAAATTTAGGACCCAAAATGATTTCAACATAAAAAGTGATGCATACCAAAGTTGTTCAACTCATTAATATCTACAACTTTTATTTTAGTCATCTTGTCATTTGACAAAATTGGAACCTTTCAAATTTGAAATTTTGAAAAACGACAAGTTCGAACCAAAATTTAAGACCCAAATTGATTTCAACGAAAAAAGTGATGAATACCAAAGTTGTTCAACTCATGAATATATGCAACTTTTATTTTGGTCATTTATTCATTTGACAAATTCTTAACACACATTATTCACTAATCTTACACATGTTTCATATAGTTTATAAAACCTTATGAGAGATGTGTCACATTTATGAACAATGGCATTACCACTTTGTCATATGAAGAAATGACCAATACAAAAGTTGTAGATCTTGATGAGTTATTCAACTTTGGTATTTATCACTTTTTCAGCTAAAATCATTTGGGGTACCAAAATCTTGTCTGAAGTTGTATTTTTTTGAAATTCAAAATTTAAATTGCTCAAACTTTTCATATGTATATATTGACAAAACCAACAAAATAAATTGATAGAGAATGATTTTAGAAAAATTTAGGAAAAAAATCATCAGATTTGGAGTTAGTACGAGGAAGAAAAACTAGTTACAAAGTTGACCCACAGATTAAAAAAATCACACTGTTCACTATGATCATGTAAGGATCGTCTAGAACAGTGTGATTTCTCTTTTTAATATGTGGGTAAACTTTATAACTAGTTGTTCTCCCTCGTACTAACTCTAAATGTGATGTTTTTTTCCTAAAAATTTAAGTTTGATCAAACTTGGATGTGACAATGTTTTACACATTTTAAAATTTGAAATTTGAAATTTGAAATTTGACAAGTTCAAACCAAATTTTCAAACCCTAAATGATTTCAGATGTAAAAGTGATGAATACAAAAGTTGTTCAACTCATCAAGATCTAAAACTTTTATTTTGGTTATCTTATCATTTGACTAAATTTGAACCTTTCAAATTTTAAAATTTGAAAAAAAAACAAATGGGCACTACAGGGGCGGCTGGTGATTGAGCCGCCCCTATAGATCAACCCCAACTATAGGGGCGGTTTAGGTTACCAACCGCCCCTACAGTGCCATCTGTAGGGGCGGCTGGGCTGATGGGGCCCGAGAACGCCCACTATAGGAGCGCCCCCAACCCCAGCCCCCCCTATAGTAAAAATGTCCCCGTTCCTCGTGTGAGAATCTGGCGTAGTGTGCAAGTGGTCTGGATGAGGGTAGAGAAATGATGGGTGTAACAGGGTTACCAAGAGTCTTAATGTCGGTGTTTCGGAACCGGGGGTCCTTAACCGACTAGTGAATTTGTGCTGCGTGCTCCCAATTCCAGATAGAGATGCAAAGAGACACAAGGTTTATACTGGTTCGGGCAATGGATGCCCTACGTCCAGTCTGAGAAGGTGTTCTTGTATTCCTTGCACCGGGGTGCTCGTAGTAGGGGGTTACAAGCTAGGCGAGAGAGGGAATTCATCCCAGGTCTCTGTGAGGGGAGGTGATATGAATTACAGAACGAGGCGTGTTGTTCGTGCGGGTATCTGTGATTCTCTCCGTCGTCGTGGAAACGGTCCTGGCTGCCTCCTTTTATAGAAACCAGGAGTACATAAGAGAGCTACACGTGGAGTAAGGACTATTCGATGACGTATTTACTCCTGGAGCAGCATGGCGTTGTCGTGGGAGTTCCCGTAGATGTCTAATCGGTATGGTCTTCACTGCAAGTAACATGCTGCGCATTTATTGACTTGGTGGATTGCGAGGCTCGGCGGCCTTCGTGGCCGGTCGTCTGCGAGGCTGTCGTCTTCGAGCCTGTTGTCTCCGAGGCTGCCATCGCCGAGGCCTCGCTGCCGTCTTAGAGGCCCGAGAAGTGACCCAGTGCGGATCTGGGTCTTAGCACCCATCGGCGGAATAGTGCGAGACGACGCGTCTGAGGATCTGATACTGTATTGTCGATGAGGGATGGTAGAAAAGGTGATCTGACCGTTGTCCGTCGCTCTGTTGCGCAGCCAAGACCGCCGATCGTGGCTTACGTGGCGGGTGCGGTGGCGCGTGTCGGATCGACAGCCTGCCAAAGATACTTTTGAGGCGGAGGTGACGAGGTTGCGGGACGAGCCCGGCCTTGGGCGAGGCGGAGCACGGCCAATTCGTCCGAGGCCCTACCGGGGGGGTCTCGGGTGAGGCAGACGGGCGAGGCGGAGTAAGATCCATGGATCCGAGGCCCTGTCGAGGGGGCTCGGGCGGGACGGAGCGATCGATCCGCTGATTCCGAGGCTACAGGAACCCGCTCTGACTCCCCATGTTGCGATGTCCTTGGTGCAGGAGTTAGGCAGCACAGTGGTCGGTAACCCCTACTGCGCGTCGTCGCCGCAGATGGCGGAGGTTGACGTGGGGCGTGTAGTCGGTCACTTCACCATCTTGTGTCATCGTCGTGCGTCTGTCGGAGTGGTTGGGTGCTTGGATGCGACGTTTGGTCAGAGCAGTTTGGTTGAAGAGGCGGCCACAGGGCTGGTGCCGAGCCGGCCTCGCCCGAATCGGAGAATCGGCACTTCTTCCGAGGCCCCGGGCGAGGGGGGCTCGACGAGGGGGCCTCAACGAGGGGGCCTCGATGCGGGGGCCTCGGCGAGGTGGTCTCAGGCGAGTCGAAGAACCGTTTTCTTCCGCTGGGGCTCGGCGACGGGGTCTCGGGCGAATCGGAGATTTCGGCCGAGACCTCGTTTGTTTATTCCGTTGGTTCTGTTTTTAGGGTCTAAGCAGTTTTTCGATCTTTGCTTGGGGTACCCCATTTTCTGGTATCCGACAGTAGCCCCCGAACCTCGGGCGGGAGTGTGGGATACTCTCCCCGAGGTTTTCTCGAGACTTTTGTTTCTTAGTGGCTTTTGTCGGGTTTGTTTTATACTCGCGGTTCTGGTGGGTGCGCGTGAGCGCACCCACCGGGTGTAGCCCCCGAGGCCCTAGAGGAGTGAGTTTACTCCTTTAGGGGCTTTTTCTTCGTTGAGTAAGGCGCTCTATCGCATTTGCTTGACCCATGAGAGCAAGCTCGGGTCGCTTGTTTGGGGTGCAGGAGGAGCACCCGAGCCTGCCGAGCCCTTGCGTGCGATCCTAGGTCGCTGGGTCTCGGCAAGGTTTGCAGGAAGAGCCCCCAAGCCTCCGCGCGGAGCGAGAGGGCGATCAGGAGTTCCCCTGGCTTTTTGTACGACCCTCGCGCTTTCTTTTCGTTCGGAAGGAGGGGTTGTTTGCCGAGCCCTTCGCGTGCGAGCCTAGGCCGCTGGGTCTTGTCAAGGTTGTAGGAAGAGCCCCCGAGCCTCCGCGCGGAGCGAGAGGGCGATCAGGAGTTCCCCTGGCTTTTTGTACGACCCTCGTGCTTCCTTTTCGCTCGGAAGGAGAGGTTGTTTGCCGAGCCCTTCACGTGCGAGCCTAGGCCGCTGGGTCTCGTCAAGTTTGCAGGAAGAGCCCCCGAGCCTCCGCACGGAGCAAGAGGGCGATCAGGAGTTCCCCTGGCTTTTTGTACGACCCTCGCGCTTTCTTTTCGCTCGGAAGGAGGGGTGGAACATGCCAAGCTAC
This sequence comes from Miscanthus lutarioriparius, assembly GCA_904845875.1. Lineage (NCBI taxonomy): Eukaryota > Viridiplantae > Streptophyta > Magnoliopsida > Poales > Poaceae > Miscanthus > Miscanthus lutarioriparius. The sequence continues at coordinate 43,337,135 of CAJGYO010000001.1, forward strand.
CCTCGGTGGGTGCGAGCGATGACATTTCCGGTGAGCTTTTATCGGGTAAGTCCGAGTGGAGGCCCGTGCCCCATTCGATAGGGGGTCGGCTAGTGGTCCGTAGACGCTCCCCAAAAAGTACCGAAGGCTTCTCTAGCGGGTGCCAGGGCCGTTCGATTGGCCCTAGGGGCTCGGTGCCTCCCTACGGTGGGATCCCCTTTAGAGAACTCCTGCTGGTCTTGGACACGACTTAGGGCATCCCAAGCAATCGCTTGCCTGGGCCTCGGCCATGTACGGGCTCGCCCATAGTTGTCCCTGACTCTGTCATTCTGAGGCAGCTGTTGAGACCATAAATGGTCCAGCCTTCGAACCTCTGGACCGTAGCGGGCTCGGTGCCCGGTTCCTTAGCTCGGAAGGAATCGGCTGGGGGGTATTTCCCTTCCATCGGCTAACAACGCCCGGCGCGTCTTTTGAGGCGGTCTTCTCGGGAGCTGCCGTTGCTGTGCGACGTGGTGTCAGTGGATGGGACATAACCGTCTGCGCGATTAAATGTGGAGAAGGTGGGCACGTGGGCGGAGATATCGGATCTAGATTATATGCGCCGGATCTGAGGGAAACTTCCCCGATTTCATCGCCCAGCGGTTTCATCTTACCCCTGCATAAATACGTAAAGAGCCTCGCCCCTCCCCTCCTTACCTTGCCTGCATTTGCTTTCGCCGCTTCCAAGCCGTTGTTGAGAGCATAAAGCACCAGGGAGAAGAAGGGTGAGAGAGATCGATTGAAAGGGAGAGAGAGAGAGATTTACCACCGTAGCAGCGTCCTCCACCGCGCAATGGCTGGTGGTCCTGTCATTCTCCCGACGGATCCCTGGGAGCAGTCTGACGTCACCGTGGAGAAGCTGCAGTCGCTGGTGGACGCCGGTCTCCTCCGCCCGATCTCCGATTCTGATGAGCCGGAGTGGATTGCTCCGGGGAATGAGTCGGAGCCGAGGCCACGTGATGGCTACGTGGTGAGCTTCGTCGTCTTCCACGAGTGAGGCCTCGGCTTGCCGGTGGACCAGTTCATGCGGGCGCTCCCGCACTACTACGACGTGGAGCTCCACAACTTCAACCCCAACTCCATCGCACAGGCGACCATCTTCGCCGCCGTTTGCGAGGGGTACCTGGGGATCGCTCCCCACTGGGAGCTGTGGCTCCATTTGTTTCGGGCGGTTTTTACCACCAAGTCGGCGAGAGCGAAGGGGGCTCGGAAGGCGCTGAGGGCCGGCGGCTGCACCCTTCAGGTGCGCCAAGACCGGCAGCACCTCTACATCCCAGCCCAGCTGGCATCATCCAACCATCGTTGGTATGACAGCTGGTTCTACCTTCGTAACGACGACGGTGGGCTTCCCCCTTACACCGGGCGGGTTGTGGAGAGTCAGCCGGAGAAGTGGGGGTACGGCGTCATCAAGCCCGATCAGCCCAGGCTGGAACCGCTCCTGAGGACCCTGGGGAAGCTGCATGATTGCGGCCTTACGGCGGCCATGGTCGTGGTGGCTTTTCACCGCCGGAGGGTGTTGCCGCTGATGGCTCGGCGGTGGTGCCTGTTCGAGATGACCCCGCGTGATTTGATCAAAGGCATCAAGATGTCCGCATTCGCCCTTACTGATGAGGAGATCCTACGTCGGGTAAGGGAGGCGGTGGATGGGAAACCAAAGATTGATGGCTTGCTACCGTTCCCGATGCGCCCGTCGCGGGGGTACATTTCCCTGGTAAGTTGGGTGTTGCCGAGGCCTTCGCGGCCTTCTTGCTTATTGCTTTTTTCGCCCGTTGCCTTATTTCGTCGTTTTTGCAGGGGATAAGGGACGTGCAAAGCTCCCCCGCCCGTTCTCGAGGGCGCCCAATGGCGAGCCATGAATAGGGCGTCGCCGAGGAGCGAAGAAGAAGAAAAAGATGCCATGGTGGCAAAGCGCGCGAAGAGGATCCTTGAGCGCGAAAAGCTGGACGCTTACCGCCGGGCAACAGAGGCTCGACGGTCTCCGTTGGAGTCGTCTCCCTCGATGATCGGTGTCGGGTTCCTCCGGCGACGTTAAGCGCGATCGAGGAAGGAAGGGTACCTGGACCACCTCCACGACGTTAGGGAGGTGGCGACCGGGTGTCTCTGGTAGACGTCCGTCTCGCTCGTCGAGGCGACACGCCCGAGACAGCGTCTTCTGTCGACCCGGTGGGCTCGGCGGAGGAGGTGGAGCAAGCGACGCCGGGGGTGGCTCAACTGTCTCCGCGGACGGTCGAGGGGGTGCCGGGGTCCGGCGAAGACCAGCCGGTACCGGCGGATACAGAGGCCGTGCCACCGCCGTTGCAGAGGAGGGACGCTATCCAGAAGCGGTTGCTTCCTCATTCGCGGTAAGTGTATTTTTTGGTGGAGTTTGTAGTATTTCCTGCTTGCCCCCTGGTCATACGCTGACCTTTAGGAGCGCCTTTGTTTCCAGCCAGAAGCGCCGGGTAGAGGAACCTGCCTTGGCGCCCCATAAGGCGCTCAAGGTGAGCACTAGCTCCACCGCTCATCGGGCGGCGGAGGCGTAGGCTGCCGTGCAGCATGGCGCGGCGTCGGGCGAGGCCGGCCTGGAGGAGCCGGCTGCTCAAGGAAAGGGCGCCGAGGTGGCCACGGAACGAGCGGGGGAGGACGAGTCCACGCCCCACGAGGTCGTGGGTCTTGGGGCGAATGAGGCCGAGGCGTCCACCACTGTTGGGGCCATCGGGAATGAGGCCAGAGCCCTCAAGGCTTCCGAGGCCAGGGCGGTGGATGCCGCCATCGAGGTAGAGATGGCAGAGGCCAGAGCCCCCGGGTCCGTTGAGGCCAAGGCGGTTGGGACAGAGGCGGGGCGGGCTTGGCACCGCCCCTGGTTCAGACGATCTTGTCTGAGGATTCTTCCCGGGGGAAGGAGGCGGCGGACGCCGAGGCGGCCAGCACCGCGGAGCGGCCGGACCCGACTCCTGCCGAGGGGAGTTCGGTCCTTGTCCGGGTCTGACCCGAGCCCCGCGGGTGGAATCACCCACGTGTTGTATGGGGAAACCGGGCCGTCCCTGAGGGGAAGCCTGTGTTTGCCCTTGAGGATGTTGCCAAGGGGGGGCGCCTGGGACACCCTCGAGCAATACCGCCAACTGGTGGTGCAGTCGATGCAGACAGCGATGTCTATTATGCAAAGGGACCTGCCCGGTGTTACCTAGGTACGCACTTCCCTTTCTCGTGTCGCGTTGTTTTTTCTCCGAGCCCCCCTTGCAGTGTTTGACGTACGTCTTTGCCCGTTTCAGGAGCTCGAGACCCGGTCCCTTGGGAAATTGTTGTTCCTACGAAGGGAGATGGGAGTCTGGGAGCAGCTCTGGCGGCAAAAGGGCCTGCTTGCCGACGCCTAGGAGCTGTTGTCGGTGCGGAGTGCTGAAGTGGAGGACCTCCACCTTCGCTGTGTCGACCTGAAGGCCGAGGTGGCCATGGCTAAGGAGCAGGCTGCCCCTTTGGTGGCGAAGATCAAGGAGCTGGAGGAGGAGCGAGATTCCCTCAAGTTCCGGGCCCAAGAAGCAATGGCCTCTGCCAAGGTCACCGCCAGGCAGCTAGGCACAGAGCAGAGTGAACATCAGCTAACGAAAGTCGCTTTGGCAGAGGCTACCAAGGCGACCGAGGCCTCTCGAGTCGAGGCCTTAGCCTGGAAGAACAAAGCCGAGGGTAAGTTTCGCTGAACCGCGCTCCTTGATCCATTTGCTCTGGTTTGCGTTCGACCCCTGACTCTTTGTCGTGGTGTAGGTCTAGAAAAAGTGGCCTCCCAGGTGGCTGAGGCCTCCGTCGCAGCGCAAGTGGTGCTAGACGTTGAAGTCCAGGAGCACGAGGCTCTGCGCAGCACCGCCCGTACCACCTGCAAGGCTCTGGAGGTCGAGGGGGTCCAATCAGCCAGCTCCCTTGGGAGCCACCTGATTGCGTTGAGCGGTCGTGTCCATGAGTGGCTCCGAGGGGAGTTGCACACGGGTGTCAAGCGCGCCCTGGCCGTCGTCTCCTCGCACTATGCCGTCAACCTCGAGGCTGTTAGCGATGGCTACATCTTTCCGGAAGATGACGAGGAGGCCGATGCAGAGGTCGCGAAGCTGATGGAGGCGGTGGAGGCGCCTGGCACAGCGCTGGCCAGCCTGTTTGAAGAAGAGGTGGTCCCTCCCGCGCCAGCCGCCGATCCCTGAATTTTGACCTGGGCCAGCAGGGGCCATGTAAACGGATTGGTTTAATTGTCATACCGTGACGTTTTGTGGCCGTCGAGGCCTTTTAAAGTACTTGCATATGTGCGTTTTTTAATCGCTTTCTTATTCCATTTCTGAGCCTGTGCCCCCTGTCTCGCTCTTGGATACCCGCAAGGAACTTCCTCGGAGCCTAAGCCGTCCCTTGGCGAAGGGTGGCGAGGGAGTTGCCGTAGCCCGGGGGCGTAGGCTGTTCTCACGGCTCGACCGGCCCTTTGGCCTCGGGACACGCTTTTGGTCCTTATGTTTCTTGCGACGGTCCTGCCGGAGCGTGAGAAAGTTTGGCATGGAAATTTTCGAAAGACGGTTAAGAAACGGCATCCGGGACTTAGGGGGTTCCCCCCTTTTTAGCCCCCGAGGGAGGCTCGGCTCTGCAGAGGCAGAGCTGAGTCTCTCTTGTAGCGTTATTGGGACGTCGAGCCCCTATCGATAGATCAGCTCTTTGCAAAGAACTTCCTCGGAGCCTAAGCTGTCTCTTGGGCAAAAAGGTGGTGAGGGAGCTGGTGTAGCCCAGAGGCGTAGGCCGTTCTCATGGCTCAGCCGGTCTTTTGCCTTTGAGACGAACTTTTGGTCCTTAGGTTCCATACAATCGAGTTGCCTATTAAGGGGGGGGCCCTCGAAAGATTGTAACAACTAAAAAACGCTTCTTTATTGTATTCCAAGGAACAATATACACAATGCTTGGAAATTTAAGGATAGAAACGACGTAGCTGTTCTATGTTCCAAGCGTTGGTGAAGATTTTGCCCTTCTCGTTGGCCAGCTTGTAGGTTCCGGGCTTTAGTACTTGGGCGACGATGTACGGCCCTTCCCATGGCGGGGTCAGCTTGTGGCAGCCCTTTCTGCTCTGCCTCAGCCTCAGCACCAGGTCGCCCACCTTCAGGTCTCGGCTCCGAATGTGCCGGGCTTGGTAGCGTTGTAGGGCTTGCTGGTATTTGGCCGAGTGTAGCAGGGCAATGTCTCGGGCTTCCTCAAGTTGGTCGAGGGCGTCCTCGTGGGCAGTGCGGTTGCTTTGCTCGTTGTAGGCCTGTAGTCTCGGGGAGCCATACTCCAAGTCGGTGGGGAGGATGGCCTCGGCCCCATAGACTAGGAAGAACGGTGTGAATCCCGTGGCTCGGCTCGGTGTATTCCTCAGGCTCCAATGACCGAGGGGAGTTCGGCAAGCCATTTCTTGCCAAACTTTTTCAACCGGTTGTAGATTCTTGGCTTGAGGCCTTGTAGGATCATGCCGTTGGCACGTTCTACTTGGCCGTTTGTCCTAGGGTGTCCTACGGCCGACCAGACCACATGGATGTGGTGGTTGTCGCAGAACATCAAGAACTTGTGGCCGGTGAATTGTGTCCCGTTGTCGGTGATGATGGTATTTGGGATTCCAAACTTGTGGATGATATCCGTAAAGAACAACACTGCTTGCTCGGATTTGATTTGGGTGATTGGACGAGCCTCGATCCATTTGGAGAATTTGTCGATGGCTATGAGCAGATGGGTATAGCGCCCAGGTGCCTTCTGCAGAGGCCCAACCATGTCCAGCCCCCACACAGTGAATGGCCATGTGATAGGGATGGTTTGGAGGGCTTGGGCCAGGAGGTGCGTCTATCGAGCGTAGTACTGGCATCCTTCGCAGGAGCGTACTAGCCCCGTGGCATCAACCATCGCTGTTGGCCAGTAGAAACCTTGGCGGAAGGTGTTTCCCACTAGCGCCCGAGGCGCTGCGTGGTGCCCGCAGGCTCCCGCATGCAAGTCCCAGAGTAGTGATTGGCTAGCCTCGGTGGTGATGCACCGTTGGAGAATACCAGACGGGCTACGCCTATACAACTCGCCGTTGTAGAGGACATACGTCTTGGCTCGTCGTGCAAGCCGTCGGGCCTCGGTCCTATCCGCGGGAAGCTCTCCTCGCACGAGGCGATCAAGAAAAGGGACTCGCCAGTCCGTTCCTTGGGTCGGCCTCGGGAGGCTCTGTGTCAATTGCCATGGACTCGGGCTTGGGCGGCGAGGTCTCGGTGGCAAAGGGGGCCTCGGGCCCTGTGGGGGGCTTGGCCAATGGGCCCTCTACCTTCGCCGAGTCATAGTCGACGGATGGCTTGTGGAGGTCTCTAGCGAAGATGTTCGGGGGGACCGGGGTCCGTGCCGACACCATCTTTGCTAGTTCATCCGCGGCCTCGTTGAACTTTCGTGCGATGTGATTGAGTTCGAGGCCATCGAACTTGTCCTCTAGGCGGCATACCATCGTGCAGTACGCCTCCATCTTGAGGTCATGGCAGTTTGATTCTTTCATCACTTGGTTGATGACAAGCTATGAATCGCCTCGAACGTCGAGACGCCGTACCCCAAGTTCAATGGCGATCTGCAGGCCATTGACGAGGGCCTCGTATTCGGCCACATTGTTGGAGGTGGCGAAGTGTAGTCGGATTACGTAGCGCATATGGACTCCGAGGGGTGAGATGAAGAGCAGACCCGCGCCTGCTCCGGTCTTCATCAGAGACCCGTCGAAGTACATGGTCCAGTACTCCGCCTGGACTTGAATAGGTGGTAGTTGGGTATCGGTCCATTCTGCCACAAAATCGACCAAGACCTGAGACTTAATGGCTTTTCAGGGTGCGAAAGACAGGGCTTCCCCCATGAGTTCCACGGCCCATTTGGAAATCCTTCCCGAGGACTCCCGGTTATGGATTATCTCTCCCAAGGGGAAAGATGACACCACGGTCACTGGGTGGGACTCGAAGTAGTGACGCAGCTTGCGTCGAGCCAAGATTATGGCGTAGATTAGTTTATGGATGTGGGGGTAGCGCGTCTTGGTATCGGAAAGCACCTCGCTGATGAAGTAGACAGGTCGTTGGACGGGTAGAGCATGCCCTTCTTCCTGCCTCTTGACCACTACGGCCGTGCTGACCACTTGGGTTGTTGCGGCGACATAGAGTAAGAGGGCCTCGTCTTCGATCGGTGGTACCAGAACGGGGGGGTTGGAGAGCAGCGCTTTGAGTTTGGTGAGTGCTTCCTCGGCATCGGGGGTCCAGGAAAAGCGCTCAGATTTTCTCAAGAGACGGTACAGAGGTAAGCCTTTTTCGCCGAGGTGCGAGATGAAGTGGCTCAGGGCCGCTAGACATCCCATAACCTTCTGTACTCTCTTGAGGTCTCGGATCGGCCCCATATTGGTCACGGTAGAGACCTTTTCCGAGTTGGCCTCGATGCCGCGCTCTGAGACTATGAATCCCAGGAGCATGCCTCGAGGGACCCCGAAGACACACTTTTCGGGGTTGAGCTTGATGCCCTTCTCCCTGAGGCATTTGAAGGCTACCTCCAGGTCATTGATGAGGTCATTGGCCCGCTTGGATTTGACAACGATGTCGTCCACATAGGCCTCGACGGTTTGTCCGATGTGCTTGCCAAAGACCTAGGTCATACACCGTTGTACGTGGCCCCCGCGTTTCTGAGGCCGAACGGCATAGTCGTATAGCAGTATAGGCCAAATGGGGTGATGAAAGAAGTTGCGAGCTGGTCGGACTCCTTCATTTTGATTTGATGGTAGCCAGAATAGGCGTCAAGGAAGGACAGGGTCTCGCATCCCGCAGTGGAGTCAACGATTTGATCGATTTGAGGTAATGGAAACGGGACTTTTGGGCATGCTTTGTTCAGACCGGTGTAGTCCACACACATTCTCCATTTTCCATTTTTCTTCTTAACTAATACGGGATTAGCTAACAACTCCAGATGTGACACTTCCTTGACGAATCCGGCCGCCAAAAGCTTTTGTACCTCCTCGCCGATGGCCCTGCGCTTCTCCTCGTCGAATCGGCGCAGGCATTGCTTCACCGGTCTGGAGCCGGCCTAGATGTCGAGGGCGTGCTCGGCGACTTCCCTCGGTATGCCCGGCATGTTCGAGGGACTCCATGCGAATATGTCGGTGTTCGCGCGAAGAAAGTCGACGAGCACGACCCCCTATTTGCTGCCGAGGGTCGCGTTGACCCTCAGCACTCGGTTGTTTGAGCAAGTGGGGTCGACCGGGACGAGCTTGATGGCCTCCGCGGGCTCGAACGTCCCGGCATGATGCTTCGAATCAGGCACCTCGCTGCCGAGTTGGTCGAGGTTGGCGATGAGGGCCTCGGACTCCACTATAGCCTCGGCGTACTCGATGCACTCGACGTCGCAGTCGTATGCATGCTCATATGTGGAGTCAATAGTGATGACACCGTTGGGGCCCGGCATCTTGAGCTTGAGGTAGGTGTAGTTCGGGACCGCCATGAACTTGGCGTAGCACGGCCGTCCCAGGATGGCGTGATAAGTCCCCTTGAACCCCACCACCTCAAAGGTGAGGGTCTCCTTGCGGTAGTTGGAGGGGGTGCTGAAGCAGACGGGTAAGTCTATGCGTTTGAGGGGTCGTGCGCGCATCCCTAGCATGATGCCGTGGAAGGGCGCGGCGTCGCCTCGGAGTTGTGACCGGTCGAGCCCTAGGAGCTCCAGCGTGTTGGCGTACAGGATGTTGAAGCCGCTGCCTCCGTCCATCAACACCTTGGTGAGTCGGGTGTTCCCGATGATCGGGTCAACGACGAGCGAGTACTGGCCGAGGTTTGGGACATGATCGGGGTGGTCATCCCGATCGAAGGTGATCGCCTCCCGAGACCAGTCGAGGTACCGGGGAGTGGCCACCTTAACTGAGAAGACCTCTCGGCGTTCCCTTTTTCGTTGTCGCGCCGTGAGGCACGTCGAGGGCCAACCGAAGATCATGAAGGCATTGTGTACCTCGGGGAACCCATCGCCCTTGTCGTTGTCTCCGTCGTCCTAGCCCCTCTTCTTGGCATCGTCGTTGGGGAGCCCGAGCTTGGCGTAGTATCGTCGGAGCATGGTGCACTCCTCGAGGGTGTGCTTTAGCGGGGCTTGATGGTATGGGTAGGGTCTTTTAAGCATGTTGTCGAAGAGCCCTGGGCCTCGGGGATTCTTGTGGTCTGTGGCCGCGACAAGCCCGGCCTCAAGAACCTCCTGTTTCCCCTGGCGTCCCTTCTTTTTCTGGGGGGGCGAGACGTCGAGGCCCCGGGGGTCTCCTCCCGCCTCTTCCCCTTGGAGTCGTTGTTGGGGAAGATGGCCCCGATGGCCTCTTCGCCAGAGGCAAAGCTGGTGGCGATGTCGAGGAGTGCGGATGCTGTGGTTGGTATGCTCCGGCCTAATTCTCGGACCAGGTCTCGACAGGTGGTGCCGGAGAGGAATGCCTGGACGATTTCTGAGTCACCGATGCTGGGCAACTCGGTGCATTGCTTGGAGAAACGTCGGATGAAGTCTCGGAGAGACTCGTCCGGTCTTTGGCGGCAGCTCTTGAGGTCCCAGGAGTTCCCAGGGCGCGCATAGGTGCCCTAGAAATTCCCGACGAAGACCTTTACCAAGTCACGCCAGTCGTGGATTTGCATAGGGGGAAGGTGTTCGAGCCAAGCTCGCGCTGAGTCTGACAGGAATAGGGGAGGTTGCGGATGATGAGCAGGTCATCGTCCGCACCGCCTAGCAGACAAGCCAGACGGTAGTCGGCCAACCATAGCTCGGGGTTGCTCTCGCCGCTGTACTTTGAGAGATTCGCTGGCTGATGAAACCGGGCCGGGAAGCGGGCGCTGTGGACGGCCTTACTGAAAACTCTAGGGCCAGGCGGCCCGGGAGAAGGACTGCTGTCCTCCCCACTGTCATAGCGACCGCCTCGGTGCACTCGGTAGCCCCGGGCGGCCCCATTGTGGTCGTGGCGCCGTCGTCTGTCGCCCATGTGGTGGCCGTTTTGCGCCTCGCGTTGGTCGTCGAGGCGGTCGTGCACCGAGGCGGCCCTGAGGCGGTCGTGCATCGAGGGGGCCCTGAGGCGGTCATGCACCAAGGGCTGTTTCAAGGCGTCCCCGCGTCGTCGAGACACGGAGCTTTCGGCCTGCTGCACCGCGACAGTCTCGAGAAGGCCCCGGAGTTCGCCGTGGACTCATCGCCACTCCGTGGTAGAGGGCTCGGGCATCGCTCGGACCAGTATTGCCGCCGTAGCGATGTTCTGGCTAGCGCGATTGAAGACAGGGGGTTGCTCGCCCCCTTCATCATCGTTAATGCGGCGGTTGACGTCGCGAGCCCCCAGCCGGGCCGTTCCTTCATCACCGCGCCCCCGCTGCTCTTGCTCGAGGGTGGCTCGGAGTTGCTGCAGGAGGAGTCGATCTTGCTCGACCTTGGCTTGAAGCTCACGGAGCTGCTTTAGGTCTATGCGTCGAAGTTGCTTGGGGGTGGGGATACCTGCCGCCGCTGGCGGGGACCCCATGCGTGGTGGTGTGGCGTTGGCTGCCCTACCTCCATCGTTGCCCGTGCTCGGCATTTCGAGTCCGACGTGGAAACACTCACGAGTCGGGTCATAAGCGTCCTCGCCGTCGGAATCGGAATGGCCGAAGCAGTAGTCGCTTGCGATCATGAAGCGGTGCATCGCCTCAGGGTCATGAATCCCGAAGAAGTCTGCTCCAACCCATGCCTCGTCCTCCTCCGAGGAGTCAGAGTGGGGGTGGATTGGAGTTGTGACTATGGGGTTATGGGCATGACGTTGATGAATGGAGACGAGGGCGGTGGCGTAGGAGGCGGCGACATTGGTCAGCCCGAAAGGGTACGGGGATGGCGCCGTCGCCATGCTCTGCTCCGTCAGAGCTGGCTCCTCGGGAGGAGGCGGGACAGAGCTTGATGATGGGGTGTCGCTGTGCGCCACCGGCCCTTTTCCCCTGTCGAGGCTTAAGCCGGACAGGTCCCCGTGCAGGGACTCTGTGCCAGCAGCGGGGTATGGGATTCCGGTGGAGCACAGATCGGCATTCTGTACTTGCGTGGTGTTAGGGTGGACTCGCCTGCGTGGCGCTTGGCGAGCTTGACGAGAGCGGCGGCCCGAGCGCCGTCCACGCATGGGCTGCTGGTGCAAGACGTCATCGTCGGTTGATGGCGCTCTGGGTGAGAGGAGTACCATGTCGTACTCGTGCCCTAGAGACATGAATTCTAGGCTCCCGAACCAGATGATCGTCCCGAGACACAACGATCGCACGGGATCTGCCATCTAGAATCTGGTGGGATGACTAAGCTGACACACAGAGGCCCCTACCTAGCGCGCCAACTGTCGGTGTTTCGGAACCGGGGGTCCTTAACCGACTAGTGAATTTGTGCTGCGTGCTCCCAATTCCGGATGGAGATGCAAAGAGACACAAGGTTTATACTGGTTCGGGCAATGGATGCCCTACGTCCAGTCTGAGAAGGTGTTCTTGTATTCCTTGCATCGGGGTGCTCGTAGTAGGGGGTTACAAGCTAGGCGAGAGAGGGAATTCGTCCCAGTTCTCTGTGAGGGGAGGTGATATGAATTACAGAACGAGGCGTGTTGTTCGTGCGGGTATCTGTTATTCTCTCGGTCGTCGCGGAAACGGTCCTGGCTGCCTCCTTTTATAGAAACCAGGAGTACATAAGAGAGCTACACGTGGAGTAAGGACTATTCGATGACGTATTTACTCCTGGAGCAGCATGGCGTTGTCGTGGGAGTTCTCGTAGATGTCTAATCGGTATGGTCTTCACTGCAAGTAACATGCTGCGCATTTATTGACTAGGTGGATTGCAGAGGCTCGGCGGCCTTCGTAGCCGGTCGTGCCGAGGCCTGTCGTGCCGAGGCCTGCCGTGCCTTAGAGGCCCGAGAAGTGACCCAGTGCGACGCTGGTCTCGGCAGCCCATCGGCGGAATAGTGCGAGACGCGTCGCCTCTGGATACTGTACTGTATTGTCGATGAAGGGATGGTAGAAAAGGTGATCTCGATTGTTGTCCGTCGCTCCTATTGCGGCATGCTTGCCGATCGTGGCTTACGTGGCGGTGCGGTGAGCGCGATGTCGGATCTGACGACTGCCGGAGATACTTTTTGAGGCGGAGGTGACGAGGTTGCGGACGAGCCCGGCCTTGGGCGCAGGCGGGCCGCCACCAATTCGTCCGAGGCCCTACCGGGGGTCTCTCGGGCGAGGCGGACGGGCAAGGCGGAGTAAGATCCGTGGATCCGAGGCCTGTCGAGGGGCTCGGGCGGGGCGGAGCGGTCGATCCGCCGATTCCGAGGCTCTGAGAACCCGCCTCGACTCCCCACGCTATGATGTCCTTGGTGCAGGAGTTAGGCAGCACAGTGGTCGGTAACCCCTACTCTGTGCCGTCGCAGATGGCAGGAGGTTGACGCGACTGGCGTGTAGTCGGTCACTTCGCTGTACTGTGCCGTCGTGCGTCTGTCGGAGTGGTTGGGTGCTTGGATGCGACGTTTGGTCAGAGCAGTTTGGTTGAAGAGGCGGCCACGGGGCTGGTGCCGAGCCGGCCTCGCGCGAATCGGAGAATCGGCACTTCTTCCGAGGCCCCGGGCGAGGGGGTCTCGACGATGGGGCCTCGACGCGGGGGCCTCGGCGAGGCGATCTCGGGCGAGTCGGAGAACCGTTTGCTTCCGCTGGGGCTCGGCGACGATTTCGGCCGAGATCTCGTTTGTTTATTCCGTTGGTTCTGTTTTTAAGGTCCAAGCAGTTTTTCGATCTTTGCTTGGGTACCCTATTTTCTGGTATCGGACACTTAATATCAAGTACAGTGAGGGACCGTAAGAGGCCTATATAATGCTGAGATAGACGAGAGGGCGGAAGCGGTCTGAAGTCTGATAGACCGAGGCACGTGGGCATGTGTCCCATTCGTCCGTTTACTCTCCTGTGTGTCTCTCATCCTATCTCAGTCACGTGGACATGTCTCCCATTCAAGGCTCTCCTATCTCATCTGTATCTCTCTGCTGAGCTGAGGCCTGAGGGGCGCCTGCTGGCTTGCTGCTCTCACTGCAGCCGCGTGGGCGTCGGCGGCTTGCTGCTGCTTGGACGTGTCGACGACGAGGGGCACCTGCTGTTCCGAGCGAAGGCGGGGGTCAAATTACCATACGTGCACCCCCTCAGCTAAGGTTCCAAAGCCGCGGCATATACTAATTGGCTCAGTTATAGGAATGTAGATATGGAATATATGAATAAGTGTACACGTTTGCATTGGGAGATTTTTTTTCTCCAGTTGAGACATAGATAGGTCAGATACCAATTACATATTAGATAAGTAAATGAGACTCATTTTTATTATTTTGTAATTAGGAGATAGGTTTGATTTGTCAAACTATAAGGTTCTATAAGAATATAGTATTTAAAATTAGTTGGCTACAGTAGCATGTCATTTGGTTTACTAGTATTGCCAGATCGGTATTGTAAAAATATAATTAGATAAATGAACTAGGAGTCGGTTTTTAGCTCCATCGGCTCTAGCTCATCTGCGCACAAGCAAGGGACCACAACTGTTTAGAGCCATGTCAAATAGGGTCTAAGTAGAACTGAAGTATTGCACTCAGGGTTTGAGTAACCGGTTGAGACATACACCGGAGGGAACTGATAGGATAGAAAATCATGAAATCCCTGAAACTTCGATCAAAAAGTATAAAATTTTGGCTAGAAATTTAGAAAGTTCAACAAATATTGTCCAAATGAAATCGCCATTACTCATGTAAATTTACCGGAGGTCACCGATAGAAACAAAAATCAACTAAATTCGGTCAAATTTCTGAACCATTTATGCACCGGCTCGATGGAGCGAGGGCGGGGGCGCCGAGCTGCTCTACCGCTGCTCGGGCGAGGGAGGCTGAGGCCTAAGCGCTGCCCCTTCTCTGGCTCACTCACGAAGCCTACCCATCTCTGCTCTTTTCAGTCTCAGGTGGATCTGGATAGGCTCAGCCTGTTCGTTTGGCTGTGGCTTGTCATAAACGATCGTAAATTTCTAGCCGAAACAGTATTTTTCTCTCACACAAACCAGCCAGCAGTACTTCTTCACAAACCAGTAACGAAACGAACCAGCCAACCGAACAGGCTGTTGCTGGATTAGAACCGAAAACCTGAATCAGAAGACCGAAGACCGAACAGTCGGTTCTTGTTGTTTCAGGCAGAACTTCAACTTCGGTTCATGATTTCCAAAGACCGAAATTTAAAAAGACCAAAAACATGACCCAGATTTTCGATCCTGACCACCGAACGTCTACCGCGAGGGCTGGACAAAAAAATCAAGAAACTTTGTGAGTAATAAGTAGACTACTCTGTCAATCTCAGGAAGAAAGTCGTTATAGAACACGTACACGTCAAACTTTCTCAACTTTAACTAGATTTATAAAAAATACGTATAATATTTATATCTTCAAATAAGTTTATTATAGAAGTATATTCAACGATCTATCTAATGATACTAATTATGTATTATAAATATTAATATTTTTTTTATATATAATTAATCAAAGTTAAAAAAAGATGACTTCTCGAAAAGCGAGAACGAATTTTATTTCGAGACAGAGGAAGTATGTATTAATTATGAAGAGCTAACTGCCCTGTTTGCTTAGCTGATAAGCCATGGCTGAAAATACTGTTGGCTGATTTATTGTGAGAAAAAAAAATACTGTTCGTTGACTAAAAAAGTACGGCTTATAAGTCAAACGAAACAGGGTGAACTACTATAGAATGAGCTGAGAGGTAAGCGGTAAAGATTCATACATCCAGCAGCGAGTTATCACCCTATTCACTTGGGCTTATTTGGCTTAAGCCGAACTTTTTCAGCCAACGAACAGTATTTTTATCTCACACCAAATCAGCCAATAGTACTTTCAGTCATGGTTTATCAGCCAAACAAGCTCAAGCGAACAGGATGTATATTATTAGCCTCGCTCTAACTTATCCCTTCCTTTTTTGTTTTGGCGGAGTGAGTCCCGTTGGATTTAGTGGGATCAATAATTGGTAGAAAACAATGTATTGCCTTGGTCCGAAAATATGAGTCATATTTTATTTCATGAAAGAAGACTTCGACAAACCATTACTGTATTAATACACAATTTATGTAATACAAAATTATAATCATAAGAAAGTAAATTCAAACACAAATCTAATAATATCAATTTGTGCCATACCAATAATATACAAATAGAGTAACCGTTGGCCGTAGGCTTTGTCCTAATGAAAAAATACTGCTTATGTTACGTTACTAATGTTTTTCAAGTATAAAATTAATAAGTGGTCATATAGGCCATTCATTGATTAGCCCCCACCCACCCACCCCAACCACCGTATGCGGTGTTTAATTTGGTTCGCAGGCAGACAATCTGCACCAGCCAAAGTTATCAATGGAAAGAAGATAAATTCACATCAAATCAGTGTATTTATTAGGCACATCAACATAATAAATTACCCCAACTAGGGCCAAACGAACCGCTGGGCCCGGTCCGACCAAGCCCGGGCCCGATGAAAACACGGCCTGGCTTAGTCCAGGCCCTGTGAAAGCATGGCCGGCTAAGGCCGGGCCAGGCCAGGCACGGCCCTTTAGGCCACCAGGCCGTACCCAAGTAGGGCCGCTGACCAGGCACGAGGCCTGCTGAGCAGGATGGTCCAGCCCGAGGCCCGCATCACAGAGGAGCCGAGGGTCGAGGCGACGTGAGGGAGAGAAGGAAGATGAGGCGGTGGCGTGAGCTGGGGGAGGTGGTGGTGGCGCGAGTCGATCGACAGCGCAGCATAATTGCAGCGAGACCTGAGGATATTGGATTGATCTACCTCAAGATTTACATGGTGTTTTCAGCGACAATTCACTGCACAAGTAGCTATCTACTATCTAGTACTACAAATATTGGTCGAGATTGTCATATACTGATCTGTAGTGTTTGAGTTGCTAGGATGATATGCTAATTGAAGCATCCATTTGTTTGATTTGCTTTTCTTATTCTCTTCAACGATTGCAAAACATGGAGCTATCAGCTCAATTTGATTCCTACGGATGACCCAATTACCACTGTCTTACACTGTGCTTCCAAATAGCATTTTACAAGTGGATGATTATTGCCTGGTTTTCTTGTGCACAACAAAATAGAGGTGTAAACAAGTTACAGGTGTATATATTTCAGGAACATCGGCCGGGTATTACGGGGAAACAATACTGATGGCATTGCTGTAGTATAATTTTGGTAGCCGATTTGTAAATATAATTTTGACAGCCCATTTCAGTTTTGTAATATAGTTTTGACGGCTCCATTTCAATTTTGACAGCCCCATTTCATTTGTTAACGTCACATCTCCTCTTGCGTTGTGTCGGTGGCGAGCGGCGGCGTGCGGGATGGTCTGGGTTGCGGGAGCAAAGACCAAAGGGGATTTGAGATTTTACCTTTAAATTGATCAAGGAAGAAATCGATTCATGAATTTGAGATCTACCTAGGTTTCTACCTTCTAGTTGTCTTGTGGGTGTGTGCCTTCCTAGCCGATCACCATGTGGGCAGTGTGTGCTTGCCGACAGATGAGGCTGGGCAGCGAGGTGGTGTTGTGCTGAATGGACAGCCGAACGCCTATGTGGGCCGCTGGATCCGCCCATAGGGCAATAGTTTCGTTAACTAGAAGAGACCAACAAAATTCTAGAATTTATCAAGATCTATAATTTTTATTTTAGTCATTTCTTCGTCCAAGTAACTGATGGGGTAAAATTGCTCACAAATTTACATTTAAAATCAAATCATATAGTTTCATAAACTATAAGAGAGATAAATTTGTGAACAATGTATACTATAATTTTGTCGGATGAATAAATGACCTAAATAAAAATCGTAGATCTTGATGAGTTCTACAATTTTGTTAGTGATGATTTTTTGAGCTGAAATCATTTACTGGTTCAAAAGGTTGTTTGAAGTAGTCATTTGTAAAATTCAAATTTTGAATTATTCAAACAAAGTCATATGAAAAGATGATCAAAATGAAAGTTGTAGATCTTGAAAAGTTATAGAAGTTTGTAGTTGACAACTTTTTCATTTGAGATCATCTTGTCAAGAAAAACTATGTTTCAATTTCTCAAATTTGAAATTTGAATTTTTCAAACGATCTCGGATGGAGAAACTATCAATATGAAAGTTGTAGATCTCGAAAAGTTATACAATTTTGTAGTTGATGATTTTTTTCATTTAAATTCGTTTAGGGCCTCAAAAATTAATTTAAACTCGGTTTAAGATAATATGTGGGGAAAGAAAATCTATAATAGACACGATTGAGTATGAGGTGCAGTGGTGGGAGGAATACTGTACGAGGGGGAGATCATGGTTCGAATTCTGCCGGCCGCGAAGCCCGAGATTTTTGTGCGAAAAATACCACGACTTACGACGGAGCGGACGGGTGGCTAACCGGTGGGGCCTCCCCTACAAATATGAACCACCACTACGGCATTTCAAGCAACGGTTTTCCGTAGGGACGGCTATAAATAGTCTGGAGCACCCTCTACAAGTGATGGGTGTAGTAGTGTCACCAAAAGTCATAAGAGCAAGTGCTATAAATGGTCTGGAGCTACCTCTATAAATGATGGGAGTAATAGTGTCACCAAAAGTCTTAAAAGCAAGTATAGTGAGAGACAATAAGTGGTCTGTATGCTGGGATGGACGAGGGAAAAGAAATGATGGGTGTAATAAGGTTACCAATAGTCTTAAGAACGAGTATAGTAAAGGACTTTAAGAGGCCTGTATAATGCTGAGATAGACGAGAGGGAGGAAGCGGGCTGATAGACCGAGGCTCGTGGGCATGTGTCCCATTCGTCCGTGTACACTCTCCTGTGTGTCTCTCATGTTATCTCAGTCACGTGGACATGTCTCCCATTCTAAGGCTCTCCTATCTCATCTGTATCTCTGCTGAGCTGAGGCCTGAGGGGCGCTTGCTGGCTTGCTGCTCTCACTGCAGCCACGTGGGCGTCGGCG
This sequence comes from Miscanthus lutarioriparius, assembly GCA_904845875.1. Taxonomy (NCBI): domain Eukaryota; kingdom Viridiplantae; phylum Streptophyta; class Magnoliopsida; order Poales; family Poaceae; genus Miscanthus; species Miscanthus lutarioriparius. The sequence continues at coordinate 43,355,118 of CAJGYO010000001.1, forward strand.
GCTTGCTGCTGCTTGGACGTGTTGACGACGAGGGGCACCTGCTCTTCCGAGCGAGGGCGGGGGCGCCGCTGCTCCACGGCCGGTGCTGCTGCTCCGAGAAAAACAAAATTATCAGTATATTATTTTTCTCTCACAATAAAATTGCTTAAGCTAGCTTATCAGCTGGCTTATGTATTAGCCGAACAGAGTATAAGTGCTAACCAATCTCGAATTACCATACGTGCACCCCCAGCTAAGTTTCCAAAGCCGCGGCATATACTAATTGGCTCAGTTATAGGAATGTAGATATGAAATATATGAATAAGTGTACATGTTTGTATTGGGAGATTTTTTTTCCAGTTGAGACATAGATAGGCCAGATACCAATTACATATTAGATAAGTAAATGAGACTCACTTTTATTATTTTGTAATTATGAGACGTGGGCGTCGGCGGCTTGCTGTTGGACGTGTTGACGACGAGGGCACCTGCTTTCCGATGCTCCATTTGCTGCTCCGAGAAAAGAAAATTATCAGTATTGATTTTTTCTCAAATAAAATTGCTTAAGCTATTATCAGCTGGCTTATATTATATTAACAGAGTATAAGTGCTAACCAATCTCGAATTACCATACGTGCACCCCCAGCTAAGTTTCCAAAGCCGCGGCATATACTAATTGGCTCAGTTATAGGAATGTAGATATGAAATATATGAATAAGTGTACATGTTTGTATTGGGAGATTTTTTTTCCAGTTGAGACATAGATAGGCCAGATACCAATTACATATTAGATAAGTAAATGAGACTCACTTTTATTATTTTGTAATTATGAGATAGGTTTGATTTGTCAAACTATAAGTGCCATGTTAAACTCTATAAGAAAAGTACGGCTTATAAACTAAGCGAACAAGCCAAAGGTTCTATAAGAATATAGTATTTAAAATTAGTTGACTACAGTAGTATGTCATTTAGTTTACTAGTATTGTCAGATTGATATTGTAAAATTATAATTAGATAAATGAACTATGAGCCGGTTTTTAGCTCCATCGGCTCTAGCTCATCTGGGCACTCAAGCAAGGGACCACAACTGTTTAGAGCCATGTCAAATAGGGTCTAAGTAGAACTAAAGTGTTGCACTCAGGGTTTGACTAACCAGTTGAGACACACACTTGAGGGAACCGATAGGATAGAAAATCATGAAATCCCTAAAACTTCGATCAAAAAGTATAAAATTTTGGCAAGAATTTTAGAAAGTTCAACAAATATTGTCCGAATGAAATCGCCATTACTAATATGTAAATTTACCGGAGATCACCGATAGAACCAAAAATCAACGAAATTCGGTCAAATTTCTGAACCATTTATGCACCGCCTCAATGGAGCTCTAGCTTCGCCACTGACTCCGAGCGAGGGCGGGGGCGCCGAGCTGCTCCACCACTGCTCGGGCGAGGGAGGCTGTCGACAGAATATCGTCGGCAGTCCTCCGAGGGGTATCCCACGAAGGCAAATTGATCGGCCGAGATGCGTGTAATCAAGAACAAGAAGGCAACAGAGACACACGAGTTAGACAGGTTCAGGCCGTCAGTATGACGTAATACCCTACTCCTGTGGTCTGTTGGATATATTGGCTATTATATGATATTGCGTGTGTTCGGAGGGGGTCCCTACCCGCCTTATATAGTCTTGGGGGCAGGGTTACAAGTCGGTTAGATCTGGAAGATAACTAGAAAGTAATAACAGATTACAGGAATCATGAGATCATACGTATCCTATCATATCTCGTAGTATCTTCAGGATATCTTCCCGGTGTCTTACGGGAGGCGCCGAGCAGCGTCGTGCCCCATAAGGCTTCGTCTTGTGGGCTGGGCCGCCCCTGGGGGCGCAGCCCATGTGGTCTGCTATGGGTATCTGGGGTTGTACCCCCCACAGCTAGTCCCCGAGCGTCTTGCATTCGTTGTGCAACGCCGTCTTGAGCTTGTCCGAGCAGGTGCGAACAAAGCCGAGCAATCAAACTCATGATCCGACCACCGTGATGAGTTACCGAGCAGTTGTGAGCCGTCGCCGAGCAGCGTGAACCGTCGCCGAGTAGCGTGAACTATCGCTGAGCAGTGAGGACCGTCGCCGAGCAGCGTGAACTGTCACCAAGCAGCGTGAACCATCGCCGAGCAGCGTAACCCAAGTACGCTTGCCATAAGGGTGTAAGGAGCTCAAATTCAAAACCAAAAATTTCCTCGCAATGGACCAAGTGTGCCCACTTAGAGTCCAACCACAAAAAAGGGAGATAGTCTTTTTCAACTTCAGGAGGCGCGGAGTCTTCCAGATTAAAGCAAACACACTCAGTGCAAGGTGAAGTGTGCCCACTTAGTCCCCGAGCCTGACAGTAGGTGATGTAGTCACGTGGTGCTAGGGTCCAAAGTAGAAGAAAAGTAGAAGACCAGCCGAGCAGGCAGCCAGTCCCCGAGCGTAACCTTGAGATGAGAAAAGCACATCCACCGTAAGGTGAAGTGTGCCCACTTAGTCCCCGAGCCTGACAGTAGGTGACGTGGTCACGTGGTGCCAGGGTTAGAAACAACAGTCAACAGAAGAAAGTCCCCAGTGCGTTGAGGAACCAAGTCGTATTGCTGACGCAGTCCCCGAACCACAAATGGAAATCTTGGAGAAAACAAATCCTGGAGAAAAAACCGGAGTAATGGCTATACAATAACGGTTATTGAGCCTTATCAGATGGTGGAGAAGGAGGCGAATAATCAACGAGTAGTAACAAATTGCGGCAATAAATGGGCGATACGGGCTACGGTTGCGCGAAAGCCCAGGTAACGGCCCACCATGCGGTTTCGGAGAATTCGGAGGGGCGCAATTTGTGGAGCGGTTTCCCAAAAACCCTCAAATGCGAAAGAGTGGGGGGAGTGCTATATAACTGTGCCACCGCACCCCACGCTCCCACCTTTGCCACTTTGCCACTTCGTCTTCCTCCTCAACCCTCACACTTCCAGATTCATACGCGCTTCCGCCACCAATCCCAAATCAGATATGAGAAATGGCGCCGAAGAAGGGAGCTATGAAACCGAAGAAGGCGGCCGCCATAGCCTGCCGTGACAAGGAATGGGTGCCATCGAGGATGGTGGAGGCGGAGATCAACAAGATGGTGGAGGCGGGCGTTCTTTCTAACTGAGTCACCGCTGGATGGCGGCCAGCCAGCGGTGAGCCCTTCCCAATGCCTCATACTGATGAAGTAGTGGTGTTTGAAGATTATTTCTAGCGCGGGTTGGGATTTCTTGTTCATCCTTTCCTGAGGGATATGTTGGAGTTCTGGGTAATTAGTCTGTGCAATCTCCACCTAAACACCATCTTGCACATCTCAATCTTTATCCACTTCTGCGAAGCGTATCTAGGGGTTCTTCCGCACTTCAACCTCTTCAGACACCTATTCTAGTTGAAGAAGAAGGGCGGCGGTGGTTCCAAGGTGGTCGGCGGCGTATATATGCAACTCCGGGATGAGATGGCGAGCGAGTACATCACTGTACCGCTGAATACTTCGCTGAAGGGGTGGAACACCAGGTGGTTCTACATGAAGCAGAGTCACCCTGCAATCCACTGCAACGTCGACCACATCCCAAAGAGCTAGAAGAGCTGGTCGAAGAAGCCGAGCAGTGCTGACATGGAGCAGGTGAGGGAGCTCCTCAACCTGATAAAAGGCGTGGAGATTAATGGCGGACTAGTGGCGGCGAACTTCATAGTGCGCCATGTCCAGCACTGCAAGGAGTGGGCCCATCCGGGCTTTGACTTCAAGGGGGACAACGACGGCACCTGGGAGAGCACGGGGAGGCTGACGAAGGATGACGTGATAGAGCGGGCCATAGAGCTATTTGCTCCAAATTCCTTGTTCAGCGTGTCAACACAGACGAGGGCCTTCAACTGTACAAACCCGCCTCCTCTAGTAAAAGTCTGAACTGTTTGCTCCCTGTGCCTTTTATCCTGTACCGTTGCCAAGCAGTGAATTGATTCACTTGTGGAAAGATCCATTTGTAGGAAAGAGTGGTGTACTTCTCGGGAATGCTGAGGGGCGATTGGCCGCAGGCAGTAGATGCCCGACCACCAACTCGGCTTGAGGAAGATGCAGCCAGCGCCTCGTCGAAGTCCAAAGGCATAGACGCTGGTCGGACGGAGAGTACCCCCGGTATCTGAGAAAGTCTAGGGAAAGAGGGCAGCGGCAGATGAGCCGGCCCAAAAGATGAGGAAGACGGTGGGTGCTTTTCCCCACAAACCGGGTGGCATCTCGCTTGGCGATGACCAGACCACTCAAACATGAAGTGCGGCGATGTCCGAGTAGTCAGATGACGTCGGGGCTCTGGTAGCTCCTTCTCCGAGCATGGAGGCGCCTATGCGCAACACGTGCACGGAGGAGCGATCGAAAGGAGGGGAGGGAGCCCCGGAGCAGCCAACGAAAGGAGTCTCCGAGCAACAGGCGAGGAGAGTCCCAGAGCGGTAGGCAGAGGAGAGGCCGATGGCGGAGACTATGAGACCTCCACCCTAGGGCACGGGAGTCGACCCCAGGGCCGCGCCTGGGGGCTCGGGTAGGCAATGCCGGTTCAGAAAAGTGTACCGACAAGCCAACACGTAAGTATTCTTGTCTTTTTGCTGTGTTGCTGTCGTATCCTTATATCTTTCGGTGATTGACGAGCTAATCTGATGCAGAGTGAGGTGTACGGAGGAATTGAATCCATCCGTCTAGACCGGTGAGTAGCCGAGGGCTGGTCCCGGCGTGGAGGCGACGTCGGTAGCTCCTGTCCTAGAGTCCTCGGGTGCTCGGCAGCCTGCGGAGGAGTCAACCGCCCCTGCTGGTGGACTTGGCGACAGTGAAAGGTTGGCACCGACGGCGGACAGGTCGGCGGCAGTGCCTGGGGCAACGGTAGAAGCCGCCAAGTCCTCAGGAGCAGAGGCTAGAGTCAGCGATGCCGTGCCGGAGTCTGGAGCGGGGAAGCCTGCGGTGCTAGATGAGCAGACGGCGCTCCCTGAAGCATTAGAAGGCATGGTTGGACACGCTGTCCGGCCACCGAGCCCCCCCGGTGGTGCCTCCAGCTATGGAGGAGGAGGAAGTGGAAGAAATTGAGCGTGAGGAATCACGACCTCAAGCTGTCTGAATCCTCCGCAAGCGGGGCGACGAAGTGGTGGTTGTTGAGGAGGAGGACACCACCAGGGAGCTTAGGAGACTGGAGTCCGCTCTTGCCACAGTCATGAAGCAGATCAAGGTTAGTACTGCAATGCTCGTCTTTGATGTTGGAGATTGTTCTTCTTCATAATCTTGGAGTTTTTGCAGGTTATTGCTCGGACCGCCGAACAACGGTGACAGCTGATCAAGAGGATGGAGCCCCTCACCGAGGAGAATGAAAAGCTCAAGGAGGAAATGAAGCTTATGGAGAAGAACGTCTTGAGGGCCTAGCGTGAGCGAGACCTTGCTAAGTCCAACGCGCGGGACCTGGAATACCAAAAGGGCGTCCTATCCGAGCAGCTGGCGACGGTGTCCGAGTAGTTGCGGGGTAAGTCTGAGCAGCTAGAACGTAGCTCCGAGCAGCTGACGGGTCTTTCCGAGTAGCTGGAGCATGAATTCGAGCAGCTTCAAAACATCTCTGAGCAGAGGAAAGGTATGGCATATCAGCGAATTTGCTTTGCAATGATGAAGTCTTATTGTTGCTGATGACACTTATGCTTGTAGAGCAAGATTCGGAGCTTGGTTAGCTGCGCCAAACCATCGAGCAACTCTAAGAGGAGAAGGCGAAGGAGTCAAAGTGCACAGAGAAGCTGACCGAGGAGCTGAAAGGTGAAGTACTTCGTGATTGGAGTTACTGCTGGAGTAATTTCTTGGCTTGATGGATCCTTGTGATGCCTGCAGACTATCATCGGAGGGTTAAGGCATAGTTCAATGTGCTGGAGCAGGAGGCCAGGACCCAGAGGAACAAGCTCAACAACGTAGTTGCTAGAGTCAAGCCGGTGCTCGACTGCATCGACCTAGAGGTGGCTTCTCAGCCCAACGGTAGGCCGCTGCGTCCGAACACCATCATCGAAAGGTGCAAGGCGGCGTGGGAGAACTTCAAAAGCTTCAACCGCGACGCCATCATCACCGCCATTACACACACCCTAGCGGTGGTCCAGTCCCATTACCCTACCATTGACCTTCAAGAGATAGGGGCTGGATTTACCAGAGGGACGGGCACAATGGAGCACCAGCAGCTAGAAGATGAGGTGGAAGATGCGGCGAAGAAGCTGGCTGGCGTCGTCGACCTATGCACTGAGATGGACGGCGATGACAAAGCCCGATGATCTGCTCGGAGAAAAGTCTGTAATAACTGTAGAGAGTAGTTAAAATGCGCAAGGGCGCATACAATCATTTATATATATGTATAAATGTTGTAAAATGACATGTGTATGTTTATGCAGTTTGCTAGTTTTTCATTGAAGAATCGTTGTAGGGTTAACCCTAACGCAATTATATGTAGTATAAGTAGCATTCGAGCAGTTAGTTCATTTCTGAACTCTTTGACCTTAGCTAGCCCATAGTCCATAACGTCGAGCACGGAGCCCGTGCACGTGTAGGAGGAACAGGCGTGACCAAGGAACCACAGCTGAACACCCATAACACAGAGCGCGAAGCCCGTAGCGCGTGTAGGGAGAGATCGGAGACTGGGTCTTCTCCATAGAGAACAGAGCGGAACGTGTGTTGTTCGGCGGTTGGCGAAATAACTTGGAGATATACGTAGTATTAGTAGCGTTCGAGCAGTTAGTTCTTTACTGGGCTCTTGGCCTTGGCTAGCCCATAGTCCATAACGTCGAGCGCGGAGCCCGTGCACGTGTAGGAGGAATAGGCGTGACCAAGGAACCACAGCCGACCACCCATAATGTAGAACGCGGAGGCCGTAGCACGTGTAGGGAGAGATCAGAGATCGGGTCTTCTCCATAGAGCACAGAACAAAATGTGTGCTGCTCAGTGATTGGCGAAACATTTCGGAGATATGGAGAAACGCGGCAGAGTGTTTATGGCGATCACATATTGGAGATATGGAGAAACATGGCGGAGCATTTATGGAGATCCCGTATTGGAGTTCATTAAGGAGTAACTTAGAGCTGACGGCTGCACGTGGAGATTAAATCATAATGGAGAAATAATGGAGACAAATTATGGTGACCAAAACTTTATTCATCATGGAGTGGAGAATACATATCTAGAGAATTTCAAGGATAGAAACATATGAGGTGCTCGATGTGCCATGAATTGGGGACATTGAGTCCGTCCAAGTCGCATAGCCGGTAAGACCCTAGTCGGGTAACCTCTTTGACCACGTAGGGCCCTTCCTAGGGGGAGGAGAGCTTGTTCATCCCTTCGGTTTTCTATTTTCTGCGGAGAATGAGGTCGCCGACAACAAATGAACGACCTTTGATGTTGCGGTTGTAGTATCTCCACAAGCCTTCTAGATATTTGGATGTGCGGATGCAGGTGATCAGGCGTTCCTCCTCGGCCCTGTTGACGTCCTCTGTCCAAACAACTGCGGCTTGCTCTTCATCATTATGTTCTACCCTAGGTGCTCGGAAGGCAATGCCCGCTAGAATTATGGCTTCTGAGCCATAGACCAAGAAATATGGAGACACACCGGTGCTACGACTAGCTTGAGTGCGCAGTCCCCAGACCACAGCTAGTAGTTCTTTGAGCCATTTGCCCGGATGCTTTTCTTCTTTCTAATATAACCTCTTTTTGAGGGCATCAAGGATCATGCTGTTCGCCCGTTCGACCTGGCCGTTGGCTCTAGGATGGGCGACAGAGACGTATTTGACGGAGATACATCGGTCTTCGTAGAAGTCCCAAAAATGATGACCAGTGAATGTGGTTCCGAGGTCAGTGATAATGCTGTTCGGGGGACCGAATCTATGGATGATGTCTTCGAAGAGCTCGACTGCTTTCTTTGTAGTGGCCGAAACAAGCGGTTTGTATTCGATCCACTTGGAGAACTTATCAATGGTGACGTACATGTACTAGAAACCACCTGACGCTGGCTTGAAGGGCTCAATCATATCCAGTCCCCAGCATGCAAAAGGCCATGAAGCTGGGATGGTCTGTAGCTCTTGCGCCAGCACGTGTATTTGCTTGGCAAAAAATTGGCATCCTTCACAACGTCGAACGAGGTCTTCTGCATCGGTGATGGCCGTGGGCCAATAAAAACTAGCTCGAAAAGCTTTGCCGACCAGGTTTCTTGAGGCCGCGTGGTTGCCGCAGGAACCAGAGTGAATTTCGAGAAGTGGCTTCACTCCCTCTTCTTGGGTGATGCATTTCTGCAGTATCCCTTCCTTGGCACTTTTCCTCATCAAGTTCCCATCCACCAGCACATAATGCTTGCTTTGACGGATTAGGCATTTAGTTTCAGTCTTGTAGGCGGGTACATCGGCGCTGGTGAGGTACTTTATGAACTGCTCCCTCTAATCGGCGACCGATGAGGGTACTATAAGTACCAACTGCTCGACAGGGGGGATTTCTTGAACTTCCTTCTTTTTCTTGATGGACGGCACAAACAGGTCTTGAACGAGGACCCTAGGCAAAATCGCGGCGTGAGAAGAGCCTATCTTGGATTGGTGGTCGGCGCGCTGATTTTGATCCCGTACCACGTGGTGGTACTCGATACCTTAGAACTTTCCTTCGAGCTTCCTGATTTCGACGTAGTATGCATCCATCTTCTCACTAGAATAGGACCAGTCTTTATTGAGCTGGTTGGTGACCAGCGCGGAATCTCCGTATACCATGAGGCATTTTATGCCGAGCTCGATGACTATACGGAGTCCGTGGAGACATGCTTCATATTCGGCGGCGTTATTGGAGGCTAGAAAATGAATTCGGAGAACATATCGGAGCTGGTCCTTGGTCGGAGTAATGAATAAGACGCCAGCACCGGCACCGTTGATGTTGAGGGCACCGTCGAAGTACATCACCCAGTGCTCAGGGCAAGTAGCGGGGATTGGCTCTTGGATCTCGGTCCACTCAGCGACGAAGTCAGCGAGCGCCTATGACTTGATGGTAGGCCTGCTTCTGAATTTGATTGAGTAAGTGCCGGGCTCCATAGCCCACTTGATGATGCAGCCATTGGCCTCTTTGTTATGGAGGATGTCCCCCAGAGGGAACTCGGTGACCACGGCGATCTTGTAGTACTCAAAGTAATGGCGGAGCTTGCGCGATGTGATCAGAATGGCGTATAGCAGCTTTTGGACCTGAGGATAACATGTTTTGGGCTCATTAAGGACCTCACTGATGAAGTGGACTAGACGTTGCACCTTGTAGCTGTGCTCAGCCTCCTCGTGTTCGACGACAATAGCTGTGCTAACAACGTGAGAAGTGGCGACGATGTAGATCAGTAGAGTTTCGTCTGGCCGAGGCGCCGTCATGATCGGAGGCTTTGTTAGAAACAACTTGAGCTGCTCGAAAGTTGTGTCTGCCTCAACTGACCAGGAGAAGCGCTCAAAGGCCTTATGGAGTTTGAAGAAAGGTAGTCCCTTTTCACCGAGGCGCAATATAAAGCGACTGAGAGCAGCCATGCAGCCTGTGAGCTTATGTATACCCTTGATGCATGTTGGCTGTTTCATGTTGGTGATGGCGGAGACCTTGTCGGGGTTGGGTTCGATGCCGTGGGCACTGATGATGTAGCCTAGGAGTATGCCGGATGGAACTCCAAAGATGCACTTTGAAGGGTTCAACTTCCATCTGTACCTTTTCAAGTTGGCGAATGTTTCCTCGAGGTCAGTGATGAGATTGTCGGTGGCCTTGGACTTGATGACCACATCGTCGATGTAAGCTTCGACGTTGTGGCCGATCTGCTGATCGAGGCACATCTAGATGGCCCTTTGGTAGGTTGCCCCAATGTTCTTGAGTACGAAGGACATGGTGGTATAGCAGTATGCACCGAAAGGCGTGATGAATGATGTCTTGATCTGGTTGTCTTCCTTGAGGGAAATCTGGTGATAGCCGAAGTAACAATCGAGGAAGGAGAGCAGTTCACAGCCGGCGGTGGAGTCTACAACCTCGTCTATCCGAGGCAGACCGAAGGGGTCTTTAGGGCAGTGTTTCTTAAGATCAATGTAATCAAAGCACATTCTCCATTCTTTATTATTTTTTTGAACGAGAACAGGGTTTGCTAACCACTCAGGATGATACACCTCTTTTATAAATTCAGCAGCTAATAGCCGTTTTATTTCTACCCTAATAGCCTCCTTCTTGTCTAGCGCGAATCGTCGAAGTTTCTGCTTGATCGGTTTGGCGGTCGGCGAGACATTTAAGGAGTGCTCGATCTTCTCCCATGGTACCCCCCAGCATGTCTATAGGTTTCCAAGCAAACACGTCGGCGTTGGCACGTAGGAAGGAGACGAGCGCGCTTTCCTATTTGGGGTCAAGGTGAGCCCCAATCTTCACGGTCTTGGAGGGGTCGTCGAGGCCGAGGCCAACCTCCTTGGTTTCCTTGGACTTGGCGGAGGCACGAGGAGGCTCTAGCGATGGGATCTCCAGGTCATCGGCGGGCACCGTCTTGGCATCGGTGACCACGCTAGCCATCTGGATGGAGAGGTCGGTGGCTTCGGCGAGGGCAAGACTTTCTATCTTGCAGGCGTAGGCGATGGAGAGGTTGGCCCACAGAGCCAAAACTCCTACAGGTGAAGGCATCTTTAGCACTAGATAGGCGTAGTGTGGTATGGCCATGAACTTGGCAGAGCTGGCCGACCAAGTATGGCATGGTAGGCGGTGTTGAAGTCGGCGACATAGAAGTTGATGTGCTTGACGTGGTAGTTGCTGGCCATGTCGAACTATACTATGAGGGTGATATCTCCAAGCGGTTTGGATACCCTACCAGATACCACACCCTAGAAGGAGGAGTCGAGGGTGTGAGGTCTCCTATCCCAAGGCCCAGCTCTTTTAGGGCTCCGGCGAAGAGGAGGTTCAGAGCGCTCCCGCCATCGACGAGCACTTTTCTGAAAAGCACTTTCTGGACAGTTGCGTCGAGGACAAGGGGGAAACACCCTGTGTAAGGGATATTCGCCCACTGATCGGCCCTACAAAAGGTGACGGGGACCTCGGACCAGGGGCGATAGCTAGGGTTGGTGGCGGCGTCTTCTGCGTGGACGGCGAGCACTCATCGGGTGGTGAGCTTCCGTTCTCTTCTGCTCTCGGCGGTGGTGAGACCCCCAAAGATGGTGGCGACCACCTTGTCGTGATCCTAGAAGGCATTGTTGTTGCCCCCTAGTGGTCGGCGGCCTCCAGCACCATCGTTGTTGTCGTCGTCCGGCTTTTTAGCCTGGAATTCCTTGGCCAAGCCGAGGCAATCCTTCATCTTATGCTTGACATTTTTGTGGAGGGGGCACGGGCCCTCGAGGATCTTCTTGTACTGCTCGTCATAGTTGCGTGTGGCTCGAGGTTCTTCGATAGCGGCGATGATGTGGTCTGGTCGGTAGCGGTGATATTGACCAGACTTGGATCCTTCTGGCCGATCATGGCCACTATCTCGATGGTGATTGCGGTCGTCGTAGTGACGGTTGCTGTGACGCCGGTCGGCGGGCCGATTGTCGCTACGGCGAGTTGGGCGATGAGTGCCCGCATCCTCGTTGAAGCACACTTCGGCTTCTTCAGCGTCGGCGTACTAGTTGGCAGTCATAATCATCTTGCCAATCCCTATTGGCAGCTTGCGGTTGAACTTGGAGCGAAGGTCGGGGTGATGGAGTCCTCAGACAAAGGCGGTGATGACCTCAGCTTCCATGATGTTAGAAATAGAGTTCCTCATATCAAAAAAGCGTCTGATGTAGCTACGGAGGAGCTCAGATGGCTTCTGGTAGATGCAGTTCAGATCATGCTTTGTGTCCGGCCGAGTACACGTAGCCATGTAGTTGTCGGTGAAAACCTTCTTCAGCTCTTCCTAGGATCCGATGGAGTCCGGGGCGAGGCTTGTGAACCAGTTCATCACAGTTGGCGTAAGCATGAGCGGAAGATAGTTCGCCATGACACTGGTATCTCCTCTAGCGGCGCGCACAGCAGTGGCGTAAGCCTACAGCCACTGTGTGGGGTTCATCCTTCCTTGTAGATTTGACCCCAGTGATTTTGAAACCACGAGGCCACTGGAGTGTTTGGAGTGCCCTCATGAATGCTAGGAGCCCTTCGGGGTTGTCGGCGCTATGATCTGCAGCGTTGCCGGCATTGAGCGGCTCGAGAGCTGAGTCCGGGTTACCGAACTCTTGCTCGTACTCTTGATGGCGACGTACTTCTTCTTCATGGCGGCCGAAACAACGCTCATCGATACGTCGTCGCGCGTCTCGAAGATTGTTGAGGTGTGCTCGGATATCCTGGTCGACCTCCTAGTCATGTTGGCGTGGGAGTTCGATGCGGTTGCCCCTAGCTCCCCCCTAGAGGGGTTGTCTATCATCGCGGTGCTGGTTAGTGAAATGACTTGGGCGATGATCAGATCTTGGCGCGGCTGATCGGCGAATTGAGCTTGTGGAGTATGACAGCCTTTGATCCTGGCGGGTCTCGTTGATCTGGCGGTGCGTCGCTTTAAGCGTGGCGGCGACCTTTGCGACCTTCGGTGTCTGTGGGAGCCTGGCGAGCTCATTGGCGGCCATGACCAAGTTAGCGCTTGGGATCTTGTAGACGTCGTGGCCATCAACATGGACGAATTCATCGTTGAGGTTGCGGTGGAGTTGGCGTGGCCTTCCTTGCGAGTCAAGCTGAGCCTCAACCATCATCGGGGAGCCTCGTTTGCTTGGCGCTGCGCACGGTTGACGTTCCTATTGACGCGGGCGGCGCGGTCCTCCTCGGTTTCCCCTTCCTATGAGGGGCTATCGACGCTGACGTTGAAGATTGCTCCTCCACGGAAGGGAGGGAAAGGAGGTTGTTCGGCGGAGGTTTTGGCGACAGTCTCTGTAGAGCCCTGGGACTCGGAGTCTGGATTCTCCTCCAGGATGGTTTGGAGGGATGCTCCAGGGCATCGGCCGACGTGTAGCATGTTGACAGCCAATGGAGGTTGGTCGTCGATCTGGTCGGCGGGAGGTTGGACATCTCCCACCTGGTCGGTGAATTTGCCCCTTAGGGCACCTTGATAGGCGTTGGCGATGCTAGTGAGCTCGAAGGGTAGGGCCACAACCCCTGGAGTTTCCCGGGCAGCCTCCGATAGATCTGGATCAGAGGGTGGTCAGCGCTGAACCAGAGTGGTAAGAGCCGATTCGGTGATGGAGAGGCAATCAGCGAGCTTCTGGCCAACCTGATCGATGGATGTGATCAGATCATCGTTGTTGATTTGCCTCCTCTGGAAGTAGGGGAGCGGGCAACGAATTGTCGGTGAAAGCGACCTCGGAGGTGGTTCCAAGATCGGATCTGCAGTCGCAGGTGTTGGGGTGATTGGCACAGCATTGACGTACACCGGCTCGATGAGCTCTCCGACTCCGTCAGCGTTGATGATCCACGAGATCGATCCGACCGTGAAGATCTGGCCGGGTTGTGGGAGGGACGAAGAGCCAGTAGAACGTACCATCTTGTTCGACATGGAAACAACACGCACACCCCTACCTGGCAGGCCAACTATCGATAGAATATCATCAACAGTCCTCCGAGGAGTATCCCATGAAGGTAGATTGATCAGCAGAGATGCGTGTAATCGAGAACAAGATGGCAACAGAGACACACGAGTTAGACATATTTAGGCCGTCAGTATGACATAATACCCTACTCCTATGGTATGTTGGATTGTATTGGCTATCGTATGATATTGCGTGTGTTTGAAGGGGGTCCCTGCCCGACTTATATAGTCTGGGGGCAGGGTTACAAGTTGGTTAGATCTGGAAGATAACTGGAAAGTAATAACAGATTACAGAATCATGGGATCATACGTATTCTAACAGATCTCATAGTATATTCAGGATATCTTCCCGGTGTCTTGCGGGAGGCGCCGAGCAGCGTCGTGCCCGCAAGGCTTCGTCTTGTGGGCTGGGCTGCCCCTAGGGGCGCAACCCATGTGGTCTGCTGGGTATCTAGGGTTGTACCCCCATAGAGGCTGAGGCATAAGAGCGTTGCCCCTTCTCTGGCTCACTCACGACACCTACCCATCTCTGCGCTTTTCAGTCTCAAGTGGATTTGGACAGTATTGCTCGGTTAGAATTGAAAACCTGAATCAGAAGACCGAAGACCGAACAGTCAGTTCTTGATGTTTCAGGCAGAACTTCAACTTCGGTTCATGATTTCCAAAGACCAAAATTTAAAAAGACCAAAAACACGACCCAAATTTTCGATCCTGACCACCGAACGTCCACCGTGTGGGCTAGACACAAAAACCAAGAAATTCTGTGAGAGTAATAAGTAGACTACTCTGTCAATCTCAGAAAGAAAGTCGATTATAGAATGCGTGCATGTCAAACTTTCTCAACTTTGACTAGATTTATAAAAAATGCGTATAATATTTATATCTTCAAATAAGTTTATTATAAAAGTATATTCAACGATCTATCTAATGATACTAATTATGTATTATAAATATTAATATTCTTTTATATATAATTAATCAAAGTTAAAAAAAAGATGACTTTTCGAGAAGCGAGAACGACTTTTATTTCAGAAAGAGGAAGTATGTATTAATTATGAAGAGCTAACTACTATAGAATGAGCTAAGAGGTAAGCGGTAAAGATTCATACATCCAGCAGCGAGCTATATTATTAGCCTTGCTCTAACATATCCCTTCTTTTTGTTTCCGCGGAGTGAGTCCCGTTGGATTTAGTGGGTTCAATAATTGGTAGAAAACTAAGTATTGCGTTCGTCCGAAAATATGAGTCATATTTTATTTCATGAAAGAAGACTTCGACAAACCATTACTGTATTAATACACAATTTATGTAATACAAAATTATAATCATAACAAAGTAAATTCGAACACAAATCTAATAATACCAATTTGTGCCATACCAATAATATACAAATTTGGCCGCAGGCTTTGTCCTAATGAAAAAATATTGCTTATGTTACATTACTTATGTTTTTCAAGTATAAAATTAATAAGTGGTCATATAGGCCATTCATTTATTAGCCCCCACCCACCCACCCACCCCAACCACCGTATGCGGTGTTTAATTTGGTTAGTACTTGTAATCCAAGCAGACAATCTGCGCCTGCCAAAGTTATCAATTGGAAGGAGACAAATTCGTATGAAACCAGAGTATTTATTAGGCGCATCAAAATAATAAAGTACCCCAACTACTATAGATGGCCAAACGGACCGCTGGGCCCGGTCCGACCAAGCCTGAGTCCGGTGAAAAGCACGGCCTGGCTCAGTCCAGGCCCTGTGAAAGCATGGCCGGCTAAGGCCGGGCCAGGCCAGGCACAGCCCTTTAGGCCACCGGGGCGTACCCAAGCAGGCCTCGTGCCTGGTCAGCGGCCCAGGCAGCTAGGCACGGCCTGCTGAGCAGGATGGTCTAGCCCGAGGCCCGCATCACAGAGGAGCCGAGGGGCGAGGCGATGTGAGGGAGAGAAGGAACCATTTATGCACCCCCTCGATGGAGCTCTAGCTTTGCCACTGACTCCGAGCGAGGGCGGGGGCGCCGAGCTGCACCACCGCTGCTCGGGCGAGGGAGGCTGAGGCCTAAGAGTGCTGCCCCTTCTCTGGCTCACTCATGACGCATATCCATCTCTGCTCTTTTCAGTCTCAGGTGGATCTGGACAGTATTGCTCGGTTAGAACCGAAAACCCGAATTACAAGACCGGAGACCGAACAGTCGGTTCTTGATGTTTCAGTCAGAACTTCAACTTCGGTTCATGATTTCCAAAGACCGAAATTTAAAAAGACCAAAAACATGACCCAGATTTTCGATCCTGACCACCGAACGTCCACCGTGAGGGCTAGACACAAAAACTAAGAAATTCTGTGAGAATAATAAGTAGACTACTCTGTCAATCTCAGAAAGAAAGTCGTTGTAGAATGCGTGCATGTCTAACTTTCTCAACTTTGACTAGATTTATAAAAAATACATATAATATTTATATCTTCAAATAAGTTTATTATAGAAGTATATTCAATGATCTATCTAATCATACTAATTATGTATTATAAATATTAATATTCTTTAATATATAATTAGTCAAAGTTAAAAAAGATGTCTTCTTGGAAAGCGAGAACGACTTTTATTTCGAGACAGAGGAATTATGTATTAATTATGAAGAGCTAACTACTATAGAATAAGCTGAGAGGTAAGTGGTAAATATTCATACATCCAGCGGCGAGCTATATTATTAGCCTTGCTCTAACATATCCCTTCTTTTTGTTTCCGCGGAGTGAGTCCCGTTGGATTTAGTGGGTTCAATAATTGGTAGAAAACTAAGTATTGCCTTCATCCGAAAATATGAGTCATATTTTATTTCATGAAAGAAGACTTTGACAAACCATTACTGTATGAATACACAATTTACGTGATACAAAATTATAATCATAAGAAAGTAAATTCGAACACAAATCTAACAATACCAATTTGTGCCATACCAATAATATACAAATAGTGTAACCGTTGGCCGTAGGCTTTGTCCTAATGAAAAAATATTGCTTATGTTACGTTACTAATGTTTTTCAAGTATAAAATTAATAAGTGGTCATATAGGCCATTCATTGATTAGCCCCCACCCACCCACCCACCCACCCCAACCACCGTTTGCGGTGTTTAATTTGGTTAGTACTAGTAATCGCAAGCAGACAATCCACGCCGGCCAAAGTTATCAATTGGAAGGAGACAAATTCGTATGAAACCAGAGTATTTATTAGGCACATCAAAATAATAAAGTACCCCAACTACTATAGATGGCCAAACGGACCGCTGGGCCTGGTCCGACCAAGCCCGGGTCCGGTGAAAAGCATGGCCTGGCTCAGTCCAGTCCCTATGAAAGCATGGCCGGCTAAGGCCAGTCCAGGCCAGGCATGGCCCTTTAGGCCACCGAGGCGTACTCAAGCAAGCCTCATGCATGGTCAGCGGCCTAGGCGGCCAGGCACGGCCTATTGAGGAGGATGGTCTAGCCCGAGGCCCGCATCACAGAGGAGCCGAGGGGCGAGGCGACGTGAGGGAGAGAAGGAACCATTTATGCACCCCCTCGATGGAGCTCTAGCATCGCCACTGACTCCGAGCGAGGGCGGGGGTGCCGAGCTGCTCCACCGCTACTTGGGCGAGGGAGGCCGAAGCCTAAGAGCGATGCCCCTTCTCTGGCTCACTCACGACGCATATCCATCTCTGCTCTTTTCAGTCTCAGGTGGATCTGGACAGTATTGCACGGTTAGAACCGAAAACCCGAATTAGAAGACCGAAGACCGAACAGTCGGTTCTTGATGTTTCAGGCAGAACTTCAACTTCGGTTCATGATTTCCAAAGACCGAAATTTAAAAAGACCAAAAACACGACCCAGATTTTCGATCCTGACCACCGAACGTCCACCGTGAGGGCTAGACACAAAAACCAAGAAATTCTGTGAGAGTAATAAGTAGACTACTCTGTCAATCTCAGAAAGAAAGTCGTTATAGAATGCGTGCCTGTCAAACTTTCTCAACTTTGACTAGATTTATAAAAAATGCATATAATATTTATATCTTCAAATAAGTTTATTATAGAAGTATATTCAACGATCTATCTAATGATACTAATTATGTATTATAAATATTAATATTCTTTTATATATAATTAGGCAAAGTTAAAAAAAGATGTCTTCTCGGAAAACGAGAACGATTTTTATTTCGAGACAGAGGAAGTATGTATTAATTATGAAGAGCTAACTACTATAGAATAAGCTGAGAGGTAAGCGGTAAAGATTCATACATCCAGTAGCGAGCTATATTATTAGCCTTGCTCTAACATATCCCATCTTTTTATTTCCGCGGAGTGAGTCCCATTGGATTTAGTGGGTTCAATAATTGGTAGAAAACTAAGTATTGCCTTCGTCCGAAAATATGAGTCATATTTTATTTCATGAAAGAAGACTTTGACAAACCATTACTATATTAATACACAATTTACGTAATACAAAATTATAATCATAAGAAAGTAAATTCAAACACAAATCTAACAATACCAATTTGTGCCATACCAATAATATACAAATAGTGTAACCATTGGCCGTAGGCTTTGTCCTAATGAAAAAAATATTGCTTATGTTACGTTACTAATGTTTTTCAAGTATAAAATTAATAAGTGGTCATATATGCCATTCATTGATTAGCCCCCACCCATCCTCCCCAGCCACCGTATGCGGTGTTTAATTTGTTTAGTACTAGTAATCACAAGCAGACAATCCGCGCCAGCCAAAGTTATCAATTGGAAGGAGAGAAATTCGTATGAAACCAGAGTATTTATTAGGCGCGTCAAAATAATAAAGTACCCCAACTACTATAGATGGCCAAACGGACCGCTGGGCCCGGTCCGACCAAGCCCGGGTCCGATGAAAAGCACGGCCTAGCTCAGTCCAAGCCCTATGAAAGCATGGCCGGCTAAGGCCGGGCCAAGCCAGGCACGGCCCTTTAGGCCACCGGGTCGTACCCAAGCAGGCCTCATGCCTGGTCAGCGGCCCAGGCGGCCAGGCACGGCATGCTGAGCAGGATGGTCTAGCCCGAGGCCCGCATCACAGAGGAGCCAAGGGTCGAGGTGACGTGAGGGAGAGAAGGAACCATTTATGCACCCCCTGGATGGAGCATGGCTGTGATGTCACATTTCTGTGCCAATGATGTCTACATGGCTGTTGGATGTATTAGGATGCAGCTCATATGTTTGCTTTCTGTGTCTTCTCCTTGTTGACAACCAAGTTATCCATTTGGTTCCAAACAAGATGAAGGCATCGAAAGCAAATAAATGCTTTGTTTCCATCATTTACATGACTGAGGCTACTAATTAATGTCTAAGCTGCACATGTTGCTACTGATGCCAATGATGATCAATACCACTTGTTCACTAACATTCTACTTGTGAAAACTGAGGCGGCCTATTCGGGTTGTGCAGATTTGAGATGAGTCATCCCTGCATGTTGTGTTCGATGGCCATGAGCTAGTAGTTTACTACAACTGGCCTGACTGCCATGTGCTTGTTATAAAAGTACAACTCCTATGAAGAAGGAATTGCTGCCTTCAAGTCAAGAACCAACTCAAATCTAGCCTTAGCTCATGATGATGGCTTCTATCTTCAAAACCCAACAGCTGCTCCATCGTCTTCATCCTTCAAAACTATTGTAATTTTAGTCCTCTTAATCTTTGTCTGTCTCCTATGGAAGAAGCTCTGAGCTCGTGTACTAATTGTAAGTGTGATGGTTAGACTTGATTTAGCTAGAATTGTAATGGTTACAGCTCCATTAACTGCTACTCTAGTTTGAGTTATATATATCTATGTGGTGCTACTCTAAATCTAGATGAGGTTGTACCATGAAAATTGTTAATGGTTGTTAAAGTTGCACTTTGATATGAGTTGTGGACTTTACTGATGGATCTTTGTTGGATTATTTTCCTCCTCAGTGATCTCATTATTGAGCAAGCTCTCATCCTACTGCATGCACATGACGAAATGAAGGAGGCCCCCAATAAGAGGAATGCACTGGCCAGCCTCATGGACGATGTCTTTGTTGAGATCCTCCGCCACCTCACCGCCCGCTCCTTGTTCTGCTGCAAATGTGTCTATCGCTCGTGGAGACGCCTCATCTCGGACAACCATAAGTTGAAGCCCAAGACTATGGCCAGCTTCTTCTACGATGGAATCTACGGCCAAAGAAACTTCACTAGCATCATCGGTGCTGACCCCTGCTTTTTCTTCTTGCCCTTCACCATGAACAATGTAGTTGTCTTAGATTGCTGCAACAGCCTCATACTATGCTGGTGCCTTGGGACTGATGGATACCGCTATGTCATCTATAATTTGGCAACCCAGGAGTTGAAGGTACTACCGCCTAGAATCCATTCTGTTGGTGAGGCTCGATTAAGGTTCGATCTGATAGCCTCCTCGCACTTCCATGTGTTTGAATATATGGAGGAGGATGGTCAATGCATGGGTGTGGACATCTACTCATTTAAAACTGCAGCATGGATATTTAAGGAATCTAAATGGGGTGAGGAGGCTGAGTGAACATTGTCAAAATCAGCAACTGTGTTTCTTAATGGTTGTCTGCACTATATTGGGTTGTGCGAGGGTTATCGTCGTATACTTGTTTGTATCAGTGGTTCCTCTGGTCTGCATTAGACTGACGCGACACTTGCTTCTCGCTACAAGGTTCTTGCAAGTTCAACAAAAATATTTTGTAATTAATCTAATGATATTTATTTGATATCATAAACAATAAAAATACATTTGGCAAGATTCAAGAGAGATATTTTGTAACTAATCGAATAATATTCAACAAGAACCGTCATCGCATATACACATGGACAGCAGAAGAGTTCATGTCATCCCTGCCCTTGCCATTCGGTGAAGTCTGGCCCATGTTGTTTCTCAGTGGTCGGACAATCCTACGCGCTGACCTAGATTTAAAAATAGGGCCCGAACTTAAAATTGTAAATGACACAGTAACAAGCATCATAGGAAAACAAGGAAAAATGAGACTTGCTCATATGAACTTGTCGCTGCCATGGTTCTTGCAAGTTCATCAAATTTTATCTAATCCATGCAAATAAGAGGAGAGCAGTGCCATCCCACTACTCAATGTCATCCAACTACTACCAAGACATAATAGTTCTAACTACAGATGATTAACATGACTTCATACTAGTTCTAACTACTGATACGTCCCATAGATCAAGGGTCGAGGCGGGCGTGCAGGATCTGCTCCACGTTCAGCTTCGCTAAGATGCTGTTGGTGGTTGGTCGGAGGCTCTCGATGAGATCAGTGATCTCATTGTCATCTGATCCCAGCAGAAAACCCTGCTCCACCACCCGGACATTCACCGTCTCGCCAAACTAAAGCTGGGTAGTAGCCAGCGCTGTGGCAGCCGCTTGACGAACAACTTCGGACACCATGACCGCCTTATCTTCTTGCGCCTAGGCAGCTTCCTACTAGGCCATGACAAGTGTGGCGCTTGTGGCCACCAAGTCACCGAGCAGCATGTCGGCGTGCAACCTAGATGCACACAACAATGCTCGGACCTCGTGGTAATGCTTCAATAACTTATGATATTTTTCGTCGCCTGAAGATTTGCCCACTTTAGAACTAGAGGGCTGTGCAGAAACAGATGGGCTCGGCGATGGCGAACGGCGATGGGAGGACTATCCGGCCCCACCAGTGGGAAGGTCCACGACGAGGGGCGGCGTCGCCATGGAGGAATCACTGCACAATGCAAGACAAGTTCAAGCCTAGATGATAAGGGGAGAGCGATCAGATTTAGAAGGCAAACGATTAACCAATCTAACCGGTGTCACATGGAATGGAATCGCTAGTGGCTGCCCCCATCGGCGATCTAGCTCTGGTTTGGTGCCAGCGCGTGATGCCGGGCAATCTTCTTGTCAACGACGTACGTCCTGTGTGGGCGACGGTTGGCCCTAGCGAGGACATGCTCCCTGACGACGGATTGTGTCCAACCATAGGGCGCACTCTCTGGGCAAAGGGGGAAGACCAGCAAGCCATAGCGGCTGGCGCGTATCATCTGCTTCTGGCTCTCGGGGACGAGAGTTGCGTACTCGTGCCGATGATCGTCCTCCGAGTCCTTCGTAATGCGGCCCAGAGAGCACTCGGACATGTCCTCAGTGGACGCTGAGCGGGAGCGCAAGGATACATCAGACCTGCTCATGACGTGGGCCAGCAAGAACAAAGGAGTCCACGTAGCCTACGATGACGGCGAAGTGGAGCGCACCGGGAGTGGCGGTGGCAAGGGAACCACCGGTGCCCCTAGCGCTAGCGTCGTCATTGAGGACGACGGGGAGAGCAATGCCAGTCTAGGAGATGGCATGTAGGAGTGCAATGGGAACACTAGCCTCCCATGACTGGACGTCGATGCCGCCTTCGCCGACACCGAAGCAGTGCATACCATCGGCCCCGCCTCCTCCGAAGCAGAGAGAGCCAGTACATTGAAGGAAGCGGGGACCGAAGCCGAATGACCCTTTCTCAAGTAGCGCTTCATGGGCATGGCCTTAGTGGCAAGCGACGGGAGGTGGAGTTCGGGACTTTGCAAGGTGAGGCAAGAGATTTTTGTGCAATGCAAGGTGGAATCAAACAATGGGAGCGAGGCCAGGCTTTATGTATACATAGGGTGGACCTTCTGTATGCTATGAAGTATATAGGCTTTATGTATACATAGACTAGCACTTCACGGATCAAGATTCTTGATTAAGCTCATGGTCAGATTCGGTGTAAAATGTTTTTCTGTTTGCATGATTCGGTGAGATCTTTTGTGATGTTTTGGATTGTACTCATGTGATTGCATTCGCGTGAATTAGATAAGATTATGTTCAAATTGGTGTGATCTTTTATGTCATAGATGTTGTTACTATTTCCTATAAAGTTAGTCAAACTTAAAATTGTAAACGACATAGTAACAAGCATCACAGGAAAAAGGGGAAAACTACGGAGGATACTGTCCGACGTGTTCAAATGTACAAAGGCCCGACTTTCTTACGCGTTCAGGGGTGCACGCCTGTACGAAATTCAGATATATATACATAGATGTTTAACACAACTTAACATGCACTGATTCAAAATTAATCTACCACACTGATGTGAATAACTTATAGCACTCCCGTGAGATCCTACACTCCTCGCCACAGAACCTAGCCCACAAGTCCCATTCTTCAAATCCGACAGGCTCACCATAGCCGCCGCTTGTGCAATGCCCATTCCGAGGAAGAACAGGATGAAGAATGGGCTCTACATGCTGTGGCACCATGTCCTGCAACTGCTAGTGCATGTCTTTGTGGCACCGCGTATAGGTCTGGTTCTTCCACGGCAGTGCAGCCGGCCCTACTTCGCCAACACCTTTGAGCTCCCTCAATAGGCGCCAGGTGATGTCCTCATTGCCACCGCTAGTATTGGACCTATAGAGCACGAGGACAAAGACATATATACCAAGTTTATGGCCAGCCTTGGCTGAGTGCTCAAGCTATTCAATCAGCGGTGTCAACGACTTGCGGGCTTCCACGAAGATAGGATGCAAGCCGGCGAGGAAGCAGGCCTCCAGGCTGCCCACACTGGCTAGCCTAGTGGTGAGCAGGGCGTGATAGTCATCATCGTAGTAGTGGTGCTCCCAGAAACCTTAACGCTGCAGCACCCGACGTAGTGGTATGCTTCGGCCGACTTCGGCGGTGCCACACACCCTGCGCATGAACGAGCAGGTTACCCATAGGCTGGCAAGGTCATCCTTGGGGCATATGATTGTTCAGTGATGCTACCAGCGATGTCCATGGCCAACTCCATCGGGATCCGATCCATCATGACATAGCGGAGGAAGAAACAGAGTCGGAGCGCGCACACGACGAACGATGACGGATGTGGTGTCAGAGCAGAGTATGAAGGCGTGACTATGATGAGCTGGAGAGCGCTGGGGAAATAGGGCCGGTGGTTTATGTAGGCGGAGACTCCACATTCTTTAAGTATCACACTGTGTAAACGTGTCTTGGTGAAGTGAATCCTCTAATGCAACAATTCTTTCTCGAGGAACCAAACGACGCCTCGCTTGAGTTCCAGGCGTCCTTGTAAATGTGCCTCAGGAAAGTGAATCGGAGCAAATCTTGTGTTAACAGAAGATCTATAATCATATGGTTCTCTCCTGTTTAGGGGCTCCATACTCGATTAGGGGTGCTTTAAGTTTGTGAGGTGCTCGTTCAAGGCCCCCATGTTCCCTTGTTCTTGAAAAATTAGCAGTGGAGTAAAGTTCCATGCGATGTATGTCATGTTGCATGGTGCACTAAAGTCCTGCCCGTGTTGTTTCTCAGCGGTCAGACAATCCTATGCGCTGACCCAGATTTAAAAACAGGGCCCAAACTTAAAATTGTAAAACTACACAGTAACAAGCATCACAGGAAAACAAGGAACAACGAGACTTGCTCACATGAACTCGCCGCTGCATGGTTCTTACAAGTTCAACAAATTTTATCTAATACATGCAAATAAGAGGAGGGCAGTGCAATCCCACTACTAAATGTCATCCAACTGCTACCAATACATACTAGTTCTAACTACATATGATTAACATGACTTCATACTTGAGAAAAGGAGCTTTTGACCACCATGACATGCTTGAGAATTGAATCCCTGGTGTGGTTGTGATGGGTCTTTTTTGTACTTTTATTTGACTCCAATCCAAGCAGTTACAATAGTCGAGGGGCAGACTAGTTGCTATGACATTCAAAACTGACGACCCTTTATACCGTGCCCTATGAGATCAAATATACAGCGGCTAGACTTTCTCGCGTTTGTAGTAAAATTCAACAGCTATGCCTCATCCGTTATGCATTAGATCGAAGGCGATACTTGTTGAGATGAACTCCTCCTGCATGGTTCTTGCAAGTTCAACAGGGCCTAAGATAGCTTGATACTAAAGAAATCTTAACATGCCAGATCATTGTTTTAATGAAACAACAAAATACAGACCGTTTCAACTCTTGTGCCGTATATGTGGGGTCGTGGGCGTGCAGCCATGCACGCGTGGGTAATTGGGTGGTCGACCCCATGACCCATGAAGGCATGAACTACTATATAACAGCAGAGACAAGGGGCGAGAGGAAGGCTCTCTAGAGCTCCTATTTCAGTTCCATCCTAAAGCTTTTGCCCTCCACCCTACTATTGGGCATCTTTGTTCTTTGTTTTTTTTCTACATATTGTTTTCTTTTTTACACAGATCATGGATAACTATGATCATTCTTGGGACATGTCTGTGTATCGCTATGTCTTCCATGAGCTTCATGTTTGCCATGGTCTACAAACAAGAGTTGTAGTGCTTGCAGTGCATTCTAACTTCTACAGTAGGTGGTACATTGCTTGTGTAATTGTTCATCAAGTTCTTGGCCATCAAAACTACCATCTTGCTGAGGATCATCTAGGACCCTATGTATTTGTTGCGGTTCGTTCAAATGCAGATCTCCAGACTTTGCTTTCATACCGCTATGAGTTCCGTGGTGCAAAAGTATTTTCTCATCGTATCCATTATCTTATAATCCATCCGAATGATCCAGAGATTGGTGGAGTTTGTGTAGTTCCTTTCAACTGAGTAGTAGCAACATGGTCAGATGATGTTAACATTTAGTATCTATGGCATTAGAGATATGCCCTTGTTCTCTATTTCTGAAATAGGTGTAATATTCAAGTATCTCATAACACTGATGTTCTAATTTGTGTTTTCAATGTTCACTAGAGACAATTGTGATATTGTTTAGTTTATCTTGTTGTAATAATATCAATGTAAATGGACTTTTGTTGAACTTTGTATTAGGTGGGTTAAACTCTATTGACCAAATATATATAGACAAGTACTCCGTACAGTATTGACGAAATGACGTTTACCTATTTCTTGTAAATTGTATGCATGCCTCATAGTCCGGGTCATGTAAATTTGACCAGCCCGGAGGAGGGGGAGGCGAGCACGGAAACAAATAAGCTGAGGGCCGATCTGACGTCAATGATTGGCCGTATTGAGGTAAGCTTGAAGAGATCATTTTTGTCCCTTGAAGAGTGTAGTCTGTTAATCCGTTTGTCCTCTATAGAATGTGATGAAGGTGTCCAAGCAACGCTGGCGGCAGCTGGAGGAGATGACTCCAGTACTAGAGGAGAATAAGAGTCTATAAGCGTCGATGAACGACCTCTAGGTGCGCCTGCTCTGAGAGCACCACCGTAGGGAGGACCTAGAGGTGAAGGTTCTAGCGTTGGAGAAGGAGCGTCAACAAATGGAGGCGGAGGTACCGTCGATGGCCGAATAGCTTAGCCATAGCATTGATCGACTGAAAGGTATGTCTCGTAACTTTGCTTTGCTGGTAGTCAGCATTGTGAAATGTCTGCTGATTATATGCAACACTGGAGACGGGGCTCGGCCATTCCTAGGAAGCCCTCGGCTAGCTTCTGGAGGCAAAGGAGAAAGCAGAGGAGAAAGCCGAGAAAGCCATTGAAGATCTTCAACATGAGTATTTTCACGCTATTTTGACTTGTGTGGTGTTAGGCGCATGCTTAGCATACGGCTGTGTTATTTGTAGAGTATCGACACCAGGCCCATGCATAGTTCTAGGTGCTCGTGCAACAAGTGAAGTCACGTGATGATAAGCTAGAGATGATGATCGCAGGAATCCAGCCCGTGCTGGACTACGTCGGTCCTGGGCAACCCAAGGGGGATGTCTACCCGGTGATGGGCCATACCAATCGGTCGTGGATGATTGCCAAACAGTGTGCATGGACTTCAAGGAGTTTGTGCGCAGCGTGGCCCATGGAACTGTCATCCACACGCTCGTGCAGCTGAGGTCACACTACCCTTTAGTGGATCTCCAACGTGTGGCGACTGGATACGCGCAAGGCATGAATGCGGAGAAGGTTGCTAGGCTGGAAGACGAGGTGGAGGAGCCAGCGAAGAGGTTGGCCGAAGATGTTGAACCATTTGTTGAGGGGGAGAGCAGTGCTCCATAGATTAGGAAAAACTCATGTAGTTATGGTATGTTTATGTTTATATTTGATATAAACCATCCGATCAGTGGTGTGCAGCTGAGTCCCCAGCCCTAGCTAGCCTGTTAACCGTAACGCGAGGCGCTGGGGCCTTATGCATGTGGGAAGAATAGGGCATCACTAAGGAACCGCTGCCGACCACCCATGACATAGAGGGTAGATGCTCATGCACGTGCAGGGATAAGTCAGAGATAGGGTCATTTCTAGAGGCGTCCGAGCGTCAACGTGTTTGATCAGGTATTTGCGGTAGGCGTAGTTGGCGTGTCATCTTTGAGATGTTGTATGCCAAATCAGAATCACTTAGCGGAAAAGTGTGGAGAAACCAATATGGAGAAACATCAGTGTAAAAAACTTTATTGAATACTTAAATATGAAAGGTATATATCTTTGAAATGAATGCTTCAGGGGTAGAAACGTCTAAGCAGGTCCTTGTGCCAAGAGTTTAGGACATCTCTTTCATCCATATCGCACAGTCTATAGGACCCTAGTTGGGTGACCGCCTTGACGATGAAGGGGCCCTCCCAAGATGAGGAGAGCTTGTGCATCCCGTCAGTCTTCTATTTTCTAGGGAGTACTAAGTCTCCGACCACAAAGAATCAATTGTTAACATTACGTTTGTAGTATCTTTGCAAGTCGTCGAGGTATTTTACTGTCTGAACACAAGTGACAAGACATTCCTCTTCTAAGCTGTCTACTTCAACAAGCTATGGTAGAACCGTCTAATCTAATGCCTCCTAGGAGTACTCATCTTCTAGTAGACACTAAGTACTCTTGGGAGGACACCAAATTACGCAGTTCCGTCGAGCACACCCCAAGGGAGAACCTGAAAATCCACATTTTTCCATCAGGATCACAAATGAGAGAATAAAGCTTACATCATTATTAGCCATTTCTTACATCACTTTTAATACCACATCAGAGTTATGAACAATTTAATTTAATAGCAGAATATAAACATGTGATCAGAGTTACAGCAGAAATAAATATCAATTCATGACATAATGAAGCATTGATATATAAACTATGACAGGAGATAATAAAACTTCCATTTATAAAAATATTTAGTGAGAGTTATAAATAAAACTATGATCACAACATAAAGGAATCCTCTCTGAGCCCACCAGGAGAAATCCACACACAAGGGTCAGCTCTAACATCCGCCTGTCACCTGCTATAGGGGGAAATAAAACCCTGAGTACTCAGTTGTACTCAGCAAGACTTACCCGATAGGAGGAAAGAAAAGACTCCAAGGGTATGTAAGGCTATCTGGCTTGTGGGTTTATTGCATCTGCAGGAGCATTACTAAACGTGCGTCCTTATATTAAATTTTATTAGCAGTCATCATTAGTTCATTAACTAACCATTCTATGTAAGCACCTGTGCTACTTTCAAGCAGGTGGTAAGCAATCAGACCATTTTGCCATATTTCATATTACAGTTCTTACTACGGTGCTAGATTGTAGACAAGTCGTACCGGATTGCTCGGCAATTCATGAACCAATGTATCCCAGCTGGGTACCCTGAAACACACAGCCCGCTTGTACCCCAGGCACAAGCAAGACCAACCCACTACCCTCCTGTCACAGGGTCTAGGTCCCCATCCAAACTTGGACTCCAAGCTCCTGCTCCTGAGTCCCAGACTCAGTGCGGTGCTCAGACCTCCACCATCCCCGCCTCCAATCTATCGGTCTGGAAAGAGCCGCAACCCATGACAAGAGAGCAATGAGTCTTTCCGCACCCATACACAAGTATGTGTTTAGGATAATAAGTCTGTGACCTGCCTAGAACCCAATGCAACGGCTGATCCTTAACTGACATAGGCGGAACAAGTGGAATCCGAGCCTCGCTCGAATGCCAAACCAAGTCTAGATCCAAAGTACCATTCCGCCCGGTCTCCAATTATCATTCATATATATTCCAGGTGATAATAATATAGTAACAACGATAATATATTTTCTATCTCTCACGAGTGATAAGCAATCACTCGACTTCTATCGGAGTCCTGTAGCATAGCAATCTACACGATCCTATCATACTAGTAAGACTCATAGGATAAAGATATATATATATATATATATATGCAAGTGGGTTTCATTCAACTCCTTAAAACTTAATGCACAAACATAATATAAAGTACAGAAGAGTAGGGGTTATGCACCGGGGCTTGCCTGGGTAAGATTTAATCAGAAGTTAGCTTTCCATCATGGCGACATGATCTCCAAAAGTACCATTTCTATAGCAACTCCCGATGACTCCATGATCCATCGATGTCCCTATTATGATATGCAATGCGATGCAGAGATGATGCAACAGATAATTAACAAGGCAATAAAAACTCTTAGAACAGAGCACATACTACAAACTAACAAGCTAGCTCTAATGACTAACGTACTAATCTACGTATCAACATCATCGAGAAAGATGTCATTTCCCAACAAGTGTTTTAGTTATACAATTCCAAGGTGTTTCTTTATTTCATTTACTTGAGTTACTATATATTCAAACTAGGGCTGAATTGCTATCTTAGCAATTTACTTACTATGCAGCTACAAAAATTACAGAGAACACCTAATAACACTTCTAACCTACTATAAAATTTTTAGAGCTAACACTATCACTGATTTATCACGGAAATTCCTACAAGTTTATGTATTATCAATGTTAAGCATGTTAAAATAATTAGAGCAACCCTAAAAACATATAGAACCTATGCGAACAAAATACACTATCAGATAGATCATGATTTTAGAAACTTAACAAATTTGGGTTGACATTTTTGTGATTTTATGTGATTTTCTACATATTTTACAATTTGGCTATTTAAACTCGAAACAGATAAATTCACAGAAAAGGAAAAATGGACCGTGGGCACAATTCGGCCCACGAGGCCCAGTCCAGCAGCAGCAGTGGCCTAGGCGGCAACGCAGTCCAGCCCAACTGGGCAAGCCCAGGGCACAATGGTGGTTTTGTAAAAACGTCCCCATGCTTCTATCTATTTAGTATGCTACTGTTTCTACTATTCATTTGAGTCAATACTATTGCACCTAAGCCCTTACTTTTGTTTCTATTCTCATTTTGCCAAGTCCATGGAGAGCCCGAGCAGGGGATGCTGCACAGGGTGGCCGGCCGAAGGCCAATCCTGGTCGGGGAAGGCACGGCGGTGGCAGAGAACTGGCCACGGGGTGCGTGGGACCGGCCCGCATCCATTAGTGCCAACAGCATGGGATGAAGTGGCCCACAGCTACGGGGCGACGTGCGATGGTAGCGCGACATGGCGACTAGATATCGACGACCGTGAAGACGGCCAAGGCGGAGTCATGGGAGGAGCGCGCGGTGGTTCAGACGCTATATAAGTGTCGTTACGGGGATAGTTACAAGCGGATGATGCCGTAAAGACCACGCGCACCTGCGGCCCAGAACGTGTGCGCCCGACAGTGGTTGGTCGCTTGCGTGGCCAGACGGGAGGTGCGGCGCGACGACGGCGGCGCGCCAGCACGGCAGCGGCGTGGTCGGCGGAGGAGACGCTCGGGAGCTCGCGTAGGGCAGCGCTGTGGGGCTCGCGCTCACGTACTCATGAGGGGGGGTGACGAGTGGCCATTGCCATGGGTGCTGCGTGCGTAGAAGAGAGAGCGGCAGAGGCAAGCTATGAGGGAGGGAGAGCAAGCGGCTCGGCAACCTCTAGAAGGCAGAGGGCAGGGGCAAAGGCAGCACGTGGCAGCAGCAGCTCGGGGTAGGTGGAATGAACTACTGAGAGCGAGCACTGCAGTGACCGAACGACAACTGGCAAGAGCACCTCCCTGTATGCACGCGCGGACGGCATTACGATCGACAGCAGCTACGCAAGAGTTTTAAAGTGAATGAAAAAACTTCTAATGACCATGATTGAGGTTCAACTAATTCCACGACTCAAAAGTTGATCTTATCAGCTATTTACGGAGCAATCCACACAACAAAAGGACCACCCAAGAGGAAGATACATGCGTGCCAAGATGAGTTTGTCTAGCTGGGCGCTGGTTCATGAACCGAGCAGCAATTCGCGGACTGCACCACGTTCTAACGAAGTTAGGTAATTTCTATGAGAGTACCGTGACACCTATCGCCCCCTCAACCTACACCGTTCTCAAGTGCTCAATTCGACGCAGCTGACGGTGCAAAAATATGAAGTTGGTGTTTAGGAAATTTTTGCGGATATTTAAATGCCGAAGTAGCCGTGTCTATCATCTTTTCAGACTTAAAAGAATTCAAGGTTCCAGTTAGAACTAACACTCCCTAGCACTTTTAGTTGAATTTTTAAATGGTCAAAACTTTACCAAACTTCGCCAACAACCATTTCACGACATAGCACACACTTTATACCAAACAATGGAACCAAAACATTAGGGCATTATTTAACTATTTTGCATTTTAAAAATCGCCAAAAGTGTACTTTCAACACAACTTCAAATTCTTGCCGATTCAACGAAAAGGGCTAATTTAAATTTCAGATTTGATTTCTGAACTATCAGATATACTATTGAACAACCTTTATTCACCAAAACAAGAGTTGCATTTTTATCTATTAAACTTGCGCTCCAAATTTTATTCAAGTACTAAATACAAGTTATATTTTTTCCGTGCCAATGTTTAGAACTACTTATTCTACTCTTCGCGTTGGGATTGTTCATTAACACATATAGGCATTTACGTAACTAACTCACTATATTTATAGATCTATCTCTCAAGCCATAATCCCAGTGCTTAGTGAGCTCGTAACACCAGAGGTGTTACAACCAAGCCCCCTAAAAAGAATCTCGTCCTGAGATTCGGAGCAAGAACACAAAAGGTGCAAATGCAATTACACTTCATAGATTAGAAATTGCACGAAGGATTACACGACTTCAAATACTAAACCACACGGGGATTTAGGGTTACATGGTTAAGAGCAACCTAGTACAACCGAGGCTTAATCAAGAAGTCGAGATAGACGAGGGCAATGGAGAAACAACAAGATAATGATTATCCAAAACATGGCGTATGACCAACAGATCCAGAAACAGGAGACTGAGAAATCAAACATCATGAACCCTAAGACCGAACTAACCAATGGTAGACTTGAACTTCTTTGAAAACTAGATCCCTTCTTCTTAGATTACACCATCACCTCAGTCTAACGAACCTAGTTCCACAATGATGACTGGATCTCGTAGCTCTGCTTCGGATTTGAGAGGTATGGGGATGAAGAAGAAGAGCAAGGACCAAGGGCATCTTATAGTGGCGAACAGAGGTGGGGCGCAACACACCAGAAGTGGAGAGACGGTGTGGATGGGGTACACTGACAGTTCACGCTGTGGGGATAAAGTCAGCCATGGTGCGTTCCCTGCACGAGCGAGCAGAGGGAGGATAAGAGAGAGGGGAGGGGATTCACTAGGTGGGGAAGGCGTGTGGGTGACCATGTCCCCAAAAGAAGAAAGAAGGGAGGGGGAAGGGGGGGTCCAGTACGGGGACGAGTGCATGGGGTTGAGAGCTGACCGGATGCTGGGAAAAGGAGAAACGCACAGTGCACGAAGACGGCGAGTGTGGCACGATGTCGTGGCCATGCGAGAATGGTGTGCTAATGGGCCTGACATAGATGGCATCCGTAGGGCACGCAGCAAAAAGACCCGACATGTGTAGTGCAGTCAAGCTAGACACAGGGCTTGGGACATGACATCCACTCAGGCTTTTCCAATCACTCCCAACTACCCGAGGCTAACTTTTTCCCTGGTGTTCTTCTTTCGTTCCCTTCCTTGTCCACAATATGCACCAACCTCTATATGAACTGAGATCATGACATACATGCTTCCTCCACAACCACCTCCTCTGGTTTACCTTGAGCGAACACTATTTCATCAACCCATTGTGGATTTCCTGTTTAAACACCCAAATATTTCCAAGGAGAATATTTGTAGCAAAAGCAGTACGACGGTGTAACTTGGTAAAGATACTTGGTCAACAACCTCAATACCAGTGCGTGCCGAGCAGCATCACCATGTGGCAGCTGTTGCACATGGGCCCTTAGTTTCATCGCGGCACTATAAGCTATTAACCAGGCAACTATTACCAACTTAGACGCCATGAAGGCGGTGGGGTCATAGACCACAGAATAAGAGGAGTATTGCAAGGGAAGATTCAAACAACAAGGGTTCCTTTCGTAATAAGGGACAAGGAATTCAAATCCAACGATGAATTTGATTTAAAGAGATTCAAGTGTTCTGCTAGGACATCCATAATTAGTCGATACAGTATCCTATATTATCCAATCACGACTGGTCTAGTGGCATCCGAATGGTAATTTCTCTTGTAACCCACTTAACATCGTCCTTGAAAACCCTAAGCACGTCTAATGAGACCTAAGGGTAGATGGAGGAAATAAATCCAGCGAAGTAAACAAAATGCACATTCCAATGGTCTTATACGGGTACAACATACAGGCACTCACTCTCCCATTCACGACACATCATTCACCTTCCCTATGATCGAACTACCTCAACAACTACGACCGAAATACAATAGAAATATTACAATACCGGTGGACAGCAATTAAAGACACTAATAACTACGGGTGCATCATCCCAAGGCAACTAATCTACTTTGGACCACACATCTTCATTCCCAGGCTCGGCGGATTATTCTACCGCCCTAGCTATGGATCTTCCTCCTCTCTAGGCAAAGGCTGAGTGAGAGGAATCAAGGGTTCTACTTCTGACACTTCCGAAGGTGGGGTGCTGGCGGTACTGCAACACTGTTTCTCCTTCTATCCGGTGGGAGGACAGAGATTCCTTCCATGATCAAGGGATCCTGCCTTTCAATAGCCAGCATCCTCCGCTTGGCCCTGGTGACCAGGTAGGCCTCCCCCAACTGATGGGCATGCTAATCTTCAGCCTCCTTCAGAGGTTCCGACATGGCAGTCTCCTGCCTCTCTGTGGCTGCCGCAATGGCATGCGCTTTGGCGAGCTACACTTGGAGCATCCTGGAGAAGATCTCGGCTTCCTTGGCTCGCCGGAGGCACTTCCTCAGCTCCGAGGCTTGCCAGTCATACTGCTCATCTAGAGCAAGCAGGTACGTGGTCAAGTGCACCACGGTTGGACTGTCTTCTTGCGCATCCCGCCCTTGCAAAGCTTCCATGTGAGCCCTACATGCCTGTCGATTCTTTTCCAAAGGTGGAAAGAACCTCATGGGGGTACGAGCTATGGGCTCTTCATAGATCTGGCAAAGATACTGCAAGGCTTTGCGGGCCACAACTTGGTAGGTGTCGATGAAGCAAAACCCGGTTGCGGTCACATTCTAGGCTTCAGTGATGTCGGGGAACTCTTCACTCTTCCCAATGTAGACGGTAACCTCACACCGCTCAGTGCCATGCTTTTCATACTCACAGCCCTCATACTCAGGATGATCTTTGACTCTGAGCTTTTGTAGGGTGGCTTGCAGGATTTTAGGAAAACCCTCAATGTTTAGGCAGTAACTACTAACCCAGGCTCCTACCATTCCTGGCGATGGTTGCAAAGGACCGAGCAAAAAGCTTGCTCAAAAGAAAAGCTAGACGAGCTAAAGTGCGCCGAGTGGTAGTACCAATGGCTAAGCCAGGCCCTGCTTATAAAGGTAGAGCAATTAGTGGTCCTAGCTTGGTCCACCAAGGTTCCTGCACGGAATCACTTCGAATGAATCGACCAAATTTTTTGCGCGTTCGAGGAGAGCGATGTCCGAGGCCATTAATGAATAGTACGATGGCAGGGCAAGGGTTCGATAAGAGCATAGAAAAGAGTATGGGGAGACATGGGTCACGGCAGGCGTGAACCATAGGCGAACACGGAGCATGAAGCCACAGTGCAGAAATAACTCTAGAACAGGAACGAGTCAGTCGTGCACAATACAACATGCGTGACACCTATGGATGGCATATCTGCAAGCAATACGGGCACTATAATGCACAAATAGGATATGCATGAATGCACGTCCTATGTGTCCTTCTACTGTTGCCAACATATAGGGCAACCGTTCTTAGATTTTTGGCACATCGTTCTCTCCCTGTAGCTAGTCGATACTATCGGACTATGCTCGGGGTCAGTGTACCTGCAGAAAAATTGATTAAGCCTACCTAAGTCAGCAGAGTCC
Source organism: Miscanthus lutarioriparius (assembly GCA_904845875.1). Classification (NCBI taxonomy): domain Eukaryota; kingdom Viridiplantae; phylum Streptophyta; class Magnoliopsida; order Poales; family Poaceae; genus Miscanthus; species Miscanthus lutarioriparius. The sequence continues at coordinate 43,389,854 of CAJGYO010000001.1, forward strand.
CATCTATCCTGGATACATAACCATAGTAATAGGGCTACTTATATAACTTCGCATGCAACGTCCTAACTTTTTGAAAAGAATTTGTTGTGAAGTTTTATTTTAGAAATAGGTTCTGAAGCTTTATTTCCTCATTTATGCTCTGATACCACCTATGGCAGAACCGCCTAATCTAATGCCTCCCAGAAGTACTTGTCTTCCAGTAGACACTAAGTACTCAAGGGAGGACATCAAATTACGCAGTTCCATCGAGCACACCCCAAGGGAGAAACCGAAAATCCACATTTTTCCATCAGGATCACAAATGAGAGAATAAAGCTTAAATCATTATTAGGCATTTCTTACATCACTTTTAATACCACATTAGAGTTATGAACAATTTAATTTAACAGCGGAATATAAACATGTGATCATAGTTACAGCAGAAATAAATATCTATTCATGACATAATGAAGCATTGATATATAAACTATGACAATAGATTATAAAACTTCCATTTATAAAAAACATTTAGTGAGAGTTATAAATAAAACTATGATCATAGCGTAAAGGAATCCTCTCTGAGCCCACCAGGAGAAATCCACACACAAGGGTCAGCTCTAACATCCGCCTGTCACCTGCAACAGGGGGAAATAAAACCCTGAGTACTCAATTGTACTCCACAAGACTTACCCGACAGGAGGAAAGAAAAGACTCCAAGGGTATGCAAGGCTATCTAGCTTGTGGGTGTATTGCATCTATAGGAGCATTACTAAACATGTGTCCTTATATTAAATTTTATTAGCAGTCATCATTAGTTCATTAACTAACCATTCTATGTAAGCACCTGTGCTACTTTCAAGCAGGTGGTAAGCAATCAGACCATTTTACCATCTTTCATATTCCCGTTCTTACTACGGTGCCAGATTATAGACAAGTCGTACCGGATCGCCCGACAATTCACGAACCAATGAATCCAAGCTGGGTACCCTGAAACACACGCCCTGCTTGTACCCCAGGCACAAGCAAGACCAACCCACTACCCTCCTGTCATGGGGTCCAGGTCCCTGTCCAAATTTGGACTCCAAGCCCCCGCTCCTGAGTCCCGGACTAAGTGCGGTCCTCAGACCTCCACCATCCCCGCCTCTAATCCGTCGGTCCAGAAAGAGCCAGAACCCATGACAAGGGAGCAATTAGTCTTCCCGCGCCCATACACAAGTATGTGTTTAGGATAATAAGTCTGTGACCTGCCTAGAACCCAATGCAATGTCTGGTCCTTAACCGACATAGGCGGAACAAGTGCAATCCGAGCCTCGCTCAAATGCCAAACCAAGTCCAGATCCAAAGTACCATTCCGTCCGGTCTCTAATTATCATTCATATATATTCCAGGTGATAATAATATAGTAACAATGATAATATATTTTCTATCTCTCACGAGTGACAAGCAATCACTCGACTTCTACCGGAGTCCTGTAGCATAGCAATCTAGACGATCCTGTCATACTAGTAAGACTCATAGGAAGGCACGGCGATGGCGGAGAATCGGCCGCGGGGTGCGTAGGACCGGCCCGCATCCATGGATGCCAACAGCAAGGGATGGGGGCCCACAGCTGCAGGGCAACGTGCGGTGGCGGCGTGCATGGCGACCGGACATCGGCGACCTTGAAGACGGCCAAGGCGGGGTCTTGGGAGGAGCACGCGGTGGTTCAGATGCCATATAAGGGCCGTTATGGGGATAGTTACAAGCATAGGATGCCGCAAAGACAACGGCTGCGCGAATGGGATCTAGGCCGAGGTTGTCGGCGGTGGCAATGGCGTTCCGACGGACTTAGTGCAAAATTAATTCATCCTTCTACGATTATAGCAGTAGTAGATCACCTATGGTCGACCTCAGTAGTTGGATGGCTCGGAGAAGGTGGGAAGAAGACTAGCCATGTGCGTGATAGTACTTGGTTGATGGCAACGGCGGAGACGAAGGGGGTGGCGACGGAGCACCCCCAGGCCCGACTGTAGCTGCAAGTGGCGTCGGTAAGGCCCGAGGCCCCTCTAGGCAGTCAGTCCATGCACACCTGTGGCCCAACATGCGTGCGCCCGGCAATGGCTGGTCGCGTGCTCGGCCGGACGAGAGGCGCGGCGTGGCGACGGTGGCACGATAGCACGGCAGCGGCACAGTCCGGGGAGGAGACGCTCGAGAGCTCATGTAGGGCAGCGCTGTGGGGTCGTGCGCGCTCGCACGTACTCATGAGGGGGGGCGACGAGCGGCCATTGCCATGGGTGCTGCATGCGCAGGAGAGAGAGCGGCAGAGGCAAGCTATGAGGGAGGGAGAGCAAGCGGCTCGGCAACCTCTAGAAGGTAGAGGGCTGGGGCAAAGGCAGTATGCAGTAGCAGCAGCTCGGGTTGGTGGAATGAACTGCTGAGAGCGAGCACTACAGTGACCGAAAGGCAACTGGCAAGAGCACCTCCCTATATGCATGCGCGGATGGCATTATGGTCGACAGCAGCTACGCATGAGTTTTAAAGCGAACAAAAACTGCTAACGACCACGATTGAGGTTCAACTAATTCCACGACTCAAAAGTTGATCTTATCAGCTATTTACGGAGCAATCTGCACAACAAAAGGACCATCCAAGAGGAAGATACATGCATGCCAAGATGAGTTCATCTAGCTGGGTGCTGGTTCGTGAACCGAGCAGCAATTTGCGGACCGTAGCGCGTTCTAACGAAGTTAGGTAATTTCTACGAAAGTACCGTGACACCTATCGTCCCCTCGACCTACACCATTCTCAAGTGCTCAATTCGACGCAGCTGACGGTGCAAAAATATGAAGTTGGTGTTTAGGAAATTTTTGTGGATATTTAAATGCCGGAGTAGCATTGTCTATCATCTTTTCAGACTTAAAAGGAATTCAAGGTTCCAGTTAGAACTAACATTCGCTAGCACTTTTGGTTGAATTTTTAAATGGTCAAAACTTTACCAAACTTCACCAACAACCATTTCATGACATAGCACACACTTTATACCAAACAATAGAACCAAAACATCAGGGCTTTATTTAACTATTTTGCATTTTAAAATCGCCAAAAAGTGTACTTTCAACACAACTTCAAATTCTTGCTGATTCGACGAAAAGGGCTAACTTAAATTTTGGATTCGATTTCTGAACTATCAGATATACTATTGAGCAACCTTTATTCACCAAAACAAGAGTTGCATTTTTATCTATTAAACTTGCTCTCAAAATTTTATTCAAGTACTAAATACAAGTTATATTTTATTTTGTTTATAAAAATTGCTTTCGTGCCAATGTTTAGAACTACTTATTCTACTCTTCGCGTTAGGATTATTCATTAACACATATAGGCATTTACGTAACTAACACACTATATTTATAGATCTATCTCTCAAGCCATAATCCCAGTGTTTCGTGAGCTCATAACACCAGAGGTGTTACACAAACTAAGCTAGGTCAGAGTTCTCCTCATTGTAATCCTCCACCCTGAGTGCTCGGAAGGCGACGTCAGCAGGCAATACAGCTTTAGAGCTAAAAACCATGAAGTATGGGGAGACGTTGGTGTTACGACTAGGCTGGGTCCTTAGTCCCTAGACCACGGCTCGTAGTTCCTTAATCCATTTGCCCGGGTGTTTCTGTTCCTTCTCGAAGAGCTATTTTTCAATGCATCCAGGATCATACCGTTGGCGTGCTTGACTTGGCCGTTGGCCCTTGGGTGTGACACAGAGACATACTTGACTGAGATGCATCTTTCATCACAGAAATCCCAGAAGTCGCTACCAGTGAACATGGACCCTAGGTTGGTGATGATGCTGTTTGGCAGGCCGAACCAGTGAATTATGTCATCAAGCAGCTCGGCTGCTTTCTTCGCTGTTGCTTGGACCAGGGGTTTGTATTCGATCCACTTGGAGAATTTGTTGATACAGACGTAGGCCTAGTGGAAACCTCCCAATGTGGGCCTCAATGGCCCGATCATGTCTAGTCCTCAACTTGAGAAGGGCCACGATGTAGGGATCGTTTGCAAGGCCTGAGCTACGACGTGGATTTGTTTGGTGAAAAACTAGCAGTTCTCGCATCGGTGAACGAGTGCTTCAGCATCTGCTATGGCGGAGGGCCAATAGAAATTAGCTCGGAAAGCCTTTCTGACCAGTATTCTAGAGGTTGTATGGTTGCCGTAGGTGCCTGCGTGGATCTCCTTGAGTACCTTCTCGCCTTCTTCCACGGAGTAGCTCCCCTTTGGCATTTTTGCGGTACAACTTCCCTTCAACTAGGATGTAATGCTTACTACAGTGGGTAAGGCGTTCTCTCTTTGTGTTGTTAGTCTGGATGTCTGCAATGGTGAGGTATTTGATGAAAGGTTCCCTCCAATCATTGCTCGGCCCAGGGACCACTGTGACTATCTGCTTGGCAGGGGGACTTTCTTCAATGCCTTCTTGTTCCTACTTGATGGAAGGGGCCACAAGGTCTTGGATAAACACTTTGGCTGGAACTTTAGCCTGGGTTGATCCTATCTTTGATAGCTCATCAGCTGCTTGATTATTAGCCCAGACCATATGGTGGTATTCGATGCCATAGAATTTGTCTTCTAACTTTCTTATCATGGCGTAGTAAGCGTCCATCTTCTCATTGATGCAATTCCAATCCTTGTTGATCTAATTGATTATGAGTACGGAGTCGCCATACACCTAGAGGCATTTAATGTTGAGCTTGATAGCTATACGAAGACCATGAAGTGCCACCTCGTATTCAGCGGTATTATTGGATGCTCGAAAGTGTAGGCGAAGGACATAGCGAAGCTTATCCCTCGATGGTGAGATGAAATATATGCCTGCCCCAGCGCTATCGAAGTTGAGAGACCCATCAAAGTACATGGTCTAGTGCTTGGGGTGGTCGACCGGGATAGGAGTCTGCATATCCATCCACTCGATGATGAAATTGGCGAGTTCCTATGACTTGATCGTGTGGCAAGGCCTAAAGTCGATGGTATAGGTGCCGAGCTCGACCGCCCATTTAATAATGTGGCCGCTAGCTTCCATGTTGTGGAGGATGTCGTCGAGCGGGTACTCAGTGACTACTGCTATGTGGTAGGCATCAAAGTAGTGGTGGAGCTTTCGAGATGTGATTAGGATGGCATACAACAGTTTTTGGACCTGTGGGTAGCGACTCTTAGAATCGTTTAGGACTTCACTAATGAAGTAGACCGGGCGCTGGACTTTGTATGCATGTCCAGCCTCTTCTCGTTCAACAACGATGGCGGTGTTGACTCCCCGGTTGGTTGCTGCAATGTAGATTATCAAGGTTTCATCCTTTTCGGGGGCAGTCATGATCGAAGGTGTGGTAAGGAACCACTTGAGCTCAGCGAATGCCTTGTCAGCATCCTCTGACTAGAAAAATTTCTCTTGAGCGTTGAGTAGCTTGAAGAAGGGAGTCCCTTTTCACCCAAACGAGATATGAAATGACTTAAAGCCGCCATGCACCCCGTTAGCTTCTGGACGTCCTTGACGCAGGTCGGTGGCTTCATGTTGATCATCGCCGCTATCTTCTCTAGGTTGGCTTCGATGCCATGGCGACTGACGATGTTGCCTAGCAGGATACCAGATTGAATGCCAAAAATGCACTTAGTTGGATTCAGCTTCCATCGGTTTACTTTTAGGGCTTTGAAAACTTTGATGAGGTCGGCGATGAGGGTGTCAGCAGTCCTAGACTTGACCACCACACCATCGACATAGGCCTCAACATTCTTCCTAATTTGGTCCTTGAGGCAGTGTTGGATGGCTCTTTGATAGGTCGTACCCGCATTCTTGAGCCTGAAGGACATCATCGTGTAGCAGTAGGCATCAAAGGGCATGATGAACGACATCTTGATCTGGTCTTCTTCTTTTAATGCGATCTAGTGGTAACCAGAGTAGCAATCTAAAAAGCACAGGAGCTCACAGTAGGCCATGGAGTCTATGACCTCATCAATGCGGGGTAGGCCAAAGGGGTCTTTACGACAGTGTTTGTTGAGATCGGTGTAATCAACGCACATTCTCCATTCTTTTTTCTTTTTTCTTACAAGAACCAGGTTGGCTAACTACTCTGGATGATACACCTCTTTAATAAAATTGGCAGCTAAGAGCCAGGTTATCTCTACCCTAATGGCCTCTTTTTTGTCCTGCGCGAATCGTCGAAGCTTCTATTTGATCGGCTTAGTGGTCGCCGAGATGTTTAAGGAGTGCTCGACTAGCTCTCGAGGCACGCCGGGCATGTCCATAGGTTTCCACGCGAACATGTCAACATGCTCCCTTAGGAAGCTGATGAGCGCATCTTCCTATTTAGGTTCGAGGCTGGCCTTGATCCGAGTAGTCTTGGACTAGTCACCGGGGACGAGGGCCACTTCCTTCACCTCCTTAGACTTGGTCAATGCTCGGGTAGCCTCTGTGGTTGGGATCTCTTGGTCCTCTGAAGAGATCAGCTGTGAAGCCATGATGTAGTCCTGCATATGGATGGAGATGTTAGTTTCCTCGGCGAGCGTGAAGCTTTCCTTCTCACAGTTGTAGGCGACATCGAGGTTGGTGCACAGGGAGAGGTCCCCCTGCTCCATCGGCATTTTCAGCACCAGGTACGTATAGTGCAGCATGGCGATGAACTTGGCAAGGGCTGGTCAGGCAAGGATGACATGCTCTGCCATGTTGAAATCAGTGATGAGGAAGTTGACATAATCGATGCAAAAATGCTTGGCGGTGCTAAACTGAACCGGCAATGTAATCTATCTTATGGGTAGGGACATGTCGGGGACCGATTACTAGGGTACCCAAAGAGGTGGAGCTAACAACCATCAAACATTGATGCTTCCGAATAGGCAGGAATGCAACTACACTCCTTGTCCATACAACCAAAGGTTGTCTCCGCCTCGCCCGACCCTCGAGGGCTGGACTCCGCCTCGCCCGACCTCTGAGGGCTAGGCTCTGGCTCGCCCGGTGACTAAGGGCAGGCTTTGCCTCACCCAATGGCTGAGGGCGAGCTCCACCTCGCTCATCCCCCAAGGGCTGGGCTTTGCCTCACCTGATGACTGAGGGTAGGCTCCGCCTCGCCCAACGGCTGAGGGCGGGCTTTGCCTCGCCCGATGTCTAAGGGTCGGCTCCGCCTCACCTAACGTCTAAGCTCCAGGGCTAGCTCTGCCTCGCCTGACGTCTGAGGGCAGGGGCTAGCTCTGCCTCGCCTGATGCCTGAGGGCAGGCTCTGCCTCACCCGACGTCTGAGCTCCAGGGCCAGCTCTGCCTCGCCCGATGTCTGAGGGTAGGCTCCACCTCGCTCGATGTCTACACCCTACCCCTTCATAATGACGAAGCACAGGGTTAGACAGGGCACTTAGGTCAACCACAGTACCAAGGACCATGCCCTATGCACCTGCGAGAAGGTACCATCAGGATACGACGGGGCGGGCGCTTTAAGCCCTCCCTAGGCATGGCAGAGCCTGAATAGTGTTGTAGGCGCCGACTTTTGTCCTATGTTGTTGTGTGCGCTGCCATCAGCCCTCGAGCATAGATCCTAACACAGGCATATGACAACCACTACAGTTTAGGAGGGAACTCACATGATCAACAGTAACGAATGCATGGTCACTTCCCCGTCCGCTCCGTGTAGGGTCACAGCTCAGTACCCTAACGCGCCGCATAGTCAGTGGGAGCGGGATGGGACGTAACCACTTGCTGAAATGAAGCTAGGGCACGGCCATGTTAGGATCAGCGAACGTGCTATCCCTAGCTTGGTCTGTCGTGTTAGCAGGGTAGGCTCAAGGGAAAAGGAAGACCCGGCGCCTTCGACGGACTGTCTCTACCTTTGGTTTTTTCCTCTTCCTCCCATCTGTAACCCCTGCTCCCCCTTGGTCTATAAAAGGGAGGGCAGGACACCCCACTATGGGGGGGGGTCGATTTTGAGACACAACGCATCACACAACACACAACCAAGCAGCAATAGAGCTCTTGGCATCCTTTCGACCCTTCCATCAGAGACTTGGGACCTGTCCCTCTCTCGACCGTTTGTACCCCCTACTACGAACCCTTTTTGGTGCTAATAACATGAACAGCAACAGACTAGACATCGGGATATTCTGCTCGAACCAGTATAAACCTTATGTCCTTTAGCACACCATCTGGGCCTAACGTGCAACAAATATAAATTTACTTGTTGGTGTTTATTCGAAACACCGATAGTTGGCGCGCCAGGTAGGGGACCTTTGCGCGTTCCACATCAGGCCACAGATGGCTAACTACGGCATCAGCTGGGTCCCAGGTGCACACGAGTGCTTTGGGAGCCTGGACTTCATCATCCCGGTGGGGGGAGAGTTGGCATTGGCTCACGCGGCCATCCAATCTCTCCCCTCCGTCGGCCTCAACCACGAGAGGTTTGAGCGCCATCTTGGTGTATCCCTTAGACCCTAGCAGTCCAAGGAGGACCAGCGCCGCCTCACCCTTTCTGACGACAACAACATTGAGTGGTTTTCCAAAGGAGGGTCCCTCTCTTCGGAACACCATATACGGAGTGCCTCGACAGCGCTTCCGTTTGGTCTCTGCGATGCTGCGGTGACCATTAGCCACCTTGTGGCACGACGCATGGTTCAGCCGCCCGCGAACAATGAGTTTGTGGGGGTAATCGAACACGTCACAGAGTCTCTCCACAACCTCCTCATAGAGGAGCCGGGGTCATCCTCTGGCTCTGACTCTAGCAGGGGGAGTCATCACCCCTCTCGGGACTGCTTCATGATGGCTACCCCTGAGGGGCACGTCGAAAGCATCTCCACGGAGGAGGCTACCCTGGTGGGCAACCTCAGTGGCAAAACCGAAGGGGAGACAGTGGCCCCACCTCTCATGGGGGTGGAGCAGCTGAGAGCCCGAAAGCGGGAGATCGATGAAGCCAGACTCTAGCTTGTGCGAGAATACACTGAGGTCGATCGGGAGATTGAACGCTACAGAGACGGTGGGCGCGCACGTGCCGTGGCCCGTGATGTAAACCGAAGGATCATCGCCGATGATGAAACCCTTCCTCGCTTCGCTAGGGCAAGCTAGAACATCACCGCCGCAACGGCCTTGCTCCTTGGCCTTCTAGAGGCCACAACGCATGAGGATCGTCGGGCCCACCGCGAGATTGGCACGCTGCTTGAGCGTGCGGTGGCACAGCAGGTGGAGGGCTCATTGTCTCGGCGATGCGAGCTTGACACCAGCCAGCGTATGCCCTCTGGGCGTCCCTGTAGGGATGCATTGGTCCGCCAAGCACCACAAGGCGGTAGGTAGCATGCTGCGGTCTAGATACATCAATGTCTCGGCCGTAACCGTGACGCACACAGCACCCTCGATGCCCACAGACGTACCTACAGCGACCCGAGAGAAGGAGCCCACCACGGCTATCATCCTCGTCGCCGCGGGTGCTACGATAGCGGTGAGGACCAGGGCCTAGGCCTCGGCCTGCTGGGCCCTCAGGCCTTCTGCCGACACATCCTCAACGCTGTGTTCCCGCCAAGGTACCGACCACCTACCAATATCCCTAAGTACTCTAGGGAGACAAACCCCGAACTTTGGCTCAAAGACTGTCGGCTTGCCTACCAAGCTGGTGGTGTGGATAATGATGACTTCATTATCCACAACCTTCCACTGTTCTTAGCCGATTCGGCACGAGAGTGGTTGGAACACCTACCATCCAACGCAATGCAGAGTTGGGCGGATCTGAAGGAGATCTTTGTGGGGAACTTCTAGGGCACATACAAGCGCCCTGGGAACCCATAGGACCTCAAGAACTACCATTAGAAGGCCGGTGAGACCCTCCGAGGGTACATCCGGCAGTTCTCCTAGCAGTGCAACGAGCTCCCTAACGTCGCCGACGCCAACGTTATAGGAGCCTTCCTGTCCGGGACTATCTACGAGTCTTTGGTTCATAAGCTAGGACGCAAGGGCCTATCAACCACCAAGGAACTCCTTGACATCGCCACTAGCCACGCCTTAGGAGAAGAGGTGGTCAGAGCGATCTTTGATCATCTCAAGGGTAAGGCAAGGCGGGACGAAGGTGCGCGAAGGCACCTCCAATCATTCCGCCAAAAGAAAGAACAAGAAGCAATGGTGGGAGGACTCACTCATGGCCGCTGCTGACTGCAAGGGTGGTCGGAAACCCGCAGAGGGCACTCCGAACCACTTTGAAAAATTACTCGAGGGGCCATGCCCGAACCATGCCTTCCCGGTAAAGCATCTACTCAAGGACTGCAGCCTCATGCGGTGGTTCCTGTCTGGAGGCTCCAACAAGGGAGAGCAGGGAAAGGACCCTGCCCCTACCACAGATGACGCCGAGGAGAAGGACGTTGGCTTTCTGACGCCGGACGACTACCTTATGATCTTTAGAGGATCAATGGCCTATGACTCCAAACATCAATAGAAGGTCGCCTACCGCGAGGTCTACACGGCCAGGCCAGCCACACCTTCCTTCCTCCGGTGGTCAGAGTCCGCAATAACCTTTGACCAAACCAACCATTCGGATAGTGTCCCACACTCAGTGAGGTATCCGCTTGTGGTCGACCTGATCGTCAGCCCAGAGCGACTCACCAAAGTACTGATGGATGGAGGCAGCGGCCTCAACATCATGTACGCCAAGACGCTCGATGAGATGGGCATCGACCAGACGCGCCTCCGCCCAACCCAAGCGCCTTTCCACGGCATCCTACCCGGGAAGCAGGCCATACCACTCGGGCAGATCGATCTGCCCGTTACCTTCGAGGATTAGTTCAATTACAGGACTGAAACCCTCACCTTCGAGGTGGTTGGGTTCCCCGAAACCTTCCATGCCATCCTAGGATGTCCATGCTACACGAAGTTCATGGCAGTCCCCAACTATACATACCTCAAGCTAAAGATGCTGGGCCCCCATGGGTTCATCACCGCTGGCACCTCCTTCCAGTGCGCCTATGAGTGCGAGGTCGAGTGCTGCGGTCACGCCATAGCAATCTTCGCCTCTGGGGAGCTCACCACCCTCAGGGACGAGGTCACCGAAGAAGCGCCCAGAAGTCGACCAAGTCATTCAAGCCGGTAGAGGGCTCTAAGGAGGTCCTCATAGATCCCAACAGCTCTGAGGGCAAAACGGTACTCATTGGTACCATGCTTTCCTCCGAATAGGAAAGCGCGCTCGTCGACTTCTTCCATGACAACAAAGACATCTTTGCATGGAAACCCTTGGATATGCCAGGCATTCCGAGGGAGGTCGCCGAGCATACCTTGAAGATCCACCTAGGCTCCAAGCCAGTGAAGCAACGCCTGCGTCCCTTCGATGAGTTGAAACGTAGGGCCATCGGTGAAGAGATAGCAAACCTATCGGCTGTCGGATTCATCAAGGAAGTATACCACCTAGAGTGGTTAGCCAATCCCATTCTTATACGACAGAAGAGTTTGAAATGGAAGATGTGCGTAGACTATATAGGTCTTAACAAAGCATGCCCAAAGGATCCGTTTCCTTTGCCACGCATAGACCAAATAGTCGACACTACCTCAGGGTGCGAAACCCTCTGCTTCCTTGATGCGTACTCTGGATACCATCAAATCTCGATGAAAGAATCCAACCAGCTCGTGACATCTTTCATCACCCCCTTCGGATCGTTCTGCTACGTTTCAATGTCGTTCGGTCTGAAGAACACTGGGGCTACGTACCAGCACTATATGCTCAAATGCTTCGGGGACCTCATTGGGTGGATCGTTGAGGCCTACATTGATGACATCGTGGTTAAGTCCAAATGGGTTGACCACCTCATTGCCGATCTTGAGTAGACCTTTGCAAAACTCTGAGCGAATGGCATCAAACTCAACCCCGAGAAATGTGTTTTCGGGGTCCCAAAGGGCATGCTGCTCGGCTTCATCGTCTCTGAGCACGACATCGAAGCCAACCCGGAGAAAATCTCAGCCATAACAAGGATGGGCCCGATTCAGAACATAAAGGGTTTCAGCGAGTCACAGGGTGCCTCACCGCACTCAGCCGATTTATCTTGCGCCTCGGCGAATGAGGTCTCCCCCTTTATCGCCTCCTAAAGAAAGCCGACCATTTTGAGTGGACATCCAAGGCAAAGGAGGCACTTGACATGGTCAAACTGCTTCTTGCAAGGGAATCCCTCCTGCTATACATAGTGGCCACCAAGCAAGTGGTCAGGGCCACCCTGGTAGTAGAGCGGGAGGAAGAGGGGCACGCCCTCGAGGTGCAGCGCCCTGTGTACTTCATCAATGAGGTACTATCGGACTCCAAGACCCGCTACTCCCAAATCTAGAAGCTCCTATACACCGTCCTCATCACCAAGAGGAAGCTACGCCACTACTTTGAGTCACACCTCGTGACGGTCGTGACGTCGTTCCCCCTTGGCGAGGTCATCCAGAGCCAGGACGCCACAGGAAGAACCGCAAAGTGGGCGCTCGAGTTGATGGATCAAGGCATCACGTATGCCTCCTGAACGGCGATCAAGTCCTAGGTGTTGGCTGACTTCATCGCGGAATGGACCGAGGTCCAAACACCACCGGTGGTCATTGATCAAGAGTACTGGACGATGTACTTCGATGGATCACTAATAAAGAAGGGTGCCAGCATGGGGCTGGTCTTCGTATCACCCCTCGGGGTTCGCATGAGGTACATGGTTCATCTCCATTTCCCCTCATCTAATAATGTGGCTGAGTATGAAGCACTCATCAATGGCCTACACATCGCCATCGAGTTGGGCATCCGATGCCTCAACATCCGGGGCAACTCCTAGCTGGTCGTCAACCAAGTCATGAAGGAGTCGAGCTGTCACGATGCCAAGATGACTGCGTACTGCCAAGAAGTCCAATGGCTGGAGGACAAGTTCGATAGCCTCAAACTCAATCACATCCCAAGGTGCCTCAACGAGGCGGTCGACGCGATTGCAAAAGCGGCATCTGGTCGAGAGCCGGTGCCAACAGGTGTCTTCGCCAGCGACCAACACAAACCCTTAGTGAGCTACAAAGGGCCAGATCGGGCCAACGATGACCCGTCTGATCTAGCCTTGGGGGCTAACCAACCGATGGCTCCGTCTAGCTCTGAGGTCATGGAGCTTGAAGAGAATCCAGCGACAGAGCCCGACCCTCTGATTGACTAGAGAATGCTCTACCTCGACTACCTCCTCCATGACACGCTGCCAATGGACAAGACGGAGGCTCGATGGCTCATACGTCGCGCCAAATGCTTCGTCCTTGTAGAAGGCGAACTCTACAAATGAAGCCACACCGGGATCCTGCAGCTCTGCATCCCCATCAAACAGGGGAAGCTTTTGCTAAGCGATATCCATGGTGGGGTCTGCAGTCACCACGCCGTGCCTAGAACCTTGGTTGGGAACACGTTCCGATAGGGCTTCTACTGGCCTAGTGCAGTAGCCGATGCTGAGCAGATCGTACGCACCTACGAAGGGTGCCAGTACTACACTTAGCAAACTCACCTCCCGACCTAGGCACTCTAGATGATCCCCATGACATGGCCCTTTGTAGTCTGGGGGCTCGATCTAGTTGGGCCTCTCAAGAAGGCACCTAGGGGCTACACCCACTTACTTGTCACCATAGACAAGTTCACAAAATGGATCGAAGCTCGGCCGATCTCCGTGATCAAGTCCAAGCAAGCTATGCTGTTCTTCCTCGACATCATCCATCACTTTGGAGTACCGAATTCCATCATCACGAACAACGGCACATAGTTCACCGGCAAGAAATTCCTTCGATTCTGTGATGAACAACACATCCGGGTCGATTGGGCCACCGTTGCGCACCCCCGAACGAACGGGCAGGTCGAGTGCGCAAATGGCATGCTCCTATAGGGCCTCAAGCCTAGGATCTTTAACCGGTTGAACAAGTTCAGCACGCGTTGGGTCGCCGAGCTCCCTTTGGTACTCTAGAGCCTAAGGACAACTCCCAGCCGAGCCACCGGTTACACGCCTTTCTTCATGGTCTACGGTTCTGAGGCCGTCCTCCCAATCGACCTCGACTATGGAGCACCAAGGATCAGAGCATACGACAAACAGGGAGCCGAGGCATCCCACGAAGATGCCATGGACCAGCTAGATGAAGCTCGCGACATCGCCCTCCTCCTCTCAGCCAAGTACCAGCAGGCGTTGTGTCGGTACCATAGCCAACGAGTGCGGGACCGAGCCTTCAATGTCGGGGACCTGGTTCTCCGCCTCGTGCAGAGCAACAAGGATCGTCACAAGCTCTCCCTGCCCTAGGAGGGGTCGTACGTCGTCGTGGAAGTACTCCGGCCAGGCGTCTACAAGTTAAATACCATCGACGGTGAGGTCTTTGCCAACGCCTGGAACATTGAGCAGCTACATCATTTTTACCCTTAAATAAATGCATACTTTCCCTTATCAGTTTTTGTCATAAAAAATCCTTGATCTTTCATGACATCCAACCCCTGCAAAATGCGAGGGGTCGGACCTAACTCGGGGGCTGATATAAGTATGTTTATCTTGCAAACACTCTCTATGTTATCTTACAAACATTCTCTGTGTTTTCCCTCTTTTCTCATGGTAAGTCCTAAAGGCTAGGATTTTGGGAACAAAATCTGAGTATAACTGGTAGGACTGCCGGAAACCCATGCCCCAGCAGCTATGGCCTCCTTGCTCAGCAACGTAATCAGAATTGGCTCGCCCACACTCCAAGTTTTTTGCGACCTTAACTATGGGAAGGGTCGGAAGGCACTAAACCTCTTTTACAAAAAGAGGGAGAAGAGCTGAAAAGCTGTTTGCCGTAACAAAATTTAAGAACTTGTTCATTTTTTCACAAATTCATTGCTTACAAAGTCATTTCATCACAAAAAGGGACTGATGTATTCATGAATAAAAGAAGAATGTTCCTGTGGGGGCTCCCCCACAACTTAAACGATTACACTTTCTGACCAGATCTACTCTAAGTACCACTACGGTCGACGCGCCACGCTCTCCATCAGCAACATCCTATCGCTCCGTAGGATTCCTGAGGGTGCCGTCGTCTGCAACATTGAGCACCACGCCGATAATCGTGGCACCTTTGCCAGGGCATCCAGGGACTATGCCATCGTGATCAGCCGCAACCCTGACAACGGCACCAGGACGGGGGGCGCTCCCCGTCGAAGAAAGGCCGCCATGGCTGATGGATGTCTCTGACATCTCATCAAACATCATGAACTAGCCAATCTGAGTGGCTGTAAGAGAGAAACCCCCCATCGACGCAGTCCTACGTGGCTTCCCCACCAACAAGGCTCGTCCGGAGAAGATTCGCTAGAGGAGGCCCCTATATGGGTCCATCCCAGCGAAGGCCTCTCGGACAACGACAAAGCTGACGACGCTCAGCACCCTCCAGTGTGCCTCCTCCTTCAGAGGAAGCGGCCCCTTCTCGATGAAGGCGGCTGACTCCATCTCATCTATGTTGGATGACCTCTAGCTCAACATCGCGCTCTAGATTCACAAGCGGATCTATGAGTTTTTCTCTCCTTGGCATTACCCTCTCTCACTCAGGAACCGCTGCGACGCACGAACGCATTCGGTGAAAAGGAAGGAGAGGAGGTAGCAGCTCAAGAATAGGTGAGGGAATGGGGACGAGAACCTCTCCCTCCCCCTATTTAAGGAAGAGACGCAGCAGCTAAAGAAAGGTGAAACGTTGGGACAAAAAACCATCTCCCTTCCCCTATTCAATGCAGATGGGAAATCGATGCTGACGGGAATTCAAGCGGACACGCCTTAACCGATGGGATGCACCCTGCTCGATGAGACTGCGCTTGGTCGAACGGGACATGGCCTAGGCATGGCCCACCACTACCGCGCGCTGGGCGTGAAAAACAAGGCACACCCGCATGCAGGCGACTCTCCGCTTCCCCAGGAAGGACCTAGAAAGACCCGATGATGGAACCTCCATCAAGGGGAGCCCAATGGGCCTCCTGGTTCGATCGGATAGCCTAGGTGAACGCCGAACGAATGGCCGTCGAGAGATAAGCACCTTTGTTTACTTACTTTGCATGTTAATTTCACTATCGAGCCTCCGACCCCAGCAACGGCAGGGGCACGGACATCGCTCGAGGGCTGCCGAGGGTGTCTACCTATTTAGACATCTTCCTCGCCTGACCCCTCATCACGTTTAAAACCAGAGACACGGTGTGCGGGTATAAAACTTTGAGTAAAACTGGACGAACCGCTAGACCCTACGCCCCGGTGGCTACATTGTTTTTGTTCACCAGCACAATTGAATTCACAGTTCCCCGCACCCCAAGCTTTAGCATCCACCTTCTCAAGAAGGGTTCAGAGGGGTCCTCCTATAGAATCTCCTTCAAGGAGAAGCTATCAGGTCACCTAAATCATTCGAACGGCTCGGATCGCCGCTGAGAGAAAGAAACAAAAAAGTTGCGATGACCGAGTAGGTTACACCGGCCCCGTCACGAACATCACACTCGAACCCCATACGAACATGTACGGTAAGAGCTTCCCATCGCTCATGCCACCAAGGTAACATCACCGACCCCCGCTTTCATTTCAATTAAATTGTACATTAATCCCATACATCCAAAACTTTGCATATGCAATTGCTGCATCTCAACGCTTCGTGTCGCATCACGAAGCTATAGTCGCCTCATTCGATATGAGTGGCAACTGACCGAGGTTTGAAGGCTGGCCCACGAAGGGCTCGAGGCCGCCTCACGTCAAACAGAGCCAGGGGAGAAAAACCAAGATGAGCCCCAGCGGCCTTGCCCGACCCTGCTCAGAAGCGAACATGGACATCTCGACCTTTCTCGTTCAATTCTAAACCTCAAGCCAAACCCATAGAATCTCCATCGAGGAGAGGCCAACGAGCCACCTGAGCCTATCGAATGGCTCGGGCATCTGCCGGGAGGCGGGTTAAGAAGTAGTGGAATGTCACATGAGGGCTCTGCCGACCCCATCAGCGAATGATGGACCCAGATTCCACACGAACGTGCCCATTAGTGAGCTCATTGTTGCAAAAGCTGAGGACAGGGTGACGCGTGAAACACAGCTAACCCTTATCAGACCCCAAGGGGCTCGGGGGCTCAAGCCGCTTGATCCGAGATCGTGAGACCAAGGTTCGAAGGCTAGCCCGCATAGAGGCGGATAGGGTCGCCTCATGCCAAACAAGAGCCAGGGGAGAAAAAGGCAGATGAGCCTTAGCGGCCTTTGCCCAACCCGCATAGAGGCGGATAGGGTCATCTCAACCTTCTAGTTCAATCCGGCCTTTAGCCGAGCCCATAGAATCCCCATTGAGGGGGAATCTCTTGGAAGGTAGGTCAAGGAGCAACAAAACGCCACCCGAGGGCTTTGCCAACCCTGTCGCAAAGCAATGGGATCGGATTTTGTTTGAACATCCCTGTTAGCGAGCTCATCAAGCACATCACTCAATCTATCGAGGCAAGTGACGTCGCCTCAACCCCTCCAGTTGCGGAAACCATGGACGGGGCGACAGTCACAAAATGAGCCAACCCTTGACTGAATTCCCGCCACGAGCGGGGGCTCGGGGAAGGCCGGGCTAGCAATGAGACCAAACGCACGGTCACAGAACGATCATAAAAATCCTAAGTAAGGGGTACGTACGAATACAACAGTAAGTTCGCTACCCTCGCTTCGGTCTCTAGTAACATCTGGCCCTAGCGACCGCAAGGGGTCAGATCTCACTCGGGGGCTAATAAAGGTATAAATACCTCCTTTTTTTGAAACAGTTGTTGCATCAGACCTCTTCCTCGTGTTAAGGTTAACAGCAAGGTTTGTGGGAATAGATGAATGAGCATGTCTGGTAAGACTACAAAAAACCCACGCCCCAACGGCTATGGAAACTTTGCTCGCCAGCATAATCAAAATTTCCCCCTTATACACCTCGGGCCCGACGGTCTTAACAAACGGAAGGGTCAGATCGCATAAAACCTTTCTTCTCGAATGCAAAAGGGAAGAAAACAAGCTCAGACAAATGAAACAAAATTACGAAACAAAATTTCGAATTTATTTTCGGACACAAAAGTGCCGACACTTGTCACACAGATCACAGATAAAGGTTTATCAGACTCATTCGACTAACTACCTCCTTGGGGGGAGAACTATGTCTTTCATCCTATCCACTAGGTTTCGCACAATAGGAGTCACCGCCTTCTCAATCTCATCCAGCTCGGAGGCATCGTAGCCAGGCACAAAGCCGAGGCTCATTATCTCCAAGTCAATTTCCTGATCATAATGAGAGTGGGCAACAGCAAAGGCTTTGGTGATCCTAGCATGAAAAGAGTTCTCCTCAAGCTAGCGCACCCATGCCATGATATCTACGGCACGGGCCTCAAGTGAGCCGGTTTCCTCTGGCCGCACCACCCCCCGGTCATCAAAAACCACACCGACGACAGCGTGAAGGAGATCATGCTCATCACTCTCGGCCTGAAGAATCCCCCGCACCTCGGCAAGCTCTGTGCCTAGCCCGACAGAGACGCTCTCAGCCTCCAGCCTTTGGGCCACCGCCGCTCCAAGATCCACCCGAAGGGAGCTGACCCCCTGACGTGCCTCGTCGTGCTCTTGGACGGCCTGGTCGTGCTCCTCACAGGCCATGCCACGCTTTGAGCAGAGTCTTTCTGCAGTCTAGCGCAACTCTTCTCGCTCCCTACGTAGTCGGGCAACCACCTAGGCATCCAGATTCACCTTCTGCTATAGGGCCACAGACCTCTCCTTGGCTTCTAGCTTAAGATCCCCCTCCCTCTCCAGCTCAGCCACGAGGTCAACGGCCCATTGGCAGGCCTCGGCGTCCTTCTGGAGCAGCTCGTCCCACTCCTTTCGGACCCTGGCGGCCGCCTCCTCATCCTGTCGTACCCTTGCCGATAGATCCTAGAACATCCCATGGGCCTCCTTCGTGTCCCGACGCACCTTGACTTCCCGCTGTTGGGCGGCAACAAGCTGGGTGCTCACATCTCCACACAGCCGAGCCTCCTTAATGAGGCAGTCCCATTCCACCTTCTGCTCGTGGAGGAACCGGGATTTCTCTCGGCTATGAGCAATGAGGCACTAAAAGAAGACCAGTGTCTAAAACACAGAAAAAACATGAAGATCCCTCCGTCAAGATCCCTGGCCTAGCCAGTGGGAACAATGATGTCACGTAGGATGCCCCTGGCCTGGTTAAGGACTTCCATCATAGCCAAGATCCCTCCGTCGAGATTCTCCCGCTCAATGCTCTCGGTAGCATCCTCGAGCGAGAAGAGAATCGACATTGGGTCTTGAGGATCGATCCACTGGAGCAGCGGCTCACCCCGCGTGGGTGAGCGGCTGCCCCCCGACATCAGGGCCGAGGGTGACTCCCCGCTAGTCCTCTCCACCACCACCACGACGCCCAGGGATCCTCCAGCCATGTCCCCCTCTGTCCGGCTCACCTCGGGCACCGTCGCCTAGGCCGCCGATGGCATGGATCGCGCCGCTCCCTCGGACACCACCACAGCTGCATCCGACTGTGCTTGACTTGTCACGGTCGTGGCCACCTCTGCTTGCGATGCCGGGGCCTCAGCTTGCGGCGTCGTGCCCACCACAGACGACGCCACAAGCGCGAGCGGTAGCTCCATCCTCTCTGACGTAGGCGGCGGAATCACCTCCGCCGCCATGTGCTCGGCGACCCCCATGGGCGCTTCTTCGGCCCCGGCGTCTGCTTGACCCACTGAGGGCACGGGAGACACCGCAGGCAGCGCCTGACCGGTCGACAAGGCCGCAACATCGGCTCTGCTCCTACCCGAAACAGGAGCGACGTCAGGCGACGGTGCCTGTCTCGCCTGAAGAGCAACGCTCTTCTTGGGTGCCAGCGCCAAAGAACGGCCCCATCTCAAGACTCTGCAAGAGTTAAAAGGCATAAGGTCACACCGAAAAACAAAAAACAAAAAAAAACAAAGGAATCGGTGACTTACACTGGTGCTGTTGGGCGGTAGGGACGTTTTGGGGATGAACCCCTAGATTCCTACACCAATTTGTCTAGGCGGGACCGTATTGAGCTTGCCCCCTGCTCCCGGGCAGAGGGGCTCATCTCCCTTGCCTCCGAGGGCACGACGGTGGAGCCACCCCTCTCTGTTGGCACCTCGGGTGTGGCGGCAGATCCGCCTACCCCTATCAGCTCTTGGGGCGTGGCAGTGGAGCCGCCCCCCTCCACCGGCACCTTGGGTGCAACAGCAGATCTGTCCGCTCCCACCGGTCCTGAGGATGGGCCGATGGTTTGGCCCATCTCCGCTGGCCTCACGGACTCACTTCCCCCCACATGGAACGCGAAGGGTCCCTGCATGGACGAGTGGGTACCTATCAACGTATCCTCGCCCTCTAGGACATCCCACTCCACAAGAATTAGAAGTTTCTCAAGCTAAGGTTACTCCACTCTTTCCACATGAGGTATGCATAGATGGGTGGACAATCACCTACACGGAGTTTCAACCCCAAAAGATCAAGCGAGCTAAAAAGCGATCTAGTCAAACAAAGATGAACTTACAGAATCAGCAAGCTGACAATACTCTAAGCAACAATTATGTGGAGTATGACATCACAAAAGATCCAGCTAAGAGAAATTGTTACCATTGCCAGCAGGAAGGACATTATGTTAAATCTTGCCCACAGAAGAATCAACAATTACACCAAGGAAGTAGCTAGAGTCAGATCACTACTGGTCTGTCACCAGAAAGTGTCAGTGATAACCAACTTGAAGGAAGCAATTGGTGAGAGTGGTGAATGAAGAAGTTATGCTAGACTATCCAAGATCCTTAGATAAGGATAGGAGTTGTGCCCCTTATGTAATAAAAACGATAGTATCACAAGTTGAGTCAATGATTGAGTTGTGCATTTTTACTGTCTTGTTGAATTGTCATTATGCTTATGATTGTTTGCATCTTTGTAATGATTGCAATGGTCTTGTTGGGTGTTCTTGCAATTTCATTTAGTTCATAGGTTTAAGGTATAAGGATTAATGAAATAAATAATTGGGTTATTGTTTTCTTCTATTTTTCCTATCCTGTCTTTGGAGCTGCCTGCCTTTATCGGTTCATATCTCTGATTTTTGACGATCAAAAACCCTGAGAAAATTCTGGACAACAGTAGACTTCAATCATAAGGCGATGCATCTATGTTGTTTGGAACCGAGAACAGTTTCTCTTGTGCACTATTTTCGACCAAGTGAACTACAGAATTCAGAAGTGTTCTATAAGGAAGTTGTGGAGAATTTGATTAGCTTTCCAACGATATAAGCTACAACTTCATTGGAATAACAGAATGAGAGTTACAGATGTCTTGCCACACTGCTATTTTTTTTGCTCGCAAGCAAATTCAGACTTCCTGTCCTTGCCCATGTACAAGAGAATCATTGGGATGACAGAACATCTTGATACTAGAAGGCTCATCTGAAGAAGGTGCAAGCTACCCTTCTTGTGTCCCCCTAGTTTATCTTTTCTTAAGGGGGGTAGCCAAGTTGAGGAATCTGCAAGACGAAGTGTCCTACATTCTAGTTTGCACAGTGGAAGCGTGGTGGTACTCAAGGATGTAAGAGACAACTCAGAGTTTCAATGTGGTTTGGTTAGAAGTCCAAGAAAGGTTTATCCAAGACCAGCAAGATGTTGATAAAGTTACCGGAGAAGCTTTTAAGTTAGTTTGGATCAAGAGACCTTAGCCAAGTGTTTGTAGGAGTCCAAGAGGTTGACGTAAAATCTAGGTATTAGCTTTGTCAGATCAGGACAAGAGCTTTGTATCTACAATAATGCATCTTATCAAGGTGTGGGATGTGTCATTATACGAGAAGAAAAGTAGTGGCTTGTTCATTAAGTCAACTAAGGAAGCTTGAGTTGAACTACCTAACAGGTTATCTGGAGTTATCCATTGTGGAGCATGGAAGTACCATCTTCTTGAAAGTAAAAGTGACATCCAGGAGGATCACAAGAATATATAGGACATCTTCACCAAGTTGGTCTTGAGCTTGCGATAACCTCGTTGGAATGGGATTGATTATGACTTGGAAAAGTGCTATCACTTCAAGAAGCTAAGTCATGGCCGATGCCCTTAGCAACGGAGAATTGTACTAAGGAGGTTCGAGTAACACTAAGGATTAAGAGTTGTATTCCCAGTTCGAGCAACTTAACCAGGATCATTAATGTTTTTAAGATTGGTGGTAGATTCTTTTTCGGACCAAGAAGATAAGGAAGCCTTGTTGAAAGGTGAACATATGAGGAAAGAGAATTATGGCCTAGTGATTAGGGTTACGTAAGAGTTGTTCAAGGTACCTATCAAAATTTTGGAATTAGTTAGGCAAATTAGTTGGAGTAAGGGCAATGTAACACCCCTAGTGTTACGAATTTGTTTAGCACCATGATTTAGGCCTAAGAAAAATTTTCAAATCGAGTTCTATCGGGTTTTTAATTTAAACGTACTTGAGGCGATAAGCGAATCCTGTGTGACTTAGTTTTGTGGACTCAAATAAACGCTCAAGTTAAATTACGCAGTGCATAGAAATATTCAGGAATGTCCGACGACGATTCTAGAGAACGGTTTGTCCTGTTAGATTAAGCATGAAAATCAACTTTTATAAATAAAATAAAATCCATTAATAAATAGAACGATACATATAAACTCACGGGTTTATTTTGTTAAGCACGAACTGACGAGAAAGAGAGCGCAACAGCTTCGTTTATTTTTTTTCGGCGTGCACCATACTCGCCTGGCATTACTTTTGATTACTGTCTCGTTCTCATCGTGGCCCTGTAATTCGCTGCATTGCAAAGTCTCCTCATCCATCCGCATCCATGCTCTCTGGCTTTTGCTTTGTTTCTCTTTGACTTGATTACTATTGTCTACATTTGCCGAGCCGCTCCTTGTTTTTCCTCCCTCACTGCTTGTCTCTGTTTCTCTGATTGCCTGCCTTGCTTGTCTCTGCGGCCGCGGTCTTGTCCGTGCCAACCGGCACGCCCTGCCGGCCACGTTGGGCCTGGCCGTCCTGCCGTCGTGTTTAAAAAGTAACCGAGCCGCACGCGTCTCCTTGCTTGTTCGTCTTGAGCTAGTCTGCGAATGATCTTCTTCTTTTCTCTTCTTAATTTAATTAGCACGCATACACTCTTTATTGCTGATCAGCCCCGTTGGCACGACAAGAACACACTCGAGTCCAAGTCTATCATGAATCAACTAGCCCAGTTGACACGTCGAAAGACCACTCAAGTCCATCGCCTGAAATCCAACACGGTTCACTGCGTCCGGCACCGTCTTGCACGTCGGGTACTGTAGCACCAAGGAAAGCACAGAGGCTCACGGAGTACACAGGTCACGCAGAAAACACTGTAGCTCCATGGAAAACACTGTAGCAGCGTGGAAACTAGAGGCTTCATTGAGTTTGGCATCATAACTGATGCTACTAACATGGAAATTAGAGGCTTAGTTGAGATCATCCGGAAACATCTTGATGGTAAAAGGTATATCTTGGTTCTAGATGATGTTTGGGAAAAGGATGTATGGATTAACAATATCATGGAAGTCTTTCCAACTAACTGTACCAGCCGGTTTGTTCTGACATCAAGAAACTTTGAAGTTGCATCATTGGCAACTAGTAATTGCAGAATTGAGCTAGAGCCTCTAGGAGATAAGCACTCTTGGGAGTTATTCTGCAAAGCAGCTTTCCGGAATAGTGATGACAAAAAGGTGCCCGTCAGAGTTACAGGATTTGGCTGTAAAGTTCTTACAAACGTGTGAAGGCTTGCCTATTGCCATTGCATGCATAGGACGTCTATTGTCTGTTAAACAACCAACATACTCTGAATGGGATAGTGTGTACAAGGAACTAGAATTGCAGTCTAGTAATAATGTGATGCAAGGAGTCAATAGTATTCTAAAAGTCAGCTTGGAGGACCTTCCATATGAACTAAAGAATTGCTTCTTACGACGCGTTATTACCTGGAAACACTGTTCATCCGGAGCATCCCGTCGTTCGCAGCAACGTTTTATTACCTTTAAGCAAGCTAGTTAGCCGCTAACCTTACGACGCGTCGCTGTCGCGCCTTCGCATCTCCTGCCTATAAAGGACACGCCAAGCCTGCCGAGACATCCCACTCCGCCGCTCACCATCTTACTCTCTAAATCGAGTTTCTCTGTTCTTGCCTGGGAAGGCTACGCTCTGTTGATCTCCTTCCTCAAGCTGCAATTGACCAAGGTAGATAGTCCCCATACATCCCCTACCTCCCTTCTACCTCCCCATGCCCTTAGATTTGGAAGTCATGGCCAGAATCGCCATCAGGCGAAAGTCCAGCAGCTGTCCATGGTGGACGAGCTGAGGAGCACAAACGCCCGGTGCTCTCTGTGTCTCTCTTGAAGAATCCTAGCCGTATACCCGCTCTGCTCTTTGTTTAAGTCCACAGCAGCAGCTTGTCCTATGCCATGTGCCAGTAGCAAAGCCGAGAACCAACTCAGCTCCTATACACGTAAAGTCAAGAGTCATGAGCCATTAATCCACTCCACCAATTTTTTTATTCCTTTTCCCTTTCTAATAACCAGCGGCAGCTGGTGGCCACTAATCACGTTTCATTTTCTCTCCTCGTGATTAATTAGCGGCCACCTTGCACAATTAATATCTCCACTATGCTAACTCCGATTCCATCACTTCTTCTTCCTAAATTCATCTAAAATCGAACCCCACCTATCCATAAAGTTTCATAATTTTTGGAACGCAGTTGAATTTATGTGAATATTTAATTGTGTCTGTTTGCCGAGTACCGCGAGTTCGACGTCGACGGAGGGACGTCGATGGATTGTGGAGTCATCGGGAGTTGCTGGAGAAATGGTACTTTTGGAAGCGTGATTGGATTTCTAAGAATTTCGGCTATCGTTGATTATTTACATCTATGCATTTGCATCAATACATATCATAATAGGAACGATGGTGGATCGATGGTATCAACTGGAGTAGCTGAAAGATGATGCTATGGTGATCATATCACGAAGATGGAATGCTAACTTTTGGTTATATTTTACCAAGGCAAGCCCCGGTGCATAACCTCTACTTTTCTGCAGTTTAAATTATATTTGTGCATTAAGTTTCAAGGAGTTGAATGAAGCCCACTTGCATATATATCTTTATCCTATGAGTCTTACTAGTATGACAGGATCGTGTAGATTGCTATGCTACAGGACTCCGGTAGAAGTCGAGTGATTGTCTGTCACTCGCGAGATACAGGAAATATGTTACTATATGTTTATCACTTGGAAAATATCAAAATGGTGGAAAGAAAAATGGTGACCGGGCAGGGATATGGTTTGGGTATTGGTGAGTGTAAGGAGTTGTGTCGCCGTGGACACGGGGCATAGCTTGGTTACACTATTTTTTCCTGTCTGGTCGGTTAAGGACCAATCGTTGCATATGACTCTAGGCAGGTCATAGACTTATTATCCCGAGCACATACTTGTGTATGGGCGCTTGGAAGACTTGTTGCTCTCTTGTCGCGGATCCGGCTCTTTCCGGACCGACTGTTAGGGTTTGTTTTGGTGGAGGAGGTCCTTGCACCGCACTGAGTCTGGGACTCAGGGGCGGGGGCTTGGAGTCCCAGTTTGGACGGGGACCTGGACACCCGGGACAGGAGAGTGATGGGTTGGTCCTGCTTGTGCCTGGGGTACAAGCGGGGCGTGTGTTTTCGAGGTACCCAGCTGGGGGCATTGATTCGCGAATCGCCGGGCTATCCGGTACGGCTTGTCTGCGGTTTAGCATCGTAGTAAGAACTGAAGATGAAAGATGAAAGATGGAAAAGGAAATCTGATTGCTTACCACCTGCTTGAAAATAGCACATGTGCTTACATAGAATGGTTAGTTAATGAACCAATGCGGCTATTAATAAAAATCAAACATAAGGACGTACGCTTAGTAATGCTTCCTGCAAATACAACCCACAAGCCAGATAGCCTTGCATATCCTTGGAGTCTTTTTTTTCCTCCTGTCGGGTAAGTCTTGCTGAGTACAATTGAGTACTCAGGGTTTTATTCCCCCTGTTGCAGGTGACAGGTTGATGCTAGAGCTGACCCTTGTGTGTGGATCCCTCCTGGTGGGCTCAACGAGGATTCCTTTACGTCGCGATCGTAGTTTTTATTTATAACTCTCACCAAATGTTTTTATAAATGAAAGTTTCGTAATCTGTTGTAGTAGTTTATATATCAATACTTCATCATATCATGAATAGATGTTTATTTCCGCTATAATTCTGATCACATGTTTAAATTCCGTTGTACATTAAATTATTTATAACTCTGATAATATGATTACAGTCCGTTGTTATACAATAACAATTATACTCTGATGTTGTACTAAAAGGGATGTATGAAATGGTTAAGAATGATGTAAGCTTTGTTCTCTCATTTGTGATCCTGATGGCAAAAATATGGATTTTCGGGTTCTCCCCTGGGGTGTGCCCGACGGAACCGAGTAATTTAGTGTTCTCCCTTGAGTGCTTAGTGTCTAATGGAAGACAAGCACTCCTGTGAGACATTAGATTAGGCGGTTCTGCCACAGGCAACAGGTATGCAAAGTAAAGTAGATCTTTATCGAGACGATAGAACTGCATGAGAAAGTAAAGAAGAATCCAAGGATGGAGTATTCCCATCTTTGAACCGATGTCTTCCGAATCTCGAGGACGAGATTCATCTTAAGGGGGTAGAATTGTAACACCCTAAAATTTGCCTCTTTTGAAATAGAGCTAAAATGATTATTTATGAATTTTTGTGCACATGAAATATAGGAAAATAAAAGTTTTTCATTAAAATAAAATTCATCATAAGGTAGTAACATGTGTGAGCATACATGCTGTTGCATTTTATTGTGATGAATGGTGTTGATCCAAACTCCAAAGTAATTTGGAATGTTTTTGAAAAAGAGTTTGAAAATGGCTTTGAAATAAAAGAAAAGAAAGAAAAGAAAATTAGAAAAATAAAAGTATTTTTAAAGTTGTAAAGTTTATCTTGGAAAGCCTAACAAAATTGTCTATTTTTATTAAATAGGGAAGTATATTTGAAACTATACTTGAATTCGATTTGAATTGGGCTTAGGATTTGAAAACTAAAAATAGAAAAGGATTTTTATTTGAAAACCTTCTTCTCTTCCTTTTTCAGCCCAGCCTCGGAACTGGCCCACTCTTTTCCTCCTCCACATGGCCTGTTGGCCTGTTGGCCGGCCCAGCAGCCTTCTCCCCTTCCTTCCTTCCTCCCGCGCGTGGCCCATCCCGCATTGGCCTGCACTGCGCGGCCCAGCTCAGCGCCCAGCCTTCCTTGGCTTTCGCCGCGTCGCCCGTCAGCCTGCCCCGTGTGCCTTCGCCCGCACCTGCACATGCTTGGCCTTTAGCGCCCGCCCGCACGCGCTTCGGCCTTCTCCCTCACTGTCCTGTGGGTCCCGCATGTCAGCACCGCCTCCCTCCCTTTCCTTTTCATTCCCCTGCTTCTTTCCTTCCTTCATCGCCGATGATGGCGCACGCCCCGAATGGAAAGCCACCGCGCCGGTGCACCTACATG
Source organism: Miscanthus lutarioriparius (assembly GCA_904845875.1). Lineage (NCBI taxonomy): Eukaryota > Viridiplantae > Streptophyta > Magnoliopsida > Poales > Poaceae > Miscanthus > Miscanthus lutarioriparius. Next base: position 43,417,331 of record CAJGYO010000001.1, read on the forward strand.
GTAAGCGGCCAATCCGCCCCGCTCCCCTTCCTTCTACTCCGTGCTCGTCCAGCCTATAAAACCCGAGCTCGACCCCCCCTTCTTCTCGCTTTTCTCCGACTGCCGCTCGAGCTCGCCACTGCCGCCGTAGCCCCGTGGCTCTAGCGCCGATTCAACGACGCCGACGTGTCCCGGAGCACCGCCATCCTCCTCCGCGCCCGTGCCATCCCCCACCGATCCCTCGAGCAAGCCGTGTCATCTCTCTATTCCGATTCAAACCGCAGCGCCGCTGGAGATCCGCCGCCGTCGCATTCATCGCTCCGCCGCTCCACCGACGCTCTGAGCTGCTCTCCGGCCGTCCCACCGTGGTAAGGATGCTGTAGGTACCGGTAATTCCCGCCTTCTCATCTCCTATCCCGCTGTTCACGCTCGACGGAGCTTCGTCAGGAACCCGAGCCGCTGGATCACGCACGCCGCTGTCACCATTGCTTTTCAATTTCAACCGTTACCACGTACGTGTTCGCCAGATCCATCTCTACCTCCCAGTCCTTTTCCCATGTCCTATTGTGCCCGGAAACGGCAAATTGCCAATCACCGGTGAGGACCCCTGTTTTCTCGACCGTGAACCGCCGGTTAGCTCGTCGTCGGCCACGACTCCCCCTCCCGATTTAATCCCAACCGTCCACAGCTGATCCAACGGCCTCCAGTTGTTGATATCCCTTGATCTGGTCGTTTTTCAAAAGAGCCCCTCGGTTCCTTCCAATTAGAACCCGCAGTCCAAAACATGTTTACATATTTTGTTTTCTTCATTTGAAAGCGTATTATGTTTCGATAAGGTCTAAAATACGTTTTCAACTACTTACAGAATTGTCACTGATTTTGTTTGAGCCATAACTTCTCTGTTTTAACTCTGATTTGATCCGTTCAACTTGCGTTAGGTTCGTAATTTCATAATCTACATGTTTATACTATTTTTAGATGTGTTCTCAACTTTTAAAATTCGAGGTTAGAATTAATCTGTTACTTTAATAAAGAAAATTTTGTTTAATTCATATCTTCTGCGTTTTAGCTCCATTTTAGTCCATTCAAGTTGCGTTAGATTTATAGCGACAAGATCTACGCGTTAGTAATAGTGTTTACTACATTGTTATTTCTGAAATAACATGGTTTAAATCATATCTTTATTAATGATTATGCAACTGGGTTTTATACATAAAATATGATTTGTTTTACTTTTGTTTTATAATTTAAATCTAAAATTGACTTAATTTAATCTATATTATTTATATAATATCTTTTATATATGAATTCATAAAGTTAACATAAATAAAGCCTGCAGTCTTCTTTTCCACGTATAAGGCAAATCTCTCGGTAGTTGTAACTTTTCAACTGTAGCTCCGATTAGCGTGCCTCTCGCGACTGTGTGTTCGTAGCGATGCGTAGAATCGTGTTTCAAACTCTTTTACTTATTTTTGTGTGATTGGTGTACTGTTCTGATAAAGATGCAATTGTATGCTATGCATGTATGTGTATGGATGTTTGTTTGGTGTTCTACAAATACGTCCAGTCGGTGAGATACACGTGGTAATCCAGAAGAAGAAGGACATGAAGATTAAAGCTTACCGAAGGATCAGTGTGTAAGGCAAGTATAGCATGGGAGCATCCTTGTTACATATTCACATTTAATCACTTAATTCATAATGCATGTGTCTACCTTGTTACCGTTAAGGATATCCTAGATATTTGATATCTTGTACCTTGATACCTTTGGGATATTGCATTGGGTAGTTTTGCTAGTGCTTAACTAAACCATGATCTTGTAACTTGACTAATGATATATGCAATATACATTAAAATATGACTTTTTAGCAACATGGAAACAGGGGGCTGGAGTATTTAGCTACTTTCTAAATGCTTCAGATTCCTCTCCCTAAGGACTTATCTGTAAGCGATCATCCGGGACTTACAGTACAGCTGTGAGGGCTATATGGCTCTGGCTTTAGCTCAGCATGAGGACCTTTTCTAGCTTGTTAGTGGTTACCTTTATGGCGCACGAGGGTATTTTTCCTTTCCTGCTAGGATGTGTGTACCATGCTGCGATGCCCACGCGTGCCACTCCTAGAGATGGGCCACATACGCCTAGCGGCCCTAACTTGTTAGAGGAACCTTTGAAAGGCTTCATAGTGAACCCTGCCGACCTTCCTTGGAAGTGGGTCAAGAGATTAGCTACCTCGGGCGAAAGGGTAAATCATGACTCACGGTGAAAGTGTACAAACTCTGCAGAGTATAAAACTGATATATCAGTCGTGCTCACGGTCACGAGCAGCCTTGGACCCTTATGGAATAGAGATGATCACAAATGGATAATTGTACTAATGATCAATTGTTTATGCTATACATTATTCATGTTTACCTAATCATGTGTTTATGGGAATGATAAATTCTTTGCCACTCAATTGCTTAAAAAGATGATCTATTAAAGCTAATCGCAGTAAACCAGTGTCAGCCTTTTGAGCCTCATGAACCCCATGATATAATTGTTAAGTACAACATATACTTACGCTTGCTTTACTTTTCTATACTTTGGATAAAAATCCCGGATGTGTACTAGATTGCTGGTTTGGAGGAGTTAGGCTTGTGGTCAACCAGTCAGTCGTCCCTATAGATTTGGAGTCTTCGCCTAAAGATCGGAGTCAACTTTCCGCTGTCTATACTCTGAGGTTATTTTCCTTTTTACTAATACATTATGTAATAAGTATTGTCTCTTGATATTACCCTTATTTGTGGCTATATGTGAGGTTTGACTTCCTGGGCTCACATATAGTGTGTATCTAGTTTTGTCTTTAAAACCGGGTGCTACATTGATCGATTTCCGATAGATCAGAACCAGAAGGTGGTCGGCGCCCAACCAGAGTGGTCAGAGCTAATTCCATGAGGGAGAGGCCGTCGATGAGCTTCTGGCCAATCTAATCGATGGATGCGATTAGATTGTCATTGCCTATCTACTTCCTTGGGTAGCGGGGGAGCAGGCGGCGAGTTGTTGATGAAGACGACCTCGAAGGCGGTTCTGAGATCGGATCTACCGTTGCAGGTGTTGGTGTGGTTGGCGCAGAATCGATCTACACCGGCTCGATGATCTCTCTGCCTCCATCAGCATTGATGACCTAGGAGATCGATCCGACCATAAAGATATGGTCGGGCTTTGGAGAGGACGAAGAGCCTACAAAATGTACCATCTTGTTTGTCATGGAAACAGCATGCACACCCCAACCTGGCGTGCCAACTATCGACGAAATCTGGTCGATGGTCCTCTGAGGGGTATTGCATGAAGGTAGATTGATCGGCAGAGGTGCGCGTAATCAAGAACAAGAATGCAACAGAGACAAGAGTTAGACAGGTTCGGGCCGTCTACGTGACGTAATACCCTACTCCTATGGCCTGTTGGTTTGTATTGGCTATCATATGGTATTGCGTGTGTTTTGAAGGGGTCCCCTACCCACCTTATATAGCCGGGGGGTAGGATTACAAGTTGCTTAGATCTAAGAGATAACCGGTAAGTAATAATATATTACAGGAATCATGGGATCGAACATATCCTAATAGATCTCATAGCATCTTTAGGATATCGCCCTTGACATCTTACGGTACACGCCAAGCAGTACCGTGCACCGTAAGTCTTCATCTTGTGGGCTGGACCACCCTTAGCGGCGTAGCCCATGTAGTCTGCTGTGGGTATCTAGGGTCGTAGCCCCCACACCAGGCATTTGCTTTCTCTTTTGCACGGATCATGGCCTTGGGCCTTTCTCCTTGGGTGTTCGCAAGTGAGAGTTTTGTAGGCTTTGGGTGTGTCATTGGCCTCTCATCGCGCTGGGCAACGAGGTTGTTGAGCGACCTTGGACCTCTCCTCCCAAGTGTCTATGAGCTAGAGGACGTAGGCTTTGGGTGAGTCATCGGCCTCTCGCCGCACAGGGTGATTAGGTCATCAAGCGACCTTGGACCTCTCCACCCGAGTGTTCTCGAGCTAGAGGACATAGGCTTCAGGTGTGTCATTGCCTCTCGCCGCACAAGGCGATGAGGTCGTCAAGTGACCATGGACCTCTCCTACTGAGTATCTGTGAGCTGGAGGACACAGGCTTCGGGTGAGTCATTGGCCTCTCGCTGCACAGGGCGACAAGGTCATCATGAGACCTTGGACCTCTCCTCCCATGTATCTACGAGCTAGAGGACGTAGGCTTTGGGTGTGTCATTAGCCTCACACCGCGTAGGGCGACGAGGTCATCAAGCGACCTTGGACCTCTTCTCCCGAGTGTCTTCAAGCTATAGCATCACTTCATGAGGAAGGCGCTATTGCATGACTTTTTTAGCCACCCATGGTGATGACCCCCTCAAGAGATCGCTTGCCCTAGGCTTGGCCTTAGGTCGCTATTTTTGGGTCATGAGATGGTGCTGGCCATGGCCCAGTGCCATTTATTGGGACCGCTCGGACCGGGCCCTGGCTTCCTTCTACTGCCCTTTTTCGTCCTCAGAGGGTCGTGCCACCTTGTTATGGGTGAGGTTCAGTTTTTGCCCCACATGGGGAGAGGCTTGTCCACCGTAACCACATGGTCAAAGCGATGCGGCTCGGCGGGCTCGATGGGTAATTCGAGTGGGACCCGATATCCTCCCCAATCGACATGGAGTTTGGCTATGCCTCTCATGAGACATCCCATAAATCATCGACCATCAATCCCGTTGGTCCCCAACTGCCTCCATAGCGGCCAGATTGCAAGATGCCTCCCCCTAGAGGGGGTCAACTCAGGAGACTTCGAAGCGAACAACTCGAACATAGGGAGAAATGGTCGTGTGGCTCCGCACCAGTGATTAGAGCCATGGGGCCCATCTCTCTCTGCCCCTAAACCTCTTTTGGCCTTGAGCCGTCTAAGGGCTAGCCCAAGTGTGGGTTTCCTATGCACGACGCGGGGTCGTGCACACAGTGGGTCGCCTTTGTGGGCGGACTTGGGGGCATGTGACCTCCTAGATTGCACGGCGTGGATGATGTCCAGTCGCTCGCTACAGGGCGCCCTTTGAACGAAGGCGCATGAATCGAAGTGGTACAAAGAAATGAACACGAGCAGGGCATACCTGGTCTGGGTTACCATGGGGGAGACTACCGCCCCGCCTTCTGTCCAGTCATCGCTCCTGCTTTGTGGGGTTACCAAAGTGGTTAGTAATGCTTGTGGGCCTATTTCGCTCTGCCGAGGTTATGTTTGCGGCTATAAGTCCGCTAGGAAGGTGCATTGTGGGAAGCCTCGTTCTCCCACCTCTCGCATTGTCGTCTTCCCCTCTTTTGCTTGTGTGTTCATCGCTGCTCTCCCTCTGGTGATGGATCTTGGGAAACGTTCCAATGAGGAGTCTTATGAGGTCGATGGGCCGCCATCGCTTTTCTTGTTTTCTCTACAAGAGCAGCGGTAAGTGGTTTCGCGTCGTTATTCAGGTTCGATCGCATTCGAGCTAATCGTGAGTGTATTTAGGGTTGTTCCTCCAGTGATGGCGTCAAAGATCGGGGGAACCCTAGGCGCTCCCACATCCCTAGCCTGTTTCAGTGCTAGGACCGGTGAGCTCCCATCCCCTGTCCCCTTCCGTCGGACGACAGGGGATATGGAGCAATGTGCTTGAAAGGGACAAAGCTCACCGGCAACACTCAAATTCTGTCCGCGACATGACCCAGCTGAAGGTCCACGTGGACTACCTCTAGGTAGCCCTTCAGCTGGCAGAGGAGGAGGTCGCTGAGGCATAAGCGATGGCTATCGCGGTGCTGGTGCGGGCGTACAGTGAGGCTTCTTTCATTCCTGGCTTTCATTCACTGGGTTCTTGCTCTTAGGTTCTGACAAGACTTTGAGTATTGTAGTGCTAGAGGAGCAGGTTGCGGTGTCCGACCATGAGCCGGGGGAGGCTCGCCCTCATAGAGGCCCTCCGGGGGGAACCGCCGCTAAGGCGTGGCCTCCGGAATCAGGCGGGGAATTGGCTTTGCTGGTGATCTGGCCACCGTTGAAGAGGCTACTGCGATGATCATGAAGACAAAGGTGGCCTTTACAGGCATAGCTAGGTTTTCTAGGTGGCACCGAGCATTCATAGTGCATCGGCCTGTGTGCATCGCCGATGGGCCAAATTGTGAAGCAAATATTTTGTATGTGGAGTTTGTTAATGATCTTTATTTCTATTTGCTTGCGCCGTTACATGGCTTTCGTTGTTTTTGGATTATTTTTACTTTAGCCTAAAGCAATCGGGCCTATGGCTTTGGTTCGTGAATTCATCGCTTTATTTTGTGCGAGAGCTGGCTACGGGCCACGCGCCGAGCTATACCTCTTATAATGCCACGTGACATGGGTGGTGAGAGTGTGTGTCGGAGGGGGGCTATGTAAGCTCCCTTCATAGGGCATGATATCACAGCCACCCTTATGGAACGGGTCATGACTTTGAGGAGGTGAAATGTCTTCGAGACAAAACGCATGGACTTTCCATCCCTAGCTTCATCCGGCACTACGTGCAGACCGATTGGGTTTGTCATCATGTCTACATGCATATATGAACGTGTTCAAAAAACAAAGAGGGGGACAGGGTTGATATCACCGGTGCTTGTTCGGGGAGCAGGTGCTTGCCCCACAGTTGTTGCTCATGCTGAGGAGAGCTCCCAAGCGCTCGTTATAGAGAGTCCATCATGGTTCCTGAGTGGTGAGCTGGCGAGGGCGCTTCTCAGCTGCTTGAGGTGGTCATGGACGGCGCGGGTTATCCTCTTGGGCTGCCTCGGGCTCACCTTTATCATTTTGACGCCTTCGGTGGGCTCGTGATCTTCTTGGGATGTCTTCTCCGTGTCTTGTCTGTCGTTGTTCTTGGTCAGGGGGACCAACGTGTTCTGGTGCCTAGGTTCTTCTGGTGCGATGATGCTTTCATAGCCGTGTCTTCGCCTCCAGTTGTGACGGCTTTTTTGTGGAGGGCTGGTGTGCCTTGTCGCTGTTGAGGTTGGCTTCGATTGCAGCCTGGTTTGATCTGCTCATCATGGCATGCGGTGCGCTTAGGGAGCTCACCTCCTTGGAGGCATGTCCCTCCGTGCAAAGTGTGATGGCCATAGGGACGCGTCGTGTGGTCTGCCCACAGCACAGGATCGGATCCTGACTTCGGGTTTGACCCTTCGTGGAGTGGCACCGACTAGCAACTCGGTTACTATCGATGACACCACGAGGCGGTGGATGATTTTGTTGCTCGTGCTTGCCCTAGCTCACGGCGATCCATAGGTGGAGCCGTTGTCCGGGGTGCGTTTCCACTATAGGATCTTGTTCCACCACGCAGCGGGTATAGATCGGGTAGGAGCTGGTGACGGGTGTTATTTTGCTTGTTCGAACGATCTCGTGGTTCCCTAAAAGGACGTGGCCACCGCAGGCCATTCCTTGAGCGAGGTCATCGTGAGCCATGGCCGTATGGCTCCCTAGGTGGAAGTCTCGACCATGGCTGGTGATGAGAGAGGGCCCTAGGCCCCCTATGTAGGTAAACTCTGGGATGCAGCCCGCATAGGTAGTTCCGAGAGTGCGCCCACCATAGGTCGTGGGACCCAGATTCCTGAGGTGGAGGTCTGGGCCATAGCTGATGGTGGGCACGGGCACTGGCCCTTTGGCGTGGTTAACTGCATGGTTCCCTAGAGGGATGTGACCGATCATGGCCATTCCTCGGGCGAGTTCGTCATGAGCCATGGTCCTTTGGTTTCTCAGATAGGAAGCTTAGCCATGGCTCATGAAGAGTGAGGGTACTGGCCCCTCTGGTTAGGAGAACTCTAGAATGCAACCCCTGAGGCCAGTTCTAGAAGTGTGTCCACCGTGAGCCATGGGACCCAGATTTCCAAGGTGGAGGTCTGGATTGTGGCTGATGGTGGATGCGGGCGCTGGCCCTTTTGCATCCATGAACACATAGTTTTCACGGTGGATGTGACCGCCATGGGCCATTCCACTAGCGAGTCCACCAACGGTGCGAGGAGCCATTGCTTCCTTCCTCAATCAAATGAGAGTGCGCGACTATCCCCTACATAGCACGCCATTGTTGATGTTTTATAAACCGGACTAGTAAATTTATACGATTATCGCGCTGCTCTAGGAAGACGATGGTAGCATGCAATAGACACGAGGATTTATGCTGGTTCAGGCTAGAGCCCTACGTCCAGTCTTAGAGAAGATCAAGTGCATGTTCCTTGCTTGAATGCTCTGAAGTTCTTATAGTAGGGGGTGCAAGAATGGTGAAAGAGGTGGTGGAACCTATGCTAGACGAGGGGCAGCCCAAAGAGAAGCTCTAGGAGCTCTGCTGCTATGGATGGAATAGCAGAGGATAAACATGTGTCCATGGGTGTCCTAGACGCCCTTATATCGAGTTTAGGGCTAGGGCTCGTTACAAAGAGAAGGTTCCCCTGACCGAAGGGTCGAGAGCCTAAGGGAGGTCCTAGCTAACTTGGCTTATAAGTTACGCCGTCTTTTGGCGCTCGCTTGGGTGTGGCTATTGTCATGGTCTTGTGGCCACATTGCGGTAGGGTCTGACACAATGCTACTATGCTAGCCGTGGCAGCACTGTAGCCACGGTGATGGTTCATCTGCTGTCTTATGCAACACAGCATTAGTCATGGTCTTTGCCATTGTCTTTAGGTTTCCTGGGGCGTCGTACCCATAGTTGGTAGCCAACCCGGGTCGTCGTTCGTCTTGTTGCCTGTCGGGACCGAGGGCCACGACCCTGATCGTCGTGGTCGGGACTTTCAACTGGCCTGGTTGGCCTCTGCGCTAAGACCCTTATCGTGGCTTCCATTCCGCACTGGGTAGGACCGTATACCTGCCTGATTGGGTCATACCCGGTCGATGGTCATCATACCCGTCGTTACCACCTCGAGGCGGTGTTGTCTTGTCCATGCAGCATGGCATAGGGTTGGCGTCTGACCAGACCGAGGTGACCGCTATCACATTGGTCCTTGCGGGTCAGCGCGACGTGCTTGCCTTCCTCAGAACAGGCATGTTGCGCGGGGCTCGACCTCTCCCTCTCTCTCCTAGGGGTCATGATGAGGGAGAGGTCATGTATTTGAGCATGATGTGGCTAATGCTGGAGGAAGGGATCGAGATCCCCCCGACCTTAGTGCCTAGCCTGCTCTGCTTGGCTTTTGCTAGGCCTGAGTCGTTCAAACCTTTGATAACTGGTACATTGCGGGCCGCGCGGCCTGCTAACTAATTGGTGCCTTGAGACACCTTGAGGTTATAACCCCGATAGGATGAGACATAGGTGTTGAATTTTACTACGAACGCAAGAAAGTTCAGCTGCTTTATATTTGATCTCGTAGGACACAGTATAAAGGGTCGTTAGTTTTGAATGTCGTAGCTACCAGTCTGCCCCTCGACTATTGTGACTACTCGGATTGGAGTAAGAAAAGTACAGAAAAGACCCATCACAACCACACCAGGCATTCAAGTCTCAAGCGTATCATGGTGGTCAAAAGCTCCTTTTCTTGATTCCTTCTTATCTCCAGCTTTCCTGTCACATTCACTTTACTCTCAGCAACTGTGCAAGGTCTATATGAAATGAGCATCCCCCCTTCCCTTGTTTGATAGCATTGCATCAATCTGCTTGCTCCCCCTTCCCTCACCAGTTTGCATTTTCCAATCGCGTTCCCTAGTGGTTTTAGGATCTGGATAAAGGCAATGTGCTTCGTATCAAACCGTACTATTTGTATGAACTTATTATTGTGTCTGCTAACGTCGTTGCTTCCCCCCTTTCCTCAATTGTCATTTGTTCTAACCGAAATCTTGTTTACAGATGGCAACTGCTTACCAAACCACGGATGTGTACTCTGCAACAAACGATGTGTTTTGGCAGCTAGGTGTGGAGCTAGGAGAATAGAACTTGTTGCTTGTGACTTGGGGGCATCATGTACAAGATCAAGCAGTGCGATGCCTAATCATTGAAGCTGTTGTTCGTGCGGTTGTTGGGCAACAACGCATTACCAGGGTTGTTGAAGACCATAATTCTAGAGAAATATTTATGCTTTGTAGCACTGTTGCGGATGCCCATTGGCTCTTTGCCTACAGTGTCGATGTCAATGGAGACTGCGTCATTTTCAAGATGGTTCAATGTCTCAACTTGATCGCAAGTCCTTATGACCTCAACTATCTCAATAAGACCAAACCGATTCAACGACATTGAGATTTTGAGTGCTCTGGGTACTGTTCGTTGTCCTGTATCAGAAGTACTAGTAGTAGTAGTAGCCATGACTGGCTTTGATCTGTGGGATAGCACGAAGTCATATAGTGTATGTGTTGAGCTCATGTAGTAGGAACCCTTGCTAATATAGTATGTTGTGTTATTTGCATGTCTGTGTCAAACTTTGTTAAACTTGCCAGAACCTTGAACCGAGGAGCAAGTTTGGCCTTAATCTAATGCAGAAAAGAAGAGCCATTGGTGTTGAAATGTTACTGAACAAGCAAGAAAGTCCGCCTGTTGTTTTTTGAACACCTCGGACAGCAAAGATGTTGTAGTGGATGAAGTTTCCTCAATTGGTTTTTGTTTTTGTTTTTTTGTTGCCTTGGGTGTCTGTCCTGATGACATGAAGTCATGTATTTTATGTGTTGAGCATATGTACGAGAGGGAAACCGCATGTTGCTCGTGGTTTAGATCTGCAGAGGGAATGGGAGAGCTCCGGGAAGGTAGAAAATAAAACAAGCGGAGTTACGGATGAGATGGCGGCGGTTAGAGCGACGGAGTAGAGATTTACTCAAAGATTATGAATTTTGACCAAATATATATTGAGGAGTATGATGCGTAATAACTATTTTATACAACATAAAACAATGAGCTTAATTAATAATCCTCTTCGGTGAAGTGCGAGAGGAATCTCTGCACTGTCGGGTCAAGATACATAGATAAATCTCGTTGACAAATCGGGTAGGTGGATCTTCGGTCGAACCACTTGGTGATGCACTTGCGGTGGAATGCGTGGCCACAGCCGGGCATTTCCACAGCATGGCCGGTCGTAGGATTAGATGTTTCATCCTTTAGGCATATGCTACAATCTCGACACCTCGCTGGGGCCACCTCTGCCTCCATGCAAAGCGTCAAGAGCGCCTCGGACATGATGAACTTCAACTATTCGTCGACCCAAAGCTCAAGCATGGCATGGGGGATGCAGCCATCCCGATAGGCCTCACGCACCAGGGCCGCAACTTCAGGAACCTCGGGCTCGAGAAAGATGTCCTCCCACTATTCGTCGGTGAGATTGAGTAGCTATAGCCGCATGAATGTCCTCATCAAGCCATAGAGGACATCACAAACACCTTCCTGGTCGCTAGGGATGCCCATGGCTTTATTCGCCTTCAAGATCCTGGTGGCGCTGTCTCCTTCGTATAGGAGGTACACCGGCTGCCAGTGATCGCCGGATTTGAGGGTCTTGGTCACTGTGCATTCTAGGGTCATAGAGAATGATGCTTCAGGGAGGCTCCTGCCAGATGGATCCTTGATGGTGAAGATGTTCTTTGATGTCGTTCTACACTTGATGTGGTGTTTCAAAGTGGAAAACTAGACAGCAGGATCTCCAGCGAAGCTCATGGGTCTAGTGGCTTAGTTTGAAGCTAAGATTTGAATTGGTTTGGAGTTGGAGTAAGGATGATTTACAGGGAACCCAGTGTTAAATAGCTACGAGATGAACGGGGGTATAATTATGAGATGGAATTTCAAGTGAATCGCTTTGAATGTAGAGGCCCTTAGACGGCTTCCAGTAAATGCCGTCATAGATTCTAGGGGTTGGTCGAACAGTTTCTAATACTGGACGTGTTGAGAATATTCTAGTAGAACGTAAGATGTGTCTGGCCCGGTCAAATTTACAATGCTTGGACTTCCTTGCGTGTGCTATAAAATTTAAATAGCTATGTGGCTCCTCCGTTAAGCATTATATCGACGCGAGACTTGATCAGATGAATTCCGTTATGCATATTTACCATACTACAGATTAGAAAGAGAACCAGAAAGAAACCTGTAGGCAAAACCAACCAACAGGGTCATTTTGCTGCTGAATTTCACTGCGAACGAGAAAGTCCGGCCACTGTAAATTTGATCTTGTAGGAGTCCTACAACACCGACTGCGACTCCAACGAGGAGGAGGATGATCTGGAGTACTGACGAGTCGGCGAATCGCAAGAGCGATAGCTAGGAGGAGGATGCTTTAATTTTTTTTCTCTTCTCTGGAAATTTAAAGCACCTTAGAATACATGACTACTTTTTCTAGAATGGGAAATCCATGGGGATATCATTTGAATAACCCATTTAGTTTTTTTGGAGGGTTTTCTATCCTTGGGCGTGCCTTCCCTAAGCTTCCTAATTATAGGCCTTAGTTCAAACAACTACAGATGCAATCACACGCACAAAAAATGCCAGTTGCAGCGCAATAAGCTACAACGAGCAGGTTTATTTTTTTCTTTTTTTTTGTAATTTTTCGGTGTCAAATTCATGGATCTTTTAATTGTTTATTATCATCCTATTTTAGTTTTATGTTTTTTATATTATGAAAAAACCAAAAAGGTAACAACTAAGGTCGCCCGAAATTTCGGTCTCTGCAGAGCAGACGGGGCGGTCTGCCCACCCAAAAATTTGATCTCGCACCGCGCCAAGCAGTCCCACCAACACATACCAAAAATTAGATGTCTCTCTTTTGCCCTCCGTATGGAAAATAGGTTTACCACGCCATCGATTTTAGACAAGGGTATTTGTGGTAATGTGATGGCCACATAAAACTGCAAAGAGTCGTCGTCTCCGCCTCCATCTCCATTCTCCACCTACACTGTCTCTCCTCCAGCTCCAAATCCTAGTCCCATGGCCTCCCTTTTCACTCTCTAGCCATCCCCTCTGCCACCCCACTCTAGACCTTAGGCTCCATCGGAACAGCAGCTCGACACCCTCTCCACTCTCCAGCCACACCCCCTCTCATACATTTTTGAACCCTAGCCGAGCCGGATCCCCTTTGATTCATCGACAGCAGGTCGATCAGCTGACGATAGAAGGACCGCCTCTACGATAGTACAAGTCGAATCTGGATCCCCTACCTAGCTCGGCACCTATCATGACTGACCGGATCTAATCCCTAGCCAGGACAGATCTGGTACCCCTTCATCAATGCCAGTTGTACCAGCTCTACAACCGCGATGATAGGACGGCGGTGCCAACGACAAAGCAAAGCCAGGGAACATGGAGGAAGAGGTACACAAATTCCTTTTATGATGTGTGCTCTATTGTAGTGGCTAAACCAAGGATATGTAGATAGCGATGGGCGACATATTTCCTATAGTTGAGTGTAGCTAACATGTGCTTTATTGGATTAATGACTTCCGTATAAGCTGTAGTTACTAGTTAGGCGCTTATTTGCATACTCTTGCTCTGCTGTATTGACATTCCGTAGAAGTTTTGTTAATAAATGCCTTTATAATCTAGATGAACAGCCACTAACTGCTTATGAACGAGCACGAGGTGCACAAATCGCAAGGAATCATAGAAAGATGGAAGAACTTGGAATACGATGTGTGGGCCCAAAACCTATATCTCCAAAGGCAAAAAAAGTCAAGCACAAAGGGTAGACACGGTGAAGAAGCATGGGGTACATTCTTGCTGCTTAAGTTTGTATCTCCAATTTCAGTGTTTGGGTCGAAAAAGCCATAGAGGAGGCTCTACCAGCAGGACAAAAGGCAGCGATGCCATGAGTCCTGGGCGAAGGCTCTCTAAGGGAGTGAGGTCAACACCACCAGAAGAGGCAGCTCATGGATTTTGTACTCAGAGGTCTTCTACTGGCAAAAGAGTGGAGGTAGCAGCAGTAGATGAACATAATTCTCCATCACGACCGACACCCGGACCTAGGGATCAATTCCAAGTTCATCAATTGACTGGAGACCTTGGTCGGGATGGCACCCTACCAAGCCCTGAGGGAGACTCCTTACGGACAGATGATGATAGACATGCCGAAGAGGAGCCCTTGCAGCAATCTCCTGCCCCCCCACCCGTAGAACGATGAAACTTGCCTAGGTTGGTATTACCTTATAGATGTCTATCAATCAATTTGCACTAGCTATTTGATATTCATTTAACTTTTCTAACAATTTGAATGTATGAAAACTATGTAGTACTATTACCGGGAAGAGCGAGGAAGCCGAGGCCTCGAACTCGTGGAATTATGCTGGGCAAAATGAGCAAATCACTAGGAGGAGCGAGGATGCACATCTCCGTTGCCGAGGGGAACAGAAGGCCACATGATCCAGTGCAATGTAACACCTCGGGTGTTTAAAATACTAAAACCTGACATGTCATCATATGCATTGCAAAGCATTTGGCATTTGGTGAAAACTTTGAGATGCATACACTAAAACAAGTTTATATTCATGTGGTATGTGTTGAATTGTATTGTTTGACTTAAATTCAAAGTTTGTTTGGATTTTGAAGTTTTCGAGAAAACCCCGCTTTTCAGCATTTAAATCCTACCCTGAAAATCCATTTCAAAATCTAGACAGAATTAGGAGATGGTTATAGAAGCAAAGTTGTAGAACTTTCAATTTTGAACAACTTTTGTTTTTGAAGATTTTTGAGTTGTTATGAAAAATTTGAGAGTAAATTGTGAATTTTTGGCGTATGGCAATTTTGTAATTTTTGTGAATGTGTTCACCGCCTAAGCTACATTGCATGCTCGTTTCCTTCTTTGGCGTTCCAGCGTGTCGTGGCCTCTTTGATGTCGCTACAGCACGGAAATAGCTCCGTCGTGGCTTCCTTTGAGCTTCTGCCGCGCTTATAAGTACCAAGACGTCGTCATCGCCGTTTTTCTTCCTTTGTTTTCACCACCGTCGTTGTCATCGCTCCAACAAGCTCGCATCGTCTCCCTAGCGTTGTTGCCATCTCGGTAAAGGCCGTCCTAGTTCCGTCTTTTCCTTGCGAATCCAGCCAGCTAGCCTTGATCGCCTGAAATTGCCGAGAACTCGCTGTCCACGTTTTTCTTCCTCGAGGTCAGCAACTTCACCGCTGCGGGCGTGTCATCGTGGCCAGAGTTTTTCGGTGAGCCGTTGTCTCATGTCGAATCGTACTTACTTACGGTTTCGCTTTCGATCGTGTAGTCTTTAAATGGCTTGTTGTTTACTCATTTTGATCGCTGCAGTCGCCGGTTCTCCCTTACCGATGATCTTTGCTTCGTATAGTTCACCATAGTGGTCGGATAGTTCACCGTAGTGGTCGGATAGTTCACCGTAGTGGTCGGATAGTTCACCGTAGTGGTCGGATAGTTCACCGTAGTGGTCGGATAGTTCACCATAGTGGTCGGATAGTTCACCATAGTGGTCGGAGAGTTCACCAAAGTGATCGGTGCTAGCGTGGTCTCATCGATTCTGAATATGGTTTGGTTAATTTGGTTTGTAATCAGATCGCGAAGAAAAATTGTATCCAATTTATTTATTTTTGTATCCATCATCGAGCATCATGTTTCATATTCCACATCATGTTAAGCATGGCAATGTTACTACGTGTAGTAAACGAAGGTGAGCACGTGGTAGTTAATCAAGTTGCGAGGAGGTTGATCTGTCTGTTGTGGTCGGATCGAAGACTTGTGAAACGTCGCAGAGCCGACTTTTTCCGTCAACGAAGGCAAGCCCGGATGCATATAACCCTACCTTGTATTTTACAAATTGATTTCGCTTTTGCTTTTCAATACTGCATTAAGTGATTAGAAGTCAAGTGGAAACCTAATTGTTGCATTATCAACCTTGTTGTTCCATATCTACCTTGTT
This sequence comes from Miscanthus lutarioriparius, assembly GCA_904845875.1. Lineage (NCBI taxonomy): Eukaryota > Viridiplantae > Streptophyta > Magnoliopsida > Poales > Poaceae > Miscanthus > Miscanthus lutarioriparius. The sequence continues at coordinate 43,433,110 of CAJGYO010000001.1, forward strand.
ACCCGCTTAAAATCGTATATGCCTAGTTATGCTTAGCTCGCTTAGACCGATCGAGTTGGGTGATTACCGTCACCGCGAGTTTTTTAAATGGAACTTTGGTTACTTATGTTATCATGTGATATGGCAATGTGGAGTAATAAATCTAGACCGGCGGACTCGGTGTGTGTGAGCCACAAGACTGGTAATGTCTTGTGAGCGGTTCTTTCCGCTTTGTGTCGATTAAGGTCCGTACTGTTGGTGAACTGCTTATGGTGAGACTTTGTAGTACTAACCACATACTCCGTAAGCCTTAACTTGGCTATTCTATTACGAGAATGGCTACTCAAGACTGGGAGTGGAGAGATGGCGGAGTAGCGTGTACCCTCGTGGCTGGAATGTGGCCGGATTTGAGGTGTGTTGTGTGCTCTCGGGTGGCGCGGACCCGTTCTTGTTTAGAGGATCCAAGGGTAGGTTGGTATATGTAGGTCGTGGACCTACATATGTCGTGTGGTCCGGAAGTCCCAAATTGGTTTATAATCGATTCAATCGCCGCTGCTCTCGGTTATGGAGACTCGCTTCTCTGCTCATCATCGTAGTATTAATAATCGGAACTCGAGAATGGTTCGAGAAAGTGTTGGATATGAAGTTTCATGATCTTAATACGGATCGTGTCGACTTTGTTTATGATCCGATGAGATTTTAAATATTGATACAAAGAATTTTGTTAAAGTGCTTTTAAGCAAAAGAACTTTGATTATTGCTAAAGCCATACCTTGAATCCACGAGCCTGCATTCCCGAGTCTTATCGCTTTTATTTCGGTTAAGTCTTGTCGAGTACTTTCGCACTCGTGGTTTGTTGACCCTTGTTGCGGTGTGAGGCTCATGAGCGGATCTGTTTTGGATCGTCTTTGCATGACCGTTGTTCAATCATGATGTTGATAAGTAATGTGTGGCCCTTAAGGTAGGTAAAAGATATTTTTGTGTGTTTGTATATATTATAATGCCACTCCACTACTACGCTTTGTAATAATAATCGAACTTAGTTTGTAAGGTTTGAAATAAATGTTTTGTAAACTAAGTTATTGTAAGACTTCCGCTGATTTACTCTGTGTTGATATTTGGATAAATGTTGTAATATCTGCAATGACTCAGAATGTGATCCCGCTCGGAAATCGTGGATGATTCGGGTTCTCCGAGGACACCCGACAGCCTCTTCTTAAGTTATCGGTAACATATGCATAAATGTCAAAGGTCGTTGGACGAAGGATGTGCATATGGGCCCCTATAATTTAGGAGGTTCTCGCCACGAGAATGGTATCGAGAGCGATCGTTACAAGGTTTTTGTTGTATTGTTTTGCAAAAACTTCAAAATGATTTGGATGACTAAATTTAACTTGATAGTTTGGTCCAAATTGCTTCGACTTATCTTATTTCTTTCTCACCATTCCTTATTTGATAAAAAGGGTCTTGTGTGGTGGAGTAGTAATCTTACTATGCCCTATATAAAAATAAATGTTGTTTATGTGCATTATAAACTTTGATGTTGTTCAGTGAAACGATTCATGCATCATGAATAATTCACTCAATTACTTCCTTCACCTCTTAGTCCGGAGTTGAGTAGTGAGTCTGATTTGAGGAATGTAATCCATCATAGCTGCTCTTTAGTCTTTGATCAAGTGGTCTTACTTGGATTAAATTGGTTTCCTTCATGTGGCTCGTGCCAAGATGACGCCCCGTAAGTCCACTTTGGACCCAAAGGAGTTCCTCGTCACCAACTTGCCCCTAGGAATGATGGTGCTAGCAAGATAGCAGGCGCTTAGGCCCGATCCTCGGCGGAGATCTGAGGATTTCTGCAGAAGTTAGCCCAAGCTACTAGAGATAGGGCTATGGACGCCATTCAAAAAGGCGATTACGGGAACAATTAAGGCGTCTTACCACAACTCACGAGGAACTGCGAACGTTATGTTAGTTAAATGCAAAGGAAGGAAGGAATGAAGCTTGGCATAGGGAAAATGTAGCTAGAGTTAGAACTCATGAGTTAGAATTTTATGTAGAAGACTTAGAAGAGCATAATACATATCTCAGATGAGGAAGTTCATAGGCTAAGCAATCTCCTAGATCCAAATCATGAACCCCAAGTTGATGCATTGGATCCCGGTGTCATCCTTGCCGATGAAAGTGAATCGAGAAGAAGAAGAGGATCCCGAAGAATTAGTAATGATTGATGAAAGTGATAATGAAGGCGGTAATAATTCCGGAATGGATACCGAGCCTGAAGTTTGATGTAATCGCAAAAAGGAGTAGAGTTATGAAATAATTACTTCTAGTTAAGTTAAGTAGTCTTGTTTAGATGTGGTCTTGTGTTTAAATAAGTGGCACCGATGTAATGCGTTGTAGTAAGCTTTAGGATCTTTGAATAAAGGCTTGTGAATAAAGTTTGGTTTGTTATGAGCAGATGCGTCGTACGCGGGGATCGCATATTCCTGGTACTTCACAAGATGATGATGATATCCCCAACCCGCCACCAATGCCGACCAATTTGGCTGATGCTATCGCTGCATTAGTCAATGTGACTGTGGAAAATTCTCGTTTGCTTCATGAGATGGCTCAAAGTAATCAAAATCAGATGCATAGAAATCGCGGACGCAATCCTAACGGGCATGAGGCTACATATGTTGACTTCACAGATACAAAACCCCCAGTGTTCACTAAGGCTGATGAACCATTGGAGGTCGATGGTGGCTTAGGACCATGGAATGTAAATTTGATCTTATTCATTGCACGAGTTTGAAGCCGTGTTTTGCCGCCCAGCAACTTAGAGGTGCAGCCGGTGCTTGGTATGCAAACCTTATGGCCATGCAACCCGCAGGTGTTCCATTAACTTGGATAGAGTTTCGTACTGCTTTTAGAGCCTATTATATCCCTGAAGGAGTGATGGCTATGAAGTTAGAAGAGTTCCTTGCCTTGAAGCAAGGAGATCAAACTGTGATGCAGTATGTAGGAAGATTCAATCACCTGTCACAATATGCACCAGAACATGTCAATACGGATGCCAAGAAAAAGAAATGGTTCATGAGAGGTCTGAATACCAAACTGCAGACAATGATGACAGCCTGTACCAATATCACTTATCATGAGGCAGTAAATATTGCACTTGCTTCAGAGGCAAAGTATCGGCAAAGATAAGGAGCTCAAGAAGAAAAAAGAATGTGTTGCCGTCTGACCTTTTGGTGGAACCCAAAAGAGGCAGAGAGTGATTTATCATCCAATAAACCATTATCGTCCTCCTTATCGTCCCCGCATGAGCCCCAAGCCGAAGCAATATCAAATGTCCGTCCCCGCTATAACCTATCGTAACTCACAAACAACCAATGTTCCTAGTGGTAATGCTCCAACATCACAGGGTCACAACTATCCGTGTTACAATTGTGGGAGGACTGGTCATTTCTCTAGGGAATGTCCATATCCTAGGCAGGCTAATCAAAATTATCAGAAGGCCCCTGCCAATCAACAACAGGGTCAAGCACCAAACAAGAACCACAATCAGAATGCTCAGAAGGGCAAAGATGAGAGGAAGACAGGAAGGGTTTTCTATATTCAAGCCGGGGAAATTCCTGAAGGAGAGCCAGGTGATGATGGGTATGTTTCCTGTTGCCAATCATCCTGCAGTTATACTTTTTGATTCTGGCGCATCGCATTCCTTCATCAATAGAGCATTTGTTGTGAAGTATGAAATTTCAATTGGGACAACAAAGGAAAATTTCTTTATCAGTCGCCCGGGGGACGTCTGTGTACTAAGGAAATGGTATACCAGGTACCCATAAACCTGGGTGGGCATATTTTTCCCACTACCATGATTATCCTAAAGGACCGTGGATATAGATGTAATTTTGGGAATGAATTGGATGTATCAAAGATAAAAGTCATTATATAAATGCTTTGAATAGAACTATAAGGGTAAGTTTGCCACAAAAGTGCTTCTCAACTTCTTATCCAACTTCCAACCTTAAGAAGATCGATGGCAAAGTTTGTGCAACCGTCAATCAAAGAGATTAGAGATATCCCGGTAGTATGTGAATTTCCGATGTGTTTCCTAAAGAATTACCCGGTCTACCACCAGATAGAGATGTCCAGTTTAACATAGAATTGAAACTGAACAGACTCCTATTTCTCGGAGAGCTTATAGGATGCCACCTAAGGAGTTAGCCGAGTTGAAGACTTCGGTTGCAAGAATTGATTGATAAGGATTTATCCAACCTAGTTCATCACCTTGGGGATGTCCGCAATTTTGTGAAAAAGAAAGATGAGGCCTTGAGGTTATGTGTCGACTACCGTCTGCTTGAATGAAGTGACCATCAAGAATAAGTATCCATTACCTCGGATAGATTTGCTTTTTGATCAATCGGCCGAGCCAAAGTTTTCTCCAAGATAGATTTGAGGTCGGGATATCACCAAATCAAGATAAAGCTCAAGATATTCCCAAAAACGGCATTTACCACAAGATATGGATTATATGAATATTTGGTCATGTCTTTTGGTTTGACCAATGCTCCACTCATTTCATGTATTTGATGAATTCAGATTCATGCACTCGAGCTAGACAAATTCGTAGTGGTGTTTATTGATGACATTCTAGTATATTCCAAGAGCAAGGAAGAACATGCGGAACATCTCAGAATTGTTCTGACTCGTTTGAGAGAACATCAACTATATGCAAAGTTCAGCAAGTGTGAGTTTTGGCTTAAGGAAGTACAATTTCTTGGACATGTCTTGTCAGCGGAAGGAGTTTCTGTTGATCCAAGCAAAGTGAAGGATGTTCTTGATTGGAAACCGCCAACCACAGTTCATGAAGTTAGGAGTTTTCTGGGATTGGCGGGGTATTACCGTCGGTTTATTCCAGATTTCTCTAAAGTGTCAAAGTCCATTACTGAGTTGTTGAAGAACCAAGTCAAGTTTGTTTGGTCGTCTGACTGTGAAAAGGCTTTTCAGACTTTGAAGAGATTGTTGACCACTGCACCAGTATTAGCCCAACCTGACATCGAGAAGTCATTTGACGTCTATTGTGATGCGTCGGGTATTGGTATTGGATGTGTGTTGATGCAAGAAGGCCGAGTCATTGCTTATGCATCTAGGCAACTTAAGCAACATGAAGAGCACTATCCGACTCATGATTTGGAGTTAGCAGCTGTGGTCCATTCTTTGAAGATTTGGCGGCATTACCTACTTGGTAATACATGCCATATATATACAGACCATAAGAGCTTAAAGTATATCTTTACTCAGTCAGAAATTGAATATGCGACAAAGAAGATGGTTAGAGCTGATTAAAGATTATAACTTAGAAGTGCATTATCATCCTGGAAAAGCAAATGTGGTTGCAGATGCTCTAAGTCGCAAAAGTTATTGCAATTGCCTGAAAGTAAGAACAATGGGTTTGACCTTATGTCAAGAGATGGAGAAGTTGAATGTAGATGTAATTCAACAGGGCAATTTGACCAACATAATTGTTGAAGCCACTATTCGAGATCAAGTTATTGTCTGCTCGTAGGAAAATAAGGGTATAGCCCATATCAAGGAAAAAGTCAAGAATGGAAAAGCGGAATGCTTTAACATAGATGATGAAGATGTGTTATGGTTCAAGGATCGCTTTGGTGGTACCAAAAGTTCTGAGTTACTGGCAATCAATTCTAGATGAGGCACATGCTACTAGGTTATCTATCCATCCGGAAGCAACAAGATGTACCATGACTTAAAACAAAGGTTTTGGTGGACCAAAATGAAGATAGAAATTGCAAGGTATATAGCAAAGTGTGATACTTGTCGAAAAGTGAAAGCTATACATTTGAGGTCCTGCTGAGAATTACAACCATTACCTATTCCAAATTGGAAGTGGGAGGATATAAGTATGGACTTTATTGTTGGTCTACCCAAGACATCAAAGGGATTTGACTCAAGATGGGTGATTGTGGATCGACTAACCAAGTCAAGACATTTTATTCCGGTCCGAATACATATTCTCTTGTCCAATATGCCAAGATATATTTAGCAAGAATTATGAGCCTACATGGAGTACCAAAGACCATAGTGTCGATATAGGGGTACACAGCTTTGTCTCCGCTTTTTTGGAAACAATTACATTCTTCGTTGGGAACCAAGCTTACATTTAGTACAGCCTATCACCCACGTGATCGATGGACGAGTCGAAAGAGTCAATCAAGTACTTGAAGATATGTTAAGGTGTTGTGTCCTTAACTATTCCAAGAAGTGGGATGAGTGTTTGCCTTTGGCTGAGTTCTCATATAACAATAGTTATCGAGAAAGCATTAGAATGGCTCCATTTGAAGCACTCTATGGTCGAGATGCGAAACATCGTTGAGTTGGTCGAGCCCGAGAAAGAAGATTCTTTGGAGTTGATCTTGTGAAAGAAAGAAGACAAGGTTAGGCAAATACAAAGTAATTTGAAGATAGCTCAGTCCCGACAAAAGAGTTATGCGAGATAAACGCGGCGTCGACCATTGACGTTTAACAAAGGGGACTTTGTGTATCTTAAAGTATCACCAATGAAGGGAGTTACTCGTTTTGGTGTTAAAGGCAAGTTAGCACCTCGATATATTAGACCATTTCAAATTTTGGAGAGGTATGGAAAAGTGGCCTATCGCTTGAAATTACCGAACATCTATCGCTGATTGCATGATGTATTCCATGTTTCTCAATTGAAGAAGTGTCTCCGAGTGCCCGAGCGGAATGTTGAGATTGAAGGGTAGGACTTGAATCGATTTGACTTATTCGAATATCCTATCCGAGTGTTGGCTCGTAAAGATCGTGTTACTCGAAGGAGGACAATAAAGTTCTATAAAATACAATGGAATCAACATTCTGAAGAGGAAGCTACCTGGGAATCAGAAGATTACTTGTTAGAAAAATTTCCAGAGTTTCTAGCGTTAATATAGAATAGATAATGTTAGTTGAGCTCGGTTGCTTCAAATAGTGTTTTGTAAAGAAACCTCACTTGTTTTATGGAAGAGTTCGGGATGTTTTTGGATTAACACATTTCCTTTTCCATTACTTACTCTATGGCTTTGAATCTCGGGCGAGATTTCTTTTAGGAGGAAGGATTGTAACACCTCGGTGTTTAAAATACTAAAACCCCGACATGTCATCATATGCATTGCAAAGCATTTGGCATTTGGTGAAAACTTTGAGATGCATACACTAAAACAAGTTTATATTCATGTGGTATGTGTTGAATTGTATTGTTTGACTTAAATTCAAAGTTTGTTTGGATTTTGAAGTTTTCGAGAAAACCCCGCTTTCAAATTTAAATCCTACCACGAAAATCCATTTCAAAATCTAGATGTAATTAGGAGATGGTTATAGAAGCAAAGTTGTAGAACTTTCAATTTTGAACAACTTTTGTTTTTGAAGATTTTTGAGTTGTTATGAAAAATTTGAGAGTAAATTGTGAATTTTTGGCGTATGGCAATTTTGTAATTTTTGTGAATGAGTGTTCACCGCTTAAGCTTACATTGCCGTCGTTCTTCTTCTTGCGTTCCAGCGTGTCGTGGCCGTCTTTGATGTCGCTACAGGCATGGAAATAGCTCCGTCGTGGCTTCCTTGAGCTTCTGCGCGCTAAAGTACCAAGTACCAAGACGTCGTCATCGCTGCTTTTTCTTCCTTTGTTTTCACCACCGTCGTTGTCATCGCTCCAACAAGCTCGCATCGTCTCCCTAGCGTTGTTGCCATCTCGGTAAAAGGCCGTCCTAGTTCCGTCTTTTCCTTGCGAATCCAATCACTAGCCTTGATCGCCTGAAATTGCCGAGAACTCGCTGTCCACGTTTTTTCTTCCTCGAGGTCAAGAACTTCACCGCCGCGAAGCGTGTCATCGTGGCTGAGTTTTTTTCGGTGAGCCGTTGTCTCAGTAATCGCATATCGGATAGTTCACCGTAGTGGTCGGATAGTTCACCGTAGTGGTCGGATAGTTCACCGTAGTGGTCGGATAGTTCACCGTAGTGGTCGGATAGTTCACCGTAGTGGTCGGATAGTTCACCATAGTGGTCGGATAGTTCACCATAGTGGTCGGAGAGTTCACCAAAGTGATCGGTGCTAGCGTGGTCTCATCAGTTACGAATATGGTTTGGTTAATTTGGTTTGTAACTGTACTGCGAAGAAAAATTGTATCCAATTTATTTATTTTTGTATCCATCATCGAGCATCATGTTTCATATTCCACATCATGTTAAGCATGGCAATGTTACTACGTGTAGTAAACGAAGGTGAGCACGTGGTAGTTAATCAAGTTATGAGGAGGTTGATCTGTCTGCTGTTTGTGGTCGGATCGAAGACTTGTGAAACGTCGCGAGAGCCGATTTCTTTTCCGTCAACGAAGGCAAGCCCCGGATGCATATAACCTACCTTGTATTTTACAAATTGATTTCGCTTTTGCTTTTCAATACTGCATTAAGTGATTAGAAGTCAAGTGGAAACCTAATTGTTGCATTATCAACCTTGTTGTTCCATATCTACCTTGTTACCCGCTTAAAATCGTATATGCCTAGTTATGCTTAGCTCTCTTTAGACCGATCGAGTTGGGTGATTACCGTCACCTGCGAGTTTTAAATGGAACTTTGGTTACTTATGTTATCATGTGATATGGCAATGTGGAGTAATAAATCTAGACCGGCGGACTCGGTGTGTGTGTGCCACAAGACTGTAATGTCTTGTGAGCGGGTTCTTTCCGCTTTGTGTCGATTAAGGTCCGTCTGCATTGGTGAACTGCTTATGGTGAGACTTTGTAGTACTAACCACATACTCCGGTAAGCCTTAACTTGGCTATTCTATTACGAGAATGGCTACTCGCGACCGGGAGTGGAGAGATGGCGGAGAAGCGTGTACCCTCGTGGCTGGAATGTGGTCGGATTTGAGGTGTGTCTTGTCTCTCGGGTGGCGCGGACCCGTTCTTGTTTAGAGGATCCAAGGGTAGGTTGGTATATGTAGGTCGGGGACCTACATATGTCGTGTGTGGTCCGGAAGTCCCAAATTGGGTTTATAATCGATTCAATCGCCGTTGCTCCTCGGTTATGGAGACTCGCTTCTCTGCTTCATCATCGTAGTATTAATAACCGGAACTCGAGAATGGTTCGAGAAAGTGTTGGATATGAAGTTTCATGATCTTAATACGGATCGTGTCACTTTGTTTATGATCCGATGAGATTTTAAATATTGATACAAAGAATTTTGTTAAAGTGCTTTTAAGCAAAAGAACTTTGATTATTGCTAAAGCCATACCTTGAATCCTCGAGCTGCATTCCCGAGTCTTATCGCTTTTATTTCGTTAAGTCTTGTTGAGTACTTTCGCATCGTGGTTTGTTGACCCTTGTTGCAGTGTGAGGCTCATGAGCGTGATCTGCTTTTGGATCGTCTTTGCATGACCGTTGTTCAAAGGCGATGTTGATAAGTAATGTGTGGCCCTTGGGCGTAAGCAAAGATATTTGTGTGTTTTGTATATATTATAATGCCACTCCACTACTACGTTTTGTAATAATAATCGAACTTAGTTTGTAAGGTTTGAAATAAATGTTTTGTAAACTAAGTTATTGTAAGACTTCCGCTGATTTACTCTGTGTTGATATTTGGATAAATGTTGTAATACTGCAATGACTCTGTAATGTGATCCTGCTCGGAAATCGTGGATGATTCGGGGTTCTCCGAGGACACCCGACAGTCTTCTTAAGTTATCGGTAACATATGCATAAATGTCAAAGGTCGTTGGACAGTGACAGGTGCATATGGGCCCTATAATTTAGGAGGTTCTGCCACATGCAAGCTGCCAAGTTTGCCTCCTAGGTAGGTGTAGTAGTCAGGAAGGAAGTGCCAATTTTGACGCATTGGAAAGAATACAAAGGGGAGAAGCCCGACGCCATCTATTGCACAAGATTTGTGGAAAGGCTAAATGTATGTATGGGTATCCCCTCTTGACATTCAACTCTGCTTTGAGCAACTTTAACGGATTTACTTTTCATTCACACTACTGTATGCAGGGAAGGCTACGCGTTAACGCGGCTCACTCACCAACAAAAAAAACTTGTCAGAATGTAATGCAGTCTGTGATACGGCAGGAATGCTACTGGTTGAAGAGTACATACTTCAATGGCGTCCCTGCTAATCAGATCCGTATGACCTCTCCTATCTCATCCGTGAACATTGCACAGTGGTGTGAACTTGTCAAGATTTGGTTTAGTGAGAACAAGGCGTGTGAACCCATCGATTTCCTATCTAGTCTTGCTATGGTCTACTTGTGTTGTAGTCTAACACAAATGAAGCTATAGGAAACATCTAAGAAGAATAAACGAAACTGTGCAAAAGTGAAGTACCACCAGGCTATAAGATCTCGCTCCTATGTTGTCTAGATGCAAAAATTTATAAGTGATGGTTGTGTTTTATTGTTACTCTTGCCTTTGAATAAATATAAACCAAAACTCATGTGCAATATGAACAGGAGAACAAGAGGAATGCAGTAGAACAACATCAAGGACTTGAAGAAAATGGTCCACCTGATGAAGATGTTTATGCTGTGGAAGTCTTCAGGGACTTTAATACTAGTAGGAAAAATGCCTTGAGAGATGCTGCAAGAGCAGCAGTTGTAAATACCTTCTTTTGCTTTCCTTGAAATCTACTGAAGCCATTACCATAAAAGAAAGAAACATAGCAGGAGCCTAGTGTTATGGAAATATACTAAAATCTACTAAAGCTTATGTAATCCCTATCAGCAGTAATCTGAGGAAGACCTATGCATTACTTGTTATGAATCAATCTCTTGGGTTTTCAATTGAAGTGCTCTTACACTATCTGTAACCTAATGTTTTACTGATTGAATTTCGTAGAAAGCTATAGAAACTATGCAAGCAGAACCTGTTGCTGATGGGCAGCAACCAATTACTAGTGTTGATGTTGTTTGCAAGGTCCTTTGCGTCCACCAGGGCAAGGCCCCTCCTAGGGAAGTGACAACAATCTTTTTTTGAAGAATGCTAGTATCTAGACAAGCTTTACCAGAACAGAGACATCGGCGGAGAGAATGCTTTGGAATCAGCTTGTGTTGAACCAGAAAGTTCCGCTGCCCTCGTTGATCAAGTGGATGAACTGAAGAGGAAGACAAAAAAGACTAAAAGGGAGCTTGAGGAATACAAGAAATGGCAACAAGAGGAGTACAACAATCTCCATGAGCTATGCACGCGCTTCAGCTTTTCTGGTAATTCTCAGTCTTCAACTCATGTGGCTTGATACAGTTAACATTTGTGGTTTGATGTGTGGACTCATGTACCGGTTTGAAGTGTGGACTCATGTGCTAGTTTAATGTGGTGATACTTTGTTAGTGGTTCGCTGCTGATGTGTGAAATGTAAATAGTTATTATTTGATTGCCAGGCTAAATAGTTATGTAGTCAGTCTGTGCAGTAGTGACGATCTCCAATTGTTTCTATGACGAATTGTTTGTACTCCACGCGGTAGAACCAGGACAGGCCACATGATCAAATAAAAATGCGACACGTGGACGAACCAGTGTACGACACTTGAATTGGCCAGGGCATGACACGTGGGCTATTAAAAATCTAAACACGTGGAAGGATATCATCAAGCCACGTGGACGTATAAAAATACGACACGTGGACGGATAGCATAGTGACGCACGGTCAAATAAGAAACAGAGGCGTGGATCAATAAAAAACAACACGTGGTCCAATGAAGAAGTGACACATAATCCAACGGTAACACGACATATATGCCAGTAGAAAACTGACCTGTGGAACAACAGGGAAATGACACGTGGTCCAATAAGAACCTGGAACGTGCAAGAACCAGAGATGATCACGTTGTGCAATAAGAAGGTGACACATACCCGAACCATCTACAATGCAACCGGCTATAGCATGTACATGTGGGCTATAGCATGTACACGTGGAAAGCATCTCCAACGAAAGCGCCCACCAGCGTGGCAACCCCCTGCCACGCATGCCAAAACAGTCCTATGACGATCTGTTTTTTGTCACAAATCAAGGCACTTCTATGACGATTTTGTCAGATTCGTTATAGATGTGCAAGAGTGACGCGACTTCTATGATGAACCGGTTTTCATCATAAATTCGTCATAAAACTGAAATTATGACGAATTTAGCTCGTTCAGTGATGAAATCTATTCGTCATAGAAGTGGACATTTCTAGTAGTGTCACGAGTCACGCCCCTTCTAGATCTCCCCTCCCCTTCCCCACTGCTGTTGCCGCCCCCCTTCTAGATCCCCTATGCGAGATCCCCTGCTGCTGGCCCTTCTAGAGCCCCAAGAACTAGAGCCAATGGGAATGGGAGCAGAGATGGGTGCTTAGCCTTGCCCGGTCCTCCTCCAGTACTTCCTCTCTTCTCCCTCCCCTTCTCTCTCATTTTTCTGATTTTTGGTCGTGGCGACGAGGACGCCTAGTTTTTTGAGCGCCTGGACGCCTAGGCGACGACTTAAAAACCATGACCGAAATTGACTGAAATTTATTGAATATCATTCAGTATAACAAGAAGCTACTTTGGGCGAAGCAGTGTGGCTAGATCCACATGTGGGCCCCACGTCAAGTGCCAGACCCTAAAACTAAAAAACCTCACGTTTACACCTTAAAATTTAAGCGAAATCTGGAATTTGTAAGTGATGATTCGGTATGACAGGAAGCTACTTTGTGCAAACCGGTGTGGCTAGATCCACATGTGGCCCTCACGTCAAGAGTCGACCCTAGAACTAAAACGTCGCATTCACACCTTAAAATTTTAGCGAAATTGACTGAAATTTATTAGAGATGACTTAGTATGCATGATAGGAAGCTACTTTGTGCAAAGCGGTATGGCTATACCATTTGTGGGGCTCACTCAAGAGCAAGACTATGGGGCTTAAACCTCGTGGGTATCCATTGTGTGTTGGCACTAGAGCTAAATGGGGCCAAAGGGGCGGGCAGGTTTATTACCTTAATTTTTGGGTAGGGTTGCGTTGCCATGCATGTATAGCTAGATGCGGATTAGGGGCAGGTTTGGACCCATTATCCGGCTTACATGCGTCCCTGTATGAGGTGATACAAACTTAAGCTACCTTCTTGTGCTGCTCATGATCAGTATTAGCAAGAGGTGGTTGGTCTTAGACCCTACCATAAGCTGGAGCTAACGCGATATAAATAGAACGTAATTGTTTTTAACGTAGCATCAGTTACCCCAAAGTAGGGTGACAGAACGTAACCAGGGTATACAACATTTTCTTATACAAATACTATACACTCGGTTTCTCAACAACCGCATCTCTCTCTCTCTCTCTCAACGCGCGGCGGCGGGTTAGCGTTGGCGAGGAGACGCGGCCTCCTCCTTCTCCTTCATGCTCGCCCCACTCCCTTTTTCCCCAACTTCGGCGGGCTTAGAAAAGGCTGTGGGGAGGCAGGGCGGCGAGGCGGTGGGTACTGCGGCAGGTCGGCTTTAGGTCCTGGTGGCGGAGGAGGCGACCGGGCCAGGTCGGGGTGGGGGTGCCCATGGCCATGACGGCGGCACGGGGGTGGGGGAGAAGGAGCCCGCCATAGACCCTACTGCACCAAGGCAGGGCGGTGGGCAGTGGACGGCAGCGGCGCGTCAGGAGGAGGAAGAAAGTGACGTGAGCCGTTGGGTGAGGATTTCCACAGTCCCGAAATCAAGTGTTGGGAGAGGGGGAAACAACTGAGTGTTGTATAGACACTTCCTACTATGAGATATCCCATGCATTCATTGATAGAATTACAAGGCTTATTATAACATAAAAACAATAGATTATCAGGACTCGAGGATCGAATTTTACTACATAGAAGAAAAACGGCTCGTTGGCTAGAGCTTTGCATGATAAAGGCCTCCCTCGAGCTTTGCTGAAATTAAGCGCTCGAATTCCTTCATGTGTGCAGCCTCCAAGCACGCCATGACGCGGATGGCGCTATCTGCGTCTGGCCCATCCGTCAGGAGGTGCACGTACCCGCGGTGGACCGATTCTGCCCGAGACACCCTCATCGGCTTCCCCCATCCAAAATCCGCGTCGTACATGGGCATGCCAAGCCAGCTCACCACCCGCATCTCCGCGTCTCCCATGAAGGGTATCTTTGGCTGAAAGCCGCTCTCCAGTAGCTCATGATGGTAGTCGATCGCCGACCGCACCAGTCCGGATGCGGCCGGCAACGTGTTCCAACGCCCCAGAGGCAATGTCCCGTGCCACACCCGTCGCATAGACCATGAGGGCGCCGTTGCCCATGTAGCGGACTGGGATCATGCTGCCGCGGCGGCGGGCGTTCACCGAGAAGGATATGCGCGCTTCGGCGTCCGGCGGCAGACGCCAAGCGGCGCAAGCGCATTGCCACACGAGGGCGCTCAGGGCGCGGAATGTGCTTGTGCCGCCGCAGACGCGCTTGAGGGAGGCGAGCTGGTCGTTAGAGATGACGAAGATGCTGGCAGCGATGGCCGCCATTCCGCCGGATGGCTCCGAGGTGTTTTTTATCATCTCAGGGCTATACAATACCGAGAGTGCTTCGGGGTGGACGATGGGAGGGGACCTCGCGCGGAGGAGGGTGCGGTCGTGGCAGGGGAGCTCCACCGCAGCGCCATCACCGTCCCTGGAGAAGGCTGACCACGTTTGCATGAAATGGAAATCGCCCGAGGCATCGACGGCCAAGTGTTGCAGTCGATCTGTATCCGGCCATCGCCGTCAACGCCGGCGCGGCCAGCGAGGGGGTAGAAGGCCACCAAGGCCTTGGCCATAGACTCCTTGAGCCTGCTCAGATCAAAGAAGTCGTCGTCGTCGTTGGAGCGGCGGAAGAAGTAGACCAGTGGCGTGTGGCCTCCTCTTGCTTTCGCGAGATCCAGGGAAGAGACCCACAGGCCATTCCTCGGTGTTGGGGTGCTCGGCGCACGAATGACTGCTCTACCACTTGTATCTCGGAACCCATTGATTTTTCCTTTAATTTGTTCTCTCTACTTCACAGAAGAGCAATTATATCAGAGCGAGCGGCATGGGACGGGACATCCTATTCTATATATAGCGAAATATTCTCCGACGGGCTTGGCTATGGTACACCTAAATAACTATGGACCATCTGTTTGATATCGATTAGCACATATTACCTCCTTAGAGGGTAATAGAAGAAATAGAAAAAATATAATTTATTAGATATAATATACACGTATGATCAAACTTTCCTACTCTTTTTTTTTTAATCAAACTTTCCTACTTGATGTAACATGACATGCGGATAACATCTAAAGTTTCTTTCCTCTAACATGTTTGTTTTTGTAAAAAAAAATCAAACGTGATTTGTTTGTAACACTTATTGAAAAAATGACATGATATACGGAATGATTATATTTTAACCCAAGGTGTGATAACTTTGAAAAACAACATGGACATAACTGCTCTATTATATACATGGAGCCTGTTTTGTTCCATGGGACTAGACTACTGACTACTTTTTAGTCTCTTTTAGTCCCTTTTAACTAAATAGGAGGAACTACTAGAGCTGACTTTTATTCTCTAATCCACTAGTCCCTTGGAGGAGGTTTTTTTGGGACTACTGGATCAACTTGACATCACATGCCCCTCTCTCTCCTCTTTCATTGCGTCGGGACCATCCTAGGCCGCGAACGGCTCCCCGGTGCCACGCCACCCCACACCCCGTTGGTGTCGTGCCGCCTTGCCGGACGCAACGGCTCGCCGGTGCAGCGCCGTCCTCGGCGAGCTCCGCGCGCCGCTCGAGCCCTCCGGCCGTCGCACGTGACCTGCTCCGCCATTTGCGGAGCGCTGTCGCGGGCGACCTCCCTACCTCCAGCAGATGCGGCCTCCTCCCTCCAGTCCTCCCCGGTGGCGCTCGTCCCTAGTGGCGCGGCCTACCTCTCCCAAATCAGGTGGGCCTGCCCCCCTATGTACAGCGGCGGTCTTTGGGCTACCAGATCCGGCGAAGTGCGGCTAGCCGCGGCCGGTGAGCGTGACCTGCCTTGGCAAGCTACGGCGGCGGGCATGAGCTGCGGCCGGGTCGGGGCTAGATGCGAGCATGTCCGACGTGGGCACGGCCATGAGTGGGATGAGCAGAAGCACAGCGATGGGGCTAAAGTCAGGGGTGTTTTGGTCTTTGTTCAACAACTTTAATGTCCTTTAGTCCTTTTAGTCTCTGAAACCAAACAAATTATTAGTTCCTCTTTTAGTCTATGTTTTAGTCTCTAATCTCTAGTCCCTGGAACCAAATAGGGCCATGAATGACAAACTTTAGAAAAATAAAATACATAGAACCCTATCATATGAGTGATGTTTGTTTCTAACGAAAGGTGTAACGGGTGTAGTTCTTCACAGTTTTGATCACTGACTTCAGGAGTAAGAATGAAATTAGCTCAGTACTATGAGATTTGTTACTGTGCTTAATTATCTTTAAGGGTAGTTTAGTACTTTTCTTATTCTTTACACGATCGCTAACTCTCAAACCTAATTTCACATCAGGAACGGGATGCCGATCTCTTCGAGTCACGAGATCTCGCTGCTGTCAGCCGGTCTCGCTGCTTCAATTCCCTGCGTCGCCACCCGCCCCGCCGGCGGCCGGACTACGTTGGTGCGCCGCCATTCGCCTCCCTAAGGTCGCCGCCGCCCTCATCGCCACTCGTCAGGCTACTGGAGCAGCAGGCCACTCCGCACTCCCACCCATGTCCCACGTATCACCGTCAGGTTGCCGCCGGTGGCTTCTACCTTCACATCACCGGCACCCTGCTGCCATCCGCACCACACGCACTCACTAGCACACAGAGAAACATAGGCACATGTCGCTGGCCGGTGTGAGGGGATTGACATGAGGAGAATCAAGTCCACTCAAGATCCAGCCATGGCGTTTTGCCACAGCCGTAGAAAAAGCACGGGCGGCCACCAGAGTGATTCTTGACTTTTTGGGCTGCACTGACCCTAAATCCATCTAAAAGTACTATTATACCCTTTTAATTTAGGCTTTGTTTAGTTTCTCTCCTAAAGTCTACTCCCTGTCCCATCGAATGTTTGATGCATGTATGTAATATTAAATATAGACTAAAAAAATAATTAATTGTACAGTTTACGACTAATTTGCGAGACGGATCTTTTAAGCCTAATTAGTCATTCATTTGACAAGTGGTGCTACAGTACACATGTGCTAACGACGGATTAATTAGGCTTAATAAATTTGTCTTGTGGATTATTGACGGATTCTGTAATTTGTTTTTTTTGTTAGTATCCGAACACCCCATGTAACACCCAATGTGATACCTTTAAACTTTACGCCCTAAATTTAAACGAGCTTTTAATCACAAACTAGTTTCTAGCTCACGTTTTTTTTGTTTTCGACTCATGTCTTAAGTTTGTTTTCTCCTATTTTTAAACCATTAGATCTATCCAAACTAAGGGCGTCCCTAACTGTGTTTTCCTAGCTAGTTATTTGGCGACGTGGCGGAGAGAGAACGTAAAAAAACAGCTTACTAGCGCTTGGTACTCGCCTAGCTCGCACAGTTACATTGAAAACTACTGTGTCTATCCGAATGACCCACTCCGGTAAGCTATAGCGCCGGGAACATTTTGGCTTCCTCCTTGCTCCAAATCTCATCGAAAATTTAACATATACATAGAGTATTAAATATAAACTAAAAAATAACTAATTATATAGTTTATGATTAATTTGTGAGATAAATCTTTTAAGCATAATTAGTCCATGATTTGATAATGTGGTGTTTACAGTAACACATGTGCTAATTACGGATTAATTATGCTTAATAAATTCGTCTCGCGGATTCCTGATGGATTTTGTAATTTACTTTTTTATTATTATCTGAACACCCCATACGACATCCTCATATAACACCCGATATGGTAGGCTAAAATTTTACAACTAGATTTAAACAAGGCATTTTTCAATTTTTTATGTGTACTCGTCTGACGATTTAGCTGTCCTCGTCCAGGACGCCGAAGGGCTATCATTATTTCCAAGAGCCGTGGTCCTATACAAACCGGTGCAAAATTATTTATCCACGAGGTCCTATGTACGCTTGTCATGCGACAAACAAGGATGGGATTTAATTTACCTGATCATGTTAGTGCAAACAAGGAAGGAGAAGACAAAAAATATTTATTAGCATGAGTGATGCTGAGATCTAGGAGTTTCTTTATTTAGATTATTTAATTGTTTTAGCTTATGTAAAAATTAACGGCTATGATTTCTTTAAAATTTTACCTCCTATGGCAAGTAAATAGGGTACCTTAGCATTGCCATTCTCGTATAGTTAAGATTTACAGACGTACTCTCTCCGTCTCCGAATAAATCAATTTCTAGAATTTATGAAAGTTTGACTGACTTTATAAAAAAGAGTAAAACCATATATAACATAAAATGAACGTTTTATGAAAATATATTCGATGGTCAATCCAATGGTACTAATTTGATATCCTTAACCGTTTTTTCTAAAAATTCGATCAAAGCTTAAAAAGTTTGGCTCAAGACAATTCTAGTAATCTATTTATTCAGAGACAAAAGAGTACACCGAGGGAATGTAAATTTGAATAGATGTATATATACCAAGATATTGTAGCATATATAGGGCCAGTCCACATCATTGACAGATCGATTAGCTAGTGGTACGACACCCTCCGATTAGCCCGCACTAAAGGCCTAACAAATAATTAATATACAGCTTGCATTGTATGGTTGGTAGGGATTTATAATGCACATAATAAGCTCATGGAGGTGCATCATGCAGAAACGACGCCCGAGACATTGAAACGTCACCAACCTCATCTTTGGGTGTAAAAACTGACAAGGCTTCAGTGGAGCCCATGCTATATCTATAAGTGACGCTACATGATCCTTTATCTTGTTTTTTTATAAATCTAGTACATGTGTATGTTTATTCGGACTAGAGCTCTTGTATTGTAATCTATAACTCTTATAAGTTCCACGTCATCAAATGCCCCCTCATCTCCTCTCCCCACATCAATTTCACCGAGAACCCCAAACAAACGATTCGTATACTCAGGTCATGCCAGCCTAGCCATCACGTCAAATCCGGAACAAGCAAATGAAAAGTCTGAGACTGCTGAACTCCCTCTTCCTGTTGTCTCCCACTCTCATATGTATATAGCAGCAAAAAGAAAATCGACTCCTTTTCTTCCAATCTCCCGTGGTCGTGTTTAGTCTCATCGCCGGCCCCTCTCCATGCTGCCATGCCGCCACGCCATTGGGAGTTCTCTGATTTCTTTGCAGGGTATGACGCATACTGAGAGCCTCTTTGGCAGGTTCCTGCAGGGGCTTCAGCTCCGGCTTCTGCAGGAGCTGTGCCACATGCTTGTTTTGAAAAGGGCTTCGCATGGGGAGCCGGTCAAAAGCCGGAGCATTTTTTGCCTGCGCTGGAGAAGCCTCAAAAACGAGCTACGCGCGGCTCCTTGTTGTGGATTCACGTCGTTTAGTGCGAAGGAGCCGTTTTGCCAAACGTTTTCGAGAACGGCTTCAGCTCCTCCAGAGGAGCTGCTCCTCCAGAGGAGCTGCTCCTCCAGAGAAGCTAGAGCCGGAGCCATTTTCAGAGGAGCCAGAGCCTTGCCAAGCAGGTCCTCAATTATAAAAATCCCAAAACACGTTGATCCTTATCCTCTCCTCCACCTCTCTTGAATGGAGTATTATGATTTGTGTGCAAGGTTTTACTGCTACTGGATTTAGAAAATCCAAATCAGGTTCATCCACAATCTCCTCCTTCACCTCCATGTTTTTATCAAATTTCTTTTGAATGCCTGGTTCCATATCCCCCTTCTTTCTAAGTCCTAATTACCTCAGCTTCCTACTGCGCGGTA
Organism: Miscanthus lutarioriparius; assembly: GCA_904845875.1. Lineage (NCBI taxonomy): Eukaryota > Viridiplantae > Streptophyta > Magnoliopsida > Poales > Poaceae > Miscanthus > Miscanthus lutarioriparius. The sequence continues at coordinate 43,452,952 of CAJGYO010000001.1, forward strand.
CCAATTATTCAGCTTCATCTTCTTTGTTCTATGGTACAGATACCTCGGAGGTAGCACAAGCAACTAGAAAAATCTTGCGATAGTTTGACACTGCTTCTCTAAGATTTTTGATGTTTCAATTTCACCATATATGTACCAAAAGTTCAGATATAGACCTACGTTTGAGTTTGACTATGTCAGATCAACGTATATATTGACTACCTAAAAAATAGATCTGAATGTTTAGTTCGCTTACTTACAATAATAGAGACATTTCCACATTTTGCTCATACATGTTCGAGCAAGATAACATATATATTCCCCAATTATATATATACTAGGTAGTATGTCTGTGCGTTGCTACGGAATAACTAGTAATTTATACTAAAAACAAACGGATCGTACGATAAGATAACAATACTGTTAAATTAAATACCAACGTTAAAGTGACATTTAATCAAAAAAACAAAGTTTATGAATTTAACACAGTCACGGAGTGCGCGGCGTCGCAGGCTCACAAACTCTAGAGCTTCTAGAGATTGTGTCGAATCCAACCTAAAGCCTCGGAACCCTGCATCTTTTCCTGGACGGGCTTCACTTCGGATGCGCCGGTAGCAATATCAACGATCTCCAGTCGATGGACCAAGTCGTATGGATCCTCATACAATGGCTCAGACATGTAGATTTTGTTCTTCTTGTACTTGGATATACTTGTTCCACTGAAGCTTTCATTGAAATGTTTAGACACGAACAGTGTGTGATCACCGATGTCCCTCACCCTGGACCACTCCGGCGTACGGTCGTAGAGGTTGCACTTGTAGATCGCGCTGCTGTAGGTGAAGCTCTATGTCTCGTGGAACATGCTTACCATGGCACCCACAATGTGCAGCTCACCGTTCGATTTCAGGTAGCTGCGGTGGCAGAGCCCCGCAGGTGGCGACAGTGATGGCAGCAGCGTCGCGGTTGGAGTAGCGTCGGCGGCGTTGCTACTGCAGACGGAGCTTTCTCCAGTGCAGTCGATCGCCAAGAACTTGTCTTGGCAGTGGACGATGGACCCCACGGAAAACTCCAGTTTGGTGTCGAGCAGCGTCCATGCGCTGTCGACTCCAACCCGGCAGAAGGCCTCTGTGGAGCACCCAAGCATGGCCATGGCCACGCACTCGCGGCCGGCGGCGTCAGGCGACGCCGAGAGCACGATCTCACGGAAGAACACGTCCCTCATGTCTTCTAGCTTGATGGCTCTGCCTGCGGCATCCGCGTCCCCGTAGCCGTTGGTGGGATGGAGGACCCACCGGCCGTGGACCCTAGACACGCGTTCCGATGAGGACGCGCCGCAACGTGTTCGCCTACTGGCGGGAGCTCAACGAGGGGGCACGGGCACCGACGAATGGATTCAGCAGCGTCACGGACGCCACCTCATCCATGAGCGCCAGCCACCCACACGAGGAGCCGCACGCCACCTTGCCGTGCACGTCGGACAACGTCTTGGATAAGACTTTCTTCTTCAGGACGCAGTAGAAGCCGACGCGGTCCGAGTCGGGGTCGAACGGGAGCAGCATGAGTGGCTCGAAGGTCGCGAACAGGACAGCGGCACGCCATGGGGAGCAAGCAGATCAGAAGGACGTCGTGTCGTGGCCTGACGCGAGACGCTGCCCGATGGACTCGAGGAGATCCTTTGGCAGACCGGATCTCCAGTTAGAGAGAGGTAGGAATCTTCTCTTGGGATTGGGAGGCTGAGCCATGGAAGACAGATGACATCAACTATGGTTCACGCAAGAAACAACAAGCGAGGGCGATGGAACACGTGAGCATGAAACCAAATGAAAAGAGGAAAAAGTTGTCCCTTTTGCAAATGCAAAGAGGGGAAGTAATTAAATGTAGACAGATTTGACAAGGTTCTTAGAAATACAAAGATGTTCCTTTTCTCTGAATTCTCTTTCCTTTTGCTCGTTGCCATGTATGTTGGTGCATGCAAACATGCAATGTGTATATGAATAGCATAATAATTTTCTACTTCCTATTTTGCCGTGCTTTCTCTATCACATGACAGGCAATATTCAATCAAGGAGAATGGCACGATCAATCAGTAATTAAGATGTCGTAGGATCGCAGGCGTGGGCAGACGGACGAACCAAAACAAATGTCGCACCAAAAATATCCACACTTTATTCTTTTTAATTATAGGAGACACAAAACATTCGCTTCATGGATCCACATTCGCACAAGGTATCTAAATTTCATGTTACATAACGTCATGCAAATACCCAATACTAATAAGGTACCTACTCATCAATCATATAGTAAAAATAGAAGGAATGATTCGATTGCATAATTTCAATCTTCAAGGACTATATGTTATACAAAAGAATATTTAAGAGACAAAGTCCTATTGTTTGCTGCAATATTTATTTAATAAATATACTATATCATTTTTAATGCATGCTTTGAAGAAAATACCCAGATTTGTTTTTGTTATGCATGAATGCCAAATTAGCCTATGCTTAAGAACTAAGGAAAAGAAACATATCTGTCAGAGGCTATGTGTCGGTGTTTCGAGTAAACACCAACGAGTAAATTTATATTATTGCACGTCTGGCCTGGATGGTGTGCTAAGAGGACACAATGTTTATACTGGTTCGGGCAGAATGTCCCTACGTCCAGTTCGTTGCTGCTGCTCGTGTTACTAGCACTAAAAGTTGGTAGTAGGGGTTACAAACGGGCGAGAGAAGGACATTCTACCCAAACCAGTATAAACCTTGTGTCCTCTTAGCACACTATCCGGGCCAGACGCGCAATAATATAAATTTACTCGTTGGTGTTTACTCGAAACACCGACAGGTGGCACGCCAGGTAGGGGCTTTTTGCGTGTCTCGACATCAACACCAGGCCTCGGATGGCTAATCAGAACCTTAGCTGGGTCCCGGGCGCGCACGTGCATCTCGGGGACCTAGACTTCATCATCACGGTGGAGGAAGAGTTGGCAACGGCTCTCGCCGCCATCCAACATCTTCCCTACGCCTGCCTCAACGCAATCGCCGAGGCGCTTGAGGAGCTACGGCTGCACGCACCTGGGGCCCACGCCCGCGGAAATAACCAGCTCCTCAACTTCAACCACGGGAGGCTTGAGCACCAGCTCGACGCTTCTTGGGACCCCGGCCGTCCCGAGAGGACCTGCGCCGCCTCACCTTTTCGTTCCGTAGCTTGCCGGAGGGGAGCCACTCTCTCTAGAATACCTCATCTAGAGTGCCCCGACAGCGCTCCCGCCCGGTCTCTGTAACACCGCAGAGGCCGGTGGCCACCCTGTGGCGCAACGCGCGCCTTCATCCCCCGCGAACGATGGGTTCGTGGGGATGACCGAATATGTCATGGAGTCTTTCCATGACCTCCTCACAGGAGCATCGGAGTCGCCCTTCGGCTCTGACTCTAGCAAGGGGAGTCATCACCCCTTTCGTGATTGTTTTATGGCAGGTACCCCCGAGGGGCACATCGAAAGCGTCCACGAAGAGGAGGCTACCCCGATGAACGACCTCGATGATGAGGTCGAGGGGGAGACCGCCGCCCCACCTCACATGAGGGTGGAGCAGCTGAAGGCCTGACACCAAGAGCTCGAGGAAGCGTGATTCCAGCTCGAGCAGGAACGCACGGAGCTCGATTGAGAGATCGAGCACCACAGAGACGGTGGGTGCGCACGCACCATGGCCCGCGACGTGAACCGGAGGATCATCGTAGACGATGAAGCCCTCCCACACTTCGCTCGGGCAAGCAAGAACATCGCTGTTGCGGTGGCCTTGCTCCGCGGGCTTCCGGGGCCCGCGACGCTCGAGGATCGTCGGGCCCACCTAGAGATTCACACACTGCTCGAGCGTGCGGCAGCACAGCAGGCCGAGAGCTCGCTGTCTCGATGATGGGAGCTTGACGCCAGCCAGTGCGCACCCTTAGTCCACCAGGCATCACAAGGCGGTAGGCAGGGCACCGCGTTCCCGGTGCATCAGCATCTCAGCCACAACCGTGACGCACGCGACACCCTCGATGCCCGCAGGCATAGCTACGATGACCCGAGAGAGGGAGCTAGCCATGGCTATCACCCTCATCGTGGTGCATGCTATGACAGCAGTGAGGACCAAAGCCTAAGCCTCAGCCTACCCGGGCCTCAGGCCTTCAACCGACACATCCTCAACGCCGCCTTCCCGCCAAGGTACCGACCACCAACCAACATTCCGATGTATTCTAGGGAAACAAACCCTGAACTGTGGCTCGAGGATTATCAGCTTGCCTGCCAAGCCGGTGGAGCGGATAATGATGATTTCATTATCCGCAACCTTCCATTGTTCTTGGCCGATTCAGCGCGAACACGGTTGGAACACCTTCCGCCCAACAGAATCCAAAGTTGGTCGGACCTGAAGGAGATCTTTGTGGGGAACTTCCAGGGCACGTACAAGCACCCTAGGAACCCTTGGGATCTCAAGAACTGCCGACAGAAGGCCAGAGAAACTCTTCGTGGGTACATCCAGCGCTTCTCCTGGCAGTGCAACGAGCTGCCTAACATCACCGACGCCGATGTTATAGGAGCTTTCTTGTCTAGGACCACTTGTGAGTCCCTAGTTCACAAACTAGGATGTAAGGGCCCGTGAACCACCAAGGAGCTCAACGACATCACCACCAGCCATGCCTCGGGTGAAGAGGCAGTCGGAGCAATCTTCGACCGCCTCAAGGGCAAGGTGAAACAGGACGAGGACGCCGGCGAAGGCGCCTCCAACCGTCCCATCAAGAAGAAGAACAAGCAGCGGCGTGAGGGCTCGCTCGAGGCCGCTGCTGACCGTAGGGGGGGTTGGAAGCCCACAGAGGGCACTCTGAACCACTTTGAAAAGCAGCTCAAGGGGCCATGCCCGAACCATGCCTTCCACATCAAGCATCTATACAAGGACTATGACCTCATGAAGCAGTTCTTGTTTAGAGGCTCCAATAAAGGGGAGCATGGGAAGGATCCCGACCCGATCACGGATGACGTTGAGGGGAAGGACGGCGGCTTTCAGACGTTGGATGGCTGCCTCATGATCTTCGGAGGGTTGGCAGCCTATGACTCCAAGCGCCACCAGAAGCTTGCGTGCCGCGAGGTCTATACGGCTGAGCCGGTCGCACCTACCTTCCTCCGGTGGTCGGAGTCCGCCATAACCTTCGATCGGACCGACCACCCAGAGAGCATCCCACAACCGGGGAGATACCCGCTCGTGGTCGACTCGATCCTCGGGACAAAGCAGCTCACCAAGGTACTGATGGATGGAGGCAGCGGCCTCAACATCATATACGCCGAGACGCATGACACTATGGGCATCGACCGAACGCTCATCCGTCCGACCGGAGCGCCTTTCCATGGCATCGTGCCTGGAAAGCAGGCCATGCCAGTTGGGCAGATTGATCTGCCCATCACGTTTTGGGGTCCGTCCAACTATAGGATGGAGACCCTCACCTTCAAAGTGGTTGGGTTCCATGGAACCTACCATGCCATCCTGGGATAACCTTGCTACGTGAAGTTCATGGCCGTCCCCAACTACACCTACCTAAAGCTGAAGATGCCAGGGCCAGGCGAGGTCATCACCATTGGCGCCTCCTTTCAACACGCCTACGAGTGCGAGGTCGAGTGCTACGATCATGCCGCGGCAATTGTCGCATCAGGAGAGCTCGCGGCCATTAGGAAGGAGGTCGCCGAAGAAGCACCCGACCCCAAGCGGTTGGTCGGGTCTTTCGAGCCAGTGGATGGCGCCAAGGAGGTCCTCATAGACCCTAGTAGCCCTAAGGGCAAAGTGGTGCGCTTTGGCACCATGCTTTCCTCCAAATAGGAAAGCGCGCCTGTCGGCTTCCTCCACGCTAACAGAGACATCTTTGTGTGAAAACCCTTGGACATGCTAGGCATTCTAAGGGAAGTTGCCGAGCATGCCTTGAAGATTCGCCCAAGCTCCAAGCCGGTGAAGCAATGCCTACGTCGCTTTGACAAGGGGAAACGCAGGACCATCGGTGAGGAGATCGTGAAGCTTTTAGCGGCCGGATTCATCAAGGAAGTGTACCACCCCGAGTGGTTAGCCAATCCCGTTCTTGTATGAAAGAAGAGTGGGAAATAGAGGATGTGTTTTGACTACATGGGTCTCAACAAAGCATGCCCAAAGGATCCATTTCCTTTGCCACGCATAGACCAGATAGTCAACTCTACCTCAGGGTGTGAAACCCTCTACTTCCTTGATGCGTACTCCGGGTACCATCAAATCGCGATGAAAGAGTCCGACTAGCTCGCGATATCTTTCATCACCCCCTTTGGATCGTTCTGCTACGTCACAATGCCATTTGGTCTGAAGAACGCTAGGGCTACGTACCAGCATTGTATGCTCAAGTGTTTCAGGGACCTCATCGGGTGGACTGTTGAGGCCTACATGGACGACATCGTAGTCAAGTCCAAATGGGCTGACCAGCTCATAGCCAACCTTGAGCAGACCTTCACAAAACTCTGAGCAAACGACATTAAGCTCAACCCCGAGAAGTGTGTTTTTGGGGTCCCAAGGGGTATGCTGCTCGGTTTCATCGTCTCCGAGCATGGCATCGAAGCCAACCCAGAGAAGATCTAAGCTATCACAAGGATGGGCCCGATTCAGAACATGAAGAGGATACAATGAGTTATAGGGTGCCTCACCGCGCTCAGCAGCTTCATCTCATGCCTCGGTGAATGAGGTCTCCCCCTTTATCGTCTTCTGAAGAAGGCCGACCACTTTGAATGGACATCTGAGGCCTAGGAGGCACTTGATAGGATCAAGCAGCTTCTGACGAAGGCCCCGATCCTAGTTCCTCTGACCAATGAGGAACCCCTTCTACTCTACATTACGGCCACCACGCAAGTGGTCAGCGCCGCCCTGGTGGTAGAGCAAGAAGAAGAGGGGCACGCCCTCAAAGTACAGCATCCCGTGTACTTCATTAGCGAGGTCCTATATGATTCTAAGACCTGCTACCCCAAATCCAGAAGCTCCCATATGCCATCCTCATCGCCAAGAGGAAGCTGTGCCACTACTTTGAATCACATCCAGTGACGGTCATGATGTCCTTCCCCCATGGCGAGGTCATCCAAAACCAGGATGCCCCGAGAAGAATCACAAAGTGGGCACTCAAGCTGATGGGTTAGGGCATTACATATGCCTCCTGGACAGCCATCAAGTCCTAGGTGCTGGCTGATTTCGTTGCAGAGTGGACCGAGGTCCAAATGCCACCAGTGGTCGTCGACCAAGAGTACTGGACGATGTACTTTGATAGATCGCTGATGAAGAAAGGCGTCGGCGTAGAGCTGGTCTTTGTTTTGTCCCTTCGGGTAGTCATGAGGTACATGGTTCACCTCCATTTCCCCTCCTTCAACAATGTGGCCGAATATGAGGCACCCATCAATGGCCTGCGCATCGCCATCGAGTTAGGCATCCGACGCCTCGGCGTTTGGGGAGACTCCCAGCTGGTCGTCGACCAAGTCATAAAGGAGTCGAGCTGCCACAACACCAAGATGGCTACATACTACCAAGAAGTCCGCCAGCTAGAGGACAAGTTCGATGGCCTCGAGCTCAACCACATTCTGAGGTGTCTCAACGAGGTGGCCGACGCGCTGGCAAAAGCGGCATCCGACTGAGAGCCGATGCCAACGGGCGTCTTCGCCAGCGATCAGCATAAGCCCTCGGTTCGCTATGAGGATCCAGAACAAGCCGGTGATAGGCCGCCAGCCCAGGGCTCGAGGGCTGACCTACCATCAGCTCCATCCGACCCTGAAGTCATGGAGCTCAAAGAGGACCCAGCGACAAAGCCCGACCCTCTAGTCAACTGGAGGACGCTCTACCTCGACTACCTCCTCTGCGAGGCGCTGCCAACAGACAAGATGGAGGCTCGATGGCTCGCACGTCTTGCCAAGTCCTTCGTCCTTGTGAAGGGCGAACTCTACAAGCGAAGCCACACCGGGATCCTGCAATGCTGCATCCCCATCGAATAGGGGAAGCGTTTGTTGAGCGATATCCACGGTGGGGTCCACGATCACCTTGCCATGCCTAGAACCCTAGTTGGAAATGCATTCTGACAAGGATTCTACTGGCCGACCGTAGTTGCTGACGCTGAGCAGGTTGTGCGCACCTACAAAGGGTGTCAGTACTACTCTCCGCAGACTCACCTACCGGCCCAAGCGCTCCAGATGATCCCCATCACATGGTCGTTCATGGTCTGGGGGCTTGATCTGGTTGGACCTCTCAAGAGAGCACTCGGGGGCTACACTCAATTGCTTGTCACCATAGACAAGTTTACAAAGTGGATAGAGGCTCGGCCGATCTCCACGATCAAGTCCAAGCAAGCCATGCTGTTCTTCCTCGACATCGTCCATCACTTTGGAGTCCCAAACTCCATCATCATGGACAATGGCATGTAGTTCACCAGGAAGAAGTTTGTCTGATTCTGTGATGAATACCATATCCGGGTCGATTGGGCCGCTGTGGCGCACTCCCGAAAGAACGGGTAGGTCAAACGCGCAAACGGGTTGGTCCTATAGGGCCTCAAGCCTAGGATCTTCAACCGGTTGAACAAGTTCGACGCACGATGGATCACCAAGCTTCCCGTGGTGCTCTAGAGCCTGAGGATGGCCCCTAGTCGAGCCACCAGCTACACACCCTTCTTCATGGTCTATGGTTCCGAGGCCGTCCTCCCGACTGACCTCGACTATGGAGCGCCAAGGATAAAGGCATATGACGAACAGGGAGCCGAGGCGTCCCTTGAGGATGCCATGGACCAGCTAGATGAAGCGCATGACGTTGCCCTCCTCCGCTCGGCCAAGTACCAACAGGGGTTGAGACGGTACCACAGCGGTCGAGTGCGGGGTTGGGCCTTCAACATCGGAGACCTGGTCCTCTGGCTCGTCTATAGCAGCAAGGACCACCACAAGCTCTCTCCACCATGGGAGGGACCATACGTCATCGCGGAGGAGCTCTAGCCAGGTGCCTACAAGATCAAGACCATTGACGGTGTGGTCTTCGCCAATGCCTGGAACATCGAGCAGCTACGTCGCTTTTACCCTTAATAAATGCACACTTTCTCTTATAAGTTTTGTTATCAAAACTCCCCGACCTTTAGTGACACCCGACCCCAGCAACGACGAGGGGTTAGGCCTCACTTGGGGGCTAATAAGAGCTTATCTAATTGGTAGACAGTCTTTATGTCCGACCCTTTCTCATGATTAAGACCCAAAAGCGAAGTTTGCGGAAACAAACACTGAGTAAAACTGGTTAGACTGCGAGAAACCCACACCTCAGCGGCTATGGCGTCTTTGCTCACCAGCGTAATTAGAGTTTTTTTCTTCACCCCAGGCATTTTGGCCTTAGCCACTGAAAGAGTCGGTACGCGTTTAAGACTCTATCCGCCTAGCAAACATTCTCTGTGCACGACCCCCTTTCATGTTAAGACCTAGGAGCTAGGGATGTGGGAACAAGCTCTGAGTATAACTGGTTGGACTGCGAGAAACCTACGCCCCAACGGCTACGGCGCCTTTGCTCACCAGCATGATCAGAATTGGCTCACCCGCACCCCGAGCTTTTATGACCATTAATGATGGAAAGGGTTGGAGTGCAATAACCTTTTTATACAAAAAGGGGAGAATGGATGAAAAGTTGTTTCGCTATAACAAAATTTAAGAGCTTGTCCGCTTAGTACAAGTTCGCCGCCTGGCTTATCTACCTAACTAAGTTTTGGGGTGGGATGTTCTCAACCCATATCTCCATAGGTAAGTCTTGTCCCAGTGGGTGACACAAGTCGATTGGATGACTTGGCCGCTGCCGAGAAATAGGAAGGGAGCAAAAGGATGCCCCACACGGGTTATGCCGACCCCGTCATGAACGACGGTAAAAGCTCTCCGAACCCATCACTCATACCATCGAGGTAAAACCTATACCCAAGTTGATTGAATGGCTCAAAGCTACTGTCGAGAGACGGGTCATCATTACTTTACGCGCATTAAATTTGCTACCGAGCCCCCGACCCCAGCAACGGTAGGAGGTCAGACCACGCTCGGGGGTTGGCAAGAGTGTCTATTTAGTAGACATTCTCTATGCCCAACCCCTCCTTACGTTAAAGAACTAGAGGTAGGGTGTGCGGAAACAAACTCTGAGTAAAGCTGGTCGGACCGCTAGAAACCTACGCCCCAGCGGCTACGGCGTCCTCGCTCACCAGCATGATCAGAGTCTTTGCCCCCACACCCCGAGCTTTAGCCTCCACCTTCTCAGGAAGGGTTTGGAGGGGCCCACCTACGGAATCTCCATCGAGGAGAGGCTGACAGGTCGCCCAGGTCGATCGGACGGCTTGGGCCACTACCAAGAGACGGGTACGGTAAAGTGGGTTGCCTCAAGCATGTTACGTTGGCTCTATCACGGATGTTAGACCCAGACCCCACGCGAACATATCCGGTAAGAGCTCCCCAAATCCATCGCTCGAGCCATCGAGGTAACTTTACCGGCCCCCACTTTTCTTTCCCATTGCGTGATCATTCATTCATCCATTCTCATGCATGCATTCATTCATCCATTCATCCATACATTCATCCCAAACATCCAAGCATTGCATATGCAATTGCTGCATCACAATGCTTCGCGTCGCGTCACGAAGTGATAATCATCTCATTTGATATGAGCGATGACCGACCAAGGTTCGAAGGCCGACCTGCAAAAGGCTCGAGGCCACCTCACATCAAACAGAGCCAGGGGAGAAAAACCGAGATGAGCCCCAGCGGCCTTGCCTGACCCTGCTCAAAAGCGGACAGGGACATCTCAACCTTTCTCGTTTGATTCTAACCTCGAGCCAAGCCCATAGAATCTCCATCGAGGGGAGGCTAGCGGGCCACCTGAGTCGCTCTCTGGAGCGACATGGGCATCTGTCGGGAGGCAGGTTAAGGAGCAGTGGAATGCCACATAAGGGCTATGCTGACCACAAGATAGAAAGTTACAGATATCATGGTAATCTAGCATATCCGAGCAGATTTCCTAGATTTTCGAGGATCTTCACGTAGTCTTATGAGGCACGCTGACTTATGCCATACTTCATGTGGCATCGTCTTGCACACTGGGCCTCAACTGGCGGCGCGGACCCTGCATGGTCTCATAGGTATCGGGGAGCTAGGCGGTCCTGCCGCTCTCTTCCTCCTCGCACCTCATTCCCAGGGTTGTGACACTACAAAAGGGTTTGCAAGTTTGTTTTTTGCTTTGTCTCGCCTCCCCTGTAGCTCCGTTCCCCATGGGCCTTTCTGTGATACCACCACTAGGATGTGGTGGCATTAGTTTTTTCATTCCTTGTTGTGTGGATCGCCCGCACATCACTTTGTAATCATATAGGATATGAATAAAAGCTCAAGGAATCCACCTTCTGGAGTTGTTTGGGGCTCAAAGCTGTGATGAGCCCCCGAGCCATTTTGGCTAGATTCAGGCTCGTTGACTGATGGTTTCCCGTGCGGGCCGTCATTCCCTCATTGTGTGAGGTTGCTAGGTAGCTTTGGGCTTCTCTGCCCAAGCTCTCGGATTGCATTTGACCAGGCATTTGCTTTCTCTTTTGCATGGATCATGGCCTTGGGCCCTTCTCCTTGGGTGTTTGCAAGTGAGAGTTTTGTAGGCTTTGGGTGTGTCATTGGCATCTCTCCATGCTGGGCAACGAGGTTGTTGAGCGACCTTGGACCTCTCCTCCTGAGTGTCTACGAGCTGGAGGACATAGGCTTTGGGTGAGTCATCAACCTCTCACCACACAGGGCGACGAGGTCATCAAGCGACCTTGGACCTCTCCTCTTGAGTGTCTGTGAGCTGGAGGACGCACGCTTCAGGTGTGTCATTGGCCTCTCACCACACAAGGCGACCAGTACCATTTATCGGGACCGCTCGGACCAGGCCCTGGCTTCCTTCTACTGCCCTTTTTTGTCCTCGGAGGGTCATGCCACCTTGTTATGAGCGAGGTTCGGTTTTTGCCCCACATGGGGAGAGGCTTGTCCACCGTAACCACATGGTCGAAGCGGTGCGCCTCAGTGGGGTCGATGGGTAATTCGAGTAAGACCCGATATCCTCCCCAATCGACGTGGAGTTCGGCTGTGCCTCTCATGAGACATCCCATAAATCGTCGGCCATCAATCTCGTTGGTCCCCAACTGCCTCCGTAGCGGCCAGATTGCAAGATGCCTCCCCCCAGAGGGGGTCAACCCTGGAGACTTCAAAGCGGATGACTTGAACATAGGGAGAAATGGTCGTGTGGCTCCACACCACCGATTAGAGCCACATGGGCCCATCTCTCTTTGCCCCTATCCCTCTTTTGGCCTCGAGCTGTCTGAGGGCCGGCCCAAGTGTGGGTTTCCTATGCACGACGTAGGGTCGTGCTTTCAGCGGGTCGCCTTTGTGAGAGGACTTGGGGGCATGCGACCTCCCGGATCGCATGGCACAGATGACATCTAGTAGCTCGCTGCAGGGCATGCTTTGAACGAAGGCGCGTGAATCAAAGCGGTATGAAGAAATGAACACGAGCAGGGCATACCTGGTCTAGGTTACCATGGGGGAGACCGTCGCCCTACCTTCCGTCCAGTCGCCACTCCTGCTTTGTGGGGTTACCAAAGTGGTTAGTAATGCTTGTGGGCCTATTTTGCTCTGCCGAGGTTATCTTTGCGACTATAAGTCCGCTGGGAAGGCGCATTGTGGGAAGCCTCGTTCTCTTGCCTCTCGCATTGTAATGTTCCCCTCTTTTTCTCATGTGTTTGTCATTGCTCTCCCTCCGGTGATGGATCTCGAGAAACATTCCCGTGAGGAGTCTTATGAGGTCTATGGGCCACCATTGCTTTTCTTGTTTTCTCTACAAGAGCAGTAGTAAGTGGTTTTGTGTTGTTATTCGGGTTTGATCGAGTTCGAGATAATCGTGAGTGTATTTAGGGTTGTTTCTCCGGCGACGGCGTTGGAGACCAGGGGAACCCTAGGCGCCCCATCCCCAGCCCATTCCAGTGCCAAGACTAGCGAGCCCCCATCCCCTGTCCCCTTCCGTTGAACGATAAGGGATATGGAGCTATGTGCTCGAAAGGGACAAAGCTCGCCAGCAACACTCAAATTCTATCTGCGATGTGACCCAGCTGAAGGTCCACGTGGACTACCTCTAGATAGCCCTTCAGCTGGCAGAGGAGGAGGTCACCGAGGCATGGGCGGTGGCTACTGCCATGCTGGTGCGGGCGTACAGTGAGGCTTCTTTCATTCCTGGCTTTCATTCGCTAGGTTCTTGCTCTTAGGTTCTGACAAGACTTTGTGTATTGCAGTGCTGGAGGAGGAGGGTGCGGCGTCCGGCTATGAGCCGGGGGAGGCTCGCCCTCATAGAGGCCCTCCGAGGGGGAACCGCAGCTAAGGTGTGGCCTCTGGAATCAGGCTGGGAATTGGCTTTGCTAGGTGATCTGGCCACCGCTGCGGAGGCTGCTGCAGTGATCATGAAGACGAAGGTGGCCTTTATAGGCGTAGCTAGGTTTTCTAGGTGGCATCGAGCGTTCGTAGTCCGTTGGCCTATGTGCATCGCCGATGGGCCAAATTGTGAAGCAAAACTTTCATATGTAGAGTTTGTTAATGGTCTTTATTTCTATTCACTTGCGCCGTTACGTGGCTTTCGTTGTTTTTGGATTATTTTTACTTTAGCCTAAAGCAATCGGGCCTATGGCTTTGGTTCATGAATTGATCGCTTTACTTATTGCGAGAGCTGGCTATAGGCCACGTACCGAGCTATACCTCTTATAATGCCGCGTGACATGGGTGGTGAGAGTGTGTGTCGGGGGGCCCTATGTAAGCTCCCTTCATAGGGCATGATATCGCGGCAACCCTTATGGAACGGGTCATGACGTTGAGAAGGTGAAATGTCTTCGAGATGAAATGCGTGGACTTTCCATCCTTGCTTCATCTGGCACTACGTACTGACCGATCAAGTTTGTCGGCGTGTCTACGCACATATATGAACATGTTCAAAAAACAAAGTGACGGACAGGATTGATATCACCGGTGCTTGTTCGGGGAGCAGGCGCTTGCCCCGCCGTTGCTGCTCACACTGAGGAGAGCTCCCAAGCGCTCGCTTGTAGAGAGTCCATTGTAGTTCCTAAGCGGTGAGCTGGTGAGGGCGCTTCTCGGCTGCTTGAGGTGGTCATGGCTGGCGTGGGTCATCCTCTTAGGCCGCCTCGGGCTCGCCTTTGCCGTTTTGATGCCTTCGGTGGGCTCGCTATCTTCTTGGGATGTCTTCTCCGTGTCTTGTCTGTCGTCGTTCTTGGTCAGGGGGACCAACATGTTTTGGTGCCTAGGTTCTTTTGGTGCGATGATGCTTTCATAGCCATGTCTCCGCCTTTGGTTGTGACTGTCGCTTTTTGTGGAGGGCTGGTGTGCCTTGTCGCTGTGGAGGTTGGCTTTGATTGCAGCGTGGTTTGATCTGCTCAACGCGGCACGCGGTGCGCTTAGGGAGCTCACCTCCTTGGAAAATTAAAAAAACAAAATGGGGGTTTGCCGAGTGCTAGATCGCGGGCACTCGGCAAACCTCCCTCATAACCACCCCAATCCTGCACCCGGCCGCACACACACAAAGACACTCAAACCAGCAGTGCGCCCACACCCACCCACACCACGCCGCCGTGGAAGCCCACCGCCGCCGTAGAAGCTTGACGACGCCACTGCCCCGGAAGCCCGACGCCATGACCGTTGATGTCCCCTCCGGCCCTGCGCGCGCCCGGCGGCCGGTACCCCCTGTTGGCCGGTGCCCAGTGCCCTCTCCTAGCCTTGTGCGTCCATGCCAACCTCCCACATGCCGTCCTCACGACCTGACACCGCGACCGCTGCAGTCCCCTCCAGCCCTGCATGCGCCCGGCGGCTGGCACCCCCCGTTGGCAGGCGCCCGGTGCCCTCTCCCAGCCTCACGCATCCACACCGGCCTCCCGCGCGCCATCCCCACGACCCTACTGGCCTCCCGCGCCGCCGCGGGCATCGTCTCTAGCCTCCCACGACCCCGCTGGCCTCCCGTGCCGCCAGGAGACGAAGCTCTCCCACAGTAAGCACTTCTCTAAGCATTTTTTCTTGCCCTCTTTTTTCCAGACTTAGTTCCAAACTTCCAATCAATCAAGTGCTCGATGAAATTCCATTGTTAATATTTTCATGGATGTCTCATGTCTGTACCTGAGTTCAAGAAGATGTTGGTCATAGTAAACATACTGGCTCATGGAAAATTGATGAATTTTAGTTGCACTCATTGTCTTTCTCAAGTGAGTACTACAAAATTGATGATTTGCTTTTGGGGTTCTTGGTATATATTGACATCGATAAAAGTTCTGAGATTTGGTGCTTAGGCATTAATCTATTCATGTGATGTTTTAGTGTCAAGCCCTGCTTGTACTTGATCAGTTTCATCATGAAGATGCATTTTCTTGTCGCAACGTCTTGAAGTTAAGAACAAGCTCCTATTGTGATCATTGTAGCATGTGTATGTGGTTGTTGGCCATCGTGCCGTTGGTTTGATGGTGTATGTGGTTGTCGGCCATCGTGCCATTGGTTTGATGTGTATGTGGTTGTCGGCCATCATGTCATTGGTTTGTTGATGGTTTTGGTTACCTCACCGTGCAGGGGAGGTGCTGCCAAAATTTACAATTGAAACTATTATGTTCATTTGTTGTAGGAGAGGCAATTGCAAGGATTATTCCCCACCGTCCTCGACTTGTCACTTTGTAGCACAGCAAGGTGAGGCATCCTACACCCCTCTTTCCATATCATGTTCATATATCACGTAACCTAGCTTGGTGCCTCCCGTTCGAAAGAGATACGGTTGGAAATATGAAGATCGTTGCATATCTATAACCGTATCTGTTTCGAATTGTCCACTTTTTTGGATAGCCCGAGGATGTGTAGATGGAGTAGTTTCCATGCTCTACTCCGATCTGAGACAGAGTTTTAGTAGCATCTCCCTGTTGTTCTCTGGATACACAATCTCCCTGCCAGGACATGTATTTGGAGAACAGTGGGGAGGTATTGCCGAAATTCTATCTTGGATAGGAGTAGAGCATGGAAACTAACCCCATCTACACATCCTCTAGTGGGATTAGGACCTATCTTCACCTATTAGACAGTATAGGAACCTATAGATGCAATTGATTTTTATATTACTTGCTGATATGTTAGAGGATGGATGACCGTGAGTGGATGTACACGGGCCGCTCTAGTCAGGGTTCGTTGATCGATGAATGGATTGAGAAGACCGATGCTTTCTTGGAACTAGCATTTGCAAGGGTTAAAGGAGCGTGTGCCACTTGGTGTCCCTACGGCATTTGTGCAAACATGCGTCGACAAACAAAGGTAGTCATGGGTAAACATCTTTGCAAGAATATATTTACAGCGGACTATACCCGGTGGATCTACCATGGTGAATCCGATCGTGTGAGAGCCGAGGTTGTGAGACAACGCATCGAGGATTATGATGCTGATGCCGGGGTAGGAGACATGTTAAATGGCTATCATGAAGCACACTTCGATGAAGGACGTAGGGAGGAGGAGCCAGAGCCAACCACAAAGGTGTATTACGATATGTTGTCTGCGGTTCATGCTCAGTTAGACGCTCTCGAGGTCAATGACCAAGGAGATCATTTTCTAGGATATGGTGAGGAACATGCATGGACTCACAAGTCGTGCTTGTGGAACCTCCCCTATTTTGATGACCTTCTACTTCCACATAACATTGATGTAATGCACACTGAAAAGAATATCGCCAAGGCAATTTTTGGTACAATCATGGACATTCCTGATAAGACAAAGGATAATGTTAAGTCTAGAGTAGATTAGGCGAGGTTATGCAATAGACCAAAGCTAGACATGGAGCCTCCCGGAGGCGGGAAGTCATGGAGAAAGCCTAAGGCCGATTTCATTCTAACGAGGGCCCAAAGGAGGGAAGTACTAGAATGGTTCCAAACGTTAATGTTCCTTGATGGGTATGCAGTGAATCTGAAGAGGGGAGTGAACTTAGCTACTTTGCGAATCAACGGGCTCAAGAGTCATGACTACCACATATGGCTTGAGCGGCTACTGCCGGTGATGGTTCAAGGCTATGTCCTTGAGCATGTCTGGATAGTGCTGGTGGAGCTGAGCAATTTCTTCTGCTAGCTTTGTGCTAAGGAGTTATCTCGTACCGTGGTTGTAGACGTGGAAAGAATGACGCCTGTGTTGCTCTGCAAGTTGGAGAAGATCTTTCCACCTAGCTTCTTCAATTTGATGCAGCATTTGATTTTGCACCTCCCGTATGAGGCATGAATGGGGGGGCCTATGCAGGGCTGTTGGTGCTACTCAATTGAGAGATTTGAAAAGGTTCTTCAAACTAAATGTAAAAATAAATGCAAAATTAAAGCATCCATAGCAGAGGCATACATTCTAGAGGAGGTGTCAAACTTCACAACAAAATACTATGCTGACAACCTTCCTAGCGTGCATAATCCACCCCCTCGTTACAATGCTGGCGAAGATGAATCGAACCTTAGCATTTTTCGAGGGCAACTAGGAAGTGCAAGTGGTGCAACTAACAAGACCTTGAAACATGAAGAGTGGCGCACTATTATGCTATATGTGTTGACCAACCTATCTGAAGTGGAGCCGTACATGCTGTAAGTTCTCAACAAACTTTTTCTCAAGTCACAATTCTTTGTCCAACTCCCTTGTTTCTCGTTGGTACAGGGAATTTCATGAACGATTCTAGCGTGAATCAAGGGAACCAACCACGCAGGAAACTTTGACCCTTCTTAGAGAGGGTGCGGGAAATGGAATGCCCGATTTCATTTCTTGGTTCAAACAGAAGGTATTGTCCAATTTGGCTCATACTTAGTTTGACATTACAAGTTGCTCGTACGTGCGACTAATATAACGAACTACCCTGCTTGAACTTGTAGGGACAAACCGATGCGTCTATGAGTGCCAAGTTGAGACAGGTTGCCGATGGTTGTGCCTATAGGGTCAGGTCATTTACCGATTATGACATGAATGGATATCGCTTTCACACAACAAGCCACGAGCAGAGTCAGCCCAATCGAAGAACCACAAATACTGGAGTTTTTATGCAAGGCTTCGATGGGGTTGAGTATTACAGAAGAATTGAAGAAATATACGAACTCATGTTTCATGGTTGTAAACCACTTAATCCTGTTATATTCAAATGCCATTGGTTTGATCCTGAAGTAGTGAGGCGGACCCCTAATCTTGGGCTAGTCAAAATTCGACAATCATCCGTCTTACCAGGAGACGATGTCTATATTGTGGCTCAACAGGCCACACAAGTTTATTATCTCTCATACCCGTGCCAAACTGTAGACCTTCTTAAGGGTTGGGATCTTGTGTACAAGGTATCACCACACGGTAAACTACCTGTCCCAAACAATCAAGATTACAACATAGACCCCAACACATATGATGGAGAGTTCTTTCAAGAAGATGCGCTCGAAGGGAGTTTTGAGATAGACTTAACCGAAGCTAAGGGTATGGAAGTAGACAATGAAAGTGGTGCTGACAAGGACGCCGGAGATGAGGTTTAGAATGTGAAGGA
This sequence comes from Miscanthus lutarioriparius, assembly GCA_904845875.1. Classification (NCBI taxonomy): domain Eukaryota; kingdom Viridiplantae; phylum Streptophyta; class Magnoliopsida; order Poales; family Poaceae; genus Miscanthus; species Miscanthus lutarioriparius. The sequence continues at coordinate 43,471,521 of CAJGYO010000001.1, forward strand.
CTTAGAATTACTTCAACGATTACATCTAAGCAATGAAGGTGATGACAACATTCCTCCTTTGGAGCACGGGGATGATTATATCAACATGCATGATAGTGATGATGAGACTTATGATCCAGCTAATCCCGATAATGATGATTATTTCTAATACATGTATGATCCGTGCTAGTTGATTTATTATTTGTCATACCATGTTATTTTCTAAGTATGTTTTGTTTATTTTGCATCTATTTTAATGTATTATCTATGCTAATTGGTTTACTCTTTTTAATTGCAGGTGATTGAACAATGGTGGGCGGTACAAAGAGGATAGCGTCGCTTTACTCAAAAGCGACAGCAACGTGTAAAGGGTCCGATGCAGCTAAGGGATCTAGGAAGAGACCTCGGGGTAGACCCAGGGGTCGAGGGAAGGGAGGAGGCAAGATGAGGCACCATCGTCTGTACCTTCGTCTCCGTCTGAGTTACCTTCCGCTCACTCATCCTCTAAGGAGGAGGAGGTATAGGTGGAGGAGGAGGTACAGGTGGAGGAGGAGGCAGGGGTGGAGGAGGAGGTAGGGGTGGAGGAGGAGGAGATAGGGGGTACCTCTTCCTCAAGTTCGTCGCATGTGTCGTTGCGAGGTCCCTCGACCCTCCCGAGGCGACCGATACCTCTTGTGAGACGCCCGCTGATTCGACCCGATGGAGACAAGTAAGTAACTTTATATGTTATCACTATTTTTTCATTTGATATGTTCAAAATTATAATAGAAACTAATAATTTATCTAATCACTTGGGCAGGGGTTGGAGGAAGGTCGGTGGGGGTGATTACGCATGCCATGTGAACGGCATCCTTGGTCTTTTGATCAAGGAAAAGTTCCCTGGCCTGGTGTAGTTCGGCGGAACTGTCGAGCCGGCCTACACATGGGTCCACTATGCCGCCGTCCCCGACACCCCTGATCAGGATGGTAGGATATTCGCCGACAAGGCGTAGCGTGTCAAGGCCGAGCTTTGGGTAAGTCTTTCTCGCACTACATTGCTCAATACATCGCATTAATTGGACATTCTTGAAATAATCACTAGATACATCACGTCTATATATATGCAGGATTTCTTTAGATTTGAGGAGGGATACGAGGCCAAGGCGGATGCTGTGGCTGACAAAGCCGCCAAGAAACTCGTCAAGGACATGCACTACGAGGCACGCATCCAGGCCATGATCCAATACCACGCGGAATTTCTTATAGAGAGGATCCCTAAAAGGGCGGCAAGAACCATGAGCCTGACCTCGGAACAATACCTGAAGGTAAATATAGAACATTAATACTTATTTTTTCTAAGATTAATTATGCTTAATTTCATCTTCTTATATGTCATATACTTGATGATGTAGGTGCCTCCGTGGTGGTGCGCCTATGATCTGCAGTGCTGGGCCTAGATGGTGGACAGGTGGTGCGACCCCGCATGGGAGGAGAATCACAACGCTTGTCGGGAGCAGCGTTTGCTGATGTCGGGTGCACCACACCATCAAGGCAACCTCAACCTCTCAGAATACGTAGCTAGATGGGCACGCGAATTCATTTCTTTATTCTAACACTCAACTCTGCATAATTTCTAATTATATTGTTTTTTTGCAGTCGGCGGCACATGGTGGCGAGCCTTGCTCCCAATTCGTGGCATATGCTTTGGCCCACAAGGGGAAGGCGATGTCCAATGTTGCCTACAACCCGGAGGACCCGCCCTCGGCGTACAGCAACGAGTCCGTCCACAACCGCCTCGATGGATACACATCAATGGCAAGGGTGGTCCATGGCTCAGAGTATGATCCGAGCGCCCATGACCTTGATGGAGAAGTGGTCTTGAGGCAGGAGGAGGCAAGAAGCATGGCCGGTTCTGGATTGGTGACGACACAATCGGCACGGCCAGTACTCCCACTCTCTCCTAGATTCGAGCATGGAGCACGGGTCCAGTCCGGCGATACGCCCACGGCCGGACTCTACACGGTTCTAGATGAACGCACTCTAGGTTATTTCTGTTTTATTCATCGTTCATTCATTTTTACATACTTTTGCATTGCATTGTAACATTGGGATGAAATATTGTAGGCTCAGCTGGAACAAGAAACGAGGCGCTAGGAGGAGCTAGAGGCGAAGATGGAGGCAGAGCGGCAGAGGATGGAGCAGCAAATGTTTGAATATATGAGGGGTGTTTACGCTGCAATCGGTCAACCTCCACCACCGATGCCAGTCCCTCCTCCTCAATCTGCTCCAAACACTGTTTAAGGCACTGTGAGTCACTTTACAACCGCTTATAATCACCGTTTCTAGTTTATGCAGAATCAATCTTACAAAGATGCCCAGACACTAGAAACTTAGTGACTAATGCTATATGTTTGTTACCAACTAGTTGTGCAGCAATCTCTTCTCCTTTGTGCAATCTTGACTCACACATGTAATCTCTTCTCCTTTGTGCAGCATCAATCGGCGGCATCGAATGAGCTTCATGATCCAGCGTGGTTGCAGTGGAACTCGTGGCCTAAGTAGACTTGTGATTTTATTTGCATTTGCATTTGTGGACTACCTGTGATTATTTGTGGTTGTGAATAAACCTACTAGTTATTCTGAATTTTATTTGCATTAATGTGTTGCCGATATATCTATATGAACTGCCTGTGATGCCTATTGTGAACTATCTATGATGGATGTGATGTTTATTTGAATATGGTACGTGGCTGTGACCGAAACTAATAAACTGATTATACATGGCAGCTTTGCCGAGTGTTACACTAGGCAAAGAAGCATTTTGTCGAGTGCCAGGGTTAAAACACTCGGCAAAGTGGACACGTGGCAAAATTCTGTGCATTCTAGGACTAAAATAGCTTCTTTGCCGAGTGTCTGCGCTATGACACTCGGCAAAGAAGCCAAAATTCTGTGCATTCTGGGACGTGTTTGCCGAGTGCCTGAACTTTGACACACGGCAAAGGCAGAAGCTTTGCCCAGTGCCTGGAGCATGACACAAGGCAAAGGAAGAATGTTTGCCGAGTGCCTCAACTTTGACACTCGGCAAAGGAAGAAGTTTTGCCGAGTGCCCGAACTTTGACACTCGGCAAAGGCACCGTAACCGTCTCCACTCCATCACGTTACTTTTTTTCGCCGAGTGTCGGTTTTAGCTCTTGGCAAAATCTTTGCCGAGTGCCCGATAGAAAACACTCAGCAAAGATCCGTTTGCCGGCACTGTAGATGCCGTGTGCTGATTGCCGAGTGTTACACTCGGCAAATCCTTTGCCGAGTGTTTTTTGAGCTTTGTCGAGTGCATGTGGCACATGGCAAAGCTACTATTTCCAGTAGTGAGAGCAATTATATCAAAGCGAGCGGCATGGGACGGGACATCCTATTCTATATATAGCGAAATATTCTCTGAAGAGCTTGGCTACGGTACACCCAAATAATTATGGACCATCGATTTAGATATCGATTAGCACATATTACCTCCTAGAGAGTAATAGAAGAAACAGAAAAAATATCATTTATTAGATATAATATACACGTATGATCAAACTTTCCTACACTTATTTTAGAATCAAACTTTCCTACTTGATGTAACATGATATGCGGATAACATCTAAAGTTTCTTTCCTCTAACATGTTTATTTTTGTACAAAAAATCAAACGTGATTTGTTTGTAACACTTATTGAAAAAAATGACATGATATACGGAATGATTATATTTTTAACGCAAGGTGTGATAACTTTGAAAAACAACATGGACATAACTGCTCTATTATATACATGGAGCCTGTTTGGTTCCATGGGACTAGACTAGAGACCACTTTTTAGCCTCTTTTAGTCCTTTTTAACTAAACAGGAGGAACTACTAGAGCGACTTTTAGTCTCTAATCCACTAGTCCTTTGGGAGAGGCTTTTTGGGACTACTGGGCCAACTTGACATCCCATGCCCCTCTCTCTCCTCTTTCATTGCGTCGGGACCATCCCAGGCCGACAAATGGCTCCCCCGGTGCCGCGCCGCCCCACACCCCATTGGTGCCGCACCGCCTTGACGGCCGCAACGGCTCGCCGGTGCAGCCCTGTCCCCGGCGAGTTCCGCGCGCCGCTTCAGCCCTCAAGCCGCCGCGCGTGACCTGCTTTGCCATTGCCGGAGCGCCATCGCGGGCGACCTCCCTACCTCCAGCAGATGCAGCCTCCTCCCTCTAGTCCTCCCCGGTGGCGCTCATCGCTAGTGGCGCGGCCTACCTCTCCCAGATCCGGCGGGCCTACCTCCCTCCATACGGCGACGGTCCTTGGGCTGCCAAATCCGGCGAAGTGCAGCTAGCCGCGGCCGGTGAGCGCGACCTGCCCCGGCAAGCTACGGCGGCAGGCACGAGCTGCGGCCAGGTCGGGGCTGGATGCGAGCATGTCCGACGTGGGCACGGCCATGAGTGGGATGAGCAGAAGCACAGCAAGGGGCTAATGTCAGGGGTGTTTTGGTCTTTGCTCAGCAACTTTAAGGTCCTTTAGTCCCTTTTAGTCTCTGAAACCAAACAAATTATTAGTCCCTCACACCTTGCTGCCATCCGCAGCACACACTCACTAGCACACAGAGAAACATAGGCACATGTCGCTGGCCGGTGTGAGGGGACTGACATGAGGAGAATCAAGTCCACACAAGATCCAGCCATGGCGTTTTGCCACGGCCGTAGAAAAAGCACGGGCGGCCACAAGACTGATTCTTGACTTTTTGGCTGCACTGACCCTAAATCCATCTAACAGTACTATTATACCCTTTTTAATTTAGGCTCTTGTTTAGTTTCTCCCCTAAAGTCTACTCCCTATCATATCTAATATTTGATACATACATGAAGTATTAAATATAGACTAAAAAAAATAATTAATCGCACAGTTTGCGACTAATTTGCGAAACGGATCTTTTAAGCCTAATTAGTCCATGATTTGAGAACGTGGTGCTACAGTAGTACATGTGCTAATAATGGATTAGTTAGGTTTAATAAATTCGTCTCGTGGATTACCGATATATTCTATAATTTGTTTTTTTGTTAGTATCCGAACACCCCATACAATATCTCCATGTGATACCCGATATGACATCTCTAAACTTTATGTCCTGAATTTAAACAAGCTCTTAATCACAAACTAGTTTCTAGCTCACGTTTTTTTTTTTTTTTTTCGGCTCATGTCTAAAGATTGGTTTCTCCTATTTTTAAACCATTAGATGTAGCCAAACTAAGGGCGTCCCTAACGGTGTTTTCCTAGCTAGTTATTTGGCGACGTGGCGGAGAGAGAACGTTAAAAAACAGCTTACTAGCGCTTGGTACTCGCCTAGCTCGCACAGTTACCCGTAAATCTATTGTGTCCGACCGAATGACCCACTCCGGTAAGCTATAGCGCTGGGAACATTTTGGCTTCATGCCATAAAATTTACTCCATATCAAATCGAATATTTAAACATATATATAGAGTATTAAATATAGACTAAAAAATAACTAATTATATAGTTTACGATTAATTTGCGAGACGAATATTTTAAGCATAATTAGTCTATAATTTAAGAATGTGGTGCTTATAATAACACATGTGCTAACGACGGATTAATTAGGCTTAATAAATTCGTCTTGTGGATTACTGATGGATTCTGTAATTTGCTTTTTTATTAGTGTCGGGTTCATAAACCCGGGGTCCCTCGGGGACCGGCTTCCACGCCAGGGCTCGGCCTAAGAAAACAGCTTGTAGTTCATGGGCCGGTCCAAGAGTCTAAAAACACAACGGGCCGGAAGGACAGTCCGGTCGCCGACCGGAAAGTCTACCCAAAAGAATAAGCGCCCGCTCGTCAAACTTCTTCGGCCCACCTCTCCGACTAGAGCACTCGCTTCGGACACCACTGCTTCCGGGCGGTCTCTCCGATCGGAAGGCCTGGCCCAAAACGCTGCTTCCTACTCCGACCCCGCGTCTCCGACCGGGACCCGTAGGAAGCCTGCTTGCCGCTCTTCTCCGACTGGCGCGGCCAGGACCGATTGGGGCCATCCGACCGGGGACGCCGGCTCGGAAGGGACCAGGGACGATGCGCACAAGTCAAACCACAATACCAGGGACCATACCCTATACGTCTGTGGGAACAGTGCTCCATAACTACCCTGACACAAACAGTATTGTAGGCGCCGACATTTGTGTCTACAGTATTGTAGGCGCCGTTGGACTCCCGTACGGCAAAAAGCCCTCCACGTACCTCTGGGCATCGATAGTATTGTGGGCGCTAGGATTCACCATACCTGGTACACGTGGTAGGGCTCCTCACATACCGATAGTATTTTGCAGGTACCGACATCTACCCTTCCTGAAGAAGACAACGCAACCTCCTATGTGCACCTGACATTCTACAGTGACATCAACAGTATTGTGGACGCCTACCATCATCACTGTCCTCATCGGCGTGAGCAACAAGGCTTAGTAACATCCGTACTCTCTCCCTCTCACCTGTAAAGCCATCCTCTTCATCTATAAAAGGGGACATGCTCCCTCCAATGGAGGAGGTCGACTTCTTCAAGTTAAGATTCACTAGATCGATAGCTCACAAACCCTTAAGCACATGCTAAAATACCTACCACATAGCAGAGTTCCGGTCGCTCTCGGCCCTTCCGGTTGGACCCGACTGGGCCTCTCGTACACCCCACCTTTCTCCTTCTCGTTTGTAACCCCACTACGGACTTCGAGCACCTGGACTCAGGAATAAAGTCACCGACCGACCCAGACTAGACGTAGGGCACGTTGCCTGAACCAGTATAAATCATGTGTTATTGAGTGCTAGGCCACCTCCGATCACAACGTACAACAAAACTACAAATATTCACTAGTTGGTCACTTTCTATACCGACAGTTGGCGCCGTCCGGGGGGAAGACGCTGTACGTTCAATGCTTTTTGGTCATTGGATGGCCCATTTTTCCGTCACCCCCGCCATGGCGGGCTCGGGCGATACGATTCACTTCGGCTTGCTGGAGTATCCCGCACTCTCGCCTGCGGGGATGCGGGTTCCACCTGTTTTTGAGCCATCCCAGGCCTTCCTCTTCGGAAGCCTGGACTTCGTCACCGACCGGCTCGGTGTACTCCACCTCCGTGAGGAGACTCGCGACCCGGCACCTGTCGGAGAGACGTCCTCCATCAACTCCGGGATGCGCGACCTCTACGACGCGGCATTTGCGCTTCATTCCGAGCAAACTCTCTGCTCAAACCCCGCTGTGAGTAATATACATGCTGTTATTTATTTACTACGTTCTATCTTCTGCCAAATACCCGGAGGGCTGCCGTTGTCCCCATCACGGCCACCGTACGACCGGTTCTCCTACGGCCTCGCAACCTCCGCGGATGCGTACGCTCGGGGAGCTCCGGAGGATGTTCGCACCATCCCCCCTCACATCCTAATTCGTGGGAATGGCGGGCTACGCTCATACCGTTTCCCATGGACTCCCGGATGACAAGGGCGAGAGCGACGGTTCTAGCATCGGCGACGTGGCACCCCGCCACTGTCCGTCCTGCGAGTGCGCAATGGCGGACGCTCCTAGACAGCCGCCGGTGGCTATGGAGTCCGCACAAACTCACACCCCTTCGGACCCACATGCGGGGGCCCTCGCATCTGCTCAAGCGCACGCCGAGGAATTACAACAACAGCGGCAGAACATGCCGCCGCCTGCGCCGGCACAGTCGGTGTGGCACGTTGCGCCCCATGCGCATGGCCTGGCGGGTGGCACCTAGGGTCGCACCCGTCAGGTCCAACTCGACATCGTGAATGAGGGGAACGATCTCCCACAATTCACCCGGGCTGGCCAGAATATCGCTGCCGCGACAATGCTTCAGCACGGTGTTCCCGAGCCCGTTGACCCCTAGGAGCAGGTAGTCTACCGAAACCTTTGGGTTCTAGTGGAAGCCACCGCCGTCCAACAGGTAGAAAGCTCCGCATCATGACTCCGACCCACACCCTCTCTCCCCACTGGGGGGACGGGGACGCGCTAGACAGATCGATCCGTTCGTTCACCGCTACAGCCGTCAGGCCCGGCTCGCGGTGCGGTAGTCGCGCCACGGTCCGACCTGGCACCCACTCCACACTAACCGCCGGTACACGAGCGGCCCGATCCGCACCAAGATGCACGTAGCGTCATCAGCAACCGGCATCAGACCCAACGCGATAACGATATCCACCGCACGGCGGCAGGCGGCTCGGGTCCCAGCCAAACCATCGAGGGAAGCGGTGACCGGAGCCCTAGCCCTAGGGCCCGGGGCCATGGACCTTCAGCCGGCGTATCCGAAGAGCACCATTCCCGTAGCGTTTCTAGCCACCCACCAACATCACCAAATACACTGGGGAGACAAACCCAAGCATTTGGCTCAAAGACTTCCGGCTCGCCTCTCGGGCCGGAGGAGTGGAGGATGACTACTTCATCATTCAATATCTTCCCATTTGCGTAGGGGAACATGTTCGGGTATGGCTTGAATTCCTTCCTCACAACAGCATCCGCGACTGGGCGGACCTCAAGAGCGTCTTCATCGGGAACTTCCAGGGAACATACGTCCACCCAGGAAACTCCTGGGACCTCAAGAGCTGTCACCAGGAGCCCAGCGAGTCCCTGTGGGATTACATCCGTAGGTTCTCTCAACGATGCAACTCCCTCCCTGATGTCGTCGACGCAGACGTCATCAGCGCATTCCTCTCTGAGACAAACTACAAGTCCCTGATCCATAAGCTTGGCTGCCTAAAACCCCATACCACCCGTGACCTGCTCGACATCGCCACCAACCACGCCTCTGGCGAGGAGGCAGTCAGAGCGGTCTTCATGGAGGCTGGGACAAAGGCAAGCCCAAGCGTGTGGATCCAGACGAAGGCCCTCCACTCAGAGGGGCAAGAAGAACAAGAAGGATCGGCGTCGGACGAACAACACCGCGTTGGCCACCGCGGTTGATTGCACAGCCAGGCAACCCCAATGGGGACTGCCTGACCACTTCGACAAACTCAAGGACAGTCTGTGCACCAACCACGCCTACCCCATCAAACACCTCTACAAGGAGTGTGAACTCCTCAAACATTTCCTCTGATAGGCCGGCGGGCCAAAGGAGGGAGACGGCAAGGAGGCGGCAGCCAAGAAGGGAGGCACGGCAGGCAAGGACAGAGACGGTTTCCCCTAGCCTGAGGAGTGCATCATGATCTTCGGTGGGTCCAACACCATCTAGACCAAACACCAGCACAAGGTGCGCTACAGAGAGGCATGCGCCGCTGAGACGGCCGTCGCCTCCTTCCTCAGCTGGTTGGAATCCCCTATCACCTTTGATCAGAGGGACCATCCCTCCTGCGTCGTGAGACCAGGACGCTACCCGCTCATTATCGACCCCATCGTCCACAAGAAGTGCCTCACCAAGGTGCTGATGGACGGGGGCAGCAACCTCAATATCCTATACATCGACACCCTCGATGCCATGCGCATCCCCCGATCGGAGCTCCGCCTGGCGGGCTCCCCCTTCCACGGGGTAATCCCGGGAGCGTAGGCGTACCCGCTCGGACAGATCGATCTGCCCGTCACATTCGATAGCCGGGCCAACTTCCGCTCGGAGGTCCTTATCTTCGAGGTGGTGGGCTTTCCGGGGTCCTACCACGCCATCTTGGGCGGCCATGCTACGCAAAATTCATAGCAATCCCCAACTACACCTACCTCAAGCTGAAGATGTCAGGACCAAACGGCGTCATCACCGTGAGTAGCGCCTTTTCGCACGCCTTCGCGTGCGACCACGAGCACTACGAGCTCGCCACCACGGTCGACAATTCGTCCGAGCTCCCGTGGCTCGAGGAGTCATCAACCCCAGTGGTCCCAGACTGCAACAAACCAACCTCCTCAATGGCCTTCTGCCCGCTCGAGGAAACCAAGGCGGTGGGTATCGACCCCACCGACACAACCAAAACAGTGCGAATCGGGACTCAGCTCCCAGCCAAATAGGAATGTGAGCTCGTCGACTTCCTGCGCGACAATCACGATGTCTTCGCATGGCAGCCTTCTGACATGCCGGGGATACCGCAGGGGGTCACCGAGCATGCACTACGCCTCATCCCGGGCTCGAAGCCCACCAAACAGCGCCTACGTTGCTTCAACGATGAGAGGCGCAGGGCCATAGGCGAAGAGATCGCCAAACTCCTGGCGGCCGGATTCATTAGGGAGGTCTTCCACTCCGACTGGCTCACCAATCCCGTCCTTCTCAAAAAGAAGACCGGGTAGTGGAGAATGTGCGTCGATTATATTGGACTTAATAAAGCGTGTCCAAAGGATCACTTTCCTTTACCATGCATAGACCAGATAATTGACTCCACCTCGGGTTGCGAGATCCTCTCCTTTCTGGATGCCTACTCAGGCTATCACCAGATCATGATGAAAGATTCCGATCAGCTCGCGACCTCGTTTATCACCCTGTATGGCTCGTACTGCTACGTGACCATGCCTTTCGATCTGAAGAATGCTGGCGCCACCTACCAAAGGTGCATGCAGCAATGCTTCGCCGACAAAATCAACCCGCCTGATTAGCCTGATCAGGCTGAACGGCCGAAACCAACAATCGCCGTCTATGTTGATGACATAGTGGTCAAAACAGCTCAAGCTTGCGACCTGATCGCAAACATGGCCACAACGTTCGTGAACCTCCGAAGGTTCAACATCAAGCTAAATCCCGAAAAATGTGTTTTCAGGGTTCCAAAGGGAAAGCTGCTTGGATACATCATATCCGAGCGCGGCATCGAGGCCAACCCCAAAAAGATCGTAGCCATCTCCAACATGGCCCCATACGTAACGTGAAGGGCGTACAAAGGCTCACTGGCTGCCTGGCGGCCCTAAGCCGCTTCATCTCCCGGCTCGGTGAATAGGGGATGCCACTCTACAAGCTCCTCAAAAAGATGGACGCCTTCGTCTAGACTGAGGAAGCCCAGTAGGCTCTCAAAAGCCTCAAAACGTCCCTAACATCAGCCCCGATCCTCATCGCTCCTGAACGGGGAGAACCCCTCCTCCTTTACGTCGCGGCAAGTAACCATGTGGTGAGTGCCGCCCTGGTCATCGAAAGGGAGGAACCAGGACACCAGCTCAAGGTACAGCGACCCGTATACTTCATCAGAGAAGTACTTACCGACACCAAGGTCTGGTACCCCCAGGTGCAGAAACTCCTATACGCCGTGCTAATGGCCACTAGAAAGCTCCTACACTACTTCACCGACCACGAAGTCACAGTCGTCACTTCATACCCACTTGGAGACATCATCCGCAACCGCGATGCCGCGGGATGAATCTCTAAGTGGGCCCTTGAACTCATGGGCCATGACATCAGGTATACCCCCCGCACCGCTATTAAGTCTCAGGCTCTAATGGATTTTGTCACCGAATGGATGGAGGTCCAGCTACCGGCCCCGGACGTCTCCCATGAGTACTGGACAATGTACTTCGACAGGTCCGTAATGGCGCCCGGCTCGAGGGCTAGAGTGGTTCTGATCTCCCCAGATAGGAGTAGGCTCTGCTACGCCATCCGCCTCCACTTTTCGGCTTCAAACAACGCCACGGAATACGAGGCCCTTATCAATGGACTACGCATCGCCATCGAGCTCGGTGCTACGCGACTCTACGTCCGCAGCGACTCGGAACTAGTCGTTGATCAGGTCATGAAGGAGTCCTCCTACAAAAGCCCCCTCATGACAGCATACTGCCAAGAGGTGCGCAAGCTCGAGGACAAATTCCAGGGAATCGAATTGCATCACATCCCTCGAAGGCACAACGATGCTGCCGATTTCCTCGCAAAACTGGCCGCCAGGCGGGATCCATCCCCGAGCGGGGTCTTCATCAATGACGTCCACGAGCCATCCACTCGCATCCTAGAAGGTCCGACCCAGACACACCCCGATGGCTAGCCGGCGCTCGAAGGCTCTGACCCCAACGCCCAGTCGGCGCTCGGGGGCTCCAACCCCAACACCAAGCCGGCGCTCGGGGGCTCCGATCCCAGTACCTCTATAACAACGTCACCCATGAACGTCGTCGTATTGGCACTCAATCAAACCGACTGGCGAGTACCGCTACTCACCTACCTCCTTGAGGAGGTTCTCCCACCTGAAAGAACTGAAGCTCGGCGGATCGCTCGATGCACCAAGACCTTCATCGTGCTCGGTAACGAACTCTACAAACAGAGTCCATCAGGGGTGGTCATAAAGTGCGTCCCCGCCAGCCGGGGGAAGCAGATCCTCCTCGAGGTCCATGCCGGGATCTGCGGGCATCACGTAGCCCTAAGGTCCCTGGTCGGAAAAACCTTTCGCCAAGGTTTTTACTGGCCCACCACGCTACGAGATGCAGAGGAGGTCGTCCACAGGTGCGAAGGATGCCAGTTCTATGCTCGGCAAACCCATTTACCGGCGCAGGAGCTCCAAACCATCCCAATTACCTGGCCATTTGCAGTCTGGGGCCTCGACATGGTAGGACCCCTCAAAAAAGGCCCAGGCGATTTGACTTACCTACTCGTAGCAGTCAAGAAGTTTACCAAATGGATAGAGGCCAAGCCCATCACCAATCTCCGCTCAGAAGAGGCGATCAAATTCTTCCTCGACATCATCTACCGATTCGGCGTTCCTAACTGTATCATCACTGACCACGGGACTAACTTCACCGGGAAAAAGTTCCTAGACTTCAGCAATGGATACGGCATCAGAATCAACTGGGCTTTGGTCGGACATCCACGAACTAATGGTCAGGTCGAACGTGCCAATGGCATGGTCCTCTAAGGACTCAAGTCGCGCATCTTCGACCGACTCAACAAACACGCCGGGCGATGGGTTGCAGAGGTCCTAGCGATCCTCTAGAGCCTAAGAACGACCCCAAACCGATCCACGGGATTCACACCTTTCTTCCTAGCCTACAGAGTAGAAGCCGTGTTGCCCTCCGACCTCGACCACAGCGCACCAAGAGTAAAAGCTTTCAACCATGACCGAGATGCGGAGGCTCAACAAGACGCAGTCGACCTGCTCAAAGAGGCCCGTGAGACAACCGTCATCCACTCTGCTCGCTATCAACAAACCCTCCACAGGTACCACAAAAGGAAGATCAGAGGAAGGATACTCGAAGTCGGCGATCTCATGCTCCGAAGGACCCAATCAACGAAGGAAAAACACATGCTCTCTCCACCCTGGGAAGGACCCTATACGGTAACCCAAGTAATCCGACCGGGCACCTACTGACTGGAGGACAACAACAGCAATGTTCTCAACAACACTTGGAACATTGAACAGCTACATCGTTTTTCCCTTAAATTTGGTCTAAACACTTTCGGTTAAAACACATGCTCCTGTAAGAGAGCCCCCGGCCGAACACTTTCAACCCGGGTCGCTCGGGGGCTCCATAAGTGTACAAATATTGAGTATTACCTCTCCTTCTCTTTACTATCATATGGTATACAACTTTCTCCCCGAATGGAAACATATTCCATTCCTTTGATTACCCTACATAACCCTGTTCTTACTCCCAAACCGAACGCACCCCGCCTTTCCCTATGGATACGAGCAACCGAGCCTCGCGGGCCACGCCCCGGGCTCCCAAGATCGCACCCTACGAGACAAATGGGCAGGTACGAGAAAGAAAGGATAAAAACAAAGGTTATGCTAGGACAAAAACAAGGAAACAGATATGGTGGTTTCGTCACAGGGACAGTATAGTTGTATTCATTGATACAAAGAAACTATTTACACGGGGACTTACCCACGAAACTTAACTATTATATTTTCTACTACTACAAATACTATTGTGGCCACTTGACGACTTTGCCTGAATGCCAGGAATCGCTTGGTTCCGCTCCTTCAAAACGTTGGCAAAACGCAACGGGTACCTCAAGGGCGTCGCACCCATAGATGCTCAGTAGAAGAACATGGAGCTCCTGACCTTCTCATGCAGTCGAGGCAGCTCCTAGGTAGGGGCGCTGCTACCAAGGTATGGCCACCATGGTCGAGTTGAGCAGCTGTAGGCACGGAACCCTCTGCCGACACAATCCTGAGCGACCTCCCCTCCGATAAAACTCGCCCAGTGAAGATCCTCCGGAGAAAATCCGCACACGGCTCCATCCCAAAGAAGGCCTTGCAGATTAAATCCAGCATCACCCACGGCAGCCTCTAGTCCAACATCACACTCCGGGTTCACAAAAGGATCCGTAAGTCCTCCCCCTCGCTCACCCTCTCTCCCTCACTTAGGAACCGCCGTGGCATACAGGCACTCTCGGTGAGAAAGAAGAAGGAAGAGAGACAATAGTTGGAGAACAGGTAAAAGACTGCGACGGAAAGCCCTCTTCCTCCCTCCTATTTAAAGAAGAAAGGTAAATGATCAGAGCACAAAACTCCCCACCTACCCCCATTCAACGCGGATGGGAAACGATGGGACACGCCCTGACCGAAGGGACACACACTGACCGATGGAGCAACGCCGGGTCAGACGGAATGCCACCTGGCAAGACGAAGCGTGGCTGGGGTATGCCCCACCACAATCGCACGACTGGCATGAAAACCGAAGTGTCACCATGAGCAGGGAGCTCCCCGCTTCCCCAGGCTAGGCCTGGGGAGACCAAAAAATGAAATCTCCGCCTAGAGACCAACCGATCCCCTGAGCCGATCGAATCGCTCAGGATAAACACCGAGACACAGGTAGGAAGCGAAGGGATGCCCCATGTAGTCCATGCTGACTACATCACGAACGACGAGCATGGGTCTCGGTCGGACGTTTCTGACTGAAGCTCTCCAAGCCCCGTCACTCCAGTCGTCAAGGTAAACACTACCAAAACCCCCTCTATTTCTTTATAAATCATTCATACATCCATACGCGCATTCATTTCATACGCCCGCACCTCCCGGATGATTCGGGCCCTGAACCGCCCGGGGGCTCGGGAACTAAGCATCACACGTGCAACGAGATGCACCAGAACGCTCCGTGTTGCGTCACGAAGCGAGGGTTGCCTCATTCGATATGGGCAACCAACAGAGCCAGGGGAGAAAACCGTAGATGAGCCCCGTGCGGCCCTCGCCTGGTCCCGCAGACCAAGTCATCTCAACCTTCTCATTTGATCCTGAGCCTCTCGCCAGACCCATAGAATCTCCATCAAGGGGAGGCCGTTAGGCCACCCGGGTTGGTCTCCAGAATGACCTAGGCATCTACCGGGTTGCAGGTAAAGGAGTAGTGGAATGTCACAAGAGGGCTATACCGACCCCATCAGGAACGACGGACCCAGATTTCGCTCGATCACACCCGTTAGCGAACTCACCGAGCTAGTCTTCGAGCCTGAGCATTAGGACAGGCGACGAAACTCAGCACCTCCGGTTGTGAGGAACTGAGGATGGGGTAACGCACACAACTCACATCGACCCCCACGAAGGCCCGATAGGGCTCAGTGGCTCAAGACAAACGCCAAGGACAGCGACCTCGAACTCGCCAGATCCACGACCCTGACTCGCCCAGTCCCGCGGCGCGCACCGACGCCAGGATCCACGAGCATCGCCTCATCCGATCTTTAACCAACTAATCTATGCTTCGGCTTCAAACGACTCCACTTCCGACTGCGCTCCAATAATCCTGGGACCGCGACTCCGAACTCACGTAACGGCTTCACTTTCGACTACGCTCCAATAAACCTGGGACCGCGACTCCGAACTCGCGTAACGGCTTCACTTCCGACTGCGCTCCAATAATCCTAGGACCGTGACTCCGAACTCGCGTAATGGCTTCACTTCCGACTGCGCTCCAATAAACCTAGGACCGCGACTCTGAACTCGCGTAATGGCTTCACTTCTGACTGCGCTCCAATAATCCTAGGAACGCGACCCCGAACTGGCATCACACGGCTATGGAGCTCTAGCTCAACCGATTCCTAAACTAACTTTCGATCCACGACGTGCACCGACGCCTGGGTTCGCTCGCGACTCCACCTCGACCAATCTCACGGCGCGCATCGATGCCAAAGATCAGTGAGCTCTGTCACGTCTGAACCAAGCTATCTCCATCTGTGGCGCGCACCGACGCCAGGGTTTGTCCCAAACTAACCTTCTCACCTGATCCACGGCGCGCACCGACATCGGGATCAGTAAGTTATGTCTCATCCCCGCGCCTAAAAAACCCCTTGGCTACACAACAACGCCGTGGTTAAACAAAATTCTGTCTCAAACTAAAAACACGCACGCCCGCTGAAACAACACCCCCTAGACGGTTTGGCCCGAACCACCCGGGGGCTCAGGGGCTACACCCGCCGGTGCGCTCACGCGCACCCGCCGACACAACAGAAAAACCTCCCCCGCCGACAACATAGAAAACCCCCCAGCCGGTTCTGCCCGAACCGACCAGGGGCTCGGGGACTACACCCGCAGGTGCGCTCGCACGCACCCGCCGGCATGACAAAAATCCCCCGAACGATTCTACTCAAATCACCCGGGGGCTCCTGTCGGGTTCAAAAACCCGGGATCCCTCGGGGACCGGCTTCCACGCCAGGGCTCGGCCCAAGAAAATAGCATGTAGTTCATGGGCCGGCCCAAGAGTCTAAAAACACAATGGGCCAGAAGGACAGTCCGGTCGCCGACCGGAAGGTCTACCCAAAAGAACAAGCGCCCACTCGTCAAACTTCTTTGGCCCACCTCTCCGACTGGAGCACTCGCTTCAGACACCAGCCGCCTCCGGGCGGTCTCTCCGATCAGAAGGCCTGGCTCAAAACGCTGCTTCCTACTCCGACCCTGCGTCTCCGACCGGGGACCCGTAGGAAGCCTGCTTGCCGCTCTTCTCCGACAGGTGCGGCCAGGACCGACTGGGGCCATCCGACCGGGGACGCCCGCTCGGAAGGGACCAGAGACGAATGGAGAGGGCAGCGCACAAGTCAAACCACGATACTAGGGACCATACCCTATACGCCTGCGGAAACAGTGCTCCACAACCGCCCTGACACAAACAGTATTGTAGGCGCCGACATTTGTGTCTACAGTATTGTAGGCGCCGTTGGACTTCCGTACGGCAAAAAGCCCCCCACGTACCTCTGGGCATCGGTAGTACTGTGGGCGCCAGGATTCACCAAACCTGGTACACGTGGTAGGGCTCCTCACATACCGACAGTATTTTGCAGGTACCGACATCTACCCTTCCTCAAGAAGACAACGCAACCTCCCATGTGTACCTGACATTGTATAGTGACATCAACAGTATTGTGGGCACCTACCATCGTCACTGTCCTCATCGGTGTGGGCAACAAGGCTTAGTAACATCCGTACTCTCTCCCTCTCACCTGTGAAGCCATCCCCTTCATCTATAAAATAGGATGCGCTCCCTCCAACGGAGGAGGTCGACTTCTTCAAGTTAAGATTCACTAGATCGATAGCTCACAACCCCTCAAGCACATGCTAAAATACCTAGCTCATAGCGTAGTTCCGGTCGCTCTCGGCCCTTCTGGTCGGACTCGACCGGGCCTCTCGTACACCCCGCATTTCTCCTTCTCGTTTATAACCCCACTAAAGACTTCGAGCACCGGGGCTCAGGAATAAAGTCACCGACCGACCTAGACGGAACGTAGGGCACGCTGTCTGAACCAGTATAAATTCTGTGTTATTGAGTGCTAGGCCACCTCTGATCGTAATGTGCAGCAAAACTACAAATATTCACTAGTTGGTCACTTTCTGTGCCGACAATTAGTATCTGAACATCCCACGTGACACTTTCATGTGACACCCGATATGATAGCCCAAAATTTTACAACAGGATTTAAACAAGGCATTTTTCAATTTTTTATGTGTACTCGTCCGACGATTAGGGCCTGTTTGCTTGAACTTATCAGCCGGCTTATCAGCTAGAATCTACAGTATTTTTCTCTCACAATAAATCAGCCAAAACCAGCTCATCAGCCGGCTTTAATACCAGCCGAACAGGTATCAGCCGGCTATCATTATTTTCCAAGAGCCGTGGTCCACGTGGCCCTATAAAAACCGGTGCAAAATTATTTATCCACGAGGTCCTATGTACGCTCATCATGCGACAAACAAGGATGGGATTTAATTTACCTGATCATGTTAGTGCAAACAAGGAAGGAGAAGACAAAAAATATTTATTAGCATGAGTGATGCTGAGATCTAGGAGTTTCTTTATTTAAATTATTTAATTGTTTTAGCTTATGGAAAAATTAACGGCTGTGATTTCTTTAAAATTTTACCTCCTATGGCAAGTAAATAGGGTACCTTAGCATTGCCATTCTCGTATAGTTAAGGTTCACAGACGTAGTCTCTCCGTCTCTGAATAAATCAATTTCTAAAATCTGTGAAAGTTTGACTGATTTTATAAAAAGAGTAAAAAACATATATGACATAAAATAAGCATCTTATGAAAATATAGTCGATGGTAAATCCAATGATACTAATTTGATATCCTTAACGGTTTTTTTAGAAATTCGATCAAAGTTTAAAAAGTTTGACTTAAGATAACTCTAGAAATCTATTTATTTAGAGACAAAAGGAGTACGTCGAGGGAATGTAAATTTGAATAGATGTATATATACCAAGATATATAGGGCCACTCCACATCATTGACAGATCGATTAGCTAGTGGTACAATACCCTCCGACGTCGCATGTGGAGATGTCTGGGTTTTAGACATCCGACATCGTAACTTGATCGAAACCTTCTCAAATTTTTATCATAGCCTCCACATGTGATCACACGACACCTCGACAAGTTTTGTGAATTTCGGACTTCGTTTGCATTTTCTATAATTTAAATACACTCCGACCACAAGCGGGTCGTCATATTTGGCGAACAAGGTGTTCAAAATTTTGGGTGAGTTCCTGCATACGGCCTCAAAATACACTCTACAACATGACTATCATTATTTGAATGGCTACATTTCATTATTTCATGCACCTGCAGTTCAAATTTTCTTTTTCGGAAAAAATACAAGTAAACAAAATTAATTCAAGAAATATAGCAAAAAGTTATAAAAAGGTCCCAAATTTTAACATGTGCTTGTAAACAATAGATAAGGTCTACAAAAAAATTTTGAAATCAAAATTTGAAAAAAAAAAAAAAATACTTTGCCGAGTGCCATGCCTGACACTCGACAAAAAGAGGCTTTCTTAGAGTGCCGTGCAAAGACACTCGGCAAAGGATATTTCGAAAAAAAATCCCTTCTAGAATAAGGGCCCACGGCCCATCCTCCTCCAACCCTATCCTCATTCACGCCCCACCCACCACACCACTGCCACCCACCCCCATGCCCACACCCGCCCGCCCTTGCCCAGCGTGCCCCCCCCGCCCACGCGCCCGCCCCCCCCCCGCCCCGCCGCCCCCCCCTCCCCCCGGCCCCCCGGCCGCCCACCTCCCCCCCCACGCCATTGCCGCCAAGCCTCGACGACGCCGCCATCCCACACAGTCGTCGCCGCCCTGCCCTGCCCTAGCCGTCCCTAGAGAGGAGGAGCCCGCATTGCCGCTCATCCACACCGCCGTCCCCCGGCCCTCGGAGGAGAGAAAGGTAGGAAGGAGAAGGGGTGGAGGCCTTTGGAAGAAGGAGAAGGAGGAGGAAGTGTTGAGAAGGAGGAGCCTTCGAAGAAGAAGGAGGAAGGAGTAAGGTGGTAGAAGAAGGAGGAGGATCGAAGGAGAAGGGGGAGGAGGAGATGGACCTGGTCCGACGACCATTCACGCCGTCGTCGACGACGTTTCCACTAAGTCGTCCCCGCACATTGCCGTTCATCCACACTGCTGAACCCTCACGGAGAAAAGGTAAAGGCTCGGGGTGTCGGCCTGGTGCCGTTTATGTTCTGGCCTTCGTGCACAATTTTTGTGTATGTAATAGTGTGGACGTCGGCGTCGTTTCTTCTTTTTTTCTTACAGCGGGAAATCTCCCCGTGAGGGGACCCGTTCACCTTTTTCAAGTAATAGTGACGTGTTTCTTCTTTTTGCGAGGCGTCTTCGGAGGGACTGGAGCACCTCGCGATCCCGATCGTCGTCGTTGGCGCTGCAAGGTCGTGCTCGTGCACTTCTTGCCTCGCCATCGCGCGCAAGCCCTTTCTCCACCGCCACCCTAGGTATAATTGACCTCTCTAGCTTACAGTTGTCGTACGTAACCCGGTTAGGCATCTCCCGTCTAAAACAGATACTGTTGGAGGTATGCAGATCTTTGCATATCTATGACCGTATCTGTTTCGGATTGTCCACGTTTTTTGGACAGCCCGCGGATGCGTAGATGGGTTAGTTTCCATGTTTTGCTCGGATCCGAGACGGAGTTTCGGCACCACCTCCCTGTTGTTCTCCAGATACACACTCTCCCTTCCAAGATGTGTATCGGGAGAACAGCGGGGAGGTGCTACCAAAATTCTGTCTCGGATCGGAGTAGAGCATGGAAACTAACCTCATCTACGCATCCGCGGGTGGGATTAGGACCTATCTCACCTATTAGACAGCAAGCACACCGTGCAGATGCAACTGATGGTTATATTAATCCGTTATGTGTATATGATATTGCTCCATTATGTGTATATGCTAGAGGATGGAGAATCGTGAGTGGATGTACATGGGACGCCCAAGTCAGGCTCAAATCACCTGTGAATGGATGGATAAGACTGAGAAATTCTTAGACCATGCATTTAAGGAAGCTAAGGGAGCGAGAGACACATTCTATCCCTGCAGCGATTGTGAAAACAAGAAAAGAAAAACAAGGGAAGTCATGACGAAGCATCTTTGCAAGTTTGGATTTATGCCAAACTATACCCGGTGGGTGTACCATGGTGAAGCCTATCGTCCTAGAGAGGAGGTCGTGAGACGACGCTTGGAGGCATTTGATGGTGATGGCGGGGTAGAAGGATGGTTAGGTGACTATGAGGATGCGATGTTCGCTGAAAGACCTCCGGAGGTCGAGCAGGAGGATGAGGAGGATGAGCCAGAGCCAAGCGCTAAGGCGTTCTTGGCCATGTTGGAATCGGCATATAAGTTCCTACATGAGAAGACAATGGTTTCTCAACTGGATGCCATTGGGCGCCTACTGGGGTTGAAGTCCTAGCACAACATGACTTGAGCCTGCTTCGATGCTATGATGGCAATTATTGGGGATTTGCTTCCGGAGGGTCATCATCTGCCGAGCAGCTTGTACGAGTCAACGAGACTCCTTCGGGCACTAAAGATGTCGTATGATCAGATACATTGTTGTCCGAAGGGGTGCGTCCTATTTAGGAAAGATCACAAGGATGCAAAGTACTATCCAAAGTGTAAATCCTCTAGGTATGTGGAGGTAGACAAAGGTGATGGCAAGAAGGAGCAGAATGAGGGGATCCCCATGAAAGTCCTACGATACCTTCCGATCATACCGAGGCTCCAACGACTATTCATGTCCGAGGAGTCCGTGAAACAGATGACATGGCACAAGAATGGCGTTCGATACAATCCTGACAAGATGGTACATCCAGCAGATGGTGAAGCATGGAAAATCTTTAATGGCAACCATCGTGGCAAAGATGAAGAGGCTCGTAATGTACGTATTGCACTGGCAATGGATGGGTTCAATCCTTATGGAATGATGTCAGCCCCATACACTTGTTGGCCCGTGTTTGCTATCCCCCTCAATCTCCCCCCCCCCGGGGCCCTACTTCAACGGCAAAACATATTCTTGACGTTGATCATTCCTAGACACCCAGGAAACAAAATGGGTGTGTACATGGAGCCGGTTTATGATGAATTGATCAAGGTTTGGAATGAAGGCATATGGACTTACGACCGAGCTACAAAGAAGAACTTCAAAATGTATGTTTGGTACTTGTACTCCATGCATGACTTCCTGGTGTATGGGATATTCGCCGGCTGGTGTGTCCACGGGAAGTTTCCATGCCCGATATGCAAGGCAGCTCTACAGTTCATTTGGTTGAAGAAGGGTGGCAAGTTCTCGTCGTTCGACAAGCATCGGCAGTTCCTCCCTCTTGACCATCCATTCAGAGAAGACACCAAGAACTTCACGAAAGGTGTCACGGTGACCGACCCTACACCTCAAAAGATGACTGGTGGCCAGGTTCATGCTCAGATAGATGCTCTCGTGGTCCCGATGCAGAAAGATAATCCAAAGAAGGGTAAAAGAAAGAATGTTAATCCAAAGAAAGATAATCCAAACAAAGATCGCTTTGTGGGCTATGGTGTGGAACATATGTGGACTCATAAGTCGGGATTGGAGAGGCTTCCCTATTTTGATGACCTTCTCCTTCCACATAACATAGATGTAATACACACTGAGAAGAATGTCGCCGAAGCACTTTGGGCAACACTCATGGACATTCCTGACAAGACAAAGGACAACCCTATGGCTAGAGTAGACATGGCAACACTATGCGACAGACCAAAGCTACAGATGCTGCCTCCAAGAGATGGCAAACCATGGAAAAGGCCTAAGGCCGATTACGTCTTGGAAAAGAAGCACAGGACGAAAGTGATACAATGGATGCAGACGTTAAGTTTCCCTAATGGGTTTGCAGCGAATCTGAGGAGGGGAGCGAACCCAGATACTGGCCGAGTGTTAGGGATGAAGAGTCATGACTTCCACATATGGATTGAGGGGCTTCTTCTGTCGATGGTTCGTGGCTACGTCCCTGAGCATGTCTGGAAGGTGCTGGCAGAGTTGAGCTTTTTCTTCCGCCAGCTTTATGCCAAGGAGATCTCTCTGAAAGTGGTTGAGGAGTTGGAAAAAATGGCACCTAAGTTGCTCTGTAAGTTGGAGAAGATCTTTTCACCTGGCTTTTTCTTGTCGATGCAGCATTTGATTTTGCACTTCCCGAACGAGGTCCGAATGGGGGGCCCGTGCAGAACCGTTGGTGCTATCCAATCGAGAGATGTCTAAAGACTGTTTGCCAGAAATATGGAAACAAAGGCAGGATTGAGGCTTCCATAGCAGAGGCATTCATTCATGAGGAGGTGTCAAACTTCACAACATTATACTATAGTGACAACCTTCCTAGCGTGCATAATCCACCCCCTCGTTACAACGAGGATGAAAATGAATCGACCCTCAGCCTATTCAAAGGGCAACGCGGGAGATCAAGTGGAGCATCCAAAAAGTTCTTGACTAATGAAGAGTGGCGCAAGATCATGCTCTATGTGTTGACGAACCTTGATGAAGTCGACAAGTATCAGAGGTAAATTCTCAACGAACTTGTTACATAGCCAGTCATCTTTTCTGCATCCAACAACCTTGTTGCTTGTCGGTGCAGGGAAATTTTTGACCAATACTGGCATCATCCAAGGCCACCTTCTGACCATGAACGAGAGACCCTTCTTGAACATGGTTCGCCTGATTTCATTACATGGTTCCAAAGAAAGATACCTTTTGACCAACTTAGCTCATTCCAAGTTTGGCGTTCCTAGTTACCTAATTTCATTTCTCTCCTGCTTTACCTTGCAGTGCCAAAGTGATTTGTCTATAAGTGCTGAATTACGACAAGTGGGCAAAGGCTTTGACTATAAGGTCTCGACATTTAACGCTTATGACGTGAATGGATATCGCTTTCACACAACAAGCTACGAGAAGAGTCGGCCCAATGCAAAGACCACGAATACCGGAGTATATATGTCCGGAGTAGTTACGCCTGACGCTGAGCAGGAGGACTATTATGGCACAGTTGAAGAAATATACGAGCTCCAATACCATGGTGAAAAAGCACCTAGGCCAGTCATATTCAAATGCCAGTGGTTTAATCCTGCAGTATCGAAAAAGTCCCCTAAACTTGGGATAGTCGAAACTAGACAGGATTCCTTCTATCCAGGAGATGATGTCTATATTGTGGCTCAACAAGCCAGGCAAGTTTATTATTGTCCATATGCTTGCAAAACCGACCCACGTCTTCAGGGTTGGTATATTGTGCACAAGGTATCACCACATGGTAAATTACCTCGCCCAAACGATGATGATTACAACTTGAACCCACCCACGCATGATGACGGAGAGTTCTATCAACAAGACGAGGGGCTACTAGGGATGCTTGAGATAGACTTAACAGGAGAGACTAAAATGGAAGTAGACGAGGAATGGGTTGTTGACGAGGAAGCTGCAGATGAGGTGCATGATCCGAGAGACTAGAAAATGCTTGACGGACTACAACTAAGCAATGACAGCGATGAGGATGAGGCTGTTGATGATTTGGAGGCTCTTGATAGTGATGACGATACCTATCATTCAGATAATCCCGATCATGAAGAATATTAGAAATACATGTAATACTATGTTATTTTGTAATTACATTTTCTTTTCTTTTTTTTTGCATACCTTGCTAAGTACTTCTCGTTTATCTTGACTAATACTGGTTTATTCTTTTTAATTGCAGGTGATCGAGCCCACTAGGAGGAGCTATCACTCGACTTACATGAGATCGAGGGACACGCCATAGGCTGAGGAGACGGAGGTGGAGGCGGAGACATCACAGAGGCAGAGGAGGCCGAGGGGCAGGCCCAGGTGGGAGCCATCGACTAACCACGAGCGTGGCTCCTCGCGCTCTTCTAGGGACGACGATGGCCCTCTGCCCACGGTGGGCGAGGAGGCGGCTCCACAGATGTACGATGAGGAGGTGGTTCCACACACGTCCAAGGAGGGGGTAGGGGGTTTGACTTCCTCTACAGCCTCCAAACCCTACTTGCGAGGTCCCAGCCAGCTCCCGAAGCGACCGATTCCTCCTCACCGCCGCCCACTGATTGCACCCGAGGGGGATAAGTAAGTAACTTCATATGTTCTTCATTTGATATGTTGAAAAATGATAATAAGAGCTAATAATAACTATTGTTAACCACTTGTGCAGGAACTGGATGCTTGTGGAGGAGGGGATCGAGGCTCATAATGTCAATGGGATCCTGGGACTTCTGTGCAGGGAACACTTCCCTGGCCTGGTGTGGACGTCAGAGGATGAGGACCCAGTGGTACCCTCGTTTGACCAGTACGCCCTCGTCGCCACCGACACTGAGCATAGAAACTTGGCGGATCGGGTGATTCAGGAGTTGTGGGTAAGCCTTTCTCTCACTATGGCCCTCAATTCATTGCATTCAATGCACATTCTTTAAACAAAATAATGGATACCTCATGTCTTTATGCAGGACTTCTTCAGATGCCAGCCGGGACAGGAGGATAGGGCGTATCAGGTGGCTTACGCTTCCTATAAAAGGCGTGTCTCGGACTTGTATTACGAGGCCCGCCTCCAGGCGTACAGAGACTACAACGCCACCTTCCATAACAGAAGAATCAACAAGACACAGGCAAGAAGGGAGACAGAGGTCTCACCAGGGAGTAGTACCTACAGGTAAATAGAAAACATCTCCTATTGATTTCTTCTGAGATTAACTATGCCTAATTTGATCTTATGATGGCTTGTAGGTGATTCTAAACTGGTGCGCCACCCACCCTGATTGCTGGGCTGCTATAGTGGACAAATGGTTGGACGCGGACTGGCAGAGGGCGCACCAAGAGAAAAGCGAGCACCGTATGATGATGCCAGGTGTACCTCACCATCAGGGCAACGCCAGCCTCAGCAAGTATGCGAAGACATATGTAAGTCTCCACCATTTGTCTTATCTAGCCGCGCTCAGTTTTGCATTATTTCTTACCACATATTGTTGTCTTTCTCGCAGTCAGCGGCGCACGGTGGCCAGCCAATTGGCCAACTCACGGCGTATGCTCTGGCCCACATGGGCCCGGCAAAGTCCAACATCGAGTACAACCCAGTTGTGGGCCCAGAGGCGTACACTAACTCTAGCGTCCACACCCGCCTCACTTCTTACACGGAGGCGGCAAGGTCAGTCCACGGGCCCGACTATGATCTGAGGACCGAGGAGCACCTTGATCCTGAGCTCGTGATGAGGGTGGGGGAAGGCAAGAAGCATGGGCATTTCTGGATTGGCGACGGCATCCTCGACACGGGCTCTACTCCTCCTCTCCACCACCTTCGAGCAGCGAGCACGAGCTCTAGCGTGCCCATAAGGCAACGACCGTCATCGGTGGCGACACTCCAGGTTAGTATTCCAGTTTCATTCGTTGTTCTTTGTCATTTACATTCCTTAGCTATGCATTATTGAAATATTGGTGTCAAATGTTGCAGGCCGAGCTGCAGCAACTTCGGTCCCAGGAGGAGGCCTAGCTGGCTGAGCGGGAGGCCGAGCGTCAGAGGCTACAAGCTTTGGAGGCCCAGCAAGCAGGTTTGCTCTAGTTCGTGCAACAACTTGGGCTGCAACAAGGTTGGGAGATCCCAGCCAACCTGCTTGCACCACCACCACATCGTCCGGATTCTACTCCGGTGAGTATGAGTATGGATGCTTTACTTTATATGCTCATGCTTAGTGTCAAACCTACTGATGACCTTCGTGCCGGATTTGTTGATGTGTGGGCCTTCGTGCGGGTTTGTTGATGTGTCGGCCTTCGTGCCGGAAATGTGGTTGTCGGCCTTCGTGCCGATGTTTTTCTTGCAGGTTTTGGAAACCTCCCCGTGCAGGGGAGGTGCTGCCGAAATTTTCAACTTTTCTTTAAACTGCTTACATTTTTATCTTGTCACTCACGTGCAATCTCTTGTCTTTTGTGCAGCATCAATCAGGGGCGGCGTCGAACCATCTCGGAGGGTCGCCGGCATCGCAAGTTGGGGCGTCACAACCCTCACATTTGCCGTGAGCCGCTTCCGGAGTCGGTTTTATGTAGGCATGCCTTTATGTATTGAACTTGTGAACTTGTGGTTTGTAATATATTGTGGATTTTGGACATAATTGGTCGTTTGTGATATATATATGTGGTTTCTGATATATTGTGTTGAATTGTGGTTTCTAATATATATATGCACTGTTGTTTACATGGAAAAGCAAAAAACAAAAAAAAATTGCTGTGGCTTTGCCGAGTGCAATGACCATTGCACTCGGCAAAGCTGGGAAAATAGCATCAACAATTTCCCAGATTTGCCGAGTGCAATGGCCATTGCACTCGGCAAAGAAAATTTAAAAAAAATAAAAAATGCTTTGCCGAGTGCCTTGGCAGTGGCACTCGGCAAAGAAAATTTTAAAAAAAATAAAAACAGGCTTTGCCGAGTGCCTCGGCGCTATGGCACTCGGCAAAGAATTTTGAAAAAAAAAGAAAATTCTTTGCGGAGTGTTGCACTCGGCAAAGAAATTAAAAAAAAATAAGACGGCGTGAGCCTTCGGCCAACGGCCGTCAATCCTTTGCCGAGTGCCCGAGATTTGGCACTCGGCAAAGCAGGCTTTACCGTGAAAAGGTTCGACGGAGCCTCTTTGCCGAGTGTTGCACTTGGCAAAGGATTTGCCGAGTGCATGGGTGCCTTTGCCGAGTGTATGGGGCACTCGGCAAAGCGTGTGGCTGCTGTAGTGTAATAAGGTACCTACTCATCAATCATATAGTAAAAATAGAAGCAATGATTCGATTGCATAATTTCAATCTTCAAGGACTATATGTTATACAAAAGAATATTTAATAAGAGACAAAGTCCTATTGTTTGTTGCAATATTTATTTAATAAATATACTATATCATTTTTAATGCATGCTTTGAAGAAAATACCCAGATTTGTTTTTGTTATGCATGAATGTCAAATTAGCCTACGCTTAAGAACTAAGGAAAAGAAACATATCTGTCAGAGGCTATGGTATTTTTTTTGTTTATGCATGTGTTTGTACACTGACTTTTTACTTCATATTTTCAGTAAGAGTTTGACCTAATAGTTTACCTCATTAGTATTTATCCTTCACATTTCAATTTCAGTTCTAAATCACGCGGCAACGCGCGGGGAATTCATCTAGTATATGTTAAAACATGAACTAGTAGAAACATGCATGAAGAATACTTATAATATATGTTAAAACTTCCTCTTTATTGTCACTAGCAAACCTGCCCATGCATTGCAACGGGTCGTTATTTTCAGTCTTAAGTTAATTATTAACATCTTCCTCACGCTCACACAGTACGTGAAAAACGATTTTTAGCAACGGGACAAAATTTTTGTAGGGGCGGCTGGTGATGGAGCCGCCCCTATAGTGGCGTGTTTGAGAGCCACGAGACCAGCCGCCCCTACAAATGGAACAGCAGGGGCGGCTGGTGATACGAGCCGCCTCTACAAATGGGTCGGATTTATAGAGACGGCTTAATCACCGACCGCCCCTGGTATTTCTATTTGTAGGGGCGGCTCAATCACGAACCGCCCCTACTGTGCGAACTGCGGCCGTTTATCCGAGGTACCCCGCCCCACCCCCAGACGTCTGCTGGCCCCGTGCGCTCTCACACTCTCTCGCCGCCCCCGCGCTACGCCAGGTGTCGAGGGGCTTCGCCAGGCCCTTGGCCGCTCGCCAGCGACGAGCGAGGTCTCACGACGACCGGATCCGCATGCTCGCCGGCCGGATCCGGTGGTGGCTGGTCCGGGCTCGCCTCCCCTCCGCGCGGTGACGACCGGACTGCGGTCCTGCAAGCGCGGTGGCGGCTCGATCCGCGCGGTGGCGACTGGATCTGAGGTCCTAGCGGCTAGATCCGTGGGATTGGCGGCCTGAGCTGCGCGGAGGGCGTCCGGGCATGGCCTCCTCGGCTCCTTCTATTTCCGGTAGATCTGGTCGCCCTCAAGGTGAGCCGCCCACACCTGGAACCCTACCCCATATACATGACGGACCGCGGCCTGCCCACACCGCCGTCGCCTGTGTTCTTCGCTTCAACTTCCTCGGCGAGCAGAAGAGAGGCTCCGAGGTCCCGCTCGATCCAGCATCCGCCGCCACCGGAGTCGCCGACCGAGAGGATGTTTCTCACGAGGTGACTGGCCGGTTTCAGATCCCTCTGTCCTTGAAACCCTTTGGATTCAGTCTGCCGGCGATGGCGCGTCGTGTGCTGAGTTGCTGACGCGTTTGCATTTTGTGTTTGGGGGTCTTTGCAGGACGGAGTACGACCGCAGGGTGAACACCTTCTCACCGGGAGGGGCGGCTGTTCCAGTCGAGTACGCCATCAAGGCCATCAAGGTGAGATCCCTCTCGTTCTTTGCCTCCCTTCAGAAGCGTTCTCTCTCGGAAGGGCGACGTCTTCAGACGGATCGAATTTTAACAAGATGGCGGCGCCCGAGATGCTTTGGGTGCTGTATGGGTTGGTGGGGACTTTTGTGACGATGAGTCTAGATTTGTGGGGTTAGCTGTTTTTGCGTGAGCGCAAATCTGAAAGGGCGCAATTGGGGGGTTTTAGGATTTACAGATTTGCTGGGATTTCTGAGTTGAGGGTGTTATAGGATGAAGTCAGGAGTATGGCTCACTCGATCTTACTAGTTGAGGTTTGGGATTGTGGAAGGTTTGTGGTTCTGTGTCTAGTCAGTTTATTACTATGTCAGTTTCAGCTTGACATGTGATGGCATGCTCTATTTTCCTCAATAGCACCGGATTGTCATTGCACTACTAACCGAAAAAAGTAGCTCAAGGACAAGCACTTGCACTCAAGTACACACGCCAGTATCTGAATTTTGTGCAATTTGCCGTGCCTTTACTTGTGAGATTTATGTGGGTTTTGTGTGACAAAGTGATGCTCATGTTGTTGTTCCTTTGCTCTTGCAGTTGGGGATCCACTGCGATTGGGTTGAAGACAAAGGATGGTGTTGTCCTTGCTGTTGACCTCTCCACTTCTTTGGTACTTCTTGAGTTACTTTTTCATTCCCCTAGCTGGTACTAGGGCTTGATTGTATGGTGGCAAAGATTGGGATGTTAAATTTCAAACAATGGAACATTGCTTGCTGACCAAACGTTTATGATTGAATTATTGTGATTTCTTATACAAGGTTTATGGTCTTTAGGTTAGCTCCTCTTTCACAAAGTTGTGTGGCCCCTCATTCTCTGCATTTTTTTGGCAATATTTTAACCTACAAATTTGATGCAATCATAGAGTTTGAGCTCAACTTTATGCAATTTTGTGCTATGATAACAGAGAATGGTTTTTATCAGAGGAAATGGCAGCTCCACTTAGCCTCTGGTTTTCATGCTATAGGTTGTTTCATGTTTAAATTGTTAATGAATTCAGTTTTCCTTTGCCTTTTGATGTTATAGGAACCAAGCAGTGTGGAGAAAATCATGGAAATTGATGAGCACATAGGCTTGTGCCATGAGTGGACTTATTGTCGATGCTAGAACGCTAGTGGAGCATGCTCGTGTTGAGACTCGGTACTTTTACTGGTTATATACATATACATATTTATTTACATGTTTGGGAGCTTTCTC
Source organism: Miscanthus lutarioriparius (assembly GCA_904845875.1). NCBI lineage: Eukaryota > Viridiplantae > Streptophyta > Magnoliopsida > Poales > Poaceae > Miscanthus > Miscanthus lutarioriparius. The sequence goes on from CAJGYO010000001.1 coordinate 43,501,738, forward strand.
TGTTAATCGACTTGACATGTTTACAATCGTAATCATAGGTTCTCATATGGGGAGCCAATGACCGTAGAATCTTCTACACAAGCTATCTCGTGACTTGGCTCTGCGCTTTGGCGAAGGTGATGAAGAGTCAATGGTTAGCCTCATTTATGTTCCTATAGCCTCCGAACAAGAAGCAAGATTAATTATCTGCATACTATATTTCATTCCTTCAACTTCAAAATATAAGATGGATTTACACCAATATCTTTGTTTTCAAATGTCTTCCGACCGGAGGAAATTGAATCCAAGATTACAACATTTAGGTGTTCTTATAACTGGTCAGCCCTATTACTCCCAAAATGAATATGAAAAGATATAACAAACACTAATGACCTTTTATGAAATGATGAGTATTTGTTATATACCTATCTTGCTGCATTGGCTCTTTCATGTGTAAATATTATCTTATCGTATTTAATGGTGAAGATGGACCTATGAATTGTTTTTGTTGAGGTTCATTAGAGTTACAAACCAAAAACTTTCCCCATTTGCCAACCATTTTGATAGGGCCAACCCACTACTAGTTTTCGGTTTTCACAAGATTTATACTGACCACGCTTTCACGCAACACACATCTACTTTTATATTTCCATCCCAATAGCTCGTCGAGGGGTGTGCTAAGTTGTAATCACTTCATGTATCGTGTAGTGGGCGTTCGATGTACTTATTTGTTTGTGTAGTCACGGCCATTTGGAGTCTCCTCCTAATTGATAGACATGATGAGAATGGACCTAGCTTGTAAGTCTTGATCCATTTAGCTCATTTGAATCTGGATTTTCTTTAATTGCGCCTTGAGAATCCATGTTTTTCTTAAACTGGGGAGATTGACTTCTTTTTCTTATGCTAAATTATTGTGCTATAACGCATTGAAATTGCTTTTTTGTTGCCTTTTTTTAGACTTTAGGCTGTCATGGTAATGTGGGTTGCTTTACTTCTATTTTCTTCAGTAAAATCATTTTACTATCATCATATCATGCATCACATTTGCTTTTTGTTGGATCTTTTTAGATCGTCATGGTAAACGCCTTTTTTAGTGGATGTCTTTTTTGCTGCAGTGTGGGCTTACCATTTGTTTGACTCACATGAACTATGGTTGTCTACTAGGTGGTTTTGTTCTACTTAGGTCATTATGTGTCCTTGATGTAAATTAAAGTAAAATTCTGTAAAATAAGGAAAAACAGGAAGGCATGGAACTTGTGACCAAGATTGTTCCAATGGTTATCTACATCATGCATTGAACTAAGTTATTCAAGATACATGTTGGCTAAGGCATATATTTTAGTTAGTGGAATATAGTGGAGACCGTGCACTTATAGCAGGCCCCTCTCAGTATATATGTTGCTCATTTTGCAATCATGGCATCCTTATCTCTCTATGTTGTGAGGCGATCTTTTTGTCATAATCAATTTACACAAGGCCACTGGACTTTATTTCTCATGGTTCACCATATGTGTGCTGCAGAGATACTACACGGACCCATCTGGAACCTTACGGCAATGCAATGCAAAGGCAATTGGATCAGGTTCGGAAGGAGTCGATAGCTCCTTGCGGGAGCAATACAACAAGGTATGGTTCAAGATAAATGCTAAGCCTTGAAGGAGCTGATAGCTCATTTTGTAGGAGCTGATACCTTTCCATTCTGTCTGACATTCCCAGTGTATTTGGAACAACAAGGCCTTTAACATTCTTTTTGGTTGTGATCTGGATACCTCTTTTTAGTTAGAAAATTGTAGAAAATCCGTACTAGTTGAACTTGCGGACCGTGTTCATCTCGGCTAGCATATTCTCTACCGAGCGGTAATGGACGTCAAGGAGGAGCTTTGATTCTACGAGGGAGAGCGGCAACGGTCGTGGAAGACCGTGTTCCCTTCCTCTTAGAATCGGAGCTCTTCCTTGGCCAAGTACGGTGCCGTCCGGTGGAGAAATGCTCGCCGAGATGATCACGTAAGCAAGGTCAACTAGTACGGATGGGAGGATATATTCATGGACAAAATTGCATGTTTGTTGTGAATGATTGGCATGCCAGTCTAGTGCCAGTGTATGTTGTGGATCTACTCATCTGAATCATACATGCCTACACCTTTATTTTGCAGTGCATGCCACATTACTTTAACATTCTTTGATTCTTTTTTCATGTATGTTCAACTTCATCTGCGTATACATTATTGTTGGCAGTTCCAAGGAGCTTATCAATTCTTTAACACTTAGTCAACTTATTCTGGTGATTCTAGTTCTTAGTAGTTAGTCCATCAGCTGCATACTCTGAACCATCATTTTATTCCAAACCAGAAACGCATGTTGTCGCATTGAAGAATTGTAAATTTAATTTTTTTTGGCAGAAAAATTATTTGTAGGGGCGGTTGGTACTGTAGCCGCCCCTACAAATCGATTTGTAAGGGCGGCTGGTGTTCCTAGACCGCTCCTATAAATCGATTTGTAGGGACGGCTACAGTATCAACCGCCCCTACAAATAGATTTGTAGGGGCGGCTGAAAACAACAGTCGCCCCTAGAAATCGATTTGTAGGGGCGGCCTGGGAACCGCCCCTACAAATACATGATTTGTAGAGACCCTTGCGTAGGGGCGGCTGGGCAAACCGCCCCTACAGAGCCTCTGGAGCCGCCCCTAAAAATCCTTTTTGTAGTAGTGACAATTCTGTTATCTTTGAATCCGTCGACGACAACATGTATCGACACCCTCGACGACAATATGTATTGATGGACTTTTTATTTGTTTGTTGTTCGGCTGTCATGGCTGTGACCTGTTATTATCTTCATGATTAGTATATGGATTTGGAAGAAGGCATGATGAGCGGTGGGAGATTGGATACGTGGTCAACAAACTTTAACTGAAATTAGCAAGTCCAGTGTTGGAGTTAGCCGTGAAGGGAGGATATGTATCCGGAAGTAACGTACCAGGATTTTGCAGGTGGATCACGATGGAAACTTGAAAAGGTGCTGATTTTTCGGATGTGCAACAGTAACAAGCGGAGGTGTCTTGGACTCTCAATAGGGACGTGCAGGATGCGATTTTTATTATTATATCCTTTTTCTAGGTCTAGGAGCAATCTTGGTTTAGAGGAGTCTTACATCTTCACGGATGACGGAGGGCTCATATACAACGATGTCTAGATCGAACGGTTATTATAGCGGGAGAGCTCTCTCAAAAAACTCACTCTTTTATAGTGTGATGATGATGATGATGATGATGATGATATGTGATAATGCTGAACATAATTGCTAAACGGTATGTGTGTGTTTGATATTTGGCATTGTTATTATGAACACGTACGAAGGATTACGGTCGGGATGTTGCTTTCGTTTTAATTGAATGCATGCCATAATGTTTGTTATTTTGCCATGATGTATTCTAAGTTTGGTATAGACATTATGAGTTTCTTGGGAGTTCTTACTGATGACGCCCCTTTTTCAGATATGTGAACTACTTTTCAGGTCTCATGGCAGTAATGTCGCTAGCAGAGGTATATTTGACCATGATTCTCAATTTGGTTGTGTAATTAGTCCATTCTTGTGATGGTGATGTAAGGTTAATGGCACTAATGTATTCATGTGCAAGCAGTGAACTGCATTTGCATGCATTCTTGCTTTAGTGCTTGATGCACTTTTCAGATGTTTGTCTTTCGTTTATTTGCTTGTGCTAATATATGAAGATTGAAAATCTCATTGACACAGTTTTGAAGCAAAAATGTTTGTGCTATTATCAGGTCCTACTGAAAGTGTATTTTCATAACCATGGATAGCTACAGAAACATGTTTTTTTTTCAAATAGTTGCACTGTTATATGAATGCCTAGCCCCACTATCGTGCTCAGTGTCTAACTATAGAAGATTCTTTGATCTTTCCATAACTGTAGATAATGTGTATTTATGATTCATGTGCATTCCTTCTAAAATATACTATCCTATCCATATATATAGCTACAAAAAAGGCTCTGTTAAGATAACAGCGCTGTGTGTCAATGCCTAGCCGTGCTATCCTACTCAAGGCCTAGCTCTAGACAATTCTTGGATCTCAAATGTTCAGTGGATCAAACAAATGAATATGCCTATTCGACGATAATAGTCTGTTACTCTGCTCGTGGTATCTTGCAGAACCTAAGACACTAGACGTGTTCACCCTGTTCGGCTGGTTGGGGCTGGGCTGGAAGTGGCTGGAGTGGGCTGATCATTTCAGCCCAGACCAGCTGGTATATATACCAACCAGGCCGCCGCTGGTCTCCCTCTCCCTCTCCCATTCGCTCGCGCCACCCTAGGGTTCCTCCTTACCAGCCGCCTCCCGCAAACGCCGGCATCGCCCCCTCCCCTCCTATCTCAAGCAGCAGCCGCCCTCAACCTCGCGCCATCCCATCGGAGCTCCCCCATCCGCCGCAGCCAAGCTCGGCCCCTCCTATCGGACCTCCCGCAGCCGCCGCAGCCAAGCTCCGAGCCTCGCATCGGACCTCTCGCATCCGCAAAACCCAAGGTCGGCCCCTCCCATCGAACCTCCCGCATCGTCCGCCTTCCACCTCGACCACTGCACCTCCCGCATCCGCCGCCTCCAACTCCGGCAGTCAGCCTCAGTCGTATCCCCAACTGCACTCACCCTTCAGATCCGCCCATCTCCGAATCCGTCCTCGACGTTGTGCTCCTCCAACCAGCTCTGCCCGTTTGTCGGTCGCCACCAGGGTCGTGGCCGCCAAGGTCGTCGTCGTCTCCACCGCCACAACCGGTAAGACTTCCGGATCTGTGTGCATTTCCTTTGTGAAATGGTCTGCCCGAGGATGGAGTATGGGGTTACGACGGAGATTCGCATTTAGGTCTAGGGATTTTACAAAGTTATAGTTCTGGTACATTTATTTATCTTTTCATTGGATTGTAGAACACTAATTCAAATTGTGTTTTGAGAACTATTGAACTCGGCTGCGTATGCGTGTAGTCCAGTAGGAAATCCTCAGGGTGACCTTATGACTTACATTAACTATAGTAATAAGCGCCATTACTATTAACTAATCTAGATAGTAATATATACATTCTGATGAGGCTGTACGGTAGCAGCATGATTAGTGTCATGCATGGCCTATCTATGGTTTGCAAAGCATTTTCACTTAGATAATTAATATGGTGCCTTTGATCAGACAAGATAGAATACATATAATCATGTTTTCTCAATATTAGGTCTCATCATTTGAGGTTAATCCTTGTACGGAAGTCTATGTGTGTAAGAATATTGTTTTTATTCAGTGCTATGAAGCCGTGCACTTGTGTTGCCTCTGTAATGCACATGTTCATACATTTCATAACTTACTTTGTCGTATTCCTTCGTTGTAGCAACCTTTGTGCAATACCATCTGCGCACCACTCCCTACGCTGAGCACTGTCATCCTCGTCATCCTACTCGCCTACTACACGACTGCGGTACATCCTACGTCCGCGGTCATCCAATCGTCCATTCAAGGTGAGTTCAACTCCGACCCTTTCTCGTTGGACTTAGTTTTTGTGTGAGCGCGTACATTTTTGCTTACTACTCAATCCATGGTCCTACTATACACAACCAATGCGTACATTGCTGCCATTCAACAGATGCATGCTCCACGTGCGAACTGGAAAACAACGCATGCCAAACTACTGCTCAACATCTATCAAAATGAGAAGAACCAATACAATCGGTGTAAACAGGGTCCAAGTAAGGAAGGGTGGAGGAATGTGTACCAGGGTTGTAGGAATGCAGGGTTGTCGTATGATGAGAAGTAGATCCGCAACAAATTCACAGACATGAAAAAGAAATTCCTCAACTAGCTAACCCTACAGAACAAAACAGGCCTCGGGCAGGACCCTACCACAGGCGCAGTTGTGGTCGAGGACTTGGCACCCAACCACACCGAAGGAGGCAACCACGAAGCGGTAATGCCTCTTCCCTTTCCTTTGTCATTATGCACTAATCCCAACATGTCGTCTTATTTGTCCTTTTCCACTAATCCCAACATATGGTTACCATTATGCAGGAACCGAGTGCAGATGCAGGAAACTTTGGAGACCCCCCCGCCCACTTCGATGAACTATGGGCCCTTTTTGGGGATCATCACCGGGAGAGGGGAACATTGAATGTTGCGGGTGGTGTTCAAGATGTAACACGCACTCCCCCAGGACACCCTTCGTACCGTTTGGCCATTCTAGTGTCGGAGCCTCCTCCAAAAGGGCCATGACGGACAATGAAGTCAATAGCCCAAAGAAAGCAAAGAGGTCAAAGGAAGTTGGAGAGTACTTGGCTGACATATCTGACAACATCAGGGCTAGGAGTGCAAAGCCCACTAAGGCAGAGGAGATGGCTAAGGTCATGCAAATGCTACGTGACGACGGTGTCTCCCAAAAGTCAGAGCTATTCCTTATGGCATGTGAGCTTTTCTAGAAGAGGGGGTGTCGTGAACAGTACAAGAACATCGATGACAGAGAAGATCATCACACTTACATCACCTGGACCTAGAAGAATGGCAGAAATGCTGACAGCAAATAGCGTCCCCGATAAGCAGTCGCATGTTTGAGTGAAGCCTACCTAGTTTGCTTTCATACAGCATTTGTTTTAGTTGTCACTATGTAACGAACCTTCTGTTGGGCACATTTTTGTTTTCATTTGACCTCGTGTATGTCGGACATGGTTTGAGTACCTGTGCTGAATGTTTGATGTGGTTTCAATCTAATCTATCTATGCATTAGTGCGGCTTTATAATGTACAACTGTTGTAACTAACTTGTTCCATTTGCTGGTTTGCAGGTTGTTGCAGCGGCTGGGCATCATCGTGAGAACTGGTCAACGGTGCTGTAAGGTTAGTACTTCTATTCGTAAACTGGAAACTTCAGGATGATGACTATTTGTTTGCAGGACTGTGCAATTAATATGAAGTTGTTTTGTATTAGGGGACCGATTGCAAAGAGATTGAAGAGACATGTCGCGCAGTGACAGTGCTAGTGAACATTCAAGTGATTCCAGCGCTAGTTACTGGGAGGATGTGAGATATGCTGCGGTTGTTGGCGGATACATAGCCGCTGTAGCAGCTAATGTCTCGATACCACCTCCTTGCTTCGGTTGGCAAGAGTTGAACGGCAGTCAATGGGTACGCAAGGTTCTTTCTCACCCAAAAAGGAGTGGTCTAAATTTTTGTATGGAACCTACTGCTTTTTTTGAACTGCACGAAATGCTAATTAGTAACGACTATGGGGACTTTGATACACAAGAGGCTTTAGGGATGTTTCTTTGGGCACTAGCAAAACAAGTCGGACAGCGGGACATGGGAGAACGGTTTAAAAGGGGTCTTGGGACGGTTAGCGAGAGGTTTGGTCAAGTGTTGGAATGTGTCGCTAACTTTGCAGACGTGATTTGTACACCTAGGCACGTAGACATGTCAAAAGTGCATGATAGGCCGCACAAGTACACACCTTTCTTTGATGGCGCAATAGGCGCTATCGATGGGACACACATCAGGATCCGTGTTGATAGGGTGTTCTATGATGATTACATAAATAGGCACGATTGGCCTAGCCAAAATGTGGTCGCAGTTTGTGACTTTGATGGGTGGGTTACATTTCTTGGTGTTGGCATGGTGGGGGCAGTGCATGATATGAGGGTCCTTAGGGAAGCTTGGATGAAACCCAGGTTCCCGCAACCACCGCCAGGTTAGTTGCATTTGCTGTTATAAAATTGAACTCGATGTTATCATGGTAATGCAGATGTTTGATGTGCTGATAAATTGAAGGGGTTGTCATGTGCAGGTAGGTACTATCCGGTGGACTCGGGGTATGCAGGTGAACATAGTTATTTGGGGCCACACAAAAGGCACATGTACCATTTGAAAGAGTTTGATGATAGGCCGGCTCAAGGTCCTAACGAGGTGTTCAATTTTCACCATGCTAGTTTGCATAATGTGGTGGAAAGATTATTTGGGGTGATCAAAGCTAGGTGGCACATGTTGAAAGGAGTGCCACACTATCCTAGGGAGAAGCAGGATAACATTATTAAGGCTGGTTTTGCCCTTCATAACTACTTGAAAAAAGATGAAATAACTAAGCCACTCCATCCACTAAGCCCACTGTCAATGCAGTGGCTTGGTGCAAGTGCAAATGATTCCATGGACAATGAGGATGTGGATTACCCATGGACTGACACCTTTGGGGTACAGGTAAGCCAATGGTGCCAGTGGCAAGTTGATGATTACGCGTGCAAATGGACAGGAATTTGACAATTGTCTCTTTGCAGGTGATGGCTGGAGGTGGACGTTGGGGTGGAAGGGGACTGATGGCTGTCATGACGAGTAGACGGCGGCGAGCGGAGCAGTGCATGCGTAAGTGACTATTGTGTTTGTACCATGCTGTTGCTGGTGATTATGTGCCTGAGGAGGGTATAAATTTTGTGTAGCTGCACTGAGGTCATTGGAACAGCTACATGTGTTGTATAATGCTCCAGTAATCCATGTGTACTAGAGTACTGTGTTGCACAAATGTACTAGAGTACGTTGTCTGTCTTGCTGATGAACAGTACCGAGCCTGGTAGTTGTTAATGGACAACTTTGTATTTGTATGAAATGTATGCCTTGTAAATGGTGGGTTCGGTTTACTGTTTATTGGCACCAAATGTGTAGTGATACCTGGGCTGTTGGCGCCAGATTTTGAATGAGCCTGTTGAATTCAAATCAGCCATGATCCAACCAGCCGAACAGGGATCAGCCCACTCCAGCCACTTCCAGCCCAGCCCCAACCAGTCGAACAGGGTGGTTATGTGTGAATCCTACATCAAGGATGTCAAGGTATTATTTCTCTTGCATAGCCATTTTGCTTTGCTTATCCTCTTCATATGCCTGCTGATGAAATTGGGAAAGTTTTTTTTGGTCAAAACTAAGATGTTAGTACTCCATCCGTTCTAAATTATAAGTCGCTTTGACTTTTTTGGTACATCTATTTTACTATGCATCTAGATAAATAATATATCTAGATACATAGCAAAATGGATAAACCAAAAAAGTCAAAACGACTTATAATTTGGAACGGAGGGAGTATTATTTAGACTTTTGATTGTTAATTTAGTTTTCCACTTTCAGTTCTCCACTAAAATCTACTGCAATTCAATTGATAGCTCAAAGCCTCAAATAGGTCATATTGATTCCTTTATTTCATGGGGTATGGTAAGAAAGGATTGTGGTTGATTGTGCTACTGAATACTAATCACCTTATATTTAGTTGCTTCTTGTCATAGTTCATTTCCCCCAGACCCCAATGAATGCTATTGCATGTTGTATATAATTCCACAAGATGGATGAAAAACATGTGAATTCCTAGACACATGGGCAGTTATTTGGTAGACTGGAGTTCGCCCTCCAAATACTATATATGGGCCTTTCTTCAAATGGATTTCACTAATCAGATACTTAGGTCCTGTTTGATCCATGGGGCTAAAGTTTAGCCCACCTCTTTTAGTCACCTTTTAGCCCTCATTGATCCAAACACGAGGGTTAAACTTTAGCCCACCCCTTTTCTATTAGCCCCACCAAAGTGGGTTTAAGAGGGCTAAAAGTGGTCCTATAGGGCAAAAGACGCTGTGCATGGGTATTAATTAGGGGCAAATGGGTCATGGTAGGGTGCATAGCTAATCTTTAGCCCCTGGATCCAAACAACCCAATGGGCTAAACTTTAGCCCCTTCATTTTAAGGGTTAATCTTTAGCCCTAGACTAAACTTTAGTCCCGTAGATCCAAACAGGGCCTTAAACCATACTTTAGGCTCCAATTCCTTGGTGTTGTCTTTTTTATGCAGGTTGAATTGAAATAGCTAGGACAGTTAGTGGAAGACATCCTAGGTTTTTGAAGATCTTAATCTAAGGCTGATGTTAAAGATCCTAGACACAAATGTAATGATAGTTCTGTGATGTATGCATGATTGTGGTGGCCATACAAATTTAAACCGTACTATATGCGGATGCTTCATTACCTGACATGCATCTCTTATCTTGTGCACATTCTTAGTTACTACATAATATATGATTTGTAGGAGCGGCTTTAGAGGCTCTGTAGGGGCGGTTTGCCCAGCCGCCCCTACCAAAGCGCCTCTACAAATCATGTATTTGTAGGGGCGGTTTCCAGACCGCCCCTACAAATCGATTTATAGGGGCGGCTGGTGTTATCAGCCGCCCCAAGGGGTGTCTGGATATTGAGCCGCCCCTACAAATCAATTTCCGGAAATCACGAAAAAGGGGCAAAAAATAGCAAATTTTTTTAATCCGAGGAGGTCCCCACCGGCAACCACACCACCCACTCTATCGTTGTAGCATTGTCGGGCGGGATTCGAACCAGCAACCTCTTCCTCGCGCGTAAACTCCTCTACCACTGCACCTCACGATCACTTATGTCTACAATTCATTTCGGTTCCCCACATATTATACAAAACTGAGCATAAATTTGAATTTCTACAAAGTTGTCAACTACAAAGTTTTATAACTTTTCAAGATCTACAATTTTTATTTTGGTAGTTTCTCCATCCGAGGTCACTTATAAAATTTGAATTTCAAATTTGAGAAATTCGAATGTAGTTTTCCATGACAAGATGATTTCAAATGAGAAAGTTATCAACTACAAAGTTTCATAAGTTTTCAAGATCTACAACTTTCATTTTTACTGTTTGTCCATCCGAGGTCATTTAAAAAATTCAAATTTCAAATTTTTGAAAATTCAAATATAGTTTTCCTTGACAAGATGATTTCAAATTAAAAAGTTGTCAACTACAAAGTTTCATAACTTTTCAAGATCTACAACTTTCATTTTGGTTGTTTCTCCATCTGAGGTCGTTTACAAAATTTAAATTTTAATGCTTAATTTTTAATACTCGGCGTCTATTGGTAGGAGCGGTTCAATATTGAGCCACCCCTACAAATCCGATTTGTAGGGGCGGCCGGATATAGAGCCGCCCCTACAAATCGGGCCATTTGTAGGGGCGGCTGATAACACCGGCCGCCCCGACAAATCCATTTGTAAGGGCGGCTCATTTGGCAACCATTTGTAGGGGCGGTTCAATATAGAGCCGCCCCTACAAAGAAAGAGAGGCATTGCCACAAATCGTTTTTTAAGTAGTGAGTCAATTTGTTTCTACTCCCACTCAGCTCCAGTATAGTCATCTTCTTCATGTCTTGTGTTACCTGCGTGGGAGCATTACTCGTTGTTTGTTCTTTCCACGCTCTAGCTCTTTTCATCTCCAAGCTTACTCTAATGCTACTTGGGCTAGCGACTCTTCCGACCGTTACTCTCTTTCTGCCTATTGTGTTTTTCTTGATGGTTCTCTTATTGCTTCGAAGACTAAGAAGCAAAATGGCTCTTGTGATAGAAGAGGTTACTTGGCTGCGATGGTTACTTGAGGATTTCAGTGTTTCAGTTTATGTACCAACCCCTCTCTTCGCTGACAGTATTGGTGCTACCAGCATAGCTCGTGATCCGGTGAAGCATGAGCTCACCAAGCATATTGGTGTTGATGCTTCTTACACTCGGGCACTGGTGCAAGATGTTGTCATTACTCTTTGTTACGTGCTTTTGGAGCTTCAGTTGGCTGACTTCTTCACAAAGGCATAGACGAGAGCTCAACATTGTTTGTTTATCTCCAAACCCAGTTTTCATGAACCACCGTGGGTTTGAGGAGGGGTGTTAGATGTATATGTTGTCTAGCATATTTCCTTATTGTGTAAGGGCATTTATGCATTATGTCATGTATATACTGTGGGCTTGGGCCCTGTGTTAGATGTGTATGTTGTCTAGCATATTTCCTTATTGTGTAAGGGCATTTATGCATTATGTCATGTATATACTGTGGGCTTGGGCCCTTACTCTACTTATAGTGTAAATATGTAGTCTATATAAGTGAGCAGCTTAAGAGGTCCTCGTGCTTATCAGTCGACGTCGGCACTTCACATTTCATATTATTATTATTGTTATCATCAACCGACGTCGGCACGCATCGATGGGTTATCAGTCGAAGTCGATTGATGGCGATGTGACGGCCCCGATGATGCTACACGGGCGCGTGGCCATTGTCACCGGTGGAACCGGCGGCATCGGCTCCGCCGTGTCGAAGCACCTGGCGTCCCTGGGTGCGCGCGTAGCCGTGGCGTACATCGGCGACCCAGCGCCTGCTCTGGAGCTGGTGAGCACCATCAACAAAAACTCATCATCGGCCGGGCACGCCGGCGCCGGCGAGGAGGGGGAGAGCCAGCAGCCGCGCGCTGTCGCGGTGGAGGCGGACGTGTCGGATGCAGCGCAGGTGAGGGCGCTCTTCGACGCGGCAGAGGCGGCGTTCTGCGGGGAGCTCCACATCCTGGTCACGGCGGCGGGGTTGCTGGACTTCTCGTACCCGACGCTGGCGGAGACCAGCGAGGCGTCGTACGACGCCATGTTCGGCACCAACGCGCGTGGCACGTTCCTGTGCTGCCGCGAGGCCGCGCGGCGGCCGCGGCCGCATCATCACCTTCTCCTCGTCGGGGGTCGGGTCGCTGCGCCCGGGCTACGCGGCGTACGCAGCGAGCAAGGCGGCGGTGGAGGTGATGACCAAGATCCTGGCGCGCGAGCTGCGCGGCACCGGGATCACCGCCAACGTGGTGGCGCCGGGGTCCACGGGCACGCCCATGTTCTACACCGGCAAGACGGAGGAGGAGGCGGAGCGGTACATCGCGGAGGCGCCGCTGGGAAGGCTCGGCATGCCCGAGGATATCGCGCCGCTGGTTGGCTTCCTCGCCAGCGACGCTGGCCACTGGTTGAATGCCCAGGTTCTGCGCTGCAACGGTGGCACCATCTAGCATTCCATGATGCATGCGACTGCATAGTTTATTTATTTTTCAAAAAATGAGTCTGTTCGCTGGTACTGATTTGTTGTGAGAGAAAACTATGATTGGCTGGCTGATAAACCCTGGCTGAAACCAACAAACGAATAGGCTAAATAAATTTAGTCTCCTCTTACGAAAAGATTGAATAAATTTAGTCTCCTCTTATGAAAAGATTTCTATGACCTCGATCTGCAATGACTTCTGATCCATCATCCGGCAGGCAGAGCCGGGGCTTTCAAGGCATTATTAATGGAATCGTTCGTTACAGTGATCCAAAAAACAAAGATCGACAGTCCAACAATTAACTCTGAAAATGAAATGAAATGCATGGTTACAGAGACCAATTAATAATCTCTATGTTTAATGGACTTCTCCATGAAATTGTTTTTTTTTAATTTCTTCTCCATGAAATTGTTAACAAAGCTTCTGGTAAATGATCAGCTCCAGCAAGATACTGTATCTATCAATAGGTTCATCAGTCGAATAAAGAACAATAAAAGATTGTTTTGCTTCATCTGTACTGCTTAATAGTAACTGAGTAGTACTACGCTACCGAATAAACAAACAAAGCAAAATTAAGAAGAAAATATCCTGAAGCTGCTCCTGAACACTGGGCGGGATGCTAAATAATTTTCCAATCATTCAGCGTACGTACAAATGACAACTTGCTGGTAACGGAGGCATCTACTACGCCACAACTGGTATGCTTATATTAAGGGCAGCGGTCGAGTGTTGGATGGCGCATCGACACTCTGATTATTGATAACACAAGTTTTTATCCATACAGCACGATTGTCATGACTATTGAATATAGATCAAATCTTCTACCACTAAAAAGAACAAAACGTGAACACTTTTTTGTGCGACATTTATTTTGGGTCTGCCTCTCCACCCCCTGCGACCGCAACTTCCCCAGCCACCGCGACTTCCCCCGTGCGATCCCTCTCCGCGTCGCCCCTCCCTCTCCCTCTCTCTCCTTCCTCTCGCGATCGATCTGATCCCTCTGGTCGTCGTCCGCCTCCATCGTGCACCGTCCGCCGCTTCCCCTCGCGCCATCCGCCACCTCCACCACACGCCCTCCGCTTCACCCCCGTGCCGCCCCTCCCTCTCCCTCTCTCTCTCTCTCTCCTTCCCTCTCACACTCGGATCTTGCTCAGCACCCGTGCGCTGCGATGGGCCTCACAGCGGACCTCCATGGCGGAGCACAGCAGCAGGGGGACACCGTCGCCGCACCCCGGGAGGAACTTAGGACCCCACGCCTGTTGTTGCTGCTCGGTAAGAGAAACGGGGGTAGTCACGTTCCTCCTCTGATTTTCCTCTGACCTTTAATAGCCCTCATGCAGCTCCCCACGCCGCCCAGCTCCGCAACTCCCCGCACGATAGATCGCCGCCGCACCCGCCATCGCTCCCCGCGCCGTCGCCCTCAACGTCGCCCTCGCCTTTGCGCATGCCGGCACGACGTCTCCACCGTCGCCACGCTCGTCGTCTTGCTGTGCCTCGCCGAGCAGGGTTTGGGGTCACCGGGGGGCGGCACCGGCGGTGGCTACCCAGAGATCAATGACGCCATGGATTGTCCCTCTCCGCTCTTCCTCTTGCCCCGTTCCTCCTCTCACCAGCAAGAACCCACTGCCGGCGGCAAGGAAGCCACCCAGGCTGCCTTCCCGCCCGAGCCCACAAGGTAGGTAATATACCTTCTCTTTTTGCATCCAATGCATGAGGTTTCTTGTTGGTTATTTATTTTCTCTCGTGATTGTTCTTGCTGTATACTTAGTTTCTGATTTTTTTATGCCTCTTAATCTTCTTGATTAAAGAGGCAATGCTATCGGAATGAATTACAGTACCATCCATCAAAGGATATCTGACTGCGTGTTCGCAGTACCCAAGCATGTTGTAAACTAACTTGCCGTGATGGTATTTAATCAAGCAAGAAAATATGTAACAATGCAAAAGAGGGGTTGCTGCTCAGTAATTGAGTTATGCTTGGATAAATGGATACAATGTTCACTCCAGGGAACACCATCTAAATATTTGTGAATGTCAATAATATCAGTAATATACAGAGAAGACTTGTTGAAATAACTGCATTTGTCTGTACAAATCTTGCCTATTGGTTCATACCCCCATGGAGCAAAATAATTATTTAGTAATTACAACATTATTGGATAATGGCCGGCCTGCAAGCATTCCATTTTAGCTGAGTGAATCAACACGTGAATGATTTGTTCACTTTAGGATTGCCGCCAGCCGAGCATACAATGCTAGATTTTGTTGGCATACCAATTTTTTCTGAACTGTAGCCTTAGCAGCAAGTATGGTTTACTCTCAAGCAAAATTAAATTCATCCACATAAAACTGATAATACAATTCAGTGGCATCTAAGCATGTTCTCATCCTATAGCGAAGATGGAGAACCTTCTAAGAACATGTTTGACAGTTATGGATACTATTACCACAAATTCAGTAAAGCTATACTGAATTCCCTGGAGATGCCTGGCAGTATACAATTGAATCATGCGGCTAATAACTTTTGTACAAAGCATATTAGCTGCTTTATGTCTTACCTCATACTGGAGCAACACAAAGAAAAAGGTCATCCACATGTAAATATGAACTTAGGAGCCAAGAGGTTAATATAACATAACATGCATAAGGAATAGATAAAAATACTCATATGAAACGTTGGCAACCCATAATATTTCTGCTCAAACGCGCTTATATTGCAGCAGAAGGAACAGATAAAAAGTAAGATGCTTGATACAATGGTGTAGGTAAGAGATTCAGACAAAAGAAATTTAGAACTGTCATTTTCTGTTAGTAGATGCAGGTGCATTAGCCTTGTCGAGTTGCAGTGATCAAAGGATAATGAAAATTTATATCTTTGTCAACCAAACTATATAGCTCAGAAATCAGGACTGTATTATATTTTTTTCTATTCCGGTAATTTTTCTGTGACCATGATATTGCTGTTAGCATGTTGTGAGCCTGAATATTCTTTCTAAACCTAAATAATGTAGCTTCTATATATTTTTCTGAAAATTGATTATCGCTATGCAAGCTATGACTTCTCTAAAAATGTCACTGTGCAAGCTATGACTTCACTGTGCAAACTGAATGTTAGTGTGATCTTGTTTGCTTCCCTGCATCTCAGACTTATTATTTTTTGCCATTAGTCTATAATAATTTAGCCTTATGTGTCCTTCTTTTCAGATAATGTCAGGTGCTGCAACATACACTCTCCTTCTTTTCTGTCTTGCTTTTCCCAATTAACCATCCAGTCCAAGGCCAAGTACCCTGTCGTGTTGGGCATTTGGGCTGAGAACATTGTGATACAACATTGTTCCACAGAAAGGACGGTAGTGCCAAACAAGAGTCCCTAAAGATTTTAGAAGAGGCAGTAAACCTTTGCTAGAAGATCAGCTGCTAACCTATTTTCATTTCTAACTTACCACCTGTATCTCCGGAAACGAAAACCGGAAATGACAATCCTTTCAACTGTCTGTACTAAAAATAGTATAGAGGTCTGCAAGTATCTCTCTCTACTCCAAAAAAGATTTGTGTCATGTGCACCAACAAAGATAATTTCTTCTTTAATTGTAAACAGGCTGCAGAAATTTAATTGGATTCTTTAAGTTTTTTGCAACAAAGTCCCCACAGATTTGAACTCATCCAAAGATAAAATTGCCATTGTTGGTTACAGGCACATTTGCCTACAGATAAACAACTGTGCTTAGGAAAAGGCACATTTGCTGACATAATTCAGATGCCTGAATCTCATTCAAAAAACCATCTAAATCTGTGTTTCTCCTATAGCTGTGTGTGATCCACACCTAAGAGCCTCATGGTTTGATCTTACATCCAAATTATATGTCATCTCATGATATATTTGTTATTGTGGTATTTTTTTCTACAAGGGAGGAATCAGCTACATTCCAATCTGCCAGGCGACGAGTTCCCACTCAATACCAGAGTCACCAGCAACCCCTCCTCTCATGCAGGTACTATGGGAAACAGAAAGATGAATGATGTCCTTAATGATCATTCAATGCATTTGATATAAAAAATAGCTAGAGAATAGCAGATTGTAATAATAGGACACTGGAGTTGGGTAATTAGTAGTTGCTTGAATAAATAGATTTCCTGAGTTGTCAACCGCAATATCTAAATGATTCACTGTTTTTTTTCTACTTTAGAAAATGCCCAACTAAATCACTCTGGTTGAACTAGATATGCACATGAAAGCTATTATGCCATGTCAAGTGTACATTCACCGGTAAATATCAATCAGAACACCACAAGTCAACACCATGCATTGAATTAGCATTAAACAGGGTTCAGAAGGTGTATGTGTAGGCGGCACTAATATGCTATTTTAAAGAAGTTGAAGTCATTGTGTTGCATAGACTGGATATTAGAAATCTAAAGAATTGATAAGGCAAAATTATAACAGTGAAGAAGGCTGTTTAACGTTCCATGGAGGTAAAATAAATTTTCAAAAGTTGTCATCTTAGACACCTTTCTCTGCATATATAGTTAAACAGCAGCAACACCGTCCTTAGTTTAAATATTGTTGTTAAGCTTTGCTACTTTGGAGATGTCATAAAAACTGTACAGGCAGGAACATGAATCCAAAGTGTGTATTACTGCATACTAAGCATTTTTGTTAGTAGTATAAACTGTCTATACTAACAATAAAACTATTTTTAGTTAGTAGTTTTTGGACAGATTTAGCATCTTAATAGGATGACACCTCTAAAGACCTTTGTTTTGCATCGTGGAAATATCTTAGTGTTCCTACAGTTCCTAAACTTGTGGAAACAATTAACAAACCTTTTTTTTGCATCGTGTAAGTTCTCCAAGGCCACCGAGTTTCACGACATGGTAATCACATTATTTTGTTCTTAGGAAGTTTTGGATACTCCTTTGCATGAACATATGCATTTTAATTATTTGATCTTACATGTTGGACCAAACTTTCTGATTTGATGGTTGTGATGAAATGTATTGTTATTTCAATCAATTTTCATATACTTTTTTTTGCAAATTATCGGTTTTTCTTTCTATAAAAGAGTTCTCTCATTGATACATATTTTTTCAAGATAGTCAACAATACTTTAGCTTTAAATATTAACAAACAACTTTTATGCAGAACACTTCCAACACAGCTTGGAGAACTACAAGTGACTACATGACTCGTGCTCGCTGAGTCAATACCCTTAGGGTGTGGTTAAGAAAGTGACTACATGACTGGTTCTTAAGATATAAACTTATTGTTTCAGTTTCGCATCAAAACTTGAGTTATATTTTAATTGTCTATCTTTCATGAAGAGTTATGTAATATTGATATTTCGCACATCACGCTCGCAATAACTTGAGTTAGGCATTTACCCCGAAAAAATTCCTCTGAAATGGCATTATTTACTCTACTTGTGCGTTTATTTCCATGTATATTAACATTTGCTTCTATTTTCATTGTAATCCATTTATCTGAACAATGTTTGAGGTGAAGGCACGGTTACAGTTTTTAGTAGCTTTGCGATATTGTCCGAAGCTATGAGATGATTGATGGCTTGCAATGATCCTTTCATTAATTTATTTTTCTATCTATGTGTTAATTGTTTATTCAGTCTATTTTATAGGCACGTCGGTAGACAATGGATGATAAAATTCAAGCATCCATAATTTATCTCTTTGACTTTGAGCATGAGTTTTGTTTTATTTTTTAATTGATATATTATTCTTTTGTTTTTACCGTAGCGTTAGCATAGGCATGCATGAAAAATGAAGATGTCTTTACACTGCAGAAATCTTTCAAGAAGAACATGCATAGATTATTCTTGTATTGAATATTATATATATACAATCACCTAAATATTCTAATTAAACTATAAAATTTTGAATTAGGATACGAGGTAAGACATGCAAACAGATATTTCAAAACTACCTGTAGAGTCCAAAGAACTTAATAAATAAATCCTTCTAGAGGCTATGCAAATTCTCTCTAATCTTTCATTTGGTGTAGTTAGTGTTATCATAGTACATGCATGTATTCATGGAAAATAAATCGTATTATTAGGGCGGTACAAGGCTTCCTCCAAAGATTAGGCAACTCCTTAAACCCTAGAAATTATATTAATTGATTGCTGAAGAGAACGATGTAAGGTAGAGATGGCAATATCCTTGAGGCAGATCACATAAAGAATGAGTCTCTCTATGAGATTGCTCACAAGAGACTCAAACTTATATCTGATCTATGGTAATGTTGAATTGCTTTGCATCAAAAGCATCGCAATGATAAACGGGGATGTAGGTTTTAGTATGCATAGTAGAGGAAAACTCAATCTTGGCCTTCTCAGTAGCTTTCCTGAGTCTTTGCAGTACTAACTTATCCTTACTCAGATAGTCAAGAGGTGCACCATAAATTATGAACCACTAACAAAAGTGTCACCATTGGTTGCCTTGACCTGAAAAATATGTCGAAATTAAGAATTACAACACCTAATTCAACATCTTGAAACAGACACTCAAATGGATACCTTATTCTACAATATATATCTGTGTGGATTAGTCCTAAAGCCACACATATTTATACGGTGAGTATAACATACTTTGTTTTAAGATTTTATGAGAGATTTTTTAAGGCACACAGTATTATCCATGTGACAGACACTAATATTTACATATATACTCGAATCTGTGTGTACAGGATTATATAGAGATACAGCAGAACTTATTCATGGATTTATTGGCGCATGAAAAAAATGGATATCGGAGAATTCTTTCTACCGATATAAAATATTATCTTAGCCATATCACGGCTATACTGTAGAGTTTGTGAACCTACGACGTCGCGCTCTCCGTGACTGTGTTAATTTCACGAACTTTGCTTTTTGAATTAAATGTCACTTTAACGTCGATATTTAATTTCACAGTATTGTTATCTTATCGTTGATCCGTATGTTTTTAGTACAAAAGATTTAGTTGTCCCGTTGCAACGCACGGACACACTACCTAATGAAAAAAATACAAATAATGCAAAAATACTCACTAAACAAAAAAAATAACCAGATTATTTCTATGAAAACCACCAGAAAATTTTAAAGGGGACCAAATAAAGCATACATAAAATTAAAAAAATAATAATCAGATAATTGTTTGAGTAATTCTGACTATTTTTTTTTACAAATAATCAATTTACATAAATTGAACGTAGAACCACTTACTCCCTCCGTACTCGTAAAGGAAGTCGTTTAGGACAAGGTTTGAGTCAAACCTTGAGAATATAAATCATGAATAACTCTTAAGTTATTGAGTTTGAAAATGTGAAAATTATATGAATAGATTTGTCTTGAAAAATATTTTCATAAAAGTATACATATATCACTTTTTGATAAATATTTTTATTGAAACAAGAAGTTAAAGTTATGTTTTATAGACCGTGTCGCTGTCCAAAACGATTTTCTTTATGAGTACGGAGCGAGCAGTTCCGGACAAAAACCGTAAAATATAGCCCAATACGTAATCTACCATACGAGTACAAGAAAAATCTGCATGCAGTTCATGAGGTGATGGGACATGTCAGCAGGTCCCTGTTATCTGGATGGATGTGACGTGACACGACACCACACAGCACGCCGCAGCATCCACATGCTCCTTGACCTGCGGTTCCCGCGCCATGCATGGTCCCCGTCGGCATGCACTGAACACCTACGCATGGTCTGTCCGTTCAAGCGCAGCATCGGACGGATGCCAGATCGAGCGCTGGGCGCGCTACAAACACCCGAGTGAGCTACAGATTTATCGTATATTAAAGGCCCTCCTCGATGCATTTGCAAATCGATATTATGATGAATATGACTCAAAGTGAATGAATTAAAGAAACAAATCAATGCTAGTGAGTACGTGCATGAAGAACGTACATGAAAGAACTGGAGCTGTGGTAAACACCATTATTAAGTTTACATATAGAAGTAAACACCATTATTAGGTTTACATATAGGCCCTCTTCGTCGAGAGGAATAGGGAGGAATATGAATAAATCTAAAAAAATTTATGAGAGGATAAACAGTATTTTTTATCCACGTACAGTGAACTTCAGCTGGTTTTTCAACCAGTCAAAATAGAAACAACGGGCTCCCAGTCCCTCCGAGTGCAAAGGCACAAGAGGAGGCAGGCTTTGTAATGTAAACACACCAAACTTTTTCTTACACACATACTTAGGAAAGAAGATTAACAATGGGCTGAGAATATATGCACCTATTCGCTTAAACTTATCAGTCGGTTTATCAGCTAGAATCTACAGTATTTTTCTCTCACATCAAATCAGCTTCAGCCGGCTTATGAGACGTTAATACCGGTCGAACATGCCCGAGCACCCTGCAGACACGGACCACACGGTACGGTGTTGGGCCAGGAACGCAGAATGAAGATACAACAGCCCGTGATGCTGAGCTGCACTGCCGATTGAGTGCTGCCGCAAATATGGCACATGGCCTGTTCCAAACACACCACAACGACATGAAACAAATAAATGGTCCCATCCCATGCATGTCTGGCTGCCCGAATGAAGCAAATCCACACCCCAGATCCAAGATTCATGCATTGCACCACTAGATTGCCTTTAGAAAGGCTAATAATACAATTGACCGCTTGCTGTAAAGGTTCTTTACAGCTTTCACTCAGTCCACCTATATAATAGTTACATATTTATTATTAATATATGGTCCATTCATCTCTCTTTCTCGATTTTTGTGTCTAAGCCGGCTATAAGCTTACAGCCTCTTATTATACTCTCTTTGTTCCTGAAAGAATGAATTCCTAGCCCAAATATATGTCCCTAAAAGAATCAATCTCTAGGGTTGGAACATCCATCGACGCACATTAATCTATCTCGTGGTCGCTGCCGCATTTAACAGAGCCCATCTATGGGCGTGTTTGGAAGCATGGCCCAATGGCCCGGCTACGCTCCTAGGCTGCAACGCTCGTGTTTGGGCCCACTGGCCCGCTCTTAAGCCTAGCTACCGTGGTACAAAATGGGCGCGTCCGTCTGGCTATGGGGAAACGAAGCTAGGGTTCGTTTACTGGGGGCGCGGCTACGAGCCGCACGAGGCGGGCGATTTGGCGCGGCGGCGGCTGGCTCACGCGGGCTCGCACGGGAAGGGGGAAACCTCCGCGCGCCCTCCCCACTAGCGAAATCTGCCGCCTTTATAAGCGGTCGTTGCCATTGCGTCTCCTTCCTTCATCTCTGTGCTCTTGGCCCTCCCTCTACCCACATGAGAGACCGGTGGTGGTGGAGAGCTGGTGTCCATCGCGGCGGCGGCATTCTTCGACGGGCTTCGTCTCCATTCCCTCACCTTGGATCTGCTTAGACGCGGCGCCGCTCCGTCGACTGCGGGGACCCCGTGGAGGCGGCCGTCTTCTTCCATCTTCTTATGTTGCTATGGTGGTGCGGTTGGTGTTCCCCGGGCCAGATCTGCTTCCTCTCCGTCTAGATCTGCTTTCTCTTCGTCGCCGGTTCTTCTTCTCCCAGCTGCGTCGCTCCTTTGCTCCGATGACCACACCGAGGTGAAATCGACCCCCAATTCCCCCTCTCTCTTGATGGCATAATGCTAGGGTTTGTTATCGTAGTTGCAGTTCACTGTTTGTTCGTTTATTCTGAGTAGAAGTTGTTGTTTCATGATGGATTAGGGTTTCATTTGTTATTGGATTGATGCTGGTTGTTACAATAGCTTGTTCTATTTGATGATGCCCTATCTGTTTAGTGTCCGTTTTGCACCTGATGCGTTTCATGGTTGTGATGGTTGCCATGGATTGCCCCTGTATTTTGTTCTTACGGTCGATGATGTTGTCCTAGGCACTTGGGAGGCATGTTTTTACATGTAGCCGTGCTAAATATGCTTCTTTAATCATTGTACAATCATGTTGAAGCCAGGCAGGGTATGATGATCTGAGTTCCTATTTCATTGTTATATGCATGTAGATGGATCCCTCTGATAGTCATGAGATGATGTGTAAACAAGCAGCTGCCATGGTTGTTGTCATGGTTTTCTTTGTGGCCACTAGGCTTAAAAGGAAAAAGTCTGAACCTGAATCTGAACCTAACCCTCTACTGTATGCACTTAGAAATGAAGCTGAGCAGCATAGGCAATAAACCCTAAATGCTATCTATAACTCCACTGATGGAGAGTGCCTTTCCATGCTTAGGATGACTAGAGCCCCCTTTTTTGCTTTATGCAATCTTCTTAGAGATAGGAGCCTTGTATCTGAAAGGGAAGGATGCACAGTAGAGGAGCAGGTTGCAATGGTCCTTCATGTGGTTGGGCACAACCAAAGGTTTAGAGTTGTCCACCAGTCATTTAGGAGGTCCATAGAAACTGTCCACATGCACTTCCATCAGGTCTTGTATGCTATTGGTGAACTTAGGAATGAAATGATCAAGCCTCCTAGCACTGCCATTCACCCAAAGGTATTTGAAAGCCATAGGTGGAATCCATTCTTCAAGGTAATTGTGAAGCACATGTTCCTGCATTAGGTAGATGTACATATTCACATGTACTGCTATCTCACTTACATGGTTTATAGGACTGCATTGGTGCCATTGATGGCACACATGTGTTGGCAAGGGTGCCTAGACACATGCAAGCTACTTTCAAGGGTAGGAAACACAACCCCATACAAAATGTCATGGCTGCTATGAACTTTTACCTAAAGTTCACTTATGTCCTTGCTGGCTAGGAGGACTCTGCCCATGATGCACTTATCCTGGCTGATGCCATTGAGAGGGATGATGGGTTCACTGTCCCACTAGGTAACTACACTACCTAGTCAATGCACTTATATCCTTACAATTGCCACATAGACTCACAGTAGATGTCCACCAATTGTAGGTAAATTCTACCTAGTAGATGCTGGTTATGCATGCCGCAGTGGCTTCCTACCCCCTTTAAGACAACAAGGGTCACTCATCACTAAGGGTCACTATAGAGAGGGCTTTTGGGGTTTCAAAGAACATATTTCATATCCTAGACAATAAGCCCTTCCACCCATACAAGACACAGGTGAAGCTTGTATTGGCCTGTTGTATTCTGCATAATTGGATTCTAGGTTTTGGGATTGACCAAGTAGTGCCACCTGAGGATGGTTTCATTGGCACCCAACCAGACCCACTTGACACCCTACCTTTTAGTGAGAGCCAGTCTCAAGAGTCCAATGCCATGGCTGTTAAGAGGGATGCCATCTACAATGTTATGTGGAAAGGGAGGGGTACCTCTAGGATCTGATCATTCATTAACTATGTTCTTGAATTCAATTTGAATACCCTGCTATGGAACTCATGATTGTGTAATGGATGTGTAATAATTTGTGGGACATGGCTGAGCCTAAGATCAATTTGCCTTAATTGTTTCATGTTTCCTCATTGTTCATGCTATGCTTAATTGTTTCATGTTTCCTCATTGTTCATGCTATGCTCTGTGACCGTGAGACACATCCATACTGTCCTTGCATCGTGCAACAAATATGGTGCTAGGACTGCATGGGTGTGTCCCATGGTCACACATTATGTCCTAGCCGTTTCCTGTTAACCATTCTTATCTTATTGTACATCTGTTTACTTGGGAACCAATATAGGATGGCTTCACTCCCTATGCATATGCTTGGTGGTCCGGGGGGGGTTGTGGCAGCTGTTGATGTAATGAATGGGCTGGTGGGGGGTGGTCTAGCTGGTGTTGTTGCAGTTGGTGCTGGTGCTACTGTTGCAGCAGCTACTGGTGCTGCTGCAGTAGCTTAGCAGGTGTTGGTGCTAGTGCTCTGGCTGGTGCTGGTGCTACTATTGCAGGTGCAGCTGATGGTGCTATTGCTGGGGGTGCTAGGGCCATGAGGTGGAACAATAACACCTCTAGTTTTGTTCTTAGAAGGATGGCTCAGCTTGTTAGTGATGGTAGTAGGCCTGATAAGGTCTTCAAGGACAAAGATATGGTGCTAGGACTGCATGGGTGTGTCCCATGGTCACACATTATGTCCTACTTGTTTCCTGTTAACCATTCTTATCTTATTGTACATCTATTTACTTGGGAACCAATATAGGATGGCTTCACTCCCTGTGGATGTGCTTGGTGGTCGGGTGTGTTAGAACTGCCCGAAATAACGCACTTACGGAGGTGCTTGTCTTCCACTAGACACTAAGCACCCCGAGAGCGAGCTACATCGGGCGGATTCCGTCGAGCACACCCCAAGGGAGAGCCCGAATCATCCACATTTTCCTCTTAGGATCCAATAATGAAAACGAGTTTACATTACTTAGTCTATTTCATACATCCAGAGTTCTTAGAAATACATTATTATAGGACCAAATTCAGAGTGCGGAAATTAACCAGCGGAATGTAAAGAAACATCTATCGATAATATACAAGGATTTGTCTGTGCCCACCAGAAGAATCCTTCACACAACGGCTACTCTTCAAGTTGCACCTGCAACAGGGGTAAATAAACCCTGAGTACACAATGTAGTCGCAAGACTTATCCGACTAGTGGGAATAGTTTTCTGACTCTAAGGGATATGATAAGCTTTATGGTTTGCTGGTTTTTCTTTTTGCGAAAAGCAATACTAATAGTGAATCCTTATGTATGTTTATTATTAGCAGTCAGGATTAGTTTATTATCTAGCCATTCTATGTAAGCACATGTTCTACCTTCAAGCAAGAGTTGAACAAGCAGTTCCATTTCATCACCTTTCATCTTTCAGTTCTTACTACGGTGCTAGACTGTACACAAGCCATACCGGATCGCCAATGATTCGCGAATCAATGTGCCCAGCTAGGTACCCCAAAACACACGCCCCGCTTGTACCCCAGGCACAAGCAGGACCAACCCATCACTCTCCTATCACGGGTCCAGGTCCCCGTCCAAACTTAGACTCCAAGCCCCCGCTCCTAAGTCCCGGACTCAATGCGGTGCTTAGACCTCCACCATCCCCACCTCCAATCATTCGGTCCATAAAGAGCCGGAACCCACGACAAGAGAGCAACAAGCCTTCCCTACGCCCATACACAAGTATGTGCTTGGGATAATAAGTCTGTGACTTACCTAGAACCCAATGCAACGGCCGGTAGTTAACCGACACAGATAGGGAAATAGTGTAACCAAGCTATGCCCTGTTGGCCGTAGGACACAACCTCTTACACCCACCAATACCCGAACCATATCCCTACCCGGTCTCCATTTTCCTTTCACCATTTTTAGCATGAATGATAATAATAATCACCTATTATGAGTAATGGCAGGTTACCCATGCTACCGAAATCTTGAGCATAGCAACTACTCGCCCTATGCTAGTAGGACTCATAGGTAGGTATATCTATGCATGTAGTTTCCATAAAATTCCTGTAACATAAATGCACATCATATATATATTCAGTGATCATTCAAAATAAGGGTTATGCACCGGGGCTTGCCTTGGGTAGGCGGGGTGTCAACAAAGTCAGCAGCTGATGGCTCCGGGGCTCCCTCCTATACGAGAATCTCCTCCTCGTATTCCTCGATGATCTCCTCGTACCCCTGCTCGCCCGTAGGCATGAACTCTACCAACTCGTTATTGAAATGATGATGCAACACTTAATAATACGGCAACAACAACTCTTAAAATAAGAATACATCTATTAAGCTACTAAGCTAGCTCTACCGACTAAAACGCTAAGTTACCTATTATTACCACTAAACAGATATGAAACATTGCATGTATTATCTTAGCAACTATAGGCATCCCTATTCTTATTATCGATTTAATATATATACTACAACAAGGAATACTTAGCTACCATATTTCTCAATATATTCCAAGGCTACAAAAATTACAGTGAGAGCCTAATAATGTTATGAGTCTACTGTAAAAATTTTAGAGCTAGCACTTCTACCATTTCATCACGAAAATTCATTCTTTAAATAATCATAATGGCAACAAGCATTTTAAAATAAATAAAATAACCCTAAGGATACCACAGAACTGTATGAACTAAATACATTAAAAGATAGATTATGAATTTAGAAACCTAACAAAATTTACTTCACAATTTTAGGACCCTTACATAATTTTATATTAATTATCAAGGATCAGTTCACAATTTAAATTAGAAAAGCATTAACTAATTCCTTAGAAAAGAAAAGGGCGAAACCGCCCATCGCGGCTCGGCCACGCACGCGCAGCGCGTGCACGCGCAATCCACCGGCGCGGCCCACGCGGGGCGCGGCCCAACCGCGCGGCGATGGCCCGTGATGGGGAGGTCCGCGCGCGCGCGGTTACTTATGCGAAAACCCCCTTGACCTACTAGTGAATCACCCTGAGATCCACGATGCTATTCCTACAGTCAACTCTTTTACAAATACACCCCTCCCCCTTTTCTTCTTTACCACGGGCGGGTCCTCCGACCACACCCACGCGCACCGATGCGACAGCGACGGCACAGGGCGGTTACGTCGGCCAACCTAGCCACTCCCCGCCCCCGATAGCGAGCCGATGCTCACCTAGATGCAAACACAAAATGGTGGGCGGTGAAGCGATGAACGGAGACGCGGTCCAGAGCTCCCTCCATGGCAGTGGACACCCTGCGGTGGCGGCAACCCTGTTTCTGTGAGCCAAGGCACAAATGAAGCGAACAAACCAAAGGATGGGCATCAGCAACTCACCCCCGAAGCTACCTGTGGCGATGGCTTGACTGGGGACGGGCCGTGTGTGTCCGACCACGCGCACACGGTAAGCTCCGCGATGGCCTGCGGTGGTGCGACCATGCCAGCGGCGCCGTGAAGGCAGTAGCAGTGCAAGTAGGGTGTGCAGGGGATGGAGGGGATCTAGGCGAAGACACAGTGCCTTGGAATTGGATGGAGGTGGACGGTGTGAGACGAATTGGATAGGCGTCGCCGTTCGGTCTTAAGGTGGTCGACGGCGGGGGAAGCTTCAAATTGGGACTCGGCTCGGTACGGCTGCAGCAATGGGCAGGCTTGGCGTGTAGCTGGCTCAAGCGCGGCTCGGTGACGCCGGCGCGACGCCATTAAAGGCGGAGGTGGATGGGGAGCGTAGCGTGGCGCTTGCCACTCAATAGAAGTAGACGAGGGCACACAGAGGAGGCTACACGTGCGCATATAGGGTCGGCATGGCTCGTGCAGCCGTAGTGCCTTAATTGGCAAACCGACGGTGACACGGCCATGTGCCGGTGCAGCAGGCGCGCGCAGCAGCGGCAGTGGCGACGCGACGCAAGCAGCGTGGGTGCACGCGATGTGACGATGCGACGTAGAGGGAACGTGCGCGTGTTGGCGATGACGGCTGTGGCCCTAGGATGCCTCTGCACCTGAGCGAAACAGCGACGACGTCTAGCGGAGCAGAGCCAACAACAGAGCGACGCGAGCGACCCCAAGGGCACCAGCAGCGATGTCAGCGGCAGCGCACACTATGGCAGTGGGGAGGAGCAGTTGCACGCCTGGGCAGCCGGCCACCATGACCAACCGAACGTGGCTAGACACGTGCGCTCGTGCGGCCGGCGCGACGACGTTGGCATAGGAGCACGGTGACCGCGTCAACGCGAGGAACCCAACCCAAAACGTGCCATGCACGCTTTTTAAAGCGTCCTAAAAATCCAATTCGATGATTCAATAGCCAAACCACCTATGCTATACTTAAGAGGGCATGTTAGGCTACTAAAACAAGCCCTAAAACCCCATCACTCCTTAACCCGATTGGTCTACAAAAATTGCCAAACTTAGCCTTGTCAAACCATTTTTCAAACTTACGAAATCGACTAAGTCTTGATCGGATTCGCGTTACATTCGATTTCCAAGCTATTAGGTATGTTAGCTAGTGAATTCATTATTCGACCATAGGTATTTCACCGTCATCTACAACGTTCATACTTCTAACTTTACTAAAGTTCCGTATATACATTCTATAGTGTTTTCGTTCAATAAAAATTCACGAACATCCGTACTTAATAATTTCATACGCCACGAACGACCTTTCGTTATGCATTTCTGTTGGTCATTTTAAGTTACATAAATTGATTTACACACTATATTACATACATTAACACATAACTATGATGCTTATGCAGTGTTTTAGTAAACGATTTACAGTGTAACACCGAGGGTGTTACATCAGGGGGAGGGGGGGTTGTGACAGCTGCTGATGTAAAGAATGGGTTGGTGGGGGTGGTCTAGCTGGTGTTGTTGTAGCTAGTGCTAGTGTTGGTGCTGGTGCTGCTGCTCTGGCTGGTGCTGGTGCTGCTATTCTAGGTGCAGCTGATCGTGCTGCTGCTGGGGGTGCTAGGGCCATGAGGTGGAACAATAACACCTCTGGTTTGTTCTTAGAAGGATGGCTCAGCTTGTTAGTGATGGTAGTAGGCCTGATAAGGTCTTCAAGGACAAAGATGTTAACTATGTGGCCAAAGCACTTAAGGAGTACAATGGGGAGGCAGTGAGCCCAACTCAGGTGTACAACCATCTGAGGAAATGGATGCAGAAGTGGGCTAGGATCTGTAAGCTGAAAGATCTTAGTGGTGCCTTGTGGGATAGTGATGTCAATGCTATCATGCTTGAGGGGGAGCACTGCCTAGGCCACTACAAGGTAGATCTGTGTTTTCTTTCCTCTTTTCTCCATGCACCTATAACTTTGTATTAGTTGCCTAAAAATGTACCCCCCCTGCTGCAGGATCATCCTAAAGATGCAGAATTTCTAAACGCCCTATAAGGTTCTACATAGAGATGGAGTCCATCTTTGGCCATGGCATGGCCACTGGTAGGTTTGCACAAGGTTCTGGTGAAGCCCTAGGGGTGAACCATGCAGATAGTGTTGCTGCTAAGGCCGAGGATGCTTCCTTTCCCCATGTCCCTACTGCCAAGACCCAAACAGAGGCTGGAGAAGGCAGCAAGGTCACAGAGCTACTGTCCTCAGTTGTGGGTGGAAAGAGGAAGAGAGGCAACTTTAGTGAGGATGAGATGCTTATGTTGACAAACATATCTGATGTTGTCAACAATGTTGCCGATGCTCTTAGGGAGACTGGACCAGCCCATGTAGATGCTAACCTCTACCTTGATGTGATGGAGATGCCTGGCTTTACTAAGGAGGCACTGATAGTTGCCTACACCTACCTGCTGGACAACAAGGCCCAAGGCAGGGGCTTTGTTGGCATGAGTGACCGCCATAGGGACATTTGGCTTAGGAATGACCTAGCCAAGAACTACTACATGTAGTTCCACTTCCTACTGGGCTGCATGGCCAATGAGGGGTTGACTGTTGAGATGTATAGTTCCTCCACCTCCCTCGCCCACTCTCTCTTCTTTTGACTGCAGTTGAGCACACTTTGCTGTAGGTATTTTGTGCAGCTTACTTGGCTGACTCACACCTATCCTTTTGGGTTGTTTACTAGGAGGGTGGCTAACTATATGTGCCAGAGGGCACCTTGGTAGGCATTTGAGCCCTGAACTGTTGGGCAGAACCTATTTTTGTAAGGCACTATTTGTAGCCTCTGTTGGCTACTTTATTTGAGACCAGTTGTTGTTTATTCTCTTACTTATGAACTATTTGCTTTGTTTCTTTAGATTGGTGGGCACTATGGGAAACTTAAAAGGTCTATGATGCAAACTGTCAATAAAAAATGAGGTGGCTGCTATTGGTTTCCATTGCTTCTTCTTGTTGGGTTTCATGGCTATCATCAAATCTATCTGTACCATCCATCTTCTAGCAACTCCACATGGCTGATGGCCGAGGATGGATGGCCAGATAGGTTCCATGCCAGCCATGACCTTGGGTTTTCCTGACTGTTTGAATCTTCTATTGCCTGGATTTTGTACCTTGCTGTTCTATTGCCTTTTATTTGTATGGCAGCCACTAATGAATTAAACAATGAATTACACCACCAGATTCAAAAGCTGAGGCCAATTCTTTATAAAATGCCTATGATGTCATCATTGTTTCTTTCAACTAGATGATGCTGGTCATCAGATTTGTTTCATCACAAACCGTAGATCTTCAAGTTCCACACTCATAGCAAGTTTCATTCATTCATTTTGACTGAGGCTAAACCACTCTTTCATTTCATAGAAATGGGCACTTGCTATGTGGTTTTTAAGGGGAAGAATCATGGGGTTTACCTCACTTGGCATGAGTGCAGTAAACAAGTTCTTGGGTTCAAAATGCTATATACAAGAAGTATAATAGCTATTAGCAGGTTGTTGTAGATTTTCATGCATCAGTGAGAGATTTCAATACACCTTTGGGAGCAGCAGCTCCCCTCCCCCCTAATCTACCCCAAGATGCTTGTTCTCAAGGCATTCCACCAGCTGATGGTAAGGCTGGTTATTGAAAGAATGTGTTCATCATCTCACTTATTATATTGGTGTTTGGACTATGGATGGAGGTGAGCAAGACTGGCAGCACAGTTGCCCCACTTAGGTGCTGCTATTTGATCTTTTATTGAAGCTATGGCAATGTAACTGATGGTATTAGGTTGATGATGACAACCTTTTAAGGTTAATTAGCTAGCTCCATGTGCTGTTCTTTTTTATAATCTATTCCTGAGATCTGTTAATTTCCTTTGCAAACTTCAGATGGTGGTTCATGTTCTCTGTTCCTACTTTCGTTTTTTGATTCTAATTACTTGGAGCTAGCAGTGGTTCTAACTAAAGTTGTAATGAGGTCTGAGGCCTATTAGTGACATACTTATTTTATCTTAACTGTTGTTATTGTAATGGAACTTCAATTACATATGCAAATGAAGCTCTGCTCATTGTTGTGATCTATTTGCATTCTTCTTCCTTGCTTTGGGCCGGGCTGACACTGGCACATGCCAAACACAATCTCAGTTTGGTAGTTGGTGGTAGTTGGTCTTTAGCCAGGCTCTCAACTGTAAACCAAACACCATCTCTATTTGGGCCTGTTTGCATTGGTACAGGAAACCAAACAAAGGGGTTACTCCCCTTGGGCCGGGCCTTGGCTGGCCTGGGACAGGCCTCAGG
Source organism: Miscanthus lutarioriparius (assembly GCA_904845875.1). NCBI lineage: Eukaryota > Viridiplantae > Streptophyta > Magnoliopsida > Poales > Poaceae > Miscanthus > Miscanthus lutarioriparius. The sequence goes on from CAJGYO010000001.1 coordinate 43,533,609, forward strand.
GCCAAGCCAGCCAATTACATGCTTCTATAGATGTGCAACGGGCCGGCCCAACCCAGCATGGCCCGGCAACGGGCCGGCACGACCCAATGGGGGTCGGGCCGACAAGGCATGACGTGCCCTACAGGCCATGCTGCCGGGCCGGCCCAAGAAGCACGGCAAAATCCAGCATGCCGGGCCGGCCCAAGGCCCACTACACCGACAGAGAGAGAGGGGGAGGCCAGGCTGCCGTCGTTGCTTCGGAAGGCCATGGACGACGCGACCTCTCCATCCCCGACCTCTCCGCACCTGGACTTGGCTGGATCCGCGGAGGATGAGCGATGAGGAGGCCGAATCAATGGAGAACGAGGCCAGATCCATGCAGAGGAGGCATGGGGAGGAGCAGCAGCGCGTGGCGGTGAGGAAGAGGTGGCCACCATCGGCGGCAGTGCGGGGCGGTGAGGAGGCGGTAGCCACCGTCGGCGGCTCGCCGCTGGGGGCTGCGGAGGCGAGTCGAGAGAGTGCGGTGGCCGGTAGGGAGGCGAGTCGTGCAGGAGAGAGAGTGGGGCGGGGAGGCGATGTGGCGAGCGAGTCGCGACGCCGACTCACGCCCGCGACTGCGAGCGGTAGGGAGTGCGGCGGTGGGTTGGAGTGGAGGTGGGAGGTGACGGCAGGAGGAGAGGAGCCCACGGCGGCGCACCCCACCGGCGAGTCACGAAGAAGAGAGGGAGCGAGCGAGAGCGCGGAGGAGGCGAGGTGAGCGACTAGGCGAGAGAGAGCAGAGTGCGGCGGCGGGGCAGGGAGAGGGTAGGCGGTGGGGTTAAGAGAGGAGGGCTGGCCTGCTGGGTTGTTGTTGGGCCTTTGGCCATTTTTCTCACCGGCCTTTGGCTATTTTATGGGTCGTGCCGTGCCGGCCCACGTGCCACGGCCTGCTCCTCCGGGCCGTGCTTAGGCCGGGCCGACGGGCTCGGGCTACATGGCCATATATACATGCTTCCAAACATGTCCTATCTCAACCACAGCTCTTTGGCTTCTAAATTCCCGAGCCTGCAGGCCTGCAATGATGGCACTCAGGTGCTTTTTATCCATCCTCTCCACACAGTGATGGTCATGGGAGCAAGGAGATGGGACAACATTTAAGCCCCTTTTGGTACGACTTATCCAAAACGGTTTCACCGATGAAGCTAAAGTCGGTGAAGCCAGAAAAACTAGTTTTTCCCGGCTTCTAGTTCATTTTAACCTTGGCTTACAAAACGGCTTCACGCTACAGTACCTCGATTTATGCAAAATAGATGAAGCCGAAGCCGGCCTAAGCCGTGCCAAAGAGACCCTTAATATTGCATTGGGTGCTCCAAATAATGCTATTAACGGCTCCAGTTAACGAGGGCTAGTATAGTCTTTTCTCTTCTTTGCTAACCTGTCCTATATTGGTAGGAATTGATTCTTTCGTAGAGACAGACGGAGTACTTGCTCTAAACATCATTGTACTGCTCGGTCCTTCAAAAACAAGCTACAAATTGTGGTCTGCGTATAACCTCGCCATCTAGCCTTGCCTCCGCCCTGGACATGGACTCCATCTCCTCGAGCACCGCAACCACCTCCCGCATGGAGGGCCGGTTCTTGTGGTCGGCGGCGACGGCGAGGCACCGCAGCGTGAGCTGCGCGCCCCGCCACCGGTACTGCCCCTCGAGCCGGGAGATCCATCAGCCGCGCCACTTTCCTGCGTCCCGCCACATCGCACGCATGGGCAGCCTGCCTTCTCCATAAATTTCGACAACACTAGGAAGCCGCTGGCTCGATTCATATCATAGAAGCCAAAGGTTCGTGCAACTTCAATGGTACTATGGCCATCTGTAATGTGGAATCTTTGAAAAGAGCAGAACCAAAAAAATCTTCAAGAATAAGCACCTCACTGTTGCAAGTCGTTGAAACAACAAAAATAATGCTTAGTTCAATACATACAGAAGAGAGCTTGGTTTGCAGGGTAGATTGGCCTTTTTTTTCTTCTTTCCTTTGGGGTTCTCTTTCTGGTTGTCCCTAGGGAGTGTTGTGAGGGGGAACCCCTGTGTTCGGTGGCCAAGCCTCAATCCTGTACATAAACTGTCTTTTTCTGCTTAATTCAAATACAAAGCTCCAGCCATTTCATTAAAAAAGTTATTTTTAACATACAATTTATCACTGTAATTACCTATACTAAACAATTGACATTCTTACCTCTGATTGATATCGCCTCTAATCAGTGGCTGGTTCACTTCCATCAACTTTGGGCAGTTGTCAATGTACACCCTTCTTATGTTTGCAATTGCTTCCTGACCAATTTTTTCGAGGTCTTGACAACCGATAATCAGCAATTCCTGGAGTGATGCAAGATTATTGCCCCACAGGCGGACTGGAATGGATACAATGTCTTTGCAATAACTCATGTCCAGTAATTTGAGGGAGGTGAGGTTCTCCAGGAAGCCAGGAAATGAGGCAGATAAATCCCCACAATCATCTTAGGAGAGCCTTTGGAGGGACGATGGTAACACCATCCCATTTTTCCAGTGGAGACTTGGACAGGCCCAAATGGACAAATCCTTCAGAAGAGGAAAACTCCCAAATTTATCAGCAGGCAGGGTTGACAGGGATCCACATTGGCTATGTTAATAGATTCAATGGCATGGAGAGAGAGGAATCTGTCATCAAGAGCTTCGAGCTTGTTGCAGGACTCAATGGTTAGTTGGGTGAGTAACGGGAAAACACGTCATGATCTGATCTTTGGACAGCATAGCACCTCAAGTACTGCAAGGGAATGCAAATCTCCAAATCTTTCGGTTGGGACGAATTCCGCATTTCTGCAATCGCCTATTACTATCTTCTTGATTGCACATATATAAGCTGGTTCTAGAAATTGTTCCAGGCTTGATAAGTTTTGGCAATTCTCAATGGTTGTATCACTTAGGGATGAGAAAGTGCAGCAATAAGCATTCCTAGTGAATGTCTGGAATGCACAATTACTGATCTTGAGCTCCTGCAGTGATGGAAAAACCCAATTTCGTAGCTCTATGGCAGTCAAAGGACAACCTGTCAAATGCCATGGCCGCTTCGAACGCGCCCGTGACGACGGCCGAGAGGTGGGCAATAGGGACGGCCATGGTTAGCTAGTGACTGGCTCGCTTGCTCTGGCTTGCTCTGTATGGGGTCTGGACTCTGCCTTCCAAATGGCTAGTGAGTGGAGCTTCCCCCGGTAAATGTGTCACTGGCATTCCTAGTAGCTTGTTCGAAATCCAAATACATGCCTAGAGCACTCTGAGTAATGGGGATTGCCTAGTCATATGGTTCCTGAATTCTCGTGGTTCATTCGGTCACATTTTGTATGCCTCATTTAGCCCCGGACAAATTTTACCGAGAATCGAGAACCGAATAAAAAAAAACCGAGAACCGAAATCTCGGTTCCCTGTTCGGTTCCCATTTCCTAAGAACCGAAATTGGTTCGGTTAATTCGATTCCTCCCCTCGGTTAACCGAACTAACCGAGGAACCAAACTCCTGCCTCCCGGAGACCCAGAGTCCCGGCGCCCCCCTGCGACGGCCGACCTCCCGCGGCGCCGCATCCCCGCCCAGAGTCCGGCGCGCCCTCCCGAGTCGCTGATTTTTTGGAAGCCGGAGTTGGTCGGTTAGTTCGGTTTGGAACCGGAACCGAACCGAACTAACCGAAGCCAAACTTCGTCGGTACCGTTTTTTGGAAGAACCAATCGGTACCGACTTTCCTAGAAACCGAAGAACCGAGGATTCGGTTCGGTTCGGTTTGGTAGTACCGAATGCCTAGGGATAGCCTCTATATTTGAGTAAAGTCCACTAGCGGTCCTTGAACTTGTTCGGCTGTGTCATCTCGGTCCATAAACTCGCAAATCGACCGTTTAAGTCCTTAAACTTGTTCATCTGTGTCATTTCGGTCCCTAAACTCGTAAAGCACTCGTTTAGGTCCTCAAACTTGTTTGGCTGTGTCATTCCGGTCCCTAAACATGCAAATCACCCGTTAGGTCTTTAAACTTGTTCAGTTGTGTCATCACGGTCCCTAAATGCTTTAAACTTGTAAATTTAATATATATTCATAGAACTATCCAAAAATTATAAATCCAATTTTGTTAGACTCCTGGTAACATGTTCTTTAAATTAGAATAAAAGAGATTACCCGGTACTTTCTGTTTTTAACTCTACAGTTAAATAACTAAATATGCACATACATTCTTATATATTATTCTGTGCTGTAAATAAATCCCCATAAATTTATAGGAGTGTTAATTTCTTTTATTCTAATTTAAAGTACATATTACCACGAGTCTAACAAAATTGGATTTATATTTTTTGGACAGTTCTATCATTATATATCGAATTTACAAGTTTAAAGCATTTAGGGACCAGAATGACACAACTGAACAAGTTTGAGGACTTAAACGGGTGATTCGCAAGTTTAGGAACCGAGATGACACAACCGAACAAGTTTGAGGACCTAAACGAGCAATTTGCGAGTTTAGGGACCGAGATGACACAGATGAACAAATTCGAGGACCTAAACGGTCGATTTGCGAGTTTAGAGATCGGGGTGACACCGTCGAACAAGTTCGAGGACTGCCGGTGGACTTTACTCTTTATATTTTTATATCTAAAGGTGGAAACATGTCCATTTTAGTTATGTATGCTTATTGTTTCAATATATAATCATTTTTAAAAAAAATTTATCTAGACAGCAAATACTTAGAAAAATCGTTGAACTAATTTAGAATACACTGTTAACAAAACTTCACTATTTGTTGAAGGGACAAGTTTATTTTTAGGCACCCAACTGTTGCTTGAGTTTCATTTTTGCTTACACAACTCAAAAACCAGAAATCTTTCAAACTATCAAAAACAAATCATTTTTGCCATCTAGCTGTTTTTAGGTTTTAAATATACAAAAAATATCTGATTTATTCCCATAAAATTCTTCTGATTTATTAAAATTAGACAAATATAAAACTAATTGTTATTTAAAGTATAATTTATCTGTCCATACACAATTTAGAGGTGTCTGGGGGCTAGCTTGGTTTGCGAACAAAATTTACCATATGCCAAAGATTTTTTATTTGAAACGGCCATGCTAAAGATTTGACAAGCCAAAGTTAGGTAAAAAAATTCATAGATTTGGCAAGCCAAATGTGAGAGGTTTGCAAGTTTTGGTAGCAAGCCAAAATCATGGCTTGCCCAATCTTTAGTTTGGTATCTTTTGGAAGCTAACCAATCAGGCCCTGGATTTTATTCGTTCCTATTTCTAGTGTTTTATTGCTCTTAGTCGTGTACATTATTTATTTAATTATCGTTGTGACTATACATCATGCCAAGACTGACCAACATGATCCATCAGACAATGAGTATATAGAAGAAAGTATCTTGTTACTGTATACATGTGGAGAGAATGGATAGTTTGCTGGCACACAAAAACAATCGAACGACGTAGTAGTATCTACCAGGGACAGGGAAGCAGAATTTGTTTCCTCGAAGCTGGAAGTTGATCCACTTTTGCATGTGAACTAAACTAGTACCGTTAACTGAAATACTAATCACATATAATTCATCACAAACCAGAACTCTGACGTTTAGTCAGTCTATTGCAATTTGCTTTCGCGGTGGGTGATTGTCTTTCTCAAGATACAGCCTTCAGCCCATTTCGCATGCTGAAGAAGCTTGGCCCAGGCGCCTCGAGCAAGTCACAAGGTCTAGTTCAAGTTCTTCAGCCCATTTCGCATGCCGGGGAAGCTTGGCCCAGGCGCATGATCCAAATGACATTATACAGCACCATTTCCGGTATGGGAACAAGTGCACCTACATGGTTATAGCTGTTTGAGGCCGCTATATTCACGGTATTAGAAGTGGGAGAACCCTTCCACAAAATAAGCACTAATATGCTTAAGGGAATTTGGTGTTTCTATCCTTATTCCATAGTCCAATGATGATTTTACCCCTCTTTTTTTTAACTTTATGATTTTATCCTCCTTATTTTCAAACGAAGCTCCCGTCTACCCCTGCTTTGTAACACCGTCTAAAATGGCTGGATTAAATGGTAAAAAAAAAAAAAAAAAAAAAAAGGCATCTACACGAACCCCCTCCGGACCGCTTCCCCCCGGCTCGTCTCGTCCCCCCTCCCCCGGCGGTGCGGCTACAGGCTGGGGGCACCGCGCGGCCTCCAACGGGATCCGCCCAGCCCACTGCCTCTGGCTCACGCCCTCGGTGGTGCGGGCGGCTAGGGGTCTCGCCCAGCCCCGCCCAGCAGGCTGGAGCCCACAGCAGCAGCATCTCGACCCACAGCTTCAGTCAGCCACCATGGAAGAGCCGGACACCATGGAAAAGCCCAGGTATATTACCCAATTTCAGAGATGTGTGCTTCAATGCAGTAGAAAAATAGCCGCGGTTAGTAGATGTGTTAACTTATTTCTTCCCTACTATGATTTGTAGGATAAATCACAGTAAATTGGAACTTGTTGTTAGAGTGCGCTCGTTTTTCAGCTTGCCAGATAGTGGTCCAAAAACATGGTGGCAAGGTAGAACTTTGCCAACCAAGGTTGTTGACACAAATAGCTTTGGGCTGCTGCAGCTAGTTGATTTCATTGTTGAGCATTGCTTGTGGGGTTCTAAACAGCACATTACCTTATGGCGTGATTTGGAGAATGATTCTATGAAAATTAAATCCAATGAAAATTTGTTAGAGTGATTTCTAATCAATGTAGAGAACGGACTAGAATGTATCAATGCTCAGATAAATGATTTTGAGGGGCCACTGTAATTTTGTTCAACAAAGAGAAGGTTTCACCATACTGTGAGGGCTGGTGTGCTCCTAATTGAAGAAGGCACCAGTGAGAGAGCCACAAATGAGAGAGCCACAAATGCTACAGCCACAAACGAAACAGCCACGACCCCATCCAAAAAAGACAATATCCAACAAAAAAAAGAGCTGCCACCAAAGAAAGTGCTTCTGAGGCTGTTGATGCAGAGGTACTAAGTGATAGCAGCTATGACACTGATTTGGCTGCATCATCTGACTCTGATGAAGCTTGGTCTGACTCTGACACTGAGTTTGATCCTGATGGTGAAATTGTTGATGAGGAAGATGAGTATGATCCTCCCATGTTTTCTTATGATGCTGATGATCCATTTATTGATATAAATGTGGTGTTCCCAGATATGGTTCAGTGCAAGTTAGCAGACACACATCATGCTTTCTTGCATTATCATACTTTCCATACCGTACAAAAAAAAAAAAAACAAGATTTAGGGCCATATGCAAGAGAGCTGAATAAGGTTGCAAGTGGACTTTTTTTGCATCTACAAGCAAGAGATACGTTCGGTGCAAGGTAAATGACGACTACTTAGGTCTATTTTGTAGCAAGCGTGCCTATTCTGATGACTTGTTTTTGTGCATTTTTATGCAGGTTAAGACAAGTGGACCAAAGCATACCTGTAGTTCATTCAACAAGTGTGGTCAGACAATGGCCTCTAATAAATAGATGGTGTATAGAGTGGTCGATTTGTTGATGGAGGATCCTGAAATGGGACCAGTTGCGTTGAGGGGTAAACTGAAGAAGAAATACTCGGTGTATGTTCCATATGATAGAGTTGCTAGAGGGAAGTTGAGAGCACTAGACATGATTTATGGCAAATAGTATGAAAGTTATGATTTGTTGTCTACTTATCAAGCTGAACTTCTGAGGTCAGTACCTGTTAGTGTTGTGGAGCTAAAGACTATGTGTTTTTTGAGGTTCTTTGTTGCTCTTAAATCATGCATAGATGGCTTCTTGCAAGGGTGTAGACCATATATTGCATTGGATGCAACACATTTGACAGAGAGGGCGAGAGGTCAGTTGGCATTAGCTGTTGTAGTGGATGGTCATAACCGGTTGTTCCCAGTGGCATATGGAGTGATTGAGATCGAGTCTAAGGAAAGTTGGACTTGGTTTGTCAATAATGTGAAGAAGGCTATCGATACTCCTCTAGGTATACACATTCCCCATTTCTAAATCTATTTTCTAAATTTCAAGTTTGTAATATTTTATGACATAGTACCATGTTCATACAGGCTTGGTCCTTAGGACAGATGCTGGAAAGGGAATAGAATTGGCTGTGGAGATGTGTATCCTGAAGTAGAGCACAGAGAATGTATGAAGCACTTGTGGAAGAACATGAAGAAAAGTTACAGTGGTGATCTTTATGGCAAGAATATGTGGTGTGCTGCCAAAAGCTTCACAATTTCGAAGTTCAACTACTTCATTGGGAAAATAGAGGAGAAGGATCCTAGAGTCATTGAATGGTTAGAGGGAAGGGGTTCAGGAGAGGACAACACTGAGACAATGTACATGATTCATGGTTGCTGTTCGTTACTATTTTTCTAGCAAATTTCAGCGTTGCCACCTATACTAACTTGCTTTTACTCTGTTATTGTGAAGTGCAAGTGGTATAGAAAGGGGAAGGAGAAGGAAAAGGGGAAGAGGGTCAGGAGAGGCCAACAATAAGACAAAGTAACGAACCACCATTGCTTCTCTTTACTACATATTTTAGTAACTTCACTAACATAATTATGCTCTTTTTTTTAAGTGCAAGTGCTTCAGAAGAGAAACAGGAAGTAGGGGAACAAGATCAACTTCTGGGAGGCTTGCTACTTTGTTGGGTTTCAATGCTTGATATGTAGCTCACTACTAATTGCTTAGGAAACTCACTACTAGTTCTTACTTTTGTTTCACATATCATTTAGACCTATATATTGGTGTTTGACATATTATTTGGATCACTATGTTGGCATCTAATATGGTATGATGGTATGTTATATGGATTTGGTTTGTTGCCGTTCATGTAATCTGTGTGAAATTAATTTATTGTGTGATATTAAATTTTGTTTTTGTGGATTGTCAGCTGAAATGCTGTCGAAATTTCCGAAAAAATCTATATACAAAATGCCAACTTGCTGATCTAGATCAGAGGTAAAAACACAAATATCATAATAAAACAGGGGTAAAAACACTTGGGTAAAGTTGTCCTTTTGTCCAAAAGTTAACACGAGAGACTTCACACACCATGGGTAGAGCCTCCCTTCGTTTTAAAATCACAGGGATAAAATCATAAAATTAAAAAATGAGAGTAAAATCACCGTTTCGCTTAAAAACAAGGATAGAAACGCTTAAGCCCCTGTTCTTAAACGTACTTTCATCATGGAATACCAAATTTCTTGTAGAGAGTAGTAGATACATATGGTAGAACATACAACGACGCTGTTCAATCATGCCGCGCGCAGCCGCTGCTGAGGATGCGAACGCCGCCGATCCCCGTTGCCCTCTTGGTCAGCAAGGCGAGAGCGCAGAGTGAGGGCGCAAACGCCGCCGCAGATGAAGGCAACTGCTAGGAGTGCGAGGGCTAGCAGCACATACACATACACCGCGACGCCGCGGTCATGCAGGAACCACGACCACTCGTGCAGGATCTCGGCGGCGGAGGCCTGTTCCGGCGTGGAGTCCATTGGTGACAGAACGGCCGGGGCGCTTTCGCTCGGGATCAGCTTCTCGGAGGCCGATGCACATGCATTTGCTGCATCGGTTTTGAGCTTCTCTGCAGCATCAGTTGCCACTAGCCATCCATAGAGATCGCGCAACTGTTTTGACATCATGTCCAGCCATGGCTCCGAGACTTCAGCCACGATCGATGCCGCATTCTTCACCGCTTGGGCCACGTCCGGACGTTCCACGGCGGCTACGGTGACCACCCACCACCGGTAGAACGCACGCAGGAGCTTCGACGCTAGTTCCAGCCATGGCTGAGAGGCTTGAACCGCGGACTCCGCCATGTTCTTGACCGTTTGGGACACGTCCGGAAACTCTGTTCCTTGACTGCCACCGTGTCCAGCCACCTGTACAGTTCATGCAGGACGTTCGACGCCAGGTCCAGCGATGGCTGCGAGGCTCGAACGGCGGACTCCACCGCGTTCTTGACAGCTTGGGTCATGTCCGGAGGTTTATGGGCAGCCACGGCGAGCAACCACCCGTAGAGTTCATGGACGAGGTTCGACGCCAGTTCCAGCCATGGCTGCGACGCTCGAACCGCGTCCCACGCCGCTGCCACGGCGTACGACAGCGTGTAGATGGCCACGGCGCTCGAAGCAGCGAGCAGGCTCCAGAGGTGGCAGAGGAACCACGCCACCGAAGCTAACGCGGCTCCGACTAGGTACTCCAATGCCACGGCCACCGGGAGCATCGCCGTCGCCAGACGCACCGCTCCAGCGACGGCGGCGGACGAGAGGCTCCAGAGATAACTCAGGAGCTGCAGCGCCACTCCCACAAACAGCTGCGAGGCTTGGACCGCGGACCACGCCGCCGTCCCGGCCACCGCCACGGCGTACGGCAGGGCGTCGATGGCCACGGCTACCGCGGCAGCGACCACAACCCAAAGGTAATAGATGAACCACGCCACCGACGCCCACGCGGTTGAGGTTGCGACTGCCACTATCGCCCTGTTCACTTGCTTTTTTAAGTCAACGAACATTAATTTTTTCTAACAACAAATCAGTTAACAGAATTATCAGCCAATACCGCGGCCGGCGGGATTATCTCTGTGACGACGGCCTTCGCCGCGCTCACCGTGCCCATGACAAGGGCCAAGAGGCTGGATAAGAGGGCGGCCATGGTGGCTGACGCTGATGTGCCGTACTGTGAGTGGGCTATGGCTATACACGGAAGCAGGAGAAGGGACCTTTTCAAGTTTCAACAAGACAAAATGCTATGACAACGCACGATACAGGTGCCTGTGACGCAGCATCCCACTTGAAAAAGCCAGAAATGGAGGAGACGCTCCCTCGAGTAGACCAAAAGTTACATGCTGGCTGTAGCCTAATACTCCTCCTGTTCAGAAAAAAAAATACAATTATGAGAATCGTACCGGTCAAACTAGATTAAGTTTGGCCAAGTACATAGTAAATAGTATTAACATTTATATCTTTAAATAAATTTGTTATAAAAATAAATTCTATAACTAATGTAATGGTATTTATTTTGTCTCATGAATCTTAGTACTTTTTCATATAATTTTAGTCAAACTTTGAACTATTTGACTCCTCGAGATGTGAGAATTACATTCTTTTGTGGATAGAGGGGGTAGCTAGGAAGTTGGAACGACACGGTTCAACGCATAAACACATGATAAGTTGATCCAAATCTATGCAAATGAGTGGTCAAGGTTCTTTATGTACAGTTTTAAAGGGTTTGTGTAGGAAAACTATTCATGTTTTTTTGGAACTCAAAATTTTTATAAGAATTACTTAGAAATTTTGAACAGGTTTATTTATAGGGTCTATCTCGATGTCAGGAGACTGAGAGCGTCAATCACCTTCAACATAACGCTCGCGCCGCTCCTCGCATCTTCTTCCCGAGCCAATCCTCCTCCTCCTCCCCCGACGCCCTCGGCCGCAGCTGCCTCACTGTCGGCCAACCTGCCCACCGTCCGCCCCCTGCCTCCTCGACCCCCCTCCCCAAATGACAAGGAACCTCGTCCTCGCCCTGCCCCCGCCCCCACCACCGGCGGCTAGTGGCGAGCCGTCTCTCCATGCCACCCACAACCCGCGCCTCCGCCCACCCTAACCCTTGGGCAGCACGCCGGCGAGCTCGCCGCGATGCCCGTGCCCCGACCTAGCCCGGCCTGCCTATCCCTAGTTGGGAAAGAAGGGGGTGAGGCAGGCGTGGGTGCGAGCGCGGTGGGGCGTGGGCACGGCCGCCGGGGAGGAGCTCGCCGGAGTTGGTGAAGAAGGCAGGTGAGTGATACCCACTGTAGGGGCGGTTGGTAGTGGAGCCGCCCCTACAAAAAAAGCCCCCGTTGCTAAAAATCATTTTTGTAGTAGTGCGAGATAGAGTTCCGTCTATTGTAAATCTCTCCTATTCCGTTCCTCCCAAGTTTCCCAAACCACTAGGAGTATCAATGTCAGAACACCCTTTTGGGGGCACAAGGTGTATGGGCCAACAACTTTGTCCACCACTCATGACGGGTTTTGTACATTCATCCCATTTACTAGTGAAAATTTAGAGGTGTTTAGTTTGAGGAACTATCTCATTCTAGATAAGGCGGTGCATCATGAGACTATTACCCAAATTTAGTAGAATGACTCAATTCCTCAAACTAGTACTACTTATTAACTTGTGAGAGGTACGAGTTGACGATGCATCAACTCATTCCATCACTACTACAACACGGATTCTATGAGATAGGTCCTCTAATTAACTACACCACCTCTAAAAATGGTGAGATGGGCTCTAGACAAATGCGCACCTATGTTAATAATTTACAAAGGCAAACATAAGGAGACCGCCTCTGTTAATCGATTATTTAAAGAGACGGTAGTCTTAGGAAGACCGCCTCTGTTAATCGACTAATAGAGATAGACTCCTTAGCATGTTCGTCTCTGAAAATAGCTACTAAGAGAGGTGACACTCTTAAAAGGCCTACCTCTAAAGATAGTTGCATAATTCGTAACTTTTTTCATACAAGTCGGATGAAGATGAATTCACAACAAAATTGTAGATCATGATGCGATCTACAATTTTGTAGTTGGTAAGCTTTATTTGAAACTATTTAGAGTCTGCAAAAGTTGTTTTAACTTCTTGGATTTTGAAATTTAATTGTAATTTTCAAACAATCTTGGATGTTGACATGGTCAATACCAAAGTTGCAGTTCTTAGTACAATCTACAACTTTGTAGTTGATTAGTTTTTTTATTAGAAATCGTTTAGAGTTCCAAATATGTGTTTTAATTCTTAGATTTTGAAATTCAAAATTTGAAATTTTCAAACGACCCAGAATGTTCACATGGATAGTACCAAAAATGTAGTGGTCAGCCCAATCTACAAGTTTGCAGTTGATAAAATTTTTTATTTGTAGTTTTATTTTATTTATTTTTTATATTTTGAGTTTCAAATTTTTAAAATTTTCAAACTATCTCATATAGAGACATCATATACTAAAGTTGTATTGCTTGACAAGCTTTAAAACTTTCTAGTTGAAACTTTTTTTTTCATTTGAGATCATATAGTGACTAAAATATTCAATACAAGGTTACTTAATACAGTAAGATATCATCCTATATATACTCATAAATAAGTGTGTGGCAATGAGGTGTTGTCTAAGTTGAAGGTCATGGGTTTGAATACTAATATACTAATAAACACTTATTTTTGTTTTTTCTATAAATCATTTTTAAATCGATGTACTTATAACAAAAATATCCACCTCTAGAAACAAAAAGGTTGAGTGAAAATGAGATAAACTACTTCATTCCTCAAACCAAACACTTGGCCTGATGTAATCCCCATATCTCAAAATAATGTTGTTTTGGATACCAGCATACCAATCTTATCACTACATTACTATTTACTACTCCCTTGTCTTTCACTAATTAGGATGGAGGGAGTAGTTCAGTTACTTTCCTTTGTTATCAGCTGATGCCAAGTTTAAAAGGAATCTCAGTATTTTCTAAAAAAAAGAGGTGAGAGGTGTTTGAGAACCCAAAATACATTATATTTTGGTAAATTTTAAACTTTGGATCTCTTATATTTTAGAACGGAGAGAGTAGTATATAAAATATATGAAAATTATAGCAAGGTGAAACTACTTTATATTTAGTTCAATTGAAATATATGCAACAGATTTTGATGGTCAAAACTTAAATATCCTGACTACTCAAAACAACACTCCTTGTGTAGGAGACAATTACAACCAAACAAGGCCATCTGCACTCCTTTTCAGTACCTTCAACAGACACATATTAGTGTTGGCATCGTTTTCCTAACTCTGTTACTTCTGGTTAGGTTTGTTCGGTCGCTTTGTCTGCCCGACAGTGATGATTGTTACTATTTCTACCATTGTCCTGGTAGGGTACACAATCGGTTCGAAAATTGTGCAAATGGTACGGTTATCACTCGACTGCAAACGTGGTTTGTGCTGGTAATCGTATTATAATGAACAGATTTGTTTATTTGTCGTTAACGCTAAATCCGGCCAGCATAATAATAGAGGCTATAGATCGTCCAAGCAGCACAAGGCCGAGATATACAACAAAGGGACATCTAAACAGCAAGATCAGCTAGCAGGTTGCATTGGCGCGACCGATTAGATGCTCGTTTTTTATCTGAAACATCCATGAACGCTTCTTAGAAATACCCTTCGGGGAGACGCAAAGCAGGGTGTCTTAGGATCGACAAGACTACCTAGAGTGCTGATAAATCTCATCGAGAAAAGTGCTGAAAAGTCGAGAAAAGATAGGGTTTGGAGGTAAAAAGTGTTGCTACCTCTATCGCAAAAGGAGTTTTGCACCTTAGGTTCCAATTCTATCAACTAATCTACCAAGTTAGACTAGAAAGGTAAAGCACACGACCAAAGGAATGCAAGTAATGCGGAAGCGTAAATGTGGTATAGAAGAAAAACTCCCCTTTACGACGGTATTTTTTCCGATGTATCGAGAAGCTCACGCTTCTCCTAGTCCTCATTGGAGCCCCTCGCAAGAGCCAAGCTCCCAGTCGAATAACTCTATAGATAGCCCATGGACCTTCCCCACATCCAGTGTGCCTCCGTGTGGTCTTCTCTTAGGTCACTCCCTATTGTCTTCACTATCAAATTTTCGGCCAAACCGTCGCGGATCACTCATTCCTGGACTACTACCTAGATGGCCAGTCCACACGTCGAAGGGTCTTGCAAGACTACAAAGCACCTAGAGTAGAAGAGATGGTGCACGCAAGCATTGAAGGTATGGAGGTATGCAAACCTCACTAAACACTAGGCCTAAGCCTAGAGCAAGTGCCAAAACAACCTTTAACTAGATTAAGCACTCTCACTAATCATCTAATATTTCTCTAAGCACTTTTGATGTCTCAAGCATAAATGGATGAGCCTCGACTCTCCACACACTTCCCTTGACTCTAGTACATCTTTCTTAGACATTTGGAGGGGTATAAATAGCCCCAACACCAAAAACTAGTTGTTACTAGCCATTCAACAGCTTATCTGTGAGCACCGGAGCTTTCCAGTGATCACCTTTACTTCTGGTGTTTACTGGGGTTCTGTCATCAGAGCTTCCTTATGTGCACCGGAGCTTTTTTCGCTAGTAGTTCAGTTTTTAGCACGATACACTTTCGTGTTTTGGGCATAACTCTTTGCTAAGAACTTAATTTTAATAATCTTGGACTTCATAGAAAGCTAAAGAAATGCCCTACAACTTTGAACTCATCCTATGACAATTTGAGTTCTGATAAGAACTGAAAAGTCTGAGAGATTTTCGTTGCTCTTTTTTTAGCACGATGCAATTTCGTATTTTGGGCGTAAATTGTTGATGATCTTGGACTTCTTCGAAAGCTAACGAAGCGCTCTACACCTTTTAGCTGATTTCAAATCAGTTTGAGTAGATCCAAAATCATAAGGCAAGACCAATTCATTCATCTTTGTCTCGTCTTTGATCTTTCAAATACTTTTGATGTCTTGGGTGCTTTTCATGTCTTCTATGGTCTTTAACACTTTTATTTGAACTTCATTTGAGGTGTTGATTGCTTTGATCTTCAATATAGGGAACCCAAGTCCATCCCTACATCTATAGAACTAAAACCCTGTATACTAGCAAATAATGTTAGTCTCATTGACCATGTTATCATACAATCACCAAAATACGACTCCTACTAGGTAGTGGCGTAGCCAGGATTTGTAGCTATGGTGGTCCATTGTCTAATTTTTTTTACCATTATAAATTTAACATATACGAGACAAGTATATTAAAACGCAATTAATGATAAAAAGGACATACATAGTTCACAAAATAGACGAGTATAGCTTTCTTAACATAGAAATGAAATATTACATACCCATAATAGTTGAAGAACAATATGTTTCAATATCACCACTCCTCTTCGATCATTTCAACAATTCTGCAAAAGAATTATATAATATTTCAATATATCAAACCAATAATCCAATACTGCAAAAAAATCATATATTGAAATAAAATATTTCAGTGTTGTTGCACTTGCAGAAAAAAAATCAGTTTTGCATACAGGCCTTGGTTGGGCCAAGCGTAGGGTGGTCCGCGGCCCACAGGGACCACCCTGTAGCTTCACCCCTGCTGCTAGGTGCCATTTTCCTTACAATTATTATTCTAAGAAATTATGGAGAGGTAAAGGAAGTACTTGGCTAGAGGCTTGGATGCAGAGAAGACTAGCGTGGGCGTCCAAACTAAGTTGGAGACCCAAGCAAGTTCGATTCCACCTTGGACTTAATTAAGGAGCAGCCCACAGTAAAATTGTGGCTCACATCACATGTAGACTCCGTTTTACATTCTACGTGTGCATGGAAAGCTAAGAAGATACAATTTCCAATATATGGCACTAGCCCTATGTCCAAAGTTCTTACAAATCGGTGGGAATCATCAAAACAAATGGACATATAGAATCTTTAAGGGTGCTATGTCACCGTCTTTTTGACCGTCTATCACATTAGATTCCATTAAGGACACGTCAGGGATCCTTGTCCGACCCTATGACCACACATTCAATAGCCATCGCCCTAAGTTAGGGTTTGAATTTTACTTAGATTAATCTATCATTGAATAGTTCCGCTATTTATTGGTTTGTAAGAGCCCAACTTTGAGTGCTTAATCTATTTCATCAAATTCGGTTGCATTCTTTCTTATTCTTGTTTGTGTTCTTCGATTAACAGGCAAGGATTAGTCGCCATGGCGAGGTCAACTAGGCAGTGCAAGGTTAATAACCAAAGGAGACGTAGTGCTGCGATTGCATCGTTTAGATCTTGTTGTGATTGGAGGCTGAATAGTATACCAATTCTCCACCAATTCGAGAATTATTTCTACATGACGGAAGATCGAGCACCCGTCTCCATCAGCTGTAGCCACCAAAAGGCCCCTAATAGCTTTTATTAGTCCATGATTATACTAAATAGAATTCTTTTGTTACAACAGCATTCTCCTACTTACGGGAATTTGTTTTTCTAGCCTTATTAGTGAGCTTGAGAGTCACATGCTGGTGTAGTGGAGTCGACATGGCCATATTCAGACACTGCAATGCAATGATTAGCCGCCTAGCCGGGCGGACAAAAAGGATGAGATTGGGATCCATTAAAAGCTCTCGTTTTCGGGCTACATGACATTTGATCTGCAATTCCGGATGCACCGGTGCCGCATTCCTCGGCCATGCCCTCTCAGCCTCACGTCCAGCATTCCTTCCATTCCAGCAACGCACCACCACGCACGACATATATGCATCCCCCCTCGACCCTTCTGGCCTTCTCCATCGCCTTTATAAAGCCTACTGATCTAACTCTACTAGCACGTCTACGTAGACAACAGCCCGACCGCTGCATTGCATTATTGCACCATCCTCATCTAGCACTAACGATGAAAACGGAACGAAAATATCCCGAACCGAACCGCATCGTTTTCTATATTTAATCCGATCGAATTCGTATTTTCTTGTCTGACTTTACCGTTTTTGCTTTCGCATTTAAGATGTTTCGCATTTCAAATGTAAAAGTAGAAAACGGTTTAGACATTTTTCGACCGTTTTCTACTTTTCTACTTTTAATTTGAAATATTCCGAATTGAAAATTCAGTTTAAACCGAATTTGGCCAACTGCACAGGTCATACAGCCCAATTACAAGTTGTTCACCACGCAGTTGCGTTTTTTCTACTTGTGGCCAGCTGTCTCTCTTATAGACGGCGCCCAACCTCATCTCTCTTCACCTCACGAGATGGTGCTAAATATCAGGAAACCAGCAGCATCTACACGAAAGCCCACATGGGCCATAGCCCATCAAGCTCATCGGTTTAATCCCCACCTGCAAAGTCAATCATTTGATAGTTTTTGCATCAGCCGAATAAATCTTTGTTACTCAAAAGAAAAATCTGAATAAATCTTTAAAATAAAATACTACATCTATTCTAAAAAGATTAATAAAATTATTCTGACTCAGTTCGAGTTCATGTTTCTATAATATGCACTTGTTAATTATTATATGCACTTGAACTTGATCATGTATGCACTTAGTCATGCACTTGGTCTACGGATCGATATTCCGTATTGAGTTTTCGTATATCGACCGTGTTCGACATAAATCCGCTCGAATTGGTTCGTTTTCGAAATTCTCGATAATTCGTAAGTTCGCGTTCGTTTTCGTATCCGGTTTTACCGTTTTCGCTTTCGTTTTCGTATTTCAAATGTAAAAGTAGAAAACAATTTAGGAGTTTTTCGACCGTTTCCGACCGTTTTCATCCTTATCTAGCACATCATCAGGCAGCTCATCATGATGCAGAGCCGGCGGCGGGAGCACGGCAGCTCCGGCGAGCTCGCCGTGTTCGGGGCGACGAGTTACTTCGCCGGCCTGCCGCCGGCGCCTAACGACGACTGTCGTCCCAGCAGTGCAACAGAGCCGTCGTTTGCCGACCGGCTGTACTTCCAAGCTAAGGTGGTGCAGCGTGACACGACGAGGATGACGACGGAGGACAACAGTTTTCGCAGTCCACATCATCAGCAGCCTGGGGTGCATGATCACGCAGAGCGCCACGCCACCAACACCCAGCTGCAGGTAGTAGCCGCCAAGCGGCTGCCTTCTTGAGCTTCATGGTGTCGCCGTCGCCGTCACGGAGAGCTAGCTTTCGCAAGGAGGAGAAGCAGCAGGAGGCCCCATCGACGACTAGGCTGCGGCAGGCGGAGGTGGCATCAGCAGCCGGCGGCGAGAGAGATACTGCTAATAACACTTACAAGGCTGCGGCGAACTCCCCGGCGTCGTCCTCGCGCGAGAGCAGCAGCATGCAGCTGCAAGGTCTGTTCGGCGCGCACCACGACGACGACGACGACGAGATTGACCTGGGCGTGGCGACGGGGGACAGGAGGCTGCAGGGCATCACGGTCGTGAGGGGCATCGGCGGCGACGAGGAGAGGTGGGGTGGTGAGGTGCGTGCCCGGCAGCGGCGCTTGGGACGACGAGGAGCACCGTGAGAAGATGCTCGATGCAGCAGAATCGGCATCAAGTGAGCAGAACATCAAGGATGAGCAGCTGGTTGAGGTTAAGGAGCAATTGCAAGGAGATGATGATGGTAATATTGACCCTGCTCACAGCTGGGACAGCGATTCGAGCTCTGATCTGTTCAATTTGGATCTTGAGTTGTTAGAAACGATATGCAATATAAACGACGAAGAATAGCATATCAAAACACAGAGGACATGAGATTTTAACGTGAAAAACCCTCACAAGGAAGAAAGGAAAAAACCACGGGCACCAGCCAACAAATCTTCACTATATCGGATGAGGTTACAAACGTCGGAGATTTACAACTTTTCTTGTCCCAAGACGACGGCTTACAAAAAAATATATATAGAGATGGAAAAAACCCTAATAGGCGATGATCCGTACCCGGCAATGGGCCAAAGCGAAGCGGAGTCTGAAGTTAGCCTTTATCTTGTACATAACTGAATTTGGATCACAACTCAACAAACTCCACCTTGAGACAAATTTCTTCTTGTAGCATAAAACGAATCTTCACCCCTGAAACAACAAAGAAATACTTCTGGTGCCAAATAGCCTCTTGGGCTAAACAGTTATACCAACTAAGCTTGAGCAAAGCTCAACCTTAACAACAGAAACTGGCTTTATCAGCATATCAGCAGGATTATCATGTGTGCTTATCTTGCATACCTTCAGCTTACCTTGCCCGACAACATCGCGAACATAATAGTATTTGACATCAATGTGCTTCGTTCTCTCATGGAACATCTGATCTTTAGTGAGACATATAGCACTTTGACTGTCACAAAACAAATTAATGCAAGAATCATCTCCACAAAGCTCAGCAAACAAACCTTTTAACCAAACCGATTCTTTATATGCTTCCAATGTTCTTTACCAGAATTAGCCATGTATCTACTAACCAAACTCATAGCACATGATAAATCAGGATGAGAGCAAACCATGGCATACATCAAAGAACCAACATCACTAGAATATAGAACTCTTGACATGTACTCAAAATCCTCATCCGTATTAGCACATTGTAAAACTGATAATTTAAAATGAGGAGCAATAGGAGTACTAACAGATTTTGCATCATGTATGTTGAAACGATAAAGAACTTTCTTAATGTAACTTTATTGACTAAGGAAGAACAAATCAGAATTTCTGTCTCTTGTAATGTCCATACTTAGAATTTTCTTAGCAACACCAAGACCCTTCATCTCAAACTCACTACTCAATAGTTTTTTCAATGTAGTGATTTCTTTCTTGCTCTTGACAGCAATCAACATATCATCCACATATAACATCAAGTATATAGATGATCCATCAATAAATTTAATGTACACACAGCTATCAAATTCAGACCTCTTAAAACCATATGACATCATAAAAGAATCAAACCTTTTATACCATTGACGAGGAGACTATTTCAAACCATATAAGGACCTCTTTAATTTGCAAACATGATCCTCCTTACCGGGTACTATGAACCCTTCTAGCTGGTCCATGTATATCTCCTCCTCGAGCTCTCCATGTAGAAATGCAGTCTTTACATCTATGTGCTCAAGCTCAAGATCTCGCATAGCAACAATACCGAAAGATGTACAAATTGAACTATGCTTTACAACTAGATAGAACACATCATTATAATCAACACCAGGAATCTGACGGAAACCTTTTGCTACTAACCTTGCCTTAAATCTTGGAGGCTCACTAGGAGATAAACCTTCCTTTCTCTTGAAGATCCATTTCCAACGAACGACCTTCTTTTGTTTAGACAAGCACACAACCTCCCATGTGCCATTTTTCTCGAGTGACTGCATCTCCTCTTGCATAGCAGAAATCCGCTTCTCGTGGTCACCAGAAACAACAGCTTCAGTGTACGTAGCCGGCTCATGAATGTTCTCCACCTGTTCAGCACAACTAAAGGCATAATAAACCATATCACATTCCTCAATTAAACGTGGACGAGGTCCACAATTCCTCTTTATTCTGCAATCTGCAGTAGACTGATCTTGAGGCTGCAAAACAGGAGGTGAGTGCTGAACAATATCATGAACATTGTTATCAACAATTTAGTTTCCTAATCATCTACGTGCTCCACCTGCACGCTAACATGTTGCTGCTCCTCATCAGAACCAACTGGAGAAACATCTGTGGACAAGCTGTCATTAAATATAACACATTCATTGAAAACAACGCTCCTGCTCATGAAAGTCTTTTTAGTTTTAGGATTCCATAACTTATATCCCTTAACTCCATAATCATAACCAAGAAACAGACACTTAATGGCTCTAGGTTCTAGCTTTCCATTATCAACATGAGCATAAGCAGTGCAACCGAAAACTCTCAACTGTGAATAATCAGCAGGCATACCAGACCATACCTCAATGGGAGTTTTCTTATTAAGTGGGATAGAAGGTGACCGGTTGATCAAGTAACAGGCGATTAAGGATGGCAACGGATCGGGTTTGGGGCGGATATCCGCGGGTTTCGGGTTCTACGGGTTTGAGTTTGGGGATGGTTTTTTACCCATGGTTTTCGGGTTCGGGGCCCCGAAACCAATCGGGTTCGGTTTCGGGTTTGGTTTTCCACCCGTGGATATCCAATGGATATCCGAAATAAATCATTTGGAATTAAAACTCATGTTTTATAATATACTAATAATAATTTGTTTACTTAGATTATTAAATTTATTTAAAGTTGACTCATGAAAATATTTATTATTTGTTGTCTCTTGTTTATACATGTGAATATGTGTATATATATCCGCGGGTTTCGGGTATCCATTCGGTTTTCGGGTATCCGTTCGGGTTTCGGGTATCCGCGGGTTTGGTTTTGGTGATGGATTTCCACCCGAATCGGTTTTCGGGGCGGATTCGGGTTTCGATTTCGGGTTTCGGTTTTGGGCGCACGGAGACTCCACCCGATCCGAACCCGACCCGTTGCCATCCTTACAGGCGATGTTAGCAGTCTCACCCCAAAAATGCCTGTTCATACGAGCATTGGACATCATGCAACGAGCCCTCGAGATGATGGTTCGGTTCATGCGCTCAGCACAACTAAATCTTCATCATCATATTTTACTTTCATCGACACTAGGTCGGCAACGATCTCCTTAAAGATCGATAAGTGGTTCATCACCGAACCACCTTCTTGCAGCTTGTGCGTGAACAACTTCATCTTCACGTGCATCTTACTGGTTAGATCCTTGGACATGCAGATCGATTCCAGCTTGAGCCAAAGTTATGCGGTAGTTTTCTCCTGCAGCACTTCTTGTAAAATATCATTATGTAGATGAAATTGAATCAGAGACAGAGCCTTATGATCCTTTTGCTTCTCTTCAGTGGTCCATGACTTCTGTCATTTGCCTCCGAAACCATCCAGCGCCTCATCAAGGTCCGAAGATTGTGCCAAAATCGCCCGCATCTTGACTTGCCACAGCGCAAATCTCGTCTTGTAATCTAGTAGCGGTAGATCAAACTTCATCGATGCCATCACGAAACCCTAATGTGAAACCAAGCTCTGGTACCACTTGTTAGAAACGATAGGCAATATAAACAACGAAGAACAACAGATCAAACACAGGGGACATAAGATTTTAACGTGGAAAACCCTCCCAAGGAAGAAGAGAAAAAAAACACGGGCACCAGTCAACAAATCTTCACTATATCGGATGAGGTTACAAAAATCGGGGATTTACAACTTTTATTATCCCAAGACGATGGCTTACAGGAAGTATATATAGAGATGGAAAAAAACCCTAATAGGCGACGATCCATACCCGGTGACGGGCCGAAGTGAAGCGGAGTCTGAAGTTAGCCTTTATCTTGTACATAACTGAATTTGGATCACAACTCAACATGAGTACAGATAGATGATGATGATGTTGTTGATCATCTCTGATAATTTCTTCCACCGCTTAAATTAATACACTATATATAGTATTAGGATCCGAAATTAATCTACTAGTTAACTAGCTGTCTATACATATACAATATCTATCTATCCATCTAGATGTTGTTATTGATCATCAAGCCTAATAATTTAGGCTAGAGCGAGCGTGTGAATGAACTACGTTTTGTATCATGCATGTTCACACTATGCCTGCTTTTGTATTGTCACTCAAATATGATGAATCAATTAAGCTCATATATATATATATATATATATATATGTGTGTGTACATATATATAGCCCACTGTGTAGCATGCATGCAATAAATTGAGTAGCTCATGAATGAACAATAATCTTTGAGTGTACAGTTAGTTACTTATTGTGGATCGGACTTAGCTGCGTACTACGTATATACTGTTGCATGTAGTGTTTGCCTAGCTTGTGTACATGCATGCACATGCATATATGTAGCTGGCTGCATGCATGTCCTGTGCACAACATATATATGTACATGCATGTACAAAAGCAGCTCTATTTAAAGTGTTGTGATGACATTGCAAAGACTGTATAACGAATCGAAGACATGAAAAGCTGGGTGGTGTTGGTGTTTGGCGACGGCAAAAGGAATCAAGCGTGTGGCCCATGGTATGTGTTTGTGTAAAGTGTGTACGTGTACGTGGAGCATGCCGTCTGTTGTAGGGACGCCAATTCATGCAAAGCCGATCTGCTGGACAATCTTATCCCTTGCTTGCAATCTCTGTACCTGTCCATCTACATGCTATCGCTGTTGGGCTGTGTTAAATGAGTGTCTCCTTCGCTTCATACCACACGGGCACACGGCTACTACACTGCACGTCAGCACGTGCATCAATCGCTCGGTCAATGCGCGATGATCGGCTGGCTACATACGCATGTGTGTGTGTGAATAATAGCGTTACCAAATCTGTGGTACAAGACTACGAGTACTCCCTCCGTCCCAAAATAT
This sequence comes from Miscanthus lutarioriparius, assembly GCA_904845875.1. Classification (NCBI taxonomy): domain Eukaryota; kingdom Viridiplantae; phylum Streptophyta; class Magnoliopsida; order Poales; family Poaceae; genus Miscanthus; species Miscanthus lutarioriparius. The sequence continues at coordinate 43,557,511 of CAJGYO010000001.1, forward strand.
GTATCTTTTTCGCTTCTCGAGAAAACAAGTTTGACAAAATTTATATTAAAATATTAATATTTATGGTACATAATTGGTACTCCCTCCGTCCCAAAAAGTGATATTCTAGAATTTTTCAGACAAATTAGTGGAAAAGAGAAATATCCATAATACCCTTGGTTTTATGGACTTGATTTCCTTAAAAAGGATGTTCCGTGCTTTACTTGCCTAATTAACATGTGCGGCATGGAAGCATGCATACTTCTTGTGGGCTAAAAGCTTGTCTAAAGCTCAAAACACTATTTTTTCTGTGACAAATTTTAAATCACAGAACATCACTTTTTTGGGGACGGAGGGAGTACCATTGGAAAGATCTTTGAATCTAGTTTTTTAATAAATTTATTTAGAGATATAAATGTTATACGCATTTTCTACAAATTGACTCAAACTTACGGCACGGAAACCAAAAGAGGAACATAATTTGGGGGCAGAGTTAGGACAACTGAGACGGGGCAGATAGATAGTACTGGCCAGATTTGTTCAGGATAGTAGACTAGTTGGTAGCTGCTCTTATAACCTGATAATTTCAGGTGCAGTAACTAAGTCGAAGTATAGTGGTGAGTATTCCCGCCTGTCACGCGGGTGACCGGGTTCAATCCCCGGCAATGGCGTTTTTTTTTGTCTTCTTTTAGTCTCGCAAATGGCGTCGGGTTTTAACATACTTTTTTGTCTTCTTTTAGTCTCGCAAATGGCGTGGGGTTTTAACATGCCGTAGGGACCAGCATTTACATTATTATTAATTTAGTATTATCTAGAGACTCAGAATTTCAAAGGTTTTTTTTCCCGCATCGTCTGAACATTCACACCTACAACTACAACAGGACAACTCGAGTCTGCAGCTTTCAGTGAGAAACAGGCGAACAGCTACGTACGTACATCAAAGTTATGTATAAGAATGCATAAATTTCGACAACACTAGATTGATTACTACAGATTCAACACGGATGATGTTGTTTAGAACATCTACATATCGTTTGGATGGTAGCTTGAACAGTGTTTTTGGATTGTTTTGGATGATTGAATAGTATTCTGTGAGAGAGAATAAGCTGAAACAAGCTGAAACAAGCCAGAACTATACCAGCCGAACGCGCTTATTACTGACACTTTTTTAAAAATACTACATTTCAAATCAATGTGATGTGATTAACAATACGGCAATACATACTGGAGTAATTATTTACAGGTTGATGAATCAAGCTAAAAAAGAGACGGGTATGAATACTATATATAGCACCTTTATATTTTCAATGGAGTCAGTACTTCATCAGGTCAGATGACAAAGAGATGCCAAACTTTGTTTTCAGGCACGGAGTGTCTATGTGAAACCTATTCCTTGGTTTTGTTAGTAACACTTTGGTACAAAATATCCTCATTATTTATATACCTTTTATTTTTAGTAACTAGGTTATGTAAAAGCCTATTTCTTTTCTCGATGGAGATTTTTGTTTCTCATCTTCAATATGCAACAGTACATTTGGCTCCTTAGCAGTAGATTTCGGATGATTTCTCTTCAAATGTCCAGTATGTGTTCCTTCCGTTTCAAATTACAGGATATTTTGACTTTTCTAGATACATTGTTTTTACCATGTATCTAGACATAGTGTATATCTAAGGGCATAGCAAAAGCTATGAACCCATCGGATAATAATTTCTACAAAGTACATTTCTTGTATTTTCTGCATATTTAGAAATGATCCAAATCTGGACAATGAAGTCTGAAGTCACATTGCTTTCCCAGTTCAAAACTAGAAGATTTTGAAAGTAAATTCCCATTCACAGACATGAAACTTCTGGTTGTTTCTTACATATTCCTATCGTTTACACTGTTGTATTGCTGCATCACTCTCAGGTAATCTACTTTCTAATTATGTCTTCCCTTAAAACTACCATCATCACACCACCTGCATTGCAAAGAATCTGTTCAGAGTTGAGACTTATACAGCAGCAAGAAGGTCAAGCAAAAGAAGTCTTGTCATCACCATACCAAGTAAATATTGCATTTCTGTAATCCTGTATGAATGTACCACTCCAATCAAATTCCTATTTCTTATGGACTTATGCAGAACATACTACACCAGAACCTTGCTGCAAATGCCAAAACAGAAGGGGTTGAATTCATGTAGCTGTTAGTATATCACCAAAAGAACAATGCACATTAATCCACATAACAGGAAAATGCATATTGTCTCACCGAGCATGCCCTGATGTCCTGGCACCCGCATAACAGTTTACCATTGAGCAAGTCTGTGGCCTGGAATGCACCGCCTCCATCGCTTCTCTGGAATATTTCAGTTAAAAATAATGTCAGCCTCATCCTGTAGAAAATCTGAAAATGCTGAAGAGTGCTTCTGAAAACAACTAGAGAGAAAATTTCAAATGTTTCTAAGAAAGCGAGGTGATGATCTTCTTTCGAATTTCTCAAAATTCTTGTCAAAAGATTGACTTTCATATGCTAAGTACCTTGTAGTAATCAACTGCGATAAAATTAGCCCATCGATTCCCTGCTGCGCCATAGCATGTATTTATCATGTCAACAAGACTCTGGGAATGCTGCAGACATGCTGTGAACTTCACAGGGACCGATGGGAAGTAGTTCATGAGGACCAGCGATTTAGTGTTGTCATTGAGAGGAGCAGACTCAGCACGGTTTGAGCATTTCCCAGCATCCATCCCATCATCACCATCTGGGATCAAGAGAAGCATGTTATATTCAAGCATACCAGTGGCGTTTAATTGAACTGCAATCTACCAAACAAACAAAAGAAAAACAAAAACAAAACAGGAACCGATGCCTCACAATTATTCTCAACCATGAAATTCCACTGGTAAGCAATGCCTTCTGTACTCTGCTTCGAGCTGATGGAGGTGAACACCAGGAGGCGCTGGTTGCTCGCGACCATGTCGCTGACAAGAGGCCAGTCCTGACCGTTCTGCGGCATTTTTGACACCGGGAACCAGTACTTGAACAGACCAGAGGCATTGAACACATTTGTTAGTCCATTGGTCGTGTGAACGTAGTCTTCCAGGATTATCGTGACGATTTCGGACGGATTTGTCGAAAGGAATGCCTCGATCTCCTTGAAAGTGTCCAGTGCAGGTTCCTACAATGACCCCAAAGTACGGTAAAACACGGCGTAATCTGAAACGCCTTCAGTTGAGATGCTAAGCCATGTTCAGTGAATCAGTGTACTCACGAATGCGGTGAAGTCGTTGCATTTGCCTCCACTTGAATGGCACAACCATACGTCGTCTTTGAAGTCATATGTGTCGAGCATCAGTGCCCGGACTCCGTTCTGCATGTCATAGCAAAATGGCGCGAGAATGTGAATTCCATTCCGGGTGGAGAGATGTACATCAGGACATCTGAAATAATCGGAGAACCAGAAGGTACATTACATTCAACTGATCAGTGACCGTATCCTCCTGGTTGTCGAAAGTGACGCGTGGGATTCCGGTGTGCGAAGGCTCCCCGACGATGGCATATGAATTGTGCGTCGTGAGATAGGCATACTTGTTGAACGGCAACGAGTTGTTCTGCGAGCGAAACAACGAACCAGAAGCCAAATTCATTCGTTCCGTACATGGGAGAAGGAACATTAGTCATTTGTGCACATGATATCCTCCTGGATTAGTGAGTGCAAATGAATCTTTTTTTTTTTTGATATCCTGGATGTGCTGAATTGATTTGCAATTGATCGAGAACATATCTGGCGAGCCAGGATTCATAATAAACAAACAAAGGACACGAATTATCTAGAATCGTAAACCATAACTGCTCCCCGTCCGTTTTGCGGCAGTAGAAGAGAAGAAATAAGGCAAGAGAAACGAAGCGGAGGCCAGCGGCTAGGCTTACAATGAGCTGGAAGGGGTTGGTGGCGGCGGAGCGGACGCAGTGGGAGCCGGAGAACTTGGGCTCGCAGTCGAAGCACCACTGGCCGGCGCCGCAGTCCGCGCTCGTGGAGCAGGAGTCCCCCACCTGGAAGAACCCGCCAAGGCCCAAACCATTGATCAATCAATCCCATGGAAGAAAAAAGGAGAGGATTTTCCGACGGGTTAGTTCTTGACGTCCTCCGCCGCTTACTTACATTGGCAGCCGCAGGTCGGAGGAGGCCGAGCAAGAAGAGGAGGAGCAGGAGCGGCGGCGCGAGCAGAACCCGAACAGGCGCCGCTGTAAAGGAGCGGCCCATGTGGCCGTGTGGGTGATTGGTCGATCTCCTTTCCTTTCGCTGGTGCGCCGCGCCAGACCCCCTCCTGATTCCTGAATTCTCTGTTGATGAAAGGTGGAGAGAGAGAGAAAGAGAGCGAGAGGAACAGCGGCGAGAAAGAATAATGCCGTTCAGGATTCCTCAGGGTCTCCGTCGTCCACCTTGGACTAATCAACGAATCAATCGTCAGGGAGAGAGATTGTTGGGGAGGTGGTTGGAGTGGAGTGTTAGCTTTGTCCCATCCCACCATTTATAGTACTCCTATACGACTAGGACTGCCAGTAGATTGAGTACAGATCGCAGGTGGATTTGCAGCAACGGAAGGCAATGCTAGCTAAATTCAGACGAGGAATGGCCGTGCGGATTTGGCAAATACACTGTCAGTGCTCGTTGCCCATATAAAATCAGATCCTCCTGCAGTAACGACCGCGCTGCTGCTGTTATTGTTTGTATTAATAAATGAAGGATTTATTATTTTTTTAGAAAAGAAAGAAATTTGTTCGCGTCCGCCTGTGGCAGCTGCCGCCGATCTCATCATGTGAATGAAAGGAAGAAATTTCGTGGACAGAACAGTTGGCCGGTCGGGGTTGGTGTTGCTTCCAAGGCGGTCTGTTTGTTGGGTGGCCAAGACTCCGGTTTCGTCAGGTCGCTGCTGCTTGTTGCTCATTGCATTGATGTCGTCAAAGTCAAAGGATGACAAAAACGCAGCTGGGCCTGAGGTCGTCCGTCCTGCGAACTGGCCCCGTTCCGTAACAGTAAAAGCGGCTCTATCACGAAGTACTGTAGCTAGGACATAAGCGGCTCAGCAGCCGCAAGCGGAGTGTTTACTATCATTAAGCCGGCGAGCTTTGACCGCCAACCAGGGTGGCCACGTGGCCCGAAATTCCGCCCGCCGTCCGATTCGCGATCGAGGCTCAGAAATGACTCCGCCGAACGCTGCAGTAGATCCCCCGCTGCTTCCCGATTCGGCTTCTTGCCCCCTCCTCTCTCTCTTTCTTCGCTCGCTCTCGCTCTTCCTCCCGATGCGGACAGCGGCGACGACGCCAGGCGCATGCGGGCCGCGGCGGCCGCGCTCCACCTCCTCCTCCTCCCTCCCTCCCTCGCCTACCTCTCCCTCCGTTTCTACCTCCACTTCCTCTCTCTCCTCTTCCCTCCCGATGCGGCAGTGGGCGGCCTCCCGACGCTTCTCCTCACCCGCAGCGTCCCCAACCCGCCGACCGACACATCCGCCACCGACAGATGCCGTGTCCGCCTCTCCGCCCCCGGATCGGCACGTTGGCCTGGCCGGCCAGCCACCGCCGCGACGGTGACGCCAACCTAGGGTTTCGCACGCGCCTCAGCTCGTCGGCCATACCTCATGGTACCTCACCCTCTCCTCCTCCTAATCCGTCTCATCGCTCCTCACCAAGTCCTCTCTCCATCCCTCTCCCCTTTGCACAGGTGATTGGCCGACACTGCAGCTTGCGCTGCCTCCCTGGCGCGGCGGCCCTCGGCCGCGGCAGTCCCGGCGTAGGCGCCACTCATCGCGGTGGCTCTGTAAGCGGCAGCCCTGCCACGGATGCCCCTCACGCCACGGCGGCCTGGCCAGGCCCCAACTGCCGCTTTCCCGGCGTGATGAGACTGCCTCGCCGTACTGCTCACCGGCGCGTTCCTCCCGCAGTCCGCCTTGGATGCAGTGGCCGTACAAAACTTGGTCTTAAAAATTCAGGTTATGGATATGCTCGGACCCAGTCTTTGGGATGTCTGGAATAATAACTCTCACACGTGAGTCATAGTTTTGAGTCCACACTTGATATTGACTTTTAGTTTACCATTAACGTCGTTCCTTTGCTAGCAGAATGTCACCTGAGATGGTTGCTTGTATTGCTATTGAATCAATCTCCATACTTGAGAAAATGCATTCAAAAGGGTCAGTTAACACCACTGATTATTCTTTCCTTGTAACTCCTTATTCTCTATGTATTTCTTTCATCCGCTGCCAAAATTTGGGATTTCAGGTATGTTCATGGCGATGTCAAACCAGATAATTTCTTGCTAGGGACTCCTAGGACACCTGAACAAAAGAAACTCTTCCTTGTTGATCTTGGTTTAGGTAAGTTAATTTACTTTTTTATCGCTCAACCGACAGCATCTACGATTATTTGAATTTGTCTGTTCTGTATGTAGACAACAGATTAGGCGTGTAAATAATTTTGTATTCTTGGATCTTCAGATGGCAGCTACGAAGTGGAAGGATAGTGCAACAGGCCAACACTGATCTTGGTTTACGTAAGTTAATTTACTTTTTTATCGCTCAACCGGCAGCATCTACGATTATTTGAATTTGTCTGTTATGTATGTAGACAACAGATTAGGCGTGTGAATAATTTTGTATTCTTGGATCTTCTGATGGCAGCTACGAAGTGGAAGGATAGTGCAACAGGCCATCACGTTGAATATGATCAGCGACCAGATGTTTTCAGGTAACCAGATGAAGCTTTTATGATAGGCATCACTTGCATTACCCCTAGCACATAAATGATGACGTTGATTATCCTGTCACATTTCCTGTCCATTTGATGTTTCCCAGTAATCCTTAATCCAGCCATTATGCCAGAAATTACCGCTGCTGTAAACAGTTCACTTTTCAGCCAACCATTATTGTCTTCCATTTATTCTCTCCCTGTGCTTGCGAGCTTGCTTGTTTCCTTAGCCTTATATAATCAGTACATCGTTTTACTCTTTTTCAACATCTTGCTGCATTGAACTCATCTATTCTAGTCACTACCGGTGAAATGGTCCTGATTGGCATTCCTGGTGGTAGCCATTCTTTCACTAGACATGGAATCAGTCTTTTAGTCTATGTTGAGATGGTACACTCAACATATTGTCACAGTCTTGTTACGTGGGCTTGCTCATCACGGATAGGCAAGAGGAACATTTGAACAGTAGATTCCATTTCTGTTCGACGGCGAATTATTAGAGTAATGCCCAACACCCCTTTAACTGTTGGACAGACTGCATCATGTGCGATTTGCTGACAACCCATGAGTCATTTTAAACCTATTGATAGTAGTGAAATGCAGTACGCGATTGTTCAATGAATGAAAATTTGGTAGGCAGTCTCTGTCATCAAATTAGCTGGTTTGTGTACTTCACCGTTAAGATTTTACATTATCTTTTGTAGTGCTATACTAAATCAAATTATCAGCGGAAGTAACAACATGAAACAATACATGATATTTTTACTTCTCAGTCATGTGCTTGGGAGAGATGGCTACTCAGGATGATGAAAACTATGTACCGATTCAATCCCATTGGGATATTTCCATACAGAGATTAAACATGTTTTTTACCTGCGCCTTAACCAGGTGATTTGCCGGCGCGCGCGTAATGGACTAGTTATGCATTATTGCAGCCACTTCCCCGCTGCTGAGCCACAAGCCGACTGGCTAGACAGGGGATACGAACGATACCAACTCATATCGCTGCACCTTTCAAAAAAAAAAAAAATCGTATCGCTGCAACATCTAACGTTATTTAATATTCTACTTATAGTCTCGGTAATGATTTGCTACAGAACAATGAAAATACTCAAGAATATTTAGGTGATTTCATTTTTGTTAGGTGATTTTTTTTTTTTTGCTGACTTTTTGTTTGGTGATTTCATTCGGAACCGTCCTCGAGCAGTAGAAAATGTTTCCGGTTATAACTCTACAATTTTATGGTACCACTCACAAGACCATCAAAACTACATGTGCATTTATGTGTAACTCTTGATATATAATAGAGGCAAATTAACTAGAAGGGTACCCAAAAAGTTTATTTTTTGGGTCTGATTTAGATTCTAATTTGGCATGTTTTGGCATGGATTAAGGCTAAGAACTATTCCAGCTAATCAATGGTTAATACAAATAAGCCTATCATTCCAACTAGAATCGTCCCAGGAGAACCGTTCTAGAGTAAACGAACGAGTCCTTAATTAGTTGAAATCCAGCCTTTACTTATTTAAAAGTTTCTAGAACAATTATGTTGCCGCTCGATCTGCTCCTACCAAAAGGTAGTAAAAATCTAATAGAAACATAGCGGGCGGATGTGGCACAAGCACCGCTCGGATGGGGCTCAAGCACCCCTGCCACTTTCGTGACAATGAAACCTTTAATTTAGCCCTTTCTAATTTCTCTAGACACGGAAGAGGAAAATGAGTGGCTCCAGAGATTAAAAATGACTTGAACCCTTTGGTATGAATTCTAGATTCGTCGATGAGTGTATAATAGATGGAAATTCAATAAAACAAAAAATGTCCATAATGTTTTACTATGGCTAGTTCTGAATGGATATTGTGCATACAATTTACTCCTTAGGGTGTTCGACCGTTAGGACGATTATGTTACTCTTGGGACAATGTCTGACCCGAAATGCTCATGTAGGGCGTCCGACCGTCCGGACGATAGCTTCCTAGGCCTGTGCAACGGACGGGCCCAATAGGCTCGCGCTTCTCTATTAAAAAAACAGCTGCTGGACGCTGATTCCCCAATCCTCCTCGCTCACCTGTCGCGGCATTCTTCACCGCCGCACCACACCATCGATCGCCGTGGTAGATTCCACCGCGTCGCCGGCTGCTTGCCTTCTCTAGCGCGGGCCACTTGCCGCGACGTTCTCCAGTGCGGGGGCACCTCGCCTTGGACACGGCACCAGCCCGTCGCGACCTTCTCCAAAGAAATGGGGCTTCGCCGCGGGAGACCACACCGCTGACCATTGTTGTTGTCTCCATCACGGGGACCGCTCACCATGGGCGCCGCCACTTGCCGTCGAGCCCGCGCCACCGTGGATTCTGGCATGGTTCACGACGACCGCTGCGGCACACCCGGTGCTTACTTGGCGCCATCCTTCCTCTCTCCACCGCGTCGAGCCGCCTGCCTGCCGCCATCCCTTGCTCTCCACCGCACTCGAGTGCCGCTTGCTGGCTACCGTAGTTTCCCACAAGGTAGGCTATGGCCGTTGGTGATGTCGTGTTTCTGGTGTTTTAGATATATGTGTTGAAGTGTTTCATCTGGATGTTGCGTATGTTGCAATGGCTATATACGCATGTTGCAAGTGTGTGTTTCATGTTGCAAGCATATGTTTTCAGGTGTTTCAAACGTATGTTAAGTGTTTCATCTAGATGTTGCAGAAGTATATCTGGATGTTGCATAAGATGCATGTTGCAAGCGTATATTTCAAGTGTTTCAGGTGTTTCATATATATGTTGCAAGTGTTTCATCTATATGTTGCATATGTTTTTGCAATTGATTTAAAGTGTTCTCAGGTGTTTCAGACATATATTGCAAGTGTTTCAGCTGTTTCAGATGTATGCTGCAAGTGTTTTCATATGGATATTGCAAAAGTAGATTAGAATATTGCACATGTTGCAATGGGACCCACCTGTTGCAAACGCATGTCGCTGCTACTAGGGCGCCGCCGTGGGTCACTGTTGGTATAAATTAATGCACATAAATTAATCCACAAGCGCACGGATATTATACCGATGTAGCACTTCACTGAGAGTACCCAGTTTTATATCAAACTCGAGGAAACATGTGTGAGAATAACCAAATCTAACTTAACCCAACTTCACAATCAAGGCTAGATAATAGGAGCGTAGAAGAGATCACAGAGGTCTTCTAGTTCTAACTTCGGTAAGCTTTGTCTTCTATTATTCAATTCTAGGGATATTACTAGAGAAAACATAGGCGGAGTATGTTTCCTATAGGAACAAGGTCCTGCTAGGCCTACTAACGTGAGGTGGACTACAAAGGATTCAACGAGGCTATAAGAGTCACCCTCGCGAGCTACCACCGATCTGGAAAGTAGGGTACATCCACGAGTAACAGAGTCTAAGCACTACGCTTACACTACGAATACTAGTTTAACCCAGGAGCTACAAGGATTAAAAGTACTCAAAGAGAGTCACAAACCCGTAGAACAATATGAACAAGATGCTTACTTGAATTAGAAGTCGATTACCAGAGAAATCTCAGAAGCAAGCTCAAGAAGAACTTGATTCCGCCAGGGTACAAGCTATAGAGAGAGCACCGATAGGCCAAAACTCTTCCCTCTCACTCTATCTCTCTATTTCTAATACAAGACTAGAACCTATTGAAGATTAATCTTCTCTTGATTGCTAGCTCTGATCCCGGCCAGCCCCACATGTCAGAGGCACAGGCTCTGATTCGGTGGAGAGCCTCCTAGAGTCTTCTAGAGTCTTCCCACGCCGTTTACACGGTGGAATTCCATAATTTCCTTTGACGAATAGGTCATCCTTGACGGTTTTCTGATTAAATCCTGCTGGAAACACAGATTCACCAAAACTCATAAAATTTGTCAGTTAAAACCCCCTAAGTCTATGTTGGTGATCCATTTTAGCTATTTATATAAGTTATATTGGCGGTTTATGATGAATGTTAACTACCGTCAACAAACTCCTCCATACTTAGGATTTTACTCGTCCTCGATAAAAGGATGGATTACTCAAAACATAATCTTAGGACAAGTCATCGACATAAAACTATTCCTAGTTATGCATGCACTGCAGGATTCAAAGTGTCTACCATGAAACTTTGAGCGGTTGAAGAATGGAACAGCTTGAAACAGATCACCATCTTCCTTCAGTCAAGTCAATTGAAGAAACATTTAAGATTTTTAAAAACAAAACATAGCTTACCTTCTCCTTTTGTAGTACTCTCAAATCACTCTGTATATATGGTATTTTTGGATCCTTACTAAGGCAATGACGACTTTACATTATTTTTACCTATTTCTAAAAAGCTTATGTGGAGTTCAGGCAGGGATAGATATGAGAACATACTTGCATTGCATATATTGTAAAGTCAAAACAAGGATCCAAGGAGAAAAATGTCATACTCTTAGATCAAGATGTGCATGTGTGTGGATATATATGTGGTGGCTAACCTAATTCAATTATGCTCCTTGAAATATATCTCTCTTGATTAAAACTTGAAAAGCACTTTGCAAGAAAATATGGGCTATCCTATTCATCTCTTTTTTCTCTTTTTTTAGGCCGACATCTAAGTACCCATTGTTTTGGATATCTCGGTCACTTCTCCATTTTTTCAATACTTTTTCTTTTTTTGAATAACTCTTGCATAGCCCATGTCTCTTTCTGCAATTGAAACTTTTCAAGAGAGACAATTACAAGAACTTGGAGCATTTATCCTAACAATATTTGTGCGTACTCCCAGTGTAGGAGCAGACATATATGTGGAGTGTACGTGATCTTGAGAGCATGATAAGTTTCTCAACAAGGGTCACAAGGTTTGACCAAACTCAATACAATGACAAGTAGTATATGTAGAAGGTTTTCCTAGTCTATATATTATGTTTGGCTCTAGTAGGACATTGCTTTACCATAAAGGAGAGGTGTAGCTATTCATTTTACTTTTTGAAATAAAATTCTCCAATAACAAGACATCAAGAATCAGGTTCTCATTATTGTAATATATCTCATTCCACAACAATTTAAGTAACATGGGGTCCCTAAAAATAAGTTCCCAACAGTAACATGACTTTCAGGAAAAGTATTATGTGAGTCTATCCTTTAGGTCATGACTGAAATAATCTTTCCTCAGGGTTTAAAGTTGTTTGTCAAAGGATTTTTAGTTCAGTTCGAAACAAAAAGCGAAACATATGAAAATAGAGTGTATTGGGCTCAAACCTAACCGTGGATGAAGCATGAAGCGAGGCGGAGCTAGGCTAGGCTGGCTAGCCCATGTAGGAGGCTAGGTGGCCCACTTTTGGGCCTGTTTCGGTCCAACTTTGGCGAGCGTGGTTTTTGGACCATTGCTTTCTGAATTTCATGATTTTCGCGATTGAATTCCGTCTTGTTGTTGCGGTGTGCTTCCCGCACACTTGTTTTTCTATATACCTTTATGCACAACATGTGGAGACAAAACACATATCCAAAAGAAATAGAGAGCAGATAATAATAAGACTCCATTAATATCATAAGTCACTTTATTACACAAACCAACCTAAACACAAACTTCAACTACTCTAATAATTTGAGCTAAGCGAGTAACCTAAACATACTATCTTTAAACACTTGACCTAACCACCCGTGCCTTATTATCAACTATCTAATTCTCACTTCCTCATCTTAGCAATAAAATGATTCAAAGCGTTTAAATCTTGTTACAAGCTCTTGCGATAAATGTGTTCTTCGTCGATCCTCTGTTCTAAGGTATAGACAACATCGCTTAGATCTTCAATCTTCTTCTCTAAGAGGGCAATGATCATCTGAGGGTGTTTCTCCTTATTCTCTAGGAGAGTTGATGGCACCTTCCTCTTCTTCTCCTTCGGTAGAACAACCTTGATCTGATCTGGCATAGCGTGAACTCTGTCTATGCTCAAGCAGGGCGTGACTGACTTGCATTTCACACATGTGACAACTCCAAACTTGTTGGTCCTGACTCTAGTTAGCACCCCATGTCCCTTTGGAGGAAGGAGGTTGATCTCCTTCGTCACCTTGATCAGCTTTTGGACGTCTAGACAAGGCTCTTGTTGGCGTGGCTTGCCTTCAAGAAGTGGGCATGGCGGCGGCAGAACGATCACCGGACGATGGATGGCTTGGGAAAAGTAAAACTAGCTTGAGAAAATGGGGGTGATCTCTAGAGGAACGATGCTCAGCACAAGCATGTCGGGCTTCTTGTTTAGATCAAAACCGTATGGGACGATCTGCTTGTTGGCCATGGGAACTAGAGAGGAGGAGAGCTTTGCTGCTGTTGGAAAGAGGAGGCTTTGATGGGATGGCTATGGAGGCAAGCAGAGGCTCGCTTATATAGGGGGAACAACTTGTAGCAGGGGTCAAGATCTATCCATTAGAGGTCTCGTAACGAGGAAAAACTGAATGCATAAAAAAACTACGGAATTGTGGAGAGGAAGGATCTAGAAGACACGAGAGAATTGACCGGGTGCAAGGGGGCTGACAAGTGGGTCGGCCGGCCTAGAGGTGGGGCCGACCGGCCCCACACGTCATCTTCTTGCGTGGGTTTTTTCTCGCGGTGGTTTCTAATCCCTATCTAATCCCAAAAAGTATATTTATGCGTTACGAAACGTAAAGAGGATGGCAGAGGTGTAATCTATGGTAAAATCAGAAAATCTAGCTTATCGAAATCCTCAGGTGGTTTTTAGGTTCTAGAAAGATCTTGAGACGATGGCCATTTACCTTGAATAACGTACCTTCGTCATTTTAAAGTGTTACCGCTCCATGCGATGAGGTGCTTATAACCTTGAATGGTCCTTCCCATTTGCTTTGAAGTTTTCCGTGCCCGAATAATTTTACCCTAGAATTAAAAAGTAATACCTTATCTCTTAGGGCAAACTCCTTCTTGATCCTCTTGTCTTGTCATCTCTTTGTTCTCTCCTTGTATATCTTGGCGTTATGATATGCTTTTTCACGCCATTCATCAAGCTCAGAGAGTTGCATCTTCCTCTTGGTTCTTGCAGCTTCAAAGTCTATGTTCCATCGCTGGATGTCCTAGTGAGCCTTGAATTCTAGCTCAACAGGCAGATGATATGTCTTTCCGTAGATGAGTTGATATGGTGACATTCCATGTGGTGTTTTATAGGACGTTCTGTAAGCCCATAGTGCATCAGGTAGTCTATCCTTCCCTACAGTCCCCATCTCGTTTACCGTCTTTTGCAGAATGTTCTTGATTTTTTTATTTGATGTTTCTGCTTGGCCACTTGTCTAAGGGTGATATGGAGTAGCGACGTTGTGACGGATCCCATGTTTTGACAAGTAATTGTGAAAATTCTTGTCAGTGAAGTGAGTGCCTCCATCACTGATCACCATCCTTGGAACTTCGAATCTTGGAAATATTGTCTCTTCAAACATTTTCTTGGAGTTATTAGCATCAGCAGCTCTGCATGGCATGGCTTCAACCCACTTGGAGACATAGTCAACTATCACCAAGATATATTCATAGTTCTTTGACTTCAGAAAAGGTCCCATGTAGTCGATTCCCCAGACATCGAAGAGCTCAATCTAGAGATTGTTGGTGAGTGGCATGGCATCTCTTGAATTAATATTCCCATGCCTCTGATATGCTCCACATCTCTGGATGAAGTCCTTCGTGTCTTCATACATAGTTGGCCAGAAGAATCCACTTTGCTAGATCTTCGAATGAGTGTGGAATGCACCATAATGCCTGTTGGTATATTTAATGCACACATATAAATCCATAAGCGCACGGATACTGCTATAGCTTTCACCGGAGGTATTCCAAGTGTCGTATCCATAGGAAAACGTGTGAGACTAACTACTGTCTAACCTAACTAAGGGTAGCAACAAAGTTAGGATAAATATGAGCATAGAGAGGATAACTAAAGTTCTCTAGTTCTGACTTGAGTAAGCTTATGTCTTTTACTATTCAACTAGGGACATTACTAGGGAAAGACACCTACAGAGGATGCTTTCCTTCTCAACCGCGTCCTACATGCACTTATAGACGAGAAGTGGACTACAAAGGATCAACGAAGCTATATAGTATAGGCTATATAGAACTTATGTCACTCACGCGATCTATCACCTTCCGGAATGCAGGGTGCATCTACGATTAACCTAAGTCTAAGCACCACGCTTATACTTACGATTAATACTCTACTCCCCCTAGGAAGAGAATAAAGCACTCAAAAGAGAGTCGTGAACCTGCAGAAGAATATAAACAAGATGCTTACTTAAATCAGAAGTTGATTACCAAAGAAATCTCAGACGCAAGCTCAGATAGAACTTGAATCCACCAAGGTACAAGCCATAGAGAGAGCATCGACAGGCCGACACCTCCTCCAAATTGTTTCCCCACTCTCTATCTCACTATTATTTATAAGTCTAGATCCTATGGAGGACTAATCTTCTCTTGATAGCTGGCTCTGATCCTCATGATATGAATTAGAGTTTCAGGATGGTTCTAGGAAGGGTGGTAGGGGATGGTATATATAGGTCAGAGCATCCAACGTGAGCCCTTGGATCAAACCGACTTAAAGG
This sequence comes from Miscanthus lutarioriparius, assembly GCA_904845875.1. Classification (NCBI taxonomy): domain Eukaryota; kingdom Viridiplantae; phylum Streptophyta; class Magnoliopsida; order Poales; family Poaceae; genus Miscanthus; species Miscanthus lutarioriparius. Next base: position 43,572,778 of record CAJGYO010000001.1, read on the forward strand.
ATGACGTAGATGCAACCTAGGAGGCGGTGGAGAACCGACATTACAATGGGAGGCTGACATGGTGGGCCCACAAGTTGGGCGGCCTCTAGGTGGGGTCGGCTTGCCCCACATGTCAGAGACACATGCTCCACTTCGGTGATTCACCTTCTGGAGTCTTCTAGAGTCTTCCCACATTGATTACGTGGCAGAATTCCATAATTTCCTTTGACGAATAGGTCCCCCTTAATAGTTTTCTAGATAAACCCTGCTGAAAACACAGATTCACCAAAACTCGTGGAATTTATTAGTTTAAACCCCTATACCTATGTTTGGTGATGGAATTAAGTATAAATACATGATATGTTGATGGTTTATAATTGATGTTAGTGACCATCAACAATTTCCCCCAAACTTAGCCTTTACCAGTCCCTGAGCAAAGCTAAACTCAGCAATGCATCAGGAGTTGCCACAATATTTTCATGCCTCAAAAGTACACATGCGTTCAATAAAAAATTCTCCTCTGGATTAGAATAAACTGATCTAACTTTCAAACTTACCCATATTACCTTCAACCATGGGGCTTCTTAACCTTCACTTGGGTCTTGAGTAATTGAAAGACAGAACGATCAAGTCAAGCACTATGTCTCAAATTCTTTGTTCCACCATTGTTCTGAAGTTTTTATAAGTTTTTAAAATAAAACTCAGAGATTCCATTGTATGACACTCTCAAGTCTCTAAATATATGTGGTATTTGTGGATCCTCATCGAAGGCAGTAAAGATGTTATGCCTTTTTCTCTTCCTACAACTAAGGCTTATGTGGAGTTCATAGGTAGGGAGATAGCTAGAGCATACTTGCAATGAATATGTTGTAAAGTCAAACAATGGATCCAAAAAGAGTTGAGTCATACAATCAAATCAAGATGTGCATGTGTGTGAATATATGGTGGCTAACCTAATTCTACTATGCTCCTTGAAAACATATCGCTCCTTTGAAACTTGAAAACATTTGCTAGAGAGCAGGGGCTATCTTATTCATCTCTCTTTCTCTTCTCTTTTTTTTCAAGCGGGCACCTAAGTACCCATTGTTTTAAATATCTCAGACACTTGTCTATTTTTTCTCATCTCTTTTTTTCTCTTCTTTTTTTTTCTTTTTTTATGAATAACTTTTGCATAGCCCCATGTCTCTTTTCTACAATAAAACTTTTGAGAGATAGCAATAAGAAGTTGGGGCATTTATTTGGTGGATGAGAAACCTAACAAGCATATTTTTGGTGTTCACTCCTAGTATAAGAGTAGAACATTTTTGGGTGGATCTAAATGGAAAGCATGTTCTTACGCCTACCCCCAGTGTAGGAGTAGTGCATATTTGGGCGGTGTGTACGTGATCTTGATTTTAAGAGCATGACAAACCTCTCATAAGGGTCAACAAAGCTTGACAAAACTCAATGCAAAAGTAAGCAACATATATGTGGAGGTTTTTCTAGCCTAAATAACATGTATGGCTCTGGTGGGAATTCAATGTTTGTCATACAGGAACTCATCATGTAGAATTTTTGTGTTTTTCTAAAGATAAATTTCTAGAACTTTAGTGTCACTTGGAACAAGATAAACAATAGTTTAGACCTTCTCATATCATATCCGTAAATTACCTAGACTTAGATCAAGAGTATGGTACCCATGAGTTTCAAGTTCAGAGTAAATCCTTATATCAAATCAGTCGTATCCAAAACTCAGGAGAATTCGAGGCTGAAAACTAGGTACTTGAAAGGAATTACAACAGAGCAACTATTCATTATTTTCAATTAAGAGTTTATTCTGAGTCCTCTTTATTTTATTTAGCTCTTAAAAACAAATTAAAGAAAACTAGACACACCTTTTATTTTATTTTCAATTTTACCATTTTCTTAACTATTTAAAAGAAACTAAAACTAGAACAAAGGGAAAGCATACTTACCTGGATACACGGGAGTGCTTCTCTCCCAAGCTAGCTCTTTCAGTGAGGGTTTGGTGTTTTAAGTCCTTCGAATCAGACTTCTCCTTATGAAGTTTATTGATCAAGTACCTTGGTTTGCTCTGAAGATGAGAATTCTTATGGTGGTTCCTCTAATGGTGATGTCACCTTTTTCTGCCAAACCCATCTTGGTTTTGAGTTTTGATTTTGGTTTAGCAAGTTCAGAACCTTTACTTGTAGAAATTGAGGAGTCGACTATCTTCCGAAGGTGTGTCCTTTATCACTGGAGCAGGATGACACCATGTGACGAAGGGTTGATGACTCATGATGGTCCTTCCCTTTTGCTTGAAGTTTTCCTTGTTTGGCTAACCTCATAGTTATGAGCTTCTTGTTGCCTAGATTGCACCCTTTCTTTCTCATTCTTTTGTCATGCTGTCTTTCTACTCTTCGATCTTGCCACTTTGTTGGACCTTCTGCCTCACCCTTTGTTTTAGGCCTCAATGATTTGTTTTCACAAATGATCTCCTATTGGTGAGGGCTTATTAGGTCCATTGATCAAGACCTCTCCTTGCATTTAGCTTTTCTTTGCATCATCTGATGAGATGAGGATGTGACAAGTTGCATGTTCTTCTCTCGTCAACCTCTCTTTGATTTTTGTTGATTATTGGTTGATGAGATGCTGTTCATTGGAGCTACAGACTTGAGTTCCTCCATCCATGATGAATGAGCTGTGTCTTAGTTATTGGAGTTCATCATGTGCCTTGCTTCATCTTTGATTTGAATTTATCTCCTGACTTACCCAAATTGAATTGAGAGTTTTCTGTAGGGGTTAGTCCAACAAAATACCCAGTATCTACTATAGCATACTATTGGCTCAAAAATTAACCAAGACACCATGTCTAATTTGATTTATGAAGGCATTTTAACCTAAGCACCATGCTTAATTTAAAAGCCTTTGGAAGTAAAATTAACACACCTTTTGGTTCAAGAATCAAACTAAACACCTCATCTAATTTAGTTCAGGAAAATAGTTTAAACTAAGCACCATGCCTAATTTAAAAGGTGTATGAAAATACTTCAAAACCTACGCATATACTATAGCAAACAAAGGTAGCATGAAAGCATTATAGAGATTTACTCAAATGGAGATGAAAGGGCACAATTGTTATTTAGCAAATTGAGCATGGCTTAAAGGTAGAGACAACCAAAATAATTTAGCAACATGGCAAGAGATGTTTTTTATGGAAGTCTATCCCCTAGCTTGAATTTTGTAGAAAAATCAAGTTTGGATGGTTGTACTTAAATGTTGCATGATAAATGGTTGGACATACCTTGGGTCATCATCCATCATTCTTTTTGCTTCAAACCTGGAATGGTTAGTAACAAAAATACTCAAAGGAATATTTTCACAATTATATTTTTATTCTCATTTCACAAGGGCATCACAGTAAAAGGTGAAAGCTCGTATTGTCTCCCAAAAGTGCTTGTTTTAGGACAGAAGCTCGTCCTTGGAAAACCTTTGAATTGTGTTTTAAATTGGTGAAGTGGTTTCCCCTCCAACACCAACCTTTGTGTGCCTATCTCAAGATTCATGCCAACGAGATTTGCAATATTTGTGATAAACATATGAATCTACAACCACTCTTTCAATAATTTTATGAACAGGAAGCATGAGGGGGTTGAAGATCTCGTGTGTGGCAACGTTGGAGAGACCAATTGATTTAGGAGATTTCTCATATGAGCATGGATTTGATGAGGTGCTCACGAAATAACTTCCATGCTCGTTGATGTCATCTTCCTGCTCCAAGGTTGTTTCTTCATGAATGTCTATAGGCAGAAACATTGTCTCCATCATTCCATGCCTACGACATTCATTGGTCATTTTATTGTTCAAGATTTCCCTTAGATTGGTGACTTTTGGGTTGATCTTCTCTAAAGCCTCGTCCATCCATTCAATGGCAACTGTAACACCCTTGGTGTTATGTCCTAAACCAACTACTAAATCATGTCATGAGCATCGTGTTTATGTAAAAATACATGTGATAGAAGGTGTTGATAAATTTCTTGTAGCCTAAAATAACCACTAAAAATGTTAAATGAATGTTGATTCAATAGCTCATGTGTATCAAGTAGGGTTAAAAATAATTTTTATTAAGCAAAAATACTATAGAACATGTGTGTGATAGTTAAATAAAGTTTGAAGTACAAACTTTGTAGATGACAATGCAACTCTTGCTGTAGAAAAATAATATGACTAGCTAGTATTCCTAATGGCTTGGAAATGGAACTTGACTTCAAATTTAGCTCAAGGCTTGGAAGAAATTTTAAGTTTGAAAACAGTGTGACAATGCCATGTTGGTGAATTAATTCTAGAAAATCTAGCTAAAGGTCAATGATGTGTTTTTGCTCCTTATGGTAGACCGATGTACCATTGTTAGCATGGTTCGGACTGTGTGCGGTCACCGTGTTCGGGTGTGCGGCGGCGCGCATGGGTGCTCGGGTCGTCGCACGCATGCACCGCGTGTGACCTTGCCGATGGCGGTCTCATCGCTGCGCGTGTCGCGCGTCGGTCCGGCCAAGCTATGCCCTGACCTCGCGTGCACACGAGCACTACGCTGGTGCAGCCATTGTGCGGTCACGTGGCGAGGTGCCATCGCAATACTGTTGTTGTGTTCCCCCGCTGTCACTGCATGCGTGTGCCACCGTGTCCGCTGAGTCGCGCGCACGGTCGAGCCAAGGTCGTGGCCATTGTTACCATGTCAACGTGGCAGTCGCCCTGCCCTACATCCCACCTACCGTGAGCTCGTGCCACTGCTCACCGTGTCTGGGCCAACTGACCCTAGTCATAGGGTGACGGCGATGCCTCTTTGCTCATCCTGCCTCACTTGCCCCCGCTAGCCGACGCCGGTGAGACCTGCTCGGGTCTAGCCGCTCCAATTCAAGCACGTCGCGCCAAGCCACCTGGTTTTGTCACCTGTGTGCACAAGCTCGCTCTACCATTGCTTGAGCTCATCCACATGCTTTTCTCCATGACATGACCATAGTGGGTGCACCGCACGCTCTGCCTCTCAATTCCCTTAGCTCGGAGCTTCGTGGTTCAATTCCTTGCACCAGTAAGTGGCCTAGGGAAGCAACTAGCTAAGCAACCCCTATCGAAGCTTTGCCGATCATCACACCTCCAAAATAGAGCATGACTTGGGGGTAAGGCCCTACCCCTCGGTAGGTGTTCAACTAGTTGTTCCTATGAGCTCACCTTGGTCCCCTCGTGTTGTTGCTCATCTTTGTTTGACTAGGAACGACGCGAATGAGGACCTAACACGTTGGTATCAACCTTGGAGCACCGCCGATATCACTGCGCGCACGTGGCCAGGTCACCTCGGCACTCCTCCATCTCAACCGCCACCGCAGCGCGAATTCTGGTGAGCTATTGGTGCTTATACGCTATCTCTACCACCCAGATAGAACCTTAGGCCATCGAAACAGTCGCGCCGCCGCCGCGGATAGCCGCTCACCGTTGCAGCCCGCGACAGTGCGCCTTCGATTTCATAACCGCCACCCAACCTTGCGCGTTTAGCTGTAGATGGTGGTCGGCTCCTTACTCCCATCGAAACGAGCCTAGGTTACCCGACGTAGCTGACTTATGCCGTCGGCCGCCGCGCTGGCGCGCACGGGGTTTTGAAGGATCTCCCAGTGGTAAAGGCGAAAATATCTGAGGGTTTGGTTGCAAAGTTACTGACGGTAGGAATTGTGCGCATAGTAGTCATATTAATCTCTAAAAGCTCGGGGGCTTTCTGCAAAATAGCCACGCGCGCGAGCGCCCCCAGCCTTGGGCCATACTGGGCTGCCACGATGCGCGCGCAGCCACGCCGCGCTGGGCTGTCGGGCCAGAAGGATTTGTTGCCGGCCCTTTCCTTTTTCTAATGCATTTTCTAATTTAGTTTCTAAGATAAACTTGTAAATTCAATATAAAATTGTGTAGTTAACCAAAAATTATGAAACTAATTTTATTAAGTTCCTAAAATCATGATCTATCTACTAGTATATTTTGTTCATATAGTTTTATAATATTTCCAGGAGTGATCTAATTAATTTAAGATGCTTAATATTGTAAGATATAAACTTGTAGGAATTGTTACGATAAGTTGGTGATAGTGTTGGCTCTAAAACTTTTACAGTAAATTCCAAAGATTATTAGGTGCTCACTGTAATTTTTGTAGCTCCATAATAATTAAAAAATGAGCCCTAGTTTGAATATATATATTTAATCAATAAAATACCGAAACACCTTGGGATTGTAAAACTAAAACACTTATTGGGAAACAACGCCTTATTCGATAACATGGATACGTAGCCTAGCACGTTAGAGCTATCTCATTAGCTTATGAGGCGTAATTGTATTTCTAAGAGTTTCGGTTGCCGTTGATTATTTACGTCTATGCGTTGCATCCACGTATATCATAATAGAAACAACAATGGATCATGGAGTCGACTGAAGTAGCGAAAAAGATGGTGCCTTGATGATCGTGTCGCCCAATGGAAGGCTAATCCTTGGTTATATCTTGCTCAGGCAAGCCCCGGTGCATAACCCCTATTATTCTACACTTTATTTTATGCTTGTGCATTAAGTTTTAAGGAGTTGAATGAAACCCACCTGCATATATACATTCTTATCCTATGAGTCCTACTAGTATGTCAGGATCATATAGATTGCTATGCTATAGGACCCGATAGAAGTCGAGTGATTACCTATCACTCGCGAGAGATAGGAAAGATATTATTGTTGTTATTACATTACTATCACATGGAATATATATGAATGATAATTGGAGATTGGGCAGAATGATACTTTGGATCTGGACTTGGTTAGGCATACGAGCGAGGCTCGGATTGCACTTGTTCCGCCTATGTCGATTAAGGACTGTCTGATGCTGTGGATGGTAGACAGGTCACAGAGTTATTATCCTAAGCACATACTTGCTTATGGGAGCGGGAAGGCTCGTTACGCTCTTGTCGCGGGTTCCAGCTCTTTCCGGACCGACTGATTGGAGGCGGGGAAAGGTGGAGGTCTAAGCACCATACTGAGACTGGGTCTCAAGTGTGGGGGCTTGGAGTCCTTTATAACTCTGATAACATTGTTATATTCTGCTGTTGTAATCAATTGAGGTAATATTCTGTTACTATAATAAAGTGATGTAAGAAATGACTTAAGAATGTTGTAAGTTGTATTCTCTCATTTATGATCCTGATGGAAAAATGTGGATTTTTTAGTTCTCCCTTGGGGTGTGCTCGACAGAATTGCGTATTTTAGTGTCCTCTCTTGAGTACTTAGTGTCTAATGGAAGACAAGTACTCCAGGGAGGCACTAGATTAGGCGGTTCTGCCACAGCAATGGCACATAAGTTCTTAATATCCTCTAGGCATTGTTGTTGCTCTTCTTCATCTTCTTTGTGGCCTTCATGACTCCTATACTTTGGTTATCTTAGTGGATTTCTAGGATCATCATGAGTCTTAAAAGAAAGAGCGTAAAAGGGATCATCGGGGGTTAAGGATGGGTTTAGAGATGGATTCAAAACTTATATCGGTTGTGAGTATAGGAGGGGAGAAGATAGGATTGGTTAAATGATTTGGCTCTCCTTCTATGGCATCACTTAACATACCACCCTTGAGTTCTTCCCAATGTCCTATATAGGAATAAGGACGCTTTCTAAGAGATCTCTTTTTGAGAGGATTTGAATTATATTCGCTCAAAGGTCTCTTATAGAACTAGAAGTTTAAGCTTTTCCCAAAATTAGCATAAAAAGGATCATCCTCACAAGAATTTTCAAAAGGTTGAATTTCTTCTTCCCTTGGAGGATTTTGGGGTATTGATGGTTCGTGATTGACAGCTAAATCTTGGGATTGGAGTGGTTGTGATTTGACAATCAAAACTTCCTCTTCTTGTTCGGGAGATGATTCCTTTTCTTCCTCGGAGAGTTCATTATGAATGCTAGTGCAGGGAGTCTTTCCACTAATTCTATCAAACATAGATCTTGCTTCACTAGCAGACAGATGAAGGAAAGCTCCTCTAGAGGCTGCATTAAGGGATTCCATAGAATCCTTGCTAAGACCCATATAAAAATGTTGAAGAAGTATAGGGTCTTGAATGGCAAGGTCTAGACTAGTGATGATGAGTTCATTAAAATGATCCCATGATGTACCAAGAGATTCTTATTCTAGTTTTCTAAAATTTAGAACCTCTTTCCGAAGGCTAACCACTTTAGAGATGGGAAAGAAATGTAAACAAAATTTAGAGCATAACGTTTCCCAATCTCCTTGCATACTTCCTATAGTTTGACTGTACCAATGTTTAGCTCTTCCCGTCAAAGAGAATAGAAACAACTTTCATCTTATAGTTTTGTCAGGCATGCCAGCGATACACAAGCATGCACAGGTCTGTTCAAACTCTTGTAGGTGTGAGTATGGGTTTTCATCGCCTTCTCCCAAGAAGGATTTATCCTGAATCAATTTAATAAAACACGGGAGTAGCTCATAGCCAGGTGTTAGGATGGGCTCTAAAGATTTTGGTGGCTCTAGGCTTGTGCTCGTGGGTTTAGCATATTGATAGATAGGAGTGGAATCCATGCTAAAAGAAAAAGTAAAATAAAAGAAAGAATAAAAGATAAAATGTTAAGCTAGGCTCGAAGTTAATTCAGCAACCGTTTCTCTGGCAACGGTGCTAGAAAGCTTGTTGGTATATTTAACGCACACAGATAAATCCACAAGCACAAGGATACCGCTGTAGCTTTCACCCAGAGGTATTCCAAGTATCGTATCCACAGGGAAATGTGTGAGACTAACTATGTATGTCTGCCCTGGGAACTCCTTGGACCTCAAGAGCTGCCAGTAGGAGCCCAGCGAGCCCCTGTGGGATTACATCCATAGGTTCTCCAAAAGATGCAACTCCCTCCCTGATGTCATCGACATGGATGTCATCAGCGCATTCCTCTTTGGGACAACCTGTGAGTCCCTGATCCACAAGCTTGTCTACCTGAAACCCCGTACCACCCGCAACCTGCTCGACGTCGCCACGGACCACGCCTCCGGCGAGGAGGCAGTCGGAATGGTCTTCAAAGGAGGCCGGACAAAGGCAAGGCCAAGCGCAAGGATCAGGATGAGGGCCCCTCCACATGAAGGGGCAAAAAGGACAAGAAAGATCATCACCGACGGGCCAACTCCACATTGGTCGCCGCGGCTGATCACATTGGCAAACAGCCCCAACAGGGCATCTCGGACCACTTCAACGATCTCATGGAGAGCCTGTGCACCAACCACGCCTACCCCATCAAGCACCTCTACAAGGATTGCTAGCTCCTCAAGCGCCTTGTGCGATAGGCCGGCAGGCCAAAGGAAGGAAAAGGCAAGGAGGCAACAGCCAATAAAGGGGGCATGGTGGGCAAGGATCCGAACGACTGAAGGTCCCTATACGGCGATCGAGGTAATCTGACTGGGCACCTACCGACTGAAGGATGACAACGGCAACGTTCTCACCAACACTAGAAACAGCGAACAGCTACGTCATTTCTTCCCCTAAAATTTAGTCTTACCATTTTTTACTTAATGTTTGCTCCTATAAAGCACCCCGACCCGAACACTTTTAGCCCGGGTCGCTTGGGGGCTCCACAGGGGTGCAATACCACCTCTCTTTTTTGTTTACTATCATATGGTAAAATACCTTCCTACCCGTATAAAAGGGTAGTTCGTTCTTTTAATTACCTTACGTAGCTTTGCTTTAAATATTCTGACCGGTCGCACCCTGCCTCTACCTATGGTTACGAGCAGCTGAGCCTTGTGGGTCATGCCCGGGCTCTTAAGGTTGCAGCCTACGGTACAAATGGGCAGGTACAAAAAAGAAAAGAATAAAAAACAAAGTTATGATAAGGTAAAAATAAGGAACAGACGGGACAAGCTTCCCCGAACGAAGTAGTTCCATCACAAAAACAAAGTTATAGTATTCATGAATACACAAAAGCACATTACACAGGAAGCTCCCCCATGACATTATCTTGTACATTTGCTAAAGTATTTCTACTCTAAAACTTCTACTGCGGCTCCCCGGCAGCATTGGCTACCGGCTCGACCGGCGAGGGCAGGGGTTGCTCGTCTTCCGACTGGGCAACGTTTAGCTCGGTCGGAGGCAGGGCGACGTCTGCTTTAGACCCAGGCTCCATGCCATCCATAGGCGGGGCGACGTCCGCTTCAGACCCAGGCTCCACGCCATCCACGCGCCCCTACGGCCATGTCCGCATGGCGAGCATCCATCACCCACTACGTGGAGACTTGCTCGGCCACCAACTTTGTGTGTGGAAGCAAGCTCTCCCCGAGCGAGTGGATGTCTTCCGTGCTCCAGCCATCGGCATACCCACTATAGATGGTGGCGAAGTCCAGGTCCAAGTGGTACATCGCCACCGAAGTTAACACCCCCGACGTCCTGTAAAACAGCCCGTCGGTGATGAGGGCCCGAACCTCATCCGGAACCTCCGCCAACCGGATGTCGGGCGCGTTGGTACTTGGCGCCAACCCAAAGACCTCCAAGACGACGAGCTAGGAAACAATGCATATCTGGTCAAGTTCCCCCTCGAGAGCACGTCGCTCTTCAAGGGACTTGGCCAGCGCCTCTGCATTCCGGCCAATCATCGCCTTGGCCGTCTCCAGGTCCCGCTCCAATGACTCCACCTTTCCACCCAACTCTGGAAGAAGGACGACAAGCTTAGAAGCAAGCTAAAGGAAGAAACCAACAAATCAAAAAGCAGAAAAGGTACGTATCGAGGCGGGTGTTCTCAAGGATGGAGAGTCCCTCCTTCTGTCGAGTCACCTACTCGCACAACCGGGCGTTCGCCTCCTCTATCCCCATCACCTGGCCCCGAAGCACGAGCACTTCCTGGTCGGCCTCCAACTGGGCCTTCTGCTCTGACTCTAAGGCCTTTCGCTCCATCTCCAGAGTCTCCAGGGAACTTTGGAGCGCCACCTCGGTGTCCGCCACCTCGCGGGCCTTCGTCGCGTCGAGTCCCCGCTCGACAGTAGTCGCCCGCTCCGCCACAAGCACTTCCACCACCTGCGCCTCGATCGCCTCCGCTGCCTGGTCTTGGGACTCACGATGGGTGGACTCCAGCTGGCGCTCGAGCTCCTCCATCCGGGCGTGCTCCATTAGAAGAAAACAAGACTTGCGGCTCGACATCTCCTCCAGACCCTGCAAAACAAGAAGCAAGCATGCTAGGGAACCGATGAAAGACCAGGAGTCAAGGACAAACATAGAAAACTCACCACTATGGCATCGGGTAGGTCAACCATGACCACCCGCTCGATGGACTTGACCCGCTCTAGGGCCTCCTCTAGCTTCACCCTAGTTCGAGTGAGAATGGACTCCACCGCAAGTTCTCTCCCCCCAAGCACGGCCCTGAGCTAACACTCCTGCTTATCCCGGAGGACGAACCGCACCTTCCTCAGGTCCTTAGGGTAGGGCCATACCAGGTCGGTCTCCTCCAGCCCACTGGATGGCCCAGCCGATGACCGGACCACCGCCAGCTACTACGACGGTGCCGGTAGCTCCACCTCATCACCTGATTCGCCATCGGAGGGGATCTCCACCACCTCGATTTCATAGGCCACCGGCAGGCGTTCTAGCTCCAGCTCGGCCGCATCTCCCCCTAGCACCTCTAGCTCTGACTGGGAGGGTGAGCCGTGTGGCCCTTCGCCCGGCAAGGTAGGGAGCCCGATCTCCCTCTCCCCTTCCGCCACAGCCGGTGGAGGAGGGGCCGCAAGGGTTACCTCTGATGCGGCCTCCACTGTCACCACCGGGATCACCGCCAACATAGTCGCCACCACAGCTGCCGTACTGGCGACCGACCCGAGGGGCACCTTCCCCTGAAGGAAAAGACCCACTGCCGCCACCCTGCTCTCCCCGCCATGCGCCACGGCGCGCTGCAAGGTGGGCCTCCAATCCTCCCACATGGGAGTTGGGGCGATGCTCAGCCCCATCAACATCTGGCCGCTTTCAAAAAAGTACAGGTCAGTCACACTCCAAAAAGCTCAACAGGGCGATCAAAAAGAAACAAAGAAGGCATACCGGGATGGAAGCGGTAGGGCTCTGAAGCCCCGATCTAATGTCAACGGGCCTACCGGGCGAGGACCGCTCCTGGGGTGTGACCCATGGTCCCTCACTTCAACCGGGGGGGAGTTGACCCAACTGGCTCCTGCTCAGCCCGCGAAACACCATGACCTTTGGCTCTAGGCATGCCTACCGGAGCAGCTGGCGGAGCATCCTCCTATTGTGGGCCGTCCACTGGCACCGGCCCTGACGACGCACGGGTGTGAGCCCGCTCTTCCGACTGCCTGGCCTATCCCGCCATGCCCATAGCAGGCGGGGACGAGACCGATGATGCCTTCGAAGGGTGCGGTGACCATGTCCGCTTCGCCTCCCGTTCACCAATGGTGTCCGAGCTCATAGTGCGCTTCCACGACATGGGAACGTCGCCATGCCTCTCCACCTCCCGCTCACCGCCGGTGGATGCGGCTGCAGGATCACGATGCTCTGCTGAGGTCGCGATGACCTCCCGGTCCTCCTCCTCCTTAGAGAAGATCACGTCATCACCAAACTCTGTGGAGTCCTCCAACTCAACCTCTGACTCGACGTCGCTCCTATTTTCCCCGGCGTGCACACGCCGGGCTATCTCCATCTCCTTCTCATGCTTCCACCAAGCCTCCTTGGCTTTCTTCTTCTTCCTCTCAACCGCCGCCTCCTTCAGAGCGGCCTGCCAGGTCGTGCCCTTCGGCCCCTTCGGAAGGTGCGGCCGAGACTTGTAAACTCCAAGTCCCTACGGAACGGACGACTCAAAATCAAAAAATAAGAGAGCAAAGGGGAAAAGAACACGAAGTAAAAAGAGGGGAGCATACCGGTTTGGACACCGTTGCGACATTGAGAGGTCCATGCTTTCCATCGAGGATCTCTTTAGGCCTCAGCTGCAGCACCCAGTCAGGGCGACTTTAGACCTCATCGTTCGGCAGCTCCTCCGACGACGCACGGTCGGGGTCCGTCGAGCGGTTGTACTTCCACATCGGCCGCGTCCTCTCTGCCAGTGGAGCGACCCGACGGTGGAAGAGGGTGTGGAACACCCGCACCCCATCAAGGCCGCACTGCATGAGCTTCTAGATCTCCACCTCGATAATCTTCACCTTCTTCTTCTGATGGCTGGTGGGACCCCACGACCAGCTCTCCTGCCTCTCCGGCCTCCTACCAGAGAAAGGCGGGAACGACGCCTCCACTGGGTTCCTGATGTAGAACCATTCCCTGTGCCACCCTCGATTGGAATTATAGGGGGTGTACATGGGGTATGAGTCCGACACGCTCGGTTTCTTCTGTAGCGCGAAGCCCCCCACCAGCACGATCATGAGCGGCTTCCCCTCCGACAAAGCTCGCCCAGAGAACAACCGCCGGCAGAGGTCCACGTGTGGCTCCATCCTAAGGAAGGCCTCACACATGGTGATGAATGTGGCAATGTGCAGCACCCCAGTCGGATTGAGGTGCTGCAGCTCTAGGCCCCACTCATTGAGGAGCCCACTCAGGAACCAGTGCGTTGGGTATCCTAACCCATGCTCATGGAAGGCAAGGAAGGAAACAACCTCGCTAGCCCAAGGTTGTGGGAAATCCTCCCTTCCAGGAGCCCTCCAGTGCGCCACCTCTTTCGGCGGCAAAAACCCCTTCTCGGCGAAGGCAACCAGCACCGACTCCCTCATGACGGATGACCTCTAGCTCGACATTTTGCTCTGGGTTCACGAATGGATCTGTGAGTTTCTCATTTCCCTCGCTCTCCCCTTTTCTCTCCTAAGAATCGCAGGCGCTCAGACGCTCTTGGTGAGAAGGAAGAAGAAGAAGAGATGGCAGATGAGGAATAGAACGGAAGCCCTCTCCCTTCCCCTACTTAAAGAAAGAGGCATAACAGTTGGGAAAGGCACATCGATTGGGGAAAGGTGAAATGACAGGGGCAAAAAACCCTCACCCTTCCCCCATTCAATGCAGATAGGATACGATGGGACACGCCCTGACTGATGGGATGCACCCTACCCAACGGAACGGTGCCTGGTCAGACGGGACGTGGCCTGGGTATGGCCCACCACTACCACACGCCGGGCGCAAGAAACAAGGCGCCACTGCATGTAGGCGGCCCTCCGCCTTCCCAGGCGGGACTTGGAAAGACCCAAACGATGGGATCTCCGCCCAGGAGAGAACATTGGGCTTCCTAAGTCGATCGGACGGCTCAGGCAAACGCTGAGAGACAAGTAAGGAGCCGAGGGACGCCCCATATGGGCCATGCCGACTACGTCACGAATGACGAGCGTGGATCCCGGTCGGACATTTCCGATTGGAGCACCTCAAACCCCGTCACTTGAGTCATCAAGGTAACGATACCAACCACCACTATTTCTTTATATAATCATTCCTTCATTTATACACGCATTCATTCATTCCATACATCCAAAAACCATCACATATGTAGTTAAATGCATCACAACGCTCCATGTTGCATCACAAAGTGGCAGTTGCCTCATTCAACATGAGCAACGATCAACTGGGGTTCGAAGGCCGGCCCACGAAGGGCTCGAGGCCGCCTCATGTCAAACAGAGCCAGGGGCAAAAACATAGATGAGCCCCATGCGGCCCTCACCCAGTCTGCCCCAAAGCAGATAGGGTCATCTCAACCTTCTCGTTTGATCCTAACCTCCCACCAAACCCACAAAATCTCCATCGAGGCGAGGCCAGCGGGCCACCCAGGTCGGTCTCCAGAACAACCCATGCATCTGCTGGGTTACAGGTTAAGGAGTAGTGGAATGTCACATGAGGGCTATGCTGACCCCGTCATGAATGACAGACCTAGATTTCACTCGAACATGCCCGTTAGCGAGCTCACCGAGCGCGTCACTCAAGCCATCGAGGCAAGCAACGTTAGCTCAGCCCCTCTGATTACGAGAAACCATGGATGGGGTAACACACAAAACTCAACCGACCCCTACCAAAGCCCAATAGGGCTCAGGGGCTCAAGACACCTAAACCACCTCAGCTATGCCCGATGCCAGGATCCGCGACTCCATCCCGCCCACTAAAAATGCCACGGCTGCGCCCCGACACCAGGATCCACGACTCCATCTCGCCCGATCCCAAAAACTGCCTCAGCTGTGCCCCGATGCTAGGATCCGTGAGCTCCATCTTGCCCGATCCCTAAATTGCCTCGTCTGCGCTCGACGGGTCCACGAGTCCGCCTCGGCTGTGCCTCGACGCTAGGATCTGCGAGCTCCATCTCGCTCGATCCCTAAGATGCATTGGCTGTGCCCGACGCCAGGATCTGCAAGCTCATCTCACCTGATCCCTAAAACTACCTTGGCTGCGCACGATGGGTCCAATAGTCCACCTCGCCAGATCCCTCGGCTGCGCCCCGATGCTAGGATTCGCGAGCTCCATCTCGCCCGATCCCTAAGCTACCTCGGCTACGCCCGATGCCAGGATCCGTGAGCTCATCTCACCCGATCCCTAAAACTATCTCGGCTGTGCATGATGGGTCCGTGAGTCCACCTCGCTCGATCCCTCAGTTGCGCCCGACGCCAGGATCTGTGAGCTCGTCTTGCCTGATCAATAAAATTGCCTCGGTTGCGCACGACGGGTCCGCGAGTCCACCTCGCCTGATCCCTCGGCTGCGCCCGATGCTAGGATCCACGAGCTCGTTTCGCCCAATCCCTAAAACTGCCTTGGCTACACATGACGGGTCCACGAGTCCGCCTCGCCCGATCCCTCGGCTACGCCCGACGCCAGGATCCGTGAGCTTGTCTCGCTCGATCCCTAAAACTGCCTCGGCTGCGCACGATGGGTTCGTGAATCCGCCTCGCCTAATCCCTCGGCTGCGCCCGACGCTAGGATCTGCGATCTCATCTCGCTTGATCCCTAAAAACTGCCTCGGCTGCGTACAACGGGTCTATGAGTCCGCCTCACCCGATCCCTCGGTTGCGCACGACGCCAGGATCCGCGAGCTCGTCTCGCCTGATCCCTAAAAACTGCCTCGGCTACGCATGACAGGTCCGCGAGTCCGCCTCACCCGATCCCTCGACTGTGCTCGACGGCGATCCCTGTGCCTGACGCCTTAGTAAAAAACAACTCTGTCTCTACCAAGATGCACACGCACATGCCCGCTAACAAAATCCCCCCAGGTGATTTTTTACCTATATCACCTGGGGGCTCGGGGGCTATACCCACGGGTGCGCTCGCGCGCACCCGCTGTCAAACAAAACAAAAAATTCCCCCACTGACAAGACGAAACCCCCCCAGACAATTCTACCCGAATCGCCTGGGGGCTCAAGGGCTACACCCGTGGGTGCGCTCATGCGCACCCGCTGTCAAAGAAAAAAATCCCCCAGACGATTCTACCCGAATCGCCCAGGGGCTTAGGGGTTCCTGTTGGGTTCATAAACCCGGGGTCCCTCGTGGACCGGCTTCCCAGCAAAGGCTCGGCCCAGCAGACGATGTCGCGAACAAACGCGCAACTCCTGGGTCGGCCCAAAAACCTAACGACGAGCCAGAATGGCACTCGCTCTCCTCTGACTTTGGCCCGCCTCTTCTACCGGAAGGCCTTTTTTGACTCCGACCCTCGTCTCCGACTGGGGATACATCGAAACCTCTGCTTATAGCTCTTCTCTAACTGGCGCAGTCGGAACCGACTGGGACCAATCGACCATGGACGCCCACTCGGTGAGGACCAGGAAACGGATAGAGCAAGTAAAGTAGGACACTCAAATCAACCGTAATACCGAGGACCATACCCTGTACACCTGCAGGACAGTACCAAACAGAGCATGTCAGAACCCAAACAGTGCTGTGGGCGCCGACATTTTCCCTACAGTGTTGTGGGCGCCATCAACTCCCATATGAAACAAACACGGTAAAGGCTCCCCCACATGCCTCTAAGCATCAACAGTGTTGCGGGCGCCGGTATTTACCATACCAAGTGAACATGGCAAGACCCCCTACATGCCTCTAGGCATCAACAGTATGGCACGCACCGACGTCTGCCATACCTGAAGAAGACGACGCAACCTCCCACATGCACCTGACATTAATAGTGTTATGGGTGCCTACAATCATCTTGTACCCGACGGTGTGGGCAACAAGACTTAGCATACGTACACTCTCCCTCTCTCACTTGTAAGGCCATCCCTTTCATCTATAAAAGGGGATACACTCTCTCCCAAAGGGGAGATCCATCAGTTCACTTACATCGATTCAACACACAGCAACAGAACCACCAGGTTCAAACATCGAGCACGCGCTCGAACACTTAGCACATAGCGGAGCTCTCGTCACTCTCGGCCCTTCAGATAAGAGTCCGATCGGACCTCTTGTACCCTCCATCTTTCTCCTTCTTGTTTATAACCCCACTACAAACTTCGAGCACCTGGGCTCAGGAATAAAGTCACCGACTGACTCAAACTGGACGTAGGGCACGTTGCCTGAACTAGTATAAACCCTATGTCATTGAGTGCTAGGCCACATCCGATCACAACGTACGGCAAAACTACAAATATTTACGTGTTGGTCACTTTCTGCACCGACATCATGCGTCTTTGGAAAGAAGCTAGAGCGTTACATAGTCCAAAAGACATTCTACGGTAAGCATATGTTCCATATAGACATGTAAAGGTGATTTTGCTTGGGTCATCTGGATGGATTGGTAACTTGTGATAACCTAAATACCCATCAAGGAAACAGAAGAAAGAGTGATTCATCAATCGCTCCAACTCGGTAGTCAATACACATCCGCCATCTAGTGACGGTTCTCTAGGGGATTAATTCATTCTTTTTTATTTTTAACAACAGTCATGCCTCCCTTTTTAGGCACAACTTGAACAGGGCTTACCCACTCACTATGCGGCACAGGATAGATGATCCCAGCGTGCGGGAGTTTCAAGACTTCTTTCTTAACAACCTCTCTCATAGCATTGTTAAGCCTATGTTGGGGCTCTCTAGAAGGTATTGAATCAGGATCTGTAGGGATGCAATGGGTGCAAAAAAGCAGGGCTAATTCCCTTAAGGTCTTGGAGTCAGTAACCAAAAGCAGAGCGATGCTTTTCTAAGACAGTTAGCAGGCGTAGGGATTCTTCCTGAGAGAGTTTATCACTTATGATCACAGGAGAATCCTCATCATTATTGAGAAAAGCATATCTAAGACCAGAAGTCATGGTTTAAGCTCAATGGTGGGCTTAGGTGGTTTCAGCAAATCATCTAGAGGTTCAGACTCTGAAGGATTTTCTTCTTCCTCCTCGATGAAGAACTGGGCATCATCTTCATGGTTGAGTTCGATCAAGTCATCAAGAGATGCAACCTTAACCTCCTACATTGGGTCTTCTTCAGGAATTAGCTTAGTCTTAGCATTTAGAGAATGAATAATGGGTATAGAAAGCTTAAAGTTTTTCCCAAGTCTTATATTCCACTTCCTCATTTGTCCTTCTTGGATAAGTTTTTCGATTGGTTATCATATCAACAGGTCGAACTCCATAATATCAAAGATATAGAAGCTCAAATAAACTTTGGTTCCTTTCACCTAGATAGGGAGGACATATAAAATTTCCAAACTTGAGAGAATGTGTCCTAAAAGACTTTTCAACAACTTTGTTATTGGGGTTAATGGCATGTGTTTTAATAAATCATGAGCAAAAGATGTAGACTTGATATTAACACCCACAACCGGATTGTAAAGAGCATCAAAAGGAGCTTTATTAATTTAGCAACGAATGGATATAGAAGGTGAATCTAAGCAAATCACATTAGAGGAAAGCTCTGATTCTTCTAACCATTCATTGCTTATAATAAATACTAGCTCTCTCGTAATCTTTTTAACGAAAGCTTTCTCAGACAGGTCTAAAGGTTCCTCATGCAATGATGATTTCCTAGACTTCTAGGGTCTCCTCATGATATGGTAATTCGAGGTATTTCCATATTCATCAAAAAGTCCATCCTCGAATTCAAGCATAAAATCTAAAATTGGAGTTTCCTCCTTTTCCGGTGGTTCAGGATTTAGGACAGCTAAAGTTCGTGATGGTTCTAGTAAGGATTCAGGTTCAACTATCTAAGATTCCTCCTCTAGTGGCTTCTTTTCTACTTCTTCAGAGGTGTTCTCTAAGATTTTGTTAAGAATGCTTCTCCCCGAATTGGTTAAGACATGCAAGAACGAACCTCCTGAAGCCATATTAAGACGTCTCGAGGTTTTCCTATCAAGACCCATATAGAAGTGCTGAAGAAGAATGGGGTCTTGAGTGGCAAGGTCAGGGCCAGTATTAATGAGAGCACTAAAATGTTCCCAAGCCATGCCTAGAGATTTTTTTTCTTTTTGTTTAAAAGATAGAACCTCAGAACAAAGGCTGACTACCCTAGAGATGGGAAAGAATTGCAAGCAAAAGCTAAAACACAAGGCTTCCTAATCTCCTTGTCTACTTCCTATGGTGAGATTGTACCAACGTTTACCTTTTCCCATCAAAGAGAAAGGAAAAAGCTTCCATCGTAAGGTTTCGTCTGACATGCCTGCTATGCGTAGGTATGCATAGGTTTGCTCAAACTCATTTAGGTGAGAATAGGGGTTTTCATCATCTTCGCCTGAAAAGGGTTAATCCTGAACCATGTTAATTAAACACGGACGTAGCTCATAGCCAGGTGTTAGGATAGGCTTTAAAGATTCTTGTCGTTGTAGGCGTGCACTCGTAGGAGCACCATATTGGTAGATAGGAGTGGATGCAAGATCCATGGTACAAAGAAAAGATAAAAGAATAATGATACAAGGATAAGCTAGGTTCGAAGTTAACTCAGCAATTGTTTCCCCGGTAACGGCGCCAGAAATGCTTGTTTGTATAAATTAATGCACACAGAATAATCCATAAGCACACGGATATTATACCGATGTAGCACCTCACTGGGAGTACCCAATTTTATATCGAACTCAAAGAAACATGTGTGAGAATAATCAAATCTAACTTAACCCAACTTCATAATCAAGGCTAGCTAATAGGAGCATAGAGGAGATCGCAGAGGTCTTCTAGTTCTAACTTTGGTAAGCTTTGTCTTCTATTATTCAATTCTAGGAATATTACTACAGAAAACACAGGCAGAGTATGTTTTCTATAGCAACAAGGTCCTGCTAGACCTACTGACACAAAGGTGGACTACAAAGGATTCAACGAGGCTATAAGAGTCACCGTCGTGAGCTACCACCTATCTAAAAAGTAGGGTACATCCACGAGTAACCGAGTCTAAGCACCATGCTTATAGTATGAATACTACTTTAACCCAGCAGCTACAAGGATTAAAGTACTCAAAGAGAGTCGTAAACCTGAAAAACAATATGAACAAGATGCTTACTTGAATTAGAAGTCGATTACTAGAGAAATCTCAGAAGCAAGCTCAAAAAGAACTTGATTCCGCCAGGGTACAAGCCGTAGAGAGAGCATCGACAGGCCAAAACTCCTCCGAAACTCTTCCATCTCACTCTATCTCTCTATTTCTAATACAAGACTAGATCCTATTGAGGACTAATCTTCTCTTGATTGCTAGCTCTGATCCTGGTGGAGATATAGATTAGGGTTTCTGGCCCTTAGGCTCTTAGGATCAAATGCATGGATGCCCTGGTGGGAGGTGCAGGCAGGTATATATAGGTCAGAGCGTCAATCTTGAGCCCTCAGATCAAACCGACTTGAATAAACGGCGGAGATTTAATCCTTAAGGCGGTGAAGAACCGACATAGCAATAAGGGGCTGATATGTGGGGCCCACAGGCTGGCCGTCCTGTAGGTGGGGCTGGCCAGCCCCACATGTCAGAGGCACAAGCTCCGATTCAGTGAAGAACTTCCTAGAGTCTTCTAGAGTCTTTCCACGCTGTTTAAGCGGTGGAATTCCGTAATTTCCTTTGACGAATAGGTCCTCCTTGACGATTTTCTGATTAAATCCTGCTGGAAACACAGATTCACCAAAACTCATGAAATTTGTCAGTTAAAACCCCTAAGTCTATGTTGGTGATCCATTTTAGCTATTTATACAAGTTATATTGGCGGCTTATGATGAATGTTAACTACCATCAACAAACTCCCCCATACTTAGGATTTTACTCGTCCTCGATAAAAGGATGGATTACTCAAAACATAACCTTATGACAAGTCATCGACATAAAACTATTCCCAGTCATGCATGCACTGCAGGATTCAAAGTGTCTACCATGAAATTTTGGGCGGTTGAAGAATGGAACATCTTGAAACAGATCACCATCTTCCTTCAGTCAAGTCAATTGGAGAAACATTTAAGATTTTTGAAAACAAAACATAGCTTACTTTCTCCTTTTGTAGTACTCTCAAATCACTCTGTATATATGGTATTTTTTTATCCTCACCAAGGCAATGATGACTTTGCCTTCTTTTTACCTACTTCTAAAAAACTTATGTGAAGCTCAGGCAGGGATATATATGAGAACATACTTGCATTGTATATATTGTAAAGTCAAAACAAGAATTCAAGGAGAAAAATATCATACTCGTAGATCAAGATGTGCATGTGTGTGGATATATATGAGGTGGCTAACCTAATTCTACTATACTCCTTGAAATATATCTCTCTTGATTAAAACTTAAAAAACACTTTGCAAGAAAATATGGGATATCTTATTGATCTTTTTTTTAGGCCGGCCTCTAAGTATCCATTGTTTTGGATATCTCGGACACCTGTCTATTTTTTTAATATTTTTTCTTTTTCTGAATAACTCTTGCATAGCCCATGCCTCTTTCTGTAATTGAAACTTTTCAAGAGAGACATTTATAAGAACTTAGAGCATTTATCCTAACAATCATATTTTTGTGTCTGTTCCTAATATAGGAGTAGAACAGTTTTGGGTGGATGGAAAAACATGTTTGTGCGTACTCCTAGTGTAGGAGCAGCATATATATGTAGAGTGTACGTGATCTTGATCTTGAGAGCATGATAAGTTTCTCAACAAGGGTCACAAGGTTTGACCAAACTCAATATAATGACAAGTAGTATATGTAGAAGGTTTTCCTAGTCTACATATTATGTTTTGCTTTGGTAGGACATTGTTTTACCACAAAGAAGAGGTATAGCTATTCATTTTATTTTTTTAAATAAAATTCTCCAATAACTAGATAGGGGCATGGGCTCCGCTTCGGTGGAGAGCCTCCTAGAGTCTTCTAGAGTCTTTCCACGCTGTTTACGCGGTGGAATTCCTTAATTTCCTTTGACGAATAGGTCCTCCTTGGCGGTTTTTGATTAAATCCTGCTGGAAACACAGATTCACCAAAACTGGTGGAATTTGTCAGTTAAAAACCCTAAGTCTGTGTTGGTTATCCATTTTAGCCATTTATATAAGTTATATTGACGGTTTATGATTAATGTTAACTACCGTCAACAGTCACCGTGCGGGAGCCTAGGCCGACAGACGCCTCTGCAGGCGGGGCAGGTGACTGGGACCCAGTGGGTTTCCTGCGTGTGGGCGCGACAATCATTGAGCGAAACAGAGCGGGCATGATTGTAGGACGAGAAGCAACGTGGGGTCCACGTGGTGGGCATTCGAAAACATGCAGGCGTGGGTTCTCTTACGTGCGCAACAGCGTCCGGACGCTAGCACCCAAACAGACGTTCAGAAACTAGGAAGTCCGTTTTTATTTATGTTACTGTCTTCTGTTGCCAGGGGCTCACTCTCGTCCACATGAGACGTGCGCTCATTGGGGCTAGCGTCTTAATTTGTTACTGTCAAGGACGACAAGCAAACTAAGCATATGCTTATAGGCAACGGCATCGACGTGCCAACAATTTCCAATAATGAAATGGCGTTGACGTTTTGTATGGGTTACTTGTTAACTTGGCCACTGTTGATAGATTCAGTGCGTTAGGAGGCTTGTCCACACAGGGACGTCCCCAAAGCTTTACTGCGGACAATTAACTCATCCTATAATCTAGGAGTGCTTATATTTTATTATACGACCAACAAAAGAAAAACTATGACTGCTTTCCTTGACGTTACTCATCTTCAAAAGGAGAATAGACATATGGGTGCGTTCAGCTGATCTGCCGACCATATACACAAGTTATAAGACGCTTCAAAGTGCCAAGTCTCTACATCTAAAAAGACTCAACCGGTGATACCAAACTTAATCCTACTCACGTATATGCGTCTTATACGAATCATCCTCTGCTTGAAGATCACGCGTCCGCGTCCGCGTCCTACCGGCTTCCAATATGAAGACCGGATTCATGTATTCGCGTCCGATACAAAATTCTCAGAACTCACATGTCTGCATCCGATTACTTTCAGTCCAAAAAATCATGGTCCCGGTGCAACGCACGGGCATATATTTAGTAAAAAAGAAAAAATACAAGCCGTTTAGCTGGAGGATTGGCATGGGATGGAACAGTCCTATCCTAGATTTGCTAGTGTTTGGCTAGAGAGTGGAGAGGTTGAATCATCCCTCTGAAAGCTTTGTTTCAGTTTCGTAGGGAATAGAGGGTGCCTTCCACAAAGGGATTGGAGAAGATGTGAGAGATTTCGACTTTATAAGATTTAATTTAATCTCAATCTCTTCCAATCTCCTTCAATCCCACTCTAGCTAATTTATACCAAACCAAACTAGTATTGAGGCTTCATTTTTTTTTTTTGAGAAACGTCTTGAGGCTTCATTTGTATATAAAAATGGGGAACGACAGGGATTCAAGCCCAATTCCGGCCTCCCAGGGAGTTAAACCCACATGGCATTTTGGCAGTTCTGCCCACTAAACAAAGGCTCTATTGGCCAGGAAGGCCCATGGCGGGAGCAACACTTCTTTCTTTCTCTTTTTATTGTCATCCTATTTTCTTTGTGTTGCTATAGATATATTCTCTGTGTCATTATTAATTATTGTCTAGCCTAAAGTACCATTATCAATTTCTAATGCATAGAAGATGTATTCACCTCTCGTATATGCCAAGCGAAACATTTTTTGCAACCTCGATGTAAATATTTTTATTTTCTTTTGTATTTTTTCCCTTTGTATAGTTATCTACTTTTATTTTCTCAAGTATATTATGAGAATAAAAATATAATATTCCCTAGAAGGAAAAAAGAAAAAATTCTAAATTGCTACCTCAAAGTATTTCTTTTGTCCAGATAACGCCCTAAACTAATGTCTGGTTTGGTTTACTCCCCTTAACTATTTTAGTTGGTTCAATTTATCCCATAACAAGATTTGTATTTTTTTATTTGTCTATGTATAATTCTAATTTTACTTTCAAAATTTGCGAGGTGATAGTGGATTGTAAATTATTTTTAAAAATATATTATAAAATTTATATAATTATTTTTTATACAGTTTTGTGTATTTCTTATGTTAATTTTTTATTATATGTCCTAACCTATCAATATAGTTTTTAAACATAAACTATGGTGCTAGCTATCCCCTCCCAGAATTTGAAATTAAAAACCAGCTTGAATGTGGAGAAACAAAAAAGACAAATCTTGTTGAGGGGGTAAATTGAACCAACTAGAATAATTGAGAGGAGTAAACCGAACCAAACGATAGCTTATGGGGTTATCTAGACATAAGCCATTCTTAAGGGTAGTAATTTGGACTTTTCCCAATAAATTTTTGAAAATGAAAGTGATTAGGAGCATCAAGCATCTCATCTCAACAACTTCCATATATGAAAAGTGAGTCTATATAGTGCCAAGATACTAACTATCTAGCTACCTTACCAATTTATGTGTGTAATAATTGGTTGGTTAGAGAGTTGTGTAAGAAAGTTCCCAAAAGATAATGGTTTGGGCATTCTACGCGAAAGAGACTAGGTAGTTGGTATATCAGCTATATACTATTTTGCTTCTTTTAAGCAATATTTAGCTAGAATTTAGACTTGTAGAGGCTTCCATTGATTATAACATAACACGTGTCTTGCTATGGATGTTGCTTTTACTCATATATATATATCCGAAGAAATATTCGTATTCAATGTCGTCCACTTTTTTTTAGATGAAATGTTTCCCCTGCTTTATTAGCATAAAGCAATTCAAAACATTCAGCATAGCGTAACGGCGCGCTCGCCAAAGGCACCAGATAACAGCAGAGCTCAAAATGTTCGTGAAAGCATGTTTCTTATTTGCTATCCAAAAGGTAGCTAGGAGTTCAAAATTCCAGTCACTTCTCAAATTCAAAATCTCAGCTATCACTAGCCAAGTTCTTTTAGCTACACAATAGTCAAAAAACAGATAGCTCGTTACAGAATAGGCAAGTTTTATCAAAACTTCCCTTCTTTTTGATAAATTGTCTCTGATAAGAATCTTGTTTTTAGCCAATAACTAAAGAAAAATTTGCAACCTCGGTGACACTTTTAACTTCCACACAGCTGAAACATATAATGGGACAACACCCCTGTGGTTTATAACAGCATAAACAGATTGGGCAGAGAATCTACCATTGGAGCTAAAGCTCCAAATGATCTGGTCGTTTTCTTCTTGTAGAACTAAATTGTCCACTATACTTAAGAGATCATACCACACATATTCATTAAATTCTCAGACATAGTACGTCTAAAAGTCAGTCTTAAGACTTGACCAACCCAGACCTGATCTATAGTCTTGCCTTGCTGGTCATTAATGACATACAAAGACCAAAATTGTATAGCTAGGCTTGAATTACCAAACCAATGGTCCTACCAAAACCTAACTCTTCTTCAATTACCTACTAACCATTTAATCCCCATTCTAGCTGCTTGTAAAGCCCACATAACCCCTTTCCAAAAAGGTGAAGCTGCAGTGTTATTACTGCACATGAAGTTTGGATTGTTGGTATTGTACTTGTAGTCTACCATCTTAACCCAAATAGATTCGGATTGGAGGCCATATCTAAAAATCCAAGAACTGAGTAAAGAAAGATTCAGATTTCTCATATCTGGGGTACCAAAGCCCCCCACTTCTTTCTTTTGAGCCACCAACTGCCAATTGGCAAGGTGGTATTTGTGACTCTCCTCATTATTATTCCACAAGAAATGTGACATCTGTGAATTAATCATGGTAATTGCCCATTTAGGAAACTTTATTACAGACATGAGATAAATTGGGACACTAGCAAGAAAGGCTTTCAGCAAGGTTAATCTACCAGCATAGGAGAGTAATCTCCCCTTCCAATCAGCTATCCTTTTAATAATTTTGTCAATGATAGGCTGTAAATCTTCTTTTCTCATATTTGTAAAATGCAAAGGCACTCCTAAATACTTGATTGGGAACTCCCTTTTCTTACAGCAGAAAATCTTTGAGTATTCATTAATCCTAGTCTCTTCAATACCAATTGTCAGTAGATCACTTTTATCAAAATTAATTCTCATACTAGTCATTTGTTCATAGCACAAAAGAAGCCATTTTAGATTGTTTGCTTTCTCTAAATCACCCTCCAAGAAAAGTAAGGTGTCATCTGCATATTGCAGACTGATCACCCCGCCCTCTATCACTTGTGGCAAAAGACCAGAAATAAGATTATTTGCAGCAGCTTTCATAAGCATTCTAGTGAAAATATCTGCCACAAGATTAAACAGCAAGGGAGATAAAGGGTCTCCCTGCCTAAGTCCTTTTCCAGGTTTGAAGTAGGTACTATTTTCATCATTTATTCTCACACAAAGAGAGCCACCCTTAACTATTTTCATGGCCCAGTTAACCCAAGTTTCTGCGAAACCCCTAGAAAGGAGCATATCTTCTAAGAAAGACCAGCTTACTTTTCATAGTCCAGTTTCAAAACAGCCCCACTCTCCTAATTTTTATTAATATTATGCAGGATTTCATGAGCAGCAACCACGCTCTCAAGAATGAACCTACCCTTTATGAAGGTTGTCTGCTTTTTGGAAATCAATCTATCAGCAACTCTAATGAGCCTATTATTTATTGCTTTGCCAAAGATCTTAAAACTACAATTCAGTAAACTGATATGATAGGCCTAAATTTCCTAAGAAGTTTAGCCTCTGGTTCTTTCTATATTCATTCCATATTCAACGCATATATATTTATCCGTATTCATAACCGGGACAATACATATTTGAATATGTATCCAATGACTATCCGTGTCTGATTCCCAATCCAAAGAAGAAAAGATATGAGCAAATATCGGCCCGTATCCCCGATCCGATTATACCCTACTTGTGGGCATGGCCCAACACAGCACCGACGACCCCGGACCCGGAGTTTGGAACTTTGGATTGGATCGATACAAAACGCTGGCATCCCTGTGCTTCGCCCCCTCCGCCTCCCAACTCGCAACTCCCAACCAACGTGTCTTCCAAGCTAGCCAAGGGTTTCGGCCGCCGCCACAGACCGTCCCAGCCACCCAGGGGAGGAGGTTCGCGAGATGACGAGCTCGCCGGATTTGGATCGGCAGCCGTGCCCGGACCGCATCCTCGAGGACGTCGGCAACGCCTTCGGGATGGGAACCGTGGGCGGCTCCCTCTTCCACTTCGTCAAGGGCCTGCGCAACTCCCCCAACGGCCACCGCCTCGCGGGCGGCGCCACGGCCGTCCGCATGAACGCGCCGCGCATCGGGGGCAACTTCGCCGTCTGGGGCGCTCTCTTCTCCACCTTCGACTGCACCATGGTCTACGCGCGCAAGAAGGAGGACCCCTGGAACTCCATCGTCGCCGGCGCCGCCACCGGGGGCCTCCTCCAGCTGCGCAGGGGCATCCTAGCCACCGGAAGGGGCGCCGTGTTCGGGGGCGCGATCCTCGCGCTCATCGAGGGCGCCGGGATCATGCTCAACCGCTGCATGGCTAATACCGCGCCTCCGCCGGAGGACCTGATGATGCAGCAGCAGTACCCAGCAGGACAGGATCCTGCTGCCCAGTACGTGCCGCCTGGCTTCCTCGGAGTGCCGCCGGCGGCGCCGATCGTGGTTGAGGAGGTCCCGGTCGTCCCTGACTCTGGCCATGCTGGGTGGTTTGGCGGTTTGTTTGGGAGGAAGCAGCAGGACAAGGTTGCTAGTGGTGATCGCTGGTGCGAGGAGCTGGAGTTGGATTTGCCCAGCACCGCTGTTCCCTCCTTCGATTAATAATTATGAAGTAGGCAAAAAATGTAAGGTCTTTTGTCAGAAATTTTCTTGCAGACTATACCATACTAGATTTCATTTCATTTTTTGTTTCTGAATGCTGTTTGCGGGCTCTTGTCGATCTTGTGTTATGTGGAAAGTGGCGTGTCATCACTCAGTTGAGGTTTCGTGGGATCAGTTTCACAGTAGCGACCTCCTTTTGCTCTTATCGAGAAACTCTTCCTCCGTTTCAAATTGGAAGTCGTTACATGAACCTGCTACGTGTGTGGCTCACTTATGAACTTTGATGGTGTCACGCGAAGAGCATATATGTTGTTTTTCCTGCAATTGCTCGAGTACCTTCTCATCCTCGCTACCGGAAACCAGCACTTTGCCGAGTGTTGGAGGCTTTGCCGAGTGTATTTTATCGGGCACTCGACAAATACGGTCTTTGCCGAGTGCCAAATAAAATACACTCGGCAAAAAAAAAACACTCAACAAAATGCGTCTTTGCCGAGTGCCATGTATTTTGCCAAGTGCTATTTTTCGGCACACGGCAAAATGCCTCTTTGCCGAGTGCCTTTTTTTTGGCACTCGGCAAAGATATATTTTGCCGAGTGCCTTTGTTTTGGCACTCGGCAAAGAGATATTTTACCGTGTGCATTTTTTTCCTCGGCAAATCAGTTTTTCAAAGCAATTTTTGAGGCCCTAAATGAATTCAAATGAAAAACTTTTCAACTACAAAGTTGTATAACTTCTCAAGATCTACAAAGTTTATTTTGATCATTTTTTCATTTGACAAAGCGACAATAACGTTGTTCATAAAATCTACATATCTCATCTCTCATATTAGTATCATGAAAGTAGAAGAGAGA
Organism: Miscanthus lutarioriparius; assembly: GCA_904845875.1. Lineage (NCBI taxonomy): Eukaryota > Viridiplantae > Streptophyta > Magnoliopsida > Poales > Poaceae > Miscanthus > Miscanthus lutarioriparius. The sequence continues at coordinate 43,601,678 of CAJGYO010000001.1, forward strand.
TATATAAGATTTGTGAACAATGTTACTACCACTATATCGGATAAACAAATGACCAAAATAAACTTTGTAGATCTTGAGAAGTTATGAAATTTTATAGTTGGCAACATTTTGATTTGAAATCATCTTGTCATGCAAAAACGACGTTTGAATTTGAAAATTTTAAAATTTGAATTTGTCAAAAGACCTTGGATGGAAAAACTTCCTAAATAAAAATTGTAGATCTCCAAAAGTTATGAAACTATGTAGTTGACAACTTTTTGATTTGAAATCATCTTATCATGCAAAACTACGTTTGAATCTCTCAAATTTGAAATTCAAATTTTTCAAACGACCTCGGATGAAAAAACTTCCTAAATGAAAATTATAGATCTCGAAAAGTTATGAAACTTTGTAGTTGACCATTTTTTGATTTAAATTTGTTTAGGGCCTCAAACAAGCAATTTATTCTCGATTTGGTATAATATACGATGATAGATAACGAAATCTAGACACAAGTGACAGTGTAGTGCAGTGGTAGAGCAGCAAACACGCGAGGGAGAGTTCAAATCCTGCCGGCCGCGTTAGCCGCGAATTTAGCGCAAAAAATGCACCAACTTCGAATTTAGCGCTGGCTGGTGGCGGCCTCCCCCGAAAATAAAAATTTTGAAAAATTTTGCTATTAATTTTGGGTTTTTCGCATTTTCATTTTGCCGAGTGTAAATCTTTGTCGGGTGCTTTCCGGCACTCGACAAAGGCTTTGCACTCGCCTTTGCCGAGTGTCCGACAAAAAAATGTCATGTGTTGTATGTCGAGTGTTACACTCGGCAAAGCAGTTGCCGAGTGTTTTTGGGCCATTGTCGAGTGCCCCTGGCACTCGGCGAAACGACTATATCCCGTAGTGCCTGTCGTGATCTATGTGACAAACTGACAATGTCTTCCTGGTGTGTGTTTGAACTTTTGATGTGTGCACCACATATTGTTATTAGCATACTAACAGATTCTGCGTCCGTCTCTCTCTTTCTCTGATTCACAATTTCTTTAATCACGAGTTGTCATGTATTCTACAACAAAAGTCATTTATTATCTATCTATATGAGCTAATATATAACACAAGATGCCAAACGTTTGTCTTGAGACATGCATGAGGCACCACTGAAGATATGCTAATAGGTTGACCCAATATGTTTGTTTTGTCAATGCTAGCTTGCCATCCAAATAGGCACCACTGAGAAATAAACATTGATTTGGTGATTAGAGAGGTGACTACGTCCTGCCCACACCTCTATCTCAATGATTTGGCTATTTCCTTAGTGGTGTGTGACACATCTATCATCAATAAATAAGTGTCGTGAGACTGTCAATTGTAATTAAGATTTACCGGCTCAGTTTTCCATCAGTTCTTATGTGCAAAAGCATGTTCTTGTGTGTGGTGTTGTGCATGTATGGTGTGCTTGTGTCAGCAATGTGTTTGTTAAATAAAAGTGAATGTCACTATGTCAGCAACGTGCGCATTGGCAATATGGCTTGTATTCCAACAGGTATACACGATAGCCACCCATTTATTAAATTAAAGCAATCTCTAGTCATTTTTTCTGAGATTAATCTTTTATTACACCTATTATTTATTTGGTCATTAGAATTTATTTTATTTGGTTGAATAAGATTGGACCAATCCAATTACTTTACAACAAAGATAGCTAACTTATTATCATTAGCACTATGTGATCAAGTACAGAGCAACTCTAAGACACTCCAACTGCCTCTTTAATTGTATCTCCAAATGTAGGCATTCTCAGTTTTGGATTTCTCGCTATCCAAAAATTGAATGGCTCTTTAGAAAAACGGTTGGAGCGTTTAAAGATATAGAAAGCGATTTTTACTCAAATGACTCTCAAAATGATGATTTAAAAAGTAAATTTTAGAAAGACTCTTGAATATGCTCTAATAAGTTGTACGTCCCCTTATAATGTGTAAGTATGTTTGATGGGTTTTTCTTACACAACCACACAAACGATATTTACACGGTCAAAATGATTTTTAGAGTCTGTTCTCAAAACCGGTTTAAGATAAGTCATTTTCATGAATACTTCTATTAAGATGATTTTTTTTTAATTTTAACACTTTTTGATAACTAATTTTAAATCTAACACGGTCGGTTTTTTTTTAACTAACACTTTTGGCCGCGTCTATTGCCTTGGCGCGGCCAAATGCCTGTACCGCGCCATGCATGGTGGTGCGGTAGTGGGCTGACGTGGTGATGACCGGATTCGGGGACCATTGACGTGGCAGGTCCTGCCGCGCCACCGACCTTGGCGCGGCAGTGCCGTGCCCTGATCCGTGGCGCGGCTGGGCCGAATAAATACCGCGGCCAGTCCCGCCTGACCGAGCAGCAAGCCCGGCCGCCGCGCCCACCGCCCGCCCGTTCGTACCTGGATGGTTTAATCGGAATGTGTCGCTGCCGATAATGGGAGTTATTCTAAATATTGCTTGACGTAAAATCAATAGTATTTTTGTTTCTGTTTTTTGTTGAATTTTTTTCACGACCGAATAGAGAATTTGATAAGCCAATGATTTGTTTTCCGTCTTTCATAATACGGTTAACCACCGTTTTAACTAATAGATTATGAAAAATTACCACCGGCGTCGAGATTCGTCGGGACTGCCGGTTCCCGAACTAGTTGGTACTTAATCTCGCCGGGAGTGTTGCCGCGACGCAAAGAAATGAATATGAAGCAAATAAATGAAGTCCGTGCGCAAGTTGACAAGCTGCCACATAACATTTTCATTGTTTTGACATAAGTTTGACATAACATAACCAAATAACCCCGCAAGTTTCGAACGTCAATATTCGCTTGACCTAACAAACTAAGACCCAGGAGTGTAAGGATCCCTCAGACGCCTCTGTCTCTTCGGATTTGTTGGCAACACATTGGGAGTGTAGCCAACATCGGTATGGTCGCGTCGACGGTGTGTACGGCTCGTACCCTGCAAGTATATGATACGCATGATTACTTATAATTCTTTATGATCGTTAGTTCATGGAGCCTACGTATTTAAAGAAACTATCTTTGATAGTACCTGTGAGGCTCCTTGGGTACCAAGCGGGAACCACCTAGCTGAAACATGCCGATCTCGTCCTGCGGCCAATCGTCCCACTGGTCGTGCTGTCTATGGAAGCCCGGGGGGTCATCGTCGTCGTCATTGTTGTCCTCGTCATCCTCGGTTGCAAGGTCCTTCCCAGCGCTATGATGTGGTGGTGTACGCACCGCAGAAGTGGCACATATCATCGGCTGAGAAGAGCCGGCTGGTGTCCTCAAAGAGGCTGAAGACGTGCCACCCGACCACGCCGGGAGTGGCGGTTCCTCATAAGGAGTGTCCATGCAGCTCAGCTTCTGAGCTAGCTTCCTGTAGCTCTTCTTCACCTTCTGCATAAATAGACGTTAAAGTTAGTGCATTACCTAAACGCATATACACTAAAGAAACATTTTTGAAACGGACAAGTTTATGTTTATCTCCACAAAAGCCACGAGAACACCTGGCCCCTGCTCTCTAGACTCGTAAAGCCGGAACGCTGCTTCGTTGGACAGCCTTGACAATTGTGTCGTCTGGGTACAGAAACGCGGTTGGACAGTTTTAGTACACATACTTAATACCAAAAGGATAACAAATTGTACCATTCAAGTATATTACCATGTATCTTTGAAGCGGTGCTCTCTGTATCTGTGTGTCCTCCCTAGTGGTAACGTTGTACACATCTTCGATGACATCTTCCTCTCGAGTCCTCATCAATTGCCTCCTCAGTGTACAGGGGCTTGATATGTGTCCTCGTAGACCGGTGAAGCCACCGTAGGTACTCGTCGAAGGTGTGCTGGTCGTGTGGAGGACCTGCATGGACCGGAAGTCATACCCTATTTTGCCACAAATGGATGTGCGCACTATGTGTCACGCGCCAATCCTTGGTCTTGTACCTCTTCCTACGGTTATACCTGCAACAAAACGATGTTAGTTGTATCACACACCTCTGAATTGTAGCATTGTTATTAATCGATAACGCACCCGTGCAATTGTTGGTTGGTGGAGTAAAGCGGTGGTGGGCAGCCTGTCATTCTTTCAAACTGTCTGTAGATCTGGATGGGCAAGTGAATTTCGACCACATGGAAAAAAATAAGAGGGACGTCGCAGCGATACTCGTTTGACTTATCCCTAGTGACAGGACTGAGATAGTCCTAGAGCTCCGGAGAATCCCAAGCACACCAATGCACCTGAAATTTCGTAATTGAGTTAGGTTGTGATATAGTATACATCGAAGAAGACACAGGTATGATAGTAAAGAGAGCGTAACCTGGTGCTGTGTCAGGACATCGAGATCGTCCGTGTACTCCCTGTACTTGCGCCATGCATTCCCTCTAACTAACTCTGCTTCCGTCCAGATATACAGAGCTGTAGGGAGTGTATCCTGCCCGTTCCATCGCTGCATTGAACACGATAATGAATTAGCCATTAATAATCTCATCATATGTAACTGTCTCGAAGAATATAGCGAACCGAAGTACTTACCGGTAAACCATTATTAAGGGACCTCCCAACGGGCTATCATTTCCAACACCAAACCTAGAGTAGGTAGGAGCAACCCCTAAGGTTCGTATGTCCTGAGGTGCGATGGCAAGCAACGCATAGCTGTTGATGCATCCATGCCAGAACTGCACTACCTTAGCTATACGCCGCTATGTTCTCTCATGGCTGGCATAGTATGTCAAGGAAGATCCAGCTCATGGTGTTGCCCGAGGCATCTGGGAAGAGGAAAGCACTAAGAAAAGTGCTAGAGCCACACTTGAGCGAACCTATCGATCAGAGCCTCCTCAGCCTGTGGGTCCAAGTAATCATAGCGCTCTGTGATCCAGGACGACGAAACACCGGAATTTTTTCTGAAATTGACCAAAGAAAATGAGACCTTATGGCTACAGGAAAGCAATGCAAGTATTAAATAGGCTTGAATTACTCACTTATTTTTTTGGAAGCCTCGTTGTCCAGTGGAAGAAAGCCAATAAACTGAACCACCAGCTCCCTCCAATGATCGTTGTCAACTATCCCAGTCACTAGAAGTCCCCCCAACCAAAGGCCTAAAATAGCATTCACGTCCTGCAACATCAAGGTCATCTCGCCACAAGGTAGGTGGAACGTATGGGTCTTAGGCCTCCACCCGTTATAAGAATAGAACGACTGTTAGTTGCCTCAAATTTGTTACAAGAAAGTTTACATACAAAGAATGCACTCACACCTGTCTATAGCTGCAATAAGTAGTGCTGGGTCAAGGGGCGAAAGACCGTGGTTGACAACACGGACAAGCTTGAGGAAGCCGGCACGCCGTATGTACACGACGCATAACGCTCGTCCCACTGGGGCGCCCCTGGTGTGCGTGCGGGGCCTCAAAGGAGGCAAGGCCACCTCTGCGTCGTTGTCACTCAAGACGTGTGCTCGGTGCTGATCATCGTACTCCACCTCAAAATAGGGTACAACGGGTGCTGCGTGGGAGGGGTCATCCAGTTACAGATTAATAAACAAAGCGTTAGAGTAGTCAAATTAACAAAATTCAAATTATATTAGTAAGTTCACAAATAAATCACAAACAAATTCACTAACATAACTATCCTAAATCCCTAAACCCAAAATCCTCACTATACTAGATAATAAATACATAATCAATCCCTAAAATCCCTAAACCCTTTTGGATTTAGAGTAAACTAGTATCTATATCCAAAATCCCTAACCAAATAACTAACTATAAACTAAATAATAAATACATAATCAATCCAAAAACCCAAAATCCTAACTATACTAGAACACACAACCTCAAACCTAAAAACTACCTACGTAAATCATAAACAAATTCACTAACCGAACTATCATAAATCACTAACTATCCTAAATCACTAATTATCATAAATCAATAACAATCATAAAACCATAACTATCCTAAATCACTAATTATCCTAAATCAATAATAATAATAAAAAATGAAATCGAGAGGGAGGTACCTTACGAGCGGGCGTCCGTGATGCGCGACGTAAATGGCGGCGCGCCCGGAGAGCCCAGCGCGCGGCGGCGGTAATGGCGTGGCGGAGAATGCACAGCGGCGGCGGCGTCTTGCAGAACGCAGGGTGCGGTGCGGGGGGTCGCACACAGTATTTATTCGCCCACCAGCGCCACGAATCGGTAGCGACAACATCGCCGCTGTCAAGGGTCGGTGGCGTGGCAGGACCTGCCACATCAACGGTCCCTAAATCCGGTCGTCGCCACGTCAGCCCGCTGCCGCGCCACCATGCATGGCGTGTCACAGGCATTTGGCCGCGCCAGGGCAATAGGTGCGACCAAAAGTGTTAGTTTAAAAAAAACCGAGCATGTTAGATTTAAAATTAGTTATCAAAAAGTGTTAAAATAAAAAAATATCATTAAGACCATTGTTCCTAAAATTTGATTTTTTTTGGGCAGTTCTCTAAAGTCAACTATTCCTAAAAATAATGGTTTGCTAAGTAATAAGCTCTTGAAAAAAAATAGATGACGCCTATAAAAACTAGTGCTACAGTAGTTTTAAGGGTGAAACCACGCTAGTCCCCAGATTTAGGATTAGGAAGAATATTTTCCTCCCGTTCCAGCCTATTCACGCAAACATTAACTTAGACAAAAGAACAGTTTAGCATTATAGCTTATGTACAATATATATCTAAATACATAGAAAAAGCTATGTATCTAAAAAAAAGCAAAAACGTCTTATAATTTAAAATACAGGAAATGTTTATTTATACACTTAGGTCTGTTTGGAACATGAGACTTTTTCTTGTGAAACTTCTGTGTGAATCATGTGAAATTTCTGTGTTTCAAACAGATCCAAAAACATTTAAAATAACAAATCGAGTCATAGCCTTTCAAAAAAATAATGTAACAAAGTAAATGGTAAATAGAATTCTTACGGGACTTTCAAACAAAGAAATGTTCCCCAACAATTTATTTCTTTTGAGAGGATCCTAACAACTTATTTAAATCCCTATAGCCCCGTTTGGATCTTTGAAATTGAATTCATTCTAATAATTATAATTTAGGCATAAATTAATTAAGCTAATATGATTGTATATAGAATATATTTGTATATTATTATTAGCTATACAAGAAAGATACTTATATGTTGCATTTCTACCATAGGGAGATGAGTTGAAGACCATGCTATAAGTGGGAGAGTAGAAATATAGCATGGTGATCCATATAATCAATATCAATCTCTCCACCTATGAATTTGAGATATCCTTACATATGAACTTAGAAATATTGTGGAATTTTAAAATTTCTAACCAAATAACCTAATACATTAATTCCTAACAATCCAAACGGCCTCTACATGATTTTTTTATCTCAAATTCCTGTAGGTTGAAATAGGACATCCGCTATCCCGAAGGAACTTCGGAGGATTTCTGCGTTTTTTTGTCAACCGTGCTTGACCCAAAGCCCACCCGTGCAAAATCCAGAAGGACATGGTGGGGCCCAGCCCAACTAGACGCCACGTAGGCACGTACTCCCGTTCCCTCTTCACTTGGCTCTCTCCGCGCCGCCCGCTCGGCCGCCCGTGCCGTCCCATCGCCGGCTTGCCATTCCCTCCGTCCAAGCCCGCCTAGGGTTTCCCCCGCCGCTGGAGGCCGCCTCGGCGAGGAGATGACCACGCCAGAGACGGGGCGGGAGCCCTGCCCGGACCGCATCCTCGACGACGTCGGCGGCGCTTTCGGAATGGGCGCCGTAGGCGGCTCCCTCTTCCACTTCGTCAAGGGCGTCTACAACTCCCCCAACGGCCACCGCCTCGCCGGGGGCGCCACGTCCGCGCGCATGCTCGCGCCTCGCCTCGGCGGCAGCTTCGCCGTCTGGGGCGGCCTCTTCTCCACCTTCGACTGCGCCCTCGTCTACGCCCGCGCCAAGGAGGACCCCTGGAACTCCATCGCCGCCGGCGCCGCCACGGGTGGCCTGCTCGCCGTGCGACAAGGACTCCTCGCCTCCGGCAGGTCCGCACTCTTTGGCGGCGCCCTCCTCGCGCTCATCGAGGGTGCCGGGATCATGCTCAACCGCATTGGGGTCGTCCCGCCGCCGCCGCCGGAGGACCTGCTGCAGTATCCCGGACAGGATCCCGGCCAGTATGCACCACCACCTGGTTTCCTGGGTGTGCCGCCGGCGCCGCCGATCGATGTTCAGGAGGTTCCGGTCACTGAGTCTGGCGGCCCGACTAGGTGGTTTGGCGGTTTGTTCGGAAAGAAGCAGCAGGACACGCTTGCTGCTGGCGACCGCAACAAGTCGGAGGTGTTGGAGATGGATTTGCCAAGGACGGCCGTTCCTTCCTTCGACTACAAGTGAAAAAAGGTTAGCTTTTGTGTGTTCTATTTTCTTTGCTGCTGATTCCTTCAATTGTTGTTGATTTGATTTAATTTTGTTGAATGTGGCCATTATTGTTCTTATTATGCATGTACTCTGTGGAAATGTAGTACCTGGTAGTTTTGACTTTTGAGTTACTTCTTCAATGTCATGAATTTATGGTAGCTAAGCACATACATTTTCTCCACACGGCGATCCAGAGTGAAGCATATGCAAAGTGTTTTGATTCCTCCTTCCCATGTAGCAGTTTTGTTGCAATTCTTGAAAAAATTTACACCAAGATCATACAATTAACTGATTTGTGGTTTGTGCTGTAATTAATCCAGGACCATAATTGGTATGCCCACTGTTGTTCCAGTGCTGTATGTGTATGCTATACAGTTGTTGCCTAGGGCATGTTGATGCATACGGTGCAGTAGTGCACAGCATATTAGCAGGGAATTTTTTGCTACACGATGTGGGGTTTCCTCTTCTGTATTTAATTTGTTGGCACAATGTATGTTAAGCAGAGAAGGGCGGGCCTGGTGCAAGCGGTAGAGTCTTACCGCCTATGACCGGAAGGTCCCGGGTTCGAGTCGCGGTCTCCTCGCATTGCTGGCACTAACACCCTTCCCCAGACCCCGCATAGAGCGGGAGCTCTCTGCACTGGGTACGCCCTTTTAATGTATGCTAAGCAGAGGCGGAATCCTGCAACGTGATAATAACTGTACTCCATTTTATTTATTGGGGCATGCTCTATCTTTCCCTGGTCATCGCTGTTTGATGCTGCTGCTTAAACAATTAACCCCATTGGTATGGTTTTTGTGCATCATCCTGAACCCTAGTCATTGTCTAGCAGATTGTTCAACTAGCATGAGCCAATCATCCTTGTATCTCTGTTTCTGCTACTGATGTCGCTAGTATGGTTATTGGTTTTGTGACCATTATGATTTGTGAACTTCAAAGGTTTACCCCACTAGAAGGTTGGCCCGAGGATATATGCTAGGAAGGAGATTACGAAAAAGGGGAAATGGAAAAAGTAGTAGTGGCAACACAGGATCTATATACCTTCTATAGCTTCACAGGCCTGGCAAACTTTTGCCACTTACTGTCAATTTCAGTCATATTTAAAGTATAAACTTGCTTGCATATAGAGTATGGCTTTACCTTTTGTGAGATTACCTTTCTTTATGTTGTGCACTTTCGCCTGAAGAGAGTTTTTTCTAATATGCATGTGAATTACTTAAACACGTATGAATTTTTATGTTAGTTCTGTGTGGAGAAAGCACCTGCATTGAATTCGTCCAGTGTTTTACATTTGGCTCCATGATGCATGGATGTTGAGCTCCTGTTTTAGGTACTTATATTGCCGAATAGTAAAAAACTGGAAGTTGTTGGAGTATATGTTCCATTAGAGAAAATAGGGGTTGCATGATAGGTACACCATTTTTTAATAACCTGACAGAAACAGACATTTATATGACTTGGACTACTGGGTCTAGTGATGCTGTTTTATAGCTTTTCTGTTTTTTTGTAAGTATTATTAATCCCATTCAAAAGTATACTGTTCTTAGGCATACAATGTTCCAGAGGGTTTCAAAGTGTGCTATGATGCTATTTTCAATTGTTGTATTGTTGTTTCTAAATTCCCTCCTTGTTCAGTTGATATTATTAGTAGCATGATGTGCAGATAATATCTGAATATCTTAGTATCTACTGGAGTTTCAGGGACTTGATCTGCTTCCAAGATGAGTTTAATAAGGTTTCTCTTCCGCTCTTCCTTGCTCTGACCTGGCCACTTATAGAATTGCCAGTCCACCAAAGCACTAAATAGTTGGTCCCATGGACCATGGTTTAGCTATACCAGCAGAATGGCTGGTTAAGCAGACATGGCTGGGCACCATTTAGTGTTTAAGCGGTGTTTAAAAAAAGCTAAATGGCTGTTTAGGTGAACAGGTGCTCCAAATAGTGATTTTTTTTTAGGAAAGCTGCAAACCGGCTTCATTTTTAGAACTACTGTTCACTTCAAGTTTTATATTTTCTGTAACAATTATGTTGGCATTTTGTGTGTGTGTGTGTGTGTGTGTGCAAGTGCAATCCGGCATGAACTCTGCAGCTCTCTTGATTGCTACTGCTTGGATCAGGGATGATATTCCCCCATTCTGTTAGGTTTTTGTATGTCTGTTTTTTTCCTTAGCTATGAGAGTTCCATTCTTTCAATTGGATGCACTAATGATACATTCCTGCACTGTTGCTATAGATATGAATATGTTCCAAAATGCACACATTATTGTGTTTTCATGTCCTGTGGTACTTTATATTTGTCTGCCAACTAGAATTCATTATCTGAATTCTGAATATCACTAATATTTTCAACAGTTTTCCAAGAAAATACATACAACACTTTATATATTGATAATATGGCTACAAATGTCCTTACCTATGCTTTGCTGTAAATCAGTTGGTTGCCTTTGGGAAAGCAAAGTTGCAATTTTCAAGTGTAGGTAATTTTAAAGGTGTGACGCCTGTCTGAACTGAGTTTTCTTTGAGAAATGGTGAGAGGAAAGGGCTATATCCTCCGCATATACTGCTGTACTTGTTCATTCATTCTAGTACACTGCAGTATTCTTGGTTAAAGGCTTTGTTGTTGTTGTTGCAGTATTCTTGGTTTGTTATGCTATAATTTTATATAAAAATGCAATGCCGTTGTCCTAATAATATCATATATGCTAATGAACTCCATGCTTTCCTCTTGTGTAGGTCCGATTATCCTACTACTTCTAGGGAGGGGCGTAAGAAGTTTGAAATGACTCCTAAGGCCTGGCAACAGTAGAATTATAGGGCAAAATAAAGCTTACCTTGAGTTCCTTGACTCAGTTTTATCTGAAAATTCGCTAATAGGCTTCTAAATTGAGTATAAGTTCACGAGCTTTTGCTTATAGTAGTATACTGTACTGTGTCGAGTGTAAATTAAAGCTCCGTGAGACTTCAATTCCATGTTTTGGTATATGAAGTGGTTCTGTTTTGAAGTGGGAGAGAGAGATCCAGGGCCAGTTGCTATGTTGAAAAATTGTTTTACTTTGCCCTGTTGTCACCACCATTTAATTTATACTGATTTTTAGCTCTACTGCTTTTCCAATGTATCTGTATCTCTCCAGAAGTAGAAATGGCCATGCCCTTAGATGAGTGTGTACTGTGTAGCCTGTAGAGCATGCACTTCCTTCATCTATCTCTCATGAATCACATGTGTTGGTGTGCAGTTTGAGGGTTCAAGTATGCGCCCGAAAGCGGGTAGCTGAAAGTTAATTTGCGCAACCGTGCGATAGTAAGCACGTGCCTTCGAGATGGCAAAAACTGCTATGTATGGCCCCGTTCGCTGTTGAAAAAACAAGTCGAAATACTGTTGCGGTTTATTTTTTTTTTTTAGAGAAAAACACTATTCTGGCTAAAAAAGTTTGAGAGAAAAACTACTATTCCGCTAAAAAAAGTAAGCTGAAAAGTATGGATTATAAGACAAGCGAACGAGACATGTGTGTTTGTGTGTTTAGAACTTGGGATCAGAGGCATAACCGAGCAGTACTCTTACTTGCTTAGGGTGGGTGAACTGAATACAATTCCTGGTGTCTGTTGATGATCAGAAGGTCTCCAGACGAGTATACAACTCTAAACGACTGATCTCAGATCTGAAAACAAAAACAAAAAATCTGACTTTTTCTTCCTTCTGTTTTCGTAACATGACTGGATAATAATTTGTTAATTCGGGTACCATTTGGAAACCTGTTCGGATAGGAATTGCTCGTCGAGGCAAGGTGAATTCCGAACACCCACGACCGCAGCCGGTATATATTAATATTATTATATATATATATATATATATATATATATATATATATATATATATATATATATATATATATATATATATATATATATATATATATCTTTGCTAGCTGGCCATATAGAATAACTTATTACTATGGTCACTTTAAGTTACGATAGTTACTATGCTAATTTATGAGACTACGATAACTCCTTATACATTTACTATAACATTATTACTAAATCACATCGATAGTTACGATAATGTTATAGTAAATCACTTAATAAGGAGTTATTCATATTATAAATTAATTGGTACAAACATTATTATCGTAAATCAAGGTGGCTATAGAATAAGTTATTCTATGGCCATTTCTGTAAAATATAGCCTATATATATATATATATATATATATTGGGTACAAAATAACTTATTCTATAGCCACTTTAAGTTACGATAATTACTATATTAATTTATGAGATTATAGTAGCTTCTTACTAAGTGGTTTACTATAACGTTATGATAAATATCTCCATGTGATATAGTAACCCAACTATCGTAAATATGTATTGACATTATCGTAAATTAGTATATAAAATTATCGTAAATGAAAGTGGTTACATAATAACTTATTTTTATAGCTATCTACTAAATATACTCTCCTAGGGTAAGACTATTCTGCAGCTGGCCATAGAATAACTTATTCTATAGCCACTTTGATTTACGATAATGTTTATATCAATTTACGATAATATGAATATGCATTTACGATACTCATGTTACTATAACTCACGGTGATATTTATCATAATATTATAATAAATCACTAGTCTCCGAAGTAAGGCCAGCTGCAGAACAGTAGAGAGACGTCCAAGCGAAACCGCATAGAGAATCACCACTTCCGTTCCGATCGAGATCATCCTGCTAAACAAGCAAGCTGCACCGCCGCTGCCAGAGAGCCGCCAGTGCGCGATGAGCGAGGAGCAGCCCTTCTACCCTCCGATCCCAGACCCCGGCCATCGCTTCGTCAACGAGCTGGGCATGGGGTTCGCGTCGGGCTTGGCGGGCAGCTCCATCCTCAGCCTGTTCAGGGGCCTCCGCCGCGTCGGCGGCCTCGCCGGCGGGGCCCGGGCCGTCAGCGCGAGCGCGCCGCGCGCGGCCGGCACGCTGGCCGCCTACTTCGCCCTGTGCTGTGCCTTGGAGACCGCCATGGACCTCGCGCGCCCCAAGGAGGACCTCTGGAACGCGCTCGCCGCCGGCGCCGTCTCCTGGGCGGCCCTCGGTGTGCGCCGGGGCGCGGTTGGCGCGGCCCTCGTCACGGCTGGCGTGGCCGACAACTTCGTAGATGGTCGCATCCCGCTGCTGGAGAAGCCGCGGCATCAACCGGCCCAGCCCCTGCATGCGCCCACGACGCCCGCGGCCCCTGGATTCTTGGGGATCCCGCAGGGGTCGCCCATCGTGGTTCAGGAGGTCTCCGTCGGTGACCAGAGGATGTGAGCTTCTAATCTATAGCCGCTCCTCCCGTCCTCCGTCACAGTACACGTAAATTAATAGAACTATATCTGTCTTCGATTAGGTAATCTTTATTAAACCTGCTATGTCGTATGCTCTGTGAGTTTGATGATCGATCCTCAGGTCGACAGGCTTAAGATACTACTGAAAATCTCATTTGGCAACAGCTTCTGATGATGAAGTAAAACTGCATGAGGTCCTGAACATTACTGATGCTCCTTTTTTTTTGAAATCAACATTACTAATGCTCTAGTAATTATATATATGTTATATAAGCTAGGCTGCATGCAGGTGTCGCAGATATAGTGAAAATGTGGAATATAGAATAACTGTCAGGGCAAGGGCAGTGTTTATTGCTCAACCAGAACATAAGGGTGGTTTCCAAGTATCTTGGTCATATATATCAAATTTTTCTACCATGGTTGAGAATCCTAACTTGCCGCGTTGGGTGACTTGGGCGGCTCCCTCGAAGGGCAACCCTGGAATTGGGCCTGATACGCGGATTTGGCCCATAATCTCATCCGGTGATAATTCCATGCTATGGCATCCGACACCACCTCGTGTGCCCGAACTTGCATTGTGGCAATTTTGAAAAGAGAATCATGTATTGTTGTAGCTATACTAGTCCTCATACATATATGAAGATTCAAAATTTATAACACCGGAGATATGAATAAATCCATTGGATTTCTCAACCGCTAGTTTGACTTGGCCAAGCGAGTGCGCAGGGACCAGATTTCTCCGGTGGTGTCATTGAGCATAGGAGAATGCGCTTGGATGTTTAAATTTTAGATTTAATCTGAACCGTTGATATGTGTGGTGCATACCACTACTACATAAAGCTTAATAGAGGCGGACAATTTAGATTAATGGAGGCGGGCATTGCAACCGCCTCCAATCAAAGGTCACCGTGAATGGTGACCAACGGAAGCGGCTGCTGTGCCCGCCTCCGTAAATCAGACAGGAAAAAATAAAAAAAACCTATGGGAAGGAACCGCCGAGCCCATCCACGGGCCGCCGTCGCCGTAGTCGCTCGGCGGAACCTTGACTACGCACACCGCCGGGGTCTGGCCTCCCGCCGCCAGATCGAGCCAGCCGCCGTCGGGACCGGATCTAGGGAGGCCCCGTCCGCCGCGCCCCTCGCTCATCGGCCTGGGAGGGGCCCATGCACAAGCCGCCGCCAGGAGGACCGGATCGAGCCACCCGCTGCTGGGACCGGATCTGGGGAGCCACCGGGCGGGGGAGGAGGCCCCGTCCGCCATGCCCCTCGCTCGCCCACCTAGGAGGGGCCCCGCATGCGGCCGCCATCGGGAGGGCCGGATCGAGCCGCCCTGCCGCCAGATCTAGGGAGCCGCCGAAGGGAGGAGAGAGAGGGAGAGGAGAGGGAGGGGTGCTGCGTTGTGAGGGAGAGGAGAGGGAGGCCGGGTCGCTGTGAGGGAGAGGGGCTCCACGCTCGTGTCGGGAGGGAAAGGGTGCCGCACTCATGTTCGGAGGGGAGGGGCGCCGCGCTCAGTCTGGTTGGGAGGGGAGGAAGGGCGTTGGGAGGGGAGGGGCGATGTGAGGCTAGGGTTAACAGGTGCTGCTTATATATGAGCCTGGTAGAAAGGCAGAGATGGGCTTTTTGGGGCTAGGAGCTGGGGCACTATTTTTTGAGGCGGGCCTTATAGAGTGCCTGCATCCAAAAATAGATTTACAGATGAGGGCTCCTTAAGACGACCGTCTCCGAAAATAGACTACTTTTGAAGGCGGTTGTCTTAAAATGTCCGTCTCCGTAAATTTACTTTACGAGGAGAGCAAAAGTGACTGCCTCCGTAAATCAAAATGTCCGTCTCCGTTAATAGTTTGGTATTTTCTGAGGTGGTTAGATTTTGTGACCGCCTCCGTTAATTAAAGTGCAATGCTACGCAAAATCAATCATGTAGTAGTGTACGCAGAAGATGTTTCTAGCCAGCCCAAATGCTAGTTTTTGGAGAGCTCTATAAATAGATGATTGCAAGGGGCTCTTGTGCTTGTTGTGTTTGATTCTCTGAAAGGTCCTTGTGTGGTTTTGGTGATTGAGTGACAACCTAGGTGGATTAATTGTGTTTATGTGAGATACGCTGGTAATTAGTCCACAGGTACATGTGTGTGAGCAACATATGCCATGAAGGTGAAAATGGCTTGGAGATGTTGCAAAGCTCACACATGTGATGATGAAGGAGCTCATTGCACATGAGACATGACATTGAGTTATGTGATCAAGGTGGAGAAGATCAAGACAAGACTTGGCTTGATGGACCGGTTGCAAGCATGAAGGGCAAGTTGGAGGCTTTGGAGCGATGGACCGCGTGGTGGTCAAGCTTGAGCAAGACTTGGCGCCGATGGACGAAGGCAACGGTGAAAAGCAAGTGAAGTCAAGATTGAAAAACCAATATGATCACGTGATGATATGTAGTGGATCATATCATTATTGATCGTGTTGGTGCATGTGTTGCATCGACATTGGAGGAGATGGAATGAAATGCGCAAGGCAAAGGTATAACCTAGGGCATTTCATTTCATCGGTCATAGGTGTGTAGAGAAATTGATGACCGGGTTTAGGATAGATGGTCGTACTATCAAGAGGGGCAAACTTGTTTGCATATCGGTCATCTAGTGCCACTTAAGTGATCTAACTTTGCATCGTCGCTATGATCGAGTGGCGTGGCAAGTTGAGTGGCTAATCCTTTGGAAAATATTTGTGAAAAGCTAACACACATACACATGGTGGTGTACACCTAGTGGTGTTGGCACATTTCCAAAGGAGAAGAAGTTGGTGAAGAAAATGAGTTAGTCGCGCTGGTCACAGAGTGACCGGACGTGTCCGGTATGTTATCCAGACTTCGGGTAGTCTGATAGGAGTGACCGGACGCGTCCGTTGTGGCTACCGGACGCGTCCGATGTTTGGACCCGAGGTGAGCGACTAAGTGAAAGTGATCGGACTCTAGCTCAGAGGAGTGACCAGACGCTGAGGAGTTACTATTTAGCGTCCGATCAAAGAGACATAGCCCGAGGCAGGATCGCAAAACCGCGACCGGCGCTGCGACTGAACGCAGCGACCGGACGCGTCCGGTCTCCATACCGGATGTGTCCGGTATGACTCAGCAGTCTCGGGTTTCAGCGCTATAATTGATCGAACGCTGGGAGCGTCCGGTCGGCCCTGGGAGCTTACTGGACTCGATCGGACGCTGCGGCTCAGTGTCGGTCATTTTCTAACAGCGCATCCGATGCGACATGTTAAAGAGAGCCGTTGTAACACCTCTGGTGTTACAAGCTTGCTTATTACCTAGGTTAATGCTTAAGAGTAATTAGTAAAACAAATTTTTGGGTTTAAAAGTTTGAAGCACACGTAGAATTATAAATGAATCTTGTGTGACTCGCTTTCGTAAAAAAAGTGTCGCTAGTCAACTTGTCTCGGTGCTTAGCAACTTTTAAATAATCTTGTGGACAAAAGTTGTTTAGGGCTTGTTTTGGAAAAGTATGAAGAAAGCGCTTAAAATGTCTAATAGCGAATAAATTGCGAATGGCTTGTTCTGTTGGATTGAGCATGAAAACAATTTTTATAAACAAAAAATATATAACTTGTAATTAAAACTTAAATAAAAATTTGAAGTGCGAGTTAGTAGTTAAAAATGCAACTGTTGATTTGGTGAATGGATGTTGTTCCGTGGTATTTTTGATAGCTCAAAAATCAAATTGAAAATTAAAATTAGCCCTTTTCATTGAATCGGCAAAAATTTGAAGCTGTGTTGAAAGTACACTTTTTGGCGATTTATAAAATGCAAAAATAGTTAAATAACGCCCTGATGTTTTGGTTCTATTGTTTGATAGACGGTAGTGTGGACTACAGATTGGAGGACTTGCTTGGGCCTCAATCGCGATCAATCGCAATACTTGCTTAGCTTTTAAATTTCAGCGCTCACTACTCACCGTCGAATGGCTCGGCCTGCGGTCGCCGCATGCACTGCCTACCAGCCGTCTGGCCGACGTGGTGCTCCACCCACCGCACGACCCACCTAACCATGGAGGAGCTGGTTGCCTTCGTGTCCCGCCAAGTTCGAGTCGTCCCGTCTATGCACGTTGTTTCCAAAGGAGCACCTGTAGCACCGTCCTTGCCGTGCTGTTGCTCTGTCGTGTCCACGCCCCGCTGCTCCCTCTTCTCGTGCTCCTTGTGCACAGCATGACTGAGCTGCTATCCTCACGCCTCTGTGCTCTCTCCCTCTCTCGGTCTCTGCCTCTGTTGCCTGCCTTGCTTGTCTCTGTTGCCTGCTTTGCTTGTTCTATCTGCCTTTGCCGAGCCAAGCAACCGTCGTGGTCATGCGCCGCGCCCCATGGCCCACGCTGGGCCTGCTACTCCACGGCGCCGTCCCTCTCAAGCACCTCCTCCGCTCCATGAACCGCTCCCATCGCCTACCGCTGTGCGCACAAGCGCGCCCGAGCTACGTGGACCCGCGCCGCTCCACCGCAGTGGTCACGCCCGCCGTCGTTCGCCCTAGCCCGCCTTGCTGCTGCTGCCGCCATGGGGCTCCGCCTCCATGGCACCGCCCCCACCGGGTGCGCGCCTTGTTCGCCGGTGCTGAGGGGCCCGCCTCGCCAGTCGGTTCGTCCGCGTCCCGCCGTGGCCGGCCATCTTTCTCGGCCGGGTCCGGCACGCCGCCTCCCCTAGCGTGGCCGTGTGTGGTCACCGTGCCGAGCTCTACCTCGGTCCGCGCTGTGTCCAGGCGAGCTCGGTCATGGCCGCGCACCTCCCCACGCCGCCCCGCGACAGCACCGCCGCCGACGAGTCGCCCTATCGGCCAGCGGAGTGCTTCCCCTGTCCGAGCTCTATTTGTGAGGAGGAAGAGAAGGACCGCGGGGTAAGGAATCATTATTTCTAGGGTGCTTGTTACAAATTGGATGACTCATATCAATAGTGCTCTGGATCTCGGGTTGGTTTTCACATTACTATAGGGTCTCTTATGCAAAAAGTGCGTCCCCACCTGGGCTTTTCTGAGCTGGGCCGGCCTTGTGCCACCCCTGGGCCTAGTGCCGCGCGTCCCGCGTGGGCCGGCCTGCTTTGGCTGGGCCACGCCGCTTGGTCGTGGGGCATGACCCTCCTCCTCTAGGCCTTGGTCAGCGTGGGCATTGCCGGCCATGGGCATTTACAGAACGTCTTGGCGCCATGGTGGGCCTTAGCTTTGGTGGTGGGCCACATGTGCTCAAGTCTCTTGGCCGCCCAACAGGCTTGCTACCGGCAAGCTTGCCCAAGTGCCCAT
Organism: Miscanthus lutarioriparius; assembly: GCA_904845875.1. NCBI lineage: Eukaryota > Viridiplantae > Streptophyta > Magnoliopsida > Poales > Poaceae > Miscanthus > Miscanthus lutarioriparius. The sequence goes on from CAJGYO010000001.1 coordinate 43,620,645, forward strand.
TTCTTTAAAATGGCTGAAACTTGTAAAATTCATAATAAATCAAATAAAAAGCGTAAAATGACAAATCCAATTGGACTCTACACAGATTGTACTACGCAGTGAACACATAAAATCACATGCTTTAGTGCAAAATAATTTGCCTTAAAAATTAATCTATAGTTGTTGTAATTAATTAAATTAGTTTTCTTGCTCCAAATGCTATGAAATTTTTATGGTAGGTTCATCATACGGTTAGGTGTCCACTGTAATTTTTGTAGCTGCAGAGGAATTAAATTGCTAAGCTAGCAAATGAGGCCTAGTTTGAATATATAGTAAATCAAATAAATGAAATAAAAAAACACCTTGGAATTGTATAACTAAAACACTTGTTGGGAAATGACACCTTTCTTGACGATGTTGATATGTAGATTAGTACGTTAGTCATTAGAGTTAGCTTGTTAGTTTATAGTATGTACTTTATTTTAAGAGTTGTTGCCTAGTTAATTAACTGTTGCATCATCTCTACATCACATTGCATACCATAATAGGGACGACGATGGATCGTGGAGTCATCGGGAGTTGCTAGTGAAATGGTACTTTTGGAGATCGTGTCGCCAAGATGGAATGCTAACTTTTGGTTATATTTTACCCAGGCAAGCCCCAGTGCATAACCCCTACTTTTCTGCACTTTAAATTATATTTGTGCATTAAGTTTTAAGGAGTTGAATGAAACCCACTTGCATATATATATCTTTATCCTATGAATCTTACTAGTATGACTGGATCGTGTAGATTGCTATGCTACAGGACTTCGATAGAAGTCGAGTGATTGCCTATCACTCGTGAGAGATAGGAAATATATTATTGTTGTTACAATATTATTATCACTCATGATAAAATGGTGGAAAGAAAAAATGGAGACTGGGCAGGGATTGGTTTGGGTATTGGTGGGTGTAAGAGGTTGTGTCCTGCGGCCAACGGGGCATAGCTTGGTTACACTGTTTCCTGTCTGTGTCGGTTAAGGACCGGCCGTTGCATTGGGTTCTAGGCAGGTCACAGACTTATTATCCCAAGCGCATACTTGGGTATGGGCGTAGAAGACTTGTTACTCTCTTGTCATGGGTTACGGCTCTTTCTGGCCTGACTTTTAGGGTGGTTTTTGGGTGGAGGTCCTTGCACCGCACTGAGTCCGAGACTCAGGGGCGGGGGCTTGGAGTCTAAGTTTGGACGGGGACCTGGACCCCATGATAGGAGGGTAGTGGGTTGGTCCTGCTTGTGCCTGGGGTATAAGCGGGGCATGTGTTTTGGGGTACCCAGCTAGGCACATTGATTCATGAATCGCCGGGCGATCCAGTACGGCTTGTCTACAGTCTAGCAATGTAGTAAGAACTGGAAGATGAAAGATGGTAAAAATGATTCTAATTGCTTACCACCTGCTTGAAAGTAGCACATGTACTTACATAGAATGACTAGTTAATGAACTAATGATGACTGCTAATAAAATCGAATATAAGGACACACATTTAGTAATGCTCATGCAGATGCAATAAACCCACAAGCCCGATAGCATTGCATATCCTTGGAGTCTTTTCTTTTCTCCTATCGGGTAAGTCTTGCTGAGTACAATTGAGTACTCATGGTTTTATTTCCCTGTTGCAGGTGATAGGTGGATGATAGAGTTGACCCTTGTGTATGGATTTCTCCTAGTGAGCTCAGAGAGGATTCCTTTACGCTGTGATCATAGTTTTTATTTATAACTCTCACTAAATGTTTTATAAATAGAAGTTTTATAATCTGTTGACATTGTGTATATATCAGTGTTTATCATGTCATGAATAGACGTTTATTTCTGCTGTAACTCTGTTCACATGTTTATATTCCGCTGTTAAATTTAATTGTTCATAACTCTGATAACATGATCATATTCTGCTATTATCAACAGTAAATATTATACTCTGATGTTGCATGAAAAGTGATGTAAGAAATGGCTAAAATATTATAAGCTTTATTCTCTCATTTGTGATCCTAATGGAAAATATGGATTTTCGGGTTCTCCCTTAGGGTGTGTCCGACGGAATCACGTAATTTGGTGGCCTCCCTTGGGTACTTAGTGTCTAATGGAAGACAAGTACTCCTGGGAGACATTAGATTAGGCGGTTCTGCCATAGCCATTGGAGGCAATGGCTAGTTTGAATGGGACACATGGCGGGTCAGCTGTGACCGAACGCACCGGTCACCACCTGACGTGTCCGGTGCAAACGACCTACGCATCCGGTCGTCCCAAAATTTGCCTAGCGAAGGGGTAACGGCTAGTTTAGCCTATGGGGCTATAAATAGAAGGTGGTCTTGACCATGGCTTGTGCTGAGCACCTCGGGGGACTTTGTGTCCATGCTTGAGAGTGCTTAAGAGCCCTCCTTCTCACATATGCTCGATAGTGTTCATCCGATAGTGTGAGTGAGCGATTCTAGTGTGATTGCATCATGAGGGTGCATCGAGTGGCACTAGGTGGTTGTCTTGCAAACCGGTGGTGCTTGTTACTCTTGGAGGTTGCCACCTCCTAGACGGCTTGGTGGTGGTCTACGTCGAAGTCTGCAAGAAGCTTGTGCGGTGCTCCAGAGAAGAGCTTTGTAAGGGGCATTGTGCTCGCCCCACGGGAGCCGCGAAGAGAAACTCTAGTTGAGCGTGTCATTGAGCTACCCTCACTTTCGGGCAGGTTCTTGTAGTGCCCAACATGCGGGCTTGGTGGGTGATGCCAATTAGCCGCCAAACCACCAAGTGAGCGGTCGACACAATGGGGACTAGCGTATTGGCAAGCACATGAACCTCGGGAGAAAAATCACCGTGTCAACTTTGTTCTTCCCGTTGGTTTGCAATCCCCTTACACCAGCTTGTAATTACTTTCATATACATTGTGCATGTGTAGTTGCTATTGTAATTAATTAGCTTGTGTAGATCACTAGTTATCTTCTTGCTTGTGTAGCATAGAAGTAGCTCCCTTGCGTGGCTAATTTGTTTTGTGTAACATTGTTAGTCACATTGCTTAGTTTGTGTAGCTAAGTATTTGCGCTCTCTAATTTGGCATTGGTTGCCTTGTTATTGAGCATTGCTAATGAGCTTAGTGGCTTTGTGCTTTTGCTTACTAGCATGTGTAGGAGCTCCCTTGTTGCTTAAAGTACTAGCGGCATAGGTTTGTGTGACCTTGCTTCAAGAATTGGTTAGGTGAGCTCTAGCTAGCCCGGCATCTTTGTTGCTTAATTAGGATCTTTGCAAGGTGCTAGAGAACTTAGATAGAGGGGTATAGTCTTGGCTAGACCGATTGTTTTAATTCACACTTATTTCGGTTAGTCGGCGTGATTAGATTTTAGTAATGACTATTCACCCCCCTCTAGTCGCCATCTCGACCTTACAAGTGGTATCTGAGTTAGGTCTCTCATTTATGATCTTCACCGACCCGAGAGGATGGTGTCTAGTGGGCTAGATGATTGTCCATACATTTTTATGGCACACACTTTGCACAGTGGAAAAATTGGATGATATGCAATTTTAAGTTTATTTGCCCTCAAATGTGGTGGATGGTAGATGTAGGTTTTTCTCATGCGTTGGATGAAGATAATCTAACTCAAGCACAAGAGAAATGCCTAGATCTCGACATCCATGCTACTAACATCATGTATAGATCTTTGCATGATAACATCTTTGGAGAGATCATGGACTTGAAGTCCGCCCATGAGATTTGGGTTTATCTCAATGAGAAGTATGGGGCGGTCTCCAATGATGATGATGATGATCCCATGGAGGAGGTGCATGAGGATGCTGAGCATGACCACAATTCGGTGATTGTGGAAGATTGCTCCACCTCATGGTCAAGTTATGATGATGAACGATCTACTACAAGTTCACTTGACAAGGTTGTTGATGATGATTCAAGTGATGCAAATGATGATCCTACCCCATGCACACTTGATGGTAATGATGGTTCATGCTCGAGCCATGATTGTGATGCTACTACAAGCCCATCCACTACACCACATAGCTTCATGTCACAAGGTGACACCAAGGTATCAAATGCTAATGTGGTTGATCATGTTGATTCATATGATGAGTTTGTTAGTAGACTTGCTAGCATAACCATGTCTTTAGAAAATGAGAAAGCTAAAACATTAAAATTGGAAAATGAAAACTCATTTCTAAAGAACTCTTGTGAAGAACATAAGAAATTACTTGATGCTTTTAAATCTTCACATGATGAGCTAAAATTGAATCATGAGACACTACTTGCATCTCATGATGAATTATTAGAACAACATGCTTCTCTCATTAAAGTGTTTACAAAGAAACTTAAAAATAATGAGAGCTCATCACATGGATCAAATAATAAATTGCAAAATGTTGCTAACCCTTGTGATTTAGGCAAGAAGCATGTATCCACCTCTTGTGATGATTTATTAGAAATGTCATGTTCTTCACAAATAGATGCTTGTTCTACTTCTATGTCTTGTGAGACTAACCTTTTGAAGGAGAACAATGAGCTCAATGAGCAAGTGAAGAAATTGAGTAACAAGTTAGAGAGGTGCTACAACTCTCAAGTCACCTTTGAGCATATGTTGAAGACTCAAAGAAACTTTGGTGACAAGAGTGACGTCGGATTCAAGACTAGCAAAGTCAATCATCAAGAAAGCCGCAATGACATGAGTGGCATTGGCTTCAACAAGAGCAAGATCAAGGGCAAGAGATGGGGCAAGAGAAGATATGAAAGAGAGATGAAGAAGCAAGAACAAGAGAAGCTCTCTCATTTCATGTGCTTCAAGTGCCATGAAGTGGGACATCTTGCAAATAGTTGCCCCAATGAAGAAAAGCTCAAGTTGAAGAAAGAAGAAGAGAGGCTAAGGCATGTTAAGTGTTTCAAGTGCCGCACATGGGGTCATCTCACCTCTATGTGCCCAACCAAGCAATTGATGAAGCAACTAGAAGAGTCTCAACCAAAGACACAAATTGAGCAAGAGAAGACACCCCAAAAGCAAATCAAGATCAACCATGAAGATGGTGGTGACTTGATAAAGAAGAAGAAGAAAACAAGAAGGGTGGAAAGGCAAGGCATCCAATGCAAACTCAAGATGCCAAGATGATGGAGCAAGAATGAAGATGAGAAGAAAGATCTTCCTCACATCAAGTGCTTCAAGTGTGGAAGTACAGGACACTTTGCCTCTAAGTGTCCTACTAAGCTTGAGAACAATGCTCAAGCAATCCATGAGAGGCAAGGCAATGAGAAGCACCACTTGAGCAAGGAAGAGAAGGCTCAATCAAAGAGAAAGTGCTACTCATGCCGGGAAAGGGGACACATGGCACATTCATGCCCCTAGGTAACACTCCTAAGCCTATTTCAATTGATGATGATTTTATACTTAGGAAGGATGGTAATGGTACTTCTATGGTTGCTATTGCAAAATATCCCGCTACTCATACTAAGGATATGCCTAAGTATGTTGCTCCTAACTTGAGAGGACCCAAACTAGTTTGGGTACCATCAAAAAGTGGATGAATGATTGTAGGTACCATGGCATTGGAAACTTGATTCAATTAATTTCATATTCATCATCACATATTGAGTCAAGTTATGAAGCTTAGTGCAATCCTATTCCAATGCCAAGCCAAGAATTAGTGAAGTCCAAAAGTGCTACAACATACAAGTGTCAAATTCAAGTTGTGGGTGTTTCATTGGATATATTTGATGGCTTGCAAATAATTGAGTAGAAGCTTGCTAGTTGGATGATCATGAGCTAACCAAGGTATATCTCTTGTTGATCATTTCATTTGGGTGCATATAAGATGATTGAATGGATAATTGCTTAGTAATCAAGTTTGGATTAATTTATGTTGGATAAATTCATGAGATGACTTTTAGTAAGTGGTTTGAATGGATTTATGTCTTGTGAAAATATTCAAACAAGTTGGTTTCAAGTTTGATTCATATTTGATGAAGTTTAGCTCAATAAGTTGAAATCTGTCCTATAATTGAGAATCTGAGCTAACTATGATCTTAGCCATGTTTGAGTGACCAAACTTATTCGATTGGTATAAAAATTGGTACACATACTCTAGACTTATGGTATAAGATTCTGTAAAAAATTCATGAGAATTGGATAAGAAATGCTTCTGTTTTGGAGTGGATCTTGTTAGCTATAGTGCAGCAGTTTTGAGCATATAACAGTGGTGGAAAAAGTGAGATCTGGTAGCAATATAGAAGTCAAATAAAGCTCAATTTTTTACAGCTGCTAGATAACTTAGTGATGCACACCTCCACCAAATTTTGTGGTATTTAGATTTGTACTTTGGGAGATATGAATTTTTCTTTGAAGAGTAAAGAATCTGCCAGAAAAGTGACAATTATTGGATTTATTCGGAGTCACTTTGATTGAAAGGTCCTCAAGTTGGAATCATGTTTATAAGTGATTGAGGTACCTAAGTTTGGTTTTGAGATGATCTAGAAGCATGACAAGCAAAGAGTACAAGGCTATTTGATTGTTGAGTGTACTTTACAGACATTTGGTACTCAAGATGAAGATCAAGATCAAACTCAAGATGAAGATAAAATTTAAGTTCTAGATATTATTGGAAATCATTTGGTAGAAAGAAAAGAACAAACTTAAAAGAAGGAATCAAGGTTACTCATCATGATTAAGTCCATCACTTGGATTAATCAATCAAGTCATTTCAAATGAGTGTCAAGAATGGTTCTTGGAGAGGTCACTTCTCCCTAGTGTATGGGCTTGCCACCTATGTGTAGGTAAACCAAGTGTGGTACTTAGAAGGCTAACATGGAAGTAGTGATCCGAGGAACATTTGAGATGCTTAGTTGAAGCAATCAAAAGGGTTGATCAAGAAAAACAAGCAACACCCAAAAGAGAGCTAATCATGATATTTTAAGTGGCATTCTCACATTGATGTTCTCATGCAAGCATTGATCAAAAGATGAAGCAAGACAACCACAACAAGAAAGTGCACTTGATCATAAGTGGTATTCATTTCATATGGGTGAAGAATGGAATTCAAAATGGTATCTATTGGTCTTCACCAAGCTTATAATTGGACTTCACATTGCTATTGGAGTAATAAATTGGAATCTATGTGACTATCCTCTACTCCAACATAGCAAAGGTATCATTGTAATATGCATGATCATTTCATCCCTTACTAGTATGTGGTTAATGCATATAGTACATGCTTCATAGGATCATGCATAACAAATGAAATGTTTACATTCATAGCCTACCACTATTGCTTGAATGATTAATTGATCTAGTGGTTAGTATATGAATTTGTTCATGAGCTAGTGAACCCAATTACTTGACTTAATTTGGATTGCTAACAAGTGAGAAGTACAACATTAGCAAGATAACCCTTGCAAGAGGTGTGAAGAAGCTTGTCATTAGTTCAAACCGGACTTAGAAGTTTAGGCAAATCAATTTAGTTCAAGTCAACCATAGAAGCTCATGATAGTGATAAGAGTATAAGCACAAGACAACACTGCAAATGGATATCTAGTTTGTTTGTTTCAAGTGGTATCTAGACTTAAGTATTTCATCATGAATTCACAAGAGATGTCTAGATCAACTCACAAGTGATATCCTAGAAGTGGTACTCATGAAGATAGCAAATGTTAAAGAAATGGTTTTTATTGATAAATCCAACAAGTGGTTCCATACTAGAAAATTCTTTCAAGTGGTATCACATCTTCACGTGGTATCAATCATGCAAGACGATGGTTTCACAAGTGATTCTCAACTTTAAGTGATCATCAAATGAAGAATGCATCCCTCACCTACAAGAGTTCAAGTGTATCAAATAGATGACCCATGCTATCACATAAGGGGAGGTGTCCCACAAATTGATATCAAGATCAAAGATCCTATGTGGGGTATCTCAAGAAGCCCTACACAAGATACAAGTGGTACAAGTTACAAGTGGTATCTACAAGTGGTGTCATTCCAACAATCAAGTGATGTCCATAAAGAATGCAAGATTCAAGCATCAACCATCTACCCCAAATACATACCTTTGCATCAATGAGAAGCACACCTTTTATAGAAATTGATGACAAAGGGGGAGAGATTGTACAAAAATATGAAAGCCTTGAGATTGAGATTGTACAAGAGAGATAAGATAAGATATAAAAGCTTTGGGAGAGATTGAGACAAAGAAGTAGAGGTTGGACATGGACATGGACAAAGAGGGAGCAACATTGAAGAAAAGAGATGGATCAAAATTCTTGGACAAGAGAAGCACACAAGTAGGGGGAGCAAGCTCATAAACTTTATATGTGCATATTCATGTGCTTGCTTGCATTGCATAAGTTCTTAAATTCAATATGCATGCTTGTGTGATGTATGCTAGTTGTAGAATTTGATTGATAAAATGAAAACTAGCATGCATAGGATGATAGCTAGACGCTTGGTATGCTTTTCAAATAATGCTAGTACCTTGCTTTTAATGTTGATCTCATGAGGTATCTAGTGCTTTTATTTCCAAGTGTTATCTAGCTAACCATAGAGCTAAGGATGAACTTAAAGGTGCAACTCCGATTGGTATCACGCTTCAAAGGTTTACTCTATACACCTTAGCATCATTTGGTAATAATTACTCTCCCACAATTTCAATCTATGCATATGTGCGAGCTTCAAATCAAACATTCTAGCACATATGTAGGGGGAGCTAATACTACCATTTCGGGTTTGTGGTACTTGTCCAAAATCATTTACACATGGTAAAATTGCTTGGGCAAGCAACATGAATCCAAAAGAGTTTAATTTCCATATCTTTGTAGAGTTGTCATCAATTACCAAAAAGGGGGAGATTTAAAGGTCCTTGTGTGGTTTTGGTAATTGAGTGACAACCTAGGTGGACTAATTGTGTTTATGTGAGATACATAGGTGATTAGTCCACAGGTACATGTGTGTGAGCAACATATGCCATGAAGGTCAAAAATGGCTTGGAGATGTTGCAAAGCTCATACATGTGATGATGAAGGAGCTCATTGCACATGAGACATGACATTGAGTTCTGTGATCAAGGTGGAGAAGATCAAGATAAGACTTGGCTTGATGGACCAGTTGCAAGCGTGAAGGACAAGTTGAAGGCTTTGGAGCGATGGACCACGTGGCGGTGAAGCTTGAGCAAGACTTGGCGTCGATGGACGAAGGCAACGGCAAAAGCAAGTGAAGTCAAGATCGATGAACCAATATGATCACATGATGATATGAAGTGGATCATATCATTGTTGATCATGTTGGTGCATGTGTTGCATCGACATTGGAGGAGATGGAATGGAATGCGCAAGGCAAAGGTATAACCTAGGGTATTTCATTTTATCGGTCATAGGTGTGTAGAGAAGTTGATGAACGGGTTTAGGATAGATGGCCGTACTATTAAGAGGGACCAACTTGTTTGCATATAGGTCATCTAGTGCCACTCGAGTGATCTAACTTTGCATCGTCGCTAGGATCGAGTGGCGTGGCAAGTTGAGTGGCTAATCCTTTGGAAAATGTTTGTGAAAAGCTAACACACATACACATGGTGGTGTACACCTGGTGGTGTTGGCACATTTCCAAAGGAGAAGAAGTTGGTGAAGAAAAGGAGTTAGTCGCGCTGGTCACAGAGTGACCGGGCACGTCTGGTGTGGATACCGGACATGTCCGGTATGTTATCCAGACTTCGGGTAGTCTGACAGGAGTGACCGGACGTGTCCGATATTAGGACCCGAGGTGAGCAACTAAGTGAAAGTGACCGGACACTGGCTTAGAGGAGTGACCGGACACTGAGGAGTTACTATTTAGCATCTGGTCAAAAAGACATATCCCGAGGTAGGATCGTAGACCGCGACCGGACGCTGCGATCGGACGTAGTGACCGGACACGTCCGGTCTCCATACCGGACGGTATGACTCAGCAGTCTCGGGTTTCAATGCTATAATTGATCAAACGCTGGGAGCATCCGGTCTGGGGTGATCGGACACGTCCGGTCAGCCCTAGGGGCTTACTGGACTCGACCGGATGCTACGGCTCAGCGTCTGGTCATTTCCTAACAGCGCGTTCAATGCGACATGTCAGAGAAAGCCATTGGCGGCAACAGCTAGTTTAAATGGGACACGTGGCGGGTCAGCTGCGACTAGACGTAGGCGACCGGACGCGTCCAGTGCAAACAACCTGCGCATTCGGTCATCCCGAAATTTGCCCAGTGAAGGGGTAACGGCTAGTTTAGCCCATGGGGCTATAAATAGAAGGTGGTCTTAGCCATGGCTTGTGCTGAGCACCTCGGGAGACTTTGTGTCCATGCTGGAGAGTGCTTAGGAGCCCTCCATCTCACATATGCTTGATAGTGTTCATCCAATAGTGTGAGTGAGCGATTCTAGTGCGATTACATCGTTATGGTGCATCGAGTGGCACTAGGTGGTCGTCTTGCAAGCCGGTGGTGCTTGTTACTCTTGGAGGTTGCCACCTCCTAGACGGCTTGGTGGTGGTCTCCGTCGAAGCCCACAAGAAGCTTGTGCAGTGCTCCGGAGAAGAGCTTTGTGAGGGGCATTGTGCTCGCCCCGCAGGAGCCGTGAAGAGCAACTCTAGTTGAGCATGTTATTGAGCTACCCTCACTTTCAGGGTAGGTTCTTACGGTTCTCGACATGCGGGTTTGGCTGGTGATGCCAATTAGCCGCCGGACCACCAAGTGAGCGGTCGACACAACGGGGACTAGCGTGTTGGCAAGCACGTGAACCTCAGGAGAAAAATCACCGTGTCAATTTTGTTCTTGCCGTTGGTTTGCAATCCCCTTACACAAGCTTGTAATTACTTTCATATACATTGTGCTTGTGTAGTTGCTCTTGTAATTAGTTAGCTTGTGTAGCTCACTAGTTATCTTCTTGCTTGTGTAGCATAGAAGTAGCTCCCTCGCGTGGTTAATTTGGTTTGTGTAACCTTGTTAGTCACATTGCTTAGTTTGTGTAGCTAAGTATTTGCACTCTCTAATTTGGCATTGGTTGCCTTGTTATTGAGCATTGCTAGTGAACTTAGGTGGCTTTGTGCTTTTGCTTACTAGCATATGTAGGAGCTCCCTTGTTGCTTGAAGTACTAGCGGCATAGGTTTGTGTGACCTTACTTCAAGAATTGGTTAGGTGAGCTCTAGCTAGCCTGGTACCTTTGTTGCTTAATTAGGATCTTTGCAAGGTGCTAGAGAACTTAGATAGAGGGGTATTGTCTTGGCTAGACCGATTGTTTTAATTCCGCACTTGTTTTGGTTAGCCTGCGCGATTAGATTTTAGTAACAACTATTCACCCCCGCCCCCTCTCTAGTCACCATCTCGACCTTACATTCTTGTGGCACCAAAGTTATGGGTCAAGCTTGAACAACCTGTTAGTGCGCGGATCACTCATCACCTTGAGACTCACAACAACGAGGATGACGTAGGTTATCGGCAAGCAACTGAACCTCGATGATAAATCATGTGTCTACCGCTTGCCCGGCTTGGTTTGCTACTCACACTCGTGCTTTCTTTCATATATTGCTTGTGTGTGGTAGTTGTTTGTAGTTGTAGCTCACTAGCTCACTAGTGTAGTTGTAAAGCTAGAGGTATAGTAGCTAGTTTTAGTTGCTCACTTGTTTGGTTTTTCTAGTGTAGTTTGTTAGTTGCTAGCCCTTGCGTGGTTGAGTGCTTTAGTAGTAGAATCAACTTGCTTCTAGAATTGTGTAGGGGCTTGCATTGGGTGAGATAGAGCTAGGCCAAGTAGTGGCTATTTAGGCTTTGTTGTTTTACTAACTACTTTGCTCTAGTGCTTATGAGTTTGTAGTGAAAATTTTTATAGGCTATTCACATACTGCTTTCTCTAGCCATCTAGATCCTTTCACCGCTTCGCTTCCTCTAGCGCCCAACCATGGCATGGGCGAGACGCTCGGTGCTCTAGCCACCATGCGTGGATGCACTGTCACCCCCTTCGGCCCTGGAATCAACACGCCGTACCATCCGCTCAAGCAGTAGGCCACCATGGTCCACATGCATGTCCGTGACCCAAGGGTGCCGCAGCCTAGCCCCTCCAAATCCAGCTGATGACCTGCCTCTTGGTTTAGCCATGCTGCCAACCAAAGAATTTCCTTCTGAATCCATGTCCTTGCACCAAGGACACTTTCTCCTACAGCTGGAGCCACCGTCTGTGCATGCTGCCAAAGCAAAAACCCTATCCATCGTCCGGTACCTACTACCAAAGCAAAAACTATGTAAGAAAAATGGCACAAAACTAGGGTCATTAAATGATTTTGGTGATTGAGTGACAACATGATCATTGGGCTAAAGTTATGCGCTAATATACAAGGTTTTAGTCCTATGGTGCAGCATGGACTTGAATAAGGCAAAGTGAGGAGCAAGTGATCAACACCTCAAGCAAAACTACTTTAACAATAATATAAGACATGCAAGAAGTCTGAGACATCAAGTGTAAGAACAAGAAACCGCAAAGGGACAAAGCTTACTGTGCACTGCTGCGCGCGTGCCGAAACACTCTTGTGTGCATGGGAGTGAGTAGGAGTGGTGCCTACATGAAGCACTGAAAAAATATAAGAGAAAGGGTCGCCGAAGAACCCCCTAACCAGGGGCGGATCCAAAGGGGGGCTGCCGAGGCTATAGCTCTCTAGTGAACCTGATTTCTTCATTAGACCATGGTAACTTAGCCTCAAATCATCATTAATATATAGCCCTAGCACTAAATCTTCATTATTTAGCCCCTTTGTTCTCATCATGCATCAGCCACTGCCCCTGACGTAAGGTGGTTGCCCAACATGAAGTACTATGCCGGGAAACCTAGAAAAGAGGCATCATCATTTAAATGAAGAGGAAAGAGAACTGCAATTTAACAATACAATCACAATATTCACCCTGTCAGGGCAGCTGGGCCACGTCACCCGGTAAACTTCAGCCACACATTCCTCCGCAAATATCTCCGGCCATAGGGGGAAAATGCTCCCCAACCTCCCACTCCCACACCGCTGTGCCTCTACCTCCCTCCACATCGCCCATACCACCGCCGCTGCCATCGCAGCTGCTCCCATCGCCTCCCCTTCCTCTCTCCCTCACCCTCTCTCTCCCGAGGTGGCGGCGCTGTGGCAGGCCCCGAACGTGGTGGCCTCCATGCGCTGCGCATGGCCGTGGGCCCTAGCACCGGGCATGCCTGGCTCGGCATGGCGCGCCACCGTCGTGTCGCCTCTCTCTCTCCCCCCCCTCTCCCGGTGTGCCGGCGCAACGTCTAGGCCCGCCGCGCTGGTCATCCTCCAGCGAGGTGGCGCGCCATGGTGACGTAGCACGGCTTGGGCGACCCCCCTCCCCTCTCCCTCTCCCTCCATCTTGATCTACTACCAGGCCATGGCGTGGCCAGTGCAGGGCTGGGCAGAGACATGGCCTTACAGGCCAGTCGTCCTCATCTTTCCCCCTCTCCCTCTCTCCTGCTGTGGCCGCTCATTGTCAGGCCAAATGATGGTGCCACACATAGCAAAGGATGCTGAAGGAGGAAGGCTCAAGGAGAAGTCATATTCTGTATTGGCTTAGCATATTTATGTATTACGTTTCTATTTACGAGCTGTCATGTGGGACCAGGAGGTCAGTGTCTGTAATAAGCACATAAGTGATGAACCCTGTACCGGATCAGAATCAGACTCATAATATCAGTAAGCTAAGGCAGAGGAGTTTGCCCTACCCGCTTCCTCGCATCTGTGCTTCCCGATCACTCATGTCACCGGTGACCCGCCGGTGGCCAAGGGTGTGACAGGTGGTATCAGAGGCATCGTATCCTCGGTGTGGGTAGGGACTGCTTCAGCTCTCCACCGACGCTAGTTATCTTCCCTTCACCGATGACCGGTGGCGGATCCAGTGGCCCGACACCACCACCACCACCATCACCAAGGCACTCAACCCCATCACTGTACGTTCAACTCCGCTTGCTTTGATCTACAGCTCGTAATTTTGGTTGGCAGGTGATCTCAGTTAACGCCCCTATGGTGTTCGACCTGAGATCCCAGAGGTCCCTCCTTAGGTTGAGCTGGGTCAGTGACGGCCTAGGCGGCACCGATCTTGAGTTCCTTGAACAATTCACCCACTACCACCCGCATCTACCACATAAACCCACCACCAGACCCCGATTCACCCACCCTTCTCCACCAACTCCGGCTCCACTGTTCGACTGGGGCACTACACCAACAATCATTGGTTTGGAGGCGAAAACCATTGTGAGCTCATCCAATTCTAGCATGATTGATCGCTTAACAAGGGTTGCCGGGCACCTGTCCCTGCGTAAAATTCCATAGTCAAGGCTATCAATTCGGTGCGGTGGCGTTGGAGGGGGAGTGTCCACGAGCTTGGGTTGCAAGACTCTAGTTCTTGTGTAAAATCCCTTGGCTCTGCCTCGCTCCTAGGCGGTGGTGAAAGTACTAAGCACGCGGAAGGGGAGGCTTTGTCCAAACCTGTTTCTTGTACTGCGATATTCTCTGTTCTTAACCAACTAGTCATCATGGCTCCACCAAAACCTTCGAAGCAAACACAGATTCTTCTGGACAACATGTCCAAGAGTGCAGAGGAGGAGAAAACTTGATGGGATCAGGTGATGGAAAACTTCGACTTGCTATTCTCTCAAGTCAATGAGATTGGAGTGGTCTAGCAACAAATGAAATCCCAGATGGATATTCGAGGTGCTGCCATGGACCAATACTCAGTTGAGCAACACATCATATCCCAGTAGGTTAAAGCCAACAGGGCAGCAATAGCTCAACTCACCATGAAGCAGTTTGAGAAGGAACCCAAATTTGATGATGATAGTTCAGGTTCTACTGTTGATGAGGAGGATGAGACCTTTGACAATGTGTTTGCCAAGTACAAGGGAACCCACAAGCCTAAACCTTCTAAGAAAAGAAAGCCTCCATCAAAGTTTGATAGGACAACTTCTCTACCTACCCAACCCATGCCCAAAATGCAATTTCCCAAGTTTGATGGTGCCAACCCAAAGGTCTGGAAGGATAATTGTGAGAGCTATTTCGAACTATATCAACTACCTGAAGGTATGTGGATAACTGCAGCTCATCTCCATTTTGAGGGTAATGCAGCCAAGTGGTACCAGGCCTACAAGCAGAATCACCACTTCAGAAATTGGGATCACTTTTGCTCAGTGGTGAAAGAGGAGTTTGGCTCAGATGATTTCAGAAGTGCCATGAATGATTTGCTGGAACTGAAACAAATAGGAACTGTTGAGGAGTATACTACTCAGTTCAAAACTCTCCAATTTGACATTACCATGCACAATCCACACTATGATGAGATGTTCTTTACACCACAATATGTGATGGGATTGAAGGATGAAATTCGAAGTACTATTGAGCCACAAATGCCCACTACAGTGCAGAAAGCATCTATACTGGCCAAGATTCAGCAGAAATTAGTGGAGAGGAACAAAGGCAAGTACAATAGAGCTCCACACCAATTCAGACAATATGCACCAGCCAAGACTGACAACAAGGTCCAAGCTCACCCAAGTACACTATGGAAAGACAGACAACTTAGGGACTATAGAAAAGCAAATGGCTTATGCTTTAGTTGTGGTGAGAAATTTGTCCTTGGACATTTGGAGGTCTGCACCAAAAGAAACAAACCTCAAGCACATGCTATTGTTCTCAATGACTTGGATAGGGAACTCTCTGATGAAGTTCTCAATGACTTGGCAATAGAAGATCAGTTATAGGAAGAATTTTGTCAATTGTCACTCAATGCAATCTCTAGTCAAGATCATACTAACTGTATCAAACTCAAGACAAGAGTCAAAGATAAAGTGATGCTTATCCTGGTTGATAGTGGTAGTACACACAGTTTCATCAGGTCTCCGTTTGTACAGTTAGCACACCTCAACACTATGCTTATAACACCAAAGAAAGTGAAGGTAGCAAATGGAGAATGGATTGTTACTGATAGAATGGTACCTCAACTGTAGTGTTACTGTCAAGGCCAAACATTTGCAGTTGATATGGTGGTATTAGACATGAACCCATATGATGCTATATTGGGATTTGATTGGCTATAGGCCCACAGCCCTATGGAGTGTGACTGGAAAAACAAAACAATCAAATTTTCAGAGAAAGGAAGAATGGTACAACTTCAGGGGTTGCTAGATACACCTTTGCACCTATCTGATATATCAGCCTAGAAGACCTACAATGCTGCCAAAGGCAATGATGTATGGGCATTTGTGCTGCTGGATCATGTACCCCCACCATCTCTAATATCTACAGCAGACACCACTCTACCACCTGAGGTAACAAAGTTGCTACAGTCTTACAGTGATGTCTTCCATGATCCTAAAATATTACCACCATAGCGTAGTTATGATCATGCAATTCCTCTGCTACTAGGGGCAGTCCCAATCAACTCTAGACCATACCATTATTCACCTCTGCACAAGACTAAAATAGAGAATCAAGTTCAACAGTTATTGCAAGCAGGACTAATTACTCACAGTCACAGTCCTTTTGCATCACCAATTCTCTTAGTTAAAAAAAAGATGGATCTTAGAGATTCTGTGTGGATTACAGAAAGTTGAATGACATCACTATTAAGAATAGATTTTCAATGCCTGTGATTGAGGAAATTTTGGATGAGTTGGTAGGTGCCAAGTTTTTCACCAAGTTAGATCTAAGATCAGGTTATCATCAAGTGAGGATGCTCCCTGAAGATGAGTACAAAATAGCTTTTAAAACTCATCAAGGGCATTATAAATTCAAAGTAATGCCCTTCGGTTTGACTAATGCTCCAGCCACTTTTCAATGTGTCATGAATCAGATTCTCCAACCTTATCTCAGAAAATTTGTTCTAGTCTTTTTAGATGACACACTCATCTACAACACATCATTGGAAGATCAGCAGCAGCATCTACAACAAGTCTTAGAAACTTTAAGGAAACACCAGCTTGTACCTCAAGGAATCTAAATGCACTTTTGCAAAGCCCAGCCTAGAATACTTAGGCCATGTTATATCTACACAGGGAGTATCTACTGCCCCTGACAAGATCAAGGCAATGCTTCATTGGCCAGTGACTGCTACAATGACCGACTTGAGGGCATTTTTGGGGTTAACTGGCTATTACAGAAAATTTGTGAAACATTATGGACAAATAACTAAACCCTTGACATATATCTTAAGACTGAAACACTTCCTATGGAATCCTTCAGCTCAAACTGCTTTTGACAACTTAAGGATAGCCATGACCACAACTCCAGTACTTGCACTGCCAAACTTCCAAGAAACATTCACTGTAGAGACAGATGCATGCCAAGATGGCATAGGAGCAGTATTGATGCAGAAAGGCCAGCCCATAGCATTTCTCAGCAAAGCTCTTGGGGAAAAACACAAAACCCTATCCATCTATGAAAAGGAATTCTTAGCATTGATCATGGCAGTCAAAAGATGGAGGCATTATCTCCAAAGAAAAGAGTTTATCATCCAAACTGACCATAAATCTTTGGCATATCTAAATAAACAGAATTTACATTCAGACATGCAGAGAAAAACAATGGCAAGGCTAATGGGATTGCAATTTAAAATCATTTACAAGAAGGGCAAAGAGAATGTGGTAGCTGATGCTTTATCTAGCGTAGGTCACATGATGGCTGTCCAGGCAGTATCTTTTGTTCAACCTACCTAGATCCAAGAGGTACTAAACTCTTACACCGCTGACTCTCAAGCACAGCAACTACTACAGAGACTGTCTATTGCCAGCCCAGATCAACAAGGATACAGTCTCCAACAAGGCCTCATATGGCACCAAGGCAAGATTTGGATTGGGCATAATTCTGCTTTGCAAACAAAAATCATTGCTGCATGCCACTCTAGTGCTCTAGGAGGCCATTTTGGCATTGCAGCCACCTATTCCAGAATGAAGAAGCACTTTGCCTGGAAAGGGATGAAAATGGATGTGGAGAATTTTGTTAAACAGTGCAATATCTGTCAACATGCAAAACATTCTTTACAACACCCAATGGGTCTTCTGCAACCACTACCAATACCAGGAGGAGTATGGCAAGATCTCACTATAGATTTCATTGAGGGCCTTCCCAAGTCAGAAGGATACAGTGTGATTTTGGTAGTGGTGGATAGGTTGACTAAGTATGCTCACTTCTTACCCATCAGGCATCCTTATACTATTGCAGCTGTTGCTAAAACCTTACTAGACAATGTGGTTAAGCTACATGGACTCCCAGCTTCTATTGTGACAGATAGGGACACTATCTTTGCTAGTCATTTCTGGAAGGAACTGTTCAAATTGTATAGAGTGAATCTGTAGTTAAGCACAGCTTACCATCCTCAAACTGATGGCCAATCAGAAAGAGTGAATCAATGCTTGGAGATGTATCTCAGGTGTGCTGTCCATGATTCACCTCAGTCTTGGAAATCATGGTTACCATTAGCTGAACTGTGATATAATTCTTCTCTACACACTGCCCTCGGTTGCTCTCCATTCAAGGCATTATATGGTTATGAGCCTAACCTGGGTGCAGTACCTTCTATACCATCAGACACATCTCCTTCTGTAGCAGAAATCATTGAGCACAGAGAACAACATTTGCAATCATTGAAGCAAAATCTGGCCAGAGCACAAAACCGAATAAAATTATTAGCAGACTAGAAATGCCAGGATTTCACTTTCTCTGTGGGAGATCAAGTGTTGCTCAAACTTCAACCTTACACTCAATCCACTGTGGCCAGCAGGCCTTACCCTAAGCTAGCTTTCAAGTACTTTGGGCCTTACAAAGTACTGGAAAGAGTAGGCCGTCTGCAACTACCTGAAGACTATGATTCACCCCGTTTTCCATATTTCCCAGTTAAAACCTTTCTCTGCAGATTATACTCCAGTCTATGATTTCCTACCACTCATTACTAATTTGGAAGCAGCCGATACTGTGCCTGAAGCAATCATCGACCGTCGGCTGGTCAAGAAGGGAAACACTGCGGTACTGTAGGTGAAACTGACATGGGTGGGCCTACCAAGTAGTGCAACAACATGGGAAGACTACAATGTTGTCAAGGAACGCTTTCCTACTGCGCCAGCTTGGGGGCAAGCTGGACCTCAGGTGGGGGGAAGTGTCACACCGGACGGTGGTGCCACACATAGTGAAGGATGCTGAAGGAGGAAGGCTCAAGGAGAAGTCATATTCTGTATTGGCTTAGCGTATTTATGTATTACATTTCTATTTACGAACTGTCATGTGGGACCAGGAGGTCAGTGTCTGTAATAAGCACATAAGTGCTGAACCCTGTATCGGATCGGAATCAGACTCGCAATATCAGTAAGCTAAGGCAGAGGGGTTTGCCCTGCCCGCTTCCTCGCATCTGTGCTTCCCGATCGCTCACGTCGACGGCGACCCGCCGGCGGCCAAGGGTGTGACACTCATGGTGCCCGTGCCCCGTGCGGGTGGGTCTCGGCAGTGCCACGGTTGGCACATAGCAGTCTCAGGTGCTCCCGTTTCCTCTTGTATTTTGGGATTTTGCTTTTGCCTCTCTGATTCGTCCCTTAGATGACTTCAATTCGTGTTCTAGGGTTTGGCCTAGAATGCCTGTTGTTCCAATGTTTGCCTTCTCTGTGTTCATCAGTGGGAGGACGGCACCAATTGGCAATGACACTACTTATCTCAAAGATGAAAAAGTCTCCATTGATGAGATCAAATTAACACCTCTAGAGCTTTCTGAACTGATAGCATCCATTAAGAATGGAACTATAAGTGCAAAGATTGACAAGGAGGTAACAATGCTACAGTGGGGGGTTTCCCCTGTTGCTATTTTTTTGGCTCTATGTTTTGGCATAGTCTTTAGGGTCTACACACTTCTAGGCTTTGCAGCCTGATCAATCATAATGCCTCTCTAAATTTGTCCCTGCAGATACTGGCCAAGCTCATTGCCAAAGGCGGAACAGTTAAGGTGTGATAGAAGAGAAAGATTTGGTTCAGGTAACTGTGCTCATATTTGTTACTATTTGGAGCCATAGTAGTTCAAGCATCTATATCTATCTAAAAAAATATTGTGACTCCTGCCACCAGTGTGAGGTGTTCCACGAATATATCTAGCATCCTTCGGCATTGCCAAGACATGTTTTTTCCTTTGGGTACTCCTGTTAACGCAGATGCTAAAAAATTGGGACAATATTGGCATGCCCTCTTTATTCCATCAGTGTTTGTAGTTTGTAATTTGCATCTTATACTTTAATGAGTACTCGACCCATTGTTGTGCTCTCAGTTGGTGCAGTTTCATTATTTTAGCTTCTGGCTGGGTTGTCTGAAAGGCAAAAAATTATTGCTTGAAATGACAGAGAGCAGATCGAGCACTAATCGAGCCAATGGTAGATAAAGTAGTCTGCTAGCTCGTTGTCACTATTGCAAAGGCTCTGTAATCCCTCCAAATCATCCGCGCTATCCACATCGCTGAGGTTTTGGGGTGACGTGGCTGAGGTTTAACGGGCAACTTGGCCACGCTGAGCGATTTTGGGGTGATGTGGCCCATCTCCTCTGCTGGGCTGAATCGTGTAAGTGTATAGGCGATTTTGGGGTGGCGTGCTCCAGCTCCCCTACCACGGTGAACCTTGTGATTGTAGAGGGAGATTGGTTATGATCTGATGTTCTCAGTGTTTGCCATTTGCTATTTTCCCCCTTCTTGAGCCTGTGATGAAAATTCCATATCCATTGCTCAATGATATGATCTGATGTTCATTCGCTTGTGAGGTACTGGGCATGGCTGCTACTTATATTATGTGGTTTCTGAGGGTAAACCAGTTGTCAGCATGCCTTGAACCTCCAAGTTGATGAACAAATGATGATTGCTATGCTTCTGAGGCCTCCAAAAATCCTGTCTTCATTCAAAAAAGATTCTTAGCTTCTTCACTGCTACTGCCATTGTTATTTTATAGGTCTGTTGTGAGGAAGCGATCTCCCTCTATAATCACAAGATTCACCGCGGTAGGAGAAATGGACCACGTCACCCCAAAATCGCTCGGCGTGGCTACACCGCCCGTTAAACCTCAGCCACTCATTCTCCACTCTCGCCGTAAATATGATGTTGCCAAATGGCTTCAGGAACTTATCACCCTATACGGAGTGACTTCGCACCTTCTTTGCCTATGTTTTAATTCATGTCTATTATGCCGCTGCAACCATCTTCTCATCAGTATATACAAGTGTGTGCCTATGGTGCTGCTTATTTTAGTCTGACCATATGCCACTGCTGATGATGTACCTATTACGGTTTGACAATATGATGATACCTATGAGGTGCTTCTGATTAACGTGACCATATTTCCATGCCTTGGCTATTTTGCGTTTTTTTGGGTCCACCATATGTCAATGCCAATGATGCTACAAAATGATATGTTTTTTCTGAGATATAGGAGGTGCTTTTTTTGGTAACATGGACGGTGTGTCCTCGAGTGAACCCCAACCGCTTTGCAGAGTTAAGTGATAGTATGCGTTCATGATTATCGCTCTTTTATGGTTTTTGGTTTACCATTGTGAGAGAGGCATTCCCTATGTCGAACCTGACAATATTTACATGCCATTGCTGCTTTCCATTTTTTTTTGCCACATGTCAATGCCAACATTACTCCACACAAATATCTTCTTCTCGACTATACAATTTGACAATATGCAGTCATGATTACCACAGTTTCATGATCTTTTTAGTTTGATTTCAAGTGAGGCATCTGATAAACCTGGGCATATTTGCATGTGCCATTGGTGTTTGGCAACTTTTGTTGACCATGTTTCATTGGTGGTGATGCTGCAAACAGGTATTTTTTCCTCGACTATGGCATATGAGAATATGCGGTCATGATTATCACTCTTTTTTAACCTGAACATATTTGCATGTGCTATTGCTGTTTGGCAATTTTTGCTGACCATGTTTCAATGGTGCTAATGCTGCAAACAGGTGTCTTTTTCCTCGACTGTGGCATATGAGAATATGAAGTCATGATTATCACTCTTTTTCCATCTTTTCATTCTCATTTGGCCTGCACTTGAAGTGGGGCCTAGACATATGTTATGATTAATACGTTTAATCAACTGAGGCATTTGGCATATGGTGTGACACAACCCATTACATATAGATTGTCCTTTTTTGTTATTCTTAGTCAACTGAGGCGCTTTGGTATATGCAATGATGACCTGCTTTTTCATGCCTACAATCCAACCTCGTGTCCCGCACTTCATTGCTAAATGGAAAAACAAGTTGCCGTCCAGGCTTAATGCTTTTCTACAGTTGTGTTATACTATGCTCTTATCCTGCGATAAACCTTGTTACTGGTACCTTGTGATGTAACTGATCCCCTGCTTTTAATTCCCTGTTTCCTTTTTTTTTTGGCGTTTACATACTCTCGGCGATAATGGAAAATTGTAGTAATATATCTGCCTATGCACATAGTATGTTCCCGCCATGTACCCCTGCTATTAGTTGGTTGTTACTATTTCTATTTCTGTTTCCTATTTTCCTACTTTGCTCTTCATTCCAACTCTACGTTTGCTGTCTTACTCCTGTGCAAGGTACACATTCAGTAAGGCACAATCAACCCACCGCATTTTTTTTTTTGCCTGCTAAGCTTGGTTTCCTATTCCGTTTAAGTTTTATATAGATTGGTTCAAAACCTTTTCTACATTGGCCTCTAAAAATTCTGTCTTCGTTAGTTCGTTTAAAAAGATTCTTGGCTTCTGCATTGCTACAACATACTTTTGTTGTCATTGTTATTTTAAAGGTTCGTTGGTACTTCGCTTTATTTGGATTTGGCCTTCTTCTTTTCCATCGCCTCACCAATGGGTTCACGGGTAGTGCCTACCATACATGGATGAATGTGACCACACTACTGTTTTGTCCATGATGCCATTTGCCATTTTTTACCTTCTTCAGCCTGTGATGAAAATTCCATATCCACTGCTCAATGATATGATCTGATGTTTGTTCGCTTGTGATGTACTGGGCATGGCTGTTACTTATATCATGCAATTTCTGAGGGTAAACCAGTTCTCAGCATGCCTTGAAGCTCCAAGTTGATGAACAAATGATGATTACTATGCTTCTGAGGCCTCTAAAAATCCTGTCTTCGTTCAAAAAAGATTCTTGGCTTCAGCACTTTTACCGTGATGCTCTGTCCTCGCCCTAACCCAAGCAGTGGTGTGCACGCTGCTGCTGCTAGGGCTCAACTGCAGTGAGGGGCTTGCCAAGACCTTCCACGACGGCACCTAGCCCGCCAGGGCATCAGGCAACAGGCCCCCAGCACCCAAGCGGCCAGGCAGTGCCCCCGAAGGCATCCTCTCCCCAGCACCCAAGCGGCCAGGCAGTGCCCCTGAAGGCAACCTCTCCCTTCTTCCCTTGACTGGTCGCCCCCTGCTGCTGCGCAGTCAGCCATACGGTGAATAATTTATCCTAATTAATGATTTCAAATTGAGTGTTATGTGTACTCTTTATTATAGCAATTGATATTTTTGTTTGACGGTAGTGAATTTTCTAGCCATATGTTAATATTTGACCGTTATTATAGAAGAAAATATTTGATACAGTTGGCATCTCTTGAATTAACAGGACTTCTGTTAACTTTATAGAAGTTTTACTTGAATTTACATAAGACAGAGGTTCCATTGCCTTGTCGCATGTATTCAGGTGTTTGTTGGGGTTGGGTGATGATAATCATGTCGTCTAAAACATGCTGAAAGTGTCTCGAACCGGATACCTATACTGTTCTTACAATTACAATTGATCCATTATCTGTCTTTGGATAGCAAATAAAAATAAAAAGCTAATGATTTTGCTGTTATGTCAGGCAGCTCTTGTCGTTAGCCTCTCCACCACCGGTAAAAGAGGACATCCAGTACACTGATCAATCTCGCCACAGGCATCTTTTAGTAATCGATCTCGCCAATGTCCAGGTACTGACTACCTTCTATCCTCACAGTGAAAGGTTTTTTATCTACGCTATAGATTGGGAGATGTCCTGTAAAAAAGACATTAGTAGCCAACTGGTGAAGACTGGGATAGCCTTTTTCCAACTGGTGCTTAGTCTACTGCACATATGATATCTTCACATGCGTGCACAATAAAAATGCAAATTGAATTGAATTGATGTTTTGGTTAATTTAACAATTTACTTTTATAGTTGCAATTATTTAGCGAGACCATAGCTTATAGAATTTGCACTTTTTTTGTTTCTTTATCTTAGCTGACAGGATATGACAGGTTAGGTAAAACTTTATGCTAAAATTTTACAGCCTTCATGTGTGTGATATGAGTCATGAGTGAGGTCTCGATCGGCCTTTCCAGCTGTTTGGCCCTCAGCAGTTCTAGCCAAACCATATCTGAGAGAAGAGACATTCTGAATCCCAAAATCGAGAACACCATGTAGAGAGAACGTCCTCTGAAACAGTCCAATCCCACAACAGTTACAAGCAGCTAAACGTAGCACCCTAAGGCAGTGGAATCTGGTCGGAGACTGTCAATATGCCCGTATGTAAAATATCCATAATTTTGGGAACTCCTGGATGTCGATATGTCAACATTTTTTTAGCAACCTGTTTTCTATGGCATGTTGCTATTATGTTTGCAAGTGGTGAAACTTTGTTTACCTAACGAAAACTGGCTACTGTTCAAAACCGACTACCTCAATTTTGATGGTATTGTTGTTTTCCAGTGATCTAACAGAACTTCGAAACTACAAGCTAGCCTTCACCTGTACATATTTTTCAGGATATAACCTCCATCACCCGCACGTAGAGTTGTTGTCGGAAAGTGAATAGTACTAAATGGAAGATTGGTTCGTCAGATTTTTCTGTACATAACTGAATGTACAAATTCTTTGTGCAATTTGATTTTCCACGCGCCCAGACATGATTATGCAATGCTCTTATGTTTGTGCAGGTTGGAGGAAAGAAATTTACTCAGATCAAGTGAGACTGGTGGTTGTTGCTACATGGAACGCTTCATCAAGAGGATATGCTTATGATTGGTGAGAGGAACAATGACATGGAGGACCAGATTCATAACAAAAAAAAATCAGGTGTACTTATTTGCTATCCTAAATTTTCAACTTGCTCCTAGAAAATTTTCCCTGCATATATTATGGACAGCATTTATGCATCGTAGATGCTTTGGATCAATTCATCCGCGAGATGCATGTGTAGTGTTTCAGTAGCAAAATTGTTAGTTCACATAGTGGCTGGATGGCTACTTCATTTTTTAAGTCCTGTGTAGTGTTTCAGTGCTTTACTGTTTCAGTTCAGAGCAGCGGCAGCCCATTATCAGTTCACAATAACTTGCTTTGCTCAACTAAAATAGATACTCTTTTGGTTTTAATCTGAATTATTTTACAACAACTAGGTGATGTGTTTTTCAGTTGTTCAGTTTTAGACTTACAACAGGAGTCAGGTATAGCAGCATGCTGATGTTTTGATTTTCAGTGGACAATAGTGCTCCTCTGATCCATCTATGTAGCCTTTATGTATGTTGCTGCAGTAGCACAATTGAATTCTGGTGTCCACTGCATTTTCTTTGTCCTCACTGGTTCCCATGAGGATAATATAATGATTGGACCTTTTATTTTTCTCCCGAAAAACACAAACTATTAGGCTAATAAAGTTTTCCATATTGAGCTATTCAGGAGACAATGATTTTGATTTTAAATGTATGTGCATCATGAAATAGCTGTAAAACCAATCCTACAACTAACTATAGGATGAAATACCATACAGCCTAGCTCTTCTGCCCTTACCTGGTTGCCCCCCTGCTGCTGCACATTGAGCCATACAGTGAGAAATTTTACTACTTAGTGATTCCAATCGATGTGAAACATGCCCTATTTCCTGTTCAATGGCCTATTTCCTGTGCTTTCTGAAGTGGATTGTTTTCAAATTGTTGCTTAGCTACATGAATTAAAGGCCTTTTGGTGCACCTGCTGACGCTGGAACAGCCACAGACACGAGCAGGGTTCTCAGCTACAGACTTTGTAGTATTCTAATTGTCGATCTTTTACGAAGGCTTTGTAATGTTAATGTTTCACATTATATTTTAACTGTTTAACTTTAATGAAGATTTATGTACTAATGATGTTCCGAACATTACGCTCGCAATTTTTTTAGGTAAAAGTGCAACATTTTATACATATGTTATTGTGCCATTGTTTTTTTACGCTGCAACGCACGAACATTTACCTAGCATCTCTTTGAATGAAGACAGGATTTTTAGAGGCCCTGAATACTTCCCAATATCTGAGAATGGTCTCGGCCATTTGCCAACCCATACATTTGTGTGGTATAAACCTAAAGATACTTGCGCTCGTGCGCAGGGGCGTGTCCTTTGTACTAGTTCACAGCAAACGGATGGCTCCCTGACACCAACAATATAGCTTGACAAGCAGCCTTGTTCCCTCTGAAAGCGAGGCCCCGACCGTGTCTGTTGACAAAATATGCCAAGAGCTCGTGCGTACTATGGTGTATCGATCGGTGGCCGTTTCTGTAAGCTATAGCAGAGGAGGTAAAAGGGGCCAAACCAAAATTATGGCCTAATAATATACTTCCTTTATCCCAATACAAATTAATTTCTATAATCATCCTAAATCAAACTAGTATGTACAAACTTTATAGAAAAGGATAACAATATTTATGATACCAGATAAATATATTATGAAAATATAGTTCATGAAATATCTAGCAACACTAACTTAATGTCATTTAGTATAGGTGTGTGTTTTTTTATAAATTTGATCGGACTTAAAATAATTTGATTTAATATGAATTTAATTTAATTTAGAACAGAGAGAATAATAATTTAAAGGGAATAGCAAGATAAAATCGAATGGCAGATTGACGATGATGAGTAGTACGGTCGAATATTGTTTACCGTCGATCGTCGCTGACAGTTAAAAAAAACTCGATCCACGGTGGCTAGACAGCCCCTGGGTATTCTGGTTTAAGAAGAAGACATTTTCACACTGATCGAGAAACCCTCCGAACCCCTACCCCACCCATATACAGCGGCACCGCAGCTTCGTGAGATGAGCTAGCCACATACCTGTGCTTTGGACGTGGGGCAGACGAGAGAGTTTTTTTACCTCGCTCGGAGGAAATCCCCGAAAACAACGCGCGGGTGCGCCACACCTGGGGCTCAAACCCGCACCGCGAGGGTGCTCCTGAGAGCGCTAAACCAGCCGTCCTAGCGTCCGTTTGCATCATCGCCGACAGTTTTCCATGTGACAAACAGTTTATGGATAATCAAAAGCTTTGAATGATAGACGAAGCCCCCAGTACTTGAGTTTGAATGACATAGCCTAAGAAGAGTTTTCGGGACCGGATGAAAGAGGTATCTCAATATTTTTTAATATGTGTTTAGTTTGAGAACGTACAGTGTGTTTGGTTCACGGAACTATGAGAAATGGATGGGGTGGTCCTCGTTCCAGAGGTGTTTATTCAGAGTCAATTATGATTGTAGATATCCCTCTAATAGGGAATATTTCATGAATATGCTCTTAAATTGGCATCCTCTCATCCACCAGAAATAAGGTGAGGTGAGACGAGTGAGTCCCATGAACCATTGCAATCCCAGAAAAGAGGCTCATTGGTAGATCCCGAATGTCTTATTTACCATCTCAAACCCTTTTGTTCCCAAACCAAACAGGAAACAGGGGTCCTATCCCATCAACCAAACATAAAACTAGATCAGTTTTCTCCTAAAAACTAGGTGGGTCCGTCCCATCCCACCATGACTCTGAACTAAACACACATAGAAGACGGAATCATCATCCTCAATATTTTCTTAGTGTGTTTGTTTCAGAACTTAGAGGATGGAATCATCCCTAACATCAGGGACAGCTACATCCCCACAAATCAAAGGTACGCACTTGTCCCCTCCCGATGCTGTATTTTTCGTCCGTGCATCTTTTTCATGTCTTTGTCTTCTTCCTCAAGAGTGGTCGGTGTCGGTGGATCCTCGGCACAAGCTTTGCCCTCGTGCGAGCGCGCTTACACCTCTCCAATGCTCAGGTAAGCGACAACCTCGGACTTCGCGTGTAGGGCATGCAATGTTGGTGGCGACTGTGGCAGGGAGGAAGGGGGCGTTAGGTGTGGCTGGGTTTGGGATTAAGTGACTAAGGGCGTGTTTGCATTCTTCGGCCTAAACTTTAGTCCATATTTAGCGGCCAATTAGGAGGACTAAATATGAGCTAATTATAAAACTAATTGCATCAGCGGTGGCTAATTTGCAAGACGAATTTATTAAACCTAATTAATCTATGATTGTCAAATATTTACTAATAGAATCACATGGGGTAAATCTTTGGACAAATTAGGCTTAATGAATTCGTCTCACGAATTAGCCTCCTTTTATGCAATTAGTTTTATAATTAGTTTATATTTAAAACTTTTAATTGGTGTCTATGTGACGTGCACATGGACTAAAGTTTAGTCCGGGTGATCAAACACCCCCTGAGCACGCGCAGACGGGGGCAGAGGGCTAGGGGGAAGAGGAGGATGGGGAGCATGTTTGTGGCGGATGGAGCTGGCTGCGTGGAAGAAGGTGAGACGGGATGACATACATGTTCCACTTGATGAATGTCTAACGCATCTCAAACGTTCATGTATCCTCCCAGTCTGTATCCCTCCAACCAAATACATAACATGAATGTCTCCGTTCTCTCAACCAAACATGGAAATAAAACCATCATGTCCTAAAGATGTAGAATAAATTTGCCCCGTTCCTTCTCGTCCCAAAACCAAGACTGTTGGTCACTCCATTAAAAATACTATTCAGACATGTAGGCCACTGTTGTAAACGAAAACTCTTCAGTGGTAACGTACACGCCTCTTATACTGATGCTCCAGACCACTAGAACTTAAATGGAAATTTGACAGAACTACACGGGCCTTAATAAAAGCCGCAGGCGCAAGCGGATAAAATTCCGCCCACACGCCTTCTCCCCGTCCCGCCTACTATTCTTCTTCTTCTCTGACCCCGCCTTCTTCTCCTTTCCAGGCACCTCCTTCCCCGCCGCACCTCACCGCGGCTGTCTCGCCGCCAGCCGCACGAGCGCCCCGGCTCTAGATCTAGCACGAGTGCCCCCGCCTCCACCACCTCCCACCGCCCCGCGGCGGGCGGTAGGGTCTCGCCCGAGCTCCACGGTCACGAGAGCTCCGTGGCCGTGGCAACCTCATTTTCCCCCTCCCCCCTCTTGCATCTGCCATGGCGACCTCCAGTGAACTCCGGCCATTGGGCCCCCACCCCGACCTGGCCTGGCCGCCTACGCCGCTGCCAGGGCCCCTAAACCGCCGTCTGTCTGGCCTCCTTGCCCTGAATCCCTTCCTTCTAAGGTTGCCAAAGTTAGGGTTGGGGGCGGCGGTGATGCGGTCGTCGGAGTGGGGCAGTATCTTCTCCGTCTCCGGCGGCGCAGGCGCGGACGTGGGCACGGGCCAGGCGAATCGAATAGCCGAGGAGAGCAGCAGCGCGCATCGGCGGATGCGGTGTGCATGTGCATGCCGAGCGAGCGGATCTTGTGCGCTCGGGAATAAGCATTCCCGATATTTTATTATGTGTGCCTTTACTTATTCTTTTGTGAATATCTTATAAAAGTGTCGGTTGTTCGAAATGAACTGAGCTAACAACCTTTTCTCTTGCTCGCCTATATATTAAATTTTAGCACGAGCGGTCAGTAAGTATGTAAATTTTAGCATCTCCAAGAGTTTTCTAAATATTCCTCCTAAAAAGTCTATGTTTACCAATTCCTAAAAAGATTTTAGGAGAAAAAAAGAAGTTCATCTCCGATAGTTCCTAAAAATAAGAGGGTGCGCTGGTGCTGGAGTACCTCGGTCACCTCCTCGTCGTCCTCCTCGATGCCACGCCGCAGAGACCTCCTCGCCGCGGCGGCGGCGTGGATCCTGAGTCTGCACAGTATGGCGCGGCGCAGGTTGCCGAAGTGGCGCGCCATGGCCCGCGCCATCAGGGACGTGTACGCCGCCGCCGCGCCGTCTCGAACGACGACACCACGCGCCCCAGCTGGCCGAAGTAGCGCTCCCGCCGGCTCTCCAGCTGCGACGCAAGCGAAAAGACCAATCAGCATCCAGCAAACACAAACATCGCGACGCCGCTACATATCCGATGCAAGGCAACACAACCACACGGAGATCGAGAACCTGACGGCGCGGATCCTGCCATGAGTCAGGGCACGCGGGGTGGCGGGGCTCGTCGACGCCAGGCTTGGAGAGGGTGGGTACGACGAGGAGGAGGCTTACGCGCGTGGCTTCGTTCGCGTAAAGTTACGCGGAAGGGGAGGAATTTTTCCTAAAAATAGGAGTAAATATTAGGAGTTGTTGGAGAGAATTTTTTTCCTCATCTTTCTAAAAAAAAGGATTAGGAGGATGTTTAGAGAACTCTTGGAGATGCTCTGGATCATTGGGAGGATCGCGCATCGCAGAGAGGGAACTGAAAGCAGCAGTTCGCTCGGCATTGAAATGTCGGGCTCTATACATTGGTTGCTCTCTGTTGACTTCAGAAAGGTTTGGACGACGGCCCAGCAAAAACGAACATATACAAACATAAATACATTGCACGACCCTGTACGTTCGTGGATATATAAAATGAAATCCTTCTACGTATACGTACATCTACATACATACGGTACGGAGGATAGTCTCCAAACACGGAATGATTGAGAAACGTGAGAAAGGATGAACAAGCAGGAGATAGCTTATGCACGCATCTTCCCAGCTGTGCGTGTGATCAAACGTCGCAACTAGCGCAACAGCATCTTCTCACCTCACTCATTTAAACATGGCGAGTGACGTCGTGCTCGTCCGTCGCCATCACGGACACGGATCGTACCACCACCACACCAAGATGGTAAGAGATCCTCCGCGTCGCTTTCCACCTTCCCTCCCTCCGTCACCAACCACGGTTGCTTCAGGGGCGGAGCAATGCGGGACAAGGATCTGCGCCCGCCATGGGATGAGCAGGCATTATTCATTCATTCAGAGAGCACACACCACACCACCGGCGAATAGCAATAGCAAGCGATCGATCAGATTCAGAGGGAGGTGGAGCGGCGCCATCACCTCCGTGACGCACGCGATTTCTTTCTTTTCATTTTCAAATCGAGTAGTAAGTAGTTCGAGTCCTCGTTACGCAACTCAACCAACCGGCGTCGGCCAGCTGATCGAGCCGCCCGGCCGGTGTGACGTGCCATCTCGATGGCCATCTCTCTTCACCTTCTTTGGTCGCTGCGGCAGCAGGGCCTTTTATTCGCCCTGCCGCTAGCTTCTTCCTCCAGGATCGGAGCGTGTGCTACCAGCTAGCAGCACAGCAGCCGTGGTGGTGTTACGCTCTTGCAGAGGCCGCCGGCCGGCTCGCTCGTCAAGGATCGATCCATGGGGCTCCGCGATTCCTCCGTGCTGCTGGCTCTGGCCCTCGCGCTCGCCTACTGCTCCGTCGCAGGTTCAATTCGTCGTCGCGCCATTCCTTCGTCTGAAAATGAAACCTTTTTTTTTCCTTCTAATTAATGCAAATGGACGACGACGATCGATGCTCACCTCTATTGTCGATCGTCGTCTTCCTCGCTGGCTCTCTCCATGGCTGGCTGACGGCTTGCTCTACTTGCAGTGGTGGGCTACGATCCCCTGGACCCTCGGGGCAACATCACCATCAAGTGGGACGTGATCTCGTGGACGCCCGACGGGTACGTGGCGATGGTGACGATGAGCAACTACCAGATGTACCGGCACATCATGGCGCCCGGGTGGACGGTGGGGTGGTCGTGGGCCAAGAAGGAGGTGATCTGGTCCATCGTGGGCGCGCAGGCCACGGAGCAGGGCGACTGCTCCAAGTTCAAGGGCGGCATCCCGCACTGCTGCAAGCGGACGCCCGCCGTGGTGGACCTGCTCCCGGGGGTGCCCTACAACCAGCAGATCGCCAACTGCTGCAAGGCCGGGGTGGTGTCGGCGTACGGGCAGGACCAGGCCGGGTCCGTCTCCGCGTTCCAGGTCTCCGTCGGCCTCGCCGGCACCACCAACAAGACGGTGAAGCTGCCCAAGAACTTCACCCTCATGGGCCCCGGGCCAGGGTACACCTGCGGGCCGGCGACGATCGTGCCGTCCACCGTGTACTGGACGCCCGACCACCGGCGCCGGACGCAGGCGCTCATGACGTGGACGGTCACCTGCACCTACTCGCAGCAGCTGGCGTCCAAGTACCCGTCCTGCTGCGTCTCCTTCTCCTCCTTCTACAACGACACCATCGTGCCGTGCGCCCGGTGCGCGTGCGGCTGCGGCCACGGCGGCCACGCCGGGCCGGCCGGCGGGTGCATCGAGGGGGACTCCAAGCGCGCGCTGTCGCCCGGGGTGAACACGCCGCGCAAGGACGGGCAGGCGCTGCTGCAGTGCACGCCGCACTTGTGCCCCATCCGGGTGCACTGGCACGTCAAGCTCAACTACAAGGACTACTGGCGCGCCAAGATCGCCATCACCAACTTCAACTACCGGATGAACTACACGCAGTGGACGCTGGTGGCGCAGCACCCCAACCTGGACAACGTCACTGAGGTCTTCAGCTTCCAGTACAAGCCGCTGCTACCATACGGCAGCATCAGTGAGTAGCAGACTGTTGGGCATGTTTCTTGATCATCATGTCATGCAAGTGCCAAACCCAGTTACCCAATGTGATTGATTATACATGCATCCATGCAGATGACACTGGCATGTTCTACGGGCTCAAGTTCTACAACGACTTCCTCATGGAGGCCGGCCCGTTCGGCAACGTGCAGTCGGAGGTGCTCATGCGCAAGGACGCCAGGACCTTCACCTTCAGCCAGGGATGGGCCTTCCCGCGCAAGATCTACTTCAACGGCGACGAGTGCAAGATGCCGCCGCCGGACTCCTACCCCTACCTGCCCAACGCCGCGCCCGCCGCCGCCTCGCAGCTGATCGTGTCCGCTGCTGCCTCAGCGTTCCTACTGGCGCTGCTCCTGGTGGCATGACCATGATCCATGACCCACCAAGGGCAAGGCCTCCATTTCTTCCTTTGTTCTTGTTCCGCCTCTCTCGTCCCGTGGGCAGGGAGCAGAGTACAGTAGGCAGGGCATTTTGGTTGCCAAGACTTCAACACTTGGGTTTCGCTTCATTGCTTCATCAGAGGAAAACTGTCATGTATGTAATGTGACTTGGGAGTTGCAGGGCATTTTGGTTGCCAAGACTTCAGCACTCTGAAGGCTAGCAAAACACACACACACACACACACAAAAAAAACCCAGACATATAGAGCACATGTTTTCTGTGTTTTCGTTCTGTACACATAATCCAGAAGAATGATATATGAATCAACATACTGAACATTAGCATGCTTTTCTGAACCAAACACGCACAAGATTTGTCTTGGGGGATACTGATAACTGATACGTCTGCATTAACCAATCTTCAGATCTACAATACACAAAATGCGAATGAATCTACAGCCAGCCTGCTGGATCACAGTTTCACATCCGAATCGGCACACCAGAATCATCCTTACGCACTAGATTACAAGAAATTCAGGATGCTTGATGTGTCAACAGACCAATGTGACAATCACTAGTTTCAATAAACAGTTGCCTAAACATTAGCCAATCCGTCGATAGCCACTACATACGAAGCCGTAAGAACAGCATCGCCATCCAAATCGCGATGGGCAGAACAAGGGATGAGCTCTTCAGTAGGAGTACAGGGGAAGAATTAGGTAGCCATGGGTACGCATCTGGTGGAGGCATGACGCAGCTGTCACCATTGAAGTATATCCGCCTTGGGAACGCCCAGCCTTTCTCGAATGTGAATGTCAACGGGTCCTTCCGGAACAGAAGCTCAGATTGCACATTTCCATCTGGCCCAGCCACCATGAGCAGGTCATTGTAGTACTTGATACCCCACAGCATTCCAGTATCATCTGCAGCAAAATATCGGTAAATTTAGCTAAAGCATTATATATAAACATGGTCAGGACTCAGGAGGTGCAACAAATACTAACTTATTACTTCATAGGGGTTCAGAGGCTTGTAGTTGAAGCTGAAAATAGTAGTAACGTTGTCGAAATTTGGATGCTGAACTACCAAGTTCCACTGTGAGTAATTCATCCGGTAATTCCAGTTTGTAACCGTGATCTTTACCCTCCAGTATTCCCTGTAGTTGAGCTTAACATGCCAATGCACTCTTATCGGGCACATATGGGGCGTGCACTGAACTAGAGGAGCCATGCTGCTCTTGCCTGGTCCATTCACGACAGAAGCCAAAAAAGGTGAATTACCCCTACAAACATAGTAAGTACATACAAACAAAGAAAACGTTAAGTGCAAAACATATGGTGTCTAAGAGACTTTGTGAAGGGATGGTACTTACTCGACACAGCTTCCTGGTCTGGTATTCTGACAGCCACATGAACATTTTGGGCAGTTAACTATGGTTTCATTGTAAAATGATGAGAGTGAAACACAACAAGTTGGAGCCCGCTGAGCAACAAATTGGGAATATGTACATGTCACGTTCCATGTCACTGCAAAAAAATAAAAAAGGCGTTCACTATTCAATGACCTGAACATATGCTACCTAGCACACAATAGAGCTCTGACAAAAACCATAAGCCAGAGATTTTTTGTTACGACAAGATAAAGTTTTTCCACCTAAAGAAGAATGCTGGAACAACTTACCATGAGCTTGAGTGGTTCTCCTTCCATCCTGAGAAATGAACTTCGTAGGAGGTTTCACCACATGAGCTGCTCCACAACTGTATCCTGGTCCTGGGGCCTTCAGAGTGAAGTTTAGTGGCGCTTTCACTGTGTAGTTGGTAGTACCAGATCGGCCAACACTGATCTGAAATGATGCCACTGCACTGACTGGATCTTGAACCCATGAGTTAAGCACTCCTCCTTTGCAACAATTTGCAACCTGCATGTTGTAAGGTGTCCCAGGAAGCAAGTCAACAACTGCTGGATCCCTCTTGCAGCAGTGTGGTATATTGCCTTTGAACTGAGAGCAATCCCCTTGCTCTGTGGTCTGCCCACCAACCATGGTCCAAATGATCTCCTTCTTTGCCCACACCCATCCAAGGTTCCACCCGGGTGCTTGGATATGTCGGTATTTATGGTAGTTGTATATGGAAACAACAGCCTGCAGAACAGAGTTCACATAACATCAGCAACACAAAAGAGAGCTTGCATATATGTTCCCCATTTATAGTGTTAAACTTATAATAAGATGATGTGCAAAACATGGTTCAAAAAAAATTTATGTGCAAAACACCAGTCATGTGGTCATGCCTGTCTTCAGAATGAAACTATAGCACTTTCAGGCATTTGGTAAGATTACAATTTAATATGATGCAAACAGTGAATGTCAGACAGAACTCAAATGCATGATCTTTATGTGGTAATTTTCCTTGGAATTCAGAAAGAACCAATTTCTGAGCCTGCCATCTCATCTTTCTCAAACAATTCGTCATTTAAGATGTAAGGTCTTGTTAGTATATATAAAACATGTCTTAGTAGTATTAACAGTGTACTTACAACATAGCCATCTGAAGTCCACTGCATGACGTCCCATTTGATTGTGATATTCCCAGTTGGATCAAGAGGATCATATGCTTCTGCAGAAACAATCAAGGAGAAAATCAGGCAAATTTTGGGCCTTCAGTATCAAGATATGATCTTTTTTTCTCTCCCTTGAAGACCTCACAAAGCGACAGACCTAAGACCATGCGGTGTGATGTATTTTAATATCACAAACTAAGACACAACTGAGAGTAACATAGTTCGCTAGAATTGATATGTATTTCACGGGCATGCACTCATGCAGTAGCAGTACAAACATAAGAAATTACTCATTCATCCCTTGGCCATAGGCCATACATAAAAAATACTAGAATTGAGGATATTCAGCAATATATGTGCATCCAGTTGTAATACAAATAATGGCAGGTAGACTGATTTGTACAGTAGAGATGGTAACCACTGACACAACAAGGATCAAAGTTTACTAGAATTTCCCAGGAAAACTAAAATAGGTCAATAAAAACACTATATTCAGGACTCCAGAGTCCAGAGTGGACATGTCAAAATGGGGTGCAAACTATGAACTAAAGCCATCGATGTCCGGATGATGACATAAGAACCACCTTTAACTTTTGCAGAGTTTATTTTACCACAATCACCTAAGTTATCTGACAACCAAGAACTCTTGAAAGATACGGAGTATGGGTCAGGACATCAGATCGATATTTTTTTCCTGAACTTGCCAGTACTCTGAGCCTCTGAGGACATAAGAAATGGTCCCTCTTGACATCAAACTTGCTATCTGAAGTCATAGTGCTCAGGTCAGTATATGAAAGGACAAGGACATCATTGTTTGCACAACTGATTGCTGCTTCAGTCATTCAGTGGCCAAAAGGGATGGAAGTTCTAACATCTTTTCAACAGATAATGATACTGGCGGCCAGGCGGGATTCATGTTTGGATTGGCTAGTAATGCAACTCTAAACAAACTCTCTGTTGCTATCTTCAGATTCGTATTTGTGAACCATAGTTACTATGGATGCCAAAAATAAGGATCAGAGTGAAATGCGCACGGGCTCAGGTGACGGCATTTAGGCCTTTCAACTTCAGCGCAGACAAATAAAAAATCGGAAAAGAAACCAACAAGAAAACACGAATAATCATGCGCACTAAGTACTCCGTAGTCCCCAGCACCAGCAGAGCAGAAATTTCACAACATTTTGCTAGGATTGAAGCGCCAGCTAGTGAAGCACTGACCTGCCAGAGGAGGCAGAGAAGAGAAGCCGGCGAGCAGAGCAGTGGCGGCAGCCAGATGCCGGAGCAGTAGGAGTCGCAGCCTCGCCATTGCTCACACCAGAGAGAGCTGAAAGAACCTTGCCGTGCCTTCCCTCGCCATTGCTCACACCAGAGAGAGCTGAAAGCCAGAGCAGGGCGCCTAGGAAACCGTGTCAGCACTGCGAGGCAGAGAAGGGAGGGAGAGAGAAGCAAAGCCTGAAAAGCTGCTGCAGCAGCAGCAATGCAGGCAGAGACATACCAGGGGAGAAGAGAGAGAGAGAGAGCCCTTTCCCGTGCTCCGGGTTTCTGGGCCGGTGGGTTTGGAACTATTGCATGGTGAAAGACCGTTGAGGGTGGTATTGGGCCTGATATGTAGGCACCCACCAAGATTAGACGGTGCAAAATCTTTTTATTTGGTTGCTTGTATTCTTTTGGTCAAGTTGCATCGCGCTATTGATTGGTTACATGAACTCATGTTCCGATTGAGATAACACATACACTCGAAGAAGCCAAGTTGCATCAGACTAGCTAAGTCCACGAGAAACAGATATTAATCTCATTTCTACGAAGCCAAGGAGATGGAGAAATTTTGTATGAGTTGAGCCTAGCTCAAGTCGACATACATATGCATCCAAATAGCTGTTCCTAGTATCTCACGGGCTAAGCTAACACATCTACGTTCAACCAAACATGCCCATTATTGTTAGGAGGGATCAACTTTTTTTCTTAAGGTACTTGCTCCTTGGGTCTCTTGTGCTCAAGTTTAATTCAAGAACTACTTTGTCTTGTTTATATTCCTATACTTGAAATTGCTTGCTTGTCACCCAAAGTTGCAAACCCCAATAGAACAGAAAGTAGGTCCCTTGCATTACTAATCAAAATTGTCTAGTCTTCGTTTTTACAGGTCACCGTCTATTCACCTCGTCCCTCTAGCCAGTTTCTTAAATCCTAGAACAATACACTGACATCGTAGAGGTGGCAAAAAACTGGCATGCTCAAACTTAGACATTGGAAATGTGTACCGCCTTGTTGAGGGAAACATGATCAAGAGCCCCAATAGCAATTAGGGCAAGACTGTGGAGGTCAGTGGTGGGAAGAGAGGTCTTCTTGAGCTTGAGCACGTTCCCTTTTTTAACTTGTCTATGTAGGTCTATTGAGCTGTAGCGGGGCTTGAACAATATCTTAAGCGGGGTACCAATGAATTAGGGGGGGGGGCACTAATGATGCATGAATCAAATTAGCAACTGATTGTTGTATGATTATTAAGAAAAATTAAGATCACAGGGATAGCCATGGCTCAGGTTGGCCTGACATATCCTCCACCCCAGATGTTGAGCAACTCTTAAGCTCATCGCAGAGTGCTTTGAGGTGGCTAGCCTTGTCGACAACAATGTGTAGAGAATCGTGTCATTGCCAGCGAGATAAGAGTTATGGCACAAGGGAGCAGTTGAGTCCATCAACCTGTGGCCACCAACCTTGCGCGGTAGTATCATGGATCGTAGCCCATGGATTATGGAGAAAAGTTGAGAAGTTTAAGGGCTTGTTTAGAAGAGCTTGGCTCTGGCTTTTTGCTATAGTAGCTAGGAAGACAAAGCCAAGAGAGTGAAAAGGGACTTTATGAATAGTGGCACTATAGTGATGTGGACAGTGATATGAAGAGAAACTAAATCTCCGCTAGATGGAGCCTAAAGGTCCATTTGGAAGTGAAAGGTCCTAATGGCTCGAGGGGGGTGAATAGTCTATAAAAATTTCTACAACAACACTAAGCAAAAGCGGTTAGACAATTATGAGGCGAAGCAAGTTTTGCGCTAGCCTACTAAAAATGTAAGCCACCTACCATAATTCTAGTTACTATAGTCTCTAAGCACACAAAGGGTTATGTCACTACCACTAAGTTAGTGAGCTCTCAAAGACTAACTAAAGAGCCTCACTAACCACTAGACAAGACACAAGCTAGCTCTCAAAACTAATTATACTAAAGAGCTTAGCTACACTAGGAAATATAAATACAAGAGCAAGGTAGTAAAGTTATACCGCCGTGGCAAGAGACAATCAATCAATCATAATGAAATCCAATGAAATCCTCGGAGACAATGATGACATAAGGTTTTTCACCGAGGTTCACTTGCTTGCCGGCAAGCTAGTCCCTGTTGTGGTGATTCACTCACTTGGAGGTTTACGCGCTAATAGGTGTCACACGTCTAACCCGCAATCGGGTGTCGCACAACCAACACAAGATGAGGATCACACAAGCCACGAACAATCCAATAGAGTACCTTTTGGCTCTCCGCCGGGGAAAGGTCAAGAGCCCCTCACAATTACCACGTCCGAAACCAGAGACAAGCACCTTCCTCCACTCGACGATCCTTGCTGTACCAAGCCATCTAGGTGGCAGCAACCACCAAGAGAAACAAGTGAATCCCGCAGCAAAACACAATCACCAAGTGGCTCTAGATGCAATCACTCAAGCAATTGAAAGCTCTAGTTTGGTTTTGGTGAATTGATGAAACCCTAAGTGCTAACCTAGTTTATCAAGTGATCATGAGATAGGTAGCACACTCCAAGTGGTGAAGCAAATGAAGATCATAGCATGATGATGATGATGGCATGGTGATGATCAAGTGCTTCGACTTAGAAAGAAGAAAGAGAAAAACAAAAAGCTCAAGGCAAAGGTATATTTTGTAGGAACTATTTTGTTTTGGTGATCAAGACACTTAGAGAGTGTGATCACATTTAGGTTTGATAGCCGTACTATTAAGAGGGGTGAAACTCGTATCGGAATGCGGTTATCAAAGTGCCACTAGATGCTCTAACTCATTGCATATGCATTTTGGATCTAGTGGAGTGCTAACACCCTTGAAAATGTTTGTGAAAATATGCTAACACATATGCACAAGGTGATACACTTGGTGGTTGGCACATTTGAGCAAGGGTGAAGAAGATAGAAGTGAAAAGGAGTTAGTGTCGCTGGCTATACAGTGACCGGACGCTGGACCTCTGGGGGACCGGCGCGTCCGGCCATGTATGGCAGTGAAGACGCCAGCGTCGGTGAATGACCGGACGTTGGGTCATGGACAGACCGGACGCTAAGGGTCTGGGTCCAGTCGTGTTGTCGGGCGGCACAGTAAGAAGTCATAGTGTGATCGGACGCTGGCAGGGTCCGGTCAAGCATGACCGGACACGTCCGGTCGAAGAAATTCATTTCTGGAACCTTACTGGAAATGACCGGACGCTGGTGGCTCAGTGTCTGGTCAGTTGTAGTGGAGCGTCCGGTCAATACATGACCGTTGAGATCAGACAACCCCTATTGAATGCAGTGTGACACGTGGCTGATATCGGGCGACCGGACGCTGGGTCCAGGGTCCGGTCAATATGACCGGAGCGTCCGGTCACCCCGCGCTGTACCCAGTGAAGGGGTACAACGGCTCTATTTCGTGGGGGCTTCTATTTAAGCCCCATGGCCGGCTCAAGCTCACACTCTTGGCCATTTGCATTGACATAGCAACCTTGTGAGCTTAGCCAAAGCCCTCCCACTCATCTCCATTATTGATTCATCATCTTTATGAGATTGGGAGAGAATTCAAGTGCATTGCTTGAGTGTTTGCATCTAGAGGCACTTGATGTTCGCGTTTCGCTGCGGGATTCGATTGTTACTCTTGGTGGTTGCCGCCACCTAGACGGCTTGGAGCAGCGAGGATCGTCGAGCGGAGGGTGGTGATTGTCTCCGGCTCCGATCGTGGTGATTGTGAGGGGTTCTTGACCTTTCTCCGGCGGAGCGCCAAAAGGTACTCTAGTGGATTGCTCGTGGCTTGTGTGATCCTCATCTTGTGTTGGTTGTGCGGCACCCTATTGAGGGTTTGACGTGTGATGCCAATTAGCGCGTGAACCTCCAAGTGAGTGAATCGCCACAATGAGGACTAGCTTGCCGGCAAGCAAGTGAACCTCGGTAAAAATCATTGTGTTCATCCTTTGATTCCGAGGTGATTGGTCTTCATTGTTATTCACTCTTGTGATTGATTGGCTTCTTCATCTACACGGCGGTATAACTTTCTTGATCACTCTCTTTACATTACCGCAAACTAGTTGTCAAGCTCTTTAGTGTAACTAGTTGTGAGAGCTTGTTAGTTTGGCTAGTGTGGCTCTTTAATTAGCTTTTGAGAGCACCCTAACTTAGTGTAGTGATATAGCTATTGTGTAGATATACTTCATCTAAACTAGAATTGTGGTAGGTGGCTTGCTTTTTGGTAGGCTAGCGCAAAACTCGCTTCGTCTCATAATTGTCTAATTCTTTTGTTAAGTGTTGTTGTAGAAATTTTATTAGGCTATTCACCCCCCCTCTAGCCATTAGGACCTTTCAGCAATGCACTTGGATTCACTCCCAATCTCACAAAGATGATGAATCAATGATGAAGATGAGTGGGAGGGCTTTGGCTAAGCTCACAAGGTTGCTATGTCAATACAAATAGCCAAGAGAATGAGCTATAGCCATCCATGGGACTTAAATAGGAGCCCCCACAAAATAGAGCCGTTGGGCACCACGGGCATCTCACTATGGGCCGCCCGGACGCGCTAGTCAAAGGTGACTAGACGCAAGTGCCAGCGTCGGATCACCCGATGAGCGCCATGTGGCCCCCTCCTTCAAACCTGCATCGCCCGATCTCAACGGTCGACTTGCCCGCGCTCACGCTTAAGTTACGACCAGACACACCGCGCCATGACTTGACGCAGCCGCCCGGCGTCCGATCCTCACGCACCCGCGCACAGCCAGTCAGTGACCGGACGCGCCGTTCCCTTTGCCTGATGCTGCGCCACCGCGCGTCAGGTCAACTCTAGAGAGGTTCTAGAGCCGTCCAAACACAACCGGACGCGTCAGGTCAACGATGATCGGACGCGCCCCAGCGTTCACTCATTCCTTCCTCACGAAAAAGCTTACGTCAGCGTACGTCATACACGACCGGATGCACCTCCGTCGCGTCAGGTCACTTCTTGCACCAGCGTCCGATCAGAGACCGTCGCCACGCTCTTCACTGCACCGATGACAGGACACGCCAAACCCCGAGTCCGGTCACTTCGTGACCATCATCCGGGCAGAGAAAAACAACTCCTCCACTTCACCAACTTCTCCACCCTTGCTCAAATGTGCCAACCACCAAGTGTTTCACCTTGTGCACGTGTGTTAGCATATTTTCACAAACATTTTCAAGGGTGTTAGCATTCACTAGAATCTAAATGCATATGCAATTAGTTAGAACATCTAGTGGCACTTTGATAACCGCATTTTGATACGAGTTTCACCCCTCTTAATAGTACAGCTATCGATCATAAATATAATCACACTCGCTAAGTGTCTCGATCACCAAACCAAAAAGCTCCTATCAAGTTTCACCTTTGCCTTGAGCTTTTTGTTTTTCTCTTTCTTCTTTTCCAAGTCCGAGCACTTGATCATCACCATGGTCACACCACCATCATCATGATCTTCATTGTTTGCTCCACCACTTGGAATGTGCTACCCTATCTCATGATCACTTAGAGTACAAGGGTTAGCACTTAGGGTTTCATCAATTCACCAAAACCAAATTAGAGATTTTTGGTAGCCTTACCACCCTTTACTTTGCATGGCTAGACAAGAAACTCAACTTTTGGTATCTTTGTTGATCTGCTCTCCCATTAAAAGGATACAGGAACCGGCTAGAGGGGGTGAATAGCCTATGACCACTAAAAACTAAAGACACTAAGGCAATTTTGATTAGAAACACAAATGACCATAATAATGCTACTTCAATTCTAGCTAAAGGTTTGCGGCCTACTATGACAAGAGAGATAAATTCAATTCTAGGAATGTAAACAACACAATAATAAGTGCAAAAAATAAATTGAGTTCAAGCATAAAGATGACATGGTATACCCTTGTGGTATCGGTGACTTACCGATCAGCGGTCACCCCTAGTCCATGTTGAGGTGAGCTCTTGGTTCACCGCTCCTCTACCAATCTTCCAACACAGCAAGGTTGTCTCGGTGCCTTGAGCTCTTGATCTTGAGCAGGTTAGAAAAACAAGAAGCTACTCAATACCTCTTTTCTACTAGAGGCGCTCTTTGCCTCCTCCAATAAGGATGAGCGCAATAGTCCCTCACAAATCCTACTCAGGAGCACCAACACAATCTTCTTGTTGAGCTTCAGGGAGTCCACACACACCAAAGCCGTCTAGGTGGCGGCAGCTACCGAGAGTAACAAGAAATCTCGCTTGCTCAACAATCTTATAGTGCTACTCAATGCAATGTACAAGATGTTGATATCACACTCAAATGATGAAAAGCAAATCAAGTATGTGATTGGAAATACTGAGCTCAAGTATGTGTGTGAGGCTTGCCAAGTTTCCAAGAGAGCGCCCATGCGAAATTCACGGTTTGACTTCGGTAATTGAGCGATAACCTTAGGTGGAATGATGTGTTTTCATGTGAGATGGACAGGTACTTAGTCCCCCCACACTAGGTTGAGCAAGTCATGAAAGCCATAGAGGAGAGATGGCTTATGCATGTGATGCAAGTGCTCAACTAATGAAGATGAAGGAGCTTACTGAATATGAGACATGACATAGTCTGATATAGCTAGGTGGAGAAGATCAAGGTGATAATTGGCTGTTAAGGACCGGTTACGAGAGTAAAGGACCGGTTACTGAATATGAGACATGACATGTTCCCCAAGGTTCTAGTGCCCCACAGTGCTCCCCTTAATTACTTAGTTAATTTCTAACTTTTTAGTTAATAATGCTAATTAGAGTTTAATTGTTTGTTCTTTCTTTCTAAGTCTCTAATCCCATCTATATAATGTAGGATTAGTCTTTCTATTATCTTTCTGATTTATTTTGTTCTTCATATGGTATAATTCAAATTGGCTAGTTAACAAATGTAATTAGTGCTTTGCTTGTTTGTTCTCTCTTCGTATTGATCTCCAACGACATCTGTATTTAAACGCACCCCAATATCTAAATCCTGGCTACACCCCTATATAGGGATAGGATGGGAATAGGATGTGTTGAGTTCATACGCACATGTATAAGTGTCTGTGTCTATAATGTATGATTAAAAAACTATTTTTTTTCGAAAACTTCTGGTAGGATTATGCGTATAAGTGTCTGTGTCTATAATGTATGATTAAAAAACTATTTTTTTTCGAAAACTTCTGGTAGGATTATGCTAGGCGAATATATTGATAGGAGAGGAACGGTACGTTGATATGCAACCAGCTAGGCATGATTTCATGATTTGTACTAGCAAATAGGTGGCA
This sequence comes from Miscanthus lutarioriparius, assembly GCA_904845875.1. Classification (NCBI taxonomy): domain Eukaryota; kingdom Viridiplantae; phylum Streptophyta; class Magnoliopsida; order Poales; family Poaceae; genus Miscanthus; species Miscanthus lutarioriparius. The sequence goes on from CAJGYO010000001.1 coordinate 43,664,761, forward strand.
AGAACAGCGAAGTCATTTTTGCCCCAGTTACACCACAAAATTCCATGTGACAACGCGGCATTCTGCAGTAACCCTACGAAATAATCATTCCAAGCAACAATATTTTTGCACAATTGAAACAGAGCAAATACTGAATACAACTTAATCGAAATAATACATTCTCAGGGGTCCAGGAATGTCCATAAGAATACAAATACTTATGTATATGTGCTAAATCGTGCCAAGGCACAATATATTTGCTAGTACAAAGTAGGAAGCCTCGAAAACCATCACAAAAAGGAATCTGATTTCAGCTAGGATAAAACTGACAACACACTTAAATTGGACCATATGTTGCGACCAATATATGGTCGAACTTATCTACTCTGATATATATTGGTCAAACTTAGCTACTCTGATATGAGGTCTCGACATTAAAAACACAAATTGCTTCACTCTTGGCCACATCCAACTGCAGAAGACATGGAAATTTCCGACTTTGAAGAAATCAGAGAGTAGGTTCGCAAAGGTAGCGCCCAGTCCGCATGTCTCAAGGTACAGAACTTCTCCCGCCAACTACATGAACAACTCTTCATTCAGAGCAAAAAGGATGTCTAACTCCGCGGCTTGTCTTTTTTCAAGCGTGGGAGTCAGATATCCTTTTTTACTATGAATGAAGAGTTGTTCATGTAGTTGACGGATTTGGATGGAAAAAGTTCTGTACCTTGAGACATGCAGACTGGGCGCTACCTTTGCGAACCCTACTCTCTGATTTCTTCAGAGTTGAAAATTTCCATGTCTTCTACAGTTGTCTCAGTACCCTTGGTGCTCGTAAGCACCATTTGCAGCCTCAAGAGATGAAGCAGCGGCCTCGTCCAGAAACCATACCAACTTCCCATCAGTTGGTTGAACCATTCCAGCCGGTATTGTTTTAGCGTCTGGGCCTTCTTGACAGTCAGAAATGGAAAAAGACACAGCGTTTGCCCTGTCTTCTCCGGTGGCGACTATGGCGATGTTTGATGCTGAGTTTATCACAGGAAGGGTGAAGGTAATCCTCTCAGGTGGAGGCTCTGGAGAGTCAGTGATGTAGGTGACCCAGTCGTTTTTCAGCTCAAGCGCTGGATGGTTGGGGAACAATGAGGCTACATGCCCGTCAGGACCAATGTTCAGAAGAATAAGGTCAAATTTGGGGCAGTCGTTGATCACTGAGACTCCAACTTTCTGAACCTTGACCAGCTGCCGGATGACAAATTCATAGTCAGTTGCTGCCTCTTCCACCGTTGCATTGTCGTTGATGGAGTAGACATGACCATGAAGAATAGGCACCTGCCAGTCATTCACATGTAACTCATGGTTATTGGTTTACCCAATGGAAATGCTTGGTAATGTGTGGTAATAAACAAAATGAAAGATAAACATGATCCACATAGTAGAGGCAAAAGCAGTTAGAAAGGTGGAGAAATAATGCATATTATTTCAACATGACAATAGAGATGTTCAGTGAAGCATCGCTACTTGTTTATACACTCACTTTTAGCATCCTCCTTCGACAACTGTAAGAAAGTGTCAACTTAATAAGGCCTAAATATGCATATGAACTCATGTGCCTATTTTAACCAATCATTCATCCAGCAACTATCAGTGGCAAAGTGTGATCGGATGAGGATGACAAGCAATTCAGTTAAAAAGGTAATCCAAAATTTAATGTACGCTCCTTGAGTTCACTATCATGCTAGTTCTGGATGAGATCCACTGACAAACATCAATCCTATCCTGATAAAGTTTATATTTGATAACAATTGTTGGGCATAACATAACAATAGAAAGATGTGTCAAAGATTTTTTCGTGGGGGTCGAAAGATATGTGAAGATGCCATAAGCAGCTGCCAATCCAAGAGTAGTTGGAACAATAGTAGGTAGGCAGCCTTAATGTGGCTTAATTATTCAGAAAAGGATTTTGCATGAGCTGTACAAAGGACAGACTAGGTCCATCCCGAGTCAAACAAAACCATAGGTCGGACAAAAAACTGCTTTCATGGTACACCAAACAAATGAACAGGTACGACCCAAATTTATTGCGAAAAATAGGTAAGTAAAAAACTATATTTCAACTTACAGAGCATGGTAGCTATTTTTCCAAACAGATTGCACCAGATCAAAGCACAAAGACTGACATCATTTTGGTGTGCTCCCAATGCATTGATGCAACTAAAAATGGATTTTGTGAAAGATGAAATTGAAGTGACTTGGTTCAGAAACAAAGTTAGTACTGGCAATATTCATATTTTATAGTAAAACTCAACAGGTACTATCCTTTCCTGGTTACTACTAGCAACCACACAAAGTGCTAGACTGACCTTTTACAATGTTGCTTTCAGTTTAAACTTTATCTCAAATATTAGTGCTAGCTCTGTCTGTTAATTCTTGAGTATCTACATCCCTAGCACATACCAGTACCAACACAAATAAAATAAAATATATGTTTCTAGATCTAAAGAAACAGAAAAATGAGCACTGTCTTTGAATGTCATATTGTGTGATTACTATCGTACTATTGTAATATGAACCTGCATTTTTCCATAATCAAATGTATTGCAAACAGTCCTTTTCTATTTTTTTTTTAAACACACACCATTCACTATCAACCAATAGCCATCCAAATCATCTTAAAGTAAATTTTACAAACTCTGCTCACCAAATTCAGAAATACCAAGCTAAAATATTTTTGGACTTACAAAATCAAATTAGTTTTATTAAATTATCCATGGAATAAGTTCGGATTGTCCATTTATTTGAACAGTTGAACTTATAAATGTTAATATGTTTTTCTTGAAAGTTGGTTAAAAGTTAAACAGAAGATTGACTTCGGACAAAGCCAAAGTCCGATATAGTTTGGAGCGTCAAAATGGTATTCCTTGTAATCATGGAGGGGCATACTTCAGATATGTATATTTATTTACTTCAGATATATTTATTCCATCAACATAACTTGGTGGAATTGCGAAACCTACCAATTTCTGTCTGTTCAATGTATCTGCAAAACTAATCAAAGTCGTTGACTTTACTAATATCTTGCCCATGTTAGAAGAATTCAAGAAGAACAGTTAAAATAAGTGATATGATTTTGTTGCAAGCAAAGCAAGATCAACTGTAGTAAAACATAAGAAGAATGAAAGTTGGTGGACACATAAGCTCTGTGAAATAAAGAACAGATGCAACAAATACATGAACTTAGCATATATCCTGTTGTGATTTGTAGACTTAGTGCATGCAAAATAAACAAAGGACATATATTAAGTTGATATACCTTGGAGATAAATTCTTCCTTTGTTAACTTGTAGTTACTCTCTGCATGGTTCTTTGCCACCGCACGTTCTTCGACCCAGAAGATGTACCATTTAGACCAATCAAGGGTCTTGTTGTATGGCGCATCACAGAGCTTCCTTTTCAAGGAAAAAAAAAACAGTTCGGACTTCAGAGGGAGATACAAGAATATGCATACTGAGTTGCAGATTTATTGGAAGAGTGGAGACAGCGTTACCGCATATGTCTGACAAGGGGGCCTCCAGAAAGGGCAATAGCAAAGTATCCTCTTTCCTTAACTGAAATTTCTGAAGCTTGTGAAATAAACTCTGCCAGATCTGTTGCCATCTCGTCTGAACTCTCGAATACCCTTATTTCGCAGTTCTGCTTGGTTTCATAGGAGGCCACGATTTCACTCTCCATGGTTTTGTTTAGGCTTGAACTTTATATCAAGTTATTGTTCCAACTTCCAATAGAACACGCCTATGGTTTAGCAGGGCATTCCAGAAGGCCAAGTCCAACTGGCATTTCAAATATCTTAAAATGAAGAATCTGCCAAAATATGGAATAAACAAGGTATGCATTATGGATCTACTAACTCAAGCTACGTTTCATCTGGAAGCAAAGTGTTCTTATCTCTGGTTACATTGTTTTAATAAAAAATTCTGTGCACAGTTCTGCAACAGCAGTTCTACCATTTAGCGCGAGTGCCAGTGAAGAGAAGACAGACATATAGTTTTAAGCTGTCAAATTTTAGGTTTGACGATTTCAAAGATGTTTGGCTAGAAAGAACTGTTTAAATATGACCATGTATGCAGGGGACAGTACTCTGTATCTCAAAACTCAAACTCCCAATATGTTGTAGAAAGATCTCAAACAAAAATGACACCCCAATTCTGTAGAATGAACAATTCAGCCTGGCAAGTACAAATCATGGTCATACCACTAAAATAAAAATCTAAACATATCAGGCTGCTTAAAGTCCAGCTATGAGGATGAAATCTCTGTGGGGAAAAATCTTTAAATATTTCAAGGATATAAGAAATAAGAAGGTAGATCTAGTAATATCACAAAATCAGCAGTACTCTCTTCTGAGCAAATAGCATGTAAAAAAAAGAATCTTCTTTATCGTTTAACTCATGCCAGTCAGTGAAGGTGAAAAGCAGAGCAGGACCCGGAATGGAAAGACAGGGAGCAAAGGGGAACGGAAGGTGCCTGCCAGTGCAAGCTCTCGCAGCCAGCCATCATTTGGGCCAAAACCAATTCAAAGATTCCAAACTTTTTGTTCTCGGAATCACAACAAAAGCATCCAAATTCCAAAGGGGCAGGGCCCAAAAGCTGAGAACCCGTGAGCAAAGAAAAATCCCTTCACTTTACTACTGGCACCGTACATACATGTGGTATGGAAGCAACAAAGGTAAAATGAGAAACGCTGAGCTTGCAACTGCATTGCTTCAAGGAAAATGAGCACACACGGATGGATGGATCGAGCTGACACAACAAGGACGAGGAGAAATCTCAAACAAAAATTTCCCCAAATAAAGGAACTTTCAACCAGTCAAGTAAAGATACACTAATCAACTAGCATTATCTCCAACACCCCAGCAGTTTAACCACTCCACAGAGTCTATGCAGCAATGCAGCAACAGGCAAGAACACAATTGCGAGTGCTTCTTGGTTCTTCCGGCCCAGATCAAGAAGCAGTCCCAAGATCACAGCTAGAGATGAAAAGAACCCCCAGACCAGACCCCAAGAACCCTACCTGTGCCAAGCGTTTGCCTCCCCTCCTCCCTTGTTGTACCCAGGGCCGCAAGAGAACAGAGCGCAGAAGAAGAATAAAAGAAAGCCAGGGGGAACAAGAAAGCAGGCATGAGTGCCCTTCTTGAGTTTGGGCATAATTTTTACATGGAGAAGGAGAAGAAAGAATCGGAGAAAGGCAGCGGGTGACATCACGCAGCAAGAGGACGAACCTTATTTTAATCCGGAATTTCGCAGCGGATTTCTTCTTGTTTTCTTGTGGCGTCTCTGTCTCTGCCCTAGCGGCCTGTGGCTGCGGGCGAGTGGGGAGCCTGCCTGACCCTGGGAGCTGGGAGTAAAGAAGGAACTCTGGGCTGGGGGTCCCAGCTGCTACTGCACCCGTACGTGCGGGTGCGCTGATCCTTATCTCCCCATCCACAGGCCACAGGGCACAGGATTCTCCAGAAGGAGCTTCTCATCTCGCCTCGCTGGACTGCGATGAATGGCTGAATGCTGCGCTTGTTTTTCAAGTGTCATTCAGAACAGAGAACACTACTAATAGTGTATTTCTGTAGGGTTTGTGAAATACGGACTTTTAACAGGAGTTCTGTGTAAATTTTATAAGAATCAGTTCCTATTTCTTAGGGTTTGGGAAATAGAAAGGATGGCGTGTTCCAAAAATTTTGCGGGACTTTGGGAGAAAAGAACTGCGTGTTCCAAAAAGACCATAGTCAAGTCAGATTGAGTAAATAAGTAGGAATAAATTGTTAAATTGGACACAAATTACCCATTAATTTATATTTGCGAAAATACTCCCTCCATGTCACTAAAAGAAGGCCTTTTAGACGAGGCTTTGGTCGAAATATACAGCGTGTGGCTTATAAATCATGAGTACTCCCTCTGTGAAAAGAAAGTCGTTTTAGCTTTAAAAAACTGTCCCTTAAAGAGTGTCGTTTGATGTTGTCTTGTGGGTCGTACACCTACCCCTGCCATGGTTCAGCTACTTGTCTCACCACTCATTGGTGGAGACACTACCGAAGTGAGAGAGCTTGAACGACGTGAAGGTGGAGCAATCACGATAAAATACAAATAGATTTGTTTTGGAGAGAGTAACTTTTATGGAAATATAAAAATCATATGAATAGATTTGTTTTGAAAAATATTTTTTATAAAAATATACACATATCACTTTTCAATAAATATTTTCATAAAAATAAGAAGTCAAAGTTATGCTTTGGAGACCGTATCACTGTCTAAAATGACTTTTTTAGAACATTGGAGGGAGTAATAAGAAAGTCGGACTCTACAACTACACAGAACCAAATTCATACAAAATTTTAGCCCTATCCATTTTTGCGAAAATATCAAGATCAGTGACCTCCAAAGTTCTCCTCGGTACGTGGATTGCCAATATGTTCCGTGCAAGTTGCCTACATAAAAGAAGCAAATTGCCTTTTTCGCAAAAATAAAATTGTTACCAGGTGCCCCGTATACCCAAAAAAAAGTGTTGCAACCCTCCACCCCCAAAAGTCAATCCTCTTTCCAGTTTCCCTAGGCTTGTTAGCTATCACCATATGTTCTTAACTACATAGCTTTTGCTATGCACCTAGATATTTGATATGTCTAGATACATAATAAAAGTTATTTATCTATAAAAGTCAAAATGGTCTATGAATTGGAATGGAGGAAGTAGTTACCAAGCATATGAGTAATAGACTCAATTCTCCAAATAATTTTATCTTGTTGACAATTGGAAAAGAGAGATTGAATATATTTTGATGGATCAAATGGCAACACAGTTAAGGCACTAATATATTTTGATGAGATTATGTGCATGTGTTTAGTCCCTAGATTATTTGAGTTAGTTTGCCTCCATGTTTACATTCATAATGTTGCCACTTCAGAAGATTTATAAGGTTAAAAAATAGGGGCAGGGCACTCTTCAATCGTCACTAGAAATACGGGCGCGGCTTTGCCGCGCCTTCCCTTTCGATTGGCCAGTGGCAATATAGGTGTAGTGACGAGGAACTCAAAATTTTTTTTATTGTATGATTTTTATGTTTTGTTGGAGACTTTATCATCGTGAAGGTATAATTTTATTTACCCTTAAAAAGCATAGGTAAAATTTTATATGAAAAAATTCTTACTAAAACATGCCATAATGTGTAGTAGTTCTCCTTTATTAATGCGATTCTTGGAGAGGACGGCTCGGTATTTGTACCTTCCAAATGCCATGTTGACCTGGGATTGGACAATATGGACATAAGAATCAGCTGACATGCCTGAGCCTGAGACTTTGGTTGGCATTGAAGGCAATGATGCATTATCCAATTTCAGTAAGCTTGTAATAGTCGAATCAGCTTCCTCTAATTTGTGCAACCGAAGCAGTGCTTCCGACCTCAAGGCAAGAAGCTGCAGTGCAAAAGTACGGTTCCCTTGTGAATGACTCGATTACCAGGAAAAGGCAACATATTTTCAAACAAAATTATAATGAAGGGTTACCAATCTAGTGGAGTCCGCTCCAATGGCAATGGCTGCATCGGCTTCCCTGAGTGCACTCTTGCAATCTCCAATTTTCCTTGCATCCATGCATCTCCCTTGATGGATTTCCACCTCATGCAGCTTCTGCCACTCAGCAGGGTCAGACTGGTTTACACTTCCAGCCAGTGTGAAGTGCGTCCTTGCCTTCTCAATCATCCCAAGCCTGCAATATGGTAGTCAGTCAGTCATTGTGCAATCGAGAAAAACTTACATTTTTTCAATTATACAATCAGTACCACTATTCAAAGAATATGAGATTATCCCCGACGTGGTCAAAGCACAATCGATAATGCTGGTAAGCAGTCCCTATCAGCTGCATTGTGTGATGCACATCGTGTTAAGTCCACATTAACTCACTGCAACATACTACCAACTAGGGATGAAAACGGATCGGATACGAACGGATATCACTCATATTATATTTATTTTCATATTTTTGTTCGGATTCGAATTCGGACACGGATAGCGTTCGGATACATATACGAATACAGATTGACTCGGTTACGGATACGAATAATGAGTATCGAATACGGTATGAATCGGATTCGGAGAAGGTCGGATACAAATATCTATTCGGATATTGAGTAAAAGCAGCATATATATATATATATATATATATATATATATATATATATATATATATATATATATATATATATGTATATATCATACGTGCGCAAACCATTACACCACTCTGAGTCCATAATCCATCTAGATTAAGCCGAAAGACTAAAGAGTAAAGCAACAAATAAGATAAAGATACAGATACATCATACATCAAACATCATACAAGCACCAATCTTCGCGACATGAGTAGAAATAGCCAAGCACATTTCTTCATGGGTCTCATGGAGTCATGGTCATGGATTCAAGATCTACAATCCTTATATAGGCCATTTTTTCATTTTGAGAAAGTTTGAACAAAATGTAGTTCAAATTTCACAAGTGTGTGACATAGATTTAGAAAGTCTGTATGAGATTTAAGAATTTGTGACTAGTGTTTGATAAAACTTTCTCAAATGGGAAAATGAGCTATGTAACAATTGTATATCTTGCTGAGATGATCAAACTTGGTATTCAGAGTTTTTTCATCTGAGGTCATTTAGTGTCTCATTTGAGCAAGTTTGACCAAGTCAAATTTAGTCCAATGAAAAAACAACACTTTGACTCTAGTATTATGAACTCTAAATGACTTCAAATTGAAAAGTTTTGAGTACCAAGTTTGTTCAACTCATCAAAATCTACAATTCTTGTTTTGGTCAACTTTCCATTTGAGATAGTTTGGACGGTTCAAATTTGTGATTTTTAAATTTCAATGCTTACAAACTAGTTTTCGGAACCCTATATTGTCTCAAATTGAAAAGTTTTGAATACCAAGTTTGTTCAGCTCATCAAGATATACAATCCTTATATAGGCTATTTTTTCATTTGAGAAAGTTTGAACAAAATGTAGTTCAAATTGACAAGTGTGTGACATAGTTTCAGAAAGTCTATATGAGATTCAAGAATTTGTGACTAGTGTTTGATAAAACTTTCTCAAATAGGAAAATGAGCTATGTAACAATTGTATATCTTGTTGAGATGATCAAACTTGGTATTCAGAGTTTTTTCATCTGAGGTCATTTAGTGTCTCATTTGAGCAAGTTTGACCAAGTCAAATTTGGTCGAATGAAAAAACAACACTTTGACTCTAGTATTATGAACTCTAAATGATTTCAAATTGAAAAGTTTTGAATACCAAGTTTGTTCAACTCATCAAAATCTACAATTGTTGTTTTGGTCAACTTTCCATTTGAGATAGTTTGGACGGTTCAAATTTGTGATTTTTAAATTTCGACGTTTACAAACTAGTTTTCGGAACCCTAGATTGTCTCAAATTGAAAAGTTTTGAATACCAAATTTGTTCATCTCATCAAGATATACAATCCTTATATAGGCAATTTTTTCATTTGAGAAAGTTTGAACAAAATATAGTTCAAATTTCACAAGTGTGTGACATAGTTTCAGAAAGTCTATATGAGATTCAAGAATTTATGACTAGTGTTTGATAAAACTTTCTCAAATGGGAAAATGAGCTATGTAACAATTGTAGATCTTGCTGAGATGATCAAACTTGATATTCAGAGTTTTTTCATCTGAGGTCATTTAGTGTCTCATTTGAGCAAGTTTGACCAAGTCAAATTTGGTCAAATGAAAAAACAACACTTTGACTCTAGTATTATGAACTCTAAATGACTTCAAATTGAAAAGTTTTGAATACCAAGTTTGTTCAACTCATCAAGATCTACAATTGTTGTTTTGGTCAACTTTCCATTTAAGATAGTTTGGATGATTCAAATTTATGATTTTTAAATTTTGACGCCTATAAACTAGTTTTCCATTTGAGAAAGTTTGGACGGTTTAAATTTTGAAGCACTAAATGATTTCAAACGAAAAAGTTGTAAACAACAAAGTTTCATAACTTTTTGAGATCTACAATTTTTATTTTGATCATTTCTCCATCCAAGGTCGTTTGAATAAATATCCGGATAATATCCGTTTTTAAATATCCGGATATATCCGATACTTATCCGGATTATCCGATATCCGCCGGATATCGATGATATTACATCCGTATTTGATATCCGCTTAAGATATCCGTTTTAGTATCCGTATCCGAAAAAAAATACGGATATCCGAGCAACTATCCAGATAAGTGTTCATATTTGTTCGGTCGAACGGACGGTCGAATAAATATCCGTACCGTTTTCATCCATACTACCAACTATAAAGATGCAAACTTTCTCATGTTTCTCATGTAATCACAGGATTAGAGCTTTTACTTCCAAAACAAGCTAGAGAAGAAACAGTAATGATCAGCACCATAACTGTAATAATCCCAAATCAGATCAACATGGCACAGGGAAGTGACGGAAAAGGAGCAGCATATTGGGTTTGCACGCAAGCAAAGCGGAGACAAATATGCGAGATCTATGGATGCAATTCCATTCCATTCCAGAGCAGGAGAACAGGCATGCGCAGACAAGGCAAGCGAAGGAAAGTGTCACCGGAGGCATAAGCCGGCGAGGCGGCCGTGAGCACGGCCGCTGGCCGGATCGAGGCGGACGGCCTCCTCACACTCGCGGAACGCTTCTGGTAGGCGGCCGAGCCCGATGAGCGCGGCGGCGCGGTTGCCGCGGCACGCGACGCTGTCGGGGCAGAGCGCCACGGTACGGTCGTAGTGCCGCAGCGCCTCGGCATGGCGGCCCTTCTTGTACCACTCGTTCCCCGCGCGAGTGATTTCCTGCAGATCACCGCTGGTGGCCGGCGGCGCAGGGCACCTCGCCGGGGACCTCGAGGAGTTTTTGCTGTGGAGCAGCGGGGCCGCGTCAACGCTGGTCCTCGTGGGAGTCGCTCCCCCGCCACTCCCGCCGCCGCCGCCGCGCATGATGCTGCCATGGCCGTAGTGGCCGGTGCCGGATCCGAGCACGACGGGGCGAGCGCGCGGCGGCGACGGCGGCCGGACGGGCAGATGTTGCTGGTGGGGAGCGCATTGGTGAGCGGTGAGCTGGCGGTGCTCCCGCTCCCGCCGCCTCCCCCTCCTCCTCCGACGCTGCCGGCGCTGCTGCTGGCGCCGGAGAAAATGAGCGGGCCAGATCCGGAGCGGCGGTGGCCAGGCCGGCGCGGCAGGTTGGTGCTCTCCGGCGCCAGCTCGCCCGAGTGGCTGCCCCGGCCTCCCCTCCCCGCGGCCGCATTGCCCGGCGCCGGCGACTTGGCGGAGCCGGCAGAGGAGGACGAGGACGAGGGCGTCGCTGCCGGGCGCAGGCGCAGCGGCGAGACCGGCGAGCCGAGATCCGCGAAGACGTCAGCTTTCCGGTCCGGCTTGTCCCTGGCGGCGTCGTGCAGCGTGAGCGCGGCGAGGCGCATCCGGTCACGGTCGGCCTCGGTTCCGCCGGGTCGGCCATGGCGTTCGGCGCGGTGTCGTCGGCGGCTGCAGTAGGGCTCGGGGCCTGCACTCCTGCTACCGGTTGCTGCTGTCCGTGGCGGCCGCGGGCCGCCGGGCCCCACTCGCGCCGGCGCAGCGGCCGCAGGGGCGCCGTCGCCTGGCAACCGCCGCCGCATCAGGAGGGAAGGATCGGACTGCGGGTTGATTTCGAAATAATATGAGGTGTTGTTTGTAAAATATACTGAGAGGGTCTCTGGAGCGCGGGTTGATTTCCGAAAAATAGAAGGAGGTTTTCGAAAAATTACCGCCTCTCGCCCAATCTGGGCCGTCTGCGCGCCCGATCGAACGGCCGTGAAAAGCCCGTGACGTGGCACGCTGGATGGCCGCGGTTTGGACGCAGGATTCATATAGAAAGATTCTCAACTGAAGAGTTACGAAGGCTAGTCTACATTCTTTTTTATAAAGAAAGGGACTTGGGTAAACTAGGTTTCACAGCTTGACACATGGCTCGAAAAAGTTAATGCATAGTTCTTTTTCAGTATATAGTAGGGACACTCCCCTTTTCTTGACATTTTAACCAAAACAATTAAATTTTACACTTTTTAATATTAGTACTTTTAAATATCTTTTTTGTTTCATATCTCAAAAAATCGTGTGGTGAGGAGGGAGAGCAAACAAACAATTACCAATATATCCTCAAGAATTAATTTTAAATTTTATAAATAATCTTTCTTTTTTAATAAATGGCTAATAAATATAAAAAATGAAAGTACTAGAAGTACCCATGGTACTTTTCCAACCATTATAAAAGAGCTCATAAGATTTACCTTTAAACTATCTTCATGATTCTCAATATTCTAATAAAAACAATAGTCAAAGTTGCACTTCAAAGACTAAAAAGTCAACAATACTAAGGATGCCTTTTGGACTAGTGGAACTATATTCCTGTAATTTAGTGTTGAACACTTATTTGTTGTTTTGGCAAAAAAATCTTTTGGTTCTTAGAACCATGCTATTGCTAAGTTTAAATTTTTTATGTTTATTTTTTTCGAAAGATCCATTATCGGCTTTCATTGATAAGAAGAGAGTAATTTTATGTACAAGTAAGGGCAGACAAACGTGGCATCAAACACCACGAAAGGCTAGCCCACCCATGCAAACGGGATAGAGTACATACTACCGTGAGTCATCGTTGCCGAGCATGGTTGCAAAGCAGCCAGCAGCTTCGACTTCCCATAGCAGTTCACAAACGACCCAACTAAGATTTGAGACCCAGGGCCCAAGGTAGGAGGCGTGGCAGGTCATCATTGCCGAGCTCAAGCGCGTCGCAAAGAGCAGCTCCGACTTCCAACCTTGATATCACGCCCCGCCCACGGCGATTGCCGTGCATCCGAAGCAAACCCAGCCATGGAAAAAGGGGTTGACCGAGCACCGAGAAGCGGATGTCATCCACCACAGGAGACATCGCGACTGAGTCGAATTCCACAGTGATGCCTTCAAGAAGGGTACGACGCCGAATGCGCCGCAGTCGCTCGTCCGTGAATGAACCCGGTTCACCCTTGGAAGACGTTGTTGGGACACGACGCCCTCAGCAGGGAAGCGGCGCCCATAGGCATCGCTGTCGCTAGGCTTTCGCCCAAGATACCCCAGCACAGACATCAGCTAAGATGTCGGACCCTAGCTTGTCGCCACCATCGTCAATGTCGGCCATCTCGCAAAAGCCTCGCCAGAGGGGCACCGACGCGCTGGTTGCGCGAGAAGCCGCACAGCTGCGTCAGCAACCCCTGCCGACCAAACAACATGCCGAAGACCGGCCTCACCTTGCTGCGCGCATCCCCTGCCGCACGCCGAAGCCATCGCCGACTGCCACCGCCGGCTGAAGCACCCGACGTCGACGCTGCCGACCTCCGCCAGCCACCGTCAGTCGCACCCTCCACCACGAGTGACGCCCCCTGCCCTGGGGATGCAGGGGAGGAGGAAGAAGCCCCCCGCCGCCGCCTGGCGCCGCCGCAGCTGCAGCAGGTGGCCCTACCGAGCCCCACGTGGCTCACGCGAGGGCGCGCTCCGCTGGCCCGCCGCTGCGCACGTCGCCACCACTGTTGAGCACGAGGAAGATGAAGAGGCCCATCCCCGGCGCCCCAAGCCGGCACAGCCATCACCGCACGTGTCCCCCGGCGTCGAATCGGCATCTTGGGCTATAGTCGCTGCCGCCATCGCCCAACGACCGCCCAAGGGTCGAGCACAGGCCCTCTGCATGGATCCGACCCAAGCCCCGCCGGATCCGGATGCCGGTTCGAGGAGGTAGTCCCTGATGTCCTGGACCGCCGCTGCTGACGCCTGCGCCGCGCCCCAGGACGCCACGAGCGAGCTCGCCCTCGACCACCGCACCCACCACCGCGAAGAAAGGGCCCCGCCGCCGCCCTTCAGGCAAGCCGCACGGCCATGCCAGCGGCGGCGCGGTTTCAGGTCGCCTCCCGTGTCGCTCGCGTGGGAGCGATGCGAGGGACTCCTGATTAATTCACAATTTTTTAGGTTTAGAAACTCTACTCAATGTCTTTCTTTTTTTTCTATACCATGATTTTGAATGCATGTGTTTGAAAACTATGAGTTCTAGATGCCATTGTTTTTCCCCCTTAAATTATGGCATACATTCATTTTATGTGGATACTATGGTTTTCTAAAAACTATGGCATACAAACAGGTCCTTGGACCATCATCAAATATCCCTAGCTCAAACCTGGATGTAAAATTTCTCTTTTGCCCCCTGACCTTTCTGGTGACAAGGACCTTTTTGGTTGAGCCAGCCTTCATCAGTTAGGAAAGAGAAGGGGTCATATACGAATAATTCGCCTGCTCTTCTTCATGTGGAAGCATGCATCAATCCTTGGCTGAAGCGACCTGAATTAATTGTGCCCTTGTTTAGTTCCTCCAGATTCGTGAAAAATGCACTATATAAAAAGAAGATTCTCCGTCAAATTAAACTTACGGTACATGCATGAAGTATTAAATGTAGACAAAATCAAAAACTAATTGCATAGTTTGCTTTAACTTTGCGAGATGAATCTTTTGAGCCTAATTAGTCAATGTTTGGACAATAATTCACAAATACAAACGAAATGCTATAGCAGGGAATCTTCACTATCCAAAGTTTACGTGCCCCACATGGAAAGGGATAAGATGTTGTGCGTTTGTGGTCCTTGTTACCTTTACAGGGAAAGGGATGTACTCCTATCTTCATTTTTTACCCAGGATAAGATGGAGACCGATCTTGCTGCAGTTACGTCCAGTTAAACAAGTGGAACTGATTCGAAGGAGGTGCTAGGTTCTTTGAGTCCTCCTAAAATTCATGTTATATTGAATATTTAGATACTAATAAAAAATATTAAATATAGATTAATTACAAAACCAATTATATAGATAGAGGTTAATTTGTGAGATGATTTTTTAAGCCTAATTAATCTGATCATTAGCACATGTACTGTAGCACTAAGTTGTCAAATTATAAACTAATTATGCTTAAAAGATTCATCTCGCAAATTAGTCGTAAATTGTGTTCGTAATTAATCTATATTTAATACTCTATGCATGTGTCTAAATATTTGATGTGACAGGAATTTTAGGAGGGCACTAGAAACCAAACACCCTCTAAATCGGAAGCGAATCGGTAAAAACAATAAGGAGCTTACTGCAAACACCTGAATACAATGATAAAAAATTTTTTGTTACAGTGAGTATACTGGATGTAATGTTTTTATTTATTATCATAACTCTACCTGTATGGCGATTGTGCGAACATGCTCCCATAGGCCATAGGAAGCACTAACTACAGCAAAGTGTATCTCAAAGTGTAGTACCTACGGCAACCTCTCAAAGTGTAGTTAGTGCTTCCTGTGGCCTATGGGGGAGCATGTTCTCACAGCCGCAACATAAGTACATTTACGCTCCACAATACATTTATGAATTGACGTGCCAATTTGCTGTGAAAAGGTGGAAAGGTGGGCGGAATCAACGTGGAGGGCAACCCAATCACACCTGCACCACTCACCTTTCCTGCTGGACTGGGGCCCGCGTTCGGAATCTCTTTGAATTCTCGGGACTTTTTTAGATTGCAAGTTTTTTTCACTCTTTTTTCATCACATTAAATCTTTGATATATGTATGAAGTATTAAATATAGATAAAAAAAACTAATTACATAGTTTGATGGTAAATTAGGAGACGAATCTTTTGAGCCTAGTTAGGCCATGATTGGACAATAATTGTCAAATACAAATGAAAATGCTACCGAGTCCAAATATTAATTTCTAACCCCAATCTAAACAAGCTCCGGTGGAGACCGCGGGGTAAAATTCCGTACTATCTCTGTGTACCCTATGATTTCTTCCATCGTCCTTTTTTTTTTCTTTTTTCTTTTTCATGCCAATATAAATAGCACGCTTGCTTTGTTTGGAACTTTGGATCAAGCAATCGCAGAAAAGGCGGGAAATATGAACAAACCGATGCCAATTTGCTGTGAATTCATTGTGATGCACTTGCTTTTTCTGGGACCAACTATTGTTTATTGGTAATTTGGAATTGTTATTTGGCAGCTTGATTGTGGTCAATATGTTTACATCTACGCATAAACTTTTTCAGATGGTTCGCTTGTTGGTTTCAACCAGAGACTTATCAGCCAGCCAACAGTGTTTTTCTCTTACAATAAACCAGCACCGGCCGGACTTATCAGCTCAGAAACCGACAAACGAACAGGCTATTTGTTTGAAAATTCCTATGCAAGCTATCAACTACTCTTCTCGGTTACCAAAAGATCTTACTAAAGTAGTTTTACTTTGTACTATTGTGGAGCGTAAATGTATTTATGAATTGACGTGCCAGAACAGGTTTTTAACATTTGTTTAGTCATGATGATGAACAGTGGTACGCAATCGATGTTTTCTTATAACTACAGTTAAGGAGATTTTTCTGGTTGTGTGGTCTAGGCTAACGATGTACATGAAAACAATGGCAAAAGATCTATGAAAGTGAAACCAACACAACACTTGGAAATTGACCGTAGCTATCTGCCAGAATAAACTTTGCCTTCCCAGTACCTATTCATGCAAGCACAGCTGCGGAGAGGTTAGGAACAGCCGAATCCTCTGTCATTTTCATCGCCACAGGGAGCAACAGAAAATTTCAAATCCGAACTGCCGTCAGCCTGTTCGCTTGCTCGTAAACAATCGTAAATTTTCAGCCGGGAACATTGTTTTTCTCTCACACCAAACCAGTCAGCAGTAAATAATCCACGATACGATACGGCCTCCCGATATGCTATGATGGGTGGCCTTTCCCTTTAGGTGAACAAACACATCAACCATTAATCTGGCCAATATGTCCCCTGTTACATTAAAAATCAGAAAATCAGGTAAAACCAACTGCAATGGATCCTTCCAGATTCACCAGGCCATGATCTTAAAGAAAGTTTCACTATCTCCTGAAAAATCCAACCCAAAACAGAACAAGGCGCAAACTAAGAAAGATTAACTTTACAAAAATAGTGTAAGTTTTTATTTTAAGCAAATTTTGAGTTCCTTTTATCACAAAAAGTCAACAAAAATATTCTAGCATGATTCATCATCATTCTCTATTCCCTCCTAAGTTATACTATCATTCATATCGCTTTAATTTCAGATGTTTTGGTTTACACGCATAAAATAAGACAAGAGGTGTGCTGTGTGCATGGTGTGACAGTTCTTACCAGCTACCACAAAATAGTCTAGTGGAGCAGCAAATTTGTCTCATTGTTTTTTTTGTGGCTTGGCCAAATAAGTCAATGTACAGAAGGGACTTGAAACAAAGCTATCAGTTTTGGTTGTCTACGTCAATACTTCAATCCAGAGCGTGACAAATTATCTAGTAGTTACATGTACCAGTCTACAGTTCAGAGTTCCTTGGTGTCATCCCTTGATAGGCACCAGTAACACAGACGGGGTTCTTCTCTGCAGGAGATTAGCAGTATTTCAAGCAAGGCATGCATGTTTTTTTGAACATTACCATACTCTCAGAAGACAAAATGAATGATGATAGAACATGAGCGTAGTGGCATAATACCTTGAGTGTAGAAAATACATCCATAAAAGAGAGAGCAACCAATTCGTGAAGTTTCAGTCACATGGACATGACACAAATTCAAGGGTACGAACCCATGGTCCTTTTCCTTTGAGCCAAAGGCACAAATATCTGGTATATATCAGATACCATATGTGAATTTACCATGTCCCTTACAAAAAGAAGAGTCCGGATTGTGGGAAGCTTAGTAGTTATCATTTATGAAACACTTTGCATAAAAGAAACTAAATAGTACATAGTGAAAGTGATCTGGGAAACTATGGGCAGGATTCGTAAAGTGATCTGGGAAACTATGGGCAGGATTCGTCTAAAGAAAACCATGGGTAGAAACAACGTTTGGTGACTTGGACTGTCAATCCAAGACATCTTTAGTAGCTCATATAAGAGTGAATAAAGGAATTTTATATTTCTGCTGACGTGTTTTGATTCCTTTATTTGACTCCATTAGGACTAAAGGATCTGTGGCACACCATATTATGTCAGTACACATCATTACTGTAGAGAGTAGAATTGGGAGCCAACACCCTTCTGTATTGAGCTCAATGAATATATATGTGTTACAACATGGTTGCATAATGTGCAACTGGCGCACAGCATGCGCGACGTGGGGAGCCGGCAGTGACCGCGCCCATGGACATGCAGTTGCCGTGACCAAGTCCTACCCTACCCCCCCCACCCCCCCGTAGTAAGGCGTGTGATCGGAACAACACATAGACTGGACCGAAAAGCTTCGAACGTTAGCGTAGGAAGTCCCTTGGTCATGATGTCCGCATACTGCTCTCCTGTTGGAACATGGAGTGCACGGAGGTCGCCGAGCTGCACGCGTTCCCGGACGAAGTGTATGTCGAGCTCGATGTGCTTCGTGCGCTTGTGGTGTACTGGATTGGAGGACATGTACACCGCAGACACGTTGTCGCAGTACGCCACTGTGGCCTTGGGGAGTGAACACCGAGTTCGCTGAGGAGCTGTCGTAGCCAGATGCACTCCGTGGCCGCGTTCGCCACAGCACTGTATTCAGCTTTGGCGCTAGATCGTGACACGGTGGGCAGCCTTTTGGATGACCACGAGACAAGCGAGTCGCCGAGGAACGCGCAGAAGCTAGAGGTAGATCGTCGCATGTCAGGGCAACCTGCCCAATCGGTGTCAGAGTAGGCTGTCACGGAGAGCCCAGCGGATGCCCGTAGATGTAGGCCGAGCGACATCGTGTCGCGCAGATACCGGAGTATACGCTTGAGCATGGCCAGGTGTGGCGCCTTCGGGGCGTGCATGTGGAGGCAGGTTTGCTGCACGGCGAACGCGAGATCCAGCCTGGTCACCGTCAAGTACATCAGCGCTCCCACGAGGCTGCAATAGGATGAGCTGTCCTCGATCGCATCGCCGTTGGTGGACAACTTCCCCTTGGAGTCGATCGGCGTGGACACCGGCTTACACTGTGTCATGCCAGTGCGTTCCAGAATGTCTTCAGTGTAGCGTTCTTGGGAGGAAGAACCCTGCTGGCGTGCGTTTGACATCGATGCCGAGGAAGAATTGGAGCTTGCCCATGTCCATCACCGCGAACTCGGCCTGTAGACGTGCGACAATGTGTTAACAGTGCGGGGCTGGAGCCGGTGAGGACAATGTCGTCGACGTACAACAGGAGATAGGCGATGTTGTGCCCTCGCTATAGGACAGAGTGACGAGTAGGAGCGCATGGCGCGGAAGCCGAGCTTGATGATGAAATTGGCGAAGCGGTTGAACCAGGCGCGCAGTGCTTGACGGAGGCCATATAGGGACTTGTCAAGGAGGCAGACGCTAGTCGGCTGGGACTGATCGACAAAGCCGATAGGCTGTTGGCAGAAGACACATTCCTGGAGATGTCCATGGAGGAAGGCATTGGACATGTCCAGCTGCTTCATCGCCCAGCGTCGCGACGCGGCGACGGCGAGCGCAGTGCGGATGGTCGCCGGCTTGACCACTGGAGTAAATGTTTCGTCAAAGTCGATGCCAGCGCATTGAGTGAAACCGCGCACCACCCATCGAGCTTTGTAACGCTCCAGAGATCCATCGGGGTTGAGCTTGTGTTTGAAAACCCATTTGCTAGACACGACGTTGGCGCCCGACGGCCCATCGACGAGGCACCAGGTGCGATTGCACTGGAGCACGTCGAACTCCAGTGCCATGGCATCCTGCCAATTGGGATCGTTGAGCGCAGCGCGCCCAGAGGTGGGGATGGGTGAAATCAGAGCAGTGCTGGGCGCCAGAGCATACCGAGGATTTGGTTTGTGGATGCCGGCCTTGGCGCGTGTGATCATGTGATGAGCACCGGCTAGAGCGGTGGCGGGAGAGGGCGCTGGCAGTTCGTGGACTGTAGGCGTCGAGGGATGACTCGACTGTGGTGGGGAAGAGGAGTTTGGAGAGGTGGAATTGTGAACAGGAGGCGAGGTGGGTTCAGGCGGTGACGGGGGCACCGCGCGAGGGGCTATTGTCAGAAGGATGACAATTTCGTCAGACACTCTAGCCGATCTCGCTGTTGTCGGCGCAAACTGTAGCTGCTCGAAATGAAATGGGAATTGAGTCTCATCGAAAGTGACATGGCGAGACGTGATGACACGATGATTGCGAAGGTCCAGGCAGCGATAGCCACGGTGATCGGAGGGATAGCCGAGGAAAATGCAGGACACGAAGCAAGCGCTGAGTTTGTCCGGCATGGTCGCTATCTGGTTGGGGAAACACATGCACCCAAAGACGTGAAGGTTGTTGTAAGAGGGAGGCTCACCAAGCAGGAGCTGGAAGGGAGTTGCCACGCCGCTAGTGTGACATGGCCGGCAATTAATGAGGTGGGTTGCCGTGGCCAAGGCCTCAACCCAGTAGGCAGTGGGCATACCGGCATGGATGAGCATGCTGTGAATGCAATCGTTGACAGTCCGTAGAATGCATTCTGCTTTGCCATTCTGCTGTGAGGTGTAAGGACAAGACAAGCGGAATGCAATGCCATGGGTGCTGAAGAAACTACGCAGAGCGTGATTGTCAAATTCCTTGCCATTGTCGGTTTGGAACACAATCAAGGGAAGTTCGAATTGAGTACAAACATAAGCATGAAAGGCTAAGATACAAGCTAGAGCTTTAGACTTGGCGTGTAATGGGAAAGTCCAAACATAATGAGTATAATCATCAATAAGAACGAGGTAGTGCTTGAATACAGAAAAGCTAAGCACAAGAGATGTCCATATGTCAGCATGCACGAGTTGAAAGGGTACTGAAAGGACCAAGATGCCCAAAAGGGGTGAATTGGACTAATTCTAAATTTCTTTCAATAATTAAGTCCTACACTTAGCCCATTTCACCCTCTTTTGCCTAGAAGTATTTTTATTGTTCTACCGCACAAGAGTTTTGCATCCTAGGTTCCAATCCTACTCTAGCATGGCAATTCTAAAAATGTAAAGACATGAATTGAAATGCTCAAATGTAAATGCTCAAAGTAAAGATAAGGAGAGGAATGCGGCGATGTTTTTTCGAGGTATCGAGAGTCACCACTCCCCACTAGTCTTCGTTGGAGCACCCGCGCAAGGGTGTAGCTCCCCCTTGATCCGCGCAAGGGTCAAGTGCTCTCTACGGGCTGATTCTTCGACACTCCATCACGGTGAATCACCCACAACCGCTCACATCATGACTTGGGTCATCCACAAGCTCCGTCGGATGATCACCAAGATTCCAATCACCACCGAGCTGTCTAGGTGATGGCGATTACCAAGAGTAACAAGCACAAACTCTCACTTGACCAAGACAAGCTTAATGAGAAAGGTGGATGCACACTTGCTACTCCCTATGCACTAATGAGGTCCTTAATCTTGGATTATCAAATCTCAATCATCCCACTAGGCTCTTGCTCTCCCTTGCACTCCAAAGGTGTTTCTCACCTGAACAAATGGGCAAGAGAGCTAAGTTGGATGAGTGGGAGAAGTATTTATACTCCCCACTTCAAAACATACCCGTTGGGGTCCAACTCAGCATTTTCAGGGTGACCGGACGCTAAGGTCAAAGTGACCGGACGCGTCAGGTTAGTAGCCAATGGCTACATTGCGTCATCCTGTCAGACGAGTCCATTAGAGAGACTGGACGCACTGCAGTGTCTGATCCACTAGGACCTGACGCGTCTGGTACTCAAATCTCCTCTCTGGATGCTTACTATTGTTGACCGGACACGGCCCCTAGTGCGTCAGGTCACAACGATTGCAGCGTCCGGTCCTTCGTGTGTGCTGCACGCTCTCTGCTACAGTTGCGCACACCTACGCGTCCAATCTGAATTAGGAGCCATCGTTCGGTCATCCTGCTGCCCCTACAGCGCGCTATACAGTTGACCGGACTTAGCACCCGTGTAACCGGTCCAGCGTCCGGTCAATATCCAAGTCTCCATTCACCTTAAATTCGACAACTTTTGTGAACGGCATCGACTTCAAATGACCTATGGACTGTCCTTGAGCTACCTAGTGCTAAGTTTGACAAGTGTGCACCACACTTAAAACATTAGTCTCACCTAGGTCAAGCTACTAGTCTATACCCCCCTTAATAGTATGGCCAAAGGAAAAACAAAGTCCTAAAATTACTCTAAGTGTCTCTCCAACGTCAAACGACACTTAGAACTAGTCTGTACTTAACCTTGTCGTCTACCCTTTGAAAATCAAAACAATTTCCATCGATAGGGGCATGAAAACCATAATTGCCCAATCAATTACCATTACCATGACCTAACTCAAATTGTCTCTGCAAAACACACGTTAGTCACAGTAATCTCGTGTCGTCATTAATCACCGAAACCTAACTTGGGGCCTATATGCTTTTAGGTACATAAGAAACTGAACTAGAAGAAGTGAACGACAATCTAACATGTTTGCCGAGCTGACAAGCTTCATAGAGAGCAGGCGACTGTTTGGTGGAGGTGAACTCGAGGTGAGGAAGTGACTGACGAAGAACACGGTGCCCTGGGTGACCCAAACGCAGATGCTAAAGGTCGATGCTAGGGACAGTGGCAGTGTGGACCTTAGGTGCGGTAGGGATCAGGGGGTATAGCTCGCCATGGCTATCACATCGGAGGATCACCGAACATGTTGGAAGAACCTTGATAGAAAAACTGAATGGGTCAAATTCAATTGAGACATTGTTGTCGCGGGTGAGTGCACGAACAGAAAGTAGATTCTTAACTAATGAGGGGACACAAGAACGTTGTTAAGAAGAAGCGGTGATTTGGATGTGGGAATAGAGGAAGAGGCATGATGACTGACCGGCATGGTGGCGCCATTGCCGACGGTGATGGGCATACAATGAAGAACATGCTGAGAATTGGGGAAGTTACCAGCGTTAGAGGCCATAAGTGATGAAGCACCGGTGTCAAGGAACCATTCCGCCACCTGGGGTCTAGCCGACAAGGTATGTGCCATGTTCAGCGCGGTGAGGAGGGCTTGCTGGTTCCATGGGTCTAGCGGAGGCTGTGGCGGAGGAGTCGCCCCAACGTTGTACGGAGGCGCAGCATCAGCGAAGTAGGCCTGCTGAGGTGTGGTGCCAGGATGTGGACCGAGAATGCCTACGCCGGGCGCATGGAAAGGCATGGACCAGGCCTGAACCATGCCTGTCTAGGGGTTGTGGCCTGGCATCCAGCACATCGGGGGTCACGACGTGCAGGAACCGTCATGGGGTGTGCCACCACGCCCACAACCACGGTGTGGCAGAACCGCCTAATCTAATGCCTCCCAGGAGTGCTCGTCTTCCATTAGACACTAAGCACTCAAGGGAGAACACTAAATTACACAATTCCATCGGGCACACCCTAGGGGAGAACCCGAAAATCCACATTTTTGCCATCAGGATAACAAATGAGAGAATAAAGCTTACATCATTCATAATCATTTCTTACATCACTTTTAATACAACATCAGAGTATAATATTTATTACTATAGCAGCGAAACATAAACATGTGAACAGAGTTACAGTGGAAATAAACATCTATTAATGACATGATGAATCATTGATATGTAAACTATGACAACAGATTATAAAACTTTCCTTTATAAAACATTTGGTGAGAGTTATAAATAAAAACTATGATCGCAGCGTAAAGGAAATCCTCGCTGAGCCCACCAGGAGGAATCCACACACAAGGGTCAGCTCTAGCCTCCACCTGTTATCTGCAACGGGGGAATAAAACCCTGAGTACTCAATTGTACTCAGCAAGACTTACCCGACAAGAGGAAAGAAAAAGACTCCAAGGATATGCAAGGCTATCTGCCTTGTGGGTTTATTGCATTTGCAGAAAGCATTACTAAGTGTGCATCCTTATATTTGATTTTTATTAATAGCCGCATTGATTCATTAACTAACCATTCTATGTAAGCACATGTACTACTTTCAAGCAGGTGGTAAGCAATCAGAGTTTCTTTTTCCATTCCAGCTTTCATCTTTCAGTTCTTACTACGGTGCTAGACATGAAATAAGCCGTACCGAATCGCCCGGCGATTCGTGAATCAATGCCCCTAGCTAGGTACCCTGAAAATACACGCCCCGCTTGTACCCAAGGCACAAGTTGGACCAACCCATCACTCTCCTATCCCGGCTGTCCAGGTCCCCGTCCAAACTCGGACTCCAAGCCCCTGCCCCTGAGTCCCAGACTCAGTGCGGTGCAAGGACCTCCTCCACCAAAATAAAACCCTGACAGTCGGTCCGGAAAGAGCCGGATCCACGACAAGAGAGCAACAAGTCTTCCAAGCGCCCATACCTAAGTATGTGCTCGGGATAATAAGTCCATGACTTGCCTCGATGGCTTATGCAACGACCGGTCCTTAACCGACACAGATAGGGAAAACAGTGTAACCAAGCCATGTCCCGCGTCCACGACGACACAACTTCTTACACCCACCAATACCCAAACCATATCCCTGCCCGGTCACCATTTTTCCTTTCCACCATTTATATTTTTCCAAGTGATAATATTACGGTATTATAATTTCTTATCTCTCGTGAGTGACAGCCATTACTCGACTTCTACCAAAGTCCTGTAGCATAGCAATCTATACGATCCTGTCATACTAGTAAAACTCATAGGATAAGATATATATATACAAATGGGTTTTATTTAACTCCTTAAAACTTAATGCAGAGATATAATTTAAACTGTAGAAAGTATGGGTTATGCACCGGGGCTTGCCTGGGTAAGATATATTAAAAAGTTGGTATCTGCATCTTCAGATCATCCACATCATCTGAATAGAAAACCCATCGTATCATCTTCTGGAGAGAATACCATCACACCATCTGCAGATTCCTAATCATCCTTCAATCGATCCGTTGATTCATCATCGTACCTATATGATATGCATACGATGCAAATGCAAAGATGTAATTAATCAACTGCAATCGTGACTCGTAAAATACGACGTACGCCTCTCGAGTTAACGGGCTAGTTCTAACGACAACCGTACTTAGGCTACCTATCCACGTTGTCGAATAAGACGTTATTTCCCAACTATTATTTTAGTTATATAAATCCAAGTTGTTTCTTTATTTCATTTTATCGATTTAATCATTATTTAAAATAGAGCATCATTATCTATTTAGCAAACTAATTATTCTGGAGCTATAAAAATTATAGTGAGTACCTAATATTGCTAGGAGTCTACTGTAAAAATTTTAGCTCCAACACTATTACCAAATTATCATGGAAACTCCTATAAGTTTATATTTTACAATATTAAGTACCTTAAATTAATTATATAGCTTCCACGAATATTATCAAACTATGTGAACATACTATACTAACAAGTAGATCATGATTTTAGGAGACTGACAAAATTGGTTTCATAATTTTTGGACAACTACATAGTCTTATATTGATTTTACAAGTTTCAGCCATTTTAAACAAAAACTAGAAAAGATAGGCACTTGGGCCGGCCTCGGCCAGTGCGGCCCACGCGGGCGGCCAAGAGGCCCAGACACCCGCAGCCAAGCCGGCCAAGTAGGCGGCCCACAGGCGCTCACGCGGGCAGCGGCCCAGGCGGGTGGCACCGCACCCCAAGGAGGAGCGGGCGCTGCCCACCAACCAAAGCGCGGCCAAGCAGTAGCGCCCAAGCGCAGACCAACGCCACACTGCAGCAAGTGCTAGCGGCTCGCCCATTTACGACGACCTCAAGCCGCCCAAAGATGCGGCACTAGCATTTCAACCAAATTAGCGATTTTGCAAAACTGACCTTGCGTTTTTCTCTATTCAACCCTAGGTCCAGAGTCCTATTTAAATGAGTCACGTACTTTGTAGTAAAGACCCTGTATAAAGTTATTACTTGATTTATACCCTTCCTCACCTTGCTCTCTCTTCCCAAAAGCAGAGCACGGATCGGACGAAGCCATGGCGAGCACGGATCGGATGACAGCGGGGCAGCGCCGGTGCGGGGCATAGGAGGAGCCACGCGCGAATGCCGATGAGCTGCGGCGTGGTGCAGCGGCCCACTCAGCAGCAGGAGCGGACGGTCACGGCCGTGGAGTTGCGGTGGAGCGGCACGCGGAGACATGGCGCGGACCGAGGGCACGCGCGTGCTCACGCGCGGTGGCCGGGCGCAGCCACGGCGGCTCGGCCTTGACAGGGTGGAGCAGCGCGGCCGAGCTAACGACGGCGGAGACGGAGGGGGCCAGAGCAGCAGATGAGCAGCGCATGTGCTAGGACGCCTCGGCGGTAGCGGTTTCTGGTGCAGACGGCGTGGGATCACGCGCGCGGGCATGCGAGGGAAAACCGGCGCTGGCAGGGCGGCAGCAGCATGCGCGTGCGATGGCCGACGATGGGAGCGTGGCAACAACGTCGTCGGGACGGACGGCTCCCAGCGTAGGTCCGTGTGGGCTCGCACGCACGCTAAGAAGAATGACAGTGGAAGGCAGGCGCGCGAGGGGCTCGGTCCAGTGCGGAGGAGCGAGTGCGAGGCGAAGCTGCGCGCGGCTCCGAGTACGCGTGCGCTGGCGATGGAGGCAAGCGGGGGAGGGGGAGCAGTGCTAGTGGCGGAGCGTGGTATAAAATGAAGGGGGCCATTATTTGGTTGTGCTACAGTAACTTGCCTGCTGCATGTAAAGCGGGGCTGCAGAGGCCTGACGAGTGATGACACAAACTCGTCCCATCGGTTGCGGCTGCTTAGCGAGTAGGAGTACACGTATTACTGCTGCTGCATTTAAGCTTGCTTCAAGTAACTTTGTAAGATTGCAGTGGTTCTTGCTTCATCAATATACTAGTGCTTCAGAATGTGTCAACTGCAAGCAGGGGCCGGAGACAGTAGCAGCTCGGAGGTGACCGGCCGGCTTGTCCGGTAGAGAAAACAGTGGAGCAAGGACAAGCAGCGGCAGAAGACAAAAGCAATAAAGACAGACAGAGACAAGCCGAGGCAGGCAGAGGTAGACACCGAGAGATTGAGATGGAGAAAATCAAGGCGACGACATTTACACGGCTCAGCCATCTCCATCAATGTAGGGACAACGCGGCGTGTTTCGGCAGCGTTGCAAAGCGACGGGACAACGGAGGCAGTGGCTACTCGGCGGTGCTGTACGGAACCTGCTCGATTGGCGCTCATCAAAATTCGGACGTGACACAAGAGAGAAGGACATGGACGCAGGTAAACGGACACGCCGCGGTGCAGAGCGCGTGACAATAATAAATGTTAATCAACGAGTACACTGTACGAGAGGGAAAAAAAGAACGAAGCTGCTGTGCTCTCTCTCTCGTTAGTTCATGCCTATCAAAATAAACCCGTGAGTGTATATATATATCATTCTATTATTAATTGATTTTATTTTTATTTATAAAAGTTATTTTTCATGCTTAATCTAACAGGACAAACCGTTTGTTAGAATCGCCGTTCGACATTCCTAGATATATTTACGCACTACGTAATTTAACATGAGTGTTTATTTGAGTCCACGAAACTAAGTCACACATGATTCGCTTATCGCCTCAAGTACGTTTAAATTAAAAATTCCGAGGAACTCGTTTTGAAAATCTGACTTAGGCCTAAATCGCGGTGCTAAACAAGCTCGTAACACCAGGGGTATTACACACGGTGGTTGTCATTGCGAGACGACGTGTTGGTGGAAACCACTGTGGGCTTGGGGGAAGCAAGGGCAGTGCTGGAGCTGGAGCTGGAACCGTCGTTGGATGGAGCAGGACTGGGTGGATGAGAGCCACCAGCGACGATTAGGGCGTGGTTTGCCACCGTCTTGGCATGTTCCTTATCGTAGTGTTCCTCTTGGAGAAGGTAGGACCACGCTGAGAGGAAGGTGTGCGGAGGCTGCTTCAATGTGATCGCGAGGATGGCATGGCGGTACCTAGAGCTCAGACCGCGCAGCATGTTCAGTGCTTGGCTAGTCTCACGAACCAGCTGGCCGACGTCGCGGAGCGCTTCCATGAGTTTCTTGAGGCGCCTGGTTTATTGGGTGATGTCCATGTCACCCTAGACCAAGTTGCGGAAGTCAGCCTCTAGGTACACGACACGGTGGAGTTTGTTGTCACGGAACTGGGTGTGGATGGCGGTCTAGATCTGGTACGCCGTGGCCTTGGGGATGCGCACGATGGCGCGCACATCTTTGTCGACGGTGTTGTAGATCCACGACAAGATGCACTAACCCACCACATGCTAGTCGGGATCGCGACGCTGCTCGGCTGTTGGCAGCGAGGAGACGTGGTGAAAGTGCATCTAGCCCTTTAGTGGGTTTTGGATGTGAAAGCTTCTATGCCCCTAATTGGGTTTCGGTGATTAATGACAATGTTAGATTACTGTGACTAACGTGTGTTTTGCAGAGAAAATTAAGTTAGGTCACGGTAATGGAGATCGATTGGGAAATCGTGGATGTCATGCCCCTACGATGGAAATCATTTCGGTTTTCGAAGGATGGACGACAAGGTTAAGGATGACTAGTTCTAAGTGTCGTTTGGAGTTCAAGAGACACTTAGAGTAGTTTAGGACTTTGTTTTCCCTTTGGCCGTACTATTAAGGGGGGTATGGACGGGTAGCTTGACCTAGGTGAGTCTAGTGAGTTAGGTGTGGTGCACACTTGTTAAAACTAGCACTAGGTAGCTCCTAAATATGCCTAAGATCCTTTGGAGCAAACTTCATTCACAAATGATTGAGAGTTAGAAGTGAATGGAGGGTCAAAGACTAACCGGACGCTGGCTCCGGTGCGACCGGACGCTGGCCGCAGGGTCCGGTCAGTTCATTTGACTGAGGTGAACTAGTCCGGTTTGACAGGACGCTGGTGAGGTCAAGTGACCGGACGCTGAGGGCCAACGTCCGGTCGACTCCAGTAAGGTTCCAGTGAGGGATATTTGCGACCGGACGCGTCCGGTCAGTGGTGACCGGACCCTGCCAGCGTCCGGTCAACACTTAAACATTGGTGTGCGGGTTGAACTAACCGGAGCGTTCGGTCACCCCACAGAGGCAGATAACGGTTCGTTTTTCAGGCTGTCTTATAAATAGAAGCTCCACTCATGTGTGGAGGAACTTTTGCTCATTCCAACAGCTGAGAAACACATTTGTGAGTGCCAAGAAGAGCAAGGTCCTAGTGAGGTGTTTGTGATTTGAGAATCCAAGAGTGAAACCTCATTAGTGAATCAAGAGTAGCAAAGTGTGCATCCATCTTCTCATTAGGCTTCGCGTGGTCAAGTGAGAGTTTGTGCTTGTTACTCTTGGTGATCGCCATCACCTAGACGGTTTGGTGATGATTGGGAGTTCGGTGATCATCCGGAGAGCTTGTGGGTGACCCGACTCAAGATTGTGAGCGGTTGTTGGTGATTCACCACGACGGAGTGTCGAAGAATCAACCCGTAGAGAGCACTTGATCCTTGCACGGATCAAGGGGGAGCTACACCCTTGCGCGGGTGCTCCAACAAGGACTAGTGGGGAGTGGTGACTCTCCGATACATCGGCAAAACATCTCCGCGTTTCCTCTCCTCTCTTTACTTTGAGCATTTACTTTAAGCATTACTTTGAGCAATTCAATTCTTGTCATTTACATTCCTAGAATTGCCATGCTAGACTAGGATTGGAACTTAGATTACAAGTCTGTTTGTGCGATAGAACATTACAAACACTTTCTAGGCACAAGGGATTAATTGGGCTATCAATAGGATTTAATTATTGCAAGAAAATTTAGAATTAGCCCAATTCACCCCCCCTCTTGGGCATCTTGATCCTTTCAATTGGTATCGGAGCCTCGTGCTCACGTTTTTAAGCTTAATCGCTTAGAGCAAGATGTCTCACGGGGATGGACCTCCTCCTATCTTCGAGGGGGATGATTTTCCATATTGGAAAATTCGCATAGAGGCATACCTAGAAGCTCTAGACGTTGGAATACTTAGAGCCACCTCACATGGGTTCCCAAGACCTAGGAATCCCGCACAACTTCAAGGCGATGAAGTGAACTATAAAAAATGGAATGCAAAGGCTCGCAACACCATATTTAGAGGCCTTTGCAAAGATATGTTCAACCGTGTAAGGAACCACAAAGACGCCCATGCACTATGGTCGGACGTTTGTGCGCTCCATGAGGAAACAAAGAGTGAGCGTGAGGAACGCTATCATCTTGTCATGAAAAAGCCCAACTCTTTTGAAATGCTTCCTAAAGAATGTGCTAATGAAATATATTCACGTTTGAATGTTCTTGTAGAGGAAGTCAATGGACTTGGACTTACTCAAATGTCACCATCCGATGTTGTGAGAAAGATCTTGAGTGTCCTTCCCATTGACAAATATGGGCATATTGTGACCGTGCTACATCAAGGTTATCTTTCCACCACTACACCGACACAAATCTTGGGAAAGATCAATGCTCATGAAATATACATGCACATCACACCTCAAGATGGCTCATCCTCTACTAAGAAGAAAGAAAAAGATTTAGTATTCAAAGCTAGTCAAGATAAGGGCAAAGCAAGACTTGAGTATGAGAGCTCTAGTGATGAAGAAGATGAAGATGAAGATCTTGCTCTCATGGTGAAGAAAGCCGCCAAGATGCTAAAGAAACTAAATAAGAGTGGCATCAAGTTCGATGGCAAGAAGAAGAAGTTCTTCATAAGCTCTAGGAGAAAGCCAATCTCCAAAATGGATTGCTTCAATTGTTTTGAACTTGGTCATCTAGCACACCAATGTACCAAGCCCAAGAAAGACAAGTTCAAGAACAAGTTCAAGGGCAAGAAAGATGACTCAAGCAATGAAGAAGAAGATGAAAAGAAGAAGAACAAGCCATACAAGAAGAGAGATGGCAAGAAGAGAGACTTCCACAAGAAGAAGAAGAGTGGAAAGGCCTACATTATCGGTGATTGGCTCATGGACATTGATTCATCTAGTGGATCATCCGATGATGATAGTGACGATGAGAAGGTGGCCGCCATAGCTATTGATCTCTCATCTTCATCTCCACCACCGCCATCATCCTCAACACACCTATGCCTTATGGCCAAGGGTGAACGCAAGGTAACTAAGAATGATGATAGTAGTGATGATGAGTAAGCTAGTGATAATGATAGCGATAGCGATGATGATGATGATTCACCTTCATATGATGATCTTGTTAAAATACTAAGACAATACACTAAGATCATTAGAAAGAGTAGAGCTAAAAATGAAAAACTAGATGCTAAGAACGATTCACTTTTAGCAAAATGTGATGAAATTGAAAAGGCTAATGTTGAACTTAGAGAAGCAAATAATGCTATGTCATCCAAACTCAAGGAGCTCAAATCTTCTAAGAAAGAGCTTAAAGATAAATATGATAAACTTGAGTGGGTGCACAATGAGCTCATCACTAGCCACAACAAGCTAAAAGATGAATATACTACTCCTAAGATTAATCATGATAATCTTGCTATTGCTCAAGAATTTCTATCCAATGAGCCGCATGATGCTACTAACCATGTTGTTAAGATTGATATAGCTACATCATGTGATGACTTGATCATTGAGAGCATTGAGCAAGGTTCTAGTATCAAGGGCAAGCAAGTGGTTGAGTGCAATGACTATGATAAGTATGTCAAGCTCAAGAATGACAATGCAAAGCTCAAGAGAGATCTTGAAGAAATCAAAAGCCACAACACCATTGTGCTAGAAACCCTTGATCATGATGGTGACTTGATCCTTGAGAATGAGAAGCTCAAAGAGGAAAACAAGAAGCTCAAGGAAGAAAAGAACAATGATGCTCTTAAGGAAGAAAATAAGAAGCTTAAGTTGGAGAAAGAGCATCTCAAGGTTGGATTGAGCAAGTTCACAAGAGGCAAATATCATCAAAGTGAGCTACTTATGAACACCGTCATGAAGATGGATAGAAGTGGCATTGGATATGTGTCACATATAGAGAAGAAGAAGTCTCAAGTTTAACAACAACAATCAAAGCCGAAGCCAAAGAAATGCTTTGAGTGTGGACAAGAAGGCCACTTTGCTCATGAGTGCCAAACTCCACCACCACAACCCTTGCCCAAGCATGCTAGACCCTTTGCCTTCAATGCTCATTACATGCTTAGAAAGGATTCTAGTGGAAAGATGAAAGTTATGTTCTTAGGACCTCCTAACAAGAATAGGCCTAAGAAGATTTGGGTTGCTAAGTCACTTGTTGAGAAGGTGAAGGGCCCTCAACAAGTTTGGGTTCCTAAAGCTTGAATCTCTTGTGTGTAGGTGAACTACAAGACCGGTGGAAGTCATTGGGTTATTGATAGTGGTTGCACACAACATATGACCGGTGATCCTCGTATGTTCACCTCACTTGAAGAAGAAGTAGATGGACAAGAGAGAATTACATTTGGAGATAACTCAAAGGGTAAGGTTATAGGATTGGGCAAAGTGGCAATATCAAATAATCATTCCATCTCTAATGTGCTATATGTTGCTTCATTGAGTTTCAACTTGCTATCCGTTGGACAATTGTGTGATCTTGGCTTCCAATGCTTGTTCACCGAGAAGGAGGTTGTTGTATCCAAGAAGGATGATGATCAAGTTATATTTCAAGGATTTAGATATAACAACTTATATCTAGTGGACTTCACCTCCGAAGATGCAAACTTGAAGACATGCTTATTCACCAAAACAACACTTGGGTGGCTATGGCATAGAAGACTTGCTCATGTTGGTATGAGTTCACTCAAGAAGCTAATGAAGAATGATTTGGTGAGAGGATTGAAGGCTGTGAAGTTTGAGAAGGACAAGCTTTGTAGTGCATGTCAAGCCAGCAAGCAAGTTACAAATACTCATCCAACAAAAGCTTTCATGTCAACCACAAGAGTGCTAGAACTCCTACACATGGATTTATTTGGACCAACAACATACAAGAGCTTGGGAGGAAATCTTTATTGTCTTGTGATAGTTGATGATTATTCAAGGTATACATGGGTGTTCTTTCTTCATGACAAATCCAAAGTTGCATCTTGCTTCAAAAAATTTGCCAAGAGAGCACAAAATGAATTTGAAGTGAAGCTCAAGAAGATAAGAAGTGACAATGGAAAAGAGTTTGACAACACAAACATAGAGGCATATTGTGATGAAGTTGGAATCAAACATGAAGTCTCCGCAACCTATACTCCTCAACAAAATAGTGTAGTTGAGAGAAAGAACCGGACATTGATCACTCTTGCAAGAACAATGCTAGATGAGTACAACACCCCCGAAGCTCTATGGGCGGAAGCAATCAACACCGCATGCTATGCATCTAACCGCCTATTCCTTCAAAAGTTCCTTGGCAAGACACCTTATGAATTTCTCAATGGGAAGAAGCCGGACGTCTCCTTCTTTAGGGTGTTTGGTTGCAAATGCTACATCTACAAGAAGCGGCAACACCTAAGGAAGTTTCAAAGATGTGTGACATTGGTTTTCTTGTTGGTTACTCATCAAAGTCCAAAGCATATAGAGTATTTAATCATGCCACCGGCTTGGTTGAAGAAACATATGATGTGGAATTTGATGAATCTAACGGGTCCCAAGGAGCACATGAGAATCTTGATGATATAGGTGATGAACCATTGAGGGAGGCTATGAAGAACATTTCGGTTGGAGACATCAAGCTAAAAGATGATGAAGATGATGTACAAGTGATTGATCCACCCTCTTCATCAAGTGTGCCACAAGATGGTGAAAAAGATGGGAGAGTAGAAAATAAAGATACTCATGTATCTCATGAGCAAATGGTGGTACAAGCACAAGATGTTGATGCTCCACAACCTCCTCCTCAAGTGGTCAATATAAGAAACACACCTCTACTACAAGATCATCCACAAGATCTCATCATAGGGAGTCCATCAAAGGGAGTGATGACATGTTCACAAAAACTTGCTTCATTTATTGCTCATCACTCTTTTGTCTCTTGCTTTGAACCTACTAAGGTAGAAGAAGCTCTTCAAGATCCGGATTGGATCAATGCCATGCATGATGAGTTGAATAACTTCACCCGAAATCAAGTGTGGACTCTTAAAGAGCGACCTAAAGGTGTAAGAGTCATTGGAACAAAGTGGGTGTTCTGAAACAAGCAAGATGATCAAGGTGTTGTTGTGAGGAACAAGGCAAGACTAGTTGCAAAGGGGTTCTCTCAAGTTGAAGGTTTGGATTTTGGAGAGACCTTTGCACCGGTTGCAAGACTAGAAGCCATTCGTATCCTACTTGCACATGCATCACATCATGAAATAAAATTATATCAAATGGATGTGAAAAGTGTATTTTTAAATGGCTTTATTAATGAACTAGTCTATATTGATCAACCTCCTGGGTTTGAAGACCCTAGATATCCTAATCATGTTTATAGGTTGTCCAAGGCGCTATATGGGCTTAAGCAAGCCCCAAGAGCTTGGTATGAGCGGCTTCGGGACTTCCTCATTGAGAAGGGCTTCACCATTGGGAAGGTCGACACCACACTATTCACCAAGAAGCTTGATGGGCATATCTTCATTTGTCAAGTGTATGTTGATGATATCATCTTTGGATCATCAAATGAAGACTCATGCAAAGAATTTGGTGAATTGATGTCGAAGGAGTTCGAGATGTCAATGATTGGAGAGCTTACATTCTTTCTTGGTTTTCAAGTCAAGCAATTGAGAGAAGGGATCTTCATCTCTCAAGAGAAATATACAAAAGATCTTCTTAAAAGATTCAGGATGGATGAATGTAAGCCAATCAAGACACCAATGCCTATCAATGGACATCTCAACCTAGATGAGGGAGGTAATAAAGTTGATCAAACTCTCTACCGTTTTATGATTGGTAGCTTGTTATATTTAACCGCATCTAGGCCCGACATCATGTTTAGTGTGTGTATGTGTGCAAAATTTCAAGCTAATCCTAAGAAAACTCATTTAATTGTCGTAAAAAGAATCCTTATGTATCTTAAGCACACACCAAGCATTGGCCTTTGGTATCCCAAAGGAGCTAGATTTGAACTAATTGGCTATTCCAATTCGGATTATGCCAGATGCAAAGTTGATAGAAAAAGCACATCCGGAGGGTGCCATTTGCTTGGTAGATCACTTGTGTCTTGGTCCTCCAAGAAACAAAATAGTGTGGCCTTGTCCACCGCTGAAGGAAATACATTGCCGTGGGTGCTTGTTGTGCACAAATATTATACATGAAACAAACTTTGCTAGACTATGGTGTAGTTCTAGATAAAGTACCTCTTTTGTGCGATAATGAAAGTGTGGTAAAACTTGCAAATAACTCGGTTCAACACTCTCGCACCAAGCACATAGATATCCACCATCACTTTCTAAGAGATCATGTTGCTAAAAATAATATATCACTAGAAGGTGTAAGAACCGAAGATCAATTAGCGGATATCTTCACTAAACCGCTAGATGAGGCTACATTATGTAGATTGCGGAACGAGCTCAATGTACTTGATTTTAGTAACTTCACTAAAAGATGAGCTTGTGTTGTCCCTTGCATTCATTGTAATATACAACATGTTTAATTTTTGGTAATGCATATAGGGCTTGTCTAACATGGTTAAGATAACCGCCGAAAAGCGTGTGAAGAAGCTTAACCTTGGATCAAACTTGACAAGCAACTAGATTTACTTTCAAGTATTGCATATGCATGAATGTTGCTTGTCGTTTTGTTCCATTTGCCCTTTTATTGCCTATTTTCATAAAAAGAATTATAGCCTAAGGCAAAATACTTTAAAAAACTTGAGGGTTTGAGAGAGGTCACTCACATCAGTCCCAATTGGTGTTTATTTGGATCTTATTCTAGTTGGGACTTGATTGGGAACAGGCAGTGTGAAGAATCCTTGAAGATTTGCTGGAAAAGAGTGACCGGACGCTGCACCGGACTCTGTTGTCCCGTGTCCGGTCAGTTGACAGGAGGTGAACTTGCTGCGAAGGAGTGACCGGACTCTGCGTTTCAGCGTCCGGTCAGAAGACGTTCAGCGTCTGGTCGTGTGAAGAAGACGAAGAAGAGTTGACCGGACCCTGCCTGCGTCCGGTCATGGACCATCGGACGCGTCCGGTCGCGATTCCAGAGAAATTGGACCTCTCTGGAATCGACCGGACGCTGGGTGGTAGCGTCCGGTCGCTACCACCGGAGCGTCCGGTCAGTAGTAAACGTGTAGAATGAGATCTCTTTCCCTATTTCCTTCTCTGTTACGCGTGGGGTCCTCATTTAACCGCAGTCGTCGTGAGCGTTCTTGACCTAACCCCGTACGCCGCCATCACCAAGCCTCCCGTAAGCCATGCCCTAGCCGCCGCAGCTCTCCCGTGCCTGCGCGCCGCCCACGCAGCCGTCGTCTCCATGCCGCCGCTGTCTCGCGCCTCCGCCTCCGCACCGCCGTGTCCGTAAGCCTCCCGCGCGCCTCCCATGCCCACGCCGCTGTTTCCCGTGCACAGCCCGCACTTGCGCCGTGCTCTATGCGGGGCTTGGCCGCCGTAGTCCCGCACCGTCGCTCACCGCCGTGATCCACTCCCGCGCCGCTGTCGTGCCCTGCCTGCGTCTGCCACCGGAGCCTCCACTGCAGCGTTCTCTCTCCCCTCCTCACCAGGCCGCCGATTCATTGAAGTGCTTCGCAAACCCTAACCCTAGCGGTCCCGGTGATCCCCCGCATGACGCTTCTCTCCTTTTCTTCGGTTCATCAGCGAGTTGGTGCCGTTGAGGTTTGTGTGGCAGTTGTCAGTCAACTCGGAGTCAAGCTCGCGAGTAAGGATCGAGGCCATGCCTCGGAAGTGTCAGGGCAGTTACTCTGGACATCGGCAGTTGTTCTTGTCAGCGGTAGTTTTTCTTGACAGATTAGATGGCTCGCGCCAAGAATGCTGGAGGTGGACCAGGAGATGATGATCGGAGGCCCCCGCCTCGCCTGCCTGCAGATCCTAAAGGCAAGGCGACAAAGAAGATTGCATCTAAGAAGAGGAAGTACCCAGATGCAGAGACAACTCGTGCAGCAGAAGTTGCAGAGGCCGCAGAGCGTGCTGAGAGAGGAGGTGTTCGTAGTGGGGTTGTGATTGCAGAGACAGCTCGTGAAGCATAGAGGGCAGCAGTTGAGGAGGTTGAGCATTTTCTTGGTAGTCCACCTGGGACTGTCATGATGGCTGGACATCATCTGGCTATTGAGGAGACTCAGCCTCGGGGGAGTCACAGCAGCAGCCCCCACCAGCAGAGCCTCAGCCAGCTCAAGAGACACAGGAGGGCCAGCAGGCCGAGGAGACCGAGCAGGCACCACAGCCATAGCTTTGCCGCTCGGGTCGTACACGAGTTCTAGTCTCACCGAGGCCACCTACTCAGCGGAGAGGTTCGCGTCCACCGCCTAGAGCACAGGGTCCTCCCCTAGTGACCCATCTTGACCTAAGGGCTGCCACGGCTAAACAAGTGCAGCAGCTTTGTTTTGTGGAGTTTGAGGTGTGGTTTCCACCCAGGAGGGATGAAAGAGCAGCAGAGGGTTTCTATACACCGCTCTAGGAAGATTTCTACAATGCTTATCTGAACAGTGGGGCAATCTTCTGATCTCAGAGAGTCTGCAGTATTGAGGCTATTATGGCAGCAGCCGGAGAGCATATTCGCCCCTACCTTGCATATCTGCTGGGGCTGACAGATCTGATAGGCGGATAGGATTATATGTACCATCTTGGGTTCGGCAGTTCTATGCTTCGCTCTTTGTTGACCCGCATCATAACTTCATTCACTTTGCTTTCAGAGGCAGAGACTACAGGATGACGAGTCAGAGGGCCAGGGAGATACTGAGGCTACAGGAGCAGCCTGTCAGGTTACATGAGGTTTGTTATGGACAGCAGGAGCCTCCCAGACGTCCTCATGGTGGTCAGGTGCCCCCTACAGATCTTGTGCGCCATTGCTTCAAGGAGCCCTTTGGTGAGGGGTCGAGGAGAAACCCCAGTGATCTTACTCCTATTGCCAGAGTGGCAGAAGCTATCATGAGGAGGACACTACTTCCTAGGATAGGATACAAAGAGGGATTGACTCGCCTCTAGCTTTGGCTCCTCAATGCACTGATGTAGCAGACTGTCTTCGATATTTGGGACCTCCTTCTATCAGAGATGGAGGACACTATTGCTGAGGGCTTCAAGGGTCGCAGGCAGCTTCCCTATGCACATTGGATTACATTTCTTATGCTGAAGGCAGTGTTAGTCAGGACACCTGAGATGGTTGCAGAGTATAGAGGCGCCACCATAGAGTTCCCAGCATATAACATGGCACAGAGGATCAGACACAGCACTCCTCAGGCACCCAGTCAGCCTTGCCGTCGCCCAGATGTACCAGAGTCCTCAGCTCAGTAGGACAAGATTATCAGAGGCATAGCAGCTACTGAGGAGGAGCAGCTTGAGGCTCAGCAGGAGAGGAGCGAGTCTAGTGACAGTTCGAATGACGACTACCTGCCTATTCCTCATATGCCTCCACGCAGACACGATGCAGAGGCCGACAGTTCCAGCTCAGCTCCACCTGCACCATAGTCGGACCCCGCTCTCATTGCTATTCTTGAGCGGATGCAGCAGGATCAGGCTAGACAGTCACAGGAGACCGCTGCCAACTTTGCTCAGTTTCAGGCTCGTCAGGATGAGTTTCAGCGACAGCAGCAGGTTCTCCAGCAGCAGCAATAGCAGATGCATCAGCAGCAGTTACTTATGCAGCAGCAGCTCATGGGATTCATGCAGCATGTAGTGACAACTCTTGGGGCTCCACAGCCACAGCCTTCGCCCCAGCTTGCTCAGCCTGCCACCACTACGACGACTCCAGCAGTACAGCCCAGTGGGCTTCAGAGTCAGGGACAGCCTCCAGCTCAGTTTGCTTCACCTCCAATCCAGGTGTCCCAGTGGTTATCCTCGCTGGTGGTAGCCCCACAGTTCACTCCACTTCAGATGGGCTTCACACTAGAGCAGTCATCCTCGCTATTTGTGCCTGACACGTCAGTCTCTAGGAGTCTTGGAGCATCTTTCAGCGAGTTGACAGGGATGCCTACACCGCCACATATGCATGCCCCAAGTCCTTCTACAGCAGCTCCAGTCGCCGTGACTATTCAGAGGCTCCCTTCGTCTGTCGCATCTTCAGATCGTACGACAGATATACCAGCAGCATCACAGGCAGCACCTACCCTAGCTCAGACCCAGACTGCTTCAGCGACACTTCTTGCTTCAGAGGGTCAATCAGCACAGAGCTCAGGGTCAGATGATGATGCTGCCCAGTTTCAGCTTGCTTCTCGTACTTCAGCGCCTGACTCGTCCGCTGCAGCCCCGCCGACCAGCCCTTAGGTTTTGGTGTTTGACGCCAAAGGGGGAGAGGGTTCGAGTATGTAGACTCAGGGGGAGCGACATTTAGGGGGAGCTAGTTAGCTATTAGTCTTTTATATACATTTGGAGTTTTATTTATGTGATACACTATTACTATTATGCATTCGTGTGTTTACTTTCATGCATACTATTATATCTATGTGATAGTGATATCTACGTGATTGTGATATATGACATGTGTGCTCTCTACTTTTGGTATTCATTGATATGTCATATCACTTGTGTTATGCTCATTTGCTTTTGCTTTGCTTTTGCTTCCGCGTTTGTACTCCGATGCAAATGAGCTTTATTATTTGTACTCATGCTTATTTCATATCATTTCAGTACATCATGATGGCTTGGGTTATATAAGCTTAACTAACTCTTTTGTTCTTATTGCTAAAATCTTATATGATCCAAGCATGTTAAAAACCTCAACTCTTTCACATACTCGAGGTTGTATTGTCATCAATCACCAAAAAGGGGGAGATTGAAAGCATCTAGGCCCCTAATTGGGTTTCGGTGATTAATGACAATGTTAGATTACTGTGACTAACGTGTATTTTACAGAGGAAATTAAGTTAGGTCACGGTAATGGAGATCGATTGGGCAATCGTGGATGTCATGCCCCTACGATGGAAATCGTTTTGGTTTTCGAAGGATGGACGACAAGGTTAAGGATGACTAGTTCTAAGTGTCGTTTGGAGTTGAAGAGACACTTAGAGTAGTTTAGGACTTTGTTTTCCCTTTGGCCGTACTATTAAGGGGGGTATGGATGGGTAGCTTGACCTAGGTGAGTCTAGTGAGTTAGGTGTGGTGCACAGTTGTTAAAACTAGCACTAGGTAGCTCCTAAATATGCCTAAGATCCTTTGGAGCAAACTTCATTCACATATGATTGAGAGTTGGAAGTGAATGGAGGGTCAAAGACTGACTGGACGCTGGCTCCGGTGCGACCGGACACTGGCCGCAGGGTTCGGTCAGTTTATTTGACTGAGGTGAACTAGTCCGGTTTGACCGGACCCTAGAGAGGTCAAGTGACCGGACGCTGAGGGCCAGCGCCCGGTCGACTCCAGTAAGGTTCTAGTGAGGGATATTTGCGACCGGACGCATCCGGTCAGTGGTGACCGGACCCTGCCAGTGTCCGGTCAACACTTAAACACTGGTGTGCGGGTTGAACTGACCGGTGCATCCGGTCACCCCGCAGAGGCACATAACGGTTCGTTTTTTAGGCTGTCTTATAAATAGAAGCTCCACTCGTGTGTGGAGGAACTTTTGCTCATTCCAACAGCTGAGAAACATATTTGTGAGTGCCAAGAAGAGCAAGGTCCTAGTGAGGTGTTTGTGATTTGAGAATCCAAGAGTGAAACCTCATTAGTGAATCAGGAGTAGCAAAGTGTGCATCCATCTTCTCATTAGGCTTCGCGTGGTCAAGTGAGAGTTTGTGCTTGTTACTCTTGGTGATCGCCATCACCTAGACGGCTTGGTGGTGATTGTGAGTTCGGTGATCATCTGGAGAGCTTGTGGGTGACCCGACTCAAGATTGTGAGCGGTTGTGGGTGATTCACCGCGACGGAGTGTCGAAGAATCAACCCGTAGAGAGCACTTGATCCTTGCGCGGATCAAGGGGGAGCTACACCCTTGCGCGGGTGCTCCAACGAGGACTAGTGGGGAGTGGCGACTCTCCGATACCTCGGCAAAACATCGCCGTGTTTCCTCTCCTCTCTTTACTTTGATCATTTACTTTAAGCATTACTTTGAGCAATTCAATTCTTGTCATTTACATTCCTAGAATTGCCATGCTAGAGTAGGATTGGAACTTAGATTGCAAGTCTATTTGTGCGATAGAACATTACAAACACTTTCTAGGCACAAGGGGTTAATTGGGCTATCAATAGGATTTAATTATTGCAAGAAAATTTAGAATTAGCCTAATT
Organism: Miscanthus lutarioriparius; assembly: GCA_904845875.1. Classification (NCBI taxonomy): domain Eukaryota; kingdom Viridiplantae; phylum Streptophyta; class Magnoliopsida; order Poales; family Poaceae; genus Miscanthus; species Miscanthus lutarioriparius. Next base: position 43,706,015 of record CAJGYO010000001.1, read on the forward strand.
CACCCCCCATCTTGGGCATCTTGATCCTTTCAGGATGATTGAACAACAACATGATTAAAGATCTAACATATTCACTAAGTGTTGGACAGGAAATTGGTTATCTCACAGATACTTGATTAAATTGTATAAAGCCAAAATAATGTGTTGTTGTATAAACAATCTAGTTCATGCACAAGACAACAATGCAAATGGAATTCATGCAAAGGCTTATTTATTGTGGGATTTCCATGTACTATGTGAAAGCAAGCACGATAAGAATTAATTAATGAGACATGAGGGATTGCATATGGAATGGTCTCATATTTGAAGCTTGCTTAATTGAAATGAAAAAGATAACAATACAAATGAATGGATGATTCAACACAAGATGTGACTTGATGACTTGAGATGGTGAAGATAGCAAGGAAAGGTTTCGAGGTACTAAGCAAGGGTGAAGGGCAAGTGACGGCTTGGCGGCCGAAGATCTTAGCTAGGGTGAAGAAGGAAGTACTTGCATTTAGTTGAGGTACTAATCAAGATATGATGGTCATATTGATGTGGAGGATCAAATCTATATTGGACAAAGTGTTGGAAGTGACTTGATGCATTTGGAGTTATTCATATTTGATGAATGGAATCAAGTCACGTGCTCAAGATGACTATGCTCAAGTGAAAAGATCAATATCAACATGTTGGCACCCTCACTTGATGAAGATTGAAAGAGACGGCGTCAATTCAAAAGAGATCAACTCAAGCGGTATAAATTCATTTTTCCTTTGATCTTGAGTTTAATAGGTATGCCGTACTATTAAGAGGGATGCATCATGTTGATAGATAATCATTCATAAGTGCTCATGCCAACCCATGTGAGTTTTGAGTGTTTGAGAGACAAAAGAGCTAACTTGTTTCTTGCTGGTCTAGCACGTGTCTGGTATCGATACCGAACGTGTCCTGTATTTGCCCAACCATGGTAAAATTCTTGGTGTTCTCGGGTTGGTTCGTCGGGAGTTCCGACATGAGTTGGGAGTTTCGATGGTCGGGAGTTCCAGAAATCATCAGGAGTTATGACGTCTCGCGCTTAACTGATTTGGAGAGTTGACTGCCTGGTCACACCGGATGTGTCCGGTATTCTACCGGACGTGTCCGGTATAGTAGACCAGAGCCCAACGGCTAGTTTTCAAACGAGCCGAGGCTAGGGAGTTCCGACTTGAGTTGGTCGGAAGTTTCAGCAGTCGGAAGTCCCGGTAAGCATCGGGAGTTCTGACACCTCGCATACTTTTAACTCAGTTACCATTGGCGCAGTGCAAGTCCCACCGGACGTGTCCGGTATGGTAACGACTAGAAAACGGCTAGTTTTTCAAAGGGGCTATAAATACCCCCAAGCCTCCACCTTTGGAGGCTGCTGATTCTGCTGATCTTCTAGCATATTTTTGAGCTTTGCCAACTCTCCTAAACCCTCTCTTAGTGAGTGTGTGATCCAAATTGCCAAATCCATTAGTGGGTTGAGAGAAATTTAAAAAAAGAGCAATCCAACCACTTGAGCACTTGTGCATATTGTGAATCTCGTGATTTGCATTTGTTACTTTTGGACTCTTCGGTCCTAGATGGCTAGGCGCCGCCAAAGAGCACCCGAGAGATTGTGGTGTGCCTCAGAAAGTTTGTAACGGTCGATTCTGCCGCCTCGGAATCAACTAGTGGAAGGAGGAAAAGGAGTTGGAAAAGACTCCGGCTAGAGTGACCTTTGTGGTACCCTCTAGGGCTGACCTTCGCTGGATCGCCCGCAGCCCCCTCAGCGGAGAGTAGGACTCGAACGAGTCCGAACTTCGGTAAAACAAATATCGTGTCTCAATTCACATTTCATTTAATATTTGTGTTGCTCTAGCTCTTGTGCAGGTTACCTGTGTGACCTGTGTGTGGCACTATCTTTAGTGGGTGCCTACAGGTTGGTCTGAAGATTGAAATCAAAAGGAGCAAGTTTGGGGCTGTTCTGTAGAACACATGTATACCGGACACGTCCGGTATTAGAGCTCAGTGCTGAATTTATTTGATCCGTGTTCTAACTCTTGTGTTGCAGGTTCTAGGATCCTAGGATTATTTAATATTATTTATTTACTCGTAGGCTAACTTGTGAGGGGTGGTATTACTCTTAATTTGGAGTACTAAATCGTTTCCGTATTTAAAAGTGTTAATTTTCAGAAACACCTATTCACCCCCTCTAGGCGGCATCCTAGGTCCTTTCACATGGGAGGTGAGGCTGAATTTGTCGAGGAAGGCATCCAGGAAGCAGCACCATTCATCGTAATTGGGCTCGGCGAGCGAAAGAACGATGGGCACGTGAGACTTGATGTTGACGGTCTTAAGAACGGTAGCAGGGGGAGAAGGGGCGGCGGCGGCGGTGCTGGTGAAGGAGATGCCGCCGTCGGAGGAGGTGGAGGACGCGATGTCGGAGACATCGGCGTCAAAGAGCGGGTTGACGTCCATATCGATAGGGCGAGGAAGCGGCGCTGGCCTAGGAAGCGGTTCAGGAGGAAACACGCGCAGCTGATACCATGTAGAGAGTAGAATTGGGAGCCAACACCCTTCTGTATTGAGCTCAATGAATATATATATATATATATATATATATATATATATATATATATATATATATATATATATATATATATATATATGTGTGTGTGTGTGTGTGTGTGTGTGTGTGTGTGTGTGTGTGTGTGTTACAACATGGTTGCATAATGTGCAACCGGCGCACAGCGTGCGCGACGTGGGGAGCGGGCGGTGACCACGCCCATGGACATGCAGTTGCCGTGACCAAGTCCTAGGCATACACGATGGCGCTCAACAATTACCGCTGGTGTACAACTAATATAAAAGTCAAATCATTCCCACTAAGAAAATAAAAAAGGAATAAAAGATAGTTACAATACCAGACGTTAAAGGAAAGCTAAACATCTAGGAAATATAACAATAAGGATGGAGCAACTCTAGGTCCTTTCTAATCAAATACAAAAGCATGGATAAAACACAGAAATGGACACCATTAATTTTAGGCACTACTTATAATTCACAGGAAATAGCTTAATTTCCTGCCCACCTACAGGGTACAGATTAGGCAGCCATGGTCGTCCTTCTCCTTGCGGTCTTGAGACCAAATCCAAGCGCAAAAATAAATTACCCATGATCTCATCTATCTTCCTCCCCCTCTATTTTCTCTTGCGCTCCTTCGCATGTATGAGAAGATCTGAGCACTGGGATGGAGAGGATGGGCTGCTCAAGGCCATTGGTGAAAATGAGCATGGGTAGATTATAGAAGATGAGAATACAGCTTTTTTTGGTTGGGTGTGTGTGTGTGTGTGTGTGTGTGGGGGGGGGGTGTTCTACCTCAGCTTGTAAAAGCAAAAGGTGCTTTCCACGGTCTGGATTGGAAACAGAAAGGGCCTTAACAAAACTACAATAGTATAGCAGATGTGGTCAAATTAAGTTACAGAAGTGCCATCGTTTTCACTGAAGAAGGCGCAAATTTCACATTAGATCCCCTTTGATTTGTTATGTCTCAGTTTAACTCTTTTTTATGCATCACATTAGAATAAGGGAAGCAAAAACGTTAACTTCCATAGCAGTTTATTAACTCTAGCAGCTACAGGCACACAAAGATTTGACATGATAAAGCAACTTGGGTGCAGTTTATTAACTAGGGAACTCCAGAACGCAATCAAGAGTGGATCTTATCGGTTATGCTGGAACCACTAAGCAAAACAACATGTAAGCTATCGTCAAATCATAGTCCCCTCAAGAAAAAAAAAATATTGTCAAATCATTCCTCTTTTCCATTAATAGTCTATTCTGTTTTACATTGCTCTTGTATCCGAGTTTCTCAGTCTTGCTAAATTAAATGATGCCAAGAAAGACAGGTAGCAATGGCCTCACTAGTGCTTTCAAGAAACATAGAAATCATACAAAGATGTGTAGGTGTAAATCAAAGTTAGATTTATGGCCTTACTAGACTGGAAATCTTGAAAGCAGGGTACACATAAATATAATGACTTTTTTTTACCAATTTTATCTGGTGATCAATGAACAGGAAAATTCAGAAAGAAGTGCACATATATCAATATAAAATCTCACTGATGTGAAAAGCCTTAAAGATGCAGTTGCATATATTACATTGCTTAATTAAACTGAAGAGTAATTTTAATTTTTCAAATCACTTACCAGCTACAATACATCTGCACATAAGACTAAAATTTGCAGTACATTTATCATAACAGCCCTAAACTTAAACAAAGCACGAAAGGTGTCACTTAGATATGATGTTTTGCGAAGATACAAGAACACAAGCAGATAAAAGGTAGTGAAGTACTGGAGTTGCCCAAATGGATGAAAGATAATTCCCATGTACCTCTACCTCACATATTGCCTATGCTAACATCTTCTCTCCCAAGTCCTCTTCTCCTTAAGGTGCTCTCTTCTATTAGCACCATTCTACCTCAAAATAGTCACCGTCTACCTTCCTCCCAACGGATATTTACCCAACTGAAGCCACACCATATCTTCTCTGTGTTTCGCCTAGCACCAAAAGTATGTATGTAAATCTAAGCAGTAGTCCTCTTGACCTTTGTTAATCTGAACTACAACATGCCAACTATTACCTACACGTATTCATGACGATTTGCCAAAATGATGTGTCTGGCCAGAGAAATATACAAAGCAGCTGATCCTTTGTTTGCTGGTGAAGAAAACAATGGAGCAACACAGGTTAAAACACATACTTTTTATTTATGCAGATATGGAATTAAGAATGAACTGAACTTGCAGATAAGGTAGTACAGTGTTCACTCAATTTGTATGTCATTCTCACAACGAATTATTGATCCCTCAGAACTGTCCACGAATCCAGCAACATCAAGTCACAAATCAACTTCAGATTGGTTTGGCCAATTGCTTCGACTATCATAATTGGATGTAGGATTATTCCTATGTGTTGAAACAAAGTACAGCATAATAAAGAAGTTGACAGGCTTGGATGTATGCATATCGTGTGCTATCTTCTATAGTTGTTGCATGTAATGAACAGGAAATCATAAAAAACTGATCACAATTTTTTACGAACCATTAGATATATACTAGAACTTGTGACTGTAGAATAAATGGCAAGCTTTTATAGATTATGAACCAACTGTTCTCATAACAAAATGAGAACATTGGCAGATGAAAACTGCATATGCAATTCTCTAGACAAGCAGCGATAGCAGAGAAAATGATTATTTTTCATAATTTTGTCAAGTAGAGTTTTCCGAAGATCACATATGTACCAGACAGTTTCAAAATGAGTAATGTTTTACCAAAAAGAAGTAATATGAGGCTTGCCTTGAATGAAGATTGTTGGTATAGTATCTACTTGTCATCTTTACTCAACCGCAAAAATCAATATAGAGCACAGGTTGTTAAGAACAACAAGTCCACGACTATATTTCTACGCAGAAGAAACAAGGAGTCTGATGAAAACTAGTGCTCCACGACAATGTTGAGGAGGCACATACTTCTCATCAGTTGTTTTCAACTCGGTCCAGTCCAAACTACAAAAATTCATAGTAAGAAGTAAGAACACTATGTTACCAGAAAAAAGAAGTCCAGAAATGTCTTAGAATTGTGGCACAATTTTCTCAGCGTTCACTTCCAAGCTAGCGCAAGAAACGTAACTTCGGATGGGAACAGTGAACTCTACCAATAACGGGAATGCGATGAAAACTGAAGGAGTTAGCAAACACGCAGGTAGGCGGGGTCCTATGTACCGGCAACGGCAGCGTGCTGCCTACGTAGTCCACGAGCGCGTTCATTGTCCCCGCGCGCGTGGCGCAGGCAGGAGAGGAGAGGAGAGGAGAGGAGAGGCGAGGACGGGACGCGGCGAGGCGGCCAGGCAGGCGCGACGAGGACGCAATGTGTCGAACACGTTGTGGGCAGCACGTCGCTCTCCTCTGACCGCCGCACGCGCGGGGTTGCTCAGGACGCGCGCCCTCGTGGCCGACGTCACTGCATCTCCTCCGACGATGTCGTCCCCTCCGACGCACCCATCCCCGTCGTCCGTCGACCTCCGCGCCGCGCTCGCCCATGGCCCGCTCCGGTCACTCATGCGGGGCGGCCAGCCAGGGCCAGGCACCGGGGCGCGCCAGCAAGTGAAAATCCCGGGCCCCCGGCTTGCGCGTACCGTGGCACTGGGCACTTCCCGCTGGGTTGCCTTCTTGATGGGCCTGTGTTCCGGCCCATTTTCTGGTTCCTGATTTGAATATAGAAAAAGTTCACATTACCTTCCTTAACGATTATGAAAGTCCGTTTTTCTCCCCAAACTCCAAAACCGGGCAAAACACATCTCTCAACTTTTAAAACCGTTCATCTTACCTCTCTAGCCCTGTTATAAGCGGTTTTGAAGGCGGTTTTGTCTTTTTCTTTTTTTTTTATTTCGGCTGAATCTTTGAAAAATCATAGTAAATCATAGAAAATCATAAAATAGAAAATCTAATTTTGTTGGACTCCACATGAGTAGATCTACACAGTGAACATATAATATAGATATGCTTTAGTACAAAGCTTTTGTTGTGTCTTTAGATCTATGCTTTTTATAATTAAATAGAATAATGTATAGCTGCAGTTTCTATGGTCCAATTATGATGAATTTTTTATGGTGGGCTAATCATTATATGCTTAAATTGTAGTAAAAATTTCATACTCATTGGATCATGTATAACTTAGTTATAGATTTTATTTAGGTTTATGCTTGTTAAATATAAATAAATCTATAACTAAGCTATACATGATCGAATGAGTATAAAATTTTTACTACAGTTCAATCATACAATAATTAGTTCATCATAAAAATTTTATCACAATTGGACCATAGAAACTTCAGCTATGAATTATTCTAATTAATTACATAAAAGCATAGATCTAAAGGCACATAAAAAACTTTGTACTAAAGCATACCATATTATATGTTCACTGTGTATATCTACTCATGTGGAGTCCAATAAAATTAGATTTTCTATTTTATGATTTTTCTGTGGTTTACTATGATTTTTCAAAGATTCAGCCAAAATAAATAAAAAAGAAAAAGACAAAACCGCCTTCAAAACTGCTTATAACAGGGCCAGGGAGGTAAGATGAACGGTTTTAAAAGTTGAGGGAGATGTTTTGCCCGGTTTTGGAGCTCAGGGAGGAAAAGCGGACTTTCGCTAAAGTTTAGGGAGGTAATGTGGACTTTTCCTTTGAATTTTGATCCGTGTTCCCGATTAAATTCCCATGCATTGCACAACTTTGGCGGTAATCATTTGATCTTCACTGACTTCGACTCCATCGCAGAAATGGGAAGCAAATGTTTGCTCCACCACCCTAGTTCATCATCTTCTGGTCTGGGATGCAATCTCAACTCTCAAATCCTCTCATAGGACCGTGCAACTCGAAGCTCTATGGACTCCCGAGGATTCAACATATGAGAAGCAGGATCGGGGAGAATTCACCAAGATGAGGTGGGATCGCCATCATACTCATGGAGCTCTGGAGCTTTCGAATATTTTTCTAAGAGTAAAGTCCACTAGCGGTCCTCGAACTTGTTCGGCTGTGTAATTTACTCTTTGTCTAACTATCATGGTAGGTCAGGAGGTTCCTTTACTTAATTTTCTCGACCCTATGTACCAGGCGTGGAGTCCAGTAGAGACAAAAATGGGCTCCCGCCCTCGCCCTTGGCCCAAGTAATTTTTCTTGGTCCGATGAGTTTCTCAGCCTTCATAAGCTTAAGCCCTGCTTGATTAGGCTTTCTACCCGTTTTTGGTCCTCAGAAGCTAGAAGCCCAAACAAACACTTGGCTTTTGGTTCTAACTTTCACAATCAGAAGCCACGAAGCGCACAAAAGCCACTTGTGGAAGCTGGATGTGGAGGAAGGTGTGATGCCAAACAACCTAAGCTTTTGCACAAGCTAGCTTTCAAAAAGCCAAAGCCAAAAACTCAAACCCAAACATTCGCCAAAAAAAAAACACACACACACTCAAACCCAAACAAATAGGGCCTCAAAACACAGAGTAGCACAGCACCAGCCCAGAGTGAAGAGCCTACTCATACAGTCATGCATGCACCATTTGTTCCATCCGCATGCATGCACCAGCCTAGTACATTGATGATGCTAGCTCCAGATCACTTGTAATTCTAAAAACAAATCTCCGCCCCACCCCACCCCCCCCACCCCCACCCCCACACACACACACACCACCACACACACACTATTTCTCCACGCTCCGCCACTGCTATGTACCCTTCCGATTGTCCAGTAAAGTCACTGAACCTACTTGTCAAAAAAAAAGGTCATTGAACCTTGTGGTTAATAAACAAAGACTACAGTGTGCTGCGATGTTTTGCATCCAATATCCATGTACCAGTTGGCTAGATATATATGGTCTTTCATGTGTCCGTTTGCTCCTATGTATATTATCTGTTTTAGGCTTTTAGCAGATAATTATAGATCTGTGCTCATATTTCAGCTATCTTTTGCACTTGCCTTCCTACTGTCCTCACAGTGCTGCTATGTTGTGTTTTAATATTAGTATCTCCTCTCTGTTATTTTCATCCAAGAACATATCTGTGTATTGTATAGCAGAGAAGTCTAGTTTGTGTGGGTGTTTAAGCTGGCCTTTTTGTTCTGCCTTTCTACTGTTTCTTTTCTCTGTTCACTCTGCTTCAGTGCTTTTTTATGCTCTGTATTAGGCCCTAGGTGCTGTTTCTACCCAATAAGAAAAGTCTGTGTATATACTCGAACTGCAGCTGATCTTCTGTTCTTGCCTTGTTAATTAAGTTTAAGTGTTCATTGTACCTACAGTGCTTTAAGGGTTTTCATCATATGAATAAGTTAAACTCCTGCAGAATTCAAGATAAGCTTCCACTTTGGTGCGATAAATATGGACTTGAGAGTTTTTTCTCGAATACGCAAGAGCGTTGCGTATCTTTGTGTTAAGTAGAAAATAGAAAGTTTTTATAAATGACCGGCACCCGGCCAACAGCCCAGGGTGCTACATGGTTTGAATACAACTTTGAAACCTCGGTGGGTAGCGGGCTACCCCGCCCGCCTGAATCCACCGGTCGGCATGAGCTTTAATGACCATCAGTAGCTCATCTACTGTGGACGTGGCCTTTTGGAAGCAGCGGGCGTTCCGTTCCTTCCAAATTTCCCAGGAGACGAGACCGAATAGGGAGTCAAGGCCCTTCTTGTGCTGCTGATTCCAAGTTGATCGTAGCCGTCTCCACAAAGCATAGACTGACTGTTCCAATGGTGGTAACTGGTGTCCTAGATCTTGGCAGATGCGGAACCAAAGCTCTCGTGCGAAGGGGCAGCAACACAGAATGTGATCAATTGTCTCCGGCGCCTGGTCGTAGAGGTAACACTCTTCTCTCGCCTTTGAGTCCATGCCTTGCCCGGTGAACATTAGTCCAGTGACACCTCCGGAACGCGAGCCATAGGAAGATTTTAACTCGGAGTGGCGCCCAAGTCTTCCAGATGAGAGCGTGGCCTCGGAACAGGATTGAACCTGTGTGTAGCCTAGTGTAGGCTGATTTGGCGTTGTAGTTCCCGTCAGGCGTCCAGCGCCACACGGTCTTGTCCGGTTGTTCACCGAGGATGGTATGGTCCGCTGCCTCCCACAGGTCTAGATACTCGGCCAGTGCCGTCGCCGTCATGGAGCCCGAGAACGAGCGCGTCCAGTCTCTGGCTGTTAGCCCTTGGCGCACGGTGAGGCGTTTCCTGACCCTGCTGGGCACCAGGCGCACCAAGGTTGGAGCGATGTCTGACGGCGCGGCGCCCTCGATCCATCGGTCATCCTAGAACTTCGTGTTCCGCCCGTCGCCGATGACCGTGTAAGTTGATGCTCTGAAGAAGGCCTGTACTTCTGGGTCTATGTTGATCGGCAGCTCGCTCCAGGCGCGTGAGCTGTCTGTTTTCTACAGCCAAAGCCACCTTATCTGCAGCGCGAAGCCGGCAAGCTTGAGGTCGTTGATCCCGAGGCCCCCTAGCTCCGTCGGCCTGCAAGCTATAGCCCACGTGACCATGCATTTGCCACGCACCGAGTTGTCCTTGCCGACCCACAGAAACCTTCTGCAGATTGAGTCTATTTCCTTCCTCGCCCAAGGCGGTAGGTTGTAGGCCATCATGGAGTAGATGGGTACAGCTCTGAGAACCGATTTGATCCAAATCAGGCGCCCACTCCTCGCCATTAGTGAGTCATGGCAGTTCGGCATCTTCCTTGCGACGGCCTCAACCAATGAGTGGTATTCAGCCTTGGGTAGCTTCTTGGTACTGAGCGGCAACCCCAAATATCTGATGGGGAATTGTTGCAATTGCAACCCAGGATTGTGACGATCTCATGTAATGTGTCGTCGCCTCCATAGATCGGAGTAACCAAGCACTTCGCTAGGTTCGTCATCAGGCCGGTTGCTTCCCCGAACACTCTGAGAATTTCCTTCACGACCGCTGCCTCTTGAACCGATGGTCTGATGAAGAGGATAACATCATCCGCATATAGACTGCATTGGTACTTGACCTCTCGCGGTGCCATCCGACGCAGCACCCCATCTCGGCCTGCTTTGGCAATCATCCTATGCAAGACATCCATTGCAATGATGAATAGTAACGGCGATAGGGAATCGCCCTGACGCACCCCTCTGAAGTGCTTTATTGGTGGACCCTGGTGACCGTTAAGTAGTATCCTGGACGATGCCGTTGACAGGAGTGCAGCGATCCACCGGCACCACCTCTGACCGAACCCCCTTGCCCGCATTACTTCAAGAAGGAAAGGCCAAGAAAGTGTGTCAAAGGCCTTGGAGATGTCTAGCTTTAGCAGGAGCATGGGGATCTTGTTCTTCCTGATGAGAACCGCAGCCCGCTGGATGTACTTGAAGTTATCTTGGATCGTCCTCGACTGAATGAATGCATTCTGGTTCCGGTCAACCAACCCATTGAGCTTCGGTGCCAGCCTCGGCGCAAGGATCTTGGAGATCAACTTCGCGAAACTATGGACCATCGTGATTGGTCTGAAATCAGCCGGGCAAGACGCTCCCACCTTCTTAGGCAGTAGCACGATCAGTGCGTGGTTCAGCCTGTCAAGACCTCTACACGGTCTCCCTGAGTGAAACACTGAATGGCAGCCATGACCTCATCCCTGATGATCGGCCATGCAGTTTTGTAGAACGCGCCGGTATAACCATCAGGCCGGACTAAACACTACTCGTCGTTCTCATGTCAATCCCTCTCCTTAGAAGCAAAGCCAGGCAAACCACACCATGACATTAGGCCAGGAAGCCAAGCAAGCAAAGCCTTAGAAGCAGTCAACTATATCCTTTCAGTCTACCACGCACAAAAAAGATCTTGCCTTTGCCTCGAGCAGAATATATCGGCTACATATATATTCTGCTGCATGATTGACCACACATCATTCAGAAGGCGATGAGATAACGACCTGCACAGACTCCAGGCCACCGTCCACCACACCACCAACTCACCTGTGATGTGATCATGCATGCATGCGCTTCACACCCGCGACTGCCGAAGAGAAAAAAGACCCGCGCGGCGCGCGGGAACAACTGCATGGCATGGCGGAGCTGATGAGTGATGAGCGTGCCGTGCATCATCAGGTCACACGAGGAACCAATCATGAGATGAGCCCCGGCCGCGGCCGGCCTCACCCTCAGTGCCTCATATCATAGGTGACATGAGTGATACACATCATGAGGCGTGAGCTCGCCGCTCACCGTTAGTTTATGCCTGCAGCTGATGCATGCATGGATGCCTTTCCACCTAATGCTTCTAAAAGCGAACAAACATGGCATGCGAGATCGCCTGCAGGATTTGCATACAGCTATGGGTATGACGATGCTATCATCAGGAGATTCTGTAAGCAGAAGCAGTTTGCCTGATGATACGCTGCTTTCTTTGCAATGCATGCTCAAAGCAATGGTGATGATTTGATTTGCTCGTTTTCTAGCTAGCTTCATAGACTTCAAATATCTGGATGATCATGGATGCATACCTGCTTTAAGGAAAGCAACCATACATGGTCGATGGTCGTATCGTATCTCTGACCAACCAGATCAAACCTAAGATTCTGCATGATGTGATATATCCTGAATTCATATGCTCAGAGGGACCTGATCATGATCAGAATAACACCTGAGAAGATAAGAGAAGCTTGTGATAAGGTTGATACTACAATACGTTTGTGCCATTTGTAACAGATGACCTAACTATGACCACATCAGGAGGCATCGAATAACTAAAGACGGCATATCTTGTGTCTTCTTTGAAGAGCTTCGCTTGTCCATGGTGGTGGTAGAGCAAGTTTTGGTCTGTGTGTTTTGCGTATGTTTCTAATGCCTTTTTAGAGCATGGGCGAAAATGGGGAAAATAAAACCCACCAGGATCATGCTTTGGATTGGTCTTTGTCCCCAAACAACATTCACAGCTCCAAATGGTGCTTTGCTTTCAATCACGAACCGCGTGTGTCGCGCGTGTGTGTGTGCATCTCATTCCATCTTTTGCTTTAATTTCCTTTCACCATTGTTTCAGGCTTTGAGCTTGGGAGGAACCTATGTGAAGCCTTGCAGCAGGAGTGGCTAGCTAGAGCAGGATGAGCTAGTCGCATGGATCCACTGACACTGTGACCGAGCACTCAGCGGATCCCTGACTGGTGAATTCATTTTTCTTTTATTCCCTCCATACAGAACAGACATTCCTCCGTTGCTTTTTCTCCCACTTCAGAAATAAAATTTTGGTCGGCCTTAGCGTATGGACTATGGAGAGAAAATTCTGGATTCTTGGGATCATTTTCCTCATTGTGCTTTTGATTTTCGCTGCAGGTGATTGTTGACTAAAAGATGACTGATGTGATAGTAGCAATGACTATTACCCCCGGTGTCCTTGGAGTTTAACGAGCATTAAATAAGCTACCAGCATGATAAATATACTGATATGGCACAATATTGATAAAGACAGAAGATGAAAATTTCATGGAATTAAAACAAGTTTTATGAGTCCACATTGTTTCTATCACCTTGAGAACCTTGAAACTGGACACAAAACTCCCACTGAGACCGGCCTAACGACATACTCCTATTTATATACAGAATTCATATTCTTTATTTAAGCAATGATAAATTAGTATCGGTGGGAGTTTGATCCGTATTTAATAGGTTGCCACGTAAGCATATCTGATGACGTAGCAACATTTTTAAAGAGATAGAATAATTGAGTTTCATGTAGACTAAGCTCTCTTGCATAGGTTTCCAACTATAGATTAGTCATGCAATTAAATATCTATAAAAAAAGAATGAAACCATGCATTGTGGGGGTGTTGTTTCAGCCATGTTCCATTACATTTCATCGAACATGTCATTTTTAGAAATAACGCTATAAAACTCTCCACCAAGAATGGCCTTAGGCTATGAAACTACAGGAGTGGACCCTTGACTGATCGTTTGAAAGCAATAAATATTCTAACATATAGAGGAATTTTCTCTCAAAAGAAATTTACCTGCAACTAAATTAAAACTAGCCCATCTGAAGAAGCTAAGCTGTAAGAGCACCCCAACGGAGCCATGAAGCTCTCCACAAGATGTCCACCTAGAAGAGAGAAAGCAACAAAGAGAAAAGGATGTCGTCACAGTTAACGAGAGCCGCTAGGCACATCTCCAAAAATGAGTGTCTCCCTCTTCATCTCCTCTCACCGACACAGGCCAAATTACGCATGTTGTACAGTCACACCGGACAGGTCCAATATGTATACCGGACCGGTCCGGCTTGCACTGTGTTCTTGAGTCTTTCTCCATTTCTTGCTCATTTAGCTTCCGTATCTTCTTAGCTCCTTTCCTACGATCAGTTGGCACTCTATTGTTACTTGATCTTATGGAAAGCAAGAAAAAATGAGTGGACGTGTCATTTAGGATATAGGCCGAGTTCTCTCTCTCTCGAAAATTTTATTTGGCTCCCATTCATCCTCTCTGGTCGCCATTTCGGTCCTTCATCTAGTTCACACCAGTTAGTTTCCTGTTTTTTATGGTTCTTGAATGTAACATGATTCTTAATCTTAAATCTGAGTAAGAACCACTGTGACTGTGACATCCAGAACCACTACTTTACAGTCCAATGTTTTTCGTCCACAGGTACCCTTATCATGATAGTCCTTTCTCAATCACTCGAATGCTTTCTACGAATGTGTCAACAACTAAAAGACAATGGATCAATGCAGATTCTAGCATATAGTATATAAAAACTGAATTCCACGACTATTTAAGGTCTTTGCATTTCCTTTTTCGTTGTCCAAACTACCAGCTATATATGCATATCGCCTTTTGGTGATGCGTGTATTTGTTTTTTTTATAAAGCTATATAGTACGTAAGTCTGGGCAAAAATAACCGAGAACCGAACCGAAATAACCGGAACCGAAACCGAAGTAACCGAAACCGTAATATTTGGTCCCAGGTTCGGTTCCAGGTTCTGAAGAACCGAACTTACTACGGTTATTTCGGTTCTGGTGCTCGGTTAACCGAAATAACCGAACTAATCCCTCCTCTCTGGTCGCTGGCTCGCTGCCCCGCCTGCCCAATGCGGGCCACGCCCCTCACATCCCACCCCTAAACATAATCCCTCCCCAGTCCCCACTCCCAATCCCGCCGCCGCCGCTCCCCACTCCCCTCCTCGACTCCTCGCTACCCCGTCGGCCGCCGCTCCCCACTCCCCTCCTCGGCTCCTCGCTACCCCACCGGCCGCCGCTCCCCACTCCCCTCCTCGACTCCTCGCTACCCCGCCGCTCCCCACTCCCCTCCTCGGCTCCTCGCTACCCCACCGCCGCCCCCCCCCCCCTCCTCGACTCCCTCGCTACCCCTCCGCTCCCCCCTCCCCTCCTCGGCTCGTTGCTACCTCGCTGCCCCCAATCCCCCGCTCCCCCACTCCCCCCCCCACCCACAGCGCTAGCTAGCCGCCCATGGCAGCATCACGCTGGAGGTCAGTGCTCTCGGCTGCGCGTCATGCGGACACGGAGGCGAAGCGCTCGGGCGGCTTGGCCATGGCGCAGCCAATCTCCCTTCCCCTCCTTCTCTCAACTCTCAGATCCAGCGGCTCCGCCTCTCCGGCATGGCCCCGTGCCTCCCTCTCTTTAAATCCCGCATACGACGGCAAAGACGTGAGATAGGGAGCGTCGTGCGGCGCGGCGAAGCGAGGCAAGCCGTCTGACGGCGAAAACTAGGCAAGCGCGCAAGCGGCCAGTGGCGAGGCGAGGCGGCGGCGCAGCAGCGAGCGGGTGGTGCGCACCACGCAGGGCCGCAGGCGCGGGCGAGCAAGGAGACGTGTTTTTCGATCTGTAACCTAGAAATCGAATCGATGCTTTGTTCTTCATCGCGGCTGGAATTAGTGATTTGTGTTGCTCGATGTGCGATTCTGTGATTTTTTCCCTGTTCCTAGCACCTCGGTTAGTTCAGTCATAACCGGAACCGAACCGAATTAACCGAAACCGAATTTTGTCGGTTTCCAGATTTCAAAAGAACCGATCGGTTACTATTTCTTAAGGAACCGAATTTGTCAAGAAACCGAAGAACCCAACCGATCGGTTTCGGTTAACCGAATGCCCAGAGTGATTAGTACGTGAATCACGCACCAAATGATTGGGGAATAAGAACCAAAACATGGTACTATAATTCTAGTGGCCTCTTGCTTTACTCTCCAAATCTCGGACGGAATAATTGTAGGCTTGGGAAAGTTTGTGCCCTTTCCTTCTACAGACTACAATATCCGCTCCGTATGACACTTATTTCCTAAAACGGGTTATAATAATCCAGCACTTGATACCCGAAGGGGCTTAAACAATCCAAATGATCCGCCGCTACATTTGAACTCTACCTTTTTCTCTGAGGACGTGAGTGAAGTCACATGATATGTTGCTTTTAAAATTTGAAAGTGGCAAGAGGAAAGGAGCGGACTCATTGTTCGCTCTTGTGGCCTGGGAACTATGGAAGGAGAGGAACCGAAGGTGCTTTTGCCAAGCCTCGTCCACAGTTATGCAGATCCTCACGCATATCAGGCACTTGGTAGACCAGTGGATAGATGCCGAGGCGGTGAAATTAGGTTGTTTCGTGCGCGAGTAATCACCTAGTTCAGAGTCCGCTAGGTGGGGATAAAATCTTTGTAAATTCATCTGCCCCCTAGTGCGCCATTAAGTGGCGCGTCGTTGTAATCAAACTATCTCTCGATCTTAATACAATGATACGCAAGCCTTTTGCGTATTCGAGAATTTTTTTTGAAAGTGGCTCCATGTATGATGATGTCAGGCTAACTCGATCAGATCAGATCACAGATCAAAATATGTTTAAACAAAAGATGTTTGAAGAACTGGATGTCATGACAGATGTTTGAGTTAATGACATAGCTTAAACTTAGTGGTCCATTTTAAGTTTTGAACTCATTTAACGATTGTAAAATTATATGGAAAATACCGCTTACTATGTTTTCTATACTGAACACATTTGATCAAAACTCCCAGGGGCGAAGCTATCATCAAACTTATGGTGGTGCACCACTCAGTAAGATATGAAATTTTCTCATGTTACGTGGCAAGTATTAGTTGATTTAATAACAATTTCCTGGTGCACCCTAATCAGCATAGCTTTAAATTCCTGTGCATAATACTCCCTCTATTTTTTTTACATGACTATTAGCTTTGTCATCCTAACTCCTAAGTCAAATGAATGGTAAAGATAATATTGACTTAGTACAAAGCTAATGTTATATGTAAAAAAATGGAGGGGTAACTAGGCTCTTCTCTTTTTTTTCGTTTAGTCATAAACAGCATTTCAGACATGCTACTTAGAGTCGAACTTTTAAAGTTTGATGACTAGTATCTACAGTCAAACTTTAAAAGATTGATGACTATCATCGTTTATATTTGAAACATAATATTATTTCTTTTTTCTCAAAAATGTCAAGAGAGGACATCAGAATATAATAATCTTGGTGGGTCAAATTATTAACACTAAAAATAAGATAAGGCGGGATTACAAACGGATGGTTCTAACAATATTTAGACATATTTTGGCGCAAATGGCAGCGTACTGCAAACACTGCTATGCGATGTATATCTTGGTTGTTCTTTGCCATCAAACGTAAAAAAATGAGACTATGCACTCAATGCAAGTTTAGAGACCTGACAACGTAACTTTTCAAAATTAAGGAGCTCTACTGCACTTTTCTCCTGATCAAAACAGTAGATAGTCTTCAGAAGTGATTTTTTCAGATAAAGAACACTTTTCTATGCACGTTCAGAGTAACACAACCAATGATATCAGAAACATGAGATGATGCAACGCTCAAGCTTAACTTTCTCCTGATCCATGAATATGCTCTCCTTTCAGAAAAAAATAACTTTATTTTCCATGTTGATAAAATCGATTTCAAACAAATGGAAAAAGATACAGATCAAGTATGCAGTAAGAAACACATTATAATATTACTGAAACATTCTCTCCACATAGTTCTCATCACATATCCGGTACGCCTAACAATAGAGCACTGTGAACACTCCTCGCCAATCGCAAACAGAAACAGTAGTGTAAACAAAACCACAAATGCAGATTGAACACCATCTCTCGACCCAGAAAAACAAATTATGCGGCGTAATGAAACGCTAGTAATAATAATATAATTATGCATGGAACTTGATCGCGTGCCAGCCATGCGTAGTTTGTGGTTTCAGCGATCACCACCTGGGCGTGGACTTGCACACAAGGGGCTTCTCCATCTCCAGTGACATGCCGAGGCGCTCCGCCAGGTCGACGCCGCCGTCGGCCGGCGCCCACTGGAAGCGGTGCAGCAGCTGCGCGAGCCAGAGGTGGACGGTGGCAAGCGCCAGCGTCTTGCCGGGGCACACGCGCCGCCCGGCCCCGAACGGCGCGAGCCGGAGGTCCCCGCCCAGCACGCTCACGTCCTCCTCCTCGAACCGCTCGGGCCGGAACGCGGAGGGCTCCGCCCACACCGCGGGGTCGTGCGCGATGGCCCACATGTTGACCATGGCCGTGGTGCCCGCGGGGACCAGGTGACCGCCGACCACCGCGTCGTGCACGGCGAGGCGCGCCCACGAGAGCAGCGGGCCGGGCGGGTGCACGCGGAGCGTCTCCTTCACGACGCGCTGCAGGTAGGGCAGCCGGGCCACGTCGGCGTCGGACACGGCGCGGCCGCGGCCCACGACGGCGTCCAGCTCCGCCTGCGCCTTGGACTGGATGCCCGGGTGCAGCACCATCCGCGCCATCACCCACTCCAGCAGGATCGCTACCGTGTCGGTCCCTCGAAAGATCATCTCCTGAGTGTTGCGTATTACATTATTGTTTGCAGGAACAAATGAAACGCATGATGCATTTTGTAACTGATCGAAATGGATGTTAGAAATGCAATATTCATGAATGTCACAATTCCCCAACTGTTCTTGGAAACGTAAAAGTGTTTATTTCTTACCCAGAGGACAGCGATCATGTCGGAGTCCGACAGCTTCTCCTCTCCCTCCAATCCCAGCAAGACGTCGACGAAGTCTCCGGCGGCCGACTCGCCACTGGCGTCGTCGTCCTTCTTCTTCCGCCTGTGCTCTTCGATGATCCTCGCCACGAACACGTTCACCCTGCTCACCAGGCTCCTGCACCTCCTCCTGACGCCTTGCAGGTCCAGCCACCTGAGCAACGGCATGTGGTCGCCCCAGTTGAACAAGCCGAGCAGGTCGTACCCTTCCTTCACCATCGCCTCCAGCTCCGCGCCCTCCGCGCTGTCGCCGTCGTAGCGCGCGCCGAACACGGTGGCCATGACGTGGTCCAGGGAGGCCGCGTGGAGCATGCGCCGCATGATGACCTCTCCGCCGCCGCCTCCGGCTGCAGCGTCGGAGAGGTCACGCAGCATGTGCTCGCCGATGGCGACGCGGCGCGGCGCCGTCGCGGACACGCTGCGCGGGCTGAAGAGGTAGGTGGAGCTGATGCGGCGCAGCGCGCGCCAGTAGTCGCCGGAGGGGGCGAAACCCATGGCGCGGTGGAAGAGGAGCCCCCGCGCGGCGTCCTTGACGGGGCGGTCGGCGAAGGCGGCGCTGGCCAGGAGCTCCCGCGCCGTGTCCGGCTGGCTGGCCACGACGAGGCGCGTGAGGCCGACGGAGAAGGCCGACAGCGCGGCGCCGCCGGGCAGGGACCGCGACAGGGACGCCAGGGCGCGGTGCGCCACCGGGCCCGCGAGCGCGGTGACCACGCCCGGCGCGCCCGGCGGCGCGCGGGACCTGGATGAGATGAGCGCCCACGCGGGCCCGCCGGGGGAGAGCCAGAGCAGCGAGAGGGCTACGAGGAGCACGGCGAGGAGCGGGGAGAGTAAGGTGGCGGCGGCAGGGAAGAGGAAGAGGAGGGAGTCCTGGGTTGTGGTGCTGAGGGTGGCGTCCATGGCGACGGCGTGGGGGAGGGAGGTGGGAAGGCTGGATGGTGTGGGTTTTGAGAGCGGGGGGCGGAGAGGGTTTAAATAGAGGAGGAAGGCAGGCAGACCTTGTGTGCTGAGCATGACATTAAACAGAGGAAGGCAGACAGACCAGCCGGAAAAATATTTTTCACTCACATAAATCAGTTAGCGGTACTTTTTTATGAATCAGTAATGAAACGAATCCACCAACCGAACATGCTGTAACGGCTGGAGGAGAAATGGAAACGCATTGTACTAATTCCCCTGGTTAAAATGTAGCAGCTTTTGCAACTGACCTTCAGCTTTCAGAAAGAAGTGCTACAACAAGAAGTTTTAAGAAAAGAATACGTAAATTGTACTACTTAGCAGTTGCCATATAGGGTTGCTCTTAATTTCAAAATCATTCCAATGCAAGACCATAGTTTGGAAATAAAAATTATGTGCAATTTGCATGCCATCTTCTTCTTCTTCTTCTTCTTCTTTTTGACAAGCATGCATGTGCTAGCACTCCGATTCGCCTTCAAAAATTTTAAACCATCTTACGCGACACTACTTGAGTTGTTAAATTTAGCATGCAATACTTGCAGTTTCTTTTTCCAACCTAGCATGATTTTGATAGCTAATAACGACTAGCAGATGATTGTATATCTAAATTAAAATTAAAATGTACATTTACTGGAGACGTAACGCGCACTTGATCACAACCTTTGTTGCTCCAGTCATAGAATTAAGTGGACCTATTAGTCTCTGGACTAAAGTGTAGGCCCTAAGCTAAACTTTAGTCTCTACCTTATTTGGATTGAGGGAGTAATGGCCATTAAAGCTGTTGTACAAAGACCAAAACGTCCTAGATGCACCCAATCTTCTGGGGGGTCCATAGTTGTAAATTCCACTCCTATACCAGCCGGAATGCCTCGTATCGGCACCTTGACCGGTACAGAAGAGCCGCAATCCCATACCAGGTCAAATATCGGTTAATACTGGGCAAAACCGATCAGTACCGTCCGTGACTGCATGTATTTTATTTTCCCATGTATGAACTTTGGAGTTTGAACTTTGAAATAAGGTCTTATGAACTTGCTGAATGATACGTTAGTTTGGTAAAATTGATAATTACACCATAAATTAAGTCGGTATATATTTATATGCACAATGTATAAGTATATTCATATATTATTATTATTATTATAAAGCCCGGAACGATACGTTGGTATAGTCAGATATTCCAATAGCCAGAACGGAACAGCCTCCGAGAGTCCAACTCCATCGCTCGCGCTTTTGTAGTGATCGTGGTGAAGATATTCGGTAGGATCTTGTAAGCACTGCAGGTGGGCCCCGGACAGACGAGCGCCAGGCGGCTGCATGCCCCCCGCGGCGCCCTCGCTGGCTCGGCCTCGACCTCGGCCCCGGCCCCGGTCCCCGGCCCGCCGCCCGCCCGTGTAGTGTAAAGTACGTCTGCGCCGCCGCCACCTACACGACGGAAGCGCGGCGCGAGCGCCGACACCTACACGAGCGGCGCGGTACTTGAGCCGACTGGGACCGTAGCTACTCTGCTCGCTTAGCTAGGCTTCCGCCGCCCGCCGCTGCCTCCAACAGCTCTCACTAGTAGAGTGGGCTTTTCCATCGCATGCAAAGATGCAAAGAGAATACAAACCACATTTGCAATCAAGCCACAGGGAGCTGGCAACTTTCTGGAGTAACATTTTTGTTTTCGGGCGGTATCACCAAATGTTATCGGCCTTGTGGAGCAAACAAAAACTCTTTTTAGCAAACATTTCTAGAGACAGTTTTGTTGTGATTAATACATTCCTCTAAAAGCCGTTTTGAAAAACATTTAGCAAACAACATTTTTGTTTTCGGACGGTATCACCAAATGTTATCGGCCTTGTGGAGCAAACAAAAACTCTTTTTAGCAAACATTTCTAGTGACAGTTTTGTTGTGATTAATACATTCCTCTAAAAGCCGTTTTGAAAAACATTTAGCAAACAAACACTCTGTATAATTACGTGGCGATAAACATGACTAATACTGATTTGAAAAAAACCGGTATAATGACTAAAAACATTTTAGCAAACATCTCTGGTGACAGTTCTGTTGTAATTAACTCATTTTTGCAGCTCCTGTTCCTCAGTAGCAAAACAGATCCAGTCATCCAGACTACTAATTTCCAGGACTTCTTCGCCACAACGGTTTCTTCGATGACCATTTGCCAAAGCTTCAGCCATAGCCGAAGCCGCTTCAGAAGCCCCGTCAAGCTATACTCAACTGCTATGCCAGGCGAGTTAGCATGCAAGAACACTTCACCAGACGCATTGAAATCAACAAGGGTACAACATTTCAAAGGGAAATAAAGAAGCACTGATAGATCCCATGGGCAACAACCAAGCCATACCATCACAGAGGTGCAAACGAAACACGAAGCTGGGTACAACGACGACTTATGATGAGGGTTCAGGCACACGATTTGCCCTGAAATTTAGAGACAGATTACGGCCCTGTGCAGGACGGGAGGGTTTGCCACATAGAAATCAACCATGCGCACAGAGCATTGCACGGGGTACACACACATGAAACGACAACAAAGGTTGTTCACGATTTAGACATAGCATGCAGCGGGGCAGGGGAGGATAACTTGGTGAGCGCTGCTAACATCAGCATCAGTTGCCGCCAAACAGGTAGCCCAGGGAAGAGCCACCACCAGGAGCAGCGTGGACCTTGGTCGAAGGACGATCCTGCAACCATTCACAAACAACAACACTATCAGTTAACCAGGTCCAAGACTTAGTATGACATGGTTCCATTGCATAGCTGTTCGGCTGGCTGGTGGCTGGCCGGCCAGCCCACTCACGAAATCACTGTTCACGTGAACAGTGATACCAGACAGAGCAGTATTTTCCTCTCACAACAATCAGCCGGAACAGTATTTTGGCTTATTTTTCAGTCCTGCCCATGCCCAGGAGTGATTAGGTAACCAGGTTCAACCACTCTCTATGTTATATATATAGTTTGCAACAATGTTTCATATATGAATCTGTAGTTTTCAATGAAACTGCAATAGGATTCATAATTCGGTATTCCCTGGAATGAGGATGAGGATTCATAATTTGCGCCCTTGTATTGCCCAATCAGATTCTGCGTCATGACACAACTATGGGAATGTTTGGTTCCGCAGGTTCTGGCTGATAGTTTATGGAAAGACATGGCCTGACTATTTTCTTAGGGGCACTTAATTTTTTGCCACTAACAAGGTGTTAGCATTTAGTGTTGATGCTAAAATGGTACATGGCTCATGATTGATAGTCCAAACATTCAAGACTTCAGGATGTAGCACAACAGGTCAACAACCCCACAACAATCAAGACTCAGTACGCTTTAAAAAGCAATATACGTGATTGGAAGTCTTTCCATCAACATAATTCGAGCAGGTTGTTAGAAAAAGTACATACATTTTGTGACAATGCAACACAAACTACCATACTGCTTTCTCATAACATGATTATACCTCATCTAAACATCCCACAAAAATATGACATCATTTCTAAGCATATCAATGGATGATGGCAACAGTAAATATGTAAACCAAAGTCTTATGTGAAATGAAAAGAACGTAAACTAGCATACCGTAAGGAAGTTCCCGGTGTTCTGACCATCAGCCCTGTGGTAGTTATTGGTTTGGCTGGTAACCCCAGCAGCAATCTGCTTGTTCACATCAGCCTTTGCAGCAGGTGGTTTCTCAGCAGGTGGAGCACTTGCAGCTGGTGCCACTGCCGGTTTGGGGGGCTCATCGCTTCCAAAGAGGTAGCCCAGAGAACTTTGACCACCACCGGCGCTACCGCCACGGCTCATCTTGGTTATTGAAAAGAGAAACTATACAAGGATTTAATCAGGTATCGAGCATTACTTCAACACACATTGTACAAAGGAACAAGAGAGACAATGCAAATCAATTTAACATCAAGGACCAACAGATAAATACTAAAAATATCAAAGCCTGTTTGGATCTGCCAACAACACTTGGTAAGGATGTAGATCCGCCGCAGCCAGGGGCCCCGGGGAGGGGATACCCTGCGGATCGACGTCGATGGCTCACAAACACCAACAGATCCGCGTCTACCGACAGGCAGCGGAGGCTCGGAATCCAGAAATGGGCGCGGATCTCACATCGCGGGTAGATTCAGGCGCTTACGGCGCAAATCAGTGCAGGGAAACGAGACGACGGACCGAGGCTAAAGCGGGCACAGGAGGGGGCCTTACCGAGAGGCAGCGGCGAGGAGATGGATGGCGACCGGCGGCGGGATCGGCGGGGTCGGTGGGACTGCGGCTGCTCCGGTTCTCTCTCGCTTCTGCGCTCAAAATGGAGAGGCCTACGGCTGGTTTTGTATACAAGAGGGGACGGTGGGCCTAGGACCCCGGGGATGGATGGGCCCAGCACCTGCAGCCGGCCGTCCGATCTCGCCACTGACGGTGGTGATGGCTCCGGGCGCCCGCGTGCAGGAGACGCTCCTCGATACTCCCCGCCGGCTGCCAGCCTGCTACGGCCGGAAACGCATAATGTTTTTTTTTTCTCGAAAAAAACACGCATCCGCGCAATGCTAGGTCGGAAACGCAATATTTGATGGACGTGGAGTAAATTTTAGAGGAGGAACTAACCAATACTTACTGCTTCGGTTTGCAAATGTTTAACGTTTGCCACCCGCCTATCAAAAAAAAAGTTTGCCACCCATGATATTTTCCAGCAAATATCTAACATCGCAAAATCTCCATCTATTTCTCAAATATTCATATGAATTTTGTAGAAATATGAAATTTAGCATTCAAATGAAGTTGGAAAAACACCCCGTATTCCAAAGAGCTCGAATGACACCGAGGAAGGTTTCCACACAAGCACAGTAGACAGTACCCATCCACAGCCATCAACGTGGACCTTGTTTTTCATTTCATGCGGCTGGCAAAGGGAATTCACCCAACTGTAAGATATGATGTGATTGCTTCCAGAACGGTGAAATGCTTTGAACTAAATCACACAGATCAGATCCATGAGAGCTTTAAACACACCAGAAATTCACCATCGTTGTAGTAGCACACATCAAGGCAAGCGTTTGATACACACTTCGTGAATCGTGAGTTCTGTGCGGGAAAAGGGTAGGAGGGATCAAGTCGAATAACACGCACGAAGCTACAAATCACAACAAAATGCCCTTGTTTCCCCTGTAGTAGCACACACCAACTTCCCATTACAAAGTAAGGATACACACACAGCTACCCCTTAGCTAGTCGTCCTAGTGTACATGGAAGGGGGTGAAAGTGAAACAACTAAAACGTCCTGGAATACTTCTTGATTTCGAACAGGATGGAGGATATGGACACCAGGTCCTTGTTGAGGGCAGAGCCGCCGTTGATCCTCTTGACACACTCGGTGAGCCTGGTGTAGTATAGCAGGAGCTGCGCGAGTGTCGCTCTCAAGATCTCCATCCCGCACAGGAAGTTGCTGAAAGATGTGATCACGTCATAGTGCATCAGCTCGATCGCGGCCTTGTACCGGCTCGCGAAATCCTTTACCAGTGGTTCGACTTCGGCAATGCTGGCCTTCTCCGAATTTGTAGCCGTTTCGTCCGCTGATACAGTTCAAGGATGAAATGTCATTCGAAAGTAAGAAAGAAAAAGAGCATACAGTTGCCAAGAGATCTCAACTCACCTGGACGAGATTTGACGAATTTGATCAAACTACTGAACTGCTCCAGGAGCAACTCTTCCTGCAGAAACACGCATGCGTTGTATCAAGAAACTTCAGTAGAGTTTTTTAGGAAATGCTAGTGTATTAATGCATACAAGAAATTGGACAAGACATGAACATCATAGAAGTCCTTGAACAGAGACAAACTGCAGCTCCCTCTAATGTCATTAGCATTAAACACATGAACTTTTATGTGTTGCTACTAGGTAATAGCAGTCAATGGGCTTATCCTAGTTTACTTTGTACAAATTTGCCATATTTCATTCTGTCACAAAGCCTTGGCAGTCATATAAGAAGCTAATACCCCAACTAGATTTATGTATTTATTTGTTTGAACTCTGGAACTCTGGAGGATCCACCAGCAAGCTAAAGAAATGCAGTGAGTAGTATTTTGCCATACAGTTGTTCAAGCTATATTCGTTTCAAAAAATAAAAAAGAGAAAAAAAGAAAGATGTTCAAGCCATAAAACTGCATACCACATATATTGCAATGTTGCTCTTAAGAACCTCCTCGAAGTGTTGTTGTGCCTTGCCACCCTCAGTTCCAGCTTCCTTTATGTTGATGATAAGGTTAAATTTGAATAAGGCAATTGTAGTATTATTTTATAAATTGCTAACATACTGGGAAGTTACTATAACAGAAAAGGTTGCCATTTAAAATCAGCTCGAGAATTTCTACCTTTAAAATGGAAATTGTTAAATCATAGTTGTTTATCAGAAAAATAGTTTGCAACTTCGGTTTAGCAAACATCTTGGCCAACTTAACAAGCAAGTCCTCAATAGCCATCCGCAATCGCTCCAAATTTAAATCAAGCTGCACATAGAAGCCAAAATTTGAAATTTCGATGAGCTACAGAGAGTGTACTTATGGCATGCGGTGAGGGTGAAAGAAATTCAGCAAACAGTAAACAATTTTGTTTATGTGATCAACTAACCTGACCATCCCCATGTCCAACATTGAGATGAGCTAGAGAAGCTGTAAATTCAGCATATCTCCTTGTAACATAGTGTGGATGGACATCATCCTCCCAAAGAGTCTTAATATTTGCATTTCGCAAGCTGTTCAAATGCAAGTCGAACACCATCTTGAAGCGAGGCCAGAGTGACATATTAACCTGTCCATTGTCCATAAATTGTGCTCTGTCATTCAAAATAATGGAAATGGAGCAGAGGAAAGACTCACATAAGGAGCAAAGAATGGATTCAGAACTGACCTTGTCTAGGTAAGAGTCCAAACATGGGATTCGCCGCTTAAACATGATGAGCTGCACAAAATACACATTCAATTGAGATTTAGCTAAATATATACCAGCTGCTTGCACCAGTTTATGCACTAAATGAAAGCAAATAAATTTCCGATTAAATATAATGTTTAAAAAGAAACACCAAAAAATACAAAAAAATGGGTAGATTTTCAACTACATGGGACTGTAAGACAATCCAATACATACAGTTTAATCTACTGTCTCAAACTAGGTGAAAACTGATAGCTTCCAACTAACCGAACAGAGAAATTGGATGGGTGAATCAATATCTACCAAAACATTGATCACAACTCACAACCACTGTGAGAACAGAAAACACAATTGTCCTCAGCTTTATTCTTAATAAGACATATAAATGTCGATATCACTAGCTGTTCCATCATAAGGTAAATCAAAGTTCACCTGGTGCTGATGAATTATTCTGATCATAAGCATTATGCCAATTGCATCATAACAGTTCAGGAGCACAGCATTGAAATGTTCATCTACAACTTGAATCGGTCCTGAGGGGGCAAAACAGAAACAGACAACTAAAACTAAAAATCATTTGCAGTCAGCATAACAGAAAATATGCTAATCTTTCTACAGAACTTAAAAATACCCTAATATGCTCCTTAATGGGGAGAACTATATTATGATGAAAATAAGAAACTCGGCTTAGTGATATGGTAGCTAAAAAAAACTCATAGATAATGCAACTAATCAGATCCTATTTTTTCTCCTCACTCATTGGATGTATGCATGAAACTTTGATACGTGTATCACGCATATGAGATTGATACATTAATGCAATTGGTACGTTCGGAAAAATAGTGCATGAAAGCAATATTGGACAGGCAAGGTAAGGGCAACATGCTAGCAGTTAAATATAGGTGTACTCTGCACAAGATAGACATAAAAGTGAAACAAACTTGATGGAAGCAGGATGAAATACCTGCAAATATATCATGGAATATGGATTCTTCGCCAAAGAAATCATCAGTAAACAGGTATCTGCAGTTTGTTTATATATGTCACACTAGCACTTTATCATCATGAATAAAATAAAATGTGGACTAGATGGCAACCCAAAGCTTACTCTGAAGTGGCAGTATCAATAAGAAGTTTCTGCAAGCTTCTGAAAAGAACTTCATATGAGTATTTCTGTGACTTCGCTTCAGCTATATGAGGTATCAATGCTGGCTGATCGATTTCCTGGTATAATAAAGAAAGCGAAAAACAGAACTTACACTATTACGCTTGGTACTTGGTAGTTTGAGCAAATAAATCCTTCAGCAACAATATACAGTTCAAAAGATCAAAAATAAATAAATGCAAGGCCACATTGCAATAAACCAACAAAAACTGATTTATCTCAAATCCTTAAACAGTTCATTTATTATAATTACTACCGCTTCATGGGTGTAAGTACAGATACAGGCAAGCTGAAACTACAGACATGTAAATAATCAAACAGTTTGGTTTGAGCATAATGGCCTAATGGGCTATGCTCTGATGGCAAATGCTAAACTTCTATTGGCAAGCTTTGTCCACAAATTAAACATCTTATTAACAGGTAGAAAGTTCTGATTAGTTGCCACTACCACAATAACTGAGTTAAGCTCCCACTACCATGATTGAGCCACTTATGAACTTCAAAGTTCTGAACATTATGTCATTATCTGAATGGAAGTGGTAATAAGTTCACCTTTAAAATGTTTATTCGTTCACCCAGAGCAAACACTGAAGGACGGGTTTTCAGAGGTTCTTTTCCAATGGAGAAAATGAAGCCTGTGCTTCTGGTTTCAACACCAAGCAAGTCGGTGGAAGTTGCTATGTCCATCTGTAGTTTCTCCAACGCTTGTATGTAAGCCCGAAAATGTGCACTTAGCACCTGAAAATTGGTAGGAATAGCAAAAAAATCTAAAAAAACGCCAAACAACTAAAGTTGGTCATGCACACATGTATAGGTCTTTTATTGTTCACTTTTCTGCTACATGGTAGCAGACTTACAAAGTTTCAAATGGAAATTAGAACAACACTGACGTATATGAAGGTTGGTGCCAGAAAACTAAAACAAGTAATTAGCACAGGAGCAGAAAGAAGCAAAGGCAGGCAGGAACAGATGCCAATGCTCCAGGTCCCAAATTGGGTAAAGCGGTATTATCCTCAACCCCCAAGTGAAGCAGTCTATTCAAACACATAGCAGCCCCCTCTTGCTTTGATCAAGAGAAGTTTATAGTATAAGTTTGAACCCTTAGGCATTAGCGGTCAGCGGTGAAACCGAAAAGAGAAGGGGCGTTAGGAAAAAGTTTTAACAACACCCCCCCCAGTTGCAAGCCCAATACGCAACACCGACCCTCCAAGTCCCAATAGGAGGCTGCTGGGAAGGCGCACAGTCACAATGCCACTGCACAGCAGGCTGATCCATAAGGATTGACTGAACCTTCTCATCTCACTTCAGAAAACCATGACACAACCAAAGGGATAACAGCTAGCAGGGTAGGGTGACTGTGGAGGCAGGTGTGCAGTGATGGATGGTAGCTTGCCTTCAACAGCGATTGATGAAATCACGAGTCATGGCACCAAACAAGTGCAACATACTGAAGTCAATCCGCAGTCTGGTGCTTCTCGTGCTCAGCCTCAGGAAGTAGCCCGCGTGGATGAACTAAGCCCATGTTTATCCCAAATTCATTTCTCTATTTTCTTAATTAATGCAAGGATCTGCAAGTTGTGTATATCTACGAAGCATGGTTAAACAATGTCATGGTCGGGCGCACGTACACCAGGCGTCGTCGGGCTCGTGACGTGCGCCGCGACGCTGCACGCGCGGAACGCGCCGAGATCGCGCGCGAGGACGACGCGCTGGGCGCGATCACCACGAGTGGCTAGGAGGAAAGCCGATCGGGAGTTTCTGTTTTTAGTTCCTTGATTTCAGGAGTGTGTTGCTCCATTCGTTGGGCCTTTGGCCATATATTGGGTGGACTCGGAACAATTAAGGAGGAAGAAAGATTATTATCGTCCAACAAGTCTGCGGCGGAGGGATAAACCTCGCCGGAGAAGACGGACCGCGGCTACGAACAACTTGGTATCTTGGTCCAGGCGATCCTCGTCGTCACGCTCGTCATCTCCCCAACCGTCCGCCACATCTCCGCCATATCCAGCCGCCACCACCCTGCCTAGCCCGTCGTCTGCCTCCTCGTCCTGTGCTAGCACGATGGGAGACGATCTCAAGTCCACCGTGGAAAAGCTGGCCGCCGCTGTGCAGACCCTCCATGCCACCGTGGAGGCAAACGCCAAGGCGATCCAGACGCTGTCCTCTGATCGCACGTCCACCTCCGGCGGGAAGTCAACCACCGGCGAGCACCACACGGACCGGCCGCCGAAGTTCCAAAAGATGGACTTTCCGCGGTACGACGGCAAGTCTGATCCGCTCATCTTCATCAACCGGTGCGAATCGTACTTCCACCAGCAGCGAATCATGGAGGAGAAGGTGTGGATGGCGTCCTACAATCTCGAGGACGGGGCGCAGTTGTGGTACATCCAAGTCCAAATGGACGAGGGTACCCCGTCATGGCGTCGTTTCAAGGAGCTCCTCAACCTTCGCTACGGGCCGCCCCTCCGTGCCGCCCCTCTTCGAACTCGCCGACTGCCGCCGCACGGGAACGGTTGCGGAATATCAGGACCGTTTTCAAGCGCTCCTTCCCCGCGCCGGACCTCTAGACGACGCGCAGCGGGTACAGCTGTTCACTGGCGGACTTCTGCCGCCGCTCAGCCTCGCAGTGCAAATCCAAAACCCGCAATCACTCGCCGCCGCCATGAGCCTTGCCCGGCAGATGGAACTCATGGAGCAGTACACTGCTGCGCCGCCTAAGGCTGCTGTTCGGGGCGTCCTCCCGGCGCTTGCACCGCGCCTCGCCCTGACTCACCAGCAGGCACCCAAAGCCGCGACGCCCACTGCCACCGTCGAGGGCCAGCCGGTGAAGCGTCTCAACTAGGCGGAGCAGGACGAGCGCCGCCGCCTCGGCTTGTGCTTCAACTGCGATGAAAAGTACAGCTGTGGCCATAATAAGGTATGCAAATGCTTGTTCCTTTTGGACAGCGTCGTGGACGCCGCCGCCGACGACGCCGACGGCGAGACCACGCCGGACACGGAGGCCCCGGTGTTCTCCCTCCATGCAGTGGCAGGCGTACCCATCTGCACCACTCTGCAGCTGCGGGTGGCCCTGGGCGCTGCTTCTCTCGTCGCGCTCGTGGACACGGGTTCGACCCACAGCTTCATTGGGGAGACAGCAGCCCAGCGCACGGGGTTGCCCGTCCAGCAGCGCCCGCGGCTGACCGCCACCGTCGCCAATGGCGAGAGGGTCTCATGTCCCGGCGTCATCCGCCAGGCGCCCATCTCCATCAACGGCAGGAAGTTCCTCGTCGACCTCTACGTGATGCCCCTCGCCGGGTACGATATGGTCCTCGACACGCAGTGGATGGCAACGCTCGGCCGCATCGCCTGGGACTTCGCGGCAGGCACCATGGCATTCCACCAGCAAGGCCGCGAGGTCTGCTGGCGCGGCGTGGCGCGGCGTGGCGCAGCAGAACGGGCCGAGCCTCCATGCGGCCGTGGACGGTGACTCCCTCCTCAACGGCCTGCTGGGCTCCTTCACCGACGTCTTCGCCGAGCCCGCCGGTCTACCTCCACCGCGCAGCCGCGACCACCACATCGTTCTTAAGCCCGGCGCGTCCACGGTGGCTGTGCGGCCGTACAGGTACCCGGCGGCGCACAAGGACGAACTAGAGCGGCAGTGCGCCGCCATGATCGAGCAGGGCATCGTCCGCCGCAGCGACTTGGCGTTCTCCTCCCCGGTCATCCTCGTCAAGAAACCGGACGGCTCGTGGCGGTTCTGCGTCGACTACCGCGCATTGAACGCGCTCACGGTCAAGGACGCCTTTCCGATTCCGGTCGTCGACGAGCTCCTCGACGAACTCCACGGCGCGCGGTTCTTCTCCAAGCTCGATTTGCGCTCTGGGTACCACCAGGTGCGCATGCGCCCAGAGGACGTCCACAAGACGACGTTCCGCACTCACGACGGCCTGTACGAGTTCCTGGTGATGCCGTTCAGACTATGCAACGCCCCGGCGACGTTTCAGGCTCTCATGAACGATGTACTTCGACCATTCCTCCGTCACTTTGTACTTGTTTTCTTTGATGACATTTTGATATATAGCAAGTCATGGGCGGACCACCTTCGTCACCTCCGCGCCGTCACCTCCGAGTTGCGCCATCACCGCCTCTTCGTCAAGCGTTCCAAGTGCGCGTTCGGCGTTCCGTCGGTCTCCTACCTCGGCCACATCATCTCGGAGGCGGGCGTCGCCATGGACCCGGCCAAGGTGCAGGCCATACACGACTGGCCGGTGCCTCGCTCGGCACGGGCGGTGCGTGGTTTCCTCGGCTTGGCGGGCTACTACCGCAATTTCGTCCACAACTACGGGGCGGTGGCAGCGCCGTTGACAGCCCTCCTCAAGAAGGGTTCTCCTGGGGCGAGGAGGCGGCCGCGGCCTTCACTGCACTCAAGGCTGCGGTCACCACGGCGCCGATCCTCGCCATGCCGGACTTCACCAAGCCCTTCATCGTCGAATGCGACGCGTCGTCCCACGGCTTCGACGCCGTGCTCATCCAGGAGGGCCACCCGATCGCCTTCTTCAGCCGGCCCGTGGCACCTCGGCATCGTCGCTCATTGATACTCTGCCTTGAGCTCATCGGCCGGTCCACGCCAATGCGCGCCATCGGCGCCAGTACCTCTGGGGCAGCCCGTTTGTTGTCGGGGCGGACCATTCTGACCTCAAGTACACCTGCCGGACCACGGGTCGGCAACCATTCCCCAACACCATTGGGTAGGGAAACTGCTTGGGTTTGACTTCTCTGTCGAATACAAGCCCGGGACGGCAAATGCAGTGGCCGACGCGCTGTCCCGCCACGACACAGTAGAAGACGGGGCGCTGCTCGCACTCTCGGCGCCACACTTCGACTTCCTCGCGCGACTCCGGCAACTCCACGACACCGACCCTGCCCTCGTCGCCTTGCGCGAGGAGATCACCGCCGGCTCCCGCAGCGCACCGTGGACGTTCGTCGACGGCATGGTCCAGTTCGCTGGACGGCTGTACATTCCCCCCGCCTCTCCCTTGGTCCAGGAGATCATGGTGGCAGTGCACGAGGATGGGCACGAAGGGGTTCAGCGCACACTGCACCGTCTCCACCGAGACTTCCATTTTCCTAACATGAAGCAGCTGGTGCAGGATTTCGTGCGCACGTGCGTCATCTGCCAACGATACAAATCGGAGCATTTGCATCCAGCTGGCTTGCTTCTTCCCTTACCGGTGCCGCAGGGTGTCTGGACGGACGTCGCACTCGACTTTGTGGAGGCCCTCCCTCGTGTCCGGGGAAAGTCTGTCATCCTCACCGTGGTGGACAGGTTCAGCAAATACAGCCACTTCATCCCACTGGCGCATCCCTACTCCGCCGAGTCCGTCGCTCAGGCCTTCTTCGCCGACATTGTGCGCCTACACGGCGTGCCACAGTCCTTGGTGTCGGACCGTGATCCCGTTTTCACATCGACGTTTTGGCGCGAGCTCGTGCGCCTGATGGGCACAAAGCTACACATGACGACGGCGTTTCATCCTCAGTCGGACGGGCAATCGGAGGCGGCAAACCGCGTCATCATCATGTACCTACGGTGCCTTACCGGTGACAGGCCGCGCCAGTGGCTTCGCTGGCTGCCATGGGCGGAGTTCGTCTTCAACACCGCCTACCAGACGTCACTGCGGGACACGCCTCTCCACGTCGTCTACGGGCGCGATCCTCCGTCCATCCGGTCCTACGAGCCGGGTGACACGAGGGTGGCTGCGGTCGCCAAGACCATGGAGGAACGCGAAGAGTTCCTGGCTGACGTACGCTATCGTCTGGAGCAGGCACAGGCGACCCAGAAATTGCACTATGACAAGGTGCATCGCCACGTCGCGTATCAGGTGGGCAATTGGGCACTACTTCGGCTCCGGCAACGCGCTGCATCATCGCTGCCCCAAGCCGTCTCCGGCAAGCTCCGACCGCGTTTCTTCGGGCTGTACCACGTCATCGAGTTGATCAACGACGTCGCTGTCCGCCTCGCCCTGCCTTCCCGTGCCCGCCTCCACGACGTGTTCCATGTCGGGCTGCTCAAGAAGTTCAACGGGACCCCGCCAGATGCTCCGCCTCCTCTGCCGCCAATTCACCATGGCGCTGTCGCACCGGAGCCCGCGCGCGCTGTACGCTACCGTCTTGCTCGCGGGGTGCGCCAGTTGCTTGTTCACTGGAAGGGCCAGTCGCCGGCATCAGCTACATGGGAAGACGTGCAGTCGTTCAGCGCCAAGTATCCGGAGTTTCAGCTCGAGGACGAGCTGCCTCTCGAGGGGGGGAAAGATGTCATGGTCGGGCGCACGTACACCAGGCGTCGTCGGGCTCGTGACGTGCGCCGCGACGCTGCACGCGCGGAACGCGCCGAGATCGCGCGCGAGGACGACGCGCTGGGCGCGATCACCGCGAGTGGCTAGGAGGAAAGCCGATCGGGAGTTTCTGTTTTTAGTTCCTTGATTTCAGGAGTGTGTTGCTCCATTCGTTGGGCCTTTGGCCATATATTGGGTGGACTCGGAACAATTAAGGAGGAAGAAAGATTATTATCGTCCAACCTCCCTCTTCCTCTCAACCAACAAGCCTGCGGCGGAGGGGTAAACCTCGCCGGAGAAGACGGACCGCGGCTACGAACTCCGTAGCCAAGGGCCAGCTACCCTAGGGCTCGACGCCCTTGACAAACAAAAAGTAAGACACAGACACTTTATTCTTTTTACCAGAAGATTGAAGGTAATGGGTACATTTGGTGATGTACAAGGGCAAAATAATTTGGTTCATCAAAATGCAAGTGTTTCGGTAGCCGAATGTGGTCTACATTGCCAAATGCAGGATTGTAATCTTGATAACTGGTTCCACTATTGTTAGTACTTTCTACTTTTGGAACTGCAAGCATCATAAGAAACCTCCACACTACCTACTACCAAATGCAATAAGAAGACTGCTCAAAAGTCAACACACAATTGGACAAGGGGGTTACATTGACTGTGTGGTACTCATTCAGATCACATTGCCTTTAATGTGAGATTCACCTTATTCATGGTGTCAATATACGCTGCACGAACTTCTGCATATATCTCCTTAGCATGTTCCTTAAGGAAAATTATCGTGTACCTGCATTTGGATAGCGTTATGGCCAAAAGTTAGAAATTACACAAAAGAACATAATAACACAGATACAGCACATAGCTATGAAATAATTTAACCACATGGGCTTCTGCAACATTCGAAAAAAATTATACTCACACAATAAAGGTATAAATAGTAGCTAGCTATTAAAAATAGGCCGGCAAATAAATTGGTAGAATGATTTGTTGAATGGTTCACTAATCCAACCGGTGGTTTATAAGCCAAACCTGGCAGTTTGTTGATACAATGTTAGCATTTAAATATGTAATTCATACTTGTCAACAAATGCTACAACTTAACGTTTTTATTCTCCACATAGACAACAAGATCTAAACTTTAACAAGCTATCTGTCAAGTTTTTGTTCAGTCCTCCATGAGTAAGACACTACTGATGACAGCCTATGCATGGTTACCGAAAACAGTAGTATGACTTTTCCATAGGTATATGTAGACACACATACTATCACCACAATCTAATGCGCCTTTGATGCAACCTCCCATACCACCATTGTCTGTAATGTCCCTACAGATATCTTGAGGTGTTTCTGAGACCTTTGTACATGAGCCTACATGTACGAGTGGTTTCCATAATCATAAGGAATGATGCGGAACTTTCTCCACAAGTTATAGTTTTTCTCGAACACTCCACAAGTTAAAGTTGGTAATTTAGTAGGATTTTATACCACAAACAGATGAAACGACCTACATTTTTACACAGTTGAAGATTATGTAGTACAGATGAATCTCTACTATTTCTAAACCGATTGATTCTGTGGTCCGTTTACGGGCCTGGGCTGATTTGCTTTTGTCTGTCTGTTTTGGTCCTGGGCCAATTCTTCATCACCATCCATGTCTCCTCCAAGCAGTCTCAGCCACCGCCTCTCCTCCTTCCCTACGACCGCTACACTGAAAAGATCTGCGCCATTGCCCGTTGCCCTGCAGCCTACCCTTTCCTTCTTCATGAATCATGATTATGAGGATGCGTCATCTCAGAAGCAGCAGTGGCATGAATTATAATATTGAAACCATTACTTAGTTCACAGAACTTTGCAGAGACATGGTGAGCGAGACATGTACTGAAAACAGAAACAACAGTACAAGGCTACAAGCCAAATAGGTGTTTGATAAGAAAAATTGGCATACTTGTATTTAAGAAGAACACTCTGCTGTAGAATCTGAATATTAGTCTTTGGTTTTCTCAAGGCATAGAACTTTTGGATGACAAACTCGAAAATCTGCATGAAAAGTTGGACATGCATCAATAACTCTGTGCTGTAGCCTTATACTATTTAAGAAGAACACAGATAAATAATCAGTGAGGAAAAGGTTCAATCATAGATTCCATTATAACTGCCATGTATTAATGCAAATTAAATGAAATATCAAAAAATCATGGTTATTCATGATGACAGTTTATTAACTAGTATGGCTATTATGGGCTATTATGGCTTATAAGTGACACTCTCAGATAGTAATCCATTTGGTTGCAATATATTTTGCTGCTCACACTTCACCATGTACGAACATAGTGCAGATAAAAATTCAAAGAACAGCACAGGAACTCTAATCAGAAAGGTTTGATAACTCATTATCACTCCAGATCATAGCATCGCACTGCAACTAATTGTCCATCATCACTTGCATAGAACAATTATAAGTTCCTCATCCTGCAAAGAGATTGCAAGTTGGAACTTGTAGCTATGTGCCACTGGCCCTAGGCTCCAATTGTCAGTGACATGTGTTACCCAATTCATATACTACTGCAGTGCTACTAAGTTTGTTCCCTTTTCAATATGACTTAGATGTCATTACATAACAATTAACATACATATGGCAAGTTTACCATATGATCTGTCAGTTCACAACCATCATGATTCATGCATCAAGACAGCAAGATGCACTAGCTCTGATAGTCACATCATGCAGACAAAGCATAGACATGGGAAACCACAGAAGGAAAATAAATAAAGTGGGTAGATGACTGGCCAACAGAACTTAAGAACCAACAATTGTTTTTCAAACCTTTGAGACAGCTTTCTGTCGTAGTCTCTCAACCTCAGGCTGAACATCTTTTAGAGCCTTGGACGATTTAACCATGGGATCGGCATCAATGAATTTGATTTTTTTGCTTAGAGTCTCAAGTGTTTTCATATATTCATCATTGACCTGCATGGTTGTTGAATAGAATATTTTCATAAGTCTATTAAAGAAAAGCTCATGAACACTGCTCCAACTACAGAAGAAGCTATGCTGATGGAGCAACACGGTAAATCCGTGTGGCTTGTTTTTTCTCTTAACGTAATCCATGTGACTTGTGATATGTCAAAACTGACAAATAAAGTCTTGTATAGGTAAAGAAAAACAGTGAAAGATTGAGCGAACCAATATATGCAACAGCAAAAATAATGTCACCAAAACAGATACAGTATCATCTAAGATAAGATATGCTTCACTAGTAAAATGGTAATTTATAGGCTTCTTAGAGAAGCAAAGGGATAAAATAAATGATCCCATCATTTAAATTTAACACACTAACCCAAATAGCAGAAAGTTGCATTATTCGTTGCAAATGAATGCTATACTAATTCCAGAAAGGACTTTGATCATAGAATAGAATAAACTAAACCAAATCAACACTGTAAAAATAAACACAAAAACCAGTACTGTCAAAAGCTGGCATAATTAAAGAGTGTAAGTAATAACCTCTCCATCAACAATTATGTCAATCATTCTTGGAGGTACTATTATATCCTCAACAAATTTTGACAGTTTAGACTCTGCAGCCTGCAATTTATTTTCCAAAAGAGAAGAGCCAACATAAGGATCATAAAGATAGCTGAAGTGCTGAACATGAAGAAAAGAAAAATATTATGCATAAAAGCTATGAATACTGGGACCATTTCGAAAATGAACTATTTACGAGTTCTAATGGACCAGAGGATAGTGCCTCCACTTGAAATATTATGGAACTATTGCTTCATATGATTTTAAGACATCTCATTTCTAAATTCTAATAAATGTGAGCCAAAAAGCAAAATTGTGTTATATGTGATAGTAGCACTTATACTTACGTGTTCATTGGTAAACATAACACCTAATAAGAAACATCATCTAATCTAATATTTTCCTAACCATGTCACTTTCATAGTTGCGTGCACAGAAATCAGACTAGAACACCAGCTAAAGGGATAAGACAGGTAAACCATAAAACATGGGAGATGGACAACATCATGTCCAGCATAAAGCAGCCTTAACAAAGGAACTAATGGCAAATGAAACCTAAGAATGAAATATACAAAATATGCAATGAACCAGACCTTACGATTTTTCAGCTTTAATCCCATATCCATAGATTTCTCCTGAAGGACCTTTATCTCCGAACTTATGGAACCAATTTCTGTCTACCACAGAAGTCAAAACATTGAAATATGACTTAGTAAAGAAAGGAGGGCCAACCTTTTTTATCTAAAGGTGCATACATACAGAGAACCAGTAAAGCCTGAATAGTCTGGCATTAAAAAGAGTATTTTCCATTACATTTAAAACAAATTATAAGTCTTGAACCATTAATAATCCAGAAAAGGTGTCATCCAGAGTACATCACTGAATCTGTTAAATGGATCCCATAAATTGAAATTACAATCCTTACAAAACGCATGGAATGCAGAAGATACAATGCAGAACTTGGTGTGCATAGCTCCATCTCTAATTATAGTTACTACATGACATGTTGAATGTAAAGGGTCATACCCTAGGTAAATTTTCGTGTAACTAACAATCTAAGCTCAGAAACAATTAATTGAACTGCTAACAACAAAAAAATGCATAGCCCAAATTTGACATAGGTTGTGTACAGCTACTCTCTTGGCTATCCAGCATTTACGGGAATGTCTCATGTAGTATTAACACAAAAAAAAGGGATATGTAATTACCTGGAATCCAGTCAGAACCGTTTCCATTTGTGACAAAATATTGTCACAATCGCGAATTTGATCATGCAGAGAAACTAGATTTTCACTTTCCTTAATGTAATCCTACAAACAAAAGGAAGACAGAACTTCTTAATGCCAAGACAGTAACCACTAGTGATTTCTTTTTCAGCAGCGCTATGAAATCTCAGCAGTCCCAAGTCCATTGTGGCATTGTCTACACATAACTTCACTACTCTTGAACAACTGTTTGGTGATTCAGCATAAAATTTTGATCAAGAGAATGATCATATCAGTTCAACGTAAAGTTATTCAACAAATCAGGTTGACATTCAATCTAACATTTGATTGCCCAAAGCATAATTGGCATTAACTACTTAACAAGAAAGAGAAAAGTGATAACAATGCCTAAAACAATCACCTGTATAGAATCCAGCTCAATTTGGCGTATGTTATTTTCGACGCCTTTTGTGTACTCACGCAGTTTGATGCCATTGGCCAGAATGTTTGCGACTTCCTGCGTATGCGAAGAATGAAAATAACAGTGATCATCAAGACAGAGGCAAGGGGGCAATGTTTCATACAGTGTGCTGGTACCAAAACATTGCGGCAAGCTCAAAATGGCAGCAATGCAATCCACTTACTTCAAGGTCTCAGTGAGGCGTAAGCTGACTATCTAGTACTATACAGATATCATATATTATAAGCTGGAGTAAAACACGACACCTGGTCATTCTTGCAGTTGTCAAGCTCCTGCTGCAGCCCCTCCAGGGACTCGTCGTCACTGGCAACGATGAATCAGCGCACACTTCAGAATTGCAGTTAGAACGATAGGGACAGCAGACAGCACACGACGCAATCAGAGACAGAAGAGCTGGCGATCGTAGTACCTGGTGACTTCCTCGTCGAGGGGGAGGTCGTCTACGAAGACCCCGAGATCGAACCTGTCCTTGTGCCCGTCAAGGGTCTCCGCAGCAGGGGCGGCCGCCATCTCGGGCCGGAGATCGCCGGGACGGACGGCGGACGGCGTCGGCCGGCTGGCTGGCTAGCTCCGATCTAGATCTGCCACCGGAGGAAGGCTGGGATCGGATCGGACGGGGTCCCCGGGAAATGGAGGAGACCCGGACCAGCTGTCGTCGGGTGGGTTGGAATTGGAAGGATGTGTTGAGCTGCACTTGGGCCTGTGATCTGTGCTCGTATCTAACTGCAGACCACGCGGCCAGTTAATTCTTTCGGCCCATATAACCGTATGCTTAGTTAACATATTCGGCCATTTCAGCCCAAGTTCCTTTTCTCTTTTTGGTCTTGATAGATTTGATTGTAGTACACGAGAGCCACAAAAAGTTTAATAGACCAGATAACATTCCACTAAAAAAAATAGACCAGATAACATATGGAATGTTCTTAATCGAAAACATGTTTATTTCTTTCCGTAGTTGGTTTTTTCTCTTTTTTGTTAGCTTATATTATAAAAAAAAAAATCATATGACATTGCATGTGAACTAATGCAACACCAAATTTTAAGATCATTAGACTAGTGGAACATTCAAAACCTTTTAACAAAATATCATATGAAAATACTTACGAGTAATAAATAGGTGGACTAAGCTTCGCTTAGTTAGTTAAGCTGCCTACCTGGCATCCATTGATGGATAATTCCAAGGTGTAGATGCTAAGGCGCTTCAAATTTGTCGTTACTTAGGCCCTGTTCGCTGGTCTGAAACTTGGCTGGAAAATACTGTTCCGGCTGGTTTGTTGTGAGAGAAAAACACTGTTCAGCTGAATGGATGAATAGTGTCACGTGAGGGGAACCAGCCGGCTGGCTGGTTGCATCCATACCAGCGAACACCACCTTAACTTGATAATAGTTAACAACTGTCACAACGAGATTCGCTTTGAGATAAACTACAGATCTGAAGTTTTTAGCAATAATGTAACCAACACTGGTGTCAGCTACTCAACTCGCTCATCACATGGGCGTGGAGACCACGCCAACTTGGACACTAACGAATAGCTTAATCACCTCAAGGCAGAGATCTGTCAAATAATTTCAGAGGCTCCAGTAGTCCAGTGCTTAGCTAAAAAAATACGATGGTGCCTGACTCCTGCCTGCTTTTCTACATGATTTAATTACAAATACATTTTTTTATGAGTGAACGACAAAGTAGGCCTCAGGCCATGTTTGGATGCGTATATATTCATCTCAATCCACATGTGTTGAAGTGGATTGTAGTGAAATTAAACTAAGTTTAATTTCATTCCACTCCAACACATGTGGATTGGAGTGAATACACGTGCTTCTAAACAAGACCTTAACTGGTCAACAGAACAAATAATGGCATAATGTTGTTACCAATTCTGCATTTTGGCATAAGTTGCGAGTACTAGTAATCATTGCACATGCCAGCAACAATCAGACATATCCGAGGCAAATATATACACACGCTCATACACGAAGCACGTATATATATACGTATGACGCGTGTCCATACATGCAAACCACAAATTGTCATGTCGTCGGCTCGTCGCAATGGGCTAGACTCAACTTCAGAGAATGAGAGAAACAGTGGATAGATACTAGTAACGTGCATGGAAAAAATCAGTGCGTGTTTAGTTCAAAAAAAGTTTCAAAAAAGTGCTGCAGTATCCATCACATCAAATCTTGCGATACATGTATGGAGCATTAAATGTAGATGAAAAAAACGAACGTTTTGAGCCTAATTAGTCCATGATTGAACACTATTTGCCAAATAAAAACGAAAATGCTACAGTACCCAAATTCCAACTTTCCCTCCAACTAAACACAGCCTCAACCAGAAATATACATTGATAAATAAATGATACAAAAGATGTATGGCCATGCAACATTTAAGGATGAAATAGAATTTCATGAAAGTAGAAACAAAAAAGGGAAAAAAAACATTGCAAAATAGAAACGGGTCGTTGATCTATATGAACAGTGTTTCTCTGGCCCAATTGCAGTTGATTCTCCTTCTATGTTTCTCATGCACGAAATGATCAGCTTATTATGGATTCATAATCGAGCCATGAGCAGCTCGGTTTTACCCGAATTTTGCAATGATCTTTTTGTGCACGCGGAGGAGCTAGCTAGCCGCTTTCCCAATCGTCGGCCAATTATTCGCTAACCGAGGAAGATGGAGGTCGCCGGGCCTACGTGGCGGTCTGCCTGATCAATCTGCGCCCGCGCGTGGCCGATCGCGGAAATGGCCGGCAAAGATCGGCCGGGCTAACATGCGTGCCCTGCTTCCCATCGCCAGTTTTTTACCTTCAATTCAACAAAAGTACCTTTTTCCCCATATATTTAGTTTTTTTTTCATACTTAGAACACCACTACGACGCACTTTCAAGTTTCAGCCTCTTCGTTATATTAATCCGTTCGACTGATGGGGATGGTTTCTGCGGCTGATAAGCCGGCTGAAGCTTATTTATTGTGAAAGAAAACACTCCCACGGTTGATAAGTTTAAGCGAACATGGTTGTTCTGTTATAAGTCAAACATGATTGTTATTAACAATAAAATCTATCCAAGACCATACCATCCCCACAAAGCACATCGCAGAACTCCTAGTATAGATAGATGAGTGCAAAGAAGGCCATGAGACTAGTCGTCGATCAAACCAAAGTGTCCTGACTCCTGAGCATTCCACGAGCAGTGCAGCTAGCGGTCGGTAGGCAGTGATGGCCCCGGATCTGCTAACACCCACTGGTACGGTCCCCCAAGCCCAAACACATAATTAGTAGTTATCCATCTTTTCCCCCGAGCAAATTGATTCATGCCTCGTGATTCACAGGACAGTGATCGATATTGCAGTAATAACCCCCTCTCATCAAAAGAAAAGCACCACCAACACAACGTACTAGTAGTACTGCAATAATGCGGAGAGGCGTCTCGGCCCCTGGTTCTGGTCGACGTCCACCTGGGCAGCCTACAAGAGGAATCTGTCAGTCAGTCCATGTACCAACAGTACCATGGAGTCATGGAGCTGATAGGAATTCTTGGCATGCAGACATGCAGTGAACTCATTAGCGTAGTGTACGTCGTTCTCTTCTCATAGGAGTACGCCGATCGATCGACGAGCATATGGCAAATGTGCAGAGGTCACTCACAGAAACACGACAGCACAGCCTACGCAGCCACTCTGCAAGTTCAATGTGGCACTCCACCGATCAAACCACTGCTCCTTGCCTCCTCCTTGCTACTGCAAGGTAGCCACGAGAAAATCATGTATGTATTGCTGCCTGCCTGCCACGTGATGAACCTGAACCAGCGCATGCCATGACTGACCTCAGTCACAGTAAAGCCAGAATCGTGCCCACCATCATATATTCTTTCAGCGTTTGTTTGACCCACACACGTAGGACTAGGAGCAATAAACTGCTCAGACAATGCAAATCCGGCGCTGCACATGCTCCTCCGGCACACCGCCCCGACTGAAAGACTCCGAGAGGAAGAAGAGGAATCAGGAATGGATCAGAATTGGCCACCGAGAGATGGAGGAAGACGAAACTGATCCGGCACGCGGCCCCGACGTGGACGGTGGACACCCAGCAGACTAGCAGAGCTCGATCGCCATGTGCCAGCCGGCTGCTGCGCCTTATCTCTGCCCGGCCTTCCACAGTGGTGGCGGTGAAAACCTTGGGATGGGAAGCAAGCACCGTGCTCAACATTCCCTGCCCCTGTTCCGGTCCACGCTAGCTCAGCTCAAGACCTGAAACTGAAGCTGAAGCTGAACCCGGTCACGGTGGATGAGGCTGACGATGATGGCGATGCATGCCTGACAGCCACCACATGCCCGTCGCCCACAATCATCAGCCCAGCCCACATGGCCTGTTGTGTTCACCGGGACTCCGGGAGTATCGCATTGCATGCATCCTGCTGGTGCTGGTGCAGGGCCAGCCACGCCCGGCCCCGGCGCCCCCCTTCCCCCGCCCGGCCGCCCTTCATAAATCCACGGCCGGCGCCTGCCTCTTCTCCCTGTCTCCCCCTCCTCATCACATAGCTGAGCTGCCCACGAGCAATTACACTCCTCTCAAGTCTAAACCGAATCCACCCACAGACCATTGCATGCATACTCCGTACACTCTGCTCTGGACGCCCTTTCTCTTCTGCCTGCCAAGTTCCTCCTGGCCTGAGGATAGGATATATATACATCATAGATAGCCCGTCAATGGCGCCAAGTCCGATCGAGGTGATCAATCCATACCTCGGCTTCAAAAGGAGGTAGCTTCCTTAGCTTTCCAGAGCACAAGAACTAGCCAAAAAATGCCGACTA
The DNA here is from genome assembly GCA_904845875.1 of Miscanthus lutarioriparius. Taxonomy (NCBI): domain Eukaryota; kingdom Viridiplantae; phylum Streptophyta; class Magnoliopsida; order Poales; family Poaceae; genus Miscanthus; species Miscanthus lutarioriparius. The sequence continues at coordinate 43,749,966 of CAJGYO010000001.1, forward strand.
GAATGGCAAAGGCCTTCTCCCAGGAGGCCACGGAATTTGGCGGCCAGATGGGGTGCATGGCCACCATGTTCCACATCTTCGACCGCCGCCACCTTCTCACCGGGCGACGACATGGTGACTGCCCTGGAACCATGGACGAACTGCCTCCAGCAGCAGCGGCAGGTACTTCGGCTCTGCTACCTTTTCATTACTACTTTGCCATCTGTTCCCCCCGACTGAAGAACCCATCCGTCCTTGCATACAAAAAAACAAAGTTCAAGAAGCCATCAGGCGACCAACTGAACTGTACCATTATAATAGTGCTGGAAGTATAAGCTGTAGGGTGCCAAACAAAAGTAGTTTAAAAATTTATTTCATGTTGAACGTAGTACAACTGTACAAGGCAAAAACAACGACTCTTTATTGGGAAGTACATGAACAAGAACAATGATCACCCATGGTATAGTACAAGCTGCAGGCGTGCAACTTCACTTCACACATATAAGATAGCAAAAGCCAAGGCCCAAGGGTGTCATGAAAAACTACATGGTAATAAAAAAGTTCATGATCGTGCAATCATTTTGTATTTCATTTCAGGCATTTCCGTTTTTTCTCCATCAATTCATTTTTTCCTGATTACCTGCATCACCCTGCTTTAAGCATAATATAAACTATACTTCTCGGATATTAGTTCTAATACACTGTGTTTCTGTTGTCCAGGCCATACTCTGCCAGTTAGCAGCATGCAAGCCCCGGTGCAAAGCACAGCTAATCCAAACATCACTGTGGTAATTTTAATCGCTTCTTTTAACGGCAAAGAATTCAGATATAAATATAACTAAAGCCCTGGTTGGTCAGCCCTGGCTCTAGATTTTGGGTTCCTTGAACAAACTAATTTTAACTCGATTTGAATTAATTGCGCAGGAGAAATCATTCAGCAAAAGCAAAAGTGTGACTGAGAACAGTACCCTCTCAACGGAATCATCGAGAGCATCTTCAGCTTCGTCGTCCAGATCTTCATTATCATCCCTGAACAGCGGCAAACCAGCACAGCAGAAGCTCCCTTGCATCAACGAGAAGCCTGTGGTAGGAAGGAGTAGGACAATGAGGAGCTCACGAAGCTTCAAGTCTTCAGATACAGAGGTCAAATCCAAACAGCCAAAAACTGAATTTAGAGATGCCGTGAAGGACTCCATCAACCAGGATTCTCGTGTCCTGGCCATCAAGACCAAAATGATGGAACAGAGAGATAGACTGCACAAAGACTCACCAAGGCCACTGCTTATATCCAAATCAACACATGGAACTTATGTGATTGCTATTGATAGGAGCAATGTGCCTTCTGCATATGTCAATGAATCTAGCAGGCGGCCACGCTTATCATGTGATGATCGACAGCTGCTGCTGCAGGCAGAAGCTCAAGACAGCAAGATGCCTTCATTCAAGCTCAGGGATCTTCCTAGGTTGTCCTTGGACAGTAGGGTTGAGTCTGTCAAGTCAAGTTTGCATCTGAAGAACTTTGGTTATGCAAGAACCGATGACAGTCTCATTGATAATTTGAAATACCAAGAATCCCCGAGCCATCGGCAGGCCAGTGGTGTCATTGCAAAGCTCATGGGATTGGAGGAGACTCTTGATGCCCCTGGGTCTGCAAGATCACACAGACCAGACCATCACACTCAAAATGGTCACCTGTCACACACCTCCAGGAGTATCTGCCATGACCTCAGTCCATTGCAGCGAAAGATTCAGCCTATGATACTGAAAGCCAAACCTTCTCCGAGAATTGTCCCTGAAGCTGCACCTTGGAAGCAGCAGAAGACAAGTACAACTAGATATTATGCTAAAGAAGGGTCAAGTTCTACATCCATAAACGATAACATAGAGAGAAGGCTCAGCAATCTCACATCGCCGGAATGTAATAAGGATTTGAGGGCTATTAGGATACTCAGAGAATTACACACAAAACGGAGTGATTACAGTGCCAGATCACTGACCACTCAGAAGGCAGCCACTGGACAAACCAATAGTGCTCAAGACTTCCAGTCTCCAGTTGTGATCATGAAGCCGGTGAGAGGTATCATGAAACAGAATGCTTCAGTTGCTACCCTTGCAGGGACAAAAGTCCACAGAAAGTTGCGGCATGAAGAGCGACCTTTCACCATGAAGACTGACAACAGTGACAGGACAAAGATCCATTCTAACAATCAAAGAGCTTGTTCCAGGCGAGAGGAAGATGTGGGCAGCACAAGTTCACCAAAGTCTTCTAGAATTTTGAGCCCAAGACTTGTGCAGAAGTCAGACTGTGGAAGGATCACTCAGCTGACAGTTCCACTGATGTCCCCAGCCAAGACATCCAAAGAAGTATCTCCAAGAGGCAAACTAAGATCAAGGGCTTCACAATCAAATAGCATCTGTGGCCATGATAAGGCCATGATTCCTGAAAGCAAAATCAGTTTATCAAAGCAGGTTGATACGAGCATTATTAATTATTCAAATACTCTTAATGTCAACACATCATCCATCCATCAAAGCAATACAGCTTCAACATCAAATTATGAGGTACAAATAAAGATTAATATATTTCCATGGCAAAGAACCTACTATTGATTGTTAATTGTTTCATCATTCATTATGTACATCATTTAGTGACTACTGGAAGACTATTTTTTCCCCAGGAAACACTTATCCTATGTACTGACAAGAACATCCATCCACAGGAGAACATACCGAGTCCTGTATCAGTCCTTGATGCCACATTCTATCAAGATGTGATGTCACCTTCTCTGAGGAGCATATCAAATTCTTTCAAAAGTGAGAACTTTATCTGTCAAACCATTCTTCACACGACTCCGAGCATTATCCTTGGGTTTCAATCAATCTAGGAAACCATATTGTTTGGCACATGACAAACATACTTAACTGTAGCATATCAGACAATCATGACAAGCAACTGGTAATCAATGCAACCAAATGTAGCTCGTTGTCTAGCAAACTGGGAAGAACCACAGTAAATTGGCAGCCACAGTAGAAATGCAAGTGCTTGCTTGTGCCAACCAGTTAAAGAGCATCAATTCTTCACTGCCAGTAGTAGTTCATGTCTGCACCTAACATCTTCATGGAGCCCCCACATGTTACAATTGCCCATACAGGGACATGATATATGTTAGGATTGTGCATATACCTATGTAGATGAGCCCAAAAGTATAACTGATTTTCTTAGCTGGATTGGTTGCTTTTAGGTTGTTCTCGGAGCCCCCACATGCTTGCTGGATTGGTCGATCTAGCCCTTAATGCTCAACTAACTTTTTCTTTCTTTACTTGTTCAGATGTTGCGAGACTTACATTGCATGAGTGCTGGAACTCAATAAGCCTCCTTGACACACCAACATTGAAGAAAAGTAGCGAGAGTAACCACATAATACCAGAAAACATGAAAGCCCTCATCCAAAAACTTGAGCTCTTGCAATTGTTGAGTGATGAGGCTCCAAGAACAAATGACAATTCGTTAATACTCACTGCCAATAAAGACCGTCATTATATTTATGAAATACTCTCAGCATCTGGCCTCTTGCACAGTGAACTAAACTCCAGGATGATGCCCTGCTTGTTCCAGCAGACAAGCTACCCAATTAATCCAGAGCTTTTTCTTATCCTTGAACAAGCAAAACCAACTGCAGGAAAGCTTCACCGCAAACTAATTTTCGATCTTGCAAATGAACTCATTGCTAAAAAAATATACAGTGGCAGTTCAGTGAGACGACCATTGCAATTCATTCAATGCAAGAAATCAAGCGGATGGCATCTTTTCAAGGAATTATGCTCAGAGATTGAAATGCTCCGATCTGAGGCCTCAACAATAAGATTATCTGAAGAGAAAGATGACGAGAGCAAGCTAGCAAAGAATGCAGTTCGTGAAATGGGAAAATGGAGGAGTTTCGGTAGTGAGCTACGAGGGATGGTTCTGGCCATTGAAAGATCCATCTTTAAGAATCTCATTGACGAAGTCATAAGTTGTGAAGACATGGGATAGGTGTAACTTTGGCAGTGGAAATAGAAAGGCGAGTTGTCTTTGAGAAGCATATAGACTAAACAATTTTGTTGTTTTCCTGTTTTCCATGAAACTGATCTGATGGTAAAAGTAATGTATGTTTAGCAGCTGCAAAGAATAACTAGGTTGTACAAACATATATAAAGTTTCATGTACAAAGAATTAATGGCATTAGAATCTTGACAGAGGACACAAATATTACCGAAGAATAAAATCGTTCCCTTGGATATGTGAAGTCCAAATTATTGCACCTATGATCAACTAAACCATCTGCCCAATTATTTAACGACCTGTGTGAGATAAGGTGATAATTAGAAGCACCAGGCATCAGTATTGTTAGAAGCATCTTACATTCTTACGAGTTACAACTTACAAGTAACACAGGATTTCTGTGACAGATTGCAAATAAAACTAAGAGTGGGCTGGAACAAATGGTCCATTTTGGTATCGACTATCAAGATGGTAAATCAGCGGAATTGTACCAAAATCTCGTATTGGCTCTACGTCAAATCTGGTTGGCACAATGAACTTTGTTCTTAATATAAAAACATGGCTGGATTTTGTCAGTCTTTGGCTACAAACCAAATACACTTGCAAACTAATTGACACAAAAACTCTGTTTTTTTTATCTATGTTCGATGCCTGCTTAACTGGGTATCTATAGAGATAATTTGTCAAGTCGTCAAGACAAGGCAATATTCATCAAGCATTTGGAAGAAGGAAATGCTCTATGTTTGAATGCCTTGCGTATTTTGGACATAAGGTAGTAAAGAGCATATGATTCCTAAGTTTGGAGATACGAAAACCTGAGCCCGATTCTTCATTCCTAAACAAATTACTTACATATCAGCAAAGACAGCACAATAGATTTTCTTGTCGCATCTCGTTTCCCCCCAAAAAAATAATGAATCACTTCTTGCAAGGGATAAGGCATCCCCCAACCTAGAAGCAGTTGAGACCAGAGAGAAGAAAATCCTAGTGGATTCAAGATAAACAGAGGTGGAATTTTTCAAAGTGCAAGGGCCTGCCTGGAGGAATTACGAGCAGCCAGCCAGGACCATAGATTCCGTCGCGGTGGCGCTGGGCTCCGGCCTCCGGGCTAGCTAGCTCGTCCGCGGCGGGGATTCTGGCCCAGCAACGCCCGTCCAACTCTGTGACCAAGATGGAGGTGTCATTTCGCTCGCAGGGCTCACACTCACACAAGTCAATGCTGAAAGGCGAGAGACCTTGACCTCCTTTACCGTCAGGAATTCCACACGGTTCATGAAGAAATTTTACATAAATCAGTTTAATTTAGAAAAAAACGCAGGAACATGAAATTTTTATTGCATTCCAAATAGGTCCTTAGTTTTAGTAGAGTTTTGGCTACTCTCACATATTTGATATAAATTATTACGAAATTTCCCCTGAAGCCATCTTTATCAAACATTTTTCAAAAGCCATTTCAACTTTACGTAAGCTGCTCCACAAGAGCAGACGGAGCTCGGTCAATCAAGACCTTTGTCTCGAGTCTTGTTAGAAATCATGGATTTTAGCTTTATCTTAAGTCAAACTTGGCTTCCATAAAGTTTATAGAAAATATATTAACATTTAATATATTAAATGAATGCCCAATCCAAACATATCTAAACTTTTGTTGGCTTGAACTAATCGGCCCGGCTTATCAGCCATGCTATAGTATTTTTCTCTCGCAATAAATCAGCATCAGCCGGCTTATCAGCCGCAGAAACCATCAGCGGCTCCTTATTTAACTAACCACCAACTTAAAATGAGCTTGATCGAGTCAAGCTCTCAACATTCAATTTGATCTACTTTGACGTGCTTGCTCATGTGGTTAAGCTGGATCTTATGTAGTACAAGTAGACAAAGGTTTTTAGTTAGACTAAGTGCCAGTTTGGTACACATTATGGATCAACTTCTGAAGCAGTTAAAAGATGTTCCATACCAAATGCTTCCACTCGCTCAGCTTCAGACCCTCGAAATTTCATCTGAGACGAGCTAGGAGAGAGAGGAAGAGCTGAAATTTCTGGCTTCTCTCCCAACTTCGTCTGCGTCTAGTAGGGCCCATCTCAGCCATGATCAGCTTTGCCCCCATGGTCCGTTCGCGCAACGGAGGCCAGCGTGGGGAGGGGCAGAGACTACGTGCCCACGTGGGAAGGGGCCATGCCACAGGGGACGAGCCGTGCCGCTGGAGAGGGGTAGGGGTGGCGCGCCCGAATAGGGAGAAACGGTGTGACCATGGCGCCACTTAGGAGAGGGAGGCGTGGAGGGAGGTGTTGGTGTCGTAGGGAATAGAGGCGTAGAAAAAGCAAAAGAAAGAAAAGACCAACGTGGGGAAGAAAGAAGAGAGGAGTGAAAGAAAAAAAGGAGATAGAAAAGAAATTAAAAAATAGAGAAGGGTGTAAATGGTTATTTTATACTTTTCATTAATCTGCTGCGCCGATCGGCCGCTCCGGCCACGACGTCCATGCCCCGCCACTGACCTGTTGTTGGTGCCGGACATCGCAAATCGACGGTTAGCCGCTCTGGCGCCATCGACCACAGATTTCCCCTAGGGATTTGAGCGTCGCTTAGATTGTCCTGGGTCGGATTTTCGCCTGTGCCTGTGCTGACTTACGCGTAGTGCTCTACTGTTTTTTTGCCCTCTGATCCGGCTACCTTTGGCGATGGAAGGAGGAGGCAGCAAGGGGGAGGGGGTGTCAGCCCTAACCCTAATGTGACGGACCTGCTACGGCGCTTAAACCTCATGGAGGAAGAAGAGGCGGCTGTTGTGGATTTTTCTAATGATGAGGACGAGGAGGAACCTCCACCAGTGAAGTGGGCGATCATGGGGAAAGTGCTCTCCCCGGCGTCGGTCCACGTGAATATGGTGAGGTCGGCGATGAAGCCGGCTTGGGGGAACCCGGTTGGCCTCAAACTCCGGGCGATCAGGGAGAAGAGAGATAACCTATTTGTGGCAGAGTTTGGCTATCGCGCGGGCATGGATCAGGCTCTAGCTGGCACGCCTTGGATGGTGGGAAGGTATGTAGTCATCCTGCAAGATTATGATGAGAAGCTCAGTGCATTGGAGATCGTTTTTGATCAGATGGAGGTGTGGGTGCGCATCTTGAATTTGCCAAGTGGGTTGGATGAATCGGACAAGAGACGCCAGGGCCATGAATCTGATCGGCAACGTGGTGAAGATGGATGTGGACGCAGATGGCAAGGCTAGCGGGGCATTCCTTCATGCCCGAGTGGCCATTGAGATTGACAAACTGGTGCGGCGAGGTGTTCTCCTTCGTATGTAGGACAGAAGAACCACGCTGGTTTCAGGTTCAGTATGAAAAGCTTCTGTATTACTGCTTTGCGTATGGAGTGATTGATCACTCGGAGATGGAATACCAACACCCTGTGGCCCAGGATGAGTATGGCAAACTGCCATATGATGTCCAACTCCGAGCGCCAGAAGAAAGAAGGCGGCGTTTACCGTCCTTTGCGGCTGTAGTAGCAGAATCATTTGGGAGTGGATCGTCTTCAGCTTCTAAACCCCCCAGGACACATTTTAGCAAGTCGAGTGACACAAGATCCTCGTTGGGCGATGATGGATCACGCCACTCATCTGATTTTGTAGGCGAGACTAAGGATTAGGAGGTTCAATCTCCTCTCAAGAACCAAACCACGGGTATCTCTGTGGAAGAGAGGACAGGAAAGGGGGCGAGCAGGCAACTTGACATGGATGTTGAGGAATTCGGCCGGCAGCCTAGGAAGAGGAAGTCAAAAATGGGTTTGGCTCTACACACCCCAGACCTAAATGTGCTAGTCGGGTCGAATGCTATAGTTCCTGTTGGACTAGTGAACTCAATGGTGTACCAGCTAGACATGGAGACAGAGAGCAGTAGTGGTGGGAGTCTGGAGGAGTCTCTGAAGAAACAAAGGCAGGGAAGTCTTACACAAAATGCACGATCAGCGGCGGCTACGAAGGACAACCCCCACCAGGCACAATGAAAATCATTAGTCTGAACTATCGGGGCTTGGGGCAGTTTGAGAGCTCTGTAGCTTATGTGATCTACATCGCCCTTGGATGGTCTTTTTGTCAGAGACTAGGTTTTTTAACAACAGTGTGGATGACCTGATCAGAGCCCTGAATATGGCCGGGGGATATGACGTTAGATGCTTTAGTCGGGGAGGATGACTGGCTCTGCTATGGAGTCAGGAGGTGGAGGTGAAGCTAGGGAGCTATGACAAACTTCACATTGATGTCACAGCTCAACTAGTTTCGATGCAGGGTGTAGAATGGTGTTTTACAAGCTTCTATAGAGAAGCCAGGCGGGAATTGCGATATCGTAGTTGGGACCTATTGAAAGCCCTAGTTTGGTTTTGGATAATTGATAAAACCTAGCGACTAATCCTTGTACTAAGTGTATAGACATGAAAGGATGGTCCCATGCCAAGTGATGGAGTAAGAGGACGATCACGGTGGATGGTGGTGACCAAAAGATGATCAAGTGCTTCATATTTAGAAAAGAAGAAAGAGAAAAACAAAAATGGGCTCAAGGCAAAGGTATATTGATAGGAGCCATTTTTTGTTTGCACTCAAGACACCATAGAGGGTGTGAATGGTTTAGGATCAATAGCCGTACTATAAAGAGGAGAAATCTTTGGCTAAGCGGTTCTCGAGTGCCACTATGTGACATGATTCTTGCATATGCATTTAGGAACCTTGTGTGCTAACTTTGACCCTTGTAAAATGCTTTGAAAAATGCTAACACACATGCACACAAGTTCTACACTTTGTGGTTAGCAAGTTAGAAGCAAGGACGAAGTGGTTGTGAACTTAGAAAAAGAAAAGGAGGAGAGAGTCCATGACCGGACGCTGTAGTTGGGTGGACCTGCGCGTCCGGTCAATTTTAGCGGTGGTGTGGTTGTTGGCCAAGGGCAAGAACAAGTGACCAGACGCAGCGACCTGACGTTGACCATGCGTCTGGTCATGCTAAGCAGAGGAGGAGCAACAACGTGGCGTGGCTTCGCTACCGGACACTGAACAGAAGTTGTGATTGGACACGCAGGGGCCGTGTCAGGTCGAGGCTGATGTACGCTGATATCAGCGCTGTGTGTGAGCGCTTGTGAGGACCCGATGCCGAGCGCGTCAAGTTGATGATGATCGGACACGTCCGGTCAGTATTTATCGGCTCTTGAACCTCTCTGGAAATGATCTAACACTGGAGCACTCTGAGTTCGGTCATCGCATAGGCGCGTCCGATCCTAACTTAACTGAGCGAGCGCTGGAACTTGACCATTGAGATCGGATGGCTATGCTTGAACACGAGGAGCCACGTGGTGGCTGATGCACGATCGGATGCTGGCGCGGTGCGTTCGGTCATCCCACCGGCGTGTCCGATCAGTACGCAGAGCCCCCTCCCTTGAACCTAATGGCTCTATGAAAGTGCATTTGTCCCCTATGTGGGTTTTGGTGTATTGATTATATCCAAATTAGGGACTAATGAGATCTTAATGAGATATATTGCAGCTTTAGTCCCTTGAAAGCTTTAAAGAGTTGATCTAAGATAAAATGGTATCCCTCAATTCTTCAAGTGCAAAAAGCGGACGAACCCAAAGCGCTCTCCAAAGTTTTTATGTTTTGTTTTGGGTTTAGGTATGGAAAGGTCATAATGGCTAGAGGGGGGTGAATAGCCTATTAAGATTTTCTACAACAACACTTAGTAAACTAGTTAGACAATTATGAGGTGAAGTAAGTATTGCGCTAGCCTACTAAAATTGCAAGCCACCTACCACAATTTTAGTTTCTATAGTCTCTATCCACACAATGGCTATGTCACTACACTAAGTTAATGTGCTCTCAAAGACTGACCAAAGAGTCACACTAACAAAACTAACAAGCTCTCATGACTAGCTACATTAAAGAGCTTGACAACTAGTTTACGGTAATGTAAAGAGAGAGAGAGCAAGATGGTTATACCGTCGAGTCAAGGAATGAACCAATCAATCACAAGAATGAATACTAATGAAGACCAATCACCTCGGAATCAAATGATGACACAATAATTTTTATTGAGATTCACTTGCTTGCCGGCAAGCTAGTCCTCGTTGTGGCGATTCACTCACTTGGAGGTTCACGCGCTAATTGGCATCACATGCCAAACCCTCAATAGGGTGCCACACAACCAAAACAAGATGAGGATTACACAAGCCACGGGCAATTTATTAGAGTACCTTTTGACTCTCCGCCGGGGAAAGGTCAAGAACCCCTCACAATCTCCACGATCGGAGTCATAGACAATCACCAACCTCCGCTCGATGATCCTCGCTGCTCCAAGCCATCTAGGTGGCGACAACCACCAAGAGTAACAAGCGAATCCCATAGCGAAACACGAACACCAAGTGTCTCTAGATGCAAACACTCAAGCAATGCACTTGGATTTACTCCCAATCTCACAAAGATGATGAATCTATGATGAAGATGAGTGGGAGGGCTTTGGCTAAGCTCACAAGGTTGCCATATCAATGCAAATGGCCAAGAGAGTGAGTTAGAGCCAGTAATGGGGCTTAAATAGAGAGCCCCCACGAATAGAGCCGTTGGCCCTCTGTTCACCGAGAAATCGGGGTGACCGAACGCGCCAGTTGAATTGACCGGATGTAGGACCCCAGCGTCCAGTCCTCAGATCTTTGGCATGTGTCCCCTACTTCAAACGCCAATTGCTCGATCTCAACGGTCATCAGCCATGCGCCAATGGTCAAGTGATGACCGGACGTAGCATAGTGCCAAGACCGGATGCACCTTTGCCGAGTTCGGTCATTTCTAGAGAGGTTCCATTCACGACCGGATGCGTCAGTTGGATCACGACCGGACGCAGGACCCCAACGTCCGGTCACTTCCAGTAAGGTTCCAGTCACGACCGGACGCATCCGGTCACACCCGGCCGGACTCGCCCAACGTCCGATCACTTACCCTCTTCTCTGTGCCCCGCAATATCAGCAGGACCGGACGCTGAATAGTGTTCAGCCAGAGTCTGGTCACCTACGTCTGGTCACAGGCCGAGAGTACCACTTTCTTTTATAATTGACCGGACGCTGCTCTCCAGAGTCCGGTCACCACATGACCAGCGTCCGGTGCACTCTGTGCAAACCTGTCTTTTCTGTACACTCCGCTGGTGAAGTTTCAAACCCTTACTCCCAAGTGCTAAACACAATGTGTATCACCTTTGTGCATGTGTGTTAGCATATTTTCACAAACATTTTTAAGGTTGTTAGCACTCCGCTAGATCCTAAATGCATATGCAATGAGTTAGAGCATCTAGTGGCACTTTGATAACTGTATTTTGATATGAGTTTCACCCCTCTTAATAGTACGGCTATCGAATCTAAATGTGATCACACTCACTAAGTGTCTTGATCACCGAAACAAAATGGCTCATACCACTTATACCTTTGCCTTGAGCCTTTTGTTTTTCTCTTTCTTCTTTTCAAGTCCAAGCACTTGATCATCACCATGGCATCACCATCATCATGTCATAATCTTCACTTACTTCACCACTTGGAATGTGCTACCAATCTCATGATCACTTTGATAAACTAGGTTCGCACTTAGGGTTTCATCAATTCACCGAAACCAAACTAGGGCTTTCAGGTATGCCGCACTATAAAGAGGGATGCAAGTTTAGGTGGTTTGAGGAAGATAGAGTGCTCAAGCATAAAAATAAAATCAAAAGAGAGAGAGAGAGACAAAATCCCCCTCACGAACACTTAGACATAGTTTGTGGACTTTTGGTAGTCGAAAGTCCTGACGTGAGCTGGGAGTTCCGGCTGTCGGAAGTCCCGACCTTTGGCGCCAGAAGTCCCGGCGCTTGCCGACTTAGCCATAGCCCTCCTACGCACCTTCACCCATTGGAAGTCCTGATGGGAGTCAGGAGTTTCGGGTTTCAAAGTCTCGGCTCCCTCTAGAAGTCCCGACACTTTGGGACTTAGTCGCCTGGCTCGCCATGTCTGTCGAGAGTCCCGATGGAAGCCGGAGTCCTGGCTGCTGAAATTTCTGGCGACCGCCGGGAGTTACGATGATATGCGAGCAAGCCCAGTGGACTATCTGCAGGAACAATGTTTTTACGTAGAGCCGGAAGTTCTGGCGATCTATGTCGGAACTTTCGATGCAGATCTGAACGGTTGGATTATACTATGAGTATAAATAGCTCTCTTCTCTCTTTCAACCGTTACCCACTCATTCATTGCTCACCAACCTTCGTCCAAAACAACTCCCAAGCATTCAAGGTGCCCCTCTCCTTTACCCTTTTCTCCAATCTTCGATTCCCCTAGGGTTTTGAGTGAAAAGAGAGAGATTGAGTGAGAGAATCACTTTGGCAAGCTTGAGCACTTGATTTCTTCGTCAAGCTAGTTGGAATTGCGTCTATTACTCTTGGGTTCTTAGAACCCTAGCTGGCTAAGCATCACCCAAGAGCTTCCATCTTGTGGAAGAGCCTTGGAAAGTTTGTATTACCCTCGATTTCATAGTGAAAAGCTCAAGTGACCTTTGTGGTTGCTTTGAGAGAGGAAAGGAGGTGGAAGAGACTCCGACCTTTGTGGTCACCTCAACAACAAGGACGTAGGAGCTCCTTTGTGGGGTTGCCGAACCTCGGAATAAATCCTTGTGTCCCGTGTGCTTGTTGTTGTGTGATTTGTGCTATCATATTTGTTCTTGGCTGTGTCTCTTCCTCCCCAAAGTTTCTCTTAGGAATTGAACTCGATCTATGGAGTGGTGACCCTTCGGCGTCAAAGGAGAAACCCCAATGCTTCACTTTACCACTAGGAAGTGGGGTTGTAAGTTATCGGCTTCACAAAGTTCATTTTAGCACTTGTAGTTCTTTCCCCGTAGGTGTCGGAACTTCTAATAGTTTGCGCTGGAACTTCTAACGACATCGGGAGTTCCGACCCAAACTATCAGGACTTCTAACAATTGCTGACAAGTGACTTTATGTTTTGTGTAGAAATTTTTAGATACGCCTATTCACCCCCTCTAGGCATTGTTTAGATCCTTTCACTCTATTTATTTGAGGGGCTCTATAAATAGTGTTTGGCCGGCTTGGGGCTCACTCTCTTTGCACTTTGACATTTCTAACTTCCTTATGAGCCTAAGCAAACACCTCCCACTCATCTCCATCATTGATTCATCATCATAGTGAGATTGAGAGTGATTCCAAGTGCATTTGCTTGAGTGATTGCATCTAGTGGCACTTAGGGATCGTTGTGGCTACGAATCTCTTATTTCTCTTGGTGGTTGCCGCCACCTAGACGGCTTGGAGTAGCGGAGGAGGTTTAGCACATGTTGGTGATTGTTCGTGGCCGGCTCCAATGATTGTGAGGGGTCTTGTACCTTCCCCGGTGGAGAGCCAAAATGTAACTCTAGTAGATTATTCATGTCATTGAGTTACCTCACTTGTGGGTACGTTCTTGCGATGTCCATTTGTTGGACGAGGTTCGTGCAACGCCTCTTAGCCGCCGAACCACCAAGTGTTGGTCGACACAATGGGGACTAGCGTGCCGACAAGCACGTGAACCTCAGGATAAAAATCTTGTATCTGTTGTGTGATTGGATTTCTCTCGGTGATTGATTGGTATTCATCTTGTAATTGGTTTATTTCTCGACGTGGAGGTATAATCACCCTACTCACTCCATTATTTTCTTGCAAACTAGTTATAGCAAGCTCTTTAGTGTAGCTAGAATTGACAGCTTGCTTTGTAGCTTAGTTTCATCTAGTGGAGCTCTTTAGTGTAACCTTGTTGAGAGCTCTTAGTGAGTAGTGACATAGCCTCTCGTGTGACTAGAGATCATAGCAACTAGAATTGTTGAGTAGGTGGCTTGCAACCCTTATAGAGCTAGAGCAAGTTTGTATTTCGTTGTTTGTTTTACTAATCAAATTGCTCTAGTGACTTTGTAGAATTTTAAATAGGCTATTCACTCCCCTGTAGCCATATTAGGACCTTACACCTACTGAAACTGCTCAGAACAAAAAGTGATCTCCCATGGTTATGTTCGAAAGATTTTAATGAGGTGCTGCATGCTAGTGAGCAGATTGGTGGACAAGGTCGCACGGAACATCAGATGGAAGGCTTTAGAGAGGCAGTGGAGGAGTGCGGTTTTGTGGAACTTGGTTTCATTGGGCTGCCCTACACTTGGGATAATAGGCAGCCGGATGCTACCAACATAAAATACCGTCTGGACAGGGGGTTTGCAACCACTGGCTTTTTGAATATCTTTCCGTTAGTCATGGTTTGTCACGTCCAAACGATGGAATCCGACCACTATTGCCTAGTTTTGGAATGCGAGAAAGATGTGCATAGAAGAAGGAGATGTCAGAGAGCTTTCCGCTATGAAAACATGTGGCGGAGGGATCCAACGTATCGGCGAGTCGTTGAGGAAACGTGGAGTAGCCTGAACAACCCAACAGATATGAGGGAGTTCGCTGAAGCTGAGTACTATGATGAGCACTCTAAAGGAATGGGATCGCTCCACCTTTGGGTCGGTCTGTTAGGAGTTATGGAGGCTTCGACAAGAATTGAAGGAGGTCAAGGGCACATCTATCTATTTGGGACCAACCAGAAGGGAACGCCACCTTATGTCGAGGATCTCTGAACTTCTATTGAGAGAAGAGATTATGGAAAAGCAGCGTGCCTGCATCGACTGGCTCAAAGAGGGGGGATAGGAACACTGTATTTTTTTAGTCTAAGTCAAAAGAGCGTGCACGCAGCAATCAGATCACGGCCTTGAAGCGAGTAGATGGCTCCATTGCGACCACCTAGGAAGCCTTAGAGACCATAGCTTTGGAGTTCTATGCTAACTTGTTTACTAGACAGGAAGTGCTCGATCCAGGACCAATCCTGGAGCACGTGGTGGAAAGGGGCACGCCGGAGATGAATGAGGCGCTTCTGAAATCTTACGGTTTGACCGCTGGTTTCTATCAATTCCATTGGGAGACTTTGGGCCCGGGGATCATAGCCGCGGTGCTTGAATTCTTGAATGGTGGCGCCTCACCAGAAACCATCAATAGCACCACCATTGTTCTTATCTCGAAGGTGAAAACCCCATAGGTGATGAAACAATTCAGACCTATTTCATTGTGCAATGTGATCTACAAGATCTGCTCGAAGGTGTTAGCAAATCGCCTAAGACTGTTTCTTGATGATGTTGCGGCAGAGGAACAAAGTGCATTTGTCTCGGGAAGGCTCATAACTGACAATGTCCTAGTAGCTTATGAGTACACACACTACCTTTAGAGAAAGAAAGGGAAATTGGGTGCCTGCGCAATAAAGCTTGATATGGCAAAAGCTTACGACGGATCATGCTGAAATTGGGCTTCAATGAGACCTTTGTCTTTCTTGTGATGAGGTGTGTGACGTTGGTTTCCTTTTCTATTAAGATTAATGGAGTTTTGTCCAGTGTTTTCAACCCATCAAGGGGCATACTGCAGGGGGACCTGATCTTGCCGTACCTTTTCTTGCTGTGCGCTGAAGGTTTGTCCTCCCTTTTGAAGTCCATTGGTCCAGTGCATTTATCCAGAGGTGTTCACGTGGGCATCCACGCTCCATGGGTATCTCATCTTCTCTTTGCGGATGATTGCATCGTGTTCTCAGAAGCATCGCAGAGAGAGGCCGCTAGGCTTCAACATATCCTAGACATCTACAATTGAGGATCAGGGCATCAAGTGAACAGAGAGAAATCGGTTGTCTTCCTCAATACAAACCGTTTGGAGGAGGTGAAGGAGGTGGTTAGGTCCGAGCTACACATTGATGTAGGGTTTGTGGGCTATGTGGTCTACCCTCTATTCCTCAGCCTTTTCCGTGGTGCCTCTCACAATACATTACGAGGCTAGAGGGTGGAACCTATTTATAGACTCCACTTTCTGTTGTAACACCAGGTGTTGTAGAAATGTAACCATACCAACCATATCGATATGTCTAAAATATATTAGTCCCTAGCACACATGTATGAGTCATGTGCCATAACTAGATTGTATATGTGAGATCAATTCCAATCTAATTATGTGGGTCAACAGCCTGCAGAGCCGATCCTGTAAAACAAACCCAACTCTTCTATTATGCTATACCCGGGCAAAATATGTACATACATAATATATATATTCCAGTAGGGTCGATCTAAATTATTCCTCGATACTGTATTGCAGCACAAATGTCCTCGGCACCTCGAGTACAAATTCCTCGAGTTCATTATTAATTATCAACCAAATATATCAATAGTATTTCCACACATAGAGGTGATAAATAATTGCAATAACAAATATTGAAAGCCATACATAAAAAGTCCAACACATTGAAGCTCTATCTGATAGATACCTCGGCCTCCCAACAGCTCTAGGCCGATCAACTACTGAAGTTTTTGAATTTTTGCCGTCCAAAGTCAAGGGGCTAGTCGGCTCCTGGAGTGGCAGGGAAGCTAGCAGCGCTGGGAGAGAAGTTCTTCTAAAATCAGTGGCACAAGCTATGCCAACTTATTCTATGAGTTGCTTCTTGCTTTCCAAAACCACCTATAAGAAAATGAGAGCCACCATTGCGAACTATTGGTGGGGAGGATCCGGAGATAACCGTCATATTCACTGGTTACGTTGGGACAGTTTGACACGGCACAAATCAGAAGGAGACATGGGATTCCGTGATTTGCATTTGTTCAACAAGGCTATGATGGGGAAGCAAGGGTGGAGGCTTATCACCCGGCCTGACAGCTTGTGTGCCAAAGTACTCAAGGGCCGTTATTTCTATGATAGAAACTTCTTGAGTAGTACGCGGAAGAAGCATGCTAGTCACACATGGAGATCGATACTCGCTGGTAGAGAAGTTCTGGAAAGGGAATTGATCAAGCGAATTAGTGATGGCAGCTTGACACATATTTGGAATGATCGTTGGATTCCAATGCATTTCGATGTGCGGCCGATTACACCTAATGCAGGTCACGAAGTGAGCCGCGTGTCGGAGCTAATGACAGAGGCTGGACGATGGAATGAAGATCTTATTAAGTCCATCTTCCTACCCATTGATGCTCGAGCTATTCTTCGGATTCCTGTGCGACCACAAGAGGAGGACTGGTGGGCTTGGGAGCCGGAGAAGCATGGTGAATATACAGTCAAGTCGGCTTATAGGAAGTTGGCTGCACCCCAAACCTTCCAAGCTAGTGCTTCGGGTGATGAATCCTGGAAACGTATTTGGAAGTTGCAAGTTCCACCGAAAGTGAAGGTCTTCTGGTGGATAGTCCTCCATGAATTTATCCCAACAAAGGATGTCCTCCACCGAAGGCACATTGAACCCTGGAGTTTTTTTGACATCTGTGGAGCTGATAGGGACTCTATTGAACATACTCTAACTGAATGCACAGTTGCTAGAATTTTTTGGCAGGAGATGAGATCTCTGTCTGGAGCCAAACTGCCGCGGCTCCACCCTCACACCTGGGCGAGCAACATAATGAAACCGGAGTTCTGTTCTGAGCATGACCACAACGTCTTCTGCATTGGGATGTATGCTCTGGCTGCAAAGAAACAAACTTCGGCATGGTGCCGATCGCCCCCCGCTGAGGAAGCTGGTATAGTGGTCTGTAGACACTGCTCATGATCTATGCCAATTGCTCACTGTATCACGACAAAAGGGTGCAATTGTTATCAGAAAATAGAATATGCCACCTGTTGGCTGGGTAAAATGCAATGTTGATGGCGCTTTTGATGCAAACCAGGGACAGGGTGCAACTAGGGTAGTGCTCCGGGATCATACAGGAACTTACAAAGGAGGTGGAGCACGCTGGCATCAGCATGGACTGAACGCCTTGTCAATGGAAGCTGAAGTGTGTAGGGATGACGTGATTCTGGCTGGGGAGTTAAATGTCCGCCGATTGCAGGTGGAAACAGACAACCAAGAATTGTTGAAGCTTTGGGAGATGGGAGAAAATCAGAGATCTTGCATTTCACCGATCATCAGAGAAATAAGAGAGCTTAGTGTTTCCTTTGTTGATTTTTCTCTGGTGTATGCTAATAGAATTTGTAATCGTGTAGCCCATACTCTAGCAAAGCAAGTCTCAGATAGCAACAGGGTGGGTGAGTGGCAGTTAGCCCCATCCTGCATTGCCGATCTGCTGACTGAAGATTGTAATCATGCTGTTTCCTGATTGAACGAAGCATCAAGACGCAAAAAAAAAATTAGAGGAACTATTTTACCAAACGGTTCACTAAAACAGTTTCACATCTATCGGTAGAGCTACTTTTCGAGCTAAAGTAAAAACTTTTTCACCGATGAAGCTGAGTTGTACTAAATACACCTTAAATATCTCTTTTCCATATACGATGATATAGTTTTTACATCTCGAGGAGTCAACTAATCTCAAGTTTGTCCAATATATTAAAAGTATATTAATGTTTATAATACCAAATAAAAATTATTAGATTCATCATGTCATATATATTATTTATAGTAAATATGTTTAGAGATATAAATGTCAATATAAAATTAGTCAAATCAAATTTGAGATTGGTGGATTTCTTAGGATGCCCGAGAAAGTAAAGGAGGTTTTAAAAAGGCAAATAGCCGAATTCGTCCACTCAAGTATGGCGCTTGGCTCAATTTCGTCCCTCATTTTTCGGTCCAGAACTATCGGAAAACCGTATACAAATCATGTACCTGAGGGCATCCTCGTGCTTTCGCCAGAGGAGGATGGCGGCGCCCCGTCTTCTTGAGCCCGATTAACAGGAAATTTCCTTTTGAAATTATTAACTGCAAATTTTGCTTGAATGAACAACTAAAAAGCACCCGCAGCTGCCGTGGCGTCGTAGTCCTCGGCGACGGCGCCGTCGATGAGCTTCAGCAGGGCGACGACGCTGAAGAAATGTTCTGGGCAAGTTTTCATGAAATCGCTTCCGATTTTTTCTACAAAAATTTCCTGAGTCCCCACTTGCCCCGTCGCCCTCGCCCGCCAGACCAGTGGACCCCACGAGTCAGCGACGCAGCAGTGATAAAACCCGACGGGGAAAGTAAAAGGAGGTTTTAAAAACACACGACGACGCACGAGTACGGGTGCAAAATCCCTTGTGGCTTTAGTAGCCTTTTGGCCTGAAACCCCTCGCTCCTCCCCCTTTTAAAACACACGACGACGCACGAGTACGGGTGCAAAATCCCTTTGTAGCCTTTTAAACCCCTCGCTCCCCTCCCCGGCTCGCCCTGCGTAAAACGGACCGTACGTAGTCGCAATCGCAACACGCCGCCTCTTCCGTCCTCAGCCTTTTTCTAGGGTTTCCTCCCGCCCCACTCCGCGACCGCCGGCGTCGTCGTCTCGCGGCGGCGACGACGACGAAACCCTCTCGCCCGTCTCCTCCTCGGTCGCACCTGGCCGACCCCTCGCCCCGCGAGCAAGGTATTCCGCCTCGTTTCTTTTTTTTTCGATTTAATCCGTTACTGTCCTTGTTCATGCGCGATCTTGAGGGGTCAATTTTTTTTTTCTCTTGTGGATTACTAGGATGATTGATTAGTTCGCCAGGTATGTAGCCTTCGCGAGTCTGCCTAATTTTTTCTCCCTTCCATCTCCGATTTTGATGAAATCTTGATTTCAATGGGTATCTTTGGCTATGCAATGCTGTTTCTGTGCTCATGGGTATTATTCAATACCATCAAAATGTCATCTTTCCATGGGCGCAGGGTTTATCTTGCTTAGTATTTGGTTGGACTCATTGACCCTGTGGTTGGTCATGTTCAATTTAGAACCTTATTATAGCGCAATGTCAAACACGCAATGGGTCACGCGTTGGGAAAGCGCACAACCCATACGCGCCCGTGCACCCCACGAGAGAGGAAGAAGAAGACTCATGGGGTTAGGCATCTGCTCACCGCCGGCTTTAGAAGGGAGTTTGGGTGGTGGTGGCCGTGACATGGCGGTGGTGGCGGGCGAGACGTTGGTGGGGTGGGGCAGTGGGAGACGGCGGTTGGGCGGGGTTGGCGGTGGGTGTGTTGCAGCGGAGTCGTTGGCGAGATGCCTTGTGATTAGGGGAGGGCGGGGGCGAGGACGAGGACGCCGCCACCGCCGAGCTGCCCTGTGGTTAGGGGAGGGCGGGGTCGAGGAGGCGGTGGCTGGAATCAGCGGGAGCCGCCGGCCGTGGCTGGTGGGTGCGCGAGGGAGGGTGCGGTGGTGGAGGGGTGCCAGCGGGGGCAGGAGCAGAGGTGAGGAGGGCGTCGCGGGAGGAGGACGACGCGCGATAACGCGCGATAACGCAATCCTTATTATAGAGTTGTGCATTGCCTATTTGATTTGTCTGATTCGCTTCCGTAGCATAGCAGGTTCGAAGAGGAATATGGTGTGTGTAACACTTGTTTATTGTGAACTAGTGTGTTAAAACCAAAGGTTACAGTGATTGAAGCTTCTGTTTTACAAGTGTCATTAGTGATTGGCTACCTGTTTTGAACTTTCTTGAAAGGAATTGTTATGCAATTCTTTTTCAGTATCTTTTTACAGCAGTGATAATCTTGTTGGGGTTGTTGGATAGGAAACTCAGAAAGTGGCTGATGTTTAGTAGTTTGGGCATATAATTATGCCTTTTTGACCTATGGATTCTATTTGACTGATCGTTGAAACCAGGCATGTGTCTTTTTTTAGTATATATAAAAATTCTAGTTTACATTATGCCTATTTGGACAGATTTAAATGTTTATGGTTTGCTTGTCGTTTTTTAATTCCTTTCTACCCTTAAAAGCTGCACTTGTGCTTGTGGTTCTTGTGAGGCATAACTGTCATGTTTGTGGTAACGCATTAATTTGTTAATCCCCTCAGTTGCTTTTCTAATTCCTTTTCTATCCTTGATTGTCCACTTCTACAAGCTGCATTTGTGCTTGTGGTTCTTGTGAGGCATAACTATCGTGCTTGTGGCAAGGCATTAATTTGTTTCTTCCCCTCAGAAATGGTAGGGCAAGCAGGGAACCCAGTAAACCACCCTATAACTCCCTACGTGGTAATCTATATTCTCCTATGTTTCAATTCATTGCATGGGATTGTCACAAATATTGTCGAATGTTATTTTTGTTGTTTAGAAGTTGTGAACCACCCCTGTCGCTCCCATCGCTGAAGCGGCTCTCAGCTGGCTCCCCCCCCAAACCCTAGCTGCCTCCCTCCTCCTCCCCGCCACCGCTGCAGCCGGGTGGCAGCAGGCATGCCCGCGCCCAGGCATAGGATGGCGGCGGCGGGCTTTTTCTCTCTCTCGGCGGCGTCAAAGAAGTCGACGGTCCCCCCTCTCGCGTGAGCTGCGTGGAGCTCAATGTGGGGGCCGTCAGCTTGGCTATGGCGGCGCGGCTAGTGCCACCCGAGCCGGCGCGAGGGACGGCGGCGGAGCTCTCCTTCTCTCCGCGTTCCTCCTCTCTCTTGACGGCGACGGCGGCGACACTGGGCCGCCGGTCCGCCCATGTGGTCGATCCGGTGCGGAGGCCGATCTAGACTCAGTGGCTGATTCGGCTCGGTCGGGCGGCGGCGGCGCGGTGCTGCGGTCGTGATCAAGACGGAGGGCGCGGCGCGCGTATGGGGCGCCGTTCGGGCTCTGGTGTCCGGATCTGGCGGTCCCGTAGGCGGGGCGCGCCGAGATGGTGGGGCACACTACTGCTATACCGGGCGGCGAGGTCGGGCCGCGACATCGGCGGTGCTCGGGCCGACGAAGATGGTCTGTGGCGACCTCGTCGTGCGGGCATTGGGACGCGAAGCGGCGGAGCCAGTCCGCTATCGCGGCTTGACGGAGGGGGGTGACGGCCGACGCGTCGTTGTCTCGGCTTCTGCGTCTGGCCGGCGTCGGCCGATGCCCTCTCAAGGGGCTTCCGTGGGGCGGCGGATGACGGCGACGATGGCGGTGTTATGGCGGGGGTCCGCCGTGACCCGGCGTTCGTGCTAGAGGGTTCTTGGGCGAAAGCCTTGGCGACGGCGACGCCTTTGGGTGCCGCTTCCCTGTTGGGGGCGTCGTGTTCCCCTCTAGCATGTCATCCAAGGGTGAAAACCCGGTCCACTTTGGACGTCGACGGTGGCGCCCATCGGCGCCGCTCCCTTCTGAAGCGCCGCATCTGGATTATCGCCGCGGCCTCGATGCGAGGCATGGGTTTGCAACTGGAAGTCGGAGCTGCTCTTCGTGGGTTGAGCTTGGCAACGATGACCGGTGGCGGTCGTTCCTTTGGACCCGTCGGGAGGTGACCAGTGGGTGGCCTGCCATGGGAAGTCCAAGCTGCTGGCAGCTTTGCTTCCATGCTCGGCAACGATGATCCATGGCAGTGTGTCGTGTTTGTGCTCAATCGCGTCGCGTGGGGTGGTTAGCCCCTCGGGTGCCATTTTGGCTACTCGGTTGGCTAACCTTCTTGTACATTATTACTTTATTTCGTCTTAATTGAGCGGCAGAGCTCCTGCCTTTTGTTTCAATTTTTTTGTTGTTGTTGTTGTTTATAGATAGGTGGTGCTTTTGTTCGGCAATATTTCCGCATTCTACATGAGCAACCAGATCAAGTGCAGCAGTTTTACCAAGATTCAAGTATTCTTGGTCGACCAGATTCCAATGGAACTATGGTGTATGTAACCACTAAGAGTGTAAGTTCTCGTATGAGGAATTATTGACTTATTCGTACAATATGCATGCTGTCTGAAATTGAGATTAACTCTTGGAACCACCATTTTTCTGTACAGGGCATTAATGAAAAAATTGTATCTATGGACTTCAGGAACTGCACAACAGAGATAGAGAGTGCAGATGCACAATTATCTAACAAGGATGGGGTGCTCATTGTTGTTACTGGATCCTTGACTTCAGATGAAGGCGTTTTCCGTAGGTTTACCCAGTCGTTCTTCCTAGCACCACAGAAAGGTGGTGGCTATTTTATTCTCACTGATATATTTAGGTTTGTTTTGGAAAGGAAACCAGCTGCTGAGATAAATCAAGTTGCTACTCAAGAAAATGAAATCAGTCAGAATGGTAGACCTGCATCTGAAACATGCTCAGCATTACCAGAACCTATTCCAGCTGACAGTAGTGTGATCTCAGACCATGCGACAGCGGAGAGTAATGTCGCTGAGAGGCAAGTTAGCGATCCCTCTGCTAATGGGACTGCCATTGAAAGTGCATTAGATACATGGGTGATGCTATAATCCCTATTGACTGAAAATGAAATAAGACTTTGAATGACATTGCGTATACGACCCAGTAAGAGATTTTTTCCTTTAGTATGGTGTATGGAAATGGCAATAGCTTGGTTTCTTAAACATCATTCTGCTATAGACTATGATGAGCTTATTTATCTTTCGTTGTCATGGTCGACTGGTTGTTGGCTGTTTTTTGTGCCTGCAGAAAGCACTTCAGATACATGACTACTGACTAGTCGGGATCTAGAAATGGAGGAATACAAAACTTGTCATTGATTGCTCTGTCTATAGTTTGGAGACGCTATTCCTGCATATATGTCTCAAACTCTTAGATGAACTCAATGCTCTTACCAAAGGATGTCCAAGATGGTGTGCACAACATCAAACCTTCTTGTTAGCGGTTGATGTCAAGGGAAAATGTAATGGGACATGAGCACTCCATAGCAAGCTTTGGTGCAGTGATGCAATTAACATGCAAAAACAACTTCAAATTAGGCAAACACTACGGAAAGGTCAATGTTGATACTCGGTTTACTGCCTATAATCTCATGAACCTTTATACATCCCCGTCAGACCCTGACGATTGCTTGGAATTGCTAACAACTGATATATAGCTATTGCCCTTTAGGGTAAAGGCAACTCTCTCTAAACCTATCATCTCTGCTAGATTGAGTCATTTTACAAATATATAACACGGCAAGTTATTTTACAAATATATATAACACGCATGATTACACAAATGTATGTACTAAATCTTTTGTTCGTATTGGAATCTTTAAACAATAAAATTCTTAGAACATGCCAATCAGCAAATAAGAGCTATGTCAATCATAAGAAAAATCCAACACATATTCATATACACTACTGTCAGTTACGGAGGCCAAACAAGTTGGATGGAGCAAAGCATGCATGTAAAAATGTAAATGCAATAAGAAAAGTAACACAAAAATCTTATCATGTTTTCTTATTAGTTTAGAACCTTGCAATTGGCATTTTTCAATCCAACATGAGGGGTGCACGAGGGCAGCAGCCAAGGAGGCATCCACATGAACCAGGTAAAGTTAAATATATTTTATCAACTCGATTAGCATCTGAAAGATTTGAGGCTTGTATCCACTTGCCTCCTGCATGTATCAGTAAGAGCAACATATATCTTGGTGCGGCGATTCTGATTAGGGACATAAACAGTAAGGCAAAGAGTGTGTGTGAGAGAGCGGAAAGCGAAGGTCACTACGTTAAAAAAAGAGAGAAAATTAAAGCGAAGGAAAGGGAAATGAAATAAGCTATCTTATCTTAGTTTTAATAAGCAATGAGAATATGATGGGTTGCATACCTGCATAACGCATCTAGTAGGGTCAGTGTTTTAATCAATCCTAAGTCGGAGGCATCAAACAAAAACGTATGGGGTAGACCAACCAAACATGAAAAATAAGACAAA
The DNA here is from genome assembly GCA_904845875.1 of Miscanthus lutarioriparius. Taxonomy (NCBI): domain Eukaryota; kingdom Viridiplantae; phylum Streptophyta; class Magnoliopsida; order Poales; family Poaceae; genus Miscanthus; species Miscanthus lutarioriparius. Next base: position 43,774,560 of record CAJGYO010000001.1, read on the forward strand.
TTTTGCTGGCCATATCACAACACCAGATCGAGAATTTGCCCAAATACACCGCAAATTCATGATTGTTTGCCAAAAGACACTACACTGATTATTTTATCCATTTCTCAGTTTTGGGGAGAGAGAATATGGGGAAAATGTCCAAACTACCATTGTCTTTAACCTCCGGCTCTTCACTGATATTTGCCATAACACATTGTCGTCGCCAATTGATCATTGTTCTCCTTGGACCACCTGCGTGCCCAATCGAGGATGAGGCCGCGCGCCCCCGCGGCCGGCAGCCCAGCGGCACTGGCCCCTGCGACCCGGACCCAGCGGCATGGCTCTTGAGGCGTCAGCCCCGGCACCTTGGCCCCTGTGTCTGAAAGGTCATAATGGCTAGAGAGCGGGTGAATAGCCTATTAAAAATCTTCAACAACACTAAGCTAAGTGGTTAGATAAATATGAGGCGAAGCAAGTTTTACACTAGCCTACTAAAAATGCAAACCACCTACCACAATTCTAATTGCTATAGTCTCTAAGCACACAAAGCTTAGGTTACTACCACTAAGTTAGTGAGCTCTCAAAGACTAACTAAAGACCATCACTAACCAAACTACATAAGCAAGAAAGCTAGCGTTCAAAACTAACTATACTAAAGAGCTTAGCTAAACTAGGAAAGTAATGCAAGGTAGAGTGGAGGAGATATACCGACGTGTCAAGTGATCAATCAAGAATACCAATGAATACCAAGGGGACAATAATGACATAATCGATTTTTCCTCCGAGGTTCACTTGCTTGCCGACAAGCTAGTCCCCGCTGTGGTGATTCACTCACTTGGAGGTTCACGTGCTAATAGGCATCACACGCCTAACCCGCAACCGGGTGCCGCACAACCAACACAAGATGAGGATCCACAAGCCACGCGCAATCAACTAGAGTTGCCTTTGGCGCTCCGTCGGGGAAGGCACAAGAACCCCTCACAATCACGATGATCGGAGCCACAGACAATCACATTCCTCCGCTCGACGATCCACCAATCACCAGGCCGTCTAGGTGTCGGCAAACACCAAGAGTAACAAGATCTCCACCAGCCCAAATCACCCAACTGGTGCCACAAGATGCTAGAACACTAAGCAATACATTAGAGGCTCTCCAATCTCACTCAAGATGATAAAATCAAGTGTGCAAGTGAGTGGAATAATGTGCTCAGTTCTCAAAGGGTGTAGGTAGCTGTTAGAAGTGCCAAGAGAGTGGCCAAGTGAAAGGTCCCTAGTTTGGTTTGGTAATTGAGTGACAACCTAGGTGGACTAATGTGTTTAAATGTGAGATACACATGTAATTAGTCCATAGGTACACTTGTGTGAGCAACTCACGCCATGACGGTGAAGATGGCTTGGATTTGTTGCAAGACTCACACATATGATGAAGGAGCTCATTGCATATGAGACATGACATTGAGTCATGTGAGTAAGGTGGAGAAGATCAAGACAAGACTTGGCTTGATGGACCGGCTGCAAGCGTGAAGGGCAAGTTGGAGGCTTTGGAGCGATGGACCACGTGGCGGTGAAGCTTGAGCAAGACTTGGCGTCGATGAACGAAGGCAATGGTGAAGAGCAAGTGAAGTCAAGATGGATGAACCAATACGGTTACATGATGATATGAAGTGGATCATATCATTTGTGATTAGTTGGTGCATGTGTTGCATCAACATCGGAGGAGATGGAATGGAATGCGCAAGGCAAAGGTATATTTGTAGGGCATTTTATTTCATTTCATCGGTCATAGGTGTGTAGAAAAGTTTATGACCGGGTTTAGGATAGATGGCCATACTATCAAGAGGGGCAAACTTGTTTGCATATCAGTCATCTAGCGCCACTCGAGTGATCTAACTATGCATCGTTGCTAGGATCGAGTGGCGTGGTGAAGAGAGTGCTAATCCTTTGGAAAAATGTTTGTGAAAAGCTAACATACGTGCACAAGTTGGTAAACACTTGGTGGTGTTGGCACATTTGCAAAGATGAAGAAGTTGGTAAAGAAAAGGAGGCAAAACCGGGCTTGGGGTGCTGACTGGGTGGCACCGCCACCCCCTGTCCGGTGCACCGCCGCCCCTGTGGCGGTGCCCGGCTGGTCTCGCCCGAGAAGGAGTGTCGAGGCTGGCACCGCCATCCTGAGGGCGGTGCCCACCTGGCCCCGGTTCAGAGCAGCAGCAGTGGAGGTGGTCACCGTCGGTGATGGTGTACACCTCCATGTGTAGGGCTGGTGCACCGCTGGGTGCTGTCCGATGCCACCGCCGTGTTTTTTCCCGAGGCTGGCTATTTTGGTGGTTGAGCAAAGGGGGTCACCGCCTTGGTCACCGTCATGGTGATGGCGGTGCATCGCCCTAAAATTCTAGAGAGTGGGGACTTCTCGGGGTTGGCCTGGGTGGTCACCGCCACCCCTGTCCGATGACCATTTCTAGCCATTGGAATTCGACCATTGGGAGGGGCACCGCCGTGTCCGGTGCCCTCGCAGAAACCAGCAGCTTTGCTCCAATGGCTCTATTTGGCTTGGAGGCTATAAATAGAGGTGGAGCTCAGGCTTGGGCTGGTTGCTGAGCACCCTTAAGACTTGGTGGCTTGTGTAGGTGTGCTTGGGAGCCCTCTAACTCATTTGTGCTTGCAAGGGTGCGATCTGATTGTGAGTGAGTGTGATTCTAGTGCTTTGCATCATGAGGTTGCATCGAGTGTCACTAGGTGATCGAGTTGCAAGCTGGTGGTGCTTGTTACTGTTGGAGGTTGCCACCTCCTAGACGGCTTGGTGGCTTGTGACTCCGTTGAAGCACGCGAGAAGATTGTGCGGTGCTCCGGAGGAGGATTTGTGAGGGGGATTGTGCTCACCCCGCAGGGATCGTGAAGAGCAACTCTAGTTGAGCGTGTCATGGAGCTACCCTCACTTTCAGGGTAGGTTCTTGCGATGCCCGACGTGCAGGCTTGGTGGGTGATGCCAATTTGCCGCCAAACCACCAAGTGAGCGGTCGACACAATGGGAACGTAGCTTGGTGACAACCAAGTGAACCTCGGGAGAAAATCACCGTGTCAACATTGTCTTCGTCATCTTCTCGGTGGTTTGCATTCCACGAAACACAAGCTTGTATTACTTTCATATACATTGTGCTTGTGTAGTTGCTCTTGTGACTAGTTTAGCTTTAGTACCTTGCTAGTTGCCTTCTTGCTTGTGTAGCATAGAAGTAGCTTCCTTGAATGGCTAATTTGGTTTTAGTAACCTTGTTAGTCACATTGCTAATTTTGTGTAGCTAACTAATTTGCGCTCTATAATTTAGTTTGTGTAGCCTTGTTATTGAGCATTGCTAGTAAGCTTAGGTGGCTTTGTGCTTTTGCTTACTAGATTGTATAGGAGCTCCCCTGGTTTGCTTGAAGTATTAGTTGCATAGGTTTGTGTGACCTTGCTCTAGAATTGATTAGGTCAGCTCTAGCTAGCTTGACATCTTTATTGCCTAATTAAGATCTTTGTAAGGTGCTTGTGAAATTAGATAGAGGGGTGTAGTCTTGGCTAGACCGATAGTTTTAATTCCGCATTTGTTTCGGTTAGCCGACGCGATTAATTTTAGAAAGAATTATTCACCCCCCTCTAGTCCGCCATCTTGACCCTACACGTGGTATCAGAGCTAGGTCTCTCATTTGTAGTCTTCACCGACCCGAGAGGATGGCAAACTTCGGGCTAGTTGTTGTTTGTGACACACACATTTTTGATGGCACACACTTTGCACGGTAGAAACACCATATGCTTGATCATCTCCGTGCAATGGGTCCAAAGGAGTGGTGGATCATTGTTGTTGGCTTTTCTCTTGATGCTTTGGATAAGAGAAATCTAACCCAAGCTCAAAAGGATTGCTTACAACTTGATACACATGCTCAATATTATCTAACGTGTACTTTGCATGAAGATATTTTTAGACATGTGTGGGACTTGGAGAGTGCTCATGACATGTGGTTGGCACTCCAAGCTCTTTTCGGTGACTCCTCCACAAGTGATGATGGCAAATTCAATAAGGAGGATCATCACAAGGAGGAGGTGCATGAGTGTGTCGAGCATGACCACAATTTGGTGATTGTGGAAGATTGCTCCACCTCATGGTCAAGTGATGATGATACTAGCACAAGATCACTTGACAAGATTGATGATGCCACAAGTGATGCACATGATGATTATACCTCAAGCACACTTGGTGATGATCTTGATGATGTTGGTTCATGCTCGAGCCATGATCATGATGCTACTACAAGCTCTCCTACATCACCATATTGCTTCATGTCACAAGGTGACACAAAGGTATAAAATACTAATGTGGTTGATCATGTTGATTCATATGATGAGCATGTTAATAGACTTGCTAGCATGACCATGTCTTTAGAAAATGAGAAAGCTAAAACATTGAAATTGGAAAATAAAAACTCATTTCTAAAGAACTCATGTGAAGAACATAAGCACTTACTTGATGTTCTTGAATGTTCACATGGTGAGCTAAAATTGACTCATGAGAAACTACTTGCATCTCATGAAGAATTATTGGAACAACATGCTTCTCTCATTAAAGTGTTTTCAAAGAAACTTAAAAAGAATGAGAGCTCATCACATGAGTCAAGTGATCAATTGCAACATATGACTAGTTCTTATGATGTAGGGAAGAAGCATGTGTCCACCTCCTGATGAATTATTAGATATGCCATGTTCTTCACAAATAGATGCTTATTCTACTTCTATGTCTTGTGAGACTAACCTTTTGAAGGAGAACAATGAGCTCAAATGAGAAGTGAAGAAATTGAGCAATAAGTTAGAGAGGTGCTACAACACCAAAGTCACCTTCGAGCACATGTTGTCAAATCAAAGAAAGTATGGTGACAAGAGTGGCCTTGGCTTCAACAAGAGCATGACCAAGGGGGAGAGAAAAAGAGAAAGAAGGATGAAGAAGCTACTACAAAAGAAGCTCTCTCATTCCATGTGCTACAAATGCCATGAAATGGGACATCTTGAAAAGGGTTGCCCCAACCTTGAGAAGCTCAAGTTGAAGAAAGAAGAAGAGAGGCTCAAGCATGTCAAGTGCTTCAACTACCGCACATGGGGTCATCTCACCTCTATGTGCCCAACCAAGCAAGTGGTGAAGCAACAAGAAGAGCCTCAACCAAAGCCACAAGTTGAGCAAGAAGAAACACCCCAAGTTCAAATCAAGATCAACCATGAAGATGGTGGTGATTTAATGATGAAGAAGAAGAAAACAAGAAGGGGTGGAAAAGCAAGAGAAAGAGCAATGCATCCAAGGATGAATCAAGATGCAAAGTGTCGGTGCGAAAAGTAACCAACAAGTAAATATTTATAGTTTTGTCGTGCATTGTGATCAGATATGGCCTAGCACTCAATGACACAGGGTTTATACTGGTTCAGGCAACATGCCCTACATCCAGTTCCAGTCGGTCGGTGACTTTATTCCTGAGCCTAGGTGCTTGAAGTTTGCTGTGGTGTTACAAACGAGTGGGAATAGAAAGGGGGGTGTTAAAGGTCCGGTCGGGCTCTGAACCGAAGGGCCAAGAGTGATGGGAGCTCCAACGTGCGCTAAGTATTGGAACGTATGCTCTGTGTAGCTTTAGAGTTCTAGAGCTATGGAGCTGTTTGAGTACTCAGAATGTCTAAAGCTTAGCAGAGAGAGAGTCGAATAACCATCCTCATCATTGGGAGAGAGCGCATCCCCTTTTATAGGTGAAGGGGATGGCCTTACAAGTGAGAGAGAGAGAGAGTGTGTGTGCACGTATGCTACTAAGTCTTGTTGCCCATGCTGTCGGGTACAAGACGGTCGTCGATGCCCACAATACTGTTTATGTCAGATGCATGTGGTAGGCTTTACCATGTTCGCCTGGTATGGCAAATGACGGCGCCCACAACACTGTAAGGCAAATATTGGCACCCTCAACACTGTTTGGGTTCTGCCATGTCTGTAAGGTTGCAAAGCACCCTTCTAGCATGGTCTGGCGGTACTGTCCTGCAGGTGTGCATGGTACGGTCCTCGGTATTGTAGTTGACTTGAGCACCTTGCCTTATCTGCTCCGCCTGATTCTTGGGTCCTCACCGAGCGGGTGTCCCCGGTCGGTCATTCCCAGTCGGCTCCGACTATGTTGGTCGGAGAAGAGCTATAAGCAGAGGTTCGGCGTATTCCCGGTCGGAAAAGTAGGTCGAAGTCGGAAGCGAGCGTCGTCCCCTCCTTGGCTGGGCCTTCCGGTCGGAGACTGGATAGCCCTTCTAGCCTATTGTTAGGTATCTAGGCTAGCCCAGGAGTCATGCGTTGTTGTAATGCCATTTGCTGGGCCGAACTTTTGCTAGGAAGCGGGCCCATCAGGGACCCTAGGTTTATGAACCCGATAGGAGCCCCCGAGCCTTTTTGGGACTTCTATGAAGTCATGAAGGGGCTGTTTATACTCGTTGTACGAGAGCAACGGGTGGGTGTAAGATCATAAGTTGCTATCGGGCGCGACGCAGCGCGGACCCAGGTGTTAGGCCTGGGCGATGGATCGACAAACCAGCATGCTGATCAGCGGCCATACAGGGAGTAGGCAACATAGTGACCATGCGTCCATTACTATGGGTCGATGTGAGTCCCCTAGAATGACATGTCATGGAGAAAGGTCGTGCTGAGACATGACCGATCCCTACATGATGCCAGAAGTTTGACTTGGGGTTGTACTTTCTGGCCCATAGTGGTTAGCGGCGACGTGAGCTTCTATTAAGAATCGTGTTCTAGGGGTCGGGCATAGCAAAGCCAGCCATCAGACATCGGGCAAGGTGGAGCCAGCCCTCAAACATTGGCCAAGGCGGAGCCTACCCTCAGACGTCGGGTGAGGCAGAGCTAGTCCTCAGACGTCGGTGAGGCGAAGCCTACCCTCGGGGGTCAGCCGAGGTGGAGCCAGCCCTCGGGAGTCAGCCTAGGTGGGGCCAACCCTTGGGGGTCGGACGAGGCGGAGCCCAGCAAGAGGTGTGGCCTTGGTGGTCCTAGAAATCGCCTGGGGGATTTTTTGACTTGCCAGCGGGTGCGCACGAGCGCACCCGGTGGGTGTAGCTTCTGAGCCCCTAGGCGATTCGGGTAGAATCGCCTGGGGTTTTTTTTGACTTGTCCGGTGGGTTGCGCGCGAGCGCACCCGGTGGGTGTAGCCCCTGAGTGAGATCTGACCCCTTGCCGTTGCTGGGGTCAGGTGTCACTAAAGATCTAGGAGAGGATAGCAAAATTAGTAGAAAAATGTCTCTTGTTTTCGCACGTATCCCCTCCCTAGGTTCTGAGCCATCGTTTCTAGGAGCACGAACCCAGGCGTCGGGCGCCAACCTAAACATCGGGCATGGCCAGGGGGTCGGGCGCGATGGAGTGTAGACCCAAGTGTAGAGCGTGGCCGAGGGGTTGGTCTAGTTTCGTGCGTTACCCCATCCATGGTTTCTGCAACCGGAGGGTCTGAGCTGATGTCGCTTGCCTCGATGGCTCGAGTGATGCGCTCGGTGAGCTCATTAATGGGTACGTCCAAGTGGAATCCGGGTCCGTCGTTCATAATGGGGTTGGCATAGCCCTCATGTGGCATTCCATTGCTCCTTAACCCGCGTCCCGGTAGATGCCTAAGCAGTTCCGGAGACCGACTCAGGTGGCCCGCTGGCCTTCCCTCGATGGAGATTCTGTGGGCATGGCTCGAGGTTAGGATCGAATGAGAAGGTCATTATGACCCTGTCTGCTTCTAAGTAGATTGGCCGAGGGCAGCTGGGGCTGATATGCATTTTCTCCCCTAGCTTTATTTGACGGGAGGCGGCCTCGAGCCCTTTGTGGGCTAGCCTTTGAACCTCGGTCGGTTGTCGCTCATGTCGAATGAGGCAACTACTGCTTCATGACGCAACACGAAGCATTGTGATGCATCAATTGTATATGCAATGCTTTGGATGTATGGGATGAATGAATGATTGTATGGATGAATGTGTGATCATGCATTAGAAAATAAAATAAAGTAAGAAGGTTTGGTAAAGTTACCTTGATGACTCAAGTGACGGGTTTAAGGAGCTCTTATCAGATATGTCCGAATGGGATCCGTGTCCGTCATTCATGATGGAGTCGGAATAGCCCACATGGGGCATCCCACTGCTCCTTACCTGTCTCTCGGCAGTCGCCTGAGCCGTCCGATCGACTCAGGTGGCCTGTTGGTCTTTCCTTGATGGAGATCCTATTGGTGGGCCCTTCCAAACCCTGCCTAGGAAGGCGGAGGGTCATTTATGTGCGGTTGCGCCTTGTTTCCTATGCCTAGGTTGAGATAGTGGTGGGCCCTACCCAGGCCATGTCTTGTTTTAACCAGGCAACATTTCATTGGGCAGGGCGTGTCCCATTAGCCAGGACGCGTCCTACCGCATGCCTATCCGCAATAAATAGGGGGAAGGGAGAGGGTTTTCTTCTCATTCCTTCGCCTTTCTCAAACTGCTGCCTCTCCTCCTTCCTCCTTTTCGCTAAGCCCATTTCGTGCGCCGCGGCGGTTTCAAGGAGAGAGAGGGTAAAGCGAGGGAGAGGAGATCTCACAGATTCATTCGTGAATCTGGGGCGCGATGTCAAACTGGAGGCCATCGAACATAGACGAGGAGGTGCTGGCCGCCTTCCCCGAGAAGGGGCTGCTCCCATCGAAGGAGGTGGCGCATTAGAGGGCTCCTGCACCAGGGGAAGCTGTTCCGCGACCACGGGCCGACGAGGTTGTCTCCTTCCTCTCCTTCCACGAGCGTGGGCTTGGATATCCCACGCACTGGTTGTTGCACAGGCTCCTCAACGAGTGGGGCCTGGAGCTGTAGCACCTCAATCCGATTGGGGTGCTGCACATCGCCGGTTTCATCACCGTCTGCGAGGCCTTCCTTGGGATGGAGCCACATGTGGACCTTTTCTGGTGGATCTTCAGCAGGCGAGCCTTGTCTGAGGGGAAGCCACCTAGAACCGCACTGGTTGGGGGTTTCACCTTGCAGAAGAAGCCAAAGCCGTCGACCTCTTATCCCGCATATTCCTCCTTCGACTCTAATCGGGGGTGGCATGGCGAGTGGTTCTACATCAGGAACCCAGCGGAGGCACCATTCCCGCCATTCATCAGAAGAAGGTCGAAGTGGAGGGAAAGCTGGTCGTGGGGTCCCTTTGGTCGGCAGAACAAGCTGAGGTCATCGAAGTGGAGCTTTAGAAGCTGGTGCCGTATGGCCTCGATAGGCTGCGGGTCTTACACACCTTCTTCCACCATCGAGTCACCCCGCTGGTGGAGAGGAGGCGGCTGATGTGGGCGTACTCCGGCCCAATGGATCCTGACCGCGTGTCGCCGGAGGAGTTGCCAAAGGACGAAGTCTGGAGTCGACTCGATCGGGTGCTACAACTGAGGGATAAAGACTCCCTTGAAGGAATGCTCGGACCTCTTCACGCCACGAAGCTGTCCAATCTGGAATGCTCCCCTCTTCTTATTCCATGACCTTTTCCCTCTTGCTCTCCTTTGTTCTGATTTTGAGTTGTCCGTTTTATAGGGACTCGCGGGTTACAAATCCCAGCCGCATCTTTCGAGGGGGCCGGAGGGCGTAGCTCGGCAAGCTGCCTAGAAGGAGGCAACGCTTGCTAAGATGAAGAGGAGAGCTAAGAAGGCCCGGAGGAGGTTCAAGAAGGAGAAGGAGATCGGCCGGCGGGTCCGGGGGGGGGGGGGGGGGTTAAAGTCGGAGCGATGTGGAGGCGGAGCTTGAGTCGGATGAGCCCACAGAGATGGGTGGCGACGCGAGTACCTCCGAGGACGAAGGAGACAAGGGCGTCATCACGACCTCGGTGGAGCGTCGTGAGCCTATGGCCGTGTCCGTCGGTGGTGGGCGGGATACGGAGAAGCGCAGCGACATTCCTGAGTCAAGGAAGCGCGTCGCAAGTGAAGACACCGCCATCGAACGAGAGGCGAAGCAGGTGCGGTTGCCGCGCCCTTCGGAGGCGTCGTTGGCTCTGCACCCCCCTGCTACGAGTGTGGCGGGGCACGCTAGCTTGTCGGAGGAGCATGTTCGTCCCCCTGCATCTTCGGGGTCAGCGCGTGTGCATGACCCACAATGGGGAGATGCCATGTCAGTTGCTCTGGTGGGTTCGCCACGAGCTGGCGGTCGTAGCCATTCATGGGCTGATCAGGAATTGGCCGGGTAAGCTCCTCCCTTGATTGATACGAGGGGGCATGGGTCACGACCCATGAGTAGTCCTCATTTGGTGGGCTTGTCTCCAGCGGGTCGAGGCTTCAGGGCTCTGTCGCTTTTGTCTAGGTATGGATTTATGTTCCTTTTCGATCTTATAGCTGAGTTTTTTGAGCATGACTGACGTACACTTATTTGACAGCGGTCAGGGACTGGCGGGACTAGGCATCACCCTGCCTATCGTGCGGGAGGAGTGGAGACCTAGCCTATAGCGAGTTGCGATGAGCGGTGGGGAAAGCATATTGGCGGTGGTGCGACCTTCCCTTCTGGGGGTTGCGTCCTCCTGGCCGGTCACGAGTATGGCAGCGGTGGTGATGGCGGCGATCCCCATGGTGACAACGGGGGTTGGGTCGGAGGTGACCCTTGCGATCCCTCCCCCCCAACAGCTATGGTGGTAGAGAGGAGGGAAACCAGGCTCCCTGCCTCGCCCGGCGGAGGAGAGCATGGTTCGTCCTCCTGGTCAGAGCTAGAGGGGTCAGGAGGAAACGTGGCCAAGCCAGAGGTAGAACATCCGCTGGCAAGCCGCGGAGTCTAGATAGTGGAGATCCCCTGCTCCAGTGAGACAGGCACTGGGGTGGAGCCGCCAACCATCCCGCCGTCACAGGAGTTGGTGATGATCCGGTCGTCGCACGATATTGCGATGGCTGGATCTTCTAGCGGGTCAGGGGTGACCCGTGAGCTGGTGTGGCCCTGCCTCGATGACCCAGGGAAGGCTCGGTTCATCCTTCATGATGAGGAGGAGGTGAAGGTCTGGCACTTGCTTAGGGAGAAAGGAGTGTCGATGGAGTTCGATCTCGCCCAAACCAAGGCGAGGCTCAAGGAGGCCTTGGTTTAGGTCGTCCATCAAGCGGTTACAGTCAACCTGCCACGTGTCGTAGAGGTAAGTTCTCTGTGTTTTTAGCATTTGTCCTTTACTCCTTTGTTTTTCACTGGTTGTTTCAGCATGTTTGCTTCTCGCTTTACAGGATTTAGAGGCGATATCGATCCGCAAGTCCCGTTTCCTTCGGGAGGAACATGGTCGGATGGAGCAGGAGTCAGCGATGTAACAGCTGGTTGACAAGCTTCGGCGCCAGCTGGATTCCACCCACCATGAGTCCCAAGACCAAGCGGACGAGGCAACAGGAGCGCGGGCTGTGAAACTGCTTGCGGTTGAACGGACGATTGCTACCGAGCAGGAACTTGATGCAGTGAAGGTCCACTTGGTGGAGACTGAGGTGGCGCTTCAGAAGTCCTTGGAGGCTCTAGAGATGGAGAGGAAGGCCCGGTTGGAGGCTGAACAAGAAGTGGTCACGCTCCGGGGGTAGGTGCTTGGGGCGGAGGTGTCGAACGCTCGACTGCTTGAGAAGGTGACCCGGCAAGAGGAAGGACTCTCCATCCCTGAAAGCACCCGCCTTGGTATATATCTATTCCGCCTTCGGTTGATGCCTTGGTTTTTTCTTTCTTTTGCTTCTAAACTTATCATCTTTTTTTCTAGAACTGGGTGGAAAAATTGGTTCTTTGGAGCGAGAGCTGGAGACAGCCAAGGCGGCGATCGATTGGAGCACGGAGGTGCTAGCCAAGTCCCTTGAGAGCGACGTGCTCTTGATGGGGAGCTCGGCCAGATTTGTAACGTCACCCAAGTGGTCATTTCTGAGGTGTTCGGGTCTGGACCGAGCACCAGTATGCCCACCGTCCAGCTGGCGGAGGTCCCGAACGAAGTTCGGGCGCTCATCTCCGACGACATGTTTTACGGGACATCAGGGGTGCTGACCTCAGCGGCGACGCACCACCCGGATCTAGACTTCGCCGCCATCTACAAAGGGTATGCCGATGGGTGGAGCGCAGATGCAATCCATGCGCTTGGGGAGAGCTTGGTGCCATATGCACAGATGGTTGCTGAGCAAGTCTCCACGCAGTGGGTGATGGAGGCTCGACGTTCGAGCATGGCTGAAGGCATGCGCCAGGAAGATGTCATCCAGCCTGTGGAAGGAGTGGAGATCGGGTTGGAAGCGAGCGTCGTCCCGTCTCCGACCGAGCCAAACATCGTCCTGTCTCCGACCGAGCAGAACGTCGTCCTACCGGAAAGCGAGCTGCCTTTATCCTCGTTGATCGTGTCGTTAGCCGATGCCGCCGGACGACCACAATAGAATTTAGAGTAGAAACAGTCAGTATATGTAAAAGATAAGTTCATGGGGGAGCCCCCGTGTGAACAGTTTTTTACATTCGTGAATACTTGAATTTTGTTTTGTGATGGAATCACTCGTAATGGGAAGCTTGTCCCATCTGTCCTTGTTTTTACTCTAGCATAGCTTTGTTTTTATCCTTTCTTTTTCGCACCTGTTCGTTTGACCCGTAGGCTGCAACCTTAAGAACTCAGGCATGGCCCGCGAGGCTCAGCTGCTCATAACCGTTGGTCATGGCGGGGTGTGATCGGTTGGGAGTTTATAAAACATAAGTTACGTAGGATAATTAAAGGAACAGACTACCCTTTCATTTGGGTGAAAAGTATTACTATATGGTAGTAAAAAATAGGGGTGGTATCGCACCCTCGTGGAGCCCCTGAGCAACCCAGGCCGAGAGTGCTTGGGCTGGGGTGCTTGTAGGAGCAAACATTGAATGAAACAAAATGGTAAGATCGATCTTTAGGGGAAGAAATGACGTAACTGTTCGATGTTCCATGTGTTAGTGAGAACGTTGCCGTTGTCGTCCTTTAGCCAGTAGGTGCCCGGTCAGATCACCTCAGTCACCGTATAGGGTCCTTCCCATGGTGGAGAGAGTTTATGTTTCTCCTTGGTTGATTGGGTTCTCTAAAGCATGAGATCACCGACCTCGAGGATCCTCCTCATTTTTCTTTCATGGTACATACGGAGAGTTTGCTGGTAGCAAGCGGAGCAAATGACGGTCTTCTCAGGACCCTCCTCGAGTAGGTCCACTGCATCCTGCTGAGCCTCCGTAGCTCGGTCTCGGTCGAAGGCCTTCACTCTTGGGGCGCCATGGTCGAGGTCGGAGGGCAACACTGCTTCAGCTCCGTAGGCCAGGAAAAAAGGTGTGAACCCTGTGGATCAGTTTGGAGTTGTTCTTAGGCTCTAGAGGATCATTGGGACCTCTACAACCCATTGCCCGACATACTTATCAAGTTGGTCGAAGATGCGTGGCTTAAGTCCTTGGAGGACCATGCCATTGGCCCGCTCGACCTGTTCGTTAGTACATGGATGTCTGACCGAGGTCCAATCGATCCTGATGTCGTATCCATCACAGAAGTCTAGGAATTTCTTCCCGATGAAGTTAGTTCTGTGGTCAGTGATGATACAGTTAGGAACACCAAAACAATAGATGATGTCAAGAAAGAACTTGATCGCCTCTTCCGAGCGAATATTGGTGATGGGCTTCACCTCTATCCACTTGGTGAATTTGTCCACCGCTACGAGTAGGTGAGTGAAGCTACCCAGGCCCTTTTTGAGGGGTCTGACCATGTCGATGCCCCAGACCGTGAATGGCCAAGTGATGGGGATGGTTTGAAGCTCCTGCGCTGGCAAATGAGTTTGCTGAGCGTAGAACTAGCATCCCTCACACCTGTGAATGACCTCCTCTGCATCTCATAGCGCAGTGGGCCAGGAAAAACCTTGGCGAAAGGCTTTTCTAACCAACAATCTCGGGGCCGCGTGATGTCCACAGATTCCGGCATGGACCTCGAGGAGGAGCTATTTCCCTTGGTCGGTAGGGATGCACTTCATGAGTACTCCCGATGGACTTCGCTTGTAAAGTTCGTTACCAAATGTGACGAATGTCTTGCCGTGTTGAGTGATTCATCGCGCTTTAGTCCTTTCTGGTGGGAGAATGTCCTCGAGGAGGTAGGCGAGTAGCGGTGCTCTCTAGTCAGCTTGATCGAGTGCTACCAAGGCAACATCGGTGGGTGACGTTGTCATGGAGGCACCAAGGTCGGAGCCCCATGTGCCAGATTGTTGTCGGAGTGTGTCTGGATCAGACCTTCTAGGATACGGGCAGACGGCTCATGAAGGTCGTTGATGAAGGCCCCATCTAGAGACGGAACCTGCCTAGCAACCAATTTTGCGAGAAAATCGACGACATCGTTGTCCTTTTGGGGGACATGATGTAGTTTGATCCCCTGGAATTTGTCCTCGAGCTTGTGCACCTCCTGGCAGTATGCTGCCATGAGGGGCTTTTGCATGAGGACTCCTTCATGACTTGGTCAATGACCAACTCCGAGTCACCGTGGATGTTTAGCCGCGTAGCGCCGAGCTCGATGGCGATGCGTAGCTCGTTGATGAGGGCCTCGTATTCTGCAGCGTTGTTTGAGGCCAAAAAATGGAGATGGATCACGTAGCGGAGCCTGCTCCCATCCGGGGACATCAGAACAACTCCAACCCCTGAGCTGGGCGCCATCATTGACCTGTTGAAGTACATTGTCCAGTACTCGTGGGTGACGTCTAGGGTCAGGAGCTGGACCTCCGTCCATTCGGCGATAAAGTCTACGAGAGCCTAAGACTTAATATGGGTGTAGGGGATATACCTGACGTCGTGGCCCATTAGCTCGAGTGCCCACTAGGAGATCCATCCCGCAGCGTCACAGATGCAGATGATGTCTCCCAACGGGAATGAAGTGACGACCATGACTTCGTGGTCGGTGAAGTAGTGCAGGAGCTTCCGGGTCGCCATCAGCACGTCGTATAGAAGTTTCTACACATAGGGGTACCGAACCTCGATGTTGGTGAGTACCTCACCGATGAAGTATATGGGTCGTTGGACCTTCAGGTGGTGTCCTGGCTCCTCCCTTTCGATGACTAGGGCGGCGCTCACCACGTGGTTGCTTGCCGCAATATAGAGGAGGAGGGGTTCTCCCCGTTCAGGAGCGATGAGGATTGGGACTGACGTCAGTGATGCTTTGAGGCTTTCCAAAGCCTGCTGTGCTTCCTTAGTCCAGACGAATACATCTGTCTTTTTGAGAAGTTTGTAGAGAGGCATCCCCCGCTCGCCTAGCTAGGAGGTGAACCAGCTCAGGGCGGCCAAACAGCTGGTGAGCCTCTGTACGCCCTTGATGTTGCGTATAGGGCCCATGTTGGAGATGGCTATGATTTTTTTGGGGTTGGCCTCAATGCCATATTCGGACAAGATGTATCCAAGCAACTTCCCCTTCTAAACCTCAAAACACATTTTTTGGGATTCAATTTGATGCTGAACCTTCGGAGGTTTGCGAACGTTGCGGCCAAGTTTACGACCAGGTCGCAAGCTTGAGCCATTTTGACCACTATGTCATCTACATAGATGGCGATTGTTGGTTTTGGCCACTTGACTTGGTTAGGATGGTCGAGGGGGTTGATTTGGTCGGCGAAGCATTGCTACATGCATCGTTAATAGATGGTGCTAGCATTCTTCAGATCGAAAGGCATGGTTACGTAGCAGTATGAACCATACGGGGTGATAATGAAGTTGCGAGTTGGTCGGACTCTTTCATCGTGATTTGGTGATAGCCTGAGTAGGCATCCAGAAAGGAGAGGATTTCGCATCCTGAGGTGGAGTCGACTATCTGGTCTATGCGTGGCAAAGGAAAGTGGTCCTTCGGACACGCCTTGTTAAGGCCAATATAATCAACGCACATTCTCCATTTCTTGGTCTTCTTTTTAACAAGAATAGGATTGGCTAGCCAGTCGGAGTGGTATACCTCCTTGATGAATCCAGCCGCTAGGAGTTTGGCAATCTCCTCATCTATGGCCCTATGCCTCTCGTCATCAAAGCGATGCAGGCATTGCTTGGAGGGCTTTGAGCCCAGGACGAGGCTTAATGTGTGCTCGGTGACCTCCCATGGTATGCCTAGCATGTCAGAAGGTTTCCATGTGAAGACATCACGATTGGCGCATAGAAAGTCAGCGAGCTCACATTCCTATTTGGCTGGGAGCTTGGCCCTGATCCACACCGTCTTGGTTGGGTCGGTGGGGTCGATCCCCACCGCCTTAGTTTCCTTGATTGGGTGGAAGGCAGTCGAGGAGGTTGGCTTGTTGTAGTCTAGGACTGCTGGAGTCGACGAATTTCCAAGCTGTGGGAGCTCGGCTGAGTTGACGACGGTAGTGGCGAGCTCGTAATGGTTGCGGTCACACATGTAGGCGTGTGAAAAGGTGCTACCCACAGTGATGATGCCGTTCAGTCCCGGCATCTTCAACTTGAGGTAGGTGTAGTTGGGGATCGCCATGAACTTGGCGTAGCATGGCCTCCCCAAGATGGCATGGTAGGACCCTGGGAAGTCCACCACCTTGAAGGTGAGGACCTCTGAACGGAAGTTGGCTCGATCGCCAAACGTGACAGGCAGGTCAATCTTGTGATAGAACCGCCCAATTTATACAAGATCAAGTACGGCTATCCCCGCTAACACGTTGACACGCGCATACTTTCACTTATATAAACCTGGTAGTCCACCGAGTGTCACGAAGGACCTCGATAAATCAACATCACAACCAAGATCACATGATTAAGCAAATACACATCACATACGCAGAGTTGCAGTGGAAATAATATTACAAATGGGTTCACAAATAATAGTACAAGTTCGGGTTTCAAAACCGATTAGTGAAAACAACGTAGCTTTCAAATGATTACATTAATATAAGTTCCAAATATATTGCTAGCATAAGTGACATCCTCTGATAAAAGCATATAGATGAGAAATAAGTATAGAGTCACCGAGCCCACTGGTGGTTAGCCACCATCTTCAGCAGGTCAAGAACTTCACCTGCAACATGGTGGGATAAACCCTGAGTACTCGAATGTACTCAGCTAGACTTACCCATCATAAACCAAAAATAAAGTGACACCAAGGATTATGCAAGGCTTTATAAGTGAAGCTAGCTTGACAACATTTTGCATAAAATGTGACTAATTTAGTTGTACAATTATACTTTGGTCATCAAGTTAAGTATAGCTATTCATCTCTAGATTAGCAACTAACCTGTGCCAAACATGTGGTATATCATTTGATAGCATACAATAGTAACCATAGCCGGTGTAGTAATTCCATGTTATTCCAAACCATCACATTCCATAATACAATTACTATGATGTTGGAGCTAGCCAAGTTTCTCACTATCTGGGAGAGACGGTGATTCGAATCGATTTCAACCAGCTGAGAATTTATTCCTAACACAAACCTAGACATACCTGCGCCAAGTTAGTCTTAGGTCACCTTTGGTACAACTCAGGTCCATATTTCGCGGGTTCGCCCAATGTCGCACAATCAGGGACTGACGGTAGCTAGGTCGCTCAAGCCATGCCTGCCCACAGTCCCAGACCAGGTCGCTCAGGTCATTCTTACCCATGGTCTATTGTTCCACTCCCCGCACATCCTTACTTCCTCCAGTGTGTGCACTCTAATAGAGCAGGGCCCGGCCTGAGTTGAGCTACTTGGCTTCGTGGTTGGAACGAGTTATCTGGCCAGCTAAGTGATAGGCATGCGTTCAATCTCGTCAAAAGGTCTAACAACGGTACGGTCCTTAATCGGCACAGATGAAATCACATGAGTCAACCTACACATAGACTCCGCCCGACCTCCATTTACATTACCCTATGGTTCTTTTCCACGATAGCAAATATAGCCAACCATGCTTTGTTGTCTACCTATATCTCGCAGGTTATAGGAAATCACCCGACTTCTACTGGTCTAAGCATGGCTAAGCATATATTCGATACTGGACCTACACAAGGTTAAAGGTATATTTCTGTATAAGGAAATTATATGCATCAAGTGGTTCCAATCAACTCTTATAACCTAATGCATCAAACATAAAGGACTCAAGTGATATTTGTAAAAACATAGGAGGCTTAGAATGCTCTAGGGCTTGCCTGTGATCCAACACTATGTCAGTGTTTGTTAGATGACACTCGCTTGGCGAGCATCTCCTGTTCAGACGTGTACTCCAGGGGTGCTTTTATCTTCGGGATAGGTCCACCATACACCGTCTTCGGGTTCGGCTCCAACATCACATCCTTCACATGATTCATCTAGCGTACCTAGATGAGATGCAAGATGCAAGTGCATGAATATGAAGAATGGTAATATGAGATGCATCACATAATAGCATTCAAGGCAAACATAAGATCATGCAAGACATAGGCACCTAGAGTTATTTAACTAAACATCACACAACATATTATAGAGGGATAGTAAGCATATTAGGCATGGCATACAAGTGAACTTAAGTTCAGATATTGCATACATGCATCGATCAAGAACTAACTAACATGTTTAGTCACAACAAGAGCAAGCTAAAACAATCACCTAGCACATGTATAGAAATCTGGACAGCATCACAGCAGTCATTTATTTTAACCATAGCTGGAGATCTAGACATCCAAAGAAGGTGATCCTACACTTTATGGAAAGCTAATGAAATTTCCTACAATATTGTTATTATCACCAAAAGCTTATTCCAAAGCTAACTAGGTCAAACATGCCAATGTTTCAGACCTGCACCGAACTAGGACAGAAAAGTAGTAGTCATTTTCAACAATGGATAACTGGAGTTATGGGCATCAAACAAACATGAACCTTAACTTTCTAGAAATATTATAAAATTATCTAAAATATGTTTATTATCATCACAATGTGATTCCACCATTAACAAGGTCAATCAAGTACAATTGAGCACTTCTGTCCAGACTTAGATAGATTCTGCCAGGCAACTTCACAAGTTTATAACTAGAGATTTAGATCACCAAAAGGAGTGATCTTTAACAATTTAGAAAGCTCATGAAAAGAACTACACATATTATATTATCTCTAATACATGATTCAAAGCTTAGTTAAGTTAAACAACACAATCATTTAGGTCTGTACAGAGAGCAAGCAAAATCTGACAATGAACTTGTAAAATCTATAGCTCCGAAATTATCAGGAATATGGTCATGAAAATTTATCACAATCTAGATTATGAAATTATCTACAACTTTGGTATTCACTACAACCACATAAATCATCATTTACACTATGAAAATAATTGCACAAGGAAAACTGCACATGCAGCCCAAACAGTAGTGGTACAAAAAACTGATAGGAACTTTCGAGAAGCATAACTAGAGTTCTACATGTCCAATACATGTGGTTCTAGACTTTTTAGAAAGCTTAGTAAATTCTAAACAATGTTTTTATAAACACCTAGAGTTAATTCTACTACTAAAAGGTCCCCACAGTACCAACAAGGCAACCCTGTCTGGATTTGGGCAGAAACAGCCACAGAGATTTAAGCAACTATAACTAAAAATCAACTTAACCAAAAATTATGCTCTTTAGCTTTTGGAAATCTTAATAAAAGTAATACAATCCATTTATTGTCATCAAGTCATGATTCATAACTTAAATGAGTCAATTAATTCAAACATGCAGGCCTATTCAGAATAGGAGCAAAGCAACACAGGGCATTTGTTATTTTTATATATCTTAAAATATCAAGCCTAAACTCCTGAAATTTTTACCAGACAACAAAAATCACCTGAGTAGCACTCCATAAAAATTTCATATTTATTTGAGCACAAGAACTGCAATTATGAAAAAGACAAGGCATAACTAGTATTAAAAACCTAACTGCATAAATCTATTTTTACAGCAAAATACTTAAACTAAAACATGCCATATTATAGATCTAATGCATATATAATTTCAAAAGGATTCCAAAAAGTCCTCATTTTCTATTTTACGACTTTTCTACTAATTACTACGAATTTTCAAACTTGATCATTCAAATCTACAAAAATTAAGAAAAGGAATGTAAATCTTGCATCGAGGACCCTGCAGTTTCTATAAATTAAACTCAAACGAATATATCCTTTCCGGCACTATTCCTATGAGTCATGGATTCTTCACTTAACCCCCTAGAAAACATCCTATTCTCGCGTGTGGTCCCCTTCTTCTTCCTCTCGACGGCAGCGTAGTGGGGTGGCCGGGCTCGCGGCTCCGGCCTGCTGAGGCGGCGCCGACGGCGAGATGATGCAGGCTCTGGCTGTCCCAGACCCCGACGCGCCTCTAGGTGACCACGACATGGCCTGAGGTGGCCTGCTGGCCGTGCTAGCTGGCGGAACACCGACAGCTGCTCCGGCGGCGTGGAGCAGCAGCGACCATCAGCGCAGGTCTGGGAGGGCCAGAGGCGCGACGCGAGCTTAGGAAGAAGGTGCCACTATCTACGGGGAGTGGTGAAGTGCAGAGGCGAGGGGGCATGGTGGTGCTGACGAGCTCGGTGGCGGCGTCCATGGCGGCTTCGCTCTAGTGCGGCCAGAGGGCGAGCGAGTGCTTGGGTGAGCGCGAGAAGGAGCAGAGAGCGAGTGCGGGATGCCAGGGCAGCTCGGGCATCCACATTTGAAGGCGCAGGGAGCAGGGCGGCACATGGCAATGGTGGTGGGGTGCACTGCGGTGCATGGAGGCCACGCAGCTTTCTGCCGAACAGGTGGCGTGTGTGAACGAGGCCGACTTTCAGTCTAGATTTCGACATCTTCGGAGCATATTCGTCCCTAGGTGCTTGAAGCAAATTTGTTACTCTCAGACTACACTACAACATTACTCAAGGCGCCATGGTCATTTGAGTTCTGGATCCCTGGGTAATTTAGCTCTAAGATGGCATTGTCAACGCATTGACGGCGATTAACAAACTCCAAAATTGTTGGTCAAACGAGTGCCATCCTTTTGCACGCTCTTCTCCACAATGTATACTCCAACTTCTATCTTTGGACCAAATCGAGTTGTTTAACAAAATCACGAGAACGCGAGATACCAAGGTCGACGACGATGAATTCCAGAGTTAGCAAAATTTTGAGTACTAAAAACAATTGTAGATTCAAAGTTTGAGCCACGGTTTGACTTGCTTACAAGCTGATCTAGCTCTTGGTCCAAAAACAAAGTTTGTTCTACTCCACTCAAACTTTGACTTTTATTTAAGGTGCAACTCCATGCAAGCACTATAAGCAATTGGTCAACATAGGTCAAAATAGCATCACGGTAAAGCTTAAATCAGAGTTTTAGACCGATTGAGGCATTTTCTTGACCTTTGTTCAACACGAACCCTTTATGACTTTTGTTGCAGAGTTCAATTAGAGTTGTTTGGGTAAGGTGGCAAGGTTTGGTTGATGTCCTATAATTCCATTCACTTAATAAAGCAATCCAAGAAAGATTATAACTTATCATTTCATGTGGCTTCTTGATTCCAAACTTCATGAAACTTTTTCACTGGTCAAGATGGATGCATGTTGATGTAATGTACCTGAAATAAGCATGTTTAACATTACTCTTGCATAATATTAACAAGGGTACACATGCAAGCAAAGGTGTGTTGTCCAAGTTTAAGTTGGAGCTCACTCTTGTAGATTTGATCTTGACACCTTCATCACCACTTAACATGTCATGTTTGAGCTCAAACCCATTGATTAACTAGTGACAGACACCTGGGGTGTTACAGATCTGCCCGAGAGGGTATGCCAGTGTCCCCGGGATCACACCGTGGAAGGGAGAGCTCACTGAGCGGAGCTCCAACCGGGGGATGCGCATGGCGTCTAGGGTGTCAACGTAGAGAATGTTGAGGCCGCTGCCTCCGTCGATCAACACCTTGATGAGGTGCTTCTTGCGGACAATGGGGTCGATGACGAGCGGGTAGCGACCCGGTTTGGCGACGTGGGAAGGATGGTCCCTCTGATCAAAAGTGATCAGAGATTCTGACCAGCTAAGGAAAGAGGGGACGACCGTTTCGGCGACGCACGCCTCTCTATAGCGCACCTTGTGCTAGCGCTTGGAGTAGATGGCATCGGATCCCCCAAAGATCACGAGGCATTCCTCGGGGTCAAGAAAGCCGTCATCATCCTTGCCTACAGTGCCTCCTTTCTTGGCCGCTGCCTCCTTGCCCTTTCCTTCCTTCGGCCCATCGGCCTATCACAGAAAGCACTTGAGGCGTTCGCAATCCTTATAGAGGTGCTTGATGGGGTAGGCGTGGTTGGTGCATGGGCTCTCCATGAGCTTGTCGAAGTTGTCGGGCTAACCCTGCTGGGGCTGCTTGCCCACACGATCGATCCACGGCGACCAAAGTGAAGTTGGCCGGTCAGCGCCGATCCTTCTTGTTCTTTTTGCCCCTTTGCATGGAAGGGGCCCTCACCTTGGTCCTCGCGGTTGGTCTTGCCCTTGTCCCGGCCTCCACTAAAGACCACTCTGACCACCTCCTTGCCGAAGGCATGGTTCATGGCGATGTCTAGCAGGTCGCTGGTGGCACGGGGCTTCAGACAGCCGAGCTTACGGATCAAGGACTCACAGGTTGTCCCAGTGAGGAACACACTGATGACGTCCGCGTCAACGGCATCAGGAAGGGAGTTGCATCATTTTGAGAACCTATGGATGTAATCCCGCAGGGACTCATTGGGTTCCTGTTGGCAGCTCTTGAGGTCCCAAGAATTCCTAGGACGGACATACGTCCCCTGGAAATTTCCGATGAAGATCCTTTTGAGATCCACCCAGTCGCGGATGCTGTCAGGTGGGAGGAATTCGAGCCATCCTCGAACATGCTCCCCCACATAGATGGGGAGGTTTTGAATGATGAAGTGATCATCATCCACTCCTCTGGCTCGATAGGTGAGCCAAAAGTCTTCGAGCCATATACCGAGATTCGTTTCCCCAGTGTATTTGGTGATGTTGGTGGGTGGTCGGAAGTGCTGTGGGAATGGCGCTTTCTGGATGTGACGGCCAAAGGCCCATGGTCTTGGGCCGTCTAGGCTAGGACTCCGGTCGTCTGGTCGGCGACCATGCCTGGGGTGCGTGTCCCCGCTCCCCTCGATGGTCCGGCCATGGCCCGTGCCGCCTGCTCTCACCGCCCCTTGATGGACGCCATCATCACGCCGGGCTTGACGCCGATTATTGATGACACTGCGAGCATCGTGGTTCGGTCTGAGCCGTTCGCGCACAGGTGGTCGGTGTGGAGCAGGCGCCGGGTCAGGCCGTGCTGCAGCTATGGCCTCCTGTTCCATGCCCGACGACTGTAGCGGTGAGTGGATGGAGCGATTCAACTGGTGCGCCCCCATTCCCCAGTCTGGAAAGAGGCTGTGAGCCGGTATCGTGACGCGGAGCTCTTCGCCTGTTGAACGGCAGTGGTTTCCAATAGCGCCCGGAGGTTCCAGTGGATCACCTGCTCCTTGGGGTCGACAGGCTCGGGAAGACCGCGCAGAAGCATCGCCGTAGCGGTGATGTTTTGGCCAGCCCGAGCAAACTATGGGGGATCATTTCCTCCATCTAGGATGTTGCGCTGGACCTGACGGGCGTGACCCCGGGTGCCCACTCACCGGGTTATGGGCGTGTGGTGTAGCGTGCTGCGCCGAGCGTGCCAGCGCAGGTGGCAGTTGGCTTTGTCGCATTTGTTGCAACTCTTCGCCGTGCTCCTACGCACGAGCGAGGGCCTCCACATGAGGGTTCGGAGGGGTGTGGGTCTGTAGAGATTCCGTGACCATTGGTGGCTGTCCTAGAGCATCCGCCATAGTGTACTCCCAGGACAATGGGTGGCCAAGTGCCACATCGCCGATGCTAGAGCCGTCGCTTTTAACCTCGTCATCCACGAGGTCATGAAAAGAGATGGGAGCGTAGCCCACCATCCCCACTAATTTGGATGTGAGAGGGGGCGGTATCAGTGACCTTCGGAGCCCCCGTGCATACGCGTTCATGGGGGACGCGAAGCCGTAGGGGAACCGGTTGCACGGCGGTCGCGACGGGGGCAACGGGGCCCCTATGGAGAATGGGCGGAAGGTATTCAACAACGAGTAAAGAACAATATGTATATTACTCACAGTGGGGCTTGAGCCCAACGTGGGCTCAAAGTGAAGCGTAGGTGTCTTGTCGTTGAGGTTGTCGGGTGGCCGAGAGCTGACGGAGGGCACTCCTCCTCCGATGGGTGCTAGGACAAGTGCCTCCTTGTGGAGGCAAAGCACCTGAGCTGGTCGGCGACGAAGTCTAGGCTTCTGAAGAGAAAGGTCTGGAACGGCTCGAAGATGGGAGGAACCCACATCCCAATAGGTGGGAGCGTGGGAAACTCCAGCAAGCCGAAGAGAATCATATCGCTTGAGCCTGTCATGCCAAAGATGGCGGAAAGGTGGGCCATCTGATGACCAAAAGCATGAATGCACGACGTCCTCCCCATAGACGGTGCCAACTGTCGGTGCGAAAAGTGACCAACAAGTAAATATTTGTAGTTTTGCCATGCATTGTGATCGGATGTGGCCTAGCACTCAATGACACAGGGTTTATAATGGTTCAGGCAACGTGCCCTACGTCCAGTTCCAGTCAGTCGGTGACTTTATTCCTGAGTCCAGGTGCTCGAAGTTTGCTGTGGGGTTACAAAAGAGTGGGAATAGAAAGGGGGGTGTTAAAGGTTCGATCGGGCTCTGAATCGAAGGGCCAAGAGTGACAGGAGCTCCAACATGCGCTAAGTATTGGAACGTATGCTCTGTGTAGCTTTAGAGTTCTATAGCTGTGGAGCTGTTTGAGTGCTAAGAATGTTTAAAGCTTAGCAGAGAGAGTCGGAATGACTGTCCTCTCCGTTGGGAGAGAGCACATCCCCTTTTATAGGTGAAGGGGATGGCCATACAAGTGAGAGAGACAGAGTGTGCACGTAAGCTACTAAGTCTTGTTGCCCACACTGTCGGGTATAAGACGATCGTCGGTGCCCACAATACTGTTTATGTTAGACGCATGTGGCAGGCTTTACCGTGTTCACCTGGTATGGCAAATGACGGCGCCCACAACACTGTAAGGCAAATGTCGGCGCCCACAATATTGTTTGGGTTCTGCCATGTCTGGAAGGTTACAAAGCACCCTTCTGGCGTGGCCTGTCGGTACTATCCTACAGGTGTGCAGGGTACGGTCCTCAGTATTGCGGTTGACTTGAGTGCCTTGCCTTATTTGCTTCGCCTGATTCTTGGGTCTCACCGAGCGGGTGTCCCCGGTCGGTCGTTCCCAGTCGGCTCTGACCGTGTTGGTCGGAGAAGAGCTGTAAGCAGAGGTTCAGCATATTCCCGATCAAAAAAGCGGGTCGGAGTCAGAAGCGAGCGTCGTCCCCTCCTTGGCCAGGCCTTCCGGTCGGAGACTGGATCACTCGTCTAGCCTATCGTTAGGTATCTGGGCTGGCCCAGGAGTCACGTGTTGTTGTAATGTCGTCTGCTGGGCCAAACTTTTGCTAGGAAGCGGGCCCATCGGGGACCCTGGGTTTATGAACCCGACACAAAGAAAGTGAGCAAGAACAAAGAAGCGAAGGTGAAAAAAGTTGCTCACATCAAGTGCCATAGTTGTGATGATTTGGGCCACCTAGCTTCGGGTTGTCTAAACAAGCTTGAGAAGAAGGCTCAAGAAAACAAGGAGAAGCAAGGCAATGGGAAGCACCACATGAGCAAGGAAGAGAAGGCTCAATAAAAGAGAAAATACTACTCATGCCGGGAAAGGGGACACAAGGCAAATTCATGTCCCATAGCTAATAATTCTAAGCCTATTTTAATTAATGATAATAATGTGCTTAGAAAGGATGATAATGGTACCTCATTGGTTGCAATTGCAAAATATCCCGCTATTCATACTAAGGCTATGCCTAAGTATGTTGCTCCTAACTTGAGAGGACCCAAACTAGTTTGGGTACCATCAAAAAGTGGATGAATGTTTGTAGGTACCATGGCATTGGAGGCTTGATTCAATGGAATTCTTATTGTTCGTCATATATTGAATCAAGTATTGAAGCCTAGTGCTATTCTATCCCAATGCCAAGCCAAGAATTAGTGAAGTCCAAATGTGCTACAACATACAAGTGTCATATTCAAGTTGTGGTGATTTATTGGAATTATTTGGTGGCTTGTAAATAATTGAGTGAAAGCTTGATATTGGATGATCATGTGCTAACCAAGGTATATCTCTAGTTGATCTCATTCATTTGGGTGCATATGAGTTGATTGAATTGGATAAATATGCAATGTTGCTTGCTATGAGATGTTTGAATGGATAAATGATTAGTAGTCAAGTTTGGATTGATTTGAGCTGAATAAATTCATAAGATGACCTTTAGCAAGTCGATTGAATGGATATATGTCTTGTGAAAGTATTCAAATAAGTTAGTTTCAAGTTTGATTCACATTTATTGAAGTATAGCTCAATTGATTAAAATCTGTCCAAAATTGAAAAGCTAAGCTAGCTGAGATTAGGTCTGAATTCAAGTGATCAAATCTTATTGGATTGTCTTGAAATTTGGTATGCATACTCTATACTTATGGTATTAGATGCTGTGTAAATTTCATGAGAATTGGATAAGAGATGCTTCAGTTTTGGAGTAGATCTTGTCAGCTATAGTGCAGCATTTGTCAGCATGTAGCAGTGGTGAAATAATTGAAATCTGGTAGCAATATATAAGTCAAATGAAGCTCAAATTTTTACAGATACTATATGACTTAGTAAATCACATCTCCACCAAATTTCATGGCATTTGGATCTATACATTGGGAGTTATGGATTATTCTTTTAGGGGTACAGAATCTGCCAGAAAAAAGATAATTATTGGATAAATCAAGCATCACTTTGATTGAAAGGTCCTCAAGTTAGAAACATGTTTATAAGTAATTAAGGAACCTAACTTTGGTTTTGAGATGATCTAGAAGTATGACAAGCAAAGAGTACAAAGCCATTTGATTGTGGAGTGTACTTGGCACACAATTGTTACTCAATTAAAGATCAAGACCAAGCTCAAGATGAATATGAAGTTTAAGTTCTAGTGACATTTGGAAATCATTTGGTAGAAACAAAAGGACTTAAACATGTAGAAAGAAAATGACTTAAAAAAGGATTTAAGGTTACACATCAAGTTAAGTCCATCACATGGATCAATCAATCAAGTTATTTTAAGTGAATATCAAGAATGATTCTTTGGATAGAGGTCACTTCTTCCTAGTGTAGGGGCTTACCGCCTTTTGTAGGTAAACCAAGTGTGGCACTTAGAAGGCTAACATAGAAGTGGTGATCTAAGAGACATTTGAGATGCTTAGTTAAAGCAATCAAAAAGGTTGATCTAGAAAGCAAGCAACACCCAAAAGCGAGCAAGTCATTGAAATTCAAGTGTTACTCTCACATTTGGTGCTCTCAAGCAAGCAAAGATGAAGTGAAGATGCAAGCCAACCACAACAAGATAGTACACTTGATCATAAAGTGGCTCACATTTCATATGGGTGAAGAATGGATTTTATTATTGATGATTGGTCTTCACCAAGCTTATAATTGGACTTCACATTGCTATTACGGAGCTTAATTGGAAACTAATGACTACCCTCTACTCCAAGATAGCAAAGGTATCATTGTAATGTACATGATCATTTCATCCCTTACTAGTATGCGGTTAGTGCATATAGTACATGCTTATAGGATCATGCATGACAAATGAAAATCTTTAAAATTCATTACTTACCACTATTGCTTGAATGATTAGTTGAATCTAGTGGTAGTGTATGAGTTTGTTCATGAGCTAGTGAACCTAAGTACTTGATCTATTTTGGATTGCTAACAAGTGACAAGTATAATATTGGCAAGATAACCCTTGCAAGAGGTGTGAAGAAGCTTGTCATTGGTTCAAACCGGACTTGGAAGCTTAGTCAAATCATTTTAGTTCAAGTCATACTAGAAGCTCATGACAATGATAAGAGTACAAGAACAAGACAACAATGCAAATGGATATCTAGTTTGTTTGTTTCAAGTGGTATCTAGACTCAAATATTTCATCAAGAATTCATAAGTGGTGTCTAGACCAACTCAAAAGTGATATCCTACAAATGGTACTCATGATGATAGCAAATGTTCAACAAATGGTTTTATTGACAAATCAATCATACACGTGGTATCACATTTTCTACACGTGGTATCAATCATACAAGAAGGTGGTTCCATAAGTGATCCTAAACCTTAAGTGATCATCAAGAGAAGAAAGTTCCTTCACCTACAAGAGCTCAAGATTATCAAGTGGATGACCCATACTATGACATAGGGGAGGAGCCCCACCGATTGGTATCAAGGTCAAAGATCCTACATGAGGTATCTCAAGGGCTACAAGTGGTGTCATTCCAACACATATGGTGGTGTCCATAAAAATGAAGATTCAAGTGTCAACCATCTACCCCAATCTAACCCTTTGTATCAAGAAATGCACACCTTTTATGGCAACTGATGACAAAGGGGGAGAGATTGAGACAAAGATATGACAATTGGGAATTTGGACATGGACAATGGACAAAGAGGGAGCAACATTGAGGAATTAAGAAGAACCAAAATTCTTGGAAAAGAGAAGCACACAAGTAGGGGGAGCAAGCTCATGAACTTGTTTGTTTTGCATTTGATATGTGCATATTCATATGCTTGCTTGCATTGCACAAGTTTTAAATTTGATATGCATGCTTGTGTGGTGTATGCTAGTTGTAGAACTTGAATGATGACATAATAACTAGCATGCATAGGATGGTAGCTAGACTTGTATTTCTACTTGGTACCAGAACCTTTCTTATAATGTTGATCTCACGGGGTTTCTAGTGTATTTGTTGTCTAGCTACTTATGGTGCTAAGGATGGTGTTAAAAGTGCAACTCTAATTGGTATCACGCATCAAAAGTTAATTCTTTACACCTTATCATCATTTAGCAGTAATTACTCTCCCACAATTCCAATCTATGCATATGTGCGAGCTTCAAACCAAACACTCTAGCACATATGTAGGGGGAGCTAATACTACCAATTCGGGTTTGTGGTACTTATCGAAAATCATTTACACATAGTAAAATTGCTTGGGCAAGCAACATGAATCCAAAAGAGCTTAATTTCCATATCTTTGTAGAGTTGTCATCAATTACCAAAAAGGGGGAGATTTAAAGGTCTCTAGTTTGGTTTTGGTAATTGAGTGACAACCTAGGTGGACTAATGTGTTTAAATGTGATATACACAGGTGATTAGTCCACAGGTATGCTTGTGTGAGCAACTGATGCCATGACGGTGAACATGGCTTGGATTTGTTGCAAGACTCACACATGTGATGAAGGAGCTCATTGCATATGAGACATGACATTGAGTCATGTGACTAAGGTGGAGAAGATCAAGACAACTTGGCTTGATGGACTTGTTGCAAGCGTGAAGGGCAAGTTGGAGGCTTTGAAGTGATGGACTGCGTGGCGGTGAAGCTTGAGCAAGACTTGGCGTCGACGGACGAAGGCAACGGTGAAGAGCAAGTGAAGTCAAGATCGATGAACCAATACGGTCATATGATGATATGAAATGGATCATATCATTTGTGATTGCTTGGTGCATGTGTTGCATCAACATCGAAGGAGATGGAATGGAATGCGCCAGGCAAAGGTATATTTGTAGGGCATTTCATTTCATCGGTCATAGGTGTGTACTGAAGTTTATGACTAGGTTTAGGATAGATTGCCGTACTATCAATAGGGGCAAACTTGTTTGATTATCGGTCATCTAGTGTCACTCAAGTGATCTAACTTTGCATCGTTGCTAGGATCAAGTGGCGTTGTGAAGAGAGTGCTAATCCTTTGAAAAAATGTTTGTGAAAAGCTAACACACGTGCACAAGTTGATAAACACTTGGTGGTGTTGGCACATTTGCAAAGGTGAAGAAGTTGGTGAAGAAAAGGAGGCGAAACCGGGCTTGGGTGCCTGCCTGGGTGGCACCGCCACCCCCTGTCCGGTGTACCGCCACCCCTGTGGCGGTGCCCGGTTGGTCTCAGCTAAGAAGGAGTGTCAGGGTTGGCACCGCCGTGTCTTGTCCGGTGGCACTGCCACCCCTTGGGTGGTGCCCACCTGGCCCCAGTTCAGAGCAAATGTTCAAGAAATGGTTTTATTGACAAAACAATCATACACGTGGTATCACATTTTCTACATGTGGTATCAATCATATAAGAAGGTGGTTCCACAAGTGATCATAAACCTTAAGTGATCATCAAGAGAAGAAAGTTCCCTCACCTACAAGAGCTCAAGATTATCAAGAGCATGACCCATACTATGACATAGGGGGAGGAGCCCCACCGATTGGTATCAAGGTCAAAGATCGTACATGAGGTATCTCAAGGGCTACAAGTGGTGTCATTCCAACAAATATGGTGGTGTCCATAAAAAATAAAGATTCAAGTGTCAACCATCTACCCCAATGTAACCCTTTGTATCAAGAAATGCACACCTTTTATGGAAACTGATGACAAAGGGGGAGAGATTGAGACAAAGATATGACAATTGGGATTTGGACATGGACAATGGACAAAGAGGGAGCAACATTGAGGAATTGAGAAGAATCAAAATTCTTGGACAAGAGAAGCATACAAGTAGGGGGAGCAAGCTCATGAACTTGTTTGCTTTGCATTTGATATGTGCATATTCATATGCTTGCTTGTATTGCACAAGTTTTAAATTTCATATGCATGCTTGTGTGGTGTATGCTAGTTGTAGAACTTGAATGATGACATGATAACTAGCATGCATAGGATGGTAGCTAGACTTGTATTTCTACTTGGTACCGGAACCTTGCTTATAATGTTGATCTCATGGGGTTTCTAGTGTATTTGTTGTCTAGCTACTCATGGTGCTACGGATGGTGTTAAAAGTGCAACACTAATTGGTATCACGCATCAAAGGTTAATTCTTTACACCTTAGCATCATTTGGTAGTAATTACTCTCACACAATTCCAATCTATGCATATGTGCGAGTTTCAAACCAAACACTCTAGCACATATGTAGGGGGAGCTAATACTACCAATTCGGGTTTGTGGTACTTATCCAAAATCATTTATACATAGTAAAATTGCTTGGGCAAGCAACATGAATCCAAAAGAGCTTAATTTTCATATCTTTGTAGAGTTGTCATCTATTACCAAAAATGGGGAGATTGAAAGGTCCCTAGTTTGATTTTGGTAATTGAGTGACAACCTAGGTGGACTAATGTGTTTAAATGTGATATACACAGGTGATTAGTCCACAGGTATGCTTGTGTGAGTAACTCATGCCATGACGGTGAACATGGCTTAGATTTGTTGCAAGACTCACACAGGTAATTAGATAGAGGGGTGTTGTCTTGGCTAGACCGATAGTTTTAATTCTGTATTTATTTTGGTTAGCCGGCGCGATTAATTTTAGAAAGGACTATTTATCCCCCTCTAGTCCACCATCTCGACCCTACACCAAGGCCAAACACTAGCTCTATTTATAAGCCCATAAGCAAATAGAGCTATTACCCCTTTGGAGAAGCTTTCTGCGAGGGCACCGGACATGGCGGTGCCCGACACTGGACATGGCGGTGCCCCTCCCAACGATCACTTTCCAAAGGCTAAAAACTAGCCATTGGGGCACCGGACACGGTGGCGGTGGCACCGCCCCTAGGGTGGCGATGACCACCCAGCCATCTACCCGAATACCCCTTTCTCTGGATTTTTATGGCGGTGCACCGCCATCAGGGCGGCGGTGACCAGCCCGGCTTCCCTCACTCTCAGGTGAAAAACGGCGGTGGCACTGCCTCACTAGTGGTGGTGACTAGGTGGTGCACCGACTTGCCAGTTGCGGTGCACACCGCCCCTTCCGCTTCCAGCCTTAGCTCCAGCATTACTTTGCCACGTCTAGGTGGGCGCCGCCCTAAGGATGGCGGTGCCACCAGATAGGGTGGCGGGGCCCCGAGGACAACTTGCTGCTCTCGGCCTCCCAGTCGGTCACCGCCAAAAGGGTGGCGGTGCACTAGACAAGGGTTGGTGGTGCCCCCATGGCAGCACCCAAGCCGAATTTCACCTCTGTTTCTTCACCTTTCTCACCACCTTTGCGAATGTGCTAACACTCCAAGTGTTTCACCATCACATGCAAGTGTGTTAGCATTTTCACAATCATTTTTCAAAGGTTAATCACTTTCTCACCGAATGTGCACAGCCTAAAATGCAATGCAAGTATTTCAACACCTAGTGGCACTAGATGATCGAATTGTCCGATAAGAGCTCCCCTCTTAATAGTACGACCATCTATCCTAAATGTGATCACACTCTCTATAGTGTCTTGATCACCAAAACAAAAAGGCCCTATTGAGATCACCTTTGCCTTGAGCCCTTTTTGTTTTTCTCTTTCTTCTTTTCTAAGTCCCGGAGCTTGATCACCATCATCACATGTCCCACAAACATCACTATGGACTTCATCTTGCTCCACCACTTGGATTGGACCATCCTAACTAGTCACACACTTAGATGAAAGGATTAGTCCAACTAGGTTTCATCAATTATCCAAAACCAAACTAGGGCTTTCAGTGCCCCGGCCACCGGTGACGCGGCCCTAGCCCCTATGACCCGGCGGCACGCAAGCTCAACTCCTGAGGCCACCACCATCCACCACCTTGACTACCGTCGGAGTGCCACCCTAAACTCCCATGGTCCCTCTGCTCTCTCTCTCTCTCTCTCCATCCACTCTCTGCTGCTCGGGAAGGGATCAGGACGAGTGGATGACCGAAGTCATCTGAAGCCACGACAGGACACATCACGGCAGCTAACAGGCGCTCGAGAAGGACGGCGATGAATCGGCAATGACAGTGTGTTACAACAAATAATCAATGAAGGGCCGGAGGTTGAAGATAGGGATAGTTTGGATATCCCCCCCACCTTCTCTCTCCCCAAAACTGATATATGAATAAAATAATTAGTGTGGTATCTTTTGGCAAACAACCATGAATTTGTGGCGTCTTTTGGAAAATTCTCGGTCTGCCAGGTATGATCTGGCCAATTACACGTTTCTCCAGTGCCCCCAGCAAAATTTGCCTTTTTTGTTATATGCTAGCTTCTTATTAACACACCCGCGGATGCGGGTGTGACATTACACCCGCGGGTCTCATTGAGAGCGGGTGTAGCCAAATATCGTGGGTGTTGGTATTTATTAAGTGCAAATAGAATGTGAAGGATTCCACAAGCGCACATAATACTATTGTAGCATTTTACTGACAATATTCCAGGTATCGTTATTTATATTTTACCACAGGGAAACAATAGAGTAAAGATTTATTGGATAACAAAGGAATGTCTACTAATCAACATACCATCATAGCTAAAGCAGGGGTGAATGTAATGATAGGAATAAAGCATAATGACACTCAAAAGATAGATCATTAAGATAATATAAACTAGTCAACTTGGGAGAACAACGGGTGAGATATATTCCTACGATATTCCTATTACATGGTCAAAGTATATATACACCCAACTATAGCTAAGATTAACTCTACTCTTGTGCACTTTGGGACGCCGCTTAGACAATAGAGCATCCGCAAAAGTTAACTCTACTGACACGACTATGGTCCTACAATTTAAAACCTGCTCAATTTGGAGTGGACTACAAAGGATAGACGGGGTTGTCACCTCCTGCTGCTACCACCAAACTAGAGAATAGGGTGCACTCACAGACAGAGCATCGTATAAGTACCATGCTTACACGAGACTCGGCTACTTAGCCTAACTGGTAAACTAGCAGGCTAAGCGCTCTATGAACCCGCACATAAAAGCAATGATAACCATAACTAAGCAAGATATATATTCAAAGTAAGCATAACAATGTAGATAAGAATATGATAAATTGATAATAAGTCTTACAAGATGTAGAAGTGAAGATACAAGGCTTTGCCTAGCCTCCAAGACTAGATCCGGAACTTGAGCATGAGCCCAACTCGACCCTCACTCCCGAGCTACTAATCTACTACATTGGAGAGCTCTAGATCTAATCCTCCTGATGTGTCTTGATTTGAATGAGAGATATGAATTAGGGTTTCCAAGATGGCCTGAGGGAGGGGATAAGGACTGGTATATATAGGCCGGAGCGTCCATCGTGAGCCCTTGGATCAAACCAACTTAAAGGACGACGTAGATGCATCCTAGGAGGTGATGGAGAACCGACATTGTGATGCGGAGGTTGACAGTGGGCCCTAGGGGCTAGGCAGCCTGTAGGTGGGGCCGACCGGCCCCACATGGCAGCCCCTCGGTCTGCTTTGGTGGAGAGCCTCCTGGAGTGTTCTAGAATCTTCCCACGCTGTTTACGTGGTGAAATTCCATAATTTCCTTTGATGAATAAGTCCCCCTTGACGGTTTTCTGGATAAACCCTGCAGAAAATACAGATTCACCAAAACTCATGGAATTTGTTAGTTTAAACCCCTAGACCTTCGTTGGTGATTATATTTATGCCCTTATGCATGTTATATTGATGGTTTATAATGGTTGTTAACTACCATCAACAGTGGGCATTACCGAGGCTGATTTTTTACTCAACCCGTACCAAACCTCACCGTTGCCATCCCTTAGATCCAAGTTGCGCTCAATCTATCTCAAAGACAGAGTCGCCACTGGTACCTACGCGTGTAGGTGAAAGCTCTAGTTTGGTTTTGGTGAATTGATGAAACCTTAGGTGCTAATCCTTTGCTCTAAGTGATCATGACATAGGATAGCACATTCCAACTGATGGAGCAATTAGTAAAGATCATGAAGGTAATGATGGCCATGGTGATCAAGTGCTCGGACTTGGAAAAGAAGAAAGAGAAAAATAAAATAGGCTCAAGGCAAAGGTGAATTTCATAGGGCCATTTTGTTTTGGTGATCAATACACCTAGTGGGTGTGATCACATTTAGGATAGATAGCCATATTATTAAGAGGGGTGAAAATGTGGTTATCAAAGTGCCACTAGATGTTCTAACTTATTGCATATGCACTTAGATTCTAATGAGTGCTAACACCCTTGAAAATGTTTGTGAAAATATGCTAATACACATGCACAAGGTGATACACTTGGTGGTTAGCACATTTGATCAAGGGTGGCGAAGTTAGAGAAGAGGAGGTGTTGTTTTGCACTGACCGGACGCTGGTCACAAACTGTCTGGACTCGGCGCTGGGTGCGTCCAGTCAATGGCTCTAAGGGGCGCGGCTTGGTCTTCGTTCAGACGCTGAACAGTGTTTGTGACCGGATGCGCAGGGCCTACGTCCGGTCACACATGATGTATGCTAACATGAGGCTGCTGGACTTAGCGCGTGGCGGCAGTGTGGATCGAACGCTGGGCAGCGTTAGGTCGTGGGTAAACAGACACGTCCGGTCATGGTTTTGGCGCTCTGGAACCTCTCTAGAATTGATCTGACGTGGCTCAGCTTGGCGACAGGAGAAAGGACCAGTGCGTCCTATCGATAACAGATGGCACGCAGGTTTACGTGGACCTGATGCAGAGGTGGCGCGTCTGATCATCACGCGTGGCGTCCGATCACCACTTAAGTCCTTTGAATTATCACCAAATGTAATCCTTTATTGACCATCTACTTCTTCATCTAGTGAGGTGAACATACGAGGATCACCGGTCATATGTTGAGTGCAACCACTATCAATAACCCAATGACTTCCACCTGTCTTATTGTTCACCTACACACAAGAGATCAAGCTTGTTGTTTAGGGACCCAAACTTGATGAGGGGCCCTTGACTTTCTCGACTAGTGACTTTGCAACCCAAATTTTCTTAGGCCTATTCTTGTTGGGTGGACCTAAGAACATAACTTTCATTTTTCTACTAGAATCCTTTCTAAGCATGTAGTGAGCATTGAAGGCAAAGGGTCTAGCATGCTTGGGCAAGGGTTGTGGTGGTGGAGTTTGACACTCATGAGCAAAGTGACCTTGTCCACACTCAAAACATCTCTTTGGCTTAGGCTTTGACTTGTATTGTTGTTGATATTGATATTGAGCTTTCTTCTCTTGATTTGCCAAGTACCCAATACCACTTCTATCCATCTTCATCACGGTGTTCATGAGTAGCTCACTTTGAAGATATTGGCCTCTTGTGAACTTGCTCAAACCGGTCTTGAGATGTTCTTTCTCCAACTTGAGCTTCTTGTTTTCTTCTCTAAGTTCATCATGATTTTTCTCCATCTTTAGTCTCTTGTTCTCTTCTTTAAGCATCTCATTCTCAAGAGCTATATCATAATCATTGTCAAGATTCTCTATCACAATTGTGTTGGTGGTTGATAGCTTTTCAAGATCTTTCTTGAGCTTTTCATTCTCATTCTTGAGCTTGACATAATCATCATAGTTGTCGGACTCAACCACTTTCTTGCCTTTTCTACTAGAACCTTACTCAATGCTCTCAACAACTAAGTCATCCCATGATGTAGCTATATCAATCTTAACAACATTGTTAGTAGCATCATGTGGCTCTTTGAATAATAACTCATGAGAAAGAACAAGATTGTCATGATTAATTTTGAGATTGGTGTACTCTTCTTTTAGCAAATTGTAACTAGTGGTGAGCTCATTATGTATCCCCTCAAGTTTATCATGTTTTTCTCTAAGCTCCTTTTTAGAGGATTTGAGCTCCTTGAGTTTGGGTGACACAATTTTATTTTCTTGTCTAAGCTCAACACTAGCTTTTTTGGCTATGTCATACTTTGCAAAGAGTGAGTCATTCTCAAGTTCTAGCTTTTCATTTTTAGCTCTTGTCTTCCTAATGATTTTAGTGTATTGGTTTAGCAACTTGACAAGATCATCATAAGAAGGTGATTCAAATTCTTCATCACTATCACTACCACTTTCATCATTGCTAGCATTATCATCACCACTACTATCATCATCATTTTGTACCTTTCGTTCACCCTTGGCCATAAGGCATAGGTGTGTAGAGGATGACGGCGGCGGTGTCGGTGAAGATAGTGAAGAATCAATCACAAGAGCGGCCACCTTCTCCTTCCCATTCTCACTTTCATCATTAGATGAGCCACTTGATGATTCAATGTCCGTGAGCCAATCACTAACAATGTATTCCTTGTCCTTCTTCTTCTTGTGAAATTCCTTCTTCTTGCCATCCTTATTCTTGTATGGCTTGTTCTTCTTCTTCTTCTCATCATCATTTTCATCACTTGAGTCATCTTTCTTGCCCTTGTACTTCTTCTTGTACTTGTCTTTCTTGGGTTTGGGGCATTGATGAGCTAGATGACCAAGTTCTCCATAATTATAGCAATCCATTTTGAAGATGGGCTTCCATCTATTACTAGTGAAGAATTTCTTCTTCTTGCCATCAAACTTGACACCATTCTTGTTTAGCTTCTTGAGCATCTTGGCAATTCTTCTCACCATGAGAGCAAGACTTGCATCATCAATCTCATCATCACTTGAGCTATCATGATCAACTCTTGCGTTGCCCCTCTTCTCTTGGCTAGCCTTGAATGCTAAATCTTTCTTCTTGGTGGAAGAAGAGCCATCTTGTGGAGTGATGTGCATGTACATCTCATGTGCATTGATATTCTCCAATATTTGAGTTGGTGTAGCGGTGGAAAGATCACCTTGATGAAGCACCGTCACAATATGCCCATATTTGTCAATGGGGAGGACACTCAAGATTTTTATCACAACATCGGAGGGTTGCATTTGTGTGAGTCCAAGCGCATTGACTTCCTCTACAAGAACATTCAAGCGTGAATACATCTCATTGGCACTTTCTCTAGGAAGCATCTCAAATGAATTAAGCTTTTTCATCACAAGGTGGTAGCGTTCCTCACGCTCACTCTTGGTTCTCTCATGGAGCGCACAAATGTCCGACCATAGTGCATGGGCGTCTTTGTGGTTCCGCACACGGTTAAAAACACCCTTGCAAAGGCCTCTAAAGAGGATGTTTCTAGCATTTGCATTCTACTTCTCGTAGTTAACCTCATCGCCTTGAAGGTTGGCGGGATCCTTAGGTTTTGGGAAGCCTTGTGAGGCGGCTCTAAGAACTCCAACATCTAAAGCCTCTAGGTATGCCTCCATGCGAATTTTCCAATAAGGAAAATCATCTCCCTCAAAGATAGGAGGGGGTCCATCCCCGTGGGACATCTTGCTCTAGGCGGGTAAGCCTAATTTAGGGAGCACGAGGCTCTGATACCAATTGAAAGGATCAAGATGCCCAAGAGGGGGGTTGAATTGGGCTAATTCTAATTTTTTACAATAAATAAGCCCTACACTTAGCCCATTTCACCCCTTATGTCTAGAATGTGTTTCTATTGTTCTCCCGTACAAAAGTTTTGCACCCTAGGTTCCAATCCTACTCTAGCATGGCAATTCTAGGAATGTAAAGACATGAAATGAGTTGCTCAAATGTAAATGCTCAAAATAAAGAGAGGAAAAGGAACATGGTAATGTTTTCCCAAGGTATCAGAGAGTCGCCACTCCCCACTAGTCCTCGTTGGAGCACCCGCGCAAGAGTGTAGCTCCCCCTTGATCCACGCAAAGATCAAGTGCTCTCTACGAGCTGATTCTTTGACACTCTGTCATGGTGAATCACCCACAACCGCTCACAACATGACTTGGGTCATCCACGAGCTCCATCGGATGATCACAAAGCTTCCAACCACCAAGTCGTCTAGGTGATGGCGATCACCAAGAGTAACAAGCACAAACTCTCACTTGACCAAGACAAGCTTAATGAGAAAGGTGGATGCACACTTGCTACTCCCTATGAACTAATGAGGTCCTTAATCTTGGATTATCAAATCTCAATCACCCCACTAGGCTCTTGCTCTCCCTTGCACTCCAAAGGTGTTTCTCAGCTGAACAAATGGGCAAGAGACCTCAAATGGACGAGTGGGATATGTATTTATACCCCCCATTCAAAACATAATGGTTGAGGTCCAACACAGCAAGTATCGGGATGACCGAACGCTCCGGTCAAGGTGACCGAACGCACCGGTCAGTGTAATACGTCAACATGTCAGAAAGAGTCATTGCTCTTACCGGACTCTAGCCTGCGTCCGGTCATCACCCACCGGACACGTCCGGTCATCAAAAACCCTCTCTAGAACCTTACTGTTGTTGACCGGATGCTGGCACCTAGAGTCTGGTCATTTCTGTGTTCAGCATCCGGTCCGTGGTCAACAGCCTGTCCATGCTGCTACAGATACGGCTAGCGCCGCGTCCGGTGAGCAGTGGTGTCCAACGTTCGGTCACACTCTGACTGCTGCTGCCGATCAAATGAACTGACCAGACTCTCCAAGCTGCGTTCGGTCACAACCAAACCAGCGTCTGGTCAGTCATTTGACTCTCCATTTACTTCCAATTCGGAATTCTTTGTGAATGAAGTTGACTTCTATCGATCTTAGGGCTATTCCTGAGCTACATAGTGCTAAGTTTGACAAGTGTGCACCACACCTAATCCATTAGACTCACCTAGGTTAAGCTACTAGTCCATACCCCCCTTAATAGTATGGCCAAAGGAAAAACAAAGTCCTATACTACTCTAAGTGTCTCTCCAACACCAAACGACACTTAGAACTAGTCTGTCCTTAACCTTGTCGTCCATCCTTTGAAAACCAAAATGATTTCCATCGATAGGGGCATGACAACCATGATTGCCCAATCAATTTCCATTATCATGACATAACTAAAACTACCTCTACAAAACACACGTTAGTTATAGTAATCTCGTGTCATCATTAATCACCGAAACCCAACTGGGGGCCTAGATGCTTTCAGACCGGACGCTGGGATCCTGCGTCCGGTCAACTTGACCGGTGCGTCTGGTCACCCCGTTCTCAGTGCTGATAGAGAGGCAACAGCTCTATTTGTTTAAGGGCTCTATAAAAGGTGTGTGGCCGACTATTGCTCACTCTTTTGGCCATTTGCATTGACATAGCAACCTTGTGAGCTTAGCTAAAGCCCTCCCACTCATCTCCATCATTGATTCATTATCTTTGTGAGATTGGGAGTGAATCCAAGTGCATTGCTTGAGTGATTGCATTGTAAGGAAAATGAACCTCGGCCCATTTAGTTTGGATTTTGGTGTTTGATGATCAACATGACCAAGTTGGAATAACGTATTTGCAAGTGTTTATTTTATAGTGCAATAGGATGCAAACGTGGATTGGACCAAGATTGGAACATGAAGAATATGATCAACACTCAAAGGAAGACGCTAGAGGATGTGTGATCAACCTAGAAGTGAAGCTAGGAGTCCAAGATGCGAAGATGAAGAAGCCCGGAAGAAGGATCACAAAGAAATGAGCAAAGTGCAAAGCTGCAGCTGGCACCGGACAAGGTGGCACCGGACAAGCACTGTGCACCAAATAGGGCACCACCATATTTTTTCAGAGAGCAGCGATTTTGGAGTAGCAGGCATCGGACAATGAACTGTACTTGTCCTATGCACCGAACAATGAACATTATAATGGCTAGTTTACACCAAAATTTGGGAGAAGAGCGCGGGAACTCGCAGGCTTCCAAAATTATGCCAATCAAGGAGTCGATGGAATAAAGTTTGAGATCTGCTGGATCGAATGTAACACTGGGTCGATTCTTTTCGAATGATGTCAGTAGATGACGATGATGGGATATGATCGGCGTCAAAAAAGATACATATCGGACTCTACAAAAGGGGAAAGATTAGAGTCCAAGTTATCTTAAGATAGGAATATTTCTTCCATACCAAAGATTGTAACAAATCGTGCTCGAGTAGGATTCATGTCTAGATTTCGGGTATAAATATCAAACCCGGCTATTGTAAGAAAGACACAATCAATCAAATACAAGTCAATTTACTTTTTCAGCTCCGGCCACCCCTTAGGAGTAGGAGTAGAGTAGATCTCGGCGAGTTCTTCAGCGAGTATGGCTACATCGATCCGGTCGACCTCCACTGCTTGTCTGTAAGTACCGTCATGGTTTATACCTCTGTTCGTATGGTTGCATCGATCCGGTCGACCCCCACTACGACTCTGGTATAGGCTAGTTATCGACTCTTGTCTAATTCAAGTATGGCCTGTGTGATTCTGCCTCACACCCACACAGCTTGAATTAGATCAAGGTCAAGTTATCGGCTCTACCTTAGTATGGCTGTCTTTGGTAGATTCATTAAGTTACCGATATTGCTTATTGCTTTTATTGTTTATCTAATTACAGCAATATCACTCTGTTCGATTGAGATTGATCTGGATCAGCCTTATATCTTATTTAACCCATCATTTGCTAATCTAAAACTGATCTAATCTACATCTTAAACGACGAGTTATGTTTTTATCGGCTATTTCATATCAATCTTAATCGTGCATAGTGTGCGGTTAAGGCATGTTCGATCTTGAGTAGATCTATTGGTTAGCGAGAACCGTTCCATAGCCCGTTATCATGGCCTGTGGGATTCTACCTCTCACCCCACTGTTAGCACCATGGAGCGGGGATCATTAGTTGATAGATCCGTTCCTGAGAAGGCATGACCTTAACTGTGCGCTATGCCTGAATCGGTTGTTTAGCCGATATCGAGTGCTTTCACGAGCAGTTCACATCACGAGACCATTGAAGTAGTCATAAGTTGAAAGATATGTTAGCCCCATGATCTTATTATTGTATTACAGCCTACATGATTCTGCCTCATGCCCCACTGATATTAGTAATGAGTTAGGGTCGTCGAGTCTATTGTTGTTTCTACGGCCTGCATGATTCTGCCTCATGCCCCACTGGTCATGGCGATAGATGAGATCTAACATGTTCACTAGATTTATCTTTATTAGATGGTTAAGTGGTGTTGAATTGTTTCTTTATATAAAAAGGAGTTCGGTTACTCGTAATCATTGGCTTAGTATGGACCAATCATCCTTGATATCTTATTGCCATTGATTAATGTTTGTTTAAATGATATCTATCCTGAATGACAACCGATTCTTCTTACACAACCCCATGAACTTTAATCGATTTTTTCTTATGAATATGCTGGAATCGACTATTTAGTCGATCTCCTCTCATATCGGCTCTCAGAGCCGCACATTCAGGACTGTCTGGCAACACCGGCACGTTCCGCCATTAATTACTGATAAACTTTCTCTCCTTGTTAATTGCAGGGTCAAATTGACTGGCATGTCTCGGGAGGATTGCGCAAGATCGATCACCCTTGCGCTGAAGCTAGGTGGATCTGCTCTATCGAGCGGACCCTTCCGGCTTGCTGCGTCTGTCCTCGGCACGGAGACAAAAATTCTGTGTCGACACACATTTCTGGCACGCTCGGTGGGACCCCACAATCATCATGGCGATTCACAACAACGACAACATCCTTATGGTACATTATGAAGACCTACCTGATGAAGATAAGGGTACCATCAACAAAGCTACAAAAGAATTTCAGAAGAAGTGTTTGTTGTCCTACACCAAAACATGTGACGGCACCATTATTTAGAAATTTCCACTACCAAGAGTTCTACTACACGGGCAGACATATACAGTCGAAGCTGAAGAAAGGCGTTTCTTTACGGAAGCCATAGACAAATTTGTTCGGGATGCTCTATCAAGCCGCAATGAAGCTTTCGTTGACGCATTTCACAACGCCATGAAAGAGGCGATTCATGGAATTCCAGTTAGTCAGGTTGGATCGACTTGTTACAACATTCCAGATTCGTTGACCCAAGGGACTAATCAAGTCGGCACCAGCCATCAAGAAGCAGCACCAGCTGGTAATGGTGACATCCAGGCACTTTAAGGTTCATCTGAACAAACTCCAGGTACTACTACGAATCAGATATAGTACAATCCTAAACCATCGATACAACATGTGCAATAGCCGGCGGGGAAAAGTCAAAACCAGGTGATCAATTTTGGCACATCAGGCCACATACCATCGTCGGCTCAAAAAATAGCACCGTCAGTTCAAAGGATCCGTAGAGATATAGATCCTTATGTCTACAATTAGAGACTTCAAGCAGCAGGCCAGCAGAGGACCCAGCAGATTGAGATTCCACAAGGGTATCACAATGGCATAGATTATAACACTCTCCACATGATACCGAATTCAGGATATCAAGGCACATGGGATTTCAATCCACAGATGGGTCAGCAAGTACCAAGAAATCCAAATCCGCAAGCTGACGATTTGCTGCTGAAGGTGACCGAGATGATGAAGAATCAGTTCGGTCTAAAGCCAAAAGGCCTAACCTTTTCATACAAATGCCCATATCCAGAGTAGTATGATTTGGTCTCTCTTCCTACAAATTACAGGCTCCCAGAGTTCGCCAAGTTCACTAGTCAAGACAGTACGAGCACAATAGAACATGTCAGCTGGTATCTTACATAATTGGGTGAAGCATCAGTTGAGAATGCCCATCGAGTTCGTTTCTTCTCCTTATCCCTGTCAGGGCCAGCCTTCACTTGGTTTTCGTCACTGTCAGTCAACTCCATTGCCAATTAAGCTGACCTAGAGAAGAAG
The DNA here is from genome assembly GCA_904845875.1 of Miscanthus lutarioriparius. Taxonomy (NCBI): domain Eukaryota; kingdom Viridiplantae; phylum Streptophyta; class Magnoliopsida; order Poales; family Poaceae; genus Miscanthus; species Miscanthus lutarioriparius. The sequence goes on from CAJGYO010000001.1 coordinate 43,817,978, forward strand.
TTTCATACATATTTCTACTCTGGGACTGGGGAAAAGAAGATAACCGATTTGACAACCATGAAACAGAGGACTAACGAATCGAGCACTGAGTTTCTTCAGAGATTCTGAGAGACTAGGAACTTGTGCTTCTCATTGAGCTTGGCAGATGATCAGTTAGCTAATTTAGCCATCCAGGGAATGCTGCCAATGTGGAGAGAAAAGCTACTAGGACAAGAATTTGACAACTTGGGTCAATTGGCTCAACGAGTAACATCGCTCAATAGCCAATTCCAGAGTATACGCAGAGATACCCGAATCCAGAAGAGTAATGAAAGCATCTAGGCCCCTAGTTGGGTTTCAGTGATTAATGACAATACAAGATTACTATGACTAACGTGTGTTTTGTAGAGGCAATTAAGTTAGGTCATGGTAATGGAGATCGATTGGGCAATCATGGTGGTCATGCCCCTACGGTGGAAATCGTTTCAGTTTTCAAAGGATGGACGACAGGGTTAAGGATGGACTAGTTCTAAGTGACAATTGGAGTTGGAGAGACACTTAGAGTAGTTTAGGACTTTGTTTTTCCTTTGGCCATACTATTAAGGGGGTATGGATGGGTAGCTTGACCTAGATGAGTCTAGTGAGTTAGGTGTGGTGCACACTTGTTAAAACTAGCGCTAGGTAGCTCCTACATATGCCTAAGATCCAATGGAGCAAACTTCATTCACATATGATCGAGAGTTGGAAGTGAATGGAGGGTCAAATACTGATCGGACGCTGGCTTCGGTGTGACCGGATGCTGGCGCAGAGTTCGGTCAGTTCATTTGACCAAGGTGATTGCATCTGGCATGACCGGACGCTGAGAGGTCATGTGACCGGACGCTGAAAGGCAGCGTCCGGTCGACTCCAGTAAGGTTCCAGAGAGGGAAAATCACGACTGCACGTGTCCGGTCAGTGCTTATCGGACGCTGTCCAGCGTCCGATCACACTGTAAACACTACAGTTCGGGGTGTACTGACCGGAGCGTCCGGTCACCCCGCAGAGGCACATAACGGTTCGTTTTTCAGCCCATGTTATAAATAGAAGCTCCACTCGTGTGTGGGGTGACTTTTGCTCATTCCAACAGCTAAGAAACATGTTTGAGAGTGCCAAGAAGAGCAAGGTCCTAGTGAGGTGATTGAGATTTAAAAATCCCAAAGAGAGCCCTCATTAGTGAGATTAAGAGTAGCAAAGTGTGCATCCATCTTTCTCCCTAGGCTTGTCGTGGTCAAGTGAGAGTTCGTGCTTGTTACTCTTGGTGATCGCCATCACCTAGATGGCTTGGTGGTGATTGGGAGCATGGTGATCATCCAGAGAGCTTGTGGATGACCCAACTCACATTGTGAGCGGTTGTGGGTGATTCACCGCGACGGAGTATCGAAGAATCAACCCGTAGAGAGCACTTGATCCTTGCGCGGATCAAGGGGGAGCTACACCCTTGCGCGGGTGCTCCAACGAGGACTAGTGGGGAGTGGTGACTCTCCAATACCTCGACAAAACATTGTCGCGTTTCCTCTCCTCTCCATTTACTTTGAGCATTTACTTTGAGCAATTCAATTCTTGTTCTTACATTCATAGAATTGCCATGCTAGAGTAGGATTGGAACTTAGGTTGCAAGTCTTTTGTGCGGTAGAACAACTAGGAACACTTTCTAGGCATAAGGGGTTAATTGGGCTAACCATAGGACTTAATTATTGTAAAGAAATTTTTAATTAGCCCAATTCACCCCCCTCTTGGGCATCTTGATCCTTTCAATTGGTATCAGAGTCTCGTGCTCATATATTTAGGCTTAACCGCCTAGTGAAAGATGTCTCACGGGGATGGACCTCCTCCTATCTTTGAGGGGGACGATTTTCCATATTTCAAAATTCGCAAGGAGGCGTATCTAGAAGCTCTAGATGTTGGAATACTTAGAGCCGCCTCAAAGGTTTCCCAAAACCTCAGGATGCCGCACACCCGCAAGGCGATGAGTTGAACTATCTGGAATACAAAGGCTAGAAACACCATATTTAGAGGCCTTTGTAAAGATGTGTTCAACTGGGTGGACCTCCTCCTATCTTTGAGGAGGGAACAAAGAGAGAGCGTGAGGAACGCTCGTCATGAAAAAGCTCAACTCTTTTGAAATATTCCTAAAGAATGTGCTAATGAAATGTATTCACGTTTGAATGTTCTTGTAGAGGAAGTCAATGGGCTTGGACTTACTAAATGCAAGCTCCGATGTTGGAATTTTGAGTGTCTTGACAAATATGGGCATATTATGACCGTGCTACATCAAGGCGATCTTTCCACTGCTACACCGACACAAATCTTGGGGAAGATCAATGCTCATGAGATGTACATGCACATCACACCTCAAGATGGCTCATCATCTACAAAGAAGAAAGAAAAAGACTTAGCATTCAAAGCTAGCCAAGAGAAGGGCAAAGCAAGGCTTGAGTATGAGAGCTCAAGTGATGATGAAGTTGATGATGAAAGCCTTGCTCTCATGGTGAAGAAAACTGCCAAGATGCTAAAGAAGCTCAACAAGAGTGGCATCAAGTTCGATGGCAAGAACTTCTTCACAAGCTCAAGAAGAAAGCCAATCTCCGAGATGGATTGCTACAATTATGGCGAACTTGGTCATCTAGCTCACCAATGCACAAAGCCCAAGAAAGACAAGTTCAAGAACAAGAACAAGGGCAAGAAAGATGACTTAAGCAATGAAGATGAAGATGAGAAGAAAAAGAACAAGCCATACAAGAAGAGAGATGGCAAGAAGAAGGACTTCCACAAGAAGAAGAAGAAGAGTGGAAAGGCTTACATCATCAGTGATTGGCTCACGGACATTAATTCATCTAGTGGATCATCCGATGATGATAGTGACGACGAGAAGGTGGCGCTATTGTTACTGATTTTTCATCATCTTCACCGCCACCACCGCCATCATCCTCTACACACCTATGCCTTATGGCCAAAGGTGAACGAAAGGTATCACATGATGATGATAGTAGTGGTGATGATCATGCTCATAATGATGATAGTGATAGTGATGATGAATTTGAATCACCTTCATATGATGATCTTGTCAAGTTGCTTAACCAATATACTAAGATCATGATAAACTTGAGTGGGTGCACAATGAGCTCATCACTAGCCACAACAAGCTAAAAGATGAATATACTACTCTTAAGATTAATCATGATAATCTTGTTATTGCTCAAGAATTTCTATCCAATGAGCCACATGATGCTACTAACCATGTTGTTAAGATTGATATAGCTACATCATGTGATGACTTGATCATTGAGAGCATTGAGCAAGGTTCTAGTAGCAAGGGCAAGCAAGTGGTTGAGGCCGATGATTATGATGAGTTTGTCAAGCTCAAGAATGACAATGCAAAGCTCAAGAAAGATCTTGAAGAAATCAAAAGCCACAACACCATTATGCTAGAAACTCTTGATCATGATGGTGACTTGATCCTTGAGAATGAGAAGCTCAAAGAAGAAAACAAGAAGCTCAAGGAAGAGAAGAACAATGATGCTCTTAAGGAAGAGAACAAGAAGCTCAAGTTGGAAAAAGAGCATCTCAAGATTAGTTTGAGCAAGTTCACTAGAGGCAAGTATCTTCAAAGTGAGCTCCTAATGAACACCGTCATGAAGATGGATAGAAGTGGCATTGGGTATATGGCTAATCAAGAGAAGAAGAAGGTTCAAGCTCAACAACAACAATCAAAGCCAAAGCCAAAGCCAAAGAGATGCTTTGAGTGTGGACAAGAAGGCCACTTTGCTCATGAATGCCAAACTCCACCACCACAACCCTTGCCCAAGCATGTTAGACCCTTTGCATTCAATGCTCACTACATGCTTAGAAATGATTCTAGTGGAAAGATGAAAGTGATGTTCTTAGGACCTCCCAATAAGAATAGGCCTAAGAAAATTTGGGTTGCAAAGTCACTTGTTGAGAAGGTGAAGGGCCCTCAACAAGTTTGGGTTCCTAAAGCTTGATCTCTTGTGTGTAGGTGAACTACAAGACCGGTAGAAGTCATTGGGTTATTGATAGTGGTTGCACACAACATATGACCGGTGATCCTCGTATGTTCACCTCACTAGATGAAGAAGTAGATGGACAAGAAAGAATCACATTTGGAGATAACTCAAAGGGCAAGGTTAAAGGATTGGGCAAAGTGGCTATATCAAATGATCATTCAATCTCCAATGTGCTATATGTTGCTTCATTGAGCTTCAACTTGCTATCCGTTGGGCAATTGTGTGACCTTGGCTTTCAATGCTTGTTTACCGAGAAGGAAGTTGTTGTATCCAAGAAGGATGATGATCAAGTTATATTCAAAGGATTTAGATACAACAACTTATATCTAGTGGACTTCACCTCCGAAGATGCAAACTTGAAGACTTGTCTATTCACCAAAACAACACTTGGGTGGCTATGGCATAGAAGACTTGCTCATGTTGGGATGAACTCACTCAAGAAGCTAATGAAGAATGATTTGATGAGAGGGTTGAAGGATGTGAAGTTTGAGAAGGACAAGCTTTGTAGTGCATGTCAAGCCGGCAAGCAAGTTGCAAATACTCATCCAACCAAAGCTTTCATGTCAACCACAAGAGTGCTACAACTCCTTCACATGGATTTATTTGGACCAACAACATACAAGAGTTTAGGAGGTAATCTTTATTGTCTTGTGATAGTTGATGATTATTCAAGGTATACATGGGTATTCTTCCTTCATGACAAATCCAAAGTTGCATCTTGCTTCAAGAAGTTTGCCAAGAGAGCACAAAATGAATTTGAAGTGAAGCTCAAGAAGATAAGAAGTGACAACGGCAAAGAATTTGACAACACAAACAAAGAAGCCTATTGTGATGAAGTTGGAATTAAACATGAGGTCTCCGCAACATATACTCCTCAACAAAATGGTGTAGTTGAGAGGAAGAACCATACATTGATAACTCTTGCAAGAACTATGCTTGATGAGTACAACACCCCCGAAGCTCTATGGGTGAAAGCTATCAACACCGCATGCTATGCATCCAACCGACTATTCCATCAAAAGTTCCTTGGCAAGACACCTTATGAGTTGCTCAATGGGAAGAAGCCGGATGTCTTCTTCTTTAGGGTGTTTGGTTGCAAATGCTACATCTACAAGAAGCGGCAACACCTAGGGAAGTTTCAAAGACGTTGTGATATTGGTTTTCTTGTTGGTTACTCATCAAAGTCCAAAGCATATAGAGTATTTAATCATGCCACCGGCTTGGTTGAAGAAACATATGATGTGAAATTTGATGAATCTAACGGCTCCCAAGGAGCACATGAGAATCTTGATGATGTAGGTAATGAACCATTAAGGGGGGCCATGAAGAACATTCTGGTTGGAGACATCAAGCCTAAAGATGATGAAGATGATGTACAAGTGATTGATCCACCCTCTTCATCAAATGTGCCACAAGATGGTGAAAAAGATTAGGAGAGTAGAAAATAAAGACACTCATGTCTCCCATGAGCAAATGGTGATACAAGCATAAGATGTTGATGCTCCACAACCTCCTCCTCAAGTGGTCAATAGAAGAAATACACCTCTACTAAAAGATCATCCACAAGATCTCATCATAGGGAGTCCATCAAAGGGTGTAATGACTCGTTCACAAAAACTTGCTTCATTTATTACTCATCACTTTTTTGTCTCTTGCTTTGAGCCTACCAAGGTAAAAGAAGCTCTTCAAGATCCGGATTGGATCAATGCCATGCATGAAGAGTTGAATAACTTCACCCGCAATGAAGTTTGGACTCTTGAAGGGCGACCAAAAGGTGCAAGAGTCATTGGAACAAAGTGGGTGTTCCGCAACAAGCAAGATGATCAAGGTGTTGTTGTGAGGAATAAGGCAAGACTAGTTGCAAAGGGGTTCTCTCAAGTTGAAGGTTTGAATTTTGGAGAGACCTTTACACCGGTTGCAAGACTAGAAGCCATCTGTATCCTCCTTGCATATGCATCACATCATGAAATGAAATTATATCAAATGGATGTGAAAAGTGCATTTTAAATGGCTTTATTAATGAACTAGTCTATGTTGATCAACCTCCCGGGTTTGAAGACCCTAGATATCCTAATCATATTTATAGGTTGTCCAAGGCATTATATGGGCTTAAACAAGCCCCAAGAGCTTGGTATGAGCGCCTTCGGGACTTCCTCATTGAGAAGGGATTCACCATTGGGAAGGTCGACACCACACTATTCACCAAGAAGCTTGATGGACATATCTTCATTTGTCAAGTGTATGTTGATGATATCATCTTTGGGTCATCAAATGAAGATTCTTGCAAAGAATTTGGTGAATTGATGTCGAAGGAGTGCGAGATATCCATGATTGGTGAGCTTACATTCCTTCTTGGTTTTCAAGTCAAGCAAATGAGAGAAGGGATCTTCATCTCTCAAGAGAAATATACAAAAGATCTTCTCAAGAGATTCAAGATGGATGAATGTAAGCCAATCAAGACACCAATGCCAACTAATGGACATCTCGACCAAGATGAGGGAGGTAACAAGGTTGATCAAACTCTCTACCATTCTATGATTGGTAGCTTGTTATATTTAACCGCATCTAGGCCCGACATCATGTTTAGTGTGTGTATGTGTGCTAGATTTCAAGCTAATCCTAAGGAAACACATTTAATTGCCGTTAAAAGAATTCTTAGGTATCTTAAGCACACACCAAGCATTGGCCTTTGGTATCCCAAAGGAGCTAGATTTGAATTAGTTGGCTATTCGATTTGGATTATGCCGGATGCAAGGTTGATAGAAAAAGCACATCCAAAGGGTGCCATTTGCTTGGTAGATCACTTGTGTCTTGGTCCTCCAAGAAATAAAATAGTGTGGCTTTGTCCACCGCCGAAGCGGAATACATTGCCGCGGGTGCTTGTTGTGCACAAATACTTTACATGAAGTAAACTTTGCTAGACTATGGTATAGTTCTAGAAAAAGTACCTCTTTTGTGCGACAATGAAAGTGCGGTAAAATTTGCAAATAATCCGATTCAACACTCTCGCACCAAGCACATAGATATCCGCCATCACTTTCTTAGAGATCATGTTGCTAAAAATGATATATCATTAGAAGGTGTAAGGACCGAGGATCAATTGGCGGATATCTTCACTAAACCGCTAGATGTGGCTACATTTTGTAGATTGCGGAATGAGCTTAATGTGCTTGATTTTAGTAACTTCACTAAAAGATGAGCTTGTGTTGTCCCTTGCATTGCATTGTAATATGCATCATGTTTAATGTTTTATAATGCATATAGGGCTTGTCTAACATGGTTAAGATAACCGCCGAAAAACGTGTGAAGAAGCTTAACCTTGGATCAAACTTGACAAGCAACTAGATTTACTTACAAGTATTGCATCTGCATGAATGTTGTTTTGTCGTTTATCTTAATTTGCCCTCTTATTGCCTATTTTCTTAAAAAGAATTATAGCCTAAGGCAAAATATTTTGAAAAACTTGAGGGTTTGAGAGAGGTCATTCACATCAGTCCCAATTGGTGTTTATTTGGATCTTATTGAAGTTGGGACTCGATTGGGAACAGGCAGCACGAAGAATTTTGAAGATTCGCTGAAGAAGGAGTGACCGGATGCTAAAACAGTGTTTTCCCAGCGTCCGGTTAGGAGGAGCTTCAGCATCCGGTCGATCATGAAGACATCAAGGCTAGGTGACCGGATTCTAGCTACGTCCGGTCGGTGTCCACTGGACGCGTCCGGTCGCGATTCCAGAGGATTTGGACCTCTCTGGAATCGATCGGACGCTGGGTGGTAGCGTCTAGTCGCTACCATCGGAGCATCCGGTCAGTAGAAAACATGCGGCATCAGGTTTCTTTCTCCGTTTCCTTATCTGACTCATGGGGGCCACCTTATTTAATCTCAGCGTCGGGGTTTGACCTAATCTATCCACCGACTTCGCCGTGAGCACGCACTGCTCCACCGCCCCTCCCCACGTCAGTGCGCCGCGCAGCCGAGCCGCTTTGCTCCTGTACCAGCACCGCTGTGCCTAGCAGCAATGCCGTCCACGCCTAGCGCCGGCAAGGCTCTTCCCTAGCGCCGCCACAGCTCGCCCGCGTGCCAACAACATCTCTAGCGCTGCCACAGTGCCCAAGCTCACACCGTGCTCGATCCACTACCCTGCATTGCTTTGCTCGATCGTCAATTTTCGTCGAGCCGCAAACCCTAACCCGAGCCGATTCGGTGGTTCCCCGCGTGTCGCATCTCTTCCCCTCGGATCGCCGGTTCGTCAGGTAGCAAGCCCATCATTTCAATTTCGTTCCTAAATTGCTTGCTTCCTAGGGTTTCGCATCTATTAGATATATTGTATTTATTTGTATATCCTATCTGTTCCATCGTGCAGCGAGTCGGTGCCGTTGAGGTGTCAGTGGCAGTTGTCAGTTAACTCGGGGCCAAGCTCGCGAGTACGGATCGAGGCCAAGCCTCGAAAGTGTCAGAGGCAGTTGCCTCTTGTCAACGACAGTTGATTCTCTTCAGATTCATCAGATGGCTCACACAAAGAATGTCGGAGGTGGTCTCGATGATGAGGATCGGAGGCCCCCGCCTCGCCAGCCTGCAGATCCTAAAGGCAAGGCGACAAAGAAGCTAACAACTAGAAAGCGCAAGTACCCAGATGCAGAGACAACGAGAGAAGCTGCAGTTGCTGAGGCCGCAGACCGTGCCGAGAGAGGAGGTGCTCGCAGTGGAGTTGTTATTGCAGATCCGCTTCCACCAGGAGCTATGGAGGGAATTGAGCGTGTTGAGAGCATTCATGGTGGTCCACCTAGGACTGTCATGGTTGCTAGATGGCGTCATGTTATTGATGAGGTTTTGCCTCAAGGGGAGTCACAGCAGCAGGCATCGCCAGCAGAGCAAGCTCAGCAGACAGAGCAGGTAGAGGAGATAGAGCAGGCACCATAGTCACAGTTACGCCGCTCTGGCCGTACCCGTGCTCCAGTTACACCTAGTCCGAACACTCAGCGGAGGGGTTCTCGTCCACCTCCAGTGACCCATCTTGACTTGAGGGCCACCACGGCAAAACTAGGTGCAGTAGCTGAGGTTCATGGATTTTGAGGTATGGTTCCCACCGAGGAGAGATGACAGAGCATCTGAGGGTTTCTACACTCCTCTGCAGGAGGACTTCTATAATGCTTATCTCCACAGTGGTGCAGTTTTCAGATCTCAGAGGGTGTGACATATTGACTCTATAGTTGCAGCAGCTGGAGAGCACATTCGCTCCTACCTTGCATTTTCTGTGGGGTGACAGATCTGATTGGACGGACCGGTTTATATGTTCCATCTTGGGTTTGTCAGTTTTATGCCTATCTCTTTATTGACCCGCACCATAACTTCATACACTTTGCATTCAGAGGCAGAGACTATCGGTTGATGAGCACTAGGGCCAGGGAGATATTGAGGCTTCAGGAGCAGCCAGTCAGACTTCATGAGGTTTGCTATGGACAGACTGCACCTCCTAGACGCCCGCATGGTGGAAATGTGCCCCCTACTGACTTGGTCCGTCACTGTTTCACAGAGCCTTTTGGCGAAGGGTCGAGGAGGAACCCCAATGATCTCAATCCCACTACTCGCATGCTTGAGGCTATTATGAGGAGGACATTGCTTCCTAGGATGGGATACAGAGAGGGCTTGACACGTATACAGCTATGGCTTATCAACTCTCTGATGCAGCAGACAGTTTTTGATATCTAGGATCTTATTCTGTCAGAGATGGAGGACACTATAGCTGAGGGCTTCAGAGGACACAAGAAGCTACCTTATGCTCACTGGATCACATGGCTTATCCATAGGGCAGTCACAGTGAGGTCGCTAGAGATGCTTGCTGAGTATAGTGGTGCCACCACAGAGTTTCTAGCCTATAACATGACATAGAAGATCAGGCATAGTACACCTACAGCACCTAGTTAGCCACGCCGACGTCCTGAGGTGCCGAGTCTACATCCCAACTGGATGAGATCATCAGAGGGATAGCAGCTACTGAGGAGGAGGAGCTTGCTCAGCAGGAGGGTGTGGTCGTGAGCGACCCCAGTGATAGTTCTGATGATGACTACCAGCCCGTCCCTCGGATGCCTCCTCAGTGACATGACCATGAGGCCGGCAGCTCCAGCTCAGCGCCACCTGCCCTGTAGACAGACCCCGCTCTCCTTGCTATACTTGAGCAGATGAGGCAGGACCAGGCATGCTAGGCTCAGGAGACAGCTGCTACATTTGCATAGTTCCAGACTCGGTAGGTTGAGTTCCAGCAGCATCAACAGGCCATGCATCAGCAGTAGATACTCATGCAGCAGTAGCTCCTTGGATTTATGCAACATGTAGTGATAGCCATTGGGGCTCCACCGACACAGCCTTTGCCCTAGCTTGGTCAGGCAGCCACTACTTCGATGACTCCAGCGTTACAACCCAGTGGGCTTCAGAGTCAGGGACAGCCACCAGCGCCGTTTGCTTCTCCTACAGAGTAGGTGTCCTAGTACTTTGTTTCGCCAACGCTAGCCCCGTAGTTCACACATTTTCAGACGGGCTTCACACTGGCTAGGACGTCTTCGCTGCTTGTGCCAGAGACCACCGTGTCTAGGAGCCTTGGTGCTTCATTTAGTGAGTTGACAGGGATGCCCACTCCTCCATATCTACATGTCCCAGGTCCTTCTATAGTTGCACCTATTACTGGGACTATAGAGACGCTCCCTTCCTCAGTGGCATCATCAGAGCCAGCTGCTTCAGTCGTACCAGCACAGCCTACAGCAGCTCCAGTACTTGATCTGACCCAGACTGCTTCAGCATCGTTTCCAGCTTTAGAGGGTCAGACAGCTCAGAGCTCCGGATCAGATGATGATGCCAACTAGTTCTAGCTCGCTCCTCGTACCTCAGCGCCCGGCTCGTCCGCTATAGCCCCGTCGACCGATCCTTAGGTTTTGGTGTTTGACGCCAAAGTGGGAGAGGGATCGAGTATGATAGCCTTAGGGGGAGCGACATATTTAGGGGGAGCTTAGTTATTATATGAGCTTATATATTACATTTGGAGTTTTTATGTGTGATACACTATTATGCATTCGTCGTGTGTTCACTCTTATGCATTAAAACTATAATTATGTGATAGTGATATCTATGTGATCATGATATATGACATGTGTGCTCTCTACTTTGCATTATTTACATGTCATATCACTTGTGCTATGCTCATTTGCTTTTGCTTCCGCGATTTACTCCGATGCAAATGAGCTTTATTACTTGTACTCATGCTTATTTCATATCTTTTGAGTACAACATGTTGGCTTGGTTCATATAACCTTGCCTACCCTTTTTGTTCTTATTGACAAAAGCTTATATGATCCAAGCATGTTAAAAACCTCAACTCTTTCACATACTCGAGGTGGTATTGTCATCAATCACCAAAAAGGGGGGGATTGAAAGCATCTAGGCCCCTAGTTGGGTTTCGGTGATTAATGACAATACAAGATTACTATGACTAACGTGTGTTTTGCAGAGACAATTAAGTTAGGTCATGGTAATGGAGATCGATTGGGCAATCATGGTGGTCATGCCCCTACGATGGAAATCGTTTCGGTTTTCAAAGGATGGACGACAAGGTTAAGGATGGACTAGTTCTAAGTGTTGATTGGAGTTGGAGAGACACTTAGAGTAGTTTAGGACTTTGTTTTTCCTTTGACCGTACTATTAAGGGGGTATGGACATGTAGCTTGACCTAGGTGAGTCTAGTGAGTTAGGTGTGGTGCACACTTGTTAAAACTAGCGCTAGGTAGCTCCTATATATGCCTAAGATCCAATGGAGCAAACTTTATTCACATATGATCGAGAGTTGGAAATGAATGGAGGGTCAAATACTGATCGGACGCTGGCTTCGGTGCGACCGGACGCTGGCGCAGAGTTCGGTCAGTTCATTTGACCAAGGTGATTGCGTCTGGCACGACCGGACGCTAAGAGGTCATGTAACCGAACGCTGAAAGGCAGCGTCTGATCGACTCCAGTAAGGTTCTAAAGAGGGAAAATCACGACTGGACGCGTCCGGTCAGTGCTGATTGGACGCTGTCTAGCGTCCGATCACACTGTAAACACTACAGTTCGGGGTGTACTGACCGGAGCATCCGGTCAACATGACTGGAGCGTCCGGTCACCCCGCAGAGGCACATAACGGTTCATTTTTTAGCCCATGTTATAAATAGAAGCTCCACTCGTGTGTGGGGTGACTTTTGCTCATTCCAACAGCTAAGAAACATGTTTGAGAGTGCCAAGAAGAGCAAGGTCCTAGTGAGGTGATTGAGATTTGAGAATCCCAAAGAGAGCCCTCATTAGTGAGATCAAGAGTAGCAAAGTGTGCATCCATCTTTCTCCCTAGGCTTGTTGTGGTCAAGTGAGAGTTCGTGCTTGTTACTCTTGGTGATCGCCATCACCTAGATGGCTTGGTGGTGATTGGGAGCATGGTGATCATCCAGAGAGCTTGTGGATGACCCAACTCACATTGTGAGTGGTTGTGGATGATTCACCGCGATGGAGTGTCGAAGAATCAACCCATAGAGAGCACTTGATCCTTGCGTAGATCAAGGGAGAGCTACACCCTTGCGCAGGTGCTCCAACGAGGACTAGTGGGGAGTGGCGACTCTCCGATACCTCGGCAAAACATCATCGTGTTTCCTCTCCTCTCCATTTACTTTGAGCATTTAGTTTGAGCAATTCAATTCTTGTTCTTACATTCATAGAATTGCTATGCTAGAGTAGGATTGGAACTTAGGTTGCAAGTCTTTTATGCGGTAGAACAACTAGGAACACTTTCTAGGCACAAGGGGTTAATTGGGCTAACCATAGGACTTAATTATTGCAAAGAAATTTTTAATTAGCCCAATTCACCCCCCACCTCTTGGGCATCTTGATCCTTTAAGTATCATAGTAGCTGAAGCTTATTATCCATATTCGATTGACCACGGCTATGAAGATGAAGAGGAAGAGGTTGCTGCAGCTGAATGGAATTGGGGCAAAAAGACAGTGATGGTGCCAAATCCTTGGAGAAGAGGAGTCGAGGAGAGCTATGACTTTGATGTCACAAAATCGGACAAACTCTTTGACTTCTTACTTGAGAAGGGCCAGATCAAATTGCCGGACAATCATGTTATGTTGCCCCCTGAACAATTGAAGAATAAGAAGTTCTGCAAGTTTCATAATGCTACTTCTCATTCCACCAATGAATGCAGAATTTTCCAGCAGTACCTACAGAAAGCTATTCAGCAAGGGAGGTTCAAGTTCGATACGCCTCGGAAGATGAAAGTTGATGATAATCCTTTCCCAGGAGATCAAAATATGGTTGATGTTGGGGTATTCAAAGGAAAAACTAAGCTTCTAACATCGGCCAAATCAAGAGAAGCTAAAACAGTTGATCCCAAGATGCAAATATCGGCTGATGAATACAGAGAGATTAGAAAACATCGTTATCAGCAAAAGAGCCGATATGAACAGGGAGAAACGTCAAAGGATGGAGCGACAAAGCCGCGAGTTACATCTTGAATCTTATTGAATAAGTGGTAGCGGCAGAAGGAAAAGAATTATCAGCGATGGTTAGAGGATCAAGAATACCAACGTCAACTAGAAGAAGAAAGGTATGAAAGGAAGCAAACCGAATCACATTGGAATTTCCCTTTCTTCAGATACTGCTGGAACGAAGGTTTGAAATTGCCTACCAGGCACAACTGTCCAGAATATAGCAATCAATATTGGGAGTTTAGGCAATCTCAAATCAACCACCGGTCTATCTATGCCCAGGATGCATGTCATCATAATAACATGGATCGGCGCTTAAAAAATAAGAGTATTCATGATCGGCTAGGAAAAAGAGTTGTTGATCAAGACTGGGTTGATCATGAAGAAGGAAGCAACCAAAGGGAGCATGTCTAGCAGGAAGGCCAATGGTGCCCTAGAGGATTGACAAGAAGCCAGAGGAGAAGGGTGCAGCGCCTAAGGAACAAATAGTTGGAACAGGCTCAAGTATCCGGTAAACCTCAAGTATGGCGTGCCAAGCAAATAGCCGATAGAAAGCAACCATCGACTAATATTCAAATGGCTTTTCTGTTGCCATCAGAGTTCAGAGCTCTGGCAAATCAAGAAGTTTATTCGGATTTCGATGAATCGAAGTATGAAGAGATGGTTGCCAAGTTGACAGTCGTGCAGCAAGCGATATTTGACAGACCAGTCAAACATCGGCACTTGAAGGCGTTGTATATGAAAGGTCTTGTTGATGGAAAGCCGATGAGCAAGATGTTGGTAGACGGAGGTGCATCTGTCAATCTTATGTCTTATACTACTTTTCGTAAGCTTGGCAAAGGACCAGAAGATCTGTTGGAAATCGACATGATGCTCAGAGACTTCGGAGGTAACACGTCTAAGACCCGGGGGGCAATAAATGTGGAACTAACAATTGGAGGCAAGACCCTGCCCACCACATTCTTCGTCATTGATGGAAAGGGGTCATACAGTTTACTCCTCGGTGGTGACTAGATCCACGCAAATTGTTGCATACCATCGACCATGCATCAGTGTTTGATTCAATGGCATGGAGATGATGTCGAATTGGTTCGCGCTGATGAGTCTGTGAGCATTGCAACAACCGATCCAGTCTTTTGGGAACTGGGAGATTTTGAATGCTTCTCTGGCAAGACATGGGAAGGAGGCTTCATTAAAATCAGTAATGAAAGCCAACAGCCGATGCAAGCGATCGGCTCCAAGAGTTTGTTTTAGTAGAAAAGTCACAGCTTCACGTCGGCTGTTGGATCAAAGGAAAATGAGTATTAAGTCTTGAAGATGGGTTTAGGCTGACGTATATGAAGGCTGAGTTAAAGTGTAAAGTATGACTCAGAGTTAATGGATTTCTTAAGAGAAGTTCTGTTTCGCTTAATAGGACACTTGACCTGGGTTGATTACTCGTCTGACCTTTTTATATTGAAAGTTCTGCGGGACGTTATCCTAGCATCTGATCAACGACTGGTAGCCGATTCATTCTCGGCTCTAATAGCCGATACCAAGAGGGTATCGCCTCTACTTTAAAAAATGGAAATCTTCAAAGACAATAAAAGCCGATACGATATATATTGCCTATAGAGCAAAAACAAAAGAAAAAGCAGTCATACACAAAGGCACCGAGCAAATGAAGGAGGGAAATCAACGGATTCTCTTCATAAAAGCCATGTTTTCAGACTTAACTGGATTGAGATTAGAAGTCTGGAATCGGTTGTTGTAAATCAGCTCCTTGGCTGAAACAAAAGATACAACAAGACAGCAGGAAAGTATGGTCATACATGTATTAACCTATGAATTACAAATTCAAGACATCCTAGATGATTTTCAATAGCTCTAGCCGGATGACGTTGACTTCCGCGATCTTTTGCTCATACTCTTTAGCTGTTCCAGGAGTAATCTCAAGACTACTACGAATGGCTCTGCTTCTTTTCGCTTTGGCTAGTAGTTCCTGTTTCTTCTGTTTGACGGCATCGGGGATTTGGGCCAGAGTAAACCTGCGATGGTCAATAGCAGCTTTCACGTTTTCCAGTTCCTTCTCAAGTTCAGCGCGTTTGATTTCCAGCTGAGAAAGCTCTAGATCGGTCCTGGAGGAGTAATTTTTTAGATCATCAATTAGCCGCATCAACTCTTTAGCCTCTTGCTTGTTGGAGCTATCCTGGGCCATCAAAGCTTCGCGGTTGGACATGCTTCTCTGAATCTTTTTCACCTTCAGAGCTTGATCTTCAAAAGAAGACATATATAATAAGACTCTGGAGAGAGTTAGAGATGGATCACCCTTTATAGCCAAAAAGACTCTGCATCGAGTCGGTGTCTTGGATCAGTTCGGCTACGTCCTTCTCGAGCATTGGCAATATGTGTCTTAGCTGCTTTCTGGTCTCTTCCAATAGGGCTTCACTAGAAGAAGTGGCTGACGATCTAATTTCGTCCACATCAAAATATTCCTCAAAATTGAGAGAATGGCTCTGGGCTGGAAGATTGGATGCTTGTGTACAAGGGAAAAACTTGATTAAAAGGTTTGACTCGGTTTATCACGAAGTGAACGACAAAGAAGATATGGCACCTTCTCCGTAGCGGCCTCTATCGGAGGATAAGGGACAGCTGATAACACTCCAATAACATCCGGTTGAGTTGGCTCTAAACTTCCAGCGATAGCATCTGCAATGACAAGGGAAAATTTTCAGTTCATGATCGTCGTGATGGAAAAGACGTATAACTTCCTTACCATCAGGAGTGTGCCAGATTGGGAAATCGGTAGTCTGAACACCGACCACAGGATTATTCCCAATGTCAATTGGATCGTTGCCAATAAGTGAACTACCAGAGTCCTGTTCTTGCACGAATGTTTCATCGAAGGGTGTCTGGAATAATGAATAGCCAAATGAAGGGTGGGAATAACAATGAATCAAGAAGTCAAGAAGGATGCCCCAGTAAATTTCAAAGATGGAACTTGCATTTTCTATCATTCTAGAAGTATCGGTTACTTTAGCCGAGATCGGCTCCATTCGTGGATCAGCAGTCCGACGCCAAAAGTAGACTGTGACGCAATGCTCGATAACTATGGAGGAACGAGATTAGAAAGTTAAACACCAGTCCAAGGAAAAGATAGATTGATTACCTAAATAGCTGATGGTCTCGTTCTACGCAGTCTCTTCCCAGTAGTAGCCTTCTGAGTTAACCCTGGAACCACCTTGCGCTTTGGAGAACGACATGTCACAGCTATGGAGGCAGCAGGGGTTTTCATTAATTTCTTCAGCGAAGGCGCAGCCGATCCCATTCTCAAAACCGGGCAAGGTGGCTGGTAAGCTATAGGACGCCCCTTCCTATCTAGATTTAGAGGATCGAACTCAACATCCTAAAAAGGCCAATTAAGACGGTCAACAGAAGAATTCGTCAAGCAGTTTTCTTGAAAAGAAATAGCAAATTACCTCTCCGTTAGAAGCAAATTTTTCATCTAGGGATATACACAGAGGATGAACCGACCCACAGAAAAGGTGGGAGCACCATTCTTGCCACCAAGAATCGAAGGGAGTAGAAGAAATGCTAACTCTAATCCAATCATGCAAACAGAGGGAAGGCAGATCTGACCCCAGTTGGAAAACTCTACCAGTTTCCAGTACTTCACTAATATCTTCCCGAGGCTTCAGTATGTCCTTGACGAATAGCTGAGGAGGCAATTGACCGAAACCAAACTGACGGGCCACAAAAGACGGGTTGTAAAACTCATACGTGGGAGTATTGCCTGGAGTAAAAGAGCCTGTGGCCATTTTGCCATGACCATGATGAAACTCAGCTGGAAGAACGCAGGGTTTGACAAAAGAATTAAAGATAGCAGCTGCCACATCGTTCGAACAACCTGACTCGAATCGAAACTTGAAAGGGAAGTCTAGTTCATCATTCTCATCATCATATGGTAACCAAGTCAGAAAATCTACACCAAACCCTCTGTAAAACTTCTTGAAGAGATGGCCACTGTCGAAATCAATTGCTACAGCCAATGCAGCCTCGCCATAGCTCATGCACTGCCGAGTTCTTCCTTCTTCACCTCTATATTCTTCAGCAAAATTGGAAGAGGGAAAACTCAGGTTCTTGAGATCAGGCCTCACAAATTTATGCATGTACAGGTTAAGCTATAGTTGTATTAGCCACCAGGGGCCACTAACAGTATGAACTGGTTCGTTCTTCAGTAATTGGGCAGTCACCTGGTACATCAGATGATAAGCAGCTCCTAGCAGGTATTTCCCAAGAGGAATGTCCTTGCCTAATGCTAGGTGCTCTGCCATGAGTTTGTGATTATAGGTTAGACCACAAGATGACCCGTAGAAAATGAATCTTTCCAGCCACATGTTTAGGAAGGCCACGTACTCCCTTTCGCTGATAGCCGATCCATCTTCAATGTGATTCATAATGTAACCGGCCCATCCTGTGCAGTCTGCTATTTTGGCTAATTTCTTAGAGCCGGCACTTAAGTACTCGTAAGGCTGCATTGGTCTAGTTATTCTGAGGCCAGTCAACATATAAACATCGGCCAAAGTAATGGTCATCGGGCCGTGACCAAAGATGAAAGTGTTCATGGCATTGGACCAAAAATAGGATGCAACAATCAGAAGTGAGTCGTTCTTCTCCATCCTAGACAATGAAAGAGTCAAGCATTGATTCAGATCATAAAGCTCCCAATCTCCACCCTTTTTCTCGGACACCCTATGAAACCAGTTTCTCCATCCCTTAGGCATCCTTGGCCAATTTCTGAAAAGAGTTTTGGTATTCCAAGAGGACAAATCCACTGCAGATTGTTTGAAGGGAATTTGATTGGTTTCTTGACGGATGAAATCGGATGGATCAGGATCACCCATAGGCCCAAGAAAATAGTGTCGGTGTTTCGGACCGGGGGGTCCTCAACCAACTAGTAAATGTGAACTGCGTGCCCCTAATCCCGGATGGTGATGCAAAAAGACACAAGGTTTACACTGGTTCAGGCAATCAATGCCCTACATCTAGTCTGAGAGATCGATCTTGTATTCCTTGCACCGAAGTGCTTGTAGTAGGGGGTTACAAGTTGGGCGAGAGAGGGAGCTGGTCCTAGGTCTCTGCGTGGAGCGGTGCGGGCTGCTTGAGACGTTGCTCTCAGGCAGCGGGAGAGTGTGCGTGAATTGAGTGAGTGCATTTACGCGTGAGGGCCGGCGTGGTCTCCATCCCTAGAAACAACCCTGGCTGCTTCCTTTTATAGCCGCAAGGAGGGAGCCAGGAGTACATGAGAGAGCTACACGTGGAGCCTTAGTGAGGAAGGAAGATCTAGTACTATGGCCTATTCCTGTAGCAGCATAGTGTCAGGAATGGCAATTAGTACTTGATCACTAGTGCGTCACGCCGGCCACGCCCGAGGCTGTTGAAGTCGTAGGAGTCCTCGTTGACGTTTAGTCAGCATGGCCTCCACTGTAGGTGACATGCCATGCCTTGTGGATTTTTGACTTGGTGGAGTGCTAAGGCTTGGCGGGTGTTTGTGGCTGACCACGCCGAGGCCTGATTTGCCGAGGCCCGGGAGGTGACCTGAGGATGATGCGGGGGTCTCGGTGGTCAGCGTCGTACCCGGTTTAGGTGGAAAAGTGCAGGGCGTGTGTCCGTAGGGCATGGTAACCCCTGCACCATCAGTAAGGGATGGTAAAAAGGAGATTTGACCGTTGTCCCATCGCTCCTGTTGCTGTACCCTGCCGGTCGTGGCTGACGTAGCGGGGGCATTCAGGCACATTAAATGGATGGGACAGCCTGCCAGAGGGATGACCTCGGTGAGAGGGCCTCGGCGAGAGGGCCTCGGCGGGGCAAATCGGGGAATCGATAACCCGGCCGAGGCCTCGGCGAGAGGGCCTCGGCGGGGCGAATCGAAGAATCGGCCGAGGCCTCGTGGTTGTCCTTCGGCTTTGATATTTATAAGGTCTAAGCAATCTTTTCGGTTCTTGCTTAGGGTACCCCATTTTATGGTATCTAACAGTAGCCCCCGAGCCTCGGGGGGAGTGCGAGCACTCTCCCAGAGGGTTTATCGAGACTTGGCTCGCAGCTGCTCCCGTCGGGATTATGTTTTGTTTTTTGAGGTTCCGGTGGGTGTAGCCCCCGAGGCCCTGGAGGAGTGGATTTACTCCTCCAGGGGCTTTTTTCCTGTTGAGTGAGGAGTTTATTGCGTTTGCCAGGCCCCAAAGTGCGAGTTCGGGTCGCTGGGTCCTCGGCAAGTTTGCAGGAAGAGCCCCTGAGCCTCTGCACGGAGCGAGAGGGCAATCAGGAGTTCCCCTGGCTTTTTGGTGGCCCTCGTGCATCTTTTTCGTTCAGAAGGAGGGGATATTTGCCGAGCCCTCGAGTGCGAGCCTGGGTCGCTGGGTCTCGGCAAGGTTGCAGGAAGAGCCCCCGAGCCTCTGCATGGAGTGAGAGGGCGATCAGGAGTTCCCCAGCCTTTTTGTGCAACCCTCGCGCATCCTTTTCGTTCGAAAGGAGGGGTGGAATATGCTAGGCTACCCTCGGTGGGCACGAGCGGTGACACTTTAGGTGAGCTGTTATCGGGTAAGTCCGAGTGGAGGCCCGTGCCCCATTTGGTAGGGGTCGGCTAGCGGTCCAGAGACGCACTCCAAAGGTACTAGAGGGCTTCTCCAGTGGGTCCCAGTGCCGTTCGATTGGCCCCAGGGGCTCGATGCCTCCCTACGGTGGGATCTTATTCAGAGACCTCCCTGCCGGTCTCAGACACGATTTATGTCATGGCAGAGGACGATGAGAAGGCCGAGGAGGAGGTGATGAAGCTTGGTGGAGGCGGCTGAGGCCCCTGGCACGGCTAGCCTTGGCCCAGCTGTTCGAAGAGGAGGTGGCTCCTCCTACGCCGTCCATCGACGCTGGCGACCCCGTATTCAGACCTGGGCCAAAGGGGTCATGTAATAGATTAGGACGTACATAATTGCACCATAAAGTTTGAGGCCATCGAGGCCTTTTCAGTACTTGTGTATATATGCTTTTTAATCGTTTTCTATTATGTTTCCCAGCCCTTGCTCTCTGCTCCGTTTCTGAACATATCACTTGCAAAAAACTTCCTCGGAACCCAAGTTGCCCCTCTGGCGAAAGGTGGTGAGGGAGTTGCCGTAGCCCAGAGGTGTAGGTAGTCTTGCGGCTCGGCCAGCCTTTTGGCCTTGAGGCATACTTTCGGTCCTTAGGTTTTTTACAATTGATTTGTTAGAGTACGCGAGAGAGTTTGGCGTAGGAATTTTTTGAAAAGACGACTAAAAAACGGTGTCCCCTGTCTCGTTTTTAGACAAGTCCTTTGCAAAAACTTCCTTGGAGCCTAAGCTGCCCCTCGGGCGAAAGGTGGTGAGGGAGTTGCCGTAGCCCAAAGGCGTAGGCTGTCTCGCGGCTCGGCCGGCCTTTTGGCCTCGAGGCAAACTTTTGGCCCTTAGGTTTTTGCAATCGATTTGTCAGAGTTCATGACAAAGTTTGGGATTTGGGGGGGAGGTTCCCCCCTAGCTCCCGAGGGAGGCTCGGTTCTACAGAGGCAGAGTCGAGTCTCCCCCCTAGCGTTATCGTAACGCCGAACCCGTACTGATGGGCTCGGGAGGTTCCTCCAAAATTTAGAACAATTAAAGAACGCTTCTTTATTGTATTTCGAGGAAAATTATATGACACTTGGGAATTTAAGGGTAGAAGCGACGTATCTGTTCTATGTTCCAAGTCGTCGACAAGGTCACTGGCCTTCCTGGACTTGTCCTCGATGTTGTCCACGCCGGCCTCGATGATTCGCCCGATGTGCTCGCCAAAGACCTGGATGGTGCACCGCTGGTACGTGGCCCCTGTGTTTCTGAAACCGAATGGCATAGTCACATAGCAGTACATGTCGAATGGGGTGATGAAAGAACTCGGCTCCTCAGGAGGTGGCGGGGCAGAACTTGATGATGGGGCATCGCTGCACGCCACCGGCATCTTTCCCTTCCCCAGGCTTAAGCTATATAGGTCCCCAGCCAGGGACTCTGTGCCAACAGCTGGGCATGGAATACAGGCAGAGCACGGATAGTCACCCTGAACTTGCGTGATGTCTGGGTGGTCCCGCCCGTTGCGCCTGGCGAGCGCGACGAGAGCGGCGTCCCGGGCGCCGCCCGCGCCTAGGCTGCTGTTGCATGATGTCACCGTCGATTGATGGGGCTCTAGGTGGGAGGAGTACCATGTCGTACTCGTATCCTAGAGACATGAACTCTAGGCTCCCGAACCAGATCATCATGCCGAGATGTAGTGGTCGTATGGGGTCTGCCATCCGGGACTTGTTGGGATGATTAAGCTTACACGCAGTATTCCCCTACCTGGCGCGCCAACTTTCGGTGTTTTGGACCGGGGGTCCTCAACCAACCAGTGAATTTAAACTACGTGCCCCTAATCCCGGATGGTGATGCAAAGAGACACAAGGTTTACACTGGTTCAGGTAATCAATGCCCTACGTCCAGTCTGAGAGATCGATCTTGTATTCCTTGCACCGAAGTGCTTGTAGTAAGGGGTTACAAGCTAGGCGAGAGAGGGAGCTGGTCCCATGTCTCTGACGTGGTGCGGTGCGGGCTGCTTGAGACGTTGCTCTCAGGCAGCGGGAGAGTGTGCGTGAATTGAGTGAGTGCATTTGCGCGTGAGGGCCGGCGTGGTCTCCATCCCTAGAAATGGCCCTGGCTACTTCCTTTTATAGCCGCAAGGAGGGAGCCAGGAGTACATGAGAGAGCTACACGTGGAGCCTTAGTGAGGAAGGAAGATCTAGTACTGTGGCCTATTCCTGTAGCAACATAGTGTCAGGAATGGCAATTGGTACTTGCTCACTAGTGCGTCACGTCGGCCACGCCCGAGGCTGTTGAAGTCGTAGGAGTCCTCGTTGATGTTTAGTCAGCATGGCCTCCACTGTAGGTGACATGCCATGCCTTGTGGATTTTTGACTTGGTGGAGTCTTAGAGGCTGGCGGGTGTTTGTGGTGACCGCGCCGAGGCCTGATTTGCCGAGGCCCGGAGGTGACTGAGTATGATCTGCGGGGCCCTCGGTGGTCGCGTCGTCGTGCCAGGTTTAGGTGGAAAAGTGCAGGGCGTGTGTCCGCAGGGCATGGTAACCCCTGCACCGTCAGTAAGGGATGGTAAAAAGGAGATTTGATCGTTGTCCCATCACTCCTGTTGTTGTACCCTGCCGGTCCTGGCTGACATAGCGGGTGCATTCAGGCGCATTAAATGGATGGGACAGCCTGCCAGAGGGACGGCCTCGGTGAGAGGGCCTCGGCGAGAGGGCCTCGGCGGGGGTAACAAGGCCTGGGAGAATCCTCGACAAGAAATCTCAGTAAGAGGGCCTCAGTAGGAGGGCCTCGGCGAGAGGGCCTCGGCGGGGCAAATCGGAGAATCGGCCGAGGCCTCGTGGTTGTCCTTCGGCTTTGAT
Organism: Miscanthus lutarioriparius; assembly: GCA_904845875.1. Classification (NCBI taxonomy): domain Eukaryota; kingdom Viridiplantae; phylum Streptophyta; class Magnoliopsida; order Poales; family Poaceae; genus Miscanthus; species Miscanthus lutarioriparius. Next base: position 43,840,963 of record CAJGYO010000001.1, read on the forward strand.
ATTTATAAGGTCTAAGCAATCTTTTTGGTTCTTACTTAGGGTACCCCTTTTTATGGTATCCAACAAATCGATATTGGGGGAAACGGCTGATGGAATCAAGATTTCATTCCTCATTTCCTAAAAATCGGGCGGAATAAGTTTGAGAAGAAATACAAGATAGCGGCTAATAATTGGATAATGGGGACTTGGAGACATACCTCAGGGACGTGGTCGATGGTCGCCATCACGGTCGAAAAATTGGTTTGAATCTAGCAAGGATCGCCTGGATGATGGCTCGTCGGGACAAGTGGTTTGCTAGGGTTTGGGGACTTGGCGATGACGGTGTCGGCTGTTAAAGTTATCTTGAGGAAGAAAGAGAGCGAACAGGCCGAGTGGGTTGCGAAAATATTGTTGGTATGTTATATAAAACTCAGGCCGAAAAGTCAGGAGTCGCACGTACAGTACAGCTGCGGCATGGTAGACCAACGAACTGGAATTTTGGGATAAAATCATTTTATCCCAAAATTGGGGGGCATGTGTTTCGACCAAAATTTAGGAGAAGAGCGCGGGAACTCGCAGGCTTCTAGAATTATGCCAATCAGCAGATGACGATGATGGGATATGATCGGCGTAAAAAAAGATACATATCGGACTCTACAAAAGGGGAAATATTAGAGTCCAAGTTATCTTAAGATAGGAATATTTCTTCCATACCAAAGATTGTAACAAATCGTGCTCGAGTAGGATTCATGTCTAGATTCCGGGTATAAATATCAAACCCCGGCTATTGTAAGAAAGACACAATCAATCAAATACAAGTCAATTTACTTTTTCAGCTCCGGCCACCCCTTAGGAGTAGGAGTAGAGTAGATCTCGGTGAGTTCTTCAGCGAGTATGGCTGCATCGATCCAATCGACCTCCACTACTTGTCTGTAAGTACCATCATGGTTTATACCTCTGTTCGTATGGTTGCATCGATCCGGTCGACCCCCACTGCGACTCTAGTATAGGCTAGTTATCGACTCTTGTCTAATTCAAGTATGGCCTGTGTGATTCTGCCTCACACCCCACAGCTTGAATTAGATCAAGGTCAAGTTATCGGCTCTACCTTAGTATGGCAGTCTTTGGTAGATTCATTAAGTTACCGATATTGCTTATTGCTTTCATTGTTTATCTAATTACAGTAATATCACTCTGCCCGATTGAGATTGATCTGGATCGGCCTTATATCTTATTTAACCCATCGTTTGTTAATCTAAAACTGATCTAATCTACATCTTAAACGATGAGTTATGTTTTTATCGGCTGTTTCATATCAATCTTAATCGTGCATAGTGTGCAGTTAAGGCATGTTCGATCTTGAGTAGATCTATTGGTTAGCGAGAACCGTTCCATGGCCCATATCATGGCATGTGGGATTCTGCCTCTCACCCCACTGTTAGCACCATGGAGCGGGGATCTTTAGTTGATAGATCCATTCCTGAGAAGGCATGACCTTAACTGTGCGCTATGCCTGAATCGGCTGTTTAGCCAATATCGAGTGCTTTCACGAGCAGTTCACATCACAAGACCATTAAAGTAGAGATAAGTTAAAAGATATGTTAGCCCCATGATCTTATTATTGTATTACGGCCTACATGATTCTGCCTCATGCCCCACTGATATTAGTAATGAGTTAGGGTCGTCGAGTCTATTGTTGTTTCTACGGCCTGCATGATTCTGCCTCATGCCCCACTAGTCTTGGCGATAGATGATATCTAACATGTTCACTAGATTTATCTTTATTAGATGGTTAAGTGGTGTTGAATTGTTTCTTTATATAAAAAGGAGTTCGGTTACTTGTAATCATTGGCTTAGTATGGACCAATCATCATTGATATCTTATTGCCATTGATTAATGTTTGTTTAAATAATATCTATCTTGAATGACAACCGATTCTTCTTACACAACCCCATGAACTTTAACCGATTTATTCTTATGAATATGCTGGAATCGACTATTTAGTCGATCTCCTCTCATATCGGCTCTCAGAGCCGCACATTTGGGACTGTCTGGCAACACCAGCACGTTTCGCCCTTAATTACTGATAAACTTTCTCTCCTTATCAATTACAGGGTCAAATTGACTGGCACGTCTCGGGAAGATTGCGCAGGATAGATCACCCTTACGCTGAAGCTAGGCGGATCTGCTCCACCGAGCGGACCCTTCCGGCTTGCTGCGTGTGTTCTCGGCACGGAGACGAAAATTCTGTGTCGACACTAGTTTGAAAATATAGCCATTGGGGAGAGAGCACCGGACAGTGAACAATACTTGCAACGTGCACCGAACAGTGAACAATGTCAACACCGGACAGTGAACAGTGCCAACATTGTGCACCAGACAATGAACAGTACCAGCATGGGCGGTGAACAGTAATTGTCCGGTGCCCACGCAGAATTTCAGCAACACCTCCAACGGCTATATTTGGACTTAGGGGCTATAAATACCACCCCAACCGACCCTTTGAGATGAGAGGGAGCTGAGAAACATACCAAAGGAGTTGGTACTCCATTCTAGTGCTCTCCACATGCTAAGTGCTTAGTGATCCATTTGGTGATTAGCGTAGGTGCTTTGCGAAGTGCTTAAGTTAGTTAGACCACCACATATGCGCTTGCTCTAGGTTTAGGCCTAGTATTTAGTGAGGTTTGCACACCTCTTACCACTATGTTGGGGACCGTGACGCCTAAGAGGGGGATGAATTAGGCAACTTAAAATTCTACTTCTAAACTATGGCCTCTTTTTCTAACCTTAGCAAAACCTATGCAAAAGATAAACTATCTAAATGTGCAACTACGGTTTTGCTAGTGTGTTGCTATCTCTACCGCAAAAGGAGTAATACAATCAATGTAAATGCGGAAGCTAAAGAGCAAGGTAGAGATATGCAAACTCCCGTCGACGACTCTGGTATTTTTACCGAGGTATCGAAAAGCGCGCAAGCTTCCCCCTAGTCCTCGTTGGAGCCCCTCGCAAGGAATCCCTCGCAAGGGCCAAGCTCCCGGTCGGGTAACTCCGTGGATAGCCTCGGGCCTTCCCCACGCGCAAGTGGGTCTCCGACGTGCCTTCTGGCAAGCCTCTCCCGGATGCTCCCCGCCGTCTTCACTGTCAAGCTTCTGGCCGAAACACCGCGGGCCTTGTTCCCTCTGGTACACGGTGGCGGCCACACCACAAACGTGGTTGGTGTGATCTCGCAAGACTACAAGCCCCTCCGATGTACAACAATAGTGCGCGCAAGTACCAAGTGGTAAGAGGTATGCAAACCTCACTAAACACTAGGCCTAAACCTAGAGCAAGTGCATAAGCGGTGGTCTAATCAACCTAAGCACTTCGCAAAAGCACCTACGCTAATCACCTAATGAATCACTAAGCACTATGCAAGTGGAGATCACTAAAATGGTGTATCAACACCCTTGGTATGTTTCCTCAGCTCCACCCCACTCATTTGGCCGGTTGGGGTTGTATTTATAAGCCCCACTAAGAAAGTAGCTGTTGAGGACAAAATCCCGCTTTTCTGCTACTGACCGGACGCTCAGGTCGTCCAGATCGGACATGTCCGGTCGTCCCGACCGTTGAAGCCGCGTTCCACTGAACGGACGCTGCCAGAGTCCGGTCAGATGCCACTGGACACGTCCGGTCGCAATTTCGCCGCTCTAGAACCTCTCTGTACTAGACCGGACTCTACTGTCCTGCGTCCGGTCGATTTGCTTCTTCAGCGTCCGGTCACTACTGCTGTCGAGCCTCTGATCGGAGAGTCCAGTCACTGTGCTACCAGCATTCGGTCACCTCTGTGAGCTCGTTTCTTCGTGATCTTGCATCCGGCTTGGTTCCTATCTTCGTGCTTGGACTTTGCTTGATATCTTGGGTCTTTTCTTGTGCTTCTAAGGTCTTGCTTATGATGTTGATCATCGAATCATTACATCGCCTTCATCCAAGTCACGTCTTGCACCCTATTGAACTACAAAACAATCACTTTCAAATTCATTAGTCCAATTTGGTTGTGTTGGTCATCAAACACCAAAATCCAAAGTAAATGGGCCTAGGGTCCATTTTCCTTACAATCTCCCCCTTTTTGGTGATTGATGACAACACGACCAATGCAAGCAAATAATAAAAATTAGCAATTTAAAAGCTATCTACTTGCTAGGATGCAATGCAAGGGGCAAGGTTATATGATGCTTAAAGATACTACTTGTAAAACTAAAAGATAACACATAAAAACTTATCTTGCCCTTGAAAATGTCCCCATGTGGCATTATGGATTTAAGCCTTGCTTCCTACAAATTCTCCCCATTACATAGCCAATCCATAATCCACTATCCTCCCTTTCTCAGACCATCACCACTTATAGACACCACTTGTAGACCATTGCCACTTGTAAATTATTATGATCTAGCTTTTGGTCCTACAAATTAATGCTTGCTTTTGGTCCTCTAAATTCTCCCCTTTGAAATCAAACACCAAAAAGGAAGACATTAGTAGCACAAGGAAGGGTCAAACTTTGTGAACCTTTGTATGTGGAGTGGAATAGGTCACAAAATTTGACTATCACATTATATAGACTAAGCTCCCCCTAAATATATGCATACATATGGTAGAAGGCAAAGCATATGCATAATTGGCAAAATATTGCTCAAGGGAATTTAATCTATATAATGCATGGAGAAAGCATATAAATATCAAAATGAAATCAACATGATGAAATCGGTTTAGAAATACCACATGTGGAAACCACTTTGATTTCTACCACTTGCAATTGGTGGTGGATATTTTGAAGTGTGATGCTTAACTCCAGGGACTCCATTTTCCTTGCAATGAGACTATTACACACATGATAAGCTTGAAAAAGGTGTTAGTCTCAAAGCATCCAAGTTGTAGAGTAACCTCCCCCTAAATTTGTGCTCACAAGTATGGAATACTTGTAGGAAACATGCACATTGATTTTAGAATAAAAATACCACTTGAAAGATGACATCACATGAATGTGAGAGTCATTTTCGAAGGCGATATTCGGGAGAAATTATCTACAATTTGGATTTTGGCACATATTAGATGAATAATCGAAAAACAAGCTATGTGCCGTGCTCCTAAACAATTTTAAACCATGTAGGTTTGCTCCAAGGGTTAAGAATGAAACCGAGCAAGTCTACCATAAGATATACCTAGTGTATGCATGACAAAAGATATAAGCATGCAAATGCAAACATAGACATAAAAAGTAACTAGATGCTTAAAGATACCAATTTGTAAGAAATACGACTTGTAGGAAATGCAAATTGATACTACTTGAAGAAAATTAAATCTAGTTACCTAACATGGGAAGGGGAATTTAGGTCTGTAGTATTCACTAACCCACTTAGCAATGACTTTATCCATAATGATGCACCCCATGAAATGCACCCATACTTTGCCAAGTCTCCAAATTCCCCAAAGTCCATTGGACTTCTCACTTTCCTTTCGGGATCCAAACCTTCTTGGTGCTCTTCATATTGGAAATGATCTCCTTTGGCGCCCAAAAACGTTTGACCCTATTGTTGGCTTGCTTGTTCACCTTGATGGCCACTACCTTGTCATTTTTCTTCTTCTTCAAGAGATAAGGTGTGGAGGCCTTTTTCTCCACCTTGTTGATGTAGGTGTTGGAGAGCTTGCTTGTTTGCTTCTTCTCTTTATTCTTTACTCCTCCCCCATTCTTCACCTTGCACTCATAGGACTTGTGACCTTCCTTGTGGCACACGTAGCAAACCACGGTTTGTCCTTCATCTAGCTTCTTCACTCCCTTGATGGTGTTATCTTGATAAAGTTGGGCTTGCTTCACCTTGCCTTTTACTTGAGTCAAGTCCTTGATGAGGCGAGCTACTTCTTGCTTGAGTTGCTCATTCTCCTTTGCAACCTTTCGTGTGCATGTATCTACAACAACTTTCTCAACACAAACTTATTGCACAAATATGAGTCTAAACACAAATCATTGCAAGAAGTAGAGGCATCCTTTTTGGACATGTTGAAGATAGAACTTTTCTTTTTAGATGCCTTGGTGGAGGTTGTACTAACGGCTTCAAGACTAGCAAATTTATTAGTTTGCTTATCACAATGTTTGCACATGGTTTCCATTTTAGCAAGCAAACTTTTATAAGCATCTTATGAGCTAGCTAACTTTTCTTTTAATTTTTCATTTTTCTTTACAAGTTGCTCATCATTGATTGTGCATACATTTGTTGTTGCACTAGCCTTAAGTTGCTCAATTTTAGTAGATAGTTCAACATTGAGATTAGCAAAGTTCTCATATTGTTCAAGCAAAGTTTTGTATGTTTTTTGTGAACTATCTAGCTTTTCTTTTAATTTTTCGAGCTTCTTTTGTTGACTAGTGCAAACTTTAGCATAACTAAGATTTTGTTGCACAATTTCATTATAAGAAGGCATTTCATCATCACTATCACTCTCACTAGAAGATGAGCTTTCGTTACCTCATGCCATAAGTCACATACGAGAAGAGCTTGATGATGAGTGCTTGCGCCCTCGCCTCTTGTGATGGTGTTCTTCTTCACTCGAAGAATCATCCCATGACTTTATTGATGTGAGGGCTTGGTTCTTGCATGCCTTCTTCTTTGTCTTAGGTGTGGGCTTATTTGGACAAACTTCCACAAAGTGCCCTAACTCGCCGTATCTATAGCATCCTCTCTTTCTTTGCTCATTTATTTGATTGGTGAAAATGAGATCTTGGATTTGAATGGGCACACCCTTAACATTGAGCCTTTGGATCATCTTCTCCACCTTGTTGATAAGTTTGATTGATTCTTCATCAAGGTCGGAGGTGGAGGAGGAAGATTGATCATCATCACTTGATTCTTCATCATCATCATCATCCTCATCTTCTTCTTCATCTTCACTTGAGGAGCTTGAGTTTGAGCTTGTCTCAACTTGCTTGCCCTTCATCTTCTTTTTCTCGCTACATGCGAGAGCTTTGCCTTTGCTTGATGAAGAAGCTTCTTCTTGACCCATCTTACGTGACATTTTAAATGCCACTATCTTGCCAATGACTATGCCCAGGGTCATGGTGCTCAAGTCCTCCATGTTGTGAAGGATGGTGATGATGCTTGCATATTTCTTTTGTGGTAGCACGGAGATGATCTTTCTCACGATGTCCGCATCATCTAGCTTTGTTAGTCCTATTGAATAGAGCTCATTGATAATTAGATTCAAACGAGAATACATATCACAAACAAGCTCATCATCATTCATTGTAAAGAAATCATAATTTTGTTTAGCTAGACAATGTTTTTGCTCACGGACATTTGATGTGCCATCATAGAGCTCTTGAAGTTTTAACCAAATTTCATGTGCTGTATTTAAAGTGAACACTTGGTTAAACACATCCATACTAAATGATTCAAACAAGCAATTTTTAGCTCTAGCATTGAAATGAATTTCCTTTTCTTCACTCTTTGTGGGTTTATCGGGATTCTTAATGGGTTTCATCCCATCACGAGTGACTCTCCAAACTCCCAAATCAACCGTCTCAAGGTAGCAAGCCATTCTAGCTTTATAATAGAGGAAGTTAGTGCCGTCAAAGTGCGGAGGCCTAGAGGTATCCATTCCAACCACTCTAAATGGCGTCGACTCAAAGGCGGTTAAGCCAAAGGTCCAAATTGAGCCAACCGGCTCTGATACCACTTGTAGGGGACCGTGACGCCTAAGAGGGGGGGGGGGGTGAATTAGGCAACTTAAAATTCTACTTCTAAACTATGGCCTCTTTTTCTAACCTTAGTAAAACCTATGCAAAAGATAAACTATCTAAATGTGCAACTACGGTTTTGCTAGTGTGTTGCTATCTCTACCGCAAAAGGAGTAATATAATCAATGTAAATGTGGAAGCTAAAGAGTAAGGTAGAAATATGCAAACTCCCGTCAACGACTCCGGTATTTTTACCGAGGTATCGAGAAGCGCGCAAGCTTCTCCCTAGTCCTCGTTGGAGCCCCTCGCAAGGGCCAAGCTCCCGATCGGGTAACTCCGTGGATAGCCTTGGGCATTCCCCACGTGCAAGTGGGTCTCCGACGTGCCTTCTGGCAAGCCTCTCCTGGATGCTCCCCACCATCTTCACTATCAAGCTTCCGGCCGAAACACCGCGGGCCTTGTTCCCTCTGGTACACGGTGGCGGCCACACCACAAATGTGGTTGGTGTGATCTCGCAAGACTACAAGCCCCTCCAATGTACAACAATGGTGCGCGCAAGCACCAAATGATAAGAGGTATACAAACCTCACTAAATACTAGGCCTAAACCTAGAGCAAGCGTATAAGCGGTGGTCTAATCAAGCTAAGCACTTCGCAAAGCACCTACGCTAATCACCTAATGAATCACTAAGTACTATGCAAGTGGAGATCACTAAAATGGTGTATCAACACCTTTGGTATGTTTCATCAGCTCCACCCCACTCATTTGCCCGGTTGGGGTTGTATTTATAAGATCCACTAAGAAAGTAGTTGTTGGGGACGAAATCCCGCTTTTCTGCTACTGACCAGACGCTCAGGTCGTCCTGATCGGACGCGTCCGGTCGTCCCGACCGTTGAAGCCGCGATCCACTGATCAGACGCTGCCAGCATCCGGTCAGATGCCACCGAATGCGTCCGGTCGCAATTTCGCCGCTCTGGAATCTCTCTGTACTCGACCGGACTCTGTTGTCCTGCGCCCGGTCGATTTGCTTCTTCAGCGTCCGGTCGCTACTGCTGCCGAGCCTCTGATCGGAGAGTCCAGTCACTGTGCTACTAGCGTCCGGTCACCTCTGTGAGCTCGTTTCTTCGTGATCTTGCGTCCGGCTTGATTCCTATCTTCGTGCTTGGACTTTGCTTGATATCTTAGGTCTTTTCTTGTGCTTTTAAGGTCTTGCTTATGATGTTGATCATCGAAAATCATCACGTCACCTTCGTCCAAGTCACGTCTTGCACCCTATTGAACTACAAAACAATCACTTCTAAATTTATTAGTCCAATTTGGTTGTGTTGGTCATCAAACACCAAAATCCAAAGTAAATGGACCTAGGGTCCATTTTCCTTACACACTCGGTGCTTGTGCGCACCATTGTTGTACTCGACGGGGCTTGTAGTCTTACGAGACCACACCAACCGCGTTTGTGGTGTGGCCGCCACCGTGTATCAAAGGGAACAAGGCCTGCAACATTTCGACCGAAAGCTTGATAGTGAAGACAGCGGGGAGCGGTCCGAGAGAGGCTTGTCGGAAGGCACACCGGAGACCTACTTGTGCATGGGGAAGGCCCGGGGCTATCTATGGAGTTATCCGACCGGGAGCTTGTCCCTTGCGAGGGATTTCTTTCGAGGGGCTCCAACGAGGACTAGGGGAAGCTTGAGCACTTCTTGATACCTCGATAAAAATACCGTAGTCATTGACGGGAGTTTGCATCTCTACCTCATCTTTACCTTCCGCGTTTATATTGCTACCTTGGTTATGTGCTTTACTTTCTTAGCTTAGTTGGTAGGCTAGTTGATAGGATTGGAACCTAGGTTGCATAACTCTTTTGCGGTAGAGATAGCAACACATCTAGCAAAATCATAGTTGCACGTTTAGATAGATTACTTTCTTGCATAGGTTTTGACTAGGTGAAATTAGAGGCTATAGTTAGAAATAGATTTTTAAGTTACCTAATTCATCCCCATCTTAGGCGTCACGGTCCCTTACATGCATCTAGAGGCACTTGGTGATTGTGTTTCACTGCGGGATTCGCTTATTTCTCAAGGTGGTTACCGCCACCTAGACGGCTTGGTGCAGCGAGGATCATCGAGCGGAGGAAGGTGATTGTCTCCGGCTCCGATCGTGTTGATTGTGAGGGGTTCTTGACCTTTCTCTGGCGGAGATCCAAAAGATACTCTAGTGGATTGCTCGTGGCTTGTGTGATCCTCATCTTGTGTTGGTTGTGCGGCACCCGATTATGGGCTAGGCATGTGATGCCTATTAGCGTGTGAACCTCCAAGTGAGTGATCGCCACAACGGGGACTAGATTGCCAGCATGCAAGTGAACCTCGGTGAAAAATCATTGTGTCATCTTGTCTCGAGGATTTCTTGGTATTCATTGTGATTGATTGATTGATCATCTCTTGCCGCGGTTGTATAACTTTACTACCTTACTCTTTATTTACATTTCTAGTTTAGCTAAGCTCTTTAGTGTAATTAGTTTTGAGAGCTACCTTGTGTCGTGTCTAGTGATTAGTAAGGCTCTTTAGTTAGTCTTTGAGAGCTCACTAACTTAGTGGTAGTGACATAGTCTCTTTATGTGAATTAGATATTATAGCAATTAGAATTGTGGATAGGAGACTTGTATTTTTAGTAGGCTAGCGCAACACTCGTTTCGCCGTTTAATTGTCTAATCACTTGGCTTAAGTGTTGTTGTAGAAATTTTTATAGGCTCTTCATCCCTCTCTAGCCATTAGGACCTTTCAGCAGGCCAGCGGATGCGCATGGTGTTGCCTCCTCCCGTGAGTGATGGCGGCAGGCATGGTGCTTGGCATGGGAGGCGAGCAAGCGAGAGGAGAGAGATGAGAGTGTGATGGAGGGCCTGGGGGTTCGACATTGGAGAGGCATCCGTCCAATTGACGAACCGGATGGTCGCACAAGCAACCCACGGGCTGCGCAGCCTACATCGGCATGAACGAGTCTATATGGTTGGGAACACCCGTCGGGAGGAAGAGGGAGGTGCATGCACAGGGAAGAGGGAGACGGGCGATGGGATGGGGTGGCACTTGGCGGTCGCGACTGCGATGGATCGAGGTACTGTGCGGCGACGACAGTGGAGCGGTGGGAGAAGGGGAAGAGGGAGGCGGGCAATGGGGACGGCGATGGGTGGAGCGTAAACCTTTTTTTTCTCATGCAAACTTGTGGAGCGACGCGGAAGGGAAGAGTCCGAGCGGAGGGGCGATACCCTAAAATGGAGGGTCGAGATGGAGCGGTGGTGGCCGGATCGGACGGACACGGGGGGAAGAGGAAACTATAGGACTATAGGTACTGACGTGGCTAGAAAACTAAAGATCTTTTGATTATCACAAAATTGCCACCGGAGTCTTTTGCCAAACATTTTCTAAAACGGCTCTAACTCTATCATAGAAGCTACTTAGCACGAGGAGCTATTGCCGCAACCCTACCAACAGAACCTAAACATCTCAAGCCATTGTATAATGATATAGTTTTTCCACGTATACGAATCATGTACCGTATATTAGCAGTAAATTTGCCCGACTAGATTCTGAATGAACGAAAAAACTTGCTGGTGAAGAAATGTTCTGGACATTTTTTTCCTGATTTTTTTCTACAAAACTGCCTCAGTCCCCACTTGCCCCGTTGCCCCGCCAGACCAGTGGATCCCACGAGTCAGCGACGCACTAGTGGTAAAACCCGCGACGGGGAAAGTGAAAGAGACTTTTCCTTGTGTGCCATTATAAAAGATCGTAATTTCTTGTGTGTCCTTGAAAAAATTCAGCGGTCTTCAGCACCACTACTTCAACTTTTTCGGGTCCTCCATGCCACTTCCGTCAGTTCAGGCTCTAACGCCGTCAAATTGCAGGTGTGAAAAGACGAAAATGCCCTTCAGTTCAAATATGTTATTAATTTTTTTAGCATCTTAATGACTTCAAATGAAAAAACTTAAAACTAGAAAGTTGTAGATCTCGTCGAGATCTATAATTTTCATATAAAATTTATTTTTATTTAATTCTGCAAAAAATATGATGATTTTTATAAGATATATTAATCATATCAAATCATATTTTTTGTGGAATTAAATGAAAATAATTTTTATATGAAAATTATAGATCTCGACGAGATCTACAACTTTCTAGTTTTGAGTTTTTTCATTTGAAGTCGTTAAGATGCTAAAAAAAAATCAATAACATATTTGAACTTAAGAGCATTTTCGTCTTTTCACATCTACAGTTTAACGGCATTACAGCCTAAACTGAACGAAGTGGTACGGAGAAAAAAAAAAGTTGTAACAGTGACACTCTTTATAATGGCATACGGCAAAAGCCTCAGTGAAAAACACACGACACACGAGTGCGGGTGCAAAACCCCTTTGCTGCCTTTTAAACCCCTCGCCTCGCCCCTGTGTAAAACTACCGCGTTCGCCGCCGCCGCCTCTTCCGTCCTCGGCCTTTTTCTAGGGTTTCCTCCCGCCCCACTCTCGCCCGTCTCCTCCTCGGTCGCGCCTCGCCGGCCCCTCCCCCGCGCGAGCAAGGTATTCCGTCTCGACGCCTCTCTCGTCCTTCACGTGTGCCGATCTCTCTGTCCCGCGGGTTTATTCGTTCCGTCTCTCGGTGGCTCGGCGAGGATGGATGTCTGGGGAGGTTGTTTTGGGTGCTAGTACTCGTGGCGCCGCCGGGACGTGGTGCCCGGCGCGGATTAGGTTTTTGTCTGCGCATTTTAGGGTGCGTGGTGCTAGCGGGCCAAGTTTTCTTTTTTCGATTTATCCGTTATTACCGTCCTTGTGCATGCGCGATCGGAAAGATTGTAAGCTGCTATTGAGGGGTCAATTTTTTTTCTCGTGTGGATTACTAGAATGATCGATTTTTAGCCAGGCATGTAGTCTTCGAGAGTCTGCTTAATGCAACTTTCTCCCTTCCATCTCTGATTTTGATGGAATCTTGTTTTCAATGTCGGTATCTTTAGTTATTGGCTATGCAATGCTTTTTCTGTGCTCATGGGTATTATTCAATACCATCAAAATGCCATCTTTCCATGGGCGCAGGGTTTATCTTGCTTAGTATTTGGTTGGACTTATTGACCATGTGGTTGGTCATGTTCAATCTAGAACATTATTATAGAGTTGCAAGGATGGCCATATTGTGCATTGCCTATTTGATTTGTCTGGTACGCTTCCGTAGCAGGTTCCAAGAGGAATATGATGTGTAAGTGTGTCAAAATCGAAGGTTACAGTGCTTGAAGCTTCTGTTTTACAAGTGTTAGAAGCTTCTGTTTTACAAGTGTTATATTATATGAATGATTGGCTACTTATTTTGAACTTTCTTGAAAGGAATTGTTATGCATTTTTTTCAGCATCGTTTTATGTCAGTGATTATCTTGTTGGGGTTGTTGGACAGGAAACTTAGAAAATGTCTCATGTTTACTAGTTTGGGCTGAGAATTATGCTTTTTTAACCTATGGGTTCCATTTGACTCATTGTTGAAATCAGGCATGTGTCAGATTTTTTACTAGTTTGGTTTATTTGTCATTTTTTAATTCTTTTTTCGCCCTTAATTGTCCACTTCTAAAAGCTGCACTTGTGTTTGTGGTTCTTGTGAGGCATAACTATCGTGTTTGTGGCAAGGCATTAATTTTTTCTTCCCCTCGGTTGCTTTTTTAATTCCTTTTCTATACTTGATTGTCCACTTCTACAAGCTGCATTTGTGTGCTTGTGGTTCTTGTGAGGCATAACTATCGTGCTTCTGGCAAGGCATTAATTTGTTCTTCCCCTCAGAAATGGCAGGGCAAGCAGGGAACCCAGTAAACCATCCTATAAGTCCCCACGTGGTAATCTATATTCTCCTGTGTTTCTATTCCTTGTATGGGATTGCCACAAATATTGCTGAATGCTATTTTTGTTGTTTATAGATAGGTGGCGCTTTTGTTCAGCAATATTATCGCATTCTACATGAGCAACCAGATCAAGTGCACAAGTTTTACCAAGATTCAAGTATTGTTGGTCGACCAGATTCCATTGGAACTATGTTGTATGTAAACACTATGAGTGTAAGTTCTTGTATGGGGATTTATTGACTTATTTGTACAATAGGCATGCCGTCTGAAATTGAGATTAACTCTCGGATCCATCTGTTTTCTCTACAGGCCATTAATGAAAAAATTATGTCTATGGACTTCAGGAACTGCTTAACAGAGATAGAGACTGCAGATGCACAGTTATCTCACAAGGATGGGGTGCTCATTGTTGTTACTGGATCCTTGACTTCAGAAGAAGGCGTTTTCCATAGGTTTACCCAGTCGTTCTTCCTAGCACCACAAGAAAGTGGTGGCTATTTTGTTCTCACTGACATCTTTAGGTTTATTTCGGAAAGGAAACCATCTGAGATAAATCAAGTTGCTACTCAAGAAAATGAAATCAGTCAGAATGGTAGACCTGCATCTGAAACATGCTTAGCATTACCAGAACCTATTCCAGCTGACAGGAGTGTGATCTCAGACCATGCGACAGCTGAGAGTAATGTCACTGAGAGGCAAATTAGTGATCCCTCTGATAATGGGACTGCCATTGAAAATAATGTCAAAACCCAGCCACCTGTGCTAGTTCCCAAAAAGGCCCTAGTTGCTGCTCCTCCCCCTCCAACTCAGACGGATGTTACTAAGAAATCTTATGCATCCATTGTGAGTTATTTATCATTCTGTTTGATTTATTGTTGTACAAAGCTTTCTGTTTTATTAACTCACATAACACATGATTCTGTTCTTAGTTTACTGTAGAAGTGATTTGGCTGATATCACTATGGATTTTTAGTTTGCTTCTTACTAATTACGTACCTATTGCGGCCTGCTCACAGGTCAAGGTCATGAAGGAGGGCCCACCAACTCCTCCAGTTGCCAAAACAACGTCGTCAGTTTCCAAACAGAAGCCAGCTCCTAAACCAGTGTCCAAGGCTGTCGAAGGTCCAGAAAAAACATCCGTGAAACCTACCCAGGCTACCGAAACTGGTGATGGGATTGTTGCTCAAAACAATTCTTCTTGCAATGGTTTGTTTGGCTTGTGACTTGTTCCTATTATTAAGTCATTGCATTATTAGCAATGCTGACACTGTATTGACTTGCCTTGCAGAGCAAGGCTATTCAATTTTCGTCAAGAATTTGCCTTACCATGCCAATATTGAAATGGTTGAGGAAGAATTTAAGAAATTTGGTACTATAAAGCCAGGTGGTGTCCAAGTCCGGCACAATAAGGTTAGAACTTTTCGTTTTGGGTTCTTCTATATGCAATATTTGGTTTAGAAAACTCATATCGTATTGGTACAGGTCGATCGTTATGTTTTTGGTTTTGTGGAGTACGAGTCGCAGCAGTCTATGCAAGCAGCAATTGAGGTTAGTCTTTTATTGTTTATTCTTCCAATCACTGATACTCTGTAGTTATAGTAGTAGTTAGTTTCCTTTCTGGACCTTGCACTTGACTAGTGGAAAGTTTGCAGTGCCATAATTAAATTAATCCTTTTTTTTTCTTGGCATGGTTTTCTTTGTGGTTTTGAAGTTTGTCAGCATCTAAAAGACATGAATACTTGAATTCACATTTTTTATACGAATTTACTATCTGTGGATGTTGCAGCTGGGTAGATGATTTCTAATGTTTGATATTGTCAGTCTTCAGATGACTGCTGAATCCTTTCCTGCTTGATAACTATAGTTTTGATTGTGATATTTTAACCTGATATCGGTGTGATAGTGGTTGTGACAATCTGAGGCCAAGTTCTTATTCCTATTTGTCACCCAGGCATCTCCGGTTCATATGGAGGACAAAGAAGTCGGCATTGAGGCGAAAAGAGCCAATTCACGAGGTAATCATAACTGATCTGTAGTGCAGTAAACCATAAATTTAATTTCAAGATATATGAATCAGAGACCTTTTTCCTCCCCTATGTACCTTCGCTCTCAATTTTATACAAGTTTTGCCAAATTCTTCCCCTTTTATACTAATCATCATCCAGATTATTCAGCTTGTTAAAAATGGTTCGAGTGTCTTGCAAGTTCGTGTAGTGGACATGGCAAGATGCTTTTAGGTTGCTGTATCTGCCGACCTTGTTTTTTGTAATTTTGCACTGGTCGGTATGAATATTTGAAATAACACAATTTCCCATTTGTTGTGCTGGGCGGTTCTTAAACACTTTGTTGCTATTGTTCGATTTATGCAATGTAGTCATTGGACTCAGGCCCTGTACAATGGTGTAGGTGGTCGCTTCCAATCTGGCAGGGGAGTGTATCATGGTGATAACTTCAGAGGGCGAGGAAGTGGCTATGTGGACAATGCCAACTACAGAAGCAGCGACAACTTCAACCGCCGGAATGAAGGGGAGATATACAACCGCAGGAATGAAGGGGAGTTCTACAACCGCAGGAATGATGGTGGCGAGAACTATATATGCAGGAACGACGGTGGTGAGAACTACAACCGCGGAAACGACGGTGCTGAGAACTACAACCGCAGAAACGACGGTGGTGTGAACTACAACCGCAGAAACGACGGTGGCGAGAACTACAACCGCAGGAATGACGGCGGCGAGAACTATAACCGCAGGAATGATGGCGGCGAGAACTTCAACCCCAGGAACGTTGGGGGTGGCGAGAACTTCAACCGCAGGAATGGCGGTGGCGGCGAGAACTTCAACCGTAGGAACGACGGTGGCGAGAACTTCAACCGCAGGAACAACTTCAGAAATCAGAATGAGTTCCCTGGACGAGGACGGGGGCCACCTCCACCAGGGAACAGTTACCACCAGAACGGGAATGGTGTTCACCCATCCCGACCCTACCAGAACGGGAATGGGAGGTTCAGTCGCGTGAACAATGGCCCTAAGCAAGCTCCTGTTGCTGCGTAGAGGCGTCAGGCGGTAGACTTACATCAAAGTAGGAAAGCATAAGGCTACATTCAAGTGAGCTGAGTGCAGGGATTATTTGTAGTAGGAGCATTGCTGATCAGACAGCTTGATTGATTTTTTTTTGGTACCGTGCTGGTCTCGCTACGAGATTGGTAGTTGCAGTCGTCCATTGGTGGTAGGTGAATTTTGTCGCCGTTGATGAGCTTGTCAACTGGCTGTTGGGACTGTGGTCCGTAACTCGCGTCATCTGCCAATCAGGATCGGGAGGTTAGACACTAATCTTGTGAAGCGGCGACTGCAGAAATTTGTGTCCATGTTTAATGCTGTTGTCATGGTATTAGATAATGCGAAGTATGTCCATGTCTAATGCTGTTGTCATGGTATTCGATAACCAGAAGCGTTGTTTGGTTGTCTACTGTTGTTGCTGTTCTTTTGAGTTCATGTATATATGATGCATCAGTAACTGTATCACCTAGTGTTCGTCATTTGTTCGAAAATGGGAATCTGTACCGCTGTAAAGCCTGTAGATGTAGACAATTTAGAGTTTTATTACCAAAGCTACAAGAACAAGTATCAATATTTGTTATCCTAGATAAGTATCATTGGGTTCACCATGTAATATATTTGTTATTATAGTGTACATATAGACATATACATGTACATATTTGGTAGCATAAATATCACTACTCTTGGTTTATGTACTTGGTTAAACTTTGTATAGTAGTGGAGTAAAAGCAGGACTATTTGAAATGTATTCTTTTTTTTAGGACAGACTATGGAAATGTAGTCCGGAGGAATCAGTATGAGCAGCCACCTAGGGCCTGTTTGTGAGGGTGGCCCGATGGCCAAGCTGCGCTCTCGGGTTGCAACTCCCCTGTTTGGCGCACCTGGCTCAACTTCAGAGTCTAGCCGCACGAGATCTAAAGCAGCTTGAGCCAGGTCCCAGAAAAATCTCCCTTCCTTTTTTCACAGACCGGCTCCCTCGGGCTTCCTCGAGAGCTCCGTGACTGATACGGTTACCTCCTTCCTTCCCTCACCTTCCGCTCCTCGCCCCAGCGTCCGGCACGGGCACGGGCACGGCCAGCGCGCGGCGGCGCGGCGCCACCTCGTCGTCCTCCACCTCCTCCACGTCCGACGCGCCTCCCTCGCCGCAGCGCGCGCCTCGCTCATGGACCCGCCTGTCCTCTACCTGTACCAATAGCAACGGCACCACCCGACGTCCCGACCCAGCTAGCCATCCACAGCAAGAAACGCAGGCCTTCCCTTTTACTGCCCCGCCCCAATCCCAATCATCGAGGGGGGCGGAGGCGGAGCGGACGGAGTGGGGGCAAATCGGATTAGAAGGCCACGTCAGTCTCACCAATCGCCCTCTGCAGCCAGGCCGCCGCAGGCCGGCAGGCAGGGACGGACGGAGATCTGATTGCTCTTCTTATCTTCTCGCCTCCCCTCCCCTCCCGTTCTTCCAATCTGCTGTCGCCATATCTTTCTTCCCCCAATTGCCCGCGCCGCGCGCTTTGGCCATTGCCTCGTTCGCGTCTCCTTCGCCGCCCGCGGATGCGGCCGCGCTTCTAGGAAGATTCGTCCGCGTGCGTGGCGGCCGGGCGGGGGTGCGCTTGCTCCCGACATCTTGCTGTTCCCCATTCGTCGGTCGTTGCCACCATGGATTCTTAATAATCAATTCTTTCCCCAAGCTTCTTCCTTGCTTGGGAGCACGGAGCAGCCTGCAGGCTGTTAGCTAGCGTGGGGAGGCCGATGGCGTCCAGGGACTTCCTGCGCGTCTTCGGCGCCGGCGGCGAGGGGTCGGGCGCGCTGGCGGACGCCGCCAACGCCGGCGCCGGCCAGCCCGACGACGTCGAGCTCAGCCTCGGCCTCTCCCTGGGCGGCCGCTTCGACACCGACGCCGCCGCCAAGCGCCCGCGCCTGGCGCGCTCCTCCTCCATCGCCTCCGTCTGCTCCGTCTCCTCCCTCCACGGGGACGCCGACGCCGACCCGTCCCCCGCCGCGCCGCTACCGCTGCTGCGCACCACCTCGCTGCCCACCGAGACCTTGGAGGAGCGCTGGCGCCGCCGCGAGATGCAGAGCCGCCGCCGCCTCGAGGCGCGCCGGAAGCGCGTCGAGCGGCGCAACTCCATGGGATCCTTGGTCCCCGCCGGCCCCAAGCCCGCTGCCGACGCGATCACCGCCGTCGGCAGCGGGAGGAGGTCCATCGGCTCGCAGGGGAGCAACTCTGTAAGCACCACGGAGCAAGGTATACACGAATGGATCATGTCATGTGCTCAACACCTACTTCTGTTTGCTTAAGTTCTCGTGCTCAGCTACCATGGTTTTCTATCTGCTGCTGCTGCTTGATGGGGCGCATGCTTGTTTTCATATTACGGCTTGCTATGCATTAGGCAGCAACTTAGGGCTTGTTTAGTTCGCCCCCCAGAGTTTACTGTCTCATCGAATGGTACATGGAGTATTAAATACTAAAAAAATAACTAATTGCACAGTTTGCAACTAATTTGTGAGACAAATCTTTTAAGTCTAATTAGTCCATGATTTGACAATGTGGTGCTACAGTACACATATGCTAATGACTGATTAATTAGGCTTAATAAATTCGTCTTGCGGATTAGTGATGGATTCTGTAATTTGTTTTTTTATTAGTATCCGAACACCCCATGTGACGACTGATGTGACACCCCCGAAACTTTACGCCCCGGATTTAAACAAGACCTTAGTATTCGTGTCGTGCACCAGATTTGGGCGGAGAACACGGTCGACTTCACAATTTCCCGTCTGCCACAGGTGCTCCAGCCATTGCCTATGTGTGTCTACTGAGTCGCCACCCCAAATCCGACTCCAGCCAACTGCATGCTTGGTCAATTGCGCATATCCGGGATTTGATCATGTAACCACACCGCAATTGCCTTAAGGATAACCATCTAAGCCCACATTTTTTTTGCTTGGATCATAATTGTAGGATGTGTTAATATGTGATCCAAACTTTTTAATCTATTGCTCTAGTTTGGCATTTAACAACATGGCGGGATGATGCGGCAGAACAAATCATAGCAAGGCAGCACGACTGCTGGCCATTGCTTCAAACATTGCATCCCACAAGCTGTAGTCATATTGGCAAGGAAATATTTTTGAGCTACTGCAATTCTTAAATATCTAGATGATTTGGGCTAAAAAATATTTGTAGGGTTCAATGAGTCCTATATGTTAGTGGCTCAAGCCACAGGTTCGGCGGTGAGGGCGGCCCGCCACCGCTCGCCGGAGCTCCCGTCGGCCGGCTGGCCTCCGAGCCCTGCGCCCCCTGTCCCTCCGGGCCCCTGCGCCCCCCTGCCCCTCCGGGCCCAGCGCCCCCTGCCCATCCGAGGTAATTTTTTTAGTTAACTTAAATTAGTTAATCTACTTTAGGTAATTTAGTTAGTAATTTTTTTAGAATATTTAGCAAATTTAATTACATAGGTAGAAAGTTAGATGCTTATTTATTTAGTTATATTATATACTTAGGAATATATGTATGTAGCTTATTTAGTTAGATTAGATTGTTAGAGACATAATTAGGGAGTTAGTTACTTATTAATTTAGTTAGCTAGTTAGTAAGTGTAGTTACCAAATCTCTTATATTGTTAGAGAGATAGTTAGGCAGTTAGATACTTATTTGTTTAGGTAGATAGTTAGGTAATTTAGTTAGCAAATGTAGTTAGATATTATGGTTAGTTATCTTATAATAATATACCCGTAATAACTTGGTTGATGTGCATACCAACTAGATGGACAACGTAGTCACCTTGTATCATGGAGGAAGTGTGGAGGAAGATGAGTTTGGTAATGTCAGTTTTGTTGGAATGCAAAGGGTGCCAGTGATATTCGATGATCAATCATTGTTTTGTGAGTTGTTTGGTAGGACTCGTGATGAGCTTAAATACAATTCAAATGAAGATGCCATCTTAGTTGAGGGGGTATTTCACCATGGTAGGTCAGGGACAATTTTGAGGCGGTTGGTTCCAATTGCATCAGAGGCTCAATGGGACAAATATGTCAAAACTGTCATGAAGAATGAGTTTCAATGTTTGGATTTGGTTATGCGGAAGTTGTCCAATGATCCCACCCCTCATGGGTATTCACCCTCTAATGTTCATTCACCCCCTCATGGGTTGTCGCCAGCACCAGAGAATCCGGCACCCTCTGAGCCTCTGTTACCCAACCGTGAGGTGGATGTGGAAGATGCGGTTGTGGTGCCCGATGCTCAATCCGCCCCCAATGAGGTTGGTGTATGTCCTGGTATCCGTGCAGAATGTGGGACTGATAATGTTGTAGGTGCCCCTCAGGAGATCCCTTTTTCCTAGAATCATCCTAGTAAGTGATTTAGTAACACTTTGCCTTTCTTTATTCTTTGTTCATTCCATACTTTTATCTCAGTGCTATCCATATTTGTGCTTTAAATGTAGGAGACAATCCTGATAATGATGGTTGTGCTCCTGTTCCTCCATCAACCAACGTGGACCCAGGGTTTATGGCCTCTAAGAGTGTAGATGATATTGCAGATGATGAGGAGCCTTATGGCACAGCAAGGGCCGTTGATTCAGATGATGACTGCCCAGTTGCAGCTTTGAGCGAACAAGAAATAGAGCTCATCAGACGCTTGTGTCCTGACCGTGATCCACTGGTTCATGAATTCAGCGATTTTAGTCATTCTCAACATGCTTATGGAGAAGGAAGAGATGACGAGCTGCTAGAGGCTTCTGAGGCCGATGACAGGGTGGAAATTCAGAAGGGCATGGTCTTCAAGGACTTGCCCACCTTAAGAAGGTGGCTATAGAAATATTCTGTGAGACGTAAGAGACCATTCAAGGTGAGGTACTTCTGTGTGGAGCGCCATTACACGGTGGTGTGCGATATGGCAGATTGTAATTGGAGGGTCTGTGCTCACAAACAAAAGGTCACAGGAAAATTCAAGATCACCAAAATTGTAGGTCCACACATTTGTGCCCAGACAGATCTAAAACAGAAGTATAGACGGTTGACCTCTGCCCTCATTGCCAGAAAGTTATACACAACTTTGAAGGGTCAGTTCAACTTGAAGGCCAGGACAATTATGGAGATGACTAAGGAGATATTTAAGTATGACATAAAGTATGAGAAAGCATGGAGGGCAAAGCAACGAGCCTGGAAGATGATATATGGGGACTGGGAGGAGGGGTGTGAGCAGTTGCCTGCAATGTTCAATGCAATGAAAGCAGCAAATCCAGGCATGCATTACGTGTATATCCCGAAGCCGAATGAATGGAAGGACGGGAGGCAAATATTCTTTCGTGCATTCTGGTGCTTTTCCCAGTGCGTCGAGGCCTTCAGGCACTGTCGTCCAGTGTTATCCATTGATGGTACTTTTCTGCTTGGCAAGTACATGGGCACACTTTTGGTAGCTATTTCGTGTGACGCAGACAACGCATTGGATCCTTTGGCTTTCGCTTTGGTGGAGAGGGAGAACAAAGATAGCTGGGGATGGTTCTTGCGGCTTGTTAGGATCCATGTCGTTGGCCCTCATAGGGAGGTAGGTGTCATATTTGATAGACACCAGGGCATACTCAGTGGCATACAGGAGCAGATTCCGAGGTATGCACCTTTGCACCACCGTTGGTGCACTCGGCATCTTGCCGAGAATTTACTTCGAATGGATGGTACGAAGGACAACTTTCCTCTATTCGAGGAGGTTGCTCGCATGCTTGAGGTGCCGTTCTTCGAGGAGAAGTTGGAGCAGCTAAAAACGGCAACCAACGCAGAAGGTAGGCAGTGGCTGAGAGGATTGATGAGAGAACCTGAGAAATGGACAAGAGCCTACGACGATGGTGGATGGAGGTACGAGTTTCAGACTAGTAACATGGCGGAGTCATTTAATAGTGTACTCAAGGGTATACATGCCATGCCCGTCAATGCCATTGTATCATTCACCTTTTATAGGCTAGTTGCATAGTTTAATGAGAGACACGCTCAAGCAATGGCACTACAAAGTAATAATCAGAAATGGGCACCTAAACCTAAGAAGCATCTTGACAAGGCAAAGGAAAGGGCTGCCACACATGACGTCGATTGCTTTGACCACTGCACCGGCAAGTACCAGGTCACAGAAAGGGGTGGTACAACGTCCGATGGTGAGGTTCGGCCATCAAGGAGTTATATTGTGTTACTTAGTAATTTCTCCTGTTGATGTGGGAAAATCAGGCAGTACCACTTCCCTTGTTCTCATTATGTTGCAGCATCTTAGCATCGCAACTTTGCCTA
The DNA here is from genome assembly GCA_904845875.1 of Miscanthus lutarioriparius. NCBI lineage: Eukaryota > Viridiplantae > Streptophyta > Magnoliopsida > Poales > Poaceae > Miscanthus > Miscanthus lutarioriparius. The sequence continues at coordinate 43,863,836 of CAJGYO010000001.1, forward strand.
TGAGACCCAGATACCGTCGGAGTTCAGTGTTGATAGCCTTGTACAGACTTGGTCTCCCCATTTTGAGCCTTTCCTGGACGAGGGTCAGTGGCCACCTTACACTGGGCCGAAATACATTACGGATCTAGGTACACGTTGGGACAAACGTGGAACCCGGAAGAGGACGAGGCACAAGATGGTCATGGACCAGGTTTCTGGTAGAACGAGGCGAGGGAGAGTAACCCCCTTTCTTACTGACCCCGAGCAGAACCAATGTGGCAAATATGGTAGACTTGGGCATAATTCACGTACATGCCATTGGCCGCTTAGTCAGGTGAAAATAACTAATGTTTCACATGCATGTTTGCTAGTACAAAAAAGTTATTTATTTGTTCATATAAAACTAATGTGTACTTTCTCATTATATTTTGTAGGATGGAGCCTTTCCACCTGCTGGAGCCGTACTACGAGGAGAGCCACCGAGGATGACTCACCGTGGAGGGGGAGGTAACGACTTTACTTCTCCAAGTAATATTTTTCCTCTGCACATGTACTTGTGTTCACGAATTAATCTAATAATTTCTATTCTTTGCAGGAACTGTACCCTCTTCGTCCTCAAACCCACGATAAGTTCGAGGACATGCGGTACGACGACAGGTACACTCCTCTCCTTGAGAGGGCTGGACTTGACGTTGTATCGTTCCAGGTTCGCCGTGGGTTGCCTGCCTTCAACCCCGCGGCGATCTTAGCTCTAGTAGACAGGTACCATAATTATGAACAGATTATATTTTCGGTTCTTGATGCGCATATAACCGTAGTACTTCTTTCTTGTTTTGTAGATGGAGGCCGGAGACTCACAGCTTTCACCTACCTTGCGGTGAGATGACCGTTACTCTCCAGGACACGCAGAAGTTCCTGGGTGTCCGTATAAGTGGCCGCCCAGTTATCGGCCACTGCACTGCTGCTGGTTGGAGAGGTAGAGTGGAGGTCTTTCTTGGAAGAGAGCTTCCTCTAGAGACACCGGGTACTCGCTCCTCTGGAGTACTCATTAGTTGGTTGAGGCAGAACTTTGGTCAGTGTCCTGATCATGCAGACGAGCAGACAATTACCTACTACTACAGGGCATGGATCATGCACCTTTTTGGTTGTGTTCTGTTCCCCGACGGGACGGGAGACACCGCGTCATGGATGTACTTGCCCTGTCTTACTGACTGGCACACGGCGGGGGGCTACAGCTGGGGTTCCGCAGTGCTGGGTTACTTGAACCGTCAGCTTTGCGAGGCGTGCTGCCGGAGTTCGCCGAACTCTTCATTAGGAGGATGTGTTTACCTGCTTCAGCTTTGGATGTGGTCTCGTCTACCGGTCGGTCAGCCCAAAGTTCTTGATCCTCATCCCTGGTTCGAGGTGCATGGCCTTCGACGTCGGCCGACGTATGCCTACCTTTGGGACCAGGTTAAGGGTCCCTTCGCCCGGAGTAAACGCGCCTACATTGAGTTCGCGAATGAGCTCGACGCACTCACGCCAGGGCTGGTGAGTTAGCTGCATTTCACATACTAATTTGTTTTTCCGATGTAAGCACTACGTGACTGAAGAATTAAATGCAGGTTAGTTGGGTGCCGTACAACGACGAACAGTACGAGCACATTGGGTTCAGCATTATGTGCAAGATGGACGAAGACCTGTACCTGATGCGGTGCCCGTTGATCTGTTTCTACGCGGTTGAGTTCCACCTGCCACACCGAGTTGCACGTCAGTTTGGGTTGAGGCAGGAGTGGCCCGTGGAGCCGTTCTCGACGTCAATAGACTTGCACAAGTAAGCGTCTTTGAACTGTTGTATACTTTATTGAATATGATGACGTCAATAGACAGAATAAATAAATTTACCACTTTTATAATGTTAGCCGTAAATATTAGTAAACATGCTCATTCATTACGACATGACATACAATTAGTTGTGCAGTGTTGGTGCCAATACAATAAGCTAGCTGTTTTTCTTGGATTTAATTATTTTGTGGCTCAACCTTAAATCAAACAATTGCAAGGCAGTCAGGTTATTATGTATACCTATTGTGAGTTTAAGAAAAATAAATGGCGAGCTACACTTTGATATACGTGTCGAGATGCATATGAGCTAAGATGGTAGGTCATGGCATAAGTGTTGTAGTGCCAACGCAGATTTTAATGCTCTAAGCTTAAAACGAGAAGGGTTAAAATGAGATACGACAAACCGATGAGAGAATGAAAGATTGATACCGTTTAGCTTTATATTCTCTCCATCCTGAAAAAGAATACTAAAAGTTTGCAATTTCAACTAGTTATAGTGTCTGCTCTCCAATTTTGTTATTATATCCTGTTGAAGCCTATAAGTTTGCAATTTCATTTCTGTCACCCTACAGGATAGATCGTCGGAAACAAAAGGAGACGGACTTTGAGACCTTGCACCATGACTATATCGACCACTGGGATCACTTTCATGAGAACTTGTATGAGAATGACCGGCCCCACACGAACGAGAACTTCAGACCGTACCTATCTTGGTACAGACGGGCAACAAGGACCAAGTTGAAGGTGCAATGGACCAAAACAGACTATGCCGACATTGAGTCCTCCGACGATGAACAAACGTCTTACGACCTTGCGACGAGGGCCGGGACACGGGTGGAGCCTGGACCGAGTGGTAATGTCTACTATAACCCCATCATTTAAATAAGGAAAATTCTTAGTATTTTGCTTGCAAGAAGTAAACTAAAGAGATCTAATAAAACAACAAATCAGTAGTACTAATCATTAAGGATTGAAACATGATTCTTCAGTAATCATACATGACTGAAACATGCAGAAAATCAGATAAAACAGAGCTTTCGTGAGTACTATTGTGTACATACACGATTAGGAAAAAAAAACCTAAGATATCTGATGGTTCCTTACCTAATAACACTATCCAGGGAATGTAGTAACTCCAGCTGATTCGAGTCATGTCCCTGTGGAATTTAAAATTCTTATATAGTTGCCAGCGGCACAATTCAGTAACTCCAGCTGCTTAATTGGGACTGGTTTGCCTAGGAATCTGGAATTCAGTAACTCCAGTAAGAAGATGTTTGTGAAATTAACTGTGAAGATGGATGAAAGCACGGCCCAATCCTCCCCTATTGGCGGCTTCACTAGCCACGTCGGGGGCATCTTTGATTATGTTTCTAAATTTTGATTATCAGTATATGGTTTTCATTATCAGATTACTGCATGTTTTTTTTCTGAAAACAGATCTGAAGTGATCTGAAGTAGCAGCGATCTTATTTTGCTTAAACACTAGTAGTAGCAGTGATCTTATTTTTCTTAAACAATACTAGCAGTTGTTGTCAACCAATACTAGCAGCAACCTGTTCTAGTGAATGATGACGAGAACGAAATGGTTAGGACTGAGAAGCGGATTATGTGGCTGATTTTGCAAGCTGCTACTTTTCTGAAATTTCAGTCATTGTCAAAGGACACCAGTTACTATTGTTATCTGAAAACTAGTGTATGTGTTCTCTAAAAACTAGTGTATCTGTTTGATTCTGGAAATGACAGTGTGAAATGTTACCTAATAGTGTGAGTCTGAATGTGAAATGGCATTTTTGCTTGTTTTCTACTAGTGAACTGAATGATGACAAGTGGTACCTGTACTTGTGCATTTCACTTGGTTTCTGTATCGGCGTTGCACTAATTTTCTGAAAACTATGAACTACTAAGCATGTTAGTGTCATCCTGCTATGAACTGTGATGCTGCTGCTGTGATCCTTTGCAAAAAAAATACCTGAATATTTACTGGATGCTGCTGCTACAGCTTGTCTGAAAATTTGGACTGAATACTTGTGAATATTTGTGACTTCACTCACTGCTGTAGTTGATCTCACCATGTTGGTGATTTCAATTGGTGGGGAATGTGTTTTTGGAGATTTCAGTTCTAAAAATATCACTTTTATGTATGTTCAGACCTGCAGATCACTTTTATCCATATGTTCAAACTTGCCGATCACTGTTATTTGTTCCGTATTCTTGCTATTTGTATTAGTTTGGTGATGACTATATCATTTATCTTAGCAATTCGCTTTTGCATGTGTTATTTCGTTTCCATTAATTGGCAAACTTATAGAAGATGTGCAGCACTCAACTTTATGCCACACCGGCTGCCTCAGCGGGTTGTTCCAGGCAGCACAATTATTAGTGCGGTAGTATTGTAGGAGGTAATACTAGGCTATTGTAGTAAGTACCAGGAGTCCCAAGTTGCCATTTAGCAGAATATTCAAACAAAATACATACAGTTCCTATTTGCCAGTCACTTCCCGGTGCGGCCAGGTTACTTCTCCTTGCCTGTATATGACATTAGCTATTACTTACCATTGCACATATTTTTGTTTTCACCCAAGAGATACTCTGTACATGCCTGTTTGCCAAATTTGAATTATGTATTATTCTAACCACAATAACAATTTTAGGTATCCAACATTTTCCATTTTGGTTCTAACATGAAAATTGCTCATTTTGTCAATGCAAATATTGTTCCCAAATATCACACAACATACCAAGATTAGAAAAAAATGGTTTGGCCTCATCAAAGTCCACTTTAGCATTTGCCTAACCCTGTGCCAACACATGTGGTTATAAACTCGTTACAGTATGGAGCTGATTGGATAAAATAGCTTAGTATGTTCAATCCATTATTTCCAGTAATCAAGAGAGGAAGATGTTTGAGAAATTAACTGTGAAAATGGATGAAAGCATGGAGCTGATTGGAATATTTCCTGGGTTACAAGTAACTCGTTACAGGAATTCTAATGCATATATTTCAGTTTTCAATTTTAGTTACTAATTTAAGTTTTCTTATAATTATGAAGTTTTCAAAATTTCAGCAACCTTCTAATTTCAGTTATCGAATTCAGTTTGCATTTTGAACTAGTAATTTCAATATCAAAATTTCAGTAAGATTCTAATTTCAGATTTTAAGCGCATTAATATTTGTTTTTTTTGCAGGGCAACGCACTGAAGCAATCTGTGATTGAGATCGAACGGTTTTCAAGGACAGGCGTGGACGAACACACACTAAACAGCTTTCTTGGAGTAAGTCGACACTAGCTCCCTTGTTGTTTTATGCTTAAGTTGTTTGAGCTAGTGGTTTCCTACTTAATATCTCACTGCTCAAGCATGACATCTAGCATAACAGAGGTAGTACGATAATGATATGGCATTCATTTGAATAATAACTTATCTGTATGCACTCAACAGCTTACTAATTGCATCTTTACATGACAGAGGCTAGCACGTAGGTTGCGGTGTACTGCAGCTCGTTGTGGTTGTGGTACTAGCACTGCGACTGTGGACACTTTCCAAGACTACGGAGACTAGGAAGACGACGGGGAGGCCAAGGAGCGTGGTTATGATGAGCTTGCCGAGTCTCAGCTCCATGGCGCTCCTTCGACTCAGCCTACGCAGGTTGCAGGAACGAGACGACGCCGTCTGCCTTGCACGTACACTTTAGGCACCGATGCTCTTGGTCACAAGGGTAACGGTAAGAGTAGGAGACAATGACGATGACTTGTAGGTTAAGACTATGCTATCAACTTAGATTCGATGCCACAAACTATTTGGGTTGCATGGACTTTGCTTATTTTGCATGTGTGGAGATTTAGAACGTATGTAGTTACTTTTCTATAACTATTTGGGACTGTATGGACTGAAAGGATCAAGATGCTTAAGAGGGGGGTGAATTGGGCTAATTCTAAAATTCTTTACAATAATTAAACTCTACGCTTAGCCCATTTTACCCCTTATGCCTAGAATGTGTTCCTATTGATCTACCGCACAAAAGTTTTGCACAATATGTTCCAATCCTACTTTAGCATGGCAATTCTAAGAATGTAAAGACAATAATTAAATAGCCCAACTGTAAATGCTTAAAGTAAAGAGAAGGAACACGGCGATGTTTTGTCAAGGTATCGGAGAGTCGTCACTCCCCACTAGTTTTTGTTGGAGCACCCGCGTAAGGGTGTAGCTTCTTCTTATCCACGCAAGGATCAAGTGCTCTCTACGGGCTGATTCTTCGACACTCCGTCGCGGTGAATCGTCCACAATTGCTCACAACTCGAGTTGGGTCATCCACAAGCTTCGTCAGATGATCACCAAACTTTCGATCACTACCAAACCGTCTAGGTGATGGTGAACACCAAGAGTAACAAGCACGAACACTTGCTACTCTCCTTACACTAAGGAGGCCTTAACCTTGGATTCTCAAATCTCAATCACATCACTAGGCTCTTGCTCTTCTTAGCACTCTCAAGGGTGTTTCTCAGCTGAACAAATGGGCAAGAGACCTCTCTTGGATAAATAGAGGAAGCATTTATACCCTCATTCAAAACGAACCGTTAGGAGGTTGTGTCAGCACTCTGCGGGGTAAGCGGACGCTCCGGTCAGTTATCCCCGCCATAGAGCCGTTAAGTTATGACCGGACTCTGACCTGTGTCCGGTCAGCACTGACCGGATGCGTCCGGTCACGAAAACTGCTCTCTGCAACCTTACTGATGTTGATCGGACGCTGGCACCCAGAGTCCGGTCACTTCATTGTTCAGCGTCCGGTCAGTAACCGGATCCTGACCAGCGTTCGATCAGGAATTTCCCTCTCTAGAACCTCTCTTGAGTTGACCGGACTCTGGCACCTAGCGTCCGGTCACTTTTCACTCAGCGTCCGGTCGCAACCAGACGGCTCCAGTTGATCAAATGAATTGACCGGACTTACCCTTCAGCGTCCGATCACAACCAGACCAGCGTCCGATCAGTCATTTGATCCTCCATTCACTTCCAACTCGAAATCATATGTGAATGGAGTTTGCTTCAATTGATCTTAGGGCTACTCCTGAGCTACCTAATGCTAGATTTGACAAGTGTGCACCATACCTAACCCACTAGACTCACCTAGGTCAAGCTAGTAGTCCATACCCCCCTTAATAGTACGGCCAAAGGAAAAACAAAGTCATAAACTACTCTAGTGTCTCTTCGACACCAAATGACACTTAGAACTAGTCCATCCTTAACCTTGTCGTTCATTCTTTGAAAACCGAAACGATTTCCATCGTAGGGGCATGATAACCATGATTGCCCAATTAATTGCCATTACCATGACCTAACTTAATTGCCTCTGCAAAATACACGTTAGTTATAGTAACCTCGTATTGTCATTAATCACCGAAACCCAACTAGGGGCCTAGATGCTTTTAATATCCCCTTTTTGGTGATTGATGACAATACAACCTCGAGTATGTAAAAGAGATGATGTTTTCAACATGCTTGGTTCATATAAGCTTTTGACAATACGAACAAAAGGGTTAGGCATGCTTATATGACCCAAGCCAACATGATGTACTCAATAGATATGAAATAAGCATGAGTACAAGAAATAAGGCTTATTTGAATCGGAGTAAAACGCGGAAGCAAACCAAATGAGCATAATGAAGTGACATGACATATATAAAGATCAAAGTACATAGCACACATGTCACATATCACATAAGTATCACACATATCACATAAGTATCACAAACACATGTATGTAGTTCAATGCATAAAAGTAAACATGAATGCATAGTAATGTATCACACATAAAAGCCAAAAGTACTAAATCATAAGCTCCCCCTAGATATAACGCCCCCCTAGATCTAACATACTCGATCCCTCTCCCCCTCTGACGTCAAGCACCAAAACCTAAGGGTCGATCGGCGGGGTAGGAGCAGACGAGTCGGGCGCTGAGGTGCGGTGAGCGATCTAAAACTATGTAGCATCATCCTCTGATCCGGAGCTCTGAGCTGTCTGACCCTCTATCGCTGGAAGTGAAGCTGAAGCGGTCTGGGTCTGCTCTCAGACTGGCGCGGCCTGTGACTCGGCAGGTATCACTGTAGCAACTAGCTCTGATGATGCAACGGATGATGGGAGCGTCTCTGTAGTCCCAGTGACTGGAGCAACTGTGGTAGGAGCAGGGACTCGTAGCTCTGGTGGTGTAGGCTGCCCTGTCAACTCATTGAACCCTGTCAACTCACTGAAAGTAGCACCGAGGCTCTTGGAAACTGGGGTGTCAGTCACAAGCACGGAGGAACTCTGAGCCGGTGTAAAACCCGTAACAATAGGTGTGAAGTGAGGACCCTAGGCTATCACTGGCGAGGCAAACCACTGGGACACTTGCTCTATAGGTGAAGCAAACTGCTGGATGTCCCTGACTCTGAAGCCCACTGGGCTATATAGATGGAGTCACTGAAGTGGTGGTAGGCTGGCCGAGCTGAGGTATAGACGGTGACGGAGCAACCCCAATAGCAGTGACAACATGCTGGATAAATCCAAGTAACTGCTGCTGCATCAGGAGCTGCTGCTGCTGCATGGCCTGTTGCTGTATCTGGAATTCATCCTATCTGGCCTGAACCTGTGCAAGTGCAGCTGCGGTCTCCTGGGCCTGGCATGCCTGATTCTGCCTCATTGCTCAAGAATAGCAAGAAGAGCGGGGTCTGTCTGTGGTGGCTGTGGTGGAGCTGAGTTGGAGCCACCGGCCTCATTGTCTTATCGTCGAGGAGGCATATGAGGAATAGCCTGATAGTCATCATCTGAACTATCACTGGGATTACTCTCGACCATACCCTCCTGCTGAGCATCTAGCTGCTCCTCCGCTGTTGCTGCAACACCCCTGATGATCTCATCCTGCTGGGCTGCAGTCTCTAGCACCTCTGGGTGACGTCGTGGCTGGCTAGGTGTCCTCGCACGGCTGTGACAGAGCATCTAGGTCATGTTATAAGAAGGGAACTCTGTAGTGGCACCAGTGTACTCAGCCATCGTCTCTGGGGACTTCACTGTAACTACCTTGCGAATCAAGAATGTGATCTAGTGAGCATAAGGCAGCTGTCTATGACCTATGAACCCCTCTGCAAGTGTATTCTCCATCTCTGAAAGAATAACATCCCAAATATCAAAAATTGTCTGTTGTATCAGAGAGTTCACTAGCCACAACTGGATGCGAGTCAATCCCTTGCGATAACCCATCCTCGAAAGCAATGTTCTCCTCATGATAGCATCAAGCAGCCTAGCTGTAGGAGTAAGATCTCTAGGTGTCCTGCTCGACCCCTCGCCAAAAGGCTCTGTGAAGCAAGGTCGGACCAGATCTATAGGAGGCACAAGACTGCCGTGAGGGTGTCTGGGAGGCTCTGTCTGACCATAGCAAACCTCGTAAAGGCGGATGGGTGACTCTGGAATCATGAGAATCTCTCTGACCCTCGAGCTCTGCAGCCTGTAGTCACGGCCTCTGAATGCGAAGTGTATGAACCTGTGCCCCAGGTCAATCTAAAGTGCAGAGTAGAACTCACGGACCCATGATGGAACATATCAGCTAGTCCGTCCAAGTAGATCGGTCAACCCTAGTAGATAAGATAGGTGGGGACGAATTTGCTCGCCAGCTGCTGCTACAAGTGCCTCAATAGAGCAAACCCTTTGAGATCTGAATGCAACCCCACTGTTAAGATATGCCTGATAGAAATCCTCCTGCAGTGGTGTATAGAATCCCTCTGAAGCACGCTCATCTCGCCTCGGCGGAAACCAGTCCTTGAACTACACGAACCTGAGCTGCTGCACCTGCTTGGCTGTGGCTGCCCTCAGGTCTAGGTGAGTCACTGGGGGTGGACCCTATGGTCTAAGAGGTGGACGAGAACCCCTCCTCTGTGTCTTAGGCCTCGGTGTCACCTGAGCATGAGTATGACCAGAGCGTCATAACTGTGGTTGAGGTGCCTGCTCTGTCTCCTCGGTCTGCTCTGCCTCCTGAGTCTGCTCTGTCGGCTGGGTACCCTCTGACTGCTTTGTTGGCCATGCCTGCTGCTCAACAGTCTCCCCCTGAGGTTGACTCTCATCTATAGCAACACGCCGTCCTCCAAGCATGACAGTCCCAGCTAGACTGCCATGAAGACTCTCAACCCTCTCGACGGCGGCCCTCTATGCAGGTGAAAGCTGATCTGCAATGCGGACACCACTCCGAGCCCCTCCTCTCTCTGCACACTCAGCGTTCGGCTGCAACTGATGCTGCTCTCTCAGCCTCCACATCAACAAGCTTCCGCTTCTTTGTTGTGGTCTTCTTGGCCTTGCCTTTCTCCTAAGCAGTCAAGCGAGGCGGAGGCCTCAGATCCTCATCACCTGGACCACCTCCGGCATTCTTGACACATGCCATTGCTGGAGCTGAAACGAACTGCTGTCACGGACAAGAACCAACTGCCAACTGACACTCGTGAGGCTTGGCCTCGATCCGTACTCACGGGCTTGGCCCTGAGTTCACTAACAACTGCAAAGAGTACCACAAATGCACCGACTCGCTGCACGATAGAATAGATTGATTATATGAATAATTACAACATACATCTAGAGATACGAAACCCTAAGAAGCAAGCAATAGATACGAAATTTGAGGCGATGGCTTGCTACCTAACGAACCGGCAAATCGACGACCAAACAGCAGAGGAGCGAATCGCGGGGAACCACCGGGTCGGCAATTGGATGTCTAGGGTTAGGGTTCGAAGTAGTGCAGCGGCCGAGCTATGTAGTGGGGAGGCGGTCGCATGCGTTGCTAGGGCACGGCAAGGAGCACGACGGCAGCGGTGTTGCAGCAAGGGAGGCGCAGGCGGCATGGGCAGGCGGCGTGGTGGAGCAAGGCGGCGCGGGCACGGCGCGAGCAGTGCGCGGCGGTGCTTGGGCACAACAATGCAGGAGCGCCGCGGGCGCGCGGAGCAGTGGCGTGAGTGCGGACAGCGAGGACGCGACAGTGCAGTACGGTGTGACGGCTGGCTGTGGAGGAGGCAGCGGCGGCATGGGCAAGGTGCGGCATGGGCGTGGAGACGACGGCTAGGGCACGGGCGATGTCGGCGCGATGTCGCGGTGGATGCGGCCTTAGGTCAAACAGCGACGTGGTTATATGGTGGCCCCCACGTGACGGATAAGGAAAGGAGAAAGAGTTCTAGATCTGCATGATTTCTACTGACCGAACGCTCCGGTGGCAACGACCGGATGCTGCCACCCAGAGTCCGGTCGACTATAGAGAGGTCCAAATCCCCTCAAGTCACGACCGGACGCGTCCGGTTATCCTTGACCAGATGCATCCAGAGTCCGGTCGGTCCTATGTACATCTTCTTCGCTTGACCAGACATAGGACCACCATCTGACCGGACGTAGGAAGAACACTGTTTCAACGTCTGGTCACTCCTTTGCGCTTCTATTCACCTCCTATGAACTGACCGGACGCTAGAATCTAGAGTCCGGTGCAGCGTCCGGTCGTCTTTTTCAGCAAATCTTCAATGTTCCTTCGCGCTGCCTGTTCCCAATCAAGTCCCAACTTCAATAAGACCCAAATAAACACCAATTGGGACTGATGTAAGTGACCTCTCTAAAATCCTCAAAATTTTTAAAATATTTTGTCTTAGGCTATACTTCATTTTAAGAAAATAGGCAATAAAAGGGTAATCGAAAGGAAACGACAAAACTACACACATGCATATGCAATGCAATACTTGAAAGTAATTCTAGTTGCTTGTCAAGTTTGATCCAAGGTTAAGCTTCTTCACACGCTTTTCGGCGGTTATCTTAACTATGTTAGACAAGCCCTAAATGCATTACCAAAAATTAAACATGTTATATATTACAATGCAATGCAAGAGACAACACAAGCTCATTTTCTAGTGAAGTTACTAAAATCAAGCACATTGAGCTCATTCCTCAACCGACAAAATGTAGCCTCATCTAGCGGTTTAGTGAAGATATCTGCAAATTGATCCTCGGTCCTTACACCTTCTAGTGAAATATCATTCTTAGCCGCATGATCTCTAAGAAAGTGATGGTGGATATCTATGTGCTTGGTGCGAAAGTGTTGAACCGAATTATTAGCAAGCTTTACCGCACTCATTGTCACACAAAAGTGGTACCTTTTCTAGAACTGCACCATAGTCTAGCAAAGTTTGCTTCATGTAAAGTATTTGTGCACAACAAGCACCTGCGGCAATGTATTCCGCTTTGGCGGTGGACAAAGCCACACTATTTTGCTTCTTGGAGGACCAAGACACAAGTGATCTACCAAGCAAATGGCACCCTCCGGATGTGCTTTTCCTATCAACTTTGTAACTGGCATAATCCGAATCGGAATAGCCAACTAATTAAAATCTAGCTCCTTTGGGATACCAAAGACCAATGCTTGGTGTGTGCTTAAGGTACCTAAGGATTCTTTTAACGGCTGCTAAATGAGCTTCCTTAGGATTAGCTTGAAATCTAGCACACATACACACACTAAACATGATGTTGGGCCTAGATGCGGTTAAATATAACAAGCTACCAATCATAGAGCGGTAGAGAGTTTGATCAACCGTTTTACCTCCCTCATCTAGGTCGACATGTCCATTAGATGGCATTGGTGTCTTGATTGGTTTACATTCATCCATATTGAACTTCTTGAGAAGATCCTTGGTATACTTTTTTGAGAGATGAAAATCCCTTCTCTCATTTGCTTGACTTGAAAACCAAGAAAGAATGTAAGCTCTCCAATCATAGACATCTCGAACTCCTTCGACATAATTTCACCAAACTCTTTGCAATAATCTTCATTTGATGATCCAAAGATGATATCATCAACATATACTTGACAAATAAAGATTTCTTCATCATGCTTTTGGTGAATAGTGTGGTGTCGACCTTCCCAATGGTGAAGCCCTTCTTAATAAGGAAACCCTGAAGGCATTCATACCAAGCTCTTGGGGCTTGCTTAAGCCCATATAGCGCCTTAGACAACCTATAAACATGATTAGGATATCTAGGGTCTTCAAACTCGGGAGGTTGATCAACATAGACTAGTTCATTTATGAAGCCATTTAAAATGCATTTTTAACATTCATTTGATATAATTTAATTTTAGGATGCAATGCATATGCAAGGAGGATACGAATGGCTTCAAGTCTTGCAACCGGTGCAAAGGTCTCTCCAAAATCCAATCCTTCAACTTGAGAGAACCCATTTGCAACTAGTCTTGCCTTGTTCCTCACTACAACGCCTTGATCATCTTGCTTGTTGCGGAACACCCACTTTGTTCCAATGACTCTTGCACCTTGTCGTCGCTCTTCAAGAGTCCAAACTTCATTGCGAGTGAAGTTGTTCAATTCTTCATGCATGGCATTTATCCAATCCGAATCTTGAAAAGCTTCTTCTACATTCTTAGGTTCAACACAAGAGACAAAAGAGTGATGTTCAATGAATGAAGCAAGTTTTTGAGATCGAGTCATTACATCCTTTGAAGGACTCCCTATAATGAGATCTTGTGGATGAGCTTGTAGTAGAGGTGAATTTCTTCTATCAACCACTTGAGGGGGAGGTTGTGGAGGAGCATCAACATCTTGTGCTTGTGCCACCATTTGATCATGAGAAACATGAGTATCTTCATGTTCTACTCTCCCATCTTTATCACCATGTTGTGGCACATTTGATGAAGAAGGTGGATCAATCACTTGTACATCATCTTCATCATATTTAGGCTTGATGTCTCCAACCGGGATGTTCTTCATAGCTTCCCTCAATGGTTCACCACCTACATCATCAAGATTCTCATGTGCTCCTTGGGATGAGTGTTTGCAACTTGCTTGTCGGCTTGACATGCACTACAAAGCTTGTCCTTCTTAAATTTCACATCTTTCAACCCTCACACCAATTCATTCTTCATAAGCTTCTTGAGTGAGCTCATCCCAACATGAGCAAGTCTTCTATGCCATAGCCACCCAAGTGATGTTTTGGTGAATAGGCATGTCTTCAAGTTAGCATCTTCGGAGGTGAAATCCACTAGATATAGGTTGTTGTATCTAAATCCCTTGAATATAACTTGATGATCATATTTCTTAGATACAACCACTTTCTTCTCGGTAAACAAGCATTGAAAGTCAAGATCACACAATTGTCCAACGGATAGCAAGTTGAAGCTTAATGAAGCAACATATAGCATATTTGAGATTAAATGATCATTTGATATTGCCACTTTGCCCAATTCTTTGACTTTGCCCTTTGAATTGTCACCAAATGTAATTCTTTCTTGATCATCAACTTCTTCATCTAGTGAGGTGAACATACAAGGATCACAGGTCATATGTTGAGTGACTATCAATTACCTAATGACTTTCACCGGTCTTGTAGTTAACCTACACACAAGAGATCAAGCTTGTTTAGGGACCCAAACTTGTTGAGGACCCTTGACTTTCTCAACAAGTGACTTTCCAACCCAAATTTTCTTAAGCCTATTCTTGTTGGGAGGTCCTAAGAACATGACTTTTATTTTTCCACTAGAGTCCTTTCTAAGCATGTAATGAGCATTGAAAGCAAAAGGTCTAGCATGCTTGGGCAAGGGTTGTGGTGGAGGAGTTTGACACTCATGGACAAAGTGACCTTCTTGTCCACACTCAAAACACCTCTTTGGCTTTGGCTTTGACTTGTGTTGTTGTTGGTGTTGAGCTTGAGCCTTCTTCTCTTGATGTGCCAAGTATCCAATTCCACTTCTATCCATCTTCAGGACGGTGTTCATGAGTAGCTAACTTTGAAGGTGTTGACCTCTTGTGAATTTGCTCAACCCGGTCTTGAGATGTTTTTTCTAACTTGAGCTCCTTGTTCTCTTCTTTTAGCTCATCATGATTTTTCTCCTTCTTGAGTCTCTTGTTCTCTTGCTTGCCTTTGCTAACCACTTGCTTGCCTTTGCTACTAGAACCTTGCTCAATGCTCTCAATGATCAAATCATCACATGATGTAGCTATATCAATCTTAACAACATGGTTAGTAGCATCATGCGGCTCATTGGATAATAGCTCATTAGAGACAACAAGATTATCATGATTGATATTGAGATTTGTATATTCTTCTTTTAGCATATTGTAGCTAGTGATGAGCTCATTTTGTATCCCCTCAAGTTTATCATGTTTTTCTTTAAGCTCTTTCTTAGAAGATTTGAGCTCCTTGAGTTTGGATGACATAGCTTCATTTGCTTCTCTAAGCTCAACACTAGCCTTTTTCGCTATGTCACATTTAGCTAAAAGTGAGTCATTCTTAAGTTTTAGCTTTTCATTTTTAGCTCTTGTCTTTCTAATGATCTTAGTATATTGGTTAAGCAACTTGACAAGATCATCATATGAAGGTGATTCAAATTCATCATCACTATCACTATCATCATTGCTAGCATGATCATCACCACTACTATCATCGTCATTTGATACATTTCGTTCACCCTTAAACACAAGGCATAGGTGTGTAGAGGATGATGGAGGTGGTGTCGGTGAAGATGATGAAGAGTCAATCACAATAGCGGTCACCTTCTCGTTCTCACTATCATCATCGGATGAGCAACTTGATGAATCAATATCCGTAAGCCAATCACTGACGATGTATGCCTTGCCATTTTTCTTCTTCTTATGGAAATCCTTCTTGTTGCCATCATTCTTCTTGTATGGCTTGTTTTTCTTCTTCTCATCTTCATCTTCATCACTTGAGTCATCTTTCTTGCCCTTGTTCTTCTTCTTGTATTTGTCTTTCTTTGGCTTGTGGCATTGATGTGCTAGATGACCAAGTTCTCCACAATTATAGCAATCCATCTCGGAGATTGGCTTCTTTCTATTGCTAGCGAAGAACTTCTTTTTTTGCCATCAAATTTGACACTGTTCTTGTTGAGCTTCTTAAGCATCTTGGCGGTTCTTCTCACCATGAGAGCAAGACTTGTATCATCAATTTTATCATCACTTGAGCTCTCATATTCAACTCTTGCTTTGCCCTTCTCTTGGTTATCCTTGAATGCCAAGTCTTTCTTCTTGGTGGAAGAAGAGCCATCTTGCGGTGTGATGTGCATATACATCTCATGTGCATTGATCTTTCCCAAGATTTGAGTTGATGTAGCGGTGGAAAGATCACCTTGATGAAGCACGGTCACAATGTGCCTATATTTGTCAATGGGGAGGACACTCAAGATCTTTCTTACAACATTGGATAGTTGCATTTGTGTAAGTCCGAGCCCATTGACTTCCTCTACAAGAACATTTAAGCGTGAGTACATCTCATTAGCACTTTCTTTAGGAAGCATCTCAAAAGAATTAAGCTTTTTCATGACGAGATGATAGCGTTCCTTACGCTGACTCTTTGTTCCCTCATGGAGCGCATAAATGTCCGACCATAGTGCATGGGCGCCCTTATGGTTCCGCACACGATTAAACACATCTTTGCAAATGGCCTCTAAAGATGGTGTTTCTAGCCTTTGCATTCCATTTTTCGTAATTCACTTCATCGCCTTGAAGGTTGGCGGGATCCTTAGGTTTTGGAAAGCCTTATGAGGCAGCTCTAAGTATTCCAACATCTAAGGCTCTAAATAAGCCTCCATGCAGATTTTCCAATAAGGAAAATCATCTCCCTCAAAGATAGGAGGAGGTCCATCCCCGTGGGACATCTTTCTCTAGGCGGTTAAGCCTAAATTCATGAGCACGAGGCTCTGATACCAATTGAAAGGATCAAGATGTCCAGGAGGGGGGTGAATTGGGCTGATTCTAAAATTCTTTGCAATAATTAAACCCTACGCTTAGCCCACTTCACTCCTTTTGCCTAGATTGTGTTTCTATTGATCTACCGCACAAAAGTTTTGCACCCTATGTTCCAATCCTACTCTAGCATGGCAATTCTAAGAATGTAAAGATAAGAATTGAATTGCTCAAATGTAAATGCTTAAAGTAAAGAGAGAAGGAATGCGGTGATGTTTTGCCGAGGTATCGGAGAGTCGCCACTCCCCACTAGTCCTCGTTGGAGCACCCGCGCAAGGGTGTAGCTCCCCCTTGATCCGCGCAAGGATCAAGTGCCCTCTATGGGCTGATTCTTCGACACTCCATCACGGTGAATCGCCCACAACCACTCACAACTTGAGTTGGGTCATCCACAAGCTCCGTCGGATGATCACCAAACTCCCGATCACCACCAAGCCATCTAGGTGATGGCGATCACCAAGAGTAATAAGCATGAACTCTCACTTGACCACAACAAGCCTAATGAGAAGGGTGGATGCACACTTGCTACTCTCCTTGCACAAATGAGGCCTTAATCTTGGATTCTCAAATCTCAATCACCTCACTAGGCTCTTACTCTCCTTAGCACTCTCAAAGGAGTTTCTCAGCTGAACAAATGGGCAAGAGACCTCCCTTGGATGAATAGAGGAAGTATTTATACCCCCTCATTCAAAACGAACCGTTAGGAGGTTGCGTCAGCACTCTGACCTGCGTTCGGTCAGCACTGACCGGATGCATCCGGTCACAAAAACTGCTCTCTGGAACCTTATTGATGTTGACCGGACGCTAGCACCTAGAGTCCAGTCACTTCGTTGTTCAGCGTCCGGTCAGTAACCGGATCTTGACCAGTGTCCGGTCAGCACTGACAAGACGCGTCCGATCAAGAATTTCCCTCTCAGGAGTTGACCGGACTCTGGCACCCAGCGTCCGGTCACTTTTCACTCAGCGTTCGATCGCAACCAGACGGCTCCAGTTGATCAAATAAACTAACCGGACTCACCCTTCAGCGTTCGATCACAACCAGACCAGCGTCCGGTCAGTCATTTGACCCTCCATTCACTTCCAACTCGAAATCATATGTGAATGAAGTTTGCTCCAATTGATCTTAGGGCTACTCCTGAGCTACCTAGTGCTAGATTTGACAAGTGTGCACCACACCTAACCCACTGAACTCACCTAGGTCAAGCTACTAGTCCATACCCCCTTAATAGTATGGCCAATGGAAAAACAAAGTCCTAAACTACTCTAAGTGTCTCTTCAACACCAAACAATACTTAGAACTAGTCCATCCTTAACCTTGCCGTCCATCCTTTGAAAACCGAAACGATTTCCATCGTAGGGGCATGACAACCATGATTGCCCAATCAATTGCCATTACCATGACCTAACTTAATTACCTCTGCAAAACACACGTTAGTCATAGTATCCTCATATTGTCATTAATCACCGAAACCCAACTAGGGTCCTAGATGCTTTCATGGACATTGTGGACTATTTGGACTATGCAGGATATGATATGTTGATTGTGATGTTCGATGTGGTTGTATTGTGCTCTTTCGACGATTAAATGTTTGGATTATATAATGATTTCTATATTTGTAACCGTGGATGCTCCTGAAACAAGGGACACTTTTGTGTTTTTTTCGTGAATCATTAATTACACTACACTGCTAAAAAGGCACAAATGTCGTACACATATTAAATTTAAATTCATTAGAACATGTATAGTCCAATCGTATCGTACAGACGCTTTGTAGATGAATCTAGGATTTTCAGTAACAGTGAACGAATCTAGGCTTTTCAGTAACAGTGAACGGATCTAGGCTTTTCAGTAAGACTGAACGAATCTAGGCTTTCAGTAACAATGAATGAATCTAGCCTTTTCAGTAACACTGAATGAATCTAGGCTTCTCAGTAACAGTGAACGAATCTAGGCTTTTCAGACAATGAAAATAGACTTTTCAGTTACAAGGACGAGGAGTACTGTCGGGTTCATAAACCCAGGGTCCCTCATGGATCGACTTCCCAACAAAGGCTCGGCCCAACAGACAACGTTGCGAGCAACGCGCAACTCATGGGCCGACCCAAATACCTAGACGACATGCCAGAAGGACGATCCAATCTTTGATCGGAAGGCCTGGCCAATTAGGAATGACGCCAGCTTTTGACTCCGGCCCACCTCTCCGACCGGAGCACTCGCTTCGGTCTCCAGCCCGCCTCCGGACGGCCTCTTCAACCGGAAGGCCTGGTCAAACACCACTTCCAACTCCGACCCGCTTCTCCGACTGGGGATGCACCAAATCCCTGCTTACAACTCCTCTCCAGCTGGCATGACAGAACGCAAGCAGTGTTGTAGGCACCGATATTTTCCCCTACAGTGTTGTGGGCGCCATCAACTCCCATACCAGACAAATACGGTAAGGCCTGGCCAAGGAGGAACGGCGTGGGCAGCAAGACTTAGCAGTGAACGTTCTCTCTCCCTCTCACTTGTAAGGCCATCCCCTTCATCTATAAAAGGGGTTGCGCTCTCTTTCAACAGATAGGTTCATTCAGATCAATCAGTTCACTAGTTCACAACAACAGAACCGCTAGGTTCAAACCACAAGCACACGCTCGAACACATAGCGCAAAGCGGAGCTCCCGTCACTCTCGGCCCCTCTGACTAGAGTCCTACCGGACCTCCTGTACCCCATCTTTCTCCTTCTCGTTTGTAACCCCACTGCAAACTTTGAGCACCTAGGCTCAGGAATAAAGTCACCGACCGACTCAAACTGGACGTAGGGCACATTGCCTAAACCAGTATAAACCATGTGTCATTGAGTGCTAGGCCACCTCCGATCACAACGTACCGTAAAACTACAAATATTTACGCGTTGGTCACTTTCTGCACCGACAAGTACGATGACAGCAGCGATTTATCACTTCCCGTACATAGTACTAGCATGCAAGGAAGCACAACTCCAATCCATCTCCACCATCCATCTTATGACTGTTGGATCCAAGGGCTGAGGTGAAGAGGCACACGGATCGCTGACATGGCACATTGAGAGGCCTCCATTCCTCCTCTCAACCTATAAATAACCCCTCACTTCCTCTCATTCACACACACAACAAGGAAGAAGAGCACTCCTCAGTATTTTCTTTCATTGCAGTACCAATGTCTAGAGGGGCGTCCAGAGGGAGAGGAAAGGGGAAGGGAACTACCATTATGTGGGAGGGTTCTCTTGGTCCCAATTTCTTTGAGGAAGCTCTTTATGAGAGGTTCCTAGTTGAGAGCAAAAGTGATTTCCCCAAAGAGGCACCACTGAGAGGATACGATTAACGGAAAGAAGAGTGGCCAAAATCCATGCATGGTGAGGACTACCTAGTGCAGATGTTCACCGAGGGAATAAATGGAGGTCGTTGTTTCTTCAAATGCCCGTGAGCATGGGTAATTGCTATTACTATTTGTTTCTTCAATATGTTCCTCTTCTATACAACTTACATGACATACTTATTGCAGTCTTCCTTGGCCGAAGAAAACTGTGGGTTCACTAGGTGGGTCGATCCTCGACCTATTTATCCACATGCGAAGTACATCAACGACCTGCAGGACTGTATCTTCGATTTAGAAAGGGAAGTTAGCAACGGTTACAAGGACGACAACAACAATGATGCCAGTTCACAAGAGGAACTCTGTAATGATCCATATTGCACCTGCCCTAATCACACGAACAAGGGTCCTCCGCCGCCACCCCCGCCGCCACCACCACCAACAATGGGAGGATACTGTGGAGAAGGTGCAACACAATTTGCTATGTGGCCACACTACTAGGACAAACCAATCTTTTTAACGGGCCACATCCATGTGTTTGTTTTTTTGGTTTAATCACCTAAGGCATGTTAGGGTTAGTCGAAGGAAATATGTACCCATATTTGGCACATGTTCTCACATGCCATTTCATATTCTTGTTGTTTGTTTCAATTACCTAAGGCGTGTTAGGTTTACTCCAGGACCTCTGTACCCTAGTTTGGTACATGTTATCACATGCCATTTCATGTGTTGTGTGTGTTGAATTAGGTAATCTACTACTTTGTTACATTTTATTTGCACTACGTGAGCTCGTCTCACTACCTATGCAATATTAAACTCAATATTATGACAACAAATAATGAAACCAACAACACTATGAAAGGTCCAATAATAGATCACATTAATAAACATAACAACATTTGAAGTACATGACGATAAACTAAAAGTGCATTACATGACAACGCAATGCAAAGTCCAAGATTAGACAACATTGTTCATGAATAAACCATAGAAGTAGCAAGTCATGAAGACTACTGAGGGCAATGATGCCACTTTCTCTTCCTCTGGGCATCGGGATTCTCCTCCATCGATGCCTGCGCTCGGAGCGCACGCTCAAGCTTTCTCTCCCTCTCCTCCCTGTGCGAAGTAACATGCCTCCTTTCCTCCTATTCCTTATGCTCCTTTTCTAGGGCCTCCTCTCTGCGTCTCTTCTCTATCATCTCCTTGTCATCTGCCTCCCACCGTAACAGTTTCTACATCCACTCCTTGTCGTCCAACTTGATCTCAGTGTCGATCCACTGCTCAAAATCACAGAGCGGTGGAGGGGTCTGCAACAAATGCAATTGTTACAAAACAAATAAATCATGCAAGACTTCATTTGACACAAAATAAATATTAAACATCAATTTCTCACCATCTTGTTAATGCGGCGCTGACGAAGTGTAGGCTCAAACGCAAAATTGGCACACATCCAATACCTCTGCCTATACGTGTCCTCTTCATTGGACTTGGCTACCTTGCAAGGATCGCCGCAAAAGCACATGGGCACTGGAACACCACTAGGCAGCGGCAACGGGTCGAAGGCATTTTCGGTCATCCGGCCATAACTACAATTGAACCAAATTTGTTCTAAGAACCGAAAGCAATAAACATTAAACCCTAAACCTAGGGTTTTTCTATTTGTTGCACATAAATGAAAACATAATATAACATGATGATAAAAGATTACCTTGGCTTACTAGCTTTACCACGCCTTGGCATCCTACCGTTACATAATACAAAAAATAAAAAATCACTTCAAACATTAGGTAATAACGTATCTAGCGTAACAAAATAGATGTAATATATACCAAATCAATGCATAAAAAATGATAAGGGGAGAGAGGATACCTTGCTCGCGAAGATGTATGGATCAAATCCAAGTATCCAAGGTCAAATTCGTCGATTCAAGAGATTGGGCAGGTTAGGGAGAGGAACAAACCGAGAGGGAGGAAGAAGAAATGAGAGCAGCCTCGGCAAGGGAAACTTGGCCGTGGGTTTTGAATGCATGCTCGGCGTCAGAATACATGGCGCTGAGCTCGGCTCCAAGATCTGTGGCGCTGACCTCGGCGCCAAGATATATGGTGCCGAGCTCGGTGCCATGTATTCTGGCGCCGAGGTACCGGCCACGTGAACGCCACCTAGGATGCCCTGCTGTGCACGGCCAAAA
This sequence comes from Miscanthus lutarioriparius, assembly GCA_904845875.1. Lineage (NCBI taxonomy): Eukaryota > Viridiplantae > Streptophyta > Magnoliopsida > Poales > Poaceae > Miscanthus > Miscanthus lutarioriparius. The sequence continues at coordinate 43,885,911 of CAJGYO010000001.1, forward strand.
CCTCAGAGCCAAGATCTGTGGTGTCGAGATATGTTACCTCGGTGCCATGAGTCCTGGCGCCGACTCCCAGGGTCCAAAGATGAGTTTGAGTCTCCCACGGGGCCAAACATAAATTTTCTTCAAAAAAGGGCCAAATTGTAAAAAATTGGGCCTACTGGCGCTGCTCCATCTACGGCCGCGACGTGGCCCTTTTTTCGCTCAGTAGCCGCCGCCGGCGCTTTTAAATCCAAGAGTTGCGCGGGGCTCGAGTCGTCCCACCACCACGTGGTCAACAACTCTGCCACAGCGCCCTTGCTGCCCCCGTCCCAAGCTCCGTGTGGCGCGGCGCGAGTCACAGAGTCCTCGGCTCGAGCCGCCATTGCTTGAAGCCTTGTTGGCGGCTCGACTCGACACTGCCGCCTCGGGCGCCCGAACGGCAGCTCTGCCGCTGTGCCGTGCCCCGCCCAGCCCCTACCCTGCCTGGCTGCTCGCGCCCTCTCCTTCCTCGGCTCCGGCCACTGTCCGGCGACAACCGCGGGCCACCCCTCCCCCCTCCGGCTCCGGCCTCTGTCAGGCGAACCCTGCGGAGGCACTGTCGCTCGCTCCGCCTCTCCCTCTCCCTCTCCCTCCCCATCTTCTTCCTCCTGGTCTGCAATGGCACCGGAGAGGGGCGGCGGCGGATCCGGCTTCTTGGCCGAGGTGGGTGAGTCCATGCCGCTCGCACTGCACGTGTTCGATGAAATGGTAGTGACAACGTATGGGGGGTAATGTTACCACGTTCTGAGTCTAGGGTCACCGCATCCATCGGTATAGGTAAAACAAACACGATCTCAATCAACCTCGGCTCTGCTAGGTCACATTTCCAAACAAGAGCTGTTACATTACTTGGGACTAACGTGAGCCTGACGAACGGGCCGAGCCAGCCTCAACCACCCTCATAAACATGCCCCTAGCTTCCCAACCTACATCCACATGGCGGCCACTGGGCAACAGATGGGTGTAAAGTAGTTAGCTTGACGGATGCGTGAGCACCGTGGAGCGTTCTGTTTAGGCCTTGGCCCTTGGGGGCATGCAGACGCAGCGCCGGTCACCTGGACTGAACAGTGGTGAGGACGGGGACCATTCCCCACCTTTGACCCTGGGTCTCGGCGATGGCGATCTGGCGGATCACGCACGAGAGCGACAGGCCTCTGTGGTGCGGGTGTGGTCCACGGCCCACGGGAGCCCAGCAGAGGCAGCTGTCCACGTGGACGGGAAAGACTCGACGGCTGTGCGCTCGGCTGTTCTGCTGCCTTGCAATATTCTGCTCAAGAGGCTAGCGAGCGATGTGACTGATCGGTGACGCTCAAGGTTGGGCCCTGTTTTCCACTTCATTTTGTCAAATTTTTTGGATTTTCCGTCCATCCGTGGATGTATCAATAAGCATTAAATATAAATAAAAATAAAATTAATTAATTTTAGAAACTCATGTTTTAATCTTTTAAGCATAATTATACTAATTGGAATAATTTGTTTACTTAGATTATTAAATTTATTTTACAAAAAACTTACATCTAAAATTTTATTATGCTTCCAGCACCATTAATTAATTAAAAATCAATACGTCCATATATATATCCACCGGCCACTGCCGTGGACACGAACGCCTATCGCATGATCCATTCGGCCACGTCGCGTGAGGCTTCATCCCCCGCCGCCCGAGGGACCAAAGAGTAAGCACAAGTGGCGGGCGGCTTTCCAGGTTTTGGTTCGCGGACTAGACCGACACACGAACTTCTCTAGTACCGTACGTGGATCACAAGGCAAAACATAAACGTTAGCCTGCACTTTTAGCCTTTTTCCTTTTTACCCCGGGGATCAAAATGCGTGGGCCCCACCCCCACGCCGCCTAGTTGGTTTTGTGGTGGGGAGCACCGCGCTTAGCCCATCACGTGCCACGTCCCCGGCAGCGGCAGGGCCGACTCTGCTGTACCTACCTTTGCCCGAGCCCGATCGTGAGCCGAGCCGTCTGCGGGAGGGGAAGAAGGACGAGCAGCTCTTGGGTCTTGGCTGCTCATCGCCGGATGATCTGACGAAGCTTGCTGGTCGTGGGGTGGCCCACCCAACAACAACACGGTGTCGTAGCCGGTTGAAAGGTCCTTGTTGGTTTTGGTAATTGGTGACAACCTAGGTGGACTAATTGTGTTTATGTGAGATACACAGGTGATTAGTCCACGTGTACATGTGTATGAGCAACATATACCATGGAGGTGAAAATGGCTTGGAGATGTTGCAAAGCTCACATGTGATGATGAAGGAGCTTATTGCAAGAGACATGACATTGAGTCATGTGATCAAGGTGGAGAAGATCAAGACAAGACTTGGCTTGATGGACGCGTGAAGGGCAAGTCAAAGGCTTTGGGTGATGGACTGCTGTTGAAACTTGAGCAAGACTTGGCATTGGATGATAAATTTTTCAAGATTTCAAGATCGATGAACCAATATGATCATGTGATGATATGAAGTGGATCATATCATTGTTGATCGTGTTGGTAAACATAAGGAGATGGAATGGAATGCGCAAGGCAAAGGTATAACCTTAATTTCATTTCACGGTCAGACGATGACCGGGTTTAGGATAGATGGCCGTACTATCAAGAGGGCAAACTTGTTTGCATATCGGTCATCTAGTGTCACTCGAGTGATCTAACTTTGCATTGTCGCTAGGATCGAATGGCGTCAAGTTGAACTAACATCCTTTGGGAAATGATTGTGAAAATGCTAACACACACAAAAAGGAGGTGGTGTCTAAATGAGATGGGTTTGGGTCCCTCTCTCCCCCCCTTAGAAACTGCTTCCCTATTTTCTATTGCGTCCGGATTAATTGGAGCAAGGGTGATGAAGTTAAGTTTAAACGAAGTAAAAGATCTTTGGCGTCAGTCAATGAGGTTTAAAATCTTGGCAATGCATACTGCTGGATTTGAATGCCGGACGCCGGGCGAGTGACGTCCCGTCATTGACGTCGATAAGAAATCCCATCGTCGATCAAGTGTGACCGGACCAGCGGGTCAAGTCCTTGGTCGGTACTTTATCGGAAACGCACGCCGGGGTTCAGCGTCCGGTCGGGTTAAACAGCTGCGTCCGGTCAGTCAAGTGACCGTTGGAATCGAGGACACGTGGCCGTCTGCTGCGGCGACCGGACGGCGCCGGCGTCCGGTCAACACGACCGCCCGTCGGTCGCCCGACCGTTGCCCGATGAAGGGTAGGCTAGTTTAGCCTTTGGGGCTATAAATAGAAGTGGCCCTCGGCCATGGCTGGTGTGGAGCACCTCAAGGGACTTAGTGTCCATGCTTGTGAGTGATTGGGAGCCCTCCATCACACATATACTTGATAGTGATCATTCGATTGTGTGGTGAGCGATTCTAGTGCGATTGCATCGTGAGGTTGCATCGAGTGGCACTAGGTGGTCGTGTGTTACAAGCCGGTGGTGCTTGTTACTCTTGGAGGTTGCCACCTCCTAGGCGGCTTAGTGGTGGTCTCCGTCGAAGCCCGCAAGAAGCTTGTGCGACGCTCCCGGAGAAGTGCTTGTGAGGGGCATTGTGCTCACAAGGAAGTCAAGACAACTTTAGTAAAGCGTGTCATTGAGCTACCCTCACTCAAGGGGTAGGTTCTTGCGCCTTTTGATGCTAATTAGCCGCCCGAACCACCAAGTGAGCCGGTCGACACACGGGACTAAGCGTGTTGGCAAACATGAACCTCGGGAGAAAAATCATCGTGTCAACCTTGTTCTTCCCGTTGGTTTGCATCCCCATTACACAAGCTTGCAATTACTTATATATATATCTTAAGCTTGTGTAGTTGCTCTTGTAATTAGATAGCTTGTGTAGCTAGCTAATTACCTTCTTGCTTGTGTAGCATAGAAGTAGCTCCCTTGCGTGGCTAATTTGGTTTTAGTAACCTTGTTAGTCACATTGCTTAGTTTGTGTAGCTAAGTATTTGCGCTCTCTAATTAGGCATTGGTTGCCTTGTTATTGAGCATTGCTAGTGAGCTTAGTTAGCTTTGTGCTTTTGCTTTCTAGCATGTGTAGGAGCTCCCTTGTTACTTAAAGTACTAGTGGCATAGGTTTGTGTGACCTTGCTCCTAGAATTGTTTAGGAGAGCTCTAGCTAGCCCGGCACCTTAGTTGCTTTATTAGTATCTTTGCAAGGTGCTAGTGAATATATATAGAGGGCTGTAGTCTTGGCTAGACCGATTGTTTTAATTCCGCATTTATATCGGTTAGCCGACGCGATTAATTTTAGAAAAGACTATTCACCCCCCCTCTAGTCCGCCATCTCGACCCTTCAGCGGTCCGCCCCGACACGCGGTCGCCTCCCTCCACGCTGAAAGCTCTAGTTTGGTTTTGATGAATTGTTGAAACCATAAGTGCTAACCTAGTTTATCAAGTGATCATTAGATAGGTAGCATATTCCAAGTGGTGTAGCAAATGAAGATCATAACATGATAATGGTGATGCCATGGTGATGATCAAGTGCTTGGACTTGAAAAGAAGAAAGAGAAAAACAAAAGGCTTAAGGCAAAGGTATAAATGGTAGGAGCTATTTTGTTTTGGTGATCAAGACACTTAGTGAGTGTGATCACATTTAGGATTGATAGCCGTACTATTAAGAGGGGTGAAACTCGTATCGGAATGCGGTTATCAAAGTGCCACTAGATGCTCTAACTCATTGCATATGCATTTAGGATCTAGTGGAGTGCTAACACCCTTGAAAATATTTGTGAAAAATATGCTAACACATGTGCACAAGGTGATACACTTGGTGGTTGGCACATTTGAGTAAGGGTTAGGAACTTCACCGGCGGAGTGTCCGTCCGTAGAGTGCGGACAGTCCGACGATGCCACCGGCGCCCTATATAGAAAAGACAGAGCTCACTGTAAGTGACCGGACGCTGCCCTCGGTTGGACCGGCGCGTCCGATCAGTAGAAGCTGCAAAGACGCTGACGTCGGTCTCTGACCAGACGTTGGGTCACTTAGTGACCGGACGCTGGAGGGTTGCGTCCGGTCCGGCTGATGTGACAGCGTACAAGGGATATCAAGAGTGGATTTCTCAATGGTTACATCAATGAAGAAGTATATGTTGAGCAACCTCCCAGTTTTGAAGATGACAAGAAACCCGACCATGTGTACAAGTTGAAGAAGGCATTGTATGACTTGAAACAAACACCTAGAGTATGGTATGAGAGATTGAGGGACTTCCTACTCTCTAAAGGGTTCATGGTGGGCAAGGTTGACACCACTCTTTTCATCAAGAAAATTAGAAAAAATTTGTTTGTGTTGCAAATCTATGTTGATGACATCATATTTGGATTAATCAATCAAGACTTTTGTGATGAGTTTGGAAATATGATGGCTAATTAGTTTGAGATGTCCATGATTGGAGAATTAAGTCACTTCCTTGGTCTTCAAATCAAGCAATTGAAGAATGGTACATTTGTGAGTCAAGGCAAGTATATCAAGGACATGATCAAGAAGTTTGGCATGAGTGATAGCAAAGCTATTAGCACACCAATGGGAACAAATGGCAACTTGGATAGTGATGCAAGTGGCAATATGGTGGATCAAAAATTGTGTTGGTTGTGCGGCACCCAATTGAGGGTTTGGTGTGTGATGCCAATTAGCGCGTGAACCTCCAAGAGAGTGAATCGCCACAACGAGGAGTAGCTTGCCAGCAAGCAAGTGAACCTCGGTAAAAATTATTGTGTTCATCATTTGATTCCGAGGTGATTGGTCTTCATTGATATTGATTCTTGTGATTGATTTGTTCACTCCTCGACATGGCGGTATAACTATCTTGCTCACTCTCTTTACATTACCGCAAACTAGTTGTCAAGCTCTTCAGTGTAGCTAGTTGTGAGAGCTTGTTAGTTTGGTTAGTGTGCCTCTTTAGTTAGCCTTTGAGAGCACACTAACTTAGTGTAGTGACATAGCTATTGTGTGGATAGAAACTATATCAACTAGAATTGTGGTAGGTGGCTTGCATTTTTATAGGCTAGTGCAACACTTGCTTCGCCTCATAATTGTCTAACCGGTTTGCTAAGTGTTGTTGTATAAATTTTTATTAGGCTATTCACCCCCCCTCTAGCCATTAGGACCTTTCACACGCGCCACTTGCCTTCCCCACCAAACACGCTGAGAGCCGCTAATCAGCAATTACCAACACATATATGTATAATAACATAACATACATAATAATTATCATCACCGTACCAATAGCAACGGCCCCACCCGTCCACCCGACCAAATTTTTTATTTTTTAGCCCTTTTTTTGAAAAAAATTCACAAATATGCCCCTAGAGGAAAGATTTCAAAATCTGGACCCTTAGCTCGGCGCCAGCGTCCCTGACGCCGAGCTCTTGGGCTCGAAGCCAACGTGGCGGTGACATGGCAGGCAGCTCGGCGCCAGTAACCCTGGCGCCGAGCCTGTCTTATGTATGGGCCCCAATCTTTCTCTCTCTCTCTCTCTCTCTCTCTCACGCTTTTCCCTCTCCCGAGCAGAGAACCACTGCCGCCGCCCACGCCCTCTCCCGCACTGGGCCACCCGCGCCTGCGCGCCCTCTCCCTCGTCGTGCCCCGCGCCGCCCCGCGCCCGGGCCGGACCGCCACGCCCCGCGCCCGTGTCGGCCTCCCGCGCCATGACGGTCCCCTCGCCATTCCCCGCGACGTGCCCCGCGCCCGGCCAACCGCACCGCGCCGCCAACGCGTCCACGCCGCACCCCATGCCCCCACCGAACCGCCACGCCGCCACCGAGGCAGCGCCGCCCTCCATACCCTCGCCGAACCACCTCGCCCCGCGGCCACGCCGGTCCTTGCGCCCATGGCTCGCCCGACATGCCATCCACGCCCGCGGCCGCCTTGGCCACGCCCCGCCATGCCGGTGCCGTGACCGTGACCGAACCGCCCGCCACCGCCGGCCTAGGGCGCGCCCGCCGTGTCGCCCGCGCCCACCGAGCTGGCCTCGCCGCGTGGAGCGCCAAGCTTCCCGCGCCTACCGTGTGCCATCGCCGTCCTCGGCCGCTCCCCGGCCGGCCCCGGCACCTACAGTGCCTGGCCGTGCCACCGTCGGCCCGGCTCGTCGGCCTGACCCACTCCCGGTGTCCGCTGCGACTCCGTCGGCGTCCGCGACTCCATCGTCGAGACAGGTAAAAATTGTGAATTTGTAATGTGCGTACTTAATTAGCTTTGATTGTAGTGTAGTAGTTTTGGCATTTGTTATTTACTAGTCAATGTGATGACTTAGGTAGTTGATTTAGTTAGTGAGATAGTGAGATAGATATGTAGATAGATAGAAACATAGATACATACGTACATAGATATAGTTATATAGCTACTTAGATAGGTAGTTACATATTTAGTTAACTAAATAGGATCTAGCTATTTAGTTAGTACACTGTATCTATGTATGTAGTTATTATCTTATTTACTTAGTTTGTAGTTAGAAAGTACTTGTTAGGTACTATCTATCGTCTAATTTGGACTAAAGGATATATGTTTCATTATATGTTTGAACTAGATGGACAACCTAGAGACCATATATCATGGAGGCCCCGTTGAATATGATCGCTATGGATATGTTGAGTTTGTTGATATGCAAAGCGTGTCTGTGCTATTCAATGATAGGCCTTCATTTAGTGAGATGGTTGCAAGGGCTCAGGAGGAGCTGCATTGCCTTGGAGATGATGGCATTGCAGTTGAGGGTGTACTGCACCTAGGTTCTCCTCCCAACATCCTCAGGTGAATGATCCCAATTGGGTGTGTGGATCAGTGGGAGAACTATGTGAGATGGGCTATGAAGAGCCAGCTGTAATGTTTGGACGTGGTTGTGCATCGGGTGTTAGTTGATCCCATTCCTCATGGGTTTTCCCCACCAATGGGTCAGTAGGCACACATCGACCCTCCCGTCCTGGAACCTAATATGGATGTGGAGGTTGCACCTACGGTTCCCGATGCTCAATCTGCCCCAATGCAGTAGTTGGAGATGCTTGCTAGACTCATGTTGTAGTGGCAGATCCTCCTCATGAGATCCCTTTGACACAGAATCATCCGAGTAAGTGTCTTAACCGCATGGTTATTGGGAGCTTTCCCCCTTCCTTACATCCATTTCTTTCATTCTTTCCTCATTTTTCTGCTTATGTTGCAGGAGACATTCCTGAGAATGTGGATGTGCCCCCTGTTGCTGAGCAAGTGCACTGTGGAGATGGATTTCATGGCTCCAATAGTGTTGAAATTATGAATGATTTAGAGCCATATGAGATGGCAAGGGCTCTTGATTCTGATGATGATCGCCCTGTTGGAGAGCTGACAGAGAGTGATGTTGAGATACTGAGGTGTATCTTTCTCAGCCGCCGTGATCCAAGAGTTCATGAGTTCAGCGATCTTGCTCATTTCGATTAGGCGTGTGCAGAAGGACATGATGATGAGCTCCTAGAAGCTCCTAAGGCCGGCCCTAACATGGTAATTGAGAGTGGGAGGGTGTTCAAGGACCTCCCTGCATTGAAGAGGTGATTACAGGCGTTTGTAGTGATACGAAAGAGACCTTACAAGGTCTTGCATTCATATGCGGAGCGCCATTACATAGTTGTGTGTGACAAGAAACACTGCCCATGGAGGGTTTGTCCAAAGAAGCAAACGGTCACCAAAAAGTGGAAGATCACAAAAGTTGTCGGGCCACACAATTATGCTGACCATGAGCTGACACTGAGGCATCGACAGTTGACATCTACCCTCATTGCCAAGCGGTTGATGGGAATATTGCAGGGAGAACCCAATATGAAGGTGAGGACAATTATTAGGACCATTGAGGCGTTGTATGGAGGTTATGTGATAACTTATGGTAAAGCTTGGAGGGCTAAGCAGCGAGCATGAAAGATGATATATGGGGATTGGGAGGATGGGTACGAGCAGCTGCCAGTACTTTTTAATGCAATCAAAGCGGTGAATCCAGGCATGCATTATGAGTACATCCCAAAACCAAATGCAAGAAAGGATGGGAGGCAGATATTCTTCCATGCTATCCGATGCTTCCCTCAGTGTGTCGAGCCCTTTAGGCACTGTCGTCCCATCTTCTCCAATGATGGTACGTTCTTGATTGGCAAATACCAGGGCACACTTATTATAGCCATATCCTGTGACGCGAACAACAAGTTGGTTCCTTTGGCATTTGCTTTGGTTGAGAAGGAGAACAATGACAGTTGGGGATGGTTCTTGAGGCTAGTCCGGATACACGTGGTTAGGCCTGGCAGGGAGGTTGGCGTCATATCTAATAGGCATCAGGGCATACTTAATGTTGTGCGAGAGCAGATAGAGGGGTATGCACCTTTGCACCATCGTTGGTGTACTCGGCACCTTGCCGAGAATCTACTCCGGAAGGATGGTGTGAAGGGTAACTTTGATCTATTCCAGGAGGTTGCTCGACAGCTTGAGGACAAGTACTTTTAGAAAAAGTTGGAGCAGGTCAGAACCACATCAAATGCAGAAGGTAGACAATGGCTCATAGGTTTGATGAGGGATTTGGAGAAATGGACGAGAGCTCACGACGCCGGTGGATGGAGGTACGAGTTTCAGTGCAGCAACATGCCGGAGTCATTCAATAAGTTGCTATTAGGGATACGTGGTATGCCCATGAATGCAATCGTTCAATTCACCTTCTATAAGCTAGTTGCCTAGTTCAACGATAGACATGCCCATGCATTGAAGTTGCGGAGTGATGGAGAGATATGGGCTTCGAAACCAAAGGCACACCTAGAGAAGTCAAATGAAAGGGTTGGCACACATGAGGTTACATGCTTTGACCACACCATAGCAACTTATCAGGTCGAGCATAGGGGTTGTACAACATCCGATGGCGAGGTCCAAGAGTCAAGGATGCATGTGGTTGTCCTCCAAGATTTCAAATACACTTGTGGTAAACCAAGGCAGTACCACTTTCTATGTTCCCATTTGGTGGCAGCAGCTAGGCATCGCAACTATAATATCAAGAGCAGGATACCTCATGAGTTTAGTGTCGACATGCTTGTGCACACATGGAGCCCCCGCTTTGTGCCTTTCTGGGACCCTAGAGAGTGGCCTCCATATGATGGGCCGAAGTACATTGTGGATCCAACTTACCATTGGAACAAGCGTGGATCAAGGAAGAGGACGAGGCACAGGATGGTTATGGATCAGATACCCAGAAGAACGAGGCGTGGGAGAGGAACCCCATTTGTTACTGACCCTAAGCAGTACGAGTGTGGCAAGTGTGGTAGGCTTGGCCACAATTCATGAAGTTGTCATTAGCATATTAGTGAGGTGCGACTATTGGTTGATTTTATTATTTCATATTTGTCGTAATCATTTAATTAATTATGCATGTCTCAATTTATGTTTGTAATTGTGTCAATTACTTATACATTTCTATGCTCATGTTTCATTGTATATTGAATCTCTAATACATTGACTTTTTTTGTAGGATGACGCAATTCCACCTGCTCGACCCGACGTACGAGGCGACCCACCGAGGATGTCTCATAGCGCAGGGGCAGGTAATAATCTATACGCTTTGTTCAAATTTTGGTGAGCGTACATGTGTTCATGAAGTAATAGGAGACTATTTTATTCCATGCAGGACCTTTTGCTCCTTCGTCCTACAACCCACAATGGGTTCTTGGACATGCGGTACGATGACAGGTACACTCCTTTCCTGCAAAGTGCTGGCCTAGATGTCATCTCTTTTCAAGTTCGTCGTGGGTTGCCTAAGTTCAACTCAGCGGCCATAACTGCGTTGGTTGACAGGTATTATATTCAATCATTGCCTCCATTCATGGCCATTTGTTCATGCGCTTGCCTTTTTGACATGTAATCTTGCTTTGTCTAAAATATAGGTGGCAACCGGAGACTCCTAGCTTCCACCTACCTTTTTGGGAGATGACAGTCATGCTCTAGGACTATCAGAAGATGCTAGGAATGAGGATTCATGGCAACCCAGTCACCGGGCAGTGAAGGTCAGAAGGATGGAGAGCACGAGTGGAGGCCTTCCTTGGGCGTGAGCTTGGCGAGCAAGGGTATCGCACTTCTGGAGTTCTCATCTCCTAGCTCCGGCAAGAGTTCACATAGTGCCCCGAGGAGGCAGATGAGGAGACAGTTGGGTACTACTGCAGGGCATGGATCCTACACCTATTTGCCTACGTTCTCTTCCCCGACGCCATGGGTGACACTACGTCCTGGATGTGGGTCCACTGCCTCGGTGACTGGGACCAGGCGGGTCACTACAGCTGGGGCTCTGTAGTCTTGGGTTTTCTATACCAACAACTGTGCGAGGGGTGTCATCGGACTTCGTCCGCAGCGTCACTTGGTGGATGCGTGTACTAGCTCTAGCTATGGATGTGGTCTCTGTCAATGTTTTACCACCGATAGCCTGCCACAGGGGTACCGTGGCAGTATAGTTCGGGCTTTGGCATATGCTGAACTCGATGGTAAACGCAAGAGACAGTCGATTTATCCTGGTTCAGGCCCTCGATCGAAGATCGAGTAACAACCCTACGTCCAGTCGGCGTTTGCCTTTTGTGTTGGATTGATTATGAAGTGTTATGTCGTACAATTGTTGTCCTTCTTTAGGAGCCCTGCCCTCTTTTATATATTCAGGAGGCCGGAGTCCTAATCGGTTTACAATGAGATTTCCTAGTAGGATTACTTAATAGTTCTATTACTAAGATTATATGGGAAGAATCCTAGTTGAACTAGATCTTCTCTCTCTCTTGCAGGGTATCCTGTGGGTCCCGCATCGACAAGCCCCCGAGTACTTCATGGTTGAGCTCTGAAAGTCTCGCTTTGCTCCTTCAAGTCTTGTTAGGTAGGAACAAAATGTTATCCGAGTGCTTTCTAGAGTGAAACCTTGTAGCGCTTCTTGGGACCTTCGAGTGGTGAGTGTTTTGTGAAGAAAAAATACATCCATCTGGTTGTAGCCCCCGAGCCTCTTGCTATTTGGAACAAGGAGCTGGAGGATCTTGTCTTGAAGTTGCTCTAATTGTTCGTTGAAGTTTTGTCAAAAAGAACTCGAATATGGCTCGTTCCGGGTTCTTTTTGTCATAATGTCTTGAAGTAGTCTGCGTTGAGGAAGTCTTTTGGTGACATGCGCTTTTTCGGAGAAAAAGTGCACTCACTGAGTGTAGCCCCCGAGCCTCTTGCTATTTGGAACAAAAAGTTGGAGGGTCTTGATCCTTTATGTTTGTTTGGAAATCTGTGCTCTGAAGTAATCCCTGAGATTTGAATTTTGTCCTCATCCGAGTAGTTTTTGTGGTATCTTTCCGAAGCGGTCCTTTAGTCCTGGATTAAACCATCATCCGAGTAGTTTCTGTGGTATCTTTCCGAAGCGGTCCTTTAGTCTTGGATTAAACCATCATCCGAGTAGTTTCGTGGTGTGCAGCCTCCGAGCCTATGCCCGGGTTCTTTTTGGGTGGGTGCAATTTTTCATAAAAATTGCACTCACTAAGTGTAGCCCCCGAGCCTCTTGCTTTTGCTTGCAAAAGTTGGAGGGTCCAGATTCCTGTCTTCAAAAAAATCTGGGGCTATGTATCCCGCAGCCTTGTGCTTTCTCCGAGTTTTTTTTTGAAAAAGAAGTCGGTTGAAGAGTCTTGATGCGTTGTCGTCGTTGTAGTCTTGAGTTTCTTGTACTTTTTGTCTTTTGTCTTTGGTTCTGAGCCCCCGAGAGTAGTTGAAATGAGTGTCGGATTCCCTAGCTTAGTGTTGATTAATCTGTGATGCTGGCCGAGCCCCCGAGCGTATACCCGTGTTGTTTTGTTCAGGAAGAACTCGGATGCGAGGTCTTGACGTATTCTTTGATAGTCTGCTGCTGTCAGATGTAGTTGTATGGTGGTGATTGAGTGTAAATGCTTTTTGTTCACGGGTTGTACTGTGATGGTATATCCTTCCGAATATGCCCGTCTTCGAGCACTGTTTTCCTCTCGCCTGAGTCGTCCATTATTGAGTCCTGTCCTTTCACTGTGTTCTTTGTCAGGCTTATTTCGTCGGTGCTCCTGGTCCATGTGCGCCGCTCCTTTGGTGTATAAATACTGTCCCGGAGTGCTTGTTTTCATCTATTGTATATTCCCGTTGAAACCTTCGTGGTCATGAACATGGTAGTTTGTGAAGTAGAGCAGCCCCCGGGCATATTTTGTAGTTCCTGTGTGTCTTGTCGTAGCTGGAGGAAGTCTTGTGATAGGGATTAGAGGTAGGCTAATCCCACGACAGCATTGTGCCAGGATGTATGTGGTGGTAGTTGGAGGAAGTCTTGTGATGTGGGCTTCGTTTCTTCATCTGGCAGTTCTGGGTTGATCCTCGTCGCCTGTCTTGAGACTGTCCGGTGCAGATCAACACCATATGCAGTATCACATCGGTCTTGGGTAGACAGATGCCCGTCGGCCTTCTCTGCTCCAAGTTGTCCTGCCGTGCTGCCGATTTCCGCCTTGGGTGCACTGCGTCCTTCCTTTGAAGAAAACAGTGTAGCTGATGGCGGTTTGTCCTTCCGAGTAGCAATTTGGGACACGTAGTCATTCCAGAGCCTAGCCGTGTCCGCGTTCCTATTTGCCACCTTGCTTTTCGTAGTGCCGAGTTCATTGGGTCTTGTAAGATTTGTAATCTTCTATTTTTGAAGTCGCTTGTAATGTAACGAATCTTGTCTTTAAGATTTGTAATCTTCTGCTTGTAATGTAACGAATCTTGTCTTCTGAGTTGTCTTTTACTTTTCTGTTGCGATCCCCGTTGTCCATGAGATTACCGGGTTCTTTCTCAAATAACCGGGTTCTTTTATTCCTTGTGAGGTAGCCTTTTCTTTCTTCCTTCTTTCTTCTTGTTTTGACGAGTTGTTCTTGTAGCGATCGATAAACTTCCGCCGTGGTCTTTGGACGGATAAGTCTGAAATCTGCCCGTTGGTTTGTACTGTTGTGTGGATTTGTGCCCTCCATTGTTTTAGCTGCGTCGGTAAATGGACCGTCACGTTCCCACATTGTGTTTTATCGGGCCTTGTGGGCCGTTTGTATCATTGAGAAACCTATTTAAAGACCCTTTGCTGCCCAACTCTTGCCTTTAAACCCTAGCTTTCGAAATCCGCCGCCACACCGCTGTTGCAACCTTAGAGCATCATCATCCTACATCTTCTTTAGCGCCTCTCTTGCTTCCACCAGTTCATGGGAAAGAAGAAAACCGCAAGCAAGTCTCGAGCGACCTTCGTGAGCGAGGAATCATCCCTTTCTTTGATCCAAAATCAGGAGTTTGTGGCTATGAGGGCTGCTCGGAAGGTTTGGCCGGCCCCAACAACAAACGAAGACCAGTGCATTGAGCTTCGTTAGCGATGGCTTGATCCAAAGCAAAGTCATCGCTGAATGGAGAGTTCCGGCGAACATCGGGTTCCAGCTCCGGTCCCGGTGAGATTGTCCTTTTCGTTTCTTTTGTCCGCGCCGGACTTTGCCTTCTGCTTCGCTTTCCTTCATTCATTCCTTGGTTATTTTGGGATTAGTCCGAACCACCTAACCCCCAATGCCATTCTCCATCTTTCTATTTTCGTTCATCTTTGCGAAGCTTTCCTTGAATCCTCCTTCTCTGTCTCTTTTTCGCTTTTTCTTTAAATGCGAAACCTCAACCCCGCCGTGAAGAAACCAGCGTTCTTGGCGGTTAATGGGATTCAGTTTCGTCGAGTCTCAAAATTAAGTTTTTGACTATGACCTGGTCGATTCTGTAAAAGATTGGCGTCTTAGTGTGGTTTTACGCCGCCAATTTAATCCTTCCTTGCCATTCATCCCGGTCCGGTCCTGTGGTGAATGACCGATGGGACAAGAAACTTGAATCGCTTCTTTGAGATTCAAGTGATCCACCACACTCCTTGATAGGATTAACATCTTTGAAGCAACGAGGTTTGACCGGCTTTGGTATCGTCTCAAGCTTTCTTCGTCACGCGGGTTCAGCCCTTGAAAAGAGCGGGAGCATCTCGGCTTTGAGTATTCTGGGCCGAGGATCCTTCACGCATGGTCCCAGCTCTCGAGCTGACCGGTGAGGAGGTACTCGGCGTCTTGAAAGATGCCAAAGGGGTGAGCGTTATTCCCCTTTATCACCGAAGTTCTCGACCAACAACCCGCCCCAAATGTGAGTTATCTATCTTTTTGTTTGAGTACTTTATGCACTCTAGCTGCGTTTGTTCTTGCTTAGCTTTTCTTTGTCTCGATGTTTTATCCGTTTTCGCAGGAGTTTGGGCGAAACTTTGTCGACCTTGGTCTCTCCCCGACGCTTTCCTCGCCGTGGCGTAGACCGAGAGATAGACTTGTTGGGACTTACGCAATTAGTAAGTCCCAAACCTCTACCGCTCTTCCTAGGGTTTCTTCCGGATTTGTTGATGTATATGAAGAATATGTTCCTCGTATAGTCCCTCGCGGTCCTCGCAGTGTCCCGAAGAGGGGGCGAACGGATGGGTCTTCATCTGCCTCACTGTCTCCAAGAAGCCTCACAAACCAAGTACTTTTCGTACTCCAGTTGTTGCTAGCATGCTCTTAGGTGAGCTCATTTAATGCTCTTTGTTCTTTTATTTTCTTGTCTCTCTCATGATCCGATTACTTTTTATCCTTTTTTCAGCAGTGCTCTGGTTTCCTTGGTGAGGACGAAGAAGAAGATGATGAAGTACCCCTCATCACGCCAAGTGAGAGTTGCTTTTCATACTCCTGTTGCATTGAATTTCTCTTCTTTGTCTTGACCTTTAGTATTGATCTTTTGAAGTAATCGGAGGCGGGTGTGAGTTCTTCCGAGGCTCCCGTGTCGACCTCTTCCGAAACTCCGTGTCGAGTTCTTTGGAAGCCCGGTCCGAGTTCTCTACCGCTCCTTCAAGACGGAGTTCTTCCGTGTCTCCAACTCCGGCTCCTTCCATGCTCCGTTCGTTGCGCCATTCCGCTCTCGTCACGGGGTGGCGGGGCGTTTTTA
Source organism: Miscanthus lutarioriparius (assembly GCA_904845875.1). Classification (NCBI taxonomy): domain Eukaryota; kingdom Viridiplantae; phylum Streptophyta; class Magnoliopsida; order Poales; family Poaceae; genus Miscanthus; species Miscanthus lutarioriparius. The sequence goes on from CAJGYO010000001.1 coordinate 43,901,864, forward strand.
CTGTCGTGGTTCCTCCTGCGAGGCCTTCTCTTGGCTTCGCAAAGAAGAGAGTGGTTGGGTGAGTAGATTCTAGCTTTATCTTTTGGCTTTTATTTTCCTTCCTCCGGTTCTTATCGGTGCTCCTTTTATCACTTTTTCGGTGTTTCGTCTTCTCTCACTCCTTCCTCGACTTCTTCTCTGCCTCCCGCCGTGCCAACGAGTTCTGAGCCTCAGGACTCACATCATTCTGTTGATGGAGTCGTTGTGGGGGCTTCTTGAGGCTACTGGCGAGGTTGCGGTTTTGGCAGCTCCCGGAGGTGATCGTGGGCGTTCTTGCGCTGGTCCTTCCGAGGGTTTAACTCCGGCTTCCACGAAGGTTGCTTTGGTCGTTCCTTCTTCGCTCCATCCGCTTCTCCTTCCCTTCTCTTGCTTTCGGCGGTCCTTCTTTTTCCGATGACGTGGTGCAACAGATTCGATGCCACCCATCGATTGTCGGAGCCGACGCACACTGGGGAGCTTGTCGACCCTAGCGACTTCTTTTGGTGAAAAACTCTAGGTAGGTTTTACTGCCGTTCCTTTTTTGCATGCTCGTTTTTCCTCTGTCCTTACGCCTTATTTTTCTTTGTCTCTTTTGGCTCAGTCTTTCTCCCGTGATCATTCTGGCTTCTTTTTCTCATCCTCGAAAATGAGAGAAAGTTGTCTTCTCGAGGTGGACGTTCTAAAAGCCGATCTCGACCTTCTCCGGGCTGAGTTGGAGATGAACGTCAAATGCACCAAAAGGAGGAGAAACCCTTCGTGCCGGGTAATGGAGACGGAGACCATGGTGAGTCTGCGAAGAATGAATGCAAAGGTGCCGTGGGCTCTGCACCTTTTTTTTGTATTTTTGATTTCTTTTTCTTCGCTGACTTGTTCTTGGGTGTCCTGTCTAGTTCTCCGAGCTGAGAAGCTAAAGCTCTCGGAGAGCATCGATGAAATGAAGGCTCTAGTCCGTTCTAGTCATAATAAGGCTGAGGAGGTAATTACTCATGCTGAGGAAGAACTTGCCCTTGCTAAGCTGATTAGGCGCTGAGGTGATAGAGATCTTGTGCAGGCCCAAAGAACTATTGAAAGCTTGACCGAGAAGTCAAGCGGCGGCCCCTTTGAAAATTGGAACGCTTACGTGGAAATCTTTTTCGTTCAAGAGCCGATGTTCTCCTGACTCAATGGACGACGGGCAATCTTAGGCGCATTCATTCCCGGATTCCATTGCGTTTCAAGAATTTGCGAAGAAGTGTGCCCAAATATGTACCAAAAATGTGCTAGCCAGGTCCGGTCCTTGCTCCGAGGCGCCTCTGTCCAAGATAGCAGAGGAAGCCAAAAGCCAAGAATACCTTGACGCCGCTTGAGAGGATGGAGCACGAGATCGACGGTTTAGCCAGCCAAGAGGGTTGCGAAAATCTAGATATTGACATTTCCTTCCTGATGATAATGCCTGACCCGACTGACCAGCTTCTTGTAAAGCTTCTTGTAATATTACACTCCTCTTTAAATGAAGATTCTTTGTTTTCGTTGATGTATTGTTTGCCTGGGTGTGGTCGAAGTTACTTGTCCTGCTGATTATTTTGTCCTGTTTTCGTCTCTGCTCCACAAAACGACTCTGTGTGTTATCCTGATGAGATCCCCTCGATTTGTCGAGTGCTTTGTCCGCGCTGTGACTTGTTAGATGTAAATCTTTGTGTTGACACTGCGCTATGAGAAAACAACTCGGCATAGAATGTTGCCTTTTGAGTGGCGCTTGTTAAATCTTTGTGTTGACACCGCGCCATGAGAAAACGACTCGGCATAGAATGTTGCCTTTTGAGTGGCGCTTGTACTTTTTCTGAGGAAAAAGTATTCCTATCTGGATGTAGTGTAGCCCCGAGCCTCTTGCTTTTCGGAACGAAGAGCTGGAGGGTCTTTGGAGTTCGATTTCGGTTGACTAGTTTTGGCTTCATCATGCGGGCTCAAGCGTGTTTTCAGCTATTTTGCTCTCGGTTTGGAAGCTCAAAGGTGCTTTCACCCATTTTGCTTTTTGTTTCGGTGTTAGCTTTTAGCTACCCTCATCGGCGCGAGCTCAAGCGTGTTTTTTCAGCTATTTTGCTCTCTACTGAAGCTCAGCGTGCTTTCAGCCATTTTGCTTTTTGTTTCGGTGTTAGCTTTTAGCTACCCTCATTGGCGAGCTCAAGCGTGTTTTTCACTATTTTGCTCTCGGCCGGAAGCTCAGCGTGCTTTTTAGCCGTTTTTTGCTTTTTGTTTGGTGTTAGCTTTTAGCTACCCTCATCGGCGAGCTCAAGCGTGTTTTCAGCTATTTTGCTCTCGGCCGGGAAGCTCAGGCGTGCTTTCAGCCGTTTTGCTTTTTGTTTCGGGTGTTAGCTTTTAGCTACCCTCATCGGCGAGCTCAAGCGTGTTTTCAGCTATTTTGCTCTCGGCCGGGAAGCTCAGGCGTGCTTTCAGCCATTTTGCTTTTTGTTTCGGGTAAACAACTCGTTGGAAATCATGATAAGACATGCTGTGGATGAATATCATCTTTATTGATCATGAATATGAACTAATACATATGTTGTCGAAGAATATCGTCTTTCGTTGGTTGTGAATGTTGGTCCCTTGTGGCTTGCATATCTGTTTTATCTTGAATTGTTTTTACGCGTAGAATCTTCTTAGCTGGCTGATGTGCCATGTATTGCTGACTTCTTTTCCATCTTCGGTTATTAACTTGTATGTGCCTGGACCGGTGACTTCTGTGACAATGAACGGACCTTCCCATGGACTGAGAAGCTTATGTCGTCCGTCAGTCTTTTGTATCCTTCTTAGTACTAAGTCTCCAACTTGTAGTGATCGAGGATGGGTACTTTTGTTGTAGTGCCGCCTTAAACCTTGTAGGTATCTGGCTGATTGGAGGGTAGCATTTACTCTGACTTCTTCTGAGCTGTCGAGTTCTAATCTTCTTGTTTGTTCTGCTTCTCCTTCATCGTATTGTTCTATCTTTGGTGATGTCCAGATCAAGTCGGCAGGCAGTACGGCTTCTGATCCGTAAACTAGGAAGAAGGGTGAATGGCCTGTTGCTCTGCTTATTTGAGTTCGTAGCCCCCATACTACTTTTGGCAATTCTTCAATCCATTTGGACCCATAGTCAACTAGTTCTTCATATAACCTTGGTTTTAATCCGGCTAGTATGAGTCCATTGGCCCTTTCTACTTGTCCGTTGGCTTCTAGATGTGCAATGACGCGCATAGTCTATACCGAAACCACAGGTTGTGCCCAGCTTAATTCAGCAGGCAGAATGAAGGGTGAGCCTAGATCTGTGATGATTCGATTGGGCATGCCAAAGCGGTGCATAATTTCTTGGATGAATTGATTTGCTTTGGTTGCGCTGTATTTCATGAGAGTGGTTTGTATTCAATCCACTTGGTGAACTTGTCGATTGCCACAAAGATGTACTCGAAGCCGCCCTTTGCTTTCTTCTTGGGGTCCCACTTGATCCAGCCAAATTTCAAGGAAAAAAGGCCAAGCGGGTGGGATGCGATAAGATTGTGAGTCAGCACATGGGCTTGTCTTGCAAACATTTGGCAACCTTTGCATTTTCGACAAGTTCTTCTGCGTCTTTTTAGAGCGGTTGGCGATAGAATCCGGTCTGAAATGCTTTTCCAACGGTGTCCTTGAAGCGACATGATTTCCGCAACAACTTTGAGTGTATCTCGTCTAGGATCTCTTTGCCTTCTTCAAATGAAACACATTTCAGAGTACTCTGATGATGTTGCTCTTCTGAGAGTCTATCTCCTACTAAAACATAGTTTTTGCTTCTCTGAACAACTTGGGTGGCTTCCGCTTTTTCTGCTTGGTAATTTATTTTCTTTGATGTAGTCGATGAAAACTTGAGTCCATGAGGTGTTGATTACCAAGATCTGAACGCCTTTAGCCTTGAATTTCGTTGGATGTCTCACCGGGTTGTTTGATAGAGGAACTGATAGTTCTTCTATAAATACGCCGGGTGGAACCTTTGCTCTGTCTCGATCCGAGCTTGGCAAGGACATCTCACGCAATGTTGGAATCGCTTGTGATGCGTGTAAAATTTCTAATCCTTGGAAATATTTTTCAAGTTTCCGTATTTCAAAGACAAGATAGCACCCATGTTTTCTTTTGTGCAATCCCAATCTTTGTTTACTTGGTTGATGACTCTTCTTTGAATCGCCATATACGAGTAATCTCTTTATTCCGAGGGTAATTGCCACTCGTAGCCCGTGGATGAGGGCTTCATATTCTCGCTTCGTTATTTGTAGCTTGCCATAATATCTAAAGGACATACTTGAGTTGTTTTCCTTCGGAGAAATGAGGAGAACGCTCATGCACGCTCCGCCTAGTTTGAGCGACCCATCAAAGTACATCTTCCAAAGGGTCAAGGATTGTATCCGATAAAGGTCTTTGAATCTCTGTCCACTCGGCCACAAAATCGGCAAGGGCTTGAGATTTGACCGCTTTCCGTGGGGTGAAGTCGATGTTAAGAGCTCCAAGTTCAATCGCCCACTTTGATATGCGTCCCCGTCGCATCTCTCATTATGTAAAATGTCTCCGAGCGGGAAGTCTGTCACCACGGTAATTTTGTGGCTTTTCGAAATAGTGGCAAAGCTTGCGTGAGGTGATAAGTAGGGCGTAGAGTAGTTTTTGTACATGCGGGTACCGGATTTTTGATTCGGACAATACTTACCGATGTAGTACACGGTCGTTGTACTTTATACACGTCCTTCTTCTTCTCTTTCTCGACTATTGTCGTCTTGACTCTGATAGTAGTCGCCGCAATGTATATAGCATCATGTCTTCATCTTTCCTTGGGGTGTGAGAATTGGTGAAGATGTGAGATATGCCTTAAGTTTCTTAAAAAGCTTCACGACCTCCTTTGTCCATTCAAATTTGTCTGCATCTTCTTTAGTAGTTTAAAGAAGGGTAACCCCTTTTCTCCGAGTCTTGATATGAAACGATTGAGGGCCGCCATGCATCCTGTTAGTTTCTCAACATCTTTGATACTCCTAGGTTGCCTCATTTCTCATTATAGCTCGAATTTGCTTGGTGTCGGCTTCAATCCCAAGACCGACCGAACCAAAAATCCGAGTAGTTGCCTGAAGGAACTCCGAATACACATTTATTTGGGTTCAATTTCCATCTCCATCTCTTCAAGTTTTCAAATGTTTGCTTTAAATCTTCAATCATGGTGTCGGGTTCTTTGTTTTCACCACTACATCATCCACGTATGCCTCCACATTTTCACCGATTTGATCTCCAAGGCAAGTTTGTATAGCTCTTTGGTATGTGGCACCAGCTTTCTTTAGTCCAAACGACATGGTCTTGTAACAATAAGCACCGAACGGAGTAATAAAAGAAGTCTTGCTCGTCTTGTTCTTTTAATGCAATCTGGTGATACCCTCGAATAGCACTTTCGAGAAAGGATAATAGTGCGCACCCATTGTTGAGTCGACTATCCGTCAATGCGCAGTAGCCCAATGGATCTTTTGGGCAATGTTTGTTGAGATCCGTAGTCGGCCTTTTACGCCACTCGTCTGTGTTCTTCTTTTTGCACAAGGACCGGGTTTGCTAGCCATCCAATGAAGGATTTCTCCGATGAATCCGGCCGCCATCGGTTTTGTGATTTCTTTTTAATCGCGCCTTTTTGTCGGGTGAGAATCGTCGTAGCCACGCTGCTTTACTGAGCTTGGAGTTTTCATTAACATCAATTATATGTTTTCACCAACTCTCTTGGGACACCGGCATGTCGGCGGCTTCCGGCGAAGATATCTTTGTTGTCCCAAGAAAGTTGGTGAGCGTGAGTTCTATTTTGCCGAGAGGTGAGCACCGATGGTTGCTTTGTCTTGGAGGTATCGCCAAAGTCCAAATCGATTTGCTTGACGTCGGCTTCTTTTGGTGGTGTGATGATGCTGGGCTTTTTAGCCGGTATTTCTAATTCTTCTTGGCTTATCTCTGCAGCAATTGTGGCTATTTGTTTTCTCCCATTGTCGGCCTGTGCTTTTGCCGCAATTTGGATTGCCTGAACGTCGCAGTCAAAAGCACGCTTCAAATCGCTTCGAAGAGAAAGGATACCGTTGGGTCCTGGCATCTTAAGCAATAAGTACGGGTAATGTGGTATTGCCATGAATTTTGCCAGTGCTGGGCGTCCGAGGATCGCATGATATGACGAATCGAAGTCTATGACCTCAAATTTGATAAACTTTGTTCGATAGTTCGCAGGAGTTCCAAAAGTGCCGGGTAAAGTAACTTATCCGAGTGGCATGGCTGCTTTGCCGGGTACTATTCCGTAAAAGGGAGTGCTTGTTGGTGTGATCATCCCAGCGAGTTGTAGTCCCATCTTCCTTAGTGTTTCTGAAAAGATGATGTTGAGTCCAGCTCCCCCATCGATTAGTACTTTGGTGACAGTCATACCGGCAATAGTTGGGTCTAAAACCAGTGGGTAATGGCCTGCGTTCCCTACGCTAGTCCATTGGTCTTCTCTTGAAAATTGGATTGGATATTGTGACCAATTGAGATATCTTGGTGTAGCCGGTTCTGCTGTCATGATGGTTCGTAGTGCTAGTTTTTCTTGACGTATGATTGTGCAATCTGGGGCTCCCGAGAGATTATCGCTACTGCTCCCCGGTTTTGAAATCCTTTGTCCTCGTGGTTGTCTTCATCTTTCTTGTGATTGTCCTCTTTGGTGTTCTCCTTACTATCTTTTCTCGTATCGATCATTGAAAGTGTAGCGCTTTCGATGGTGTGTCTCCGTTAGGGTGTAATGGGCAGCGTATGTTTTCAATGTCTTCATATCTTCCGGGTTTGGAAAACTTCTTTGATTTGTCGGCCATTGCCACGGTATTGTCCGGTCTCACGCTTTCTTTCTTGATGTCTCATTATTTCGATGATTTTGCCTATCCGGTTGTCTTGGTTGCTTCTATCCGGGAACCTTTCTCGTGTTTTTTCTTCTGCGGTAATCATTTTTTCTCTTGTTCGTCTCAATTCTTCATTGTTTCTCGGATTTTCTTTGCGAAGTCTTGAAATTGCCACCTAGCCATGATTCCGTGAGAGAAGGCTTCAATTACTTCTCGCTCGGTGATGTCATGCACTTGAGCCCGCAGCTTCACCGAATCGCCGATAGTAATTTCTCAGACTTTCTCCCCCCTTTTGCTTGAGTCCTTTCAGTTCGGCATGAGTGATCGGGTGTGTGATGATACCTGCAAAATTTTCGCAGAAAGCTCTTTGCAAGTCTTCCCAAGTTCTGATCGATCCTGGGTTCAATTTATCAAACCATTGGAGGGGCATCGTTTCCAGTGCCATGGGAAAGAACAAGGTTTTGATATCATCGTCTCCTCCGACTAGTTCAATTGATTGTGAATATATTCTGAGCCATTGTCTTGGTTCGGTTTTGCCATCATACTTGGAGTGATTAGACGGTTTGAATTTGTGAGGTAATCGAACTGATGCCAACCTGTTTGCAAAACAGGGAATCATCATGCGTTCCGCTTCCTTGAATTCGGATTCACTCCTTCTTCCGGCCAAGTGTTGTTTTGATGGGAATAATTTCTGCGAGGTCATGCTGGTAGGCCCTCTACTCCTGGTCTTCCTTGGTTGTTCAAATTGATGGCCCCGACTATGTTCCTCCTACTTTCCCCGTTATGGCTTCCGCCTGGTCCAAGTCTTTCAAAAGCGGACTTCCTTTGATTTTGATCTTCTTGCCTACGGGTTGTTGATCTGGCAGGTATTCTTGATCGGGTTCTCTCTTCATGCGTTCTTGGGATCGTTGACCGGAGCAAGTCCTGGAGCTGTTCGTACTTCTCCCCATGATGTGAAGTTGCCCTGAGTTCTTCTAATGCTTCTCGAATTTTATCGTAAGGCGTACTCACTGTGCGTCTCTCTTCAGCCTCTTATTGTGATTTTCTTTTGTCGTATTCAGCCAATTCTGACTCGTATCTGGTCCAGCTTCTCTCTGTTGTCGAGCGCTTGTCTTTGGCGCCTTGTTTCAACTTGTTTTTCCTTTCTCTAGCCTGTCTCTGACTCTCGGTTTCTCTATCGTAGCCCTGAGCAAAGGGTGATATGTTGGATTCTGATTCATCTGATGACCTAACATCGGGTGCTTCTGGGGGTTTAATGGTGACCGAGGATGTCGAACCATCAGCACTTCCCGTGCGTGAGCTGTTCCATTATTGTCGTTAGTTTTCATACTGTCGGAGTTGCTGATGACTTCAGTGTGCGCCTCGACGTCGTAGATTGAGTCCCCCTCTTGGTAAGGTAGAATAGCTGTTGTTGTTGTGCCGACTAGTTGGGTTCCGCTATCCTCAGGAACGGATCCTGGCCAGTGGATGATACAGTCTTGTGATGTTATCGTTAGAACGAGACCCTCCTGAGCTCCTGTCAGTGGTATCCCAAGTGTTGATTTGAAAGACCTTTCAAACTGTCCCTGATAGGATTTTGTCGTGTTGTCCAGCCCAAATGGAAAAGAACTCCGCCTTTTGAAAAAATTCTGAGGGTAATCCGAGTTGTTTTGGGTTGTATTCTGGAATCTTGCCAAACAAGAACTCGACTTCTTGAAAGCACTCGAATAAGACTTCATCTCGGATTCGGAGCTTGAATTCGAGTCGGATGCGTGTAGCTGTGGAATCTTATTCGAATCGGGTATTATGAGTCATGCGAATCTTCCGATGATGAGCTGATCCGTCGTAGTTGTCGAAAATAGAGGATTCTTCATGATGATCCGGATCTTTGAGGAGATGACTTTGAAGCTTGCCGTAGTTGTCTGCCTCGCAGATCCACGAGCCGAAGATGAAAATCGATCCCGTCGGGAAGATCATGTTATTGAGGTCCATCGAGGTCTCGGATGCAAAGTCACCGAAGTCCCCTACCGCAAGCGCCCACCGGTGTCGATGTTTTACCATCGATAGCACGCCCATGCGAGGGCACCGTGGCGAGATAGTTCGAACTTCGCCAGTATCTTTGAACTCGATGGTAAACGCAAGAGACAGTCGATTTATCCTGGTTCAGGCCCTCGATCGAAGATCGAGTAACAACCCTACGTCCAGTCGGCGTTTGCCTTTTGCGTTGGATTGATTATGAAGTGTTATGTCGTACAATTGTTGTCCTTCTTTAGGAGCCCTGCCCTCCTTTATATATTCAGGAGGCCGGAGTCCTAATCGGTTTACAATGAGATTTCCTAGTAGGATTACTTAATAGTTCTATTACTAAGATTACATGGGAAGAATCCTAGTTGAACTAGATCTTCTCTCTCTCTCTCTTGCGGGGTATCCTGTGGGTCCCGCATCGACAGTCTCATCTTCCAGTTGGCCGTCCAGAGGGTCTGGCTCATCGTGAGTGGTTCCAAGGTCAACCTCCAAGTCGACAGCCGACGTGGGCGTACCTTTGGGACCAGGTCAGGGTTCCATACGTGAGGTTAGAGCGGGCGTACATTGAATTCACGAACGATCTAGACACGCTGACGGCGTCTAGTAGAAGTAAATTTTATTTTCCATGTTGGTTTGAAATGGATTAGTATACCATCTAACATCTTGTTTGGACACGTTGCAGGTGGAGTGGGAGCCATACGATGGAGAGGGGGCACTTCCTTTTCAGTTGAGCAATGTTTGTGGGTTCGACGATGACTTCTATAGGATGAGGTGCCCTCTAATCTGCTTCTATGCTGTCGAGTTCCACCTGCCAGATAGAGTTGCATGCCAATTTGGAGTGAGACAGCTTTGGCCTATGGCTCCATTCTCGACTGGTGTTGACTTACACAAGTAAGTGTTTTACTATTTCAAATGTCTCGTGATGGTCCATTTCTATTAATATGGTGACATGTACATGGATTCAAGTAACGATGACATACGTGCAGGTTGGATCGTTAGAAGAACAGAAAGATTTTTGACTGGGAAAAGCACCACCAATTCTACATTGAGCAATGGGAGGAGATGCACGACAACATGGACAAGAACAACGAGCCGCACACAAACCATGAGTTTAGGCGGTACCAAGCTTGGTACCAGCGTGCGACACGTTGCAGGCTGAGGGTACAGTGGACAGAAGATGACTACGCCGACATCGAGTCCTTCGACGATGAAGACACGACGTACGACCAATCTACTTATGCAGGAAGGCAGGTGGAGGCAGGACCGATCTTTGATAGAGTGGTAAGTCAATTGCCTTATTTTTCTACGTTAAGTTGCATACCAATACATTAGGCTTTAGAGTTATCTATTTTAGTTGGTGCCACCTTCGAGCCATATCATCCTTATAATACGTTAGATTCTTGTACAAAAGAAAACAAAACCTATTGCTATCTGTTCAGAAGTATTATTACTGAGAACTTTGTTGCAGGGCAATACACTCAAATGTTCTGTTGAAGAAACTGAGTGCATTTGGCCGAGAGTCAGGGACGACTACATGCGTAGCTTTCTAGATGTAAGATTCAAAATATTCTTTCAAATATATTATTAATACATTAGATTCTTTTAGTTAACATAATTTTGTACAACAGAGGCTGTCACGTCGGCTACACCATGCGGCTGCTCGTTGTGGTTGTAGGACAGACACGACGCAAGATGTGTACGTTCCTTTCACAGGCAGAGGAGGCTTAGGTTCCTCTAGCCAAGCAGCTATAGGGGACGAGGATGAGGACGACGTGGACCAGAGGCACAAGGAGCTTGACCCCTCTCAGCTCCATGACCCTCCCTCGACTAAGCCTACACAGCCTCCAGGCACTAGGCGACGCCGTCCACCTGACCCTTACACTCCAAGTACGAGCGCTCTCGGTCACAAGGGTAGGGGTAAGAGTAGGAGGCTGAGGGTTGTGGTAGATGTTAGTATGCACTATTATAGATTTTGTATTTACTTTCCTGTAACTATTTGGGACTGTATGGACATTGTGGACTATTTGGAATGTGCAGGACATGTTATGTTGATTGTGATGTTCGTTGTTGTTGCATTGTGCTCTTTGGATGATTAAATGTTTGGATTATATAATGATGTCTCTGTTTATAACTGTGGATGCTCCTAAAACAAGGGAAACTCTTGCGATTTTTTTCCGTAAATCATTAATCATTCTACGCTGCTAAAAAGGCACAAATGTAGTACACAGATTAAATATAAATTCAATAGAACGTGTATAGTCCAATCGTATCGTACAGACGCTTTGCAGATGAATCTAGGCTTTTCAAGTAACAGCGAACGAATAAAGGCTTTTCAGACAATGAAAATAGACTTTTTAGTTACAAGGACAGCAACGATTTATCACTTCACTGACATAGTACTGGCATGCAAGGAAGCACAACTCCACTCCATCTCCACCATCCATCTTATGACAGTTTGATGCAAGGGCTGAGGTGAAAAGGCAGACGGATCGCTGACATGGCACATTGAGAGGCCTCCATTCCTCCTCTCAACCTATAAATAACCCCTCACTCCCTCTCATTCACACACACAACAAGGAAGAAGAGCATTCCTCAGCATTTTCTTTTGTTGCAGTACCAATGTCTGGAGGGTTGTCCAGAGGGAGAGGAAAGGGGAAGGGAACAACCATTAGGTGGGAGGGTCCTCTTGGTCCCGATTTCTTTGAGGAAGCTCTTTATGAGAGGTTCCCAGTTGAGAGCAAAAGCGATTTCAACAAAGAGGCACCACTGAGAGGATATGATGAACAGAAAGAAGAGTGGCCAAAATGCATGCATGGTGAGGACTGCCTAGTGCAGATGTTCACCGAGGGAATAGATGGAGGTCGTCGTTTCTTCAAATGCCCGCGAGCATGGGTAATTGCTATTAGTATTTGTTTCTTCAATATGTTCCTCGTCTATACAACTTACATGACATACTTATTACAGTCTTCCTTGGTCGAAGAAAACTATGGGTTCACTAGGTGGGTCGATCCTCGACCTATTTATCCGCATGTGGAGTACATCTACTACCTGCAGGACCGTATCTTCGATCTGGAAAGGGAAGTTAGCAGTGGTTACAAGGACGATGAACAGGAAGACGACAACAATGGTGCCAGTTCATAGGAGGCACCCTGCAATGATCAATATTGCACCTGCCCTAATCACAGGAACAAGGGTCCTCTGCCGCCACCCCCGCCACCACCACCACCAACAATGGGAGGCTACTTTGGAGACGGTGCAACACAATATGCTATGTGGCCACACTACTAGGACGACTTTATCTTATTCACATGCCACATCTATGTGTTTGTTGTTTGGTTTAATTACCTAAGGCATCTTAGGTTTAGTCCAAGGAACTCTATACCCTAGTTCGGTACATGTTCTCATATACCATTTCATGTGTTTTGTGTGTTGAATTATATAATGCCCTACTTCGTTAGGTTTTATTTGCAGCACGTGATCACATTTCAATACGTCCGTAATATTAAGCTGAATATTATGACCACAAATAATGAAAACAACCATATAATGAAAAGTCCAATACTATGCCATATTAAACAACATAATAATACTAGAAGTACGTGCCAACAGTAGACATAGGGGGCAAATGCACTTTCAAATCCTCAGTTTGAAACATACTGAGTAAGCAACTCATCATCTGAGTACCAGTCCTCTACCACAACCCTGTTGCTATGGCTAGGCTCACCTGCATTGCTCTGACCTACCTGTCGCCTGTAGTAAGCGGCCTCCGCTTCATCTGCGGCCTGAGTGAAGAACGCGTTGTCATCCTCCTCCGCCTACAAGCCTGCTCTGCTAGAGTGATGAGCTCGCTCAGTCTACCAGTGTCGTCCTCAGCCTCCTCCACCAACAAGCCCGCCTCTGCTAGAGCGATGAGCTCTCTCAGTCTACCAGTGTCGTCCTTAGCCTCCTTCGCCTACAAACCCGCCTCTGCTAGAGCGATGAACTCACTCAGTCTGCCAGTGTCGTCCTCATCCTCGTCCCCCTCATCAGACAACACAATCGGTGATTAAACAGTGCAACCAGCTCACGATCTGTGCTCATCTAACTTCTTTTCCTCATACCTTGCATGAGCCACCTCTGTGGTATGTTCCTCGCTGCATCTAATCCCTTCATGTATAAAATGCAATCAGTTCGCAACGTGATTATATTACATTTAAAATCAGGCAACGAAAAAAAAGGCTTTCAAGCACTCACTGGCACATAATGCAACAACATGCTCGTTCAAGACATGCATCTGTACTCTTGTCTCCTCCCTTGCCTCCTTCCTTGCCCTATCCTCCTCTAACATCTTCCATCTCTCCAATCCCCATTTGTCAAGCCCAACATCGATCGGGTTACAAATACCGTGCTGTTTAGCAAACTCACGCATCTTTTCTTTGTGATATTTAACGAATAGGTTGACGTAGTCAGGTCCATATCACCTCTTTCATGCAATTACTTGCCTCCCCTTCAGTTCATCCAAGAACTTAGCTTGACCATCATAACATTCCCACCTGCATTTCCTAGTGTTCTGTTCAAACGAAAAATTATATCATATATGTCTTAGCAAAAGAAATAAAATACGATTTCATGTTTACCATAAAAATAACCAACCTCATCATAATCAACCATATGGCCGCAATAATGGCCTATTCCAAGCTCTGAAGGGACTAGGCCATAGTTGGATTTAACACCACATTCGCACATGACAGGAGGTGCTTTGTAAATTACCATTTCTTTCTTCTTTTCCTTAACCTTTCGCGGTTCTTCCGGCCATTTGTTCTTAGGACCATACAACCACTCCTTGAAATGACACTTCGCCATTGAAAACACCTAAATAAGGTGACATTAGTACATGAACACATATAGATCAACATTTCAATACATACACTTTGCACTTACTTCATGCTTGTTTGGACACACAAACTCCAACGTATTCTTAGGGTTTATCACAGCTCGGTCTCCGTAATCGCAGAAAGGAGGTTTCTCGAGTCGTTTAACTGCGGCTAGGTGCTTCTCCTTAGCCATCATTGGCAGAGGGTTGGGGGGGTGGAACCCACCGCTTGAAGTGCTCACATGGATGTCTCCCTCTAAACCAATCATCGAAAAGGAGGTACCTAGGATCAAACTTGTCTGCACCGTCAATCCACTGAAAGAAAAAGCACCCTCATGGTCCTACACAACGAGATTCCAACAAAATATTAGTAGCATACTTACACAAATAAAGAAAAAAGATAGTGGAAACAATTTCTTACATTAAAATGATTGCATGTGTAGAAGCACCGCGCCGCTGTGTCCGGATGTTTCAATTGAAAAATGTGGGCCAGGAAACCACAGTCACAGTTAGGGATAGGGAGGTCAGGAGGGATGGGGACATCTTTGCTAGAAGCGTCGGGGTATAATTTTCGAGGACGACCCCATTTTTGCCAAAACTCTTCCCGATACATTTCTTGCATCTAACAAAATGGATGTAATTTAACAAACAAAAATCAAAACATCACAAATAAATGTCAATGAGAACCATAACTACAATACAACCAATTTCGTTCTAAGAACCGAAAGCAATTAACATTAAACCCTAAACCTAGGGTTTCCCATTTGATGCACAACAATGAACCCATAACATAACCACATGCGCTGCAGTTACCTAGGTTTGTTAGCTTTTCCACGCCTTGGCATCATCCTATGGTTGTATAATACAAATATTGAGGGATAGAATAAAACCCTAAGTAATGACGATTCATAGGTTGAAAAATCCGACTAATATAAAATGAATCGATGCGAAAAAAACTAGGAGAGGAGCGAGGATACCTTGCTCTCGAAGATCTACGAATCAAATCAAAGTTTCCAAGGTCCAATATGCCGATTCGTGAGGTAGGGCGAAGTGGGGAGAGAAAAAAACCCGAGAGGGAGAAAGAAGAGGAAGAAGTCTCGGACAGGAAGGTTGAGGCCGGGGTTAGCGCCAGGATCTATGACGCCGAGCTCAGCGCCAGGGTGACTGGCGCCGAGCTTCCTGCGATGTCACCTCCATGTCTGCTTCGAGCCTAAGAGCTTGGCGCCAGGGATGCTGGTGCCGAGACATGTAAGGTCGGTGCCAGCAACGATGGCGCCGAGCCAGGCATATTTGTGAAAAAAATTCAAAAAAAGGACTAAAAAATAAAAAATTCGGTCCACCCGACGTCCCGACCGAGCTAGCCATCCACAGCAAGAAATGCAGGCCTTCCCTTTTGCTGCCCCACCCCAATCCGAATCATCGAGGGGGGCGGAGGCGGAGCGGACGGAGTGGGGGCAAATCGGATTAGAAGGCCACGTCAGTCTCACCAATCGCCCTCTGCAGCTAGGCCGCCGTAGGCAGGCAGGCAGGGACGGACGGAGATCTGATTGCTCTTCTTAGACTATCTCCAATAGCCCAAACCCAAATACAAGACCCATTGTAAGAATTGGGTCACGAACAGTCACTGGGTCACCCACCCAAAATTTCCTTTCTCCAACAGCGAAAGCAAAATTTGCTACAGTACACATGTGCTAATGACGGATTAATTAGGCTTAATAAATTCGTCTTGCGGATTAGTGATGGATTCTGTAATTTGTTTTTTTATTGGTCGGCGGCGAGCTCGGCGCCATGTATTCTAGCGCCGAGCATGGATTCAAAACCCGCGGCCGCAGCTCTCTCACTCGCGCTCTGTCTTTGCCTCTCACCGCCATCGTTGTCGCCGTGTCAGCGCCACCGTCACTCGCGCCCCCTGTGCCGGCAGCAGGCCACCACCCGCCGTCCGGGCCCTGCGCCCCCTGCCCCTCCGGGCCCCTGCGCCCCTGCGCAATCGCCCGCCGTCCGCCCGCTCCACCGCAATAGGCCGCCGCCACGCCCCCGTCGCCGTGCGAATCCCGGCCGCCCTCGTCGCCCCTTCCCTCCTCCTCCTTGCTGTCCGGCGGTGAGGGTGGCCCGCCACCGCTCGCCGGAGCTCTCGCCGGCCGGCTGGCCTCCGGGCCCTGCGCCCCCTGCCCCTCCGGGCCCCTGCGCCCCCTGCCCCTCTGGGCCCTACGCCCCCTGCCCATCCGAGGTAATTTTTTTAGTTACTTTAGGTAATTTAGTTAGTAATTTTTTAGAATATTTAGCAAATTTAGTTAGCAAATTTAATTACATAGGTAGAAAGTTAGATGCTTATTTATTTAGTTATATTATATACTTAGGAATATATGTATGTAGCTTATTTAGTTAGATTAAAATGTTGGAGACATAATTAGGGAATTAGTTACTTATTAATTTAGTTAGCTAGTTAGTAACTGTAGTTACCAAATCTCTTATATTGTTAGAGAGATAGTTAGGCAATTAGATACTTATTTGTTTAGGTAGATAGTTAGGTAATTTAGTTAGCAAATGTAGTTCAATATTATGGTTAGTTATCTTATAATAATATACCCGTAATAACATGGTTGATGTGCATACCAATTAGATGGACAACACAGTCACCTTGTATCATGGAGGAAGTGTGGAGGAAGATGAGTTTGGTAATGTCAGTTTTGTTGGAATGCAAAGGGTGCCAGTGATATTCGATGATCGGCCATTGTTTTGTGAGTTGTTTGGTAGGGCTCATGATGAGCTTAAATGTAATTCAAATGAATATGCCATCTTAGTTGAGGGGGTATTTCACCATGGCAGGTTAGGGACAATTTTGAGGCGGTTGGTCCCAATTGCATCAGAGGCTCAATGCGACAAATATGTCAAAACTGTCATGAAGAATGAGTTTCAATGTTTGGATTTGGTTGTGCGGAAGTTGTCCAATGGTCCCACCCCTCATGGGTATTCACCCCCTCATGGGTTGTCGCCAGCACCAGAGAATATGACACCCTTTGAGCCTCTGTTACCCAACCGTGAGGTGGATGTGGAAGATGCGATTGTGGTGCCCGATGCTCAATCCGCCCCCAATGAGGTTGGTGTATGTCCTGGTATCCGTGCAAAATGTGGGACTGATGATGTTGTAGGTGCCCCTCAGGAGATCCCTTTTATCTAGAATCATCCTAGTAAGTGATTTAGTAACACTTTGGCTTTTCTTATTCTTTGTTCATTCCATTCCTTTGTCTCAGTGCTATCCATATTTGTGCTTTAAATGCAGGAGACAATCCTAATAATGATGGTTGTGCTCATGTTCCTCCATCAACCAACGTGGACCTAGGGTTTATGGCCTCTAACAGTGTAGATGTTGATATTGCAGATGATGAGGAGCCTTATGGCACAACAAGGGCCATTGATTCAGATGATGACCGCCCAGTTGCAGCTTTGAGCGAACAAGAAATGGAGCTCATCAGACGCTTGTGTCCTGATTGTGATCCACTGCTTCATGAATTCAGCGACCTTAGTCATTCTCAACATGCTTATGGAGAAGGAAGAGATGATGAGCTGCTAGAGGCTCCTGAGGCCAATGACAGCGTGAAAATTCATAAGGGCATGGTCTTCAAGGACTTGCCCACCTTAAGAAGGTGGCTATAGGAATATTCTGTGAGGCGTAAGAGACCATTCAAGGTGAGGCACTCCTATGTGGAGCGTCGTTACACGGTGGTGTGCGAGATGGCAGATTGCAATTGAAGAGTATGTGCTCGCAAACAGAAGGCCACAAGGAAATTCAAGATCACCAAAATTGTAGGTCCACACACTTATGCCTAGACAGATCTAAAACAGAAGCATAGACAGTTGACCTCTACCCTCATTGCCAGAAAGTTATACACAACTTTGAAGGGTCAGCCTAACTTGAAGGTCAGGACAATTATGGAGATGACTAAGAAGATATTTAAGTATGACATAAAGTATGAGAAAGCATAGAGGGCAAAGCAACGGGCCTAGAAGATGATATATGGGGACTAGGAGGAGGGGTACGAGCAGTTGCCTGCAATGTTCAATGCAATAAAAGCATCAAATCTAGGCATGCATTACGTGTATATCCCAAAGCCGAATGAATGGAAGGACGGGAGGCAGATATTCTTTCATGCATTCTGGTGCTTTCCCCAGTGCGTCGAGGCCTTCAGGCACTATCGTCCAGTGTTATCCATTAATGGTACTTTTTTGTTTGGCAAGTACATGGGCACACTTTTGGTAGCCATTTCATGTGACGCAGACAATGCATTGGTTCCTTTGGCTTTCGCTTTGGTGGAGAGGGAGAACAAAGATAGCTCGGGATGGTTCTTGTGGCTTGTTAGGATCCATGTCGTTGGCTCTCATAGGGAGGTAGGTGTCATATCTGATAGACACCAGGGCATACTCAGTGCCGTACAGGAGCAGATTCCGGGGTATGCACCTTTGCACCACCATTGGTGCACTCGACACCTTGCCAAGAATTTACTTCGAAAGGATGGTACGAAGGACAACTTTTCACTATTCAAGGAGGTTGCTCGCATGTTTGAGGTATCGTTCTTTGAGGAGAAGTTAGAGCAGCTAAAAATGGCAACCAACGCAGAAGGTAGGCAGTGGTTGAGAGGATTGATGCGAGAACCTGAGAAATGGACAAGAGCCTACGACGATGGTGGATGGAGGTACGAGTTTTAGACTTGCAACATGGTGGAGTCATTTAATAGTGTACTCAAGGGTATACGTGCTATGCCCGTCAATGCCATTGTATCATTTACCTTTTATAGGCTAGTTGCATGGTTTAGCGAGAGACACGCTCAAGCAATAGCACTACAGAGTAATAATCAGAAATGGGCACCTAAACCTAAGAAGCATCTTGACAAGGCAAAGGAAAGGGCTGTCACACATGACGTCGATTGCTTTGACCACTGCACCAGCAAGTACCAGGTCACAGAAAGGGGTGGTACAACGTTCGATGGTGAGGTCCGACCATCAAGGAGTTATATTGTGGTACTTAGTAATTTCTCATGCCGATGTGGGAAAACCAGGCAGTACCACTTCCCTTGTTCTCATTATGTTGCAGCATCTCAGCATCGTAACTTTGCCTATGAGACCTAGATACCGTCGGAGTTCAGTGTTGACAGCCTTGTACAGACTTGGTCTCCCCGTTTCGAGCCTTTCCTAGACGAGGGTCAGTGGCCACCTTACATTAGGCCGAAATACATTGCGGATCTAGCTACACGTTGGGACAAACGTGGAACCCGGAAGAGGACGAGGCACAAGATGGTCATGGACCAGGTTTCTGGTAGAACGAGGCGAGGGAGAGCAACCCCCTTTCTTACTGACCCTGAGCAGAACCAATGTGGCAAATGTGGTAGACTTGGGCATAATTCAAGTACATGCCATTGGTCGCTTAGTCAAGTGAAAATAACTAATGTTTTACATGCATGTTTATTAGTACAAAAAAGTTATTTATTTGTTCATATAAAACTAATCTGTACTTTCTCATTATATTTTGTAGGATGGAGCCGTTCCACCTGCTGGAGCCGTACTACGAGGAGAACCACCGAGGATGACTCACCGCGGAGAGGGAGGTAACGACTTTACTTCTCCAAGTAATATTTTTCCTCTGCACATGTACTTGTGTTCACAAATTAATCTAATAATTTCTATTATTTGCAGGAACTGTACCCTCTTCGTCCTCGAATCCACGATAAGTTCGAGGACATGCGGTACGACGACAGGTATACTCCTCTCCTTGAGAGGGCTGGACTTGACGTTGTATCGTTCCAGGTTCGCCGTGGGTTGCCTGCCTTCAACCCCACGGCGATCTCAGCTCTAGTAGAGACAGTACCATAATTATGAACAGATTCACTTCCATTTATATTTTCGGTTCTCGATGTGCATATAACCGTAGTACTTCTTTTTTGTTTTGTAGATGGAGGCCGGAGACTCACAACTTTCACCTACCTTGTGGTGAGATGACTGTTACTCTCCAGGACACGCAGAAGTTCCTGGGTGTCCGTATAAGTGGCCGCCCAGTTATCGGCCACTGCACTGCTGCTGGTTGGAGAGGTAGAGTGGAGGTCTTTCTTGGAAGAGAGCTTCCTCTAGAGACTGGTGAGTTAGCTGCATTTCACGTACTAATTTGTTTTTCCGATGTAAGCACTACGTGACTGAAGAATCAAATGCAGGTTAGTTGGGAGCCGTACGACGACGAACAGTACGAGCACATTGGGTTCAGCATCATGTGCAAGATGGACGAAGACGTGTACCTGAGGTGGTGCCCGTTGATCTGTTTCTACGCGGTTGAGTTCCACCTGTCACACCGGGTTGCACGCCAGTTTGGGTTGAGGCAAGAGTGGCCCGTTGAGCCGTTCTCGACGTCAATAGACTTGCACAAGTAAGCGTCTTTGAACTGTCGTATACTTTATTGAATATGATGACGTCAATAGACAAAATAAATAAATTTACCACTTTTATAATGTTAGCCGTAAATATTAGTAAACATGCTCATTCATTACGACATGACATACAATTAGATGTGCAGTGTTGGTGCCAATACAATAAGCTAGCTGTTTTTCTTAGATTTAATTATTTTGTGGCTCAACCTTAAATCAAACAATTGCAAGGCAATAACGAATGCTCATGTAACAAAAGACCAATCTCATATAGAAAATTGATAAAAAGATTGACTCAACTTAAATGTCAAGTTATTATGTATACCTATTACGAGTTTAAGAAAAATAAATGGCGAGCTACACTTTGATACACGTGTCGAGATGCATATGAGCTAAGATGGCAGGTCATGGCATAAGTGTTGTAGTGCCAACGCAGATTTTAATGCTCTAAGCTTAAAACGAGAAGGGTTAAAATGAGATACGACAAACCAATGAGAGAATGAAAGATTGATACCGTTTAGCTTTATATTCTCTCCATCCTGAAAAAGAATACTAAAAGTTTGCAATTTCAACTAGTTATAGTGTCTGCTCTCCAATTTTGTTATTATATCCTGTTGAAGCCTATAAGTTTGCAATTTCATTTCTATCACCCTACAGGATAGATCGTCGGAAACAAAAGAAGGAGACGGACTTTGAGACCTTGCACCGTGACTACATCGACCACTGGGATCACTTTCATGAGAACTTGTATGAGAATGACCGGCCCCACACGAATGAGAACTTCAGAGCGTACCTATCTTGGTACAGGCGGGCAACAAGGACCAAGCTGAAGGTGCAATGGACCCAAACAGACTATGCCGACATTGAGTCCTCCGACGATGAACAAACGTCTTACGACCTTGCGACGAGGGCCGGGACACGGGTGGAGCCTGCACAGATCCTGGACCGAGTGGTAATGTCAACTATAACCCCATCATTTAAATAAGGAAAATTCTTAGTATTTTGCTTGCAAGAAGTAAACTAAAGAGATCTAATAAAACAACAAATCAGTAGTACTAATCATTAAGGATTGAAACATGATTCTTCAGTAATCATACATGACTGAAACATGCAGAAAATCAGATAAAACAGAGCTTTCGTGAGTACTATTGTGTACATACACGATTAGGAAAAAAAAACCTAAGATATCTGATGGTTCCTTACCTAATAACACTATCCAGGGAATGTAGTAACTCCAGCTGATTCAAGTCATGTCCCTGTGGAATTTAAAATTCTTATATAGTTGCCAGCGGCACAATTCAGTAACTCCAGCTGCTTAATTGGGACTGGTTTGCCTAGGAATCTGGAATTCAGTAACTCCAGTAATCAAGGGAGGAAGATGTTTGTGAAATTAACTGTGAAGATGGATGAAAGCACGGCCCAATCATCCCCTATCGGCGGCTTCACTAGCCACGTCGGGGGCATCTTTGATTATCAGTTGATGTTTCTAAATTTTGATTATCATTATATGGTTTTCATTATCAGATTACTGCATGTTTTTTTTTCTGAAAACAGATCTGAAGTGATCTGAAGTAGCAGCGATCTTATTTTGCTTAAACACTAGTAGTAGCAGTGATCTTATTTTTCTTAAACAATACTAGCAGTTGTTGTCAACCAATACTAGCAGCAACCTGTTCTAGTGAATGATGGCGAGAACGAAATGGTTAGGACTGAGAAGCGGATTATGTGGCTGATTTTGCAAGCTGCTACTTTTCTGAAATTTCAGTCATTGTCAAAGGACACCAGTTACTATTGTTATCTGAAAACTAGTGTATGTGTTCTCTAAAAACTAGTGTATCTGTTTGATTCTGGAAATGACAGTGTGAAATGTTAGCTAATAGTGTGAGTCTGAATGTGAAATAGCATTTTTGCTTGTTTTCTACTAGTGAACTGAATGATGACAAGTGGTACCTGTACTTGTTTATTTCACTTGGTTTCTGTTTCGGCGTTGCACTAATTTTTTGAAAACTATGAACTACTAAGCATGTTAGTGTCATCCTGCTATGAACTATGATGCTAGCTGATGTGATGCTGCTGCTGTGATCCTTTGCAAAAAAAAAAAATACCTGAATATTTACTGGATGCTGCTGCAGCAGCTTGTCTGAAAATTTGGACTGAATACTTGTGAATATTTGTGACTTCACTCACTGCTGTAGTTGATCTCACCATGTTGGTGATTTCAATTGGTGGGGAATGTGTTTTTGGAGATTTCAGTTATGAAAATATCACTTTTATGTATGTTCAGACCTGCAGATCACTTTTATCCATATGTTCAGACTTGCCGATCACTGTTATTTGTTCCATATTCTTGCTATTTGTATTAGTTTGGTGATGACTATATCATTTATCTTAGCAATTCGCTTTTGCATGTGTTATTTCGTTTCCATTAATTGGCAAACTTATAGAAGATGTGCAGCACTCAGCTTTATGCCACACCGGCTGCCTCAGCGGGTTGTTCCGGGCAGCACAAATATTAGTGCGGTAGTATTGTAGGAGGTAATACTAGGCTATTGTAGTAAGTACTAGGAGTCCCAAGTTGCCATTTAGCAGAATATTCAAACAAAATACATACAGTTCCTATTTGCCAGTCACTTCCCGGTGCGGCCAGGTTACTTCTCCTTGCCTGTATATGACATTAGCTATTACTTACTATTGCACATATTTTTGTTTTCACCCAAGTGATACTCTGTACATGCCTGTTTGCCAAATTTGAATTATGTATTATTCTAACCACAGTAACAATTTTAGGTATCCAACATTTTCCATTTTGGTTCTAACATGAAAATTGCTCATTTTGTCAATGCAAATATTGTTCCCAAATATCACACAACATACCAAGATTAGAAAAAAATAGTTTGGCCTCATCAAAGTCCACTTTAGCATTTGCCTAACCCTGTGCCAACACATGTGGCTATAAACTCAGTTACAGTATGGAGCTGATTGGATAAAACAGCTTAGTATGTTCAATCCATTATTTCCAGTAATCAAGGGAGGAAGATGTTTGTGAAATTAACTGTAAAAATGGATGAAAGCATGGAGCTGATTGGAATATTTCCTGGGTTACAAGTAACTCGTTACAGGAATTCTAATGCATATATTTCAGTTTTCAATTTTAGTTACTAATTTCAGTTTTCTTATAATTATGAAGTTTTCAAAATTTCAGCAACCTTCTAATTTCAGTTATCGAATTCAGTTTGCATTTTGAACTAGTAATTTCAATATCAAAATTTCAGTAAGATTCTAATTTTAGATTTTAAGCGCATTAATATTTGTTTTTTTTTGCAGGGCAACGCGCTGAATCAATCTGTGATTGAGATCGAACGGTTTCCAAGGACAGACGTGGACGAGCACACAGTAAACGGCTTTCTTGGAGTAAGTCGACACTAGCCCTCTTGTTGTTTTATGCTTAAGTAAGTTGTTTGAGCTAGTGGTTTTCTACTTAATATCTCACTGCTCAAGCATGACATCTAGCATAACAGAGGTAGTACGATGATGATATGGCATTCATTTGAATAATAATTAATCTGTATGCACTCAACAGCTTACTAATTGCATCTTTGCATGACAGAGGCTAGCATGTAGGCTGCGGCGTGCTGCAGCTCGTTGTGTTTGTGGTACTAGCGTGGCGATGGACGTACACGGGCCACACGCACGACAATGGGACACACCTGTATGTCTCAGTACTTCTTCTCACGGAGGTACTAGCGCTGCGACTGTGGACACTTTCTAAGGCTAAGGAGCGTGGTTATGATGAGCTTGTCGAGTCTCAGCTCCATGACGCTCCTTCGACTCAGCCTACGTAGGTTGCAGGAACGAGATGACGCCGTCCGTCTTGCGCGTACACTCTAGGCACCGACGCTCTTAGCCACAAGGGTAAGGGTAAGACTAGGAGGCAGTGACGATGACTTGTAGGTTAAGACTATGCTACCAACTTAGATTCAATGCCACAAACTATTAGGGCTGCATGGATTTTGCTTATTTTGCATGTGTGGAGATTTGAAACGTATGTAGTTACTTTCCTATAACTATTTAGGACTGTATGGACATTGTGGACAATTTGGACTATGCAGGATATGTTATGTTGATTGTGATGTTCGATGTGGTTGTATTGTACTCTTTGAACGATTAAATATTTGGATTATATAATGATGTCTCTGTTTGTAACCGTGAATGCTCCTGAAACAAGGGACACTTATGTGTGTGTTTTCCGTGAATCATCAATTATACTACACTGCTAAAAAGGCACAAATGTAGTACACATATTAAATTTAAATTCATTAGAACATGTATAGTCTAATCGTATCGTACAGACGCTTTGCAGATGAATCTAGGATTTTCAGTAACAGTGAACGAATCTAAGCTTTTCAGTAACAGTGAACGGATCTAGGCTTTTCAGTAACACTGAACGAATCTAGGCTTTTCAGTAACACCGAACGAATTTAGACTTTTCAGACAATAAAAATAGACTTTTCAGTTACAAGGGCGAGGAGTACAATGACAGCAGCGATTTATCACTTTCCGTACATAGTACTGGCATGCAAGGAAACACAATTTCAATCCATCTCCACCATCCATCTTATGACTGTTTGATCTAAGGGCTGAGGTGAAGAGGCACATGGATCGCTGACATGGCACATTGAGAGGCCTCCATTCCTCCTCTCAACCTATAAATAACCCCTCACTTCCTCTCATTCACACACACAACAAGGAAGAAGAGCACTCCTCAGTATTTTCTTTCATTGCAGTATCAATGTCTGGAGGGTCGTCCAGAGGAAGAGGAAAGGGGAAGGGAACTACCATTATGAGTGGTTCCCAGTTGAGAGCAAAAGTGATTTCACCAAAGAGGCACCACTGAGAGGATACGATGAACGGAAAGAAGAGTGGCCAAAATACATGCATGGTGAGGACTGCCTAGTGCAGATGTTCACCAAGGGAATAGATGGAAGTCGTCGTTTCTTCAAATGCTCGTAAGCATGGGTAATTGCTATTACTATTTGTTTCTTCAATATGTTTCTCTTCTATACAACTTACATGACATACTTATTGCAGTCTTTCTTGGCCAAAGAAAATTGTGGGTTCACTAGGTGGGTCGATCCTCGACCTATTTATCCGCATGCGGAGTACATCTACTACCTGTAGGACCGTATCTTCGATCTAGAAAGGGAAGTTAGCAGCGGTTACAAGGACGACGAACAGGACGACAACAACAATGATGCTAGTTCACAGGAGGCACTCTGCAATGATCATATTGCACCTGCCATAATCACACGAACAAGGGTCCTCCACCGCCACCCCCGCCGCCACCACCAACAACAATGGGAGGATACTGTGGAGAAGGTGCAACATAATTTGCTATGTGGCCACACTACTAGGACAAACCAATCTTTTTAACGGGCCGCATCCATGTGTTTGTTTTTTTGGTTTAATCACCTAAGGCATGTTAGGGTTAGTCGAAGGAAATATGTACCCTTGTTTGGCACATGTTCTCACATGCCATTTCATGTGCTTGTTGTTTGCTTCAATTACCTAAGGCATGTTAGGTCTACTCCAGGACCTCTGTACCCTAGTTTGGTACATGTTATCACATGCCATTTCATGTGTTGTGTGTGTTGAATTAGGTAATCCACTACTTCTTTATATTTTATTTGCACTACATGAGCTCGTCTCACTACCTATACAATATTAAACTCAATATTATGACAACAAATAATAAAACCAACAACACTATGAAAGGTCCAATAATAGATCACATTAATCAACATAACAACATTTGAAGTACATGATGATAAACTAAAAGTGCATTACATGACAACACAATGCAAAGTCCAAGATTAGACAACATTGTTCATGAATAAACCATAGAAGTAGCAAGTCATGAAGACTACTGAGTACAACGAGGCCACTTTTCCTTCTTCTAGGCATCAAGATTCTCCTCCATCGCTACCTTCGCTCGGAGTGCACGCTCAAGCTTCCTCTCCCTCTCCTCCCTGTGTGAAGCAACACACCTCCTTTCCTCCTCTTCCTTGTGCTCCTTTTCTAGAGCCTTCTCTCTGCATCTCTTCTCCATCATCTCCTTGTCCTCTGCCTCCCACCGTAATAGTTTCTGCATCCACTCCTTGTCTTCTGACTTGATCTCGGTGTCGATCCACTGCTCAAAATCACAGAGCGGTGGAGGGGTCTGCAACAAATGCAATTGTTACAAAACAAATAAATCATGCAAGACTTCATTTGACACAAAATAAATATTAAACAACATTAATTTCTCACCATCTTGTTAATGCGGCGTTGACGAAGTGTAGGCTCAAACGCAAAATTGGCACACATCCAATACCTCTGCCTATACGTGTCCTCTTCATTGGACTTGGCTACCTTGCAAGGATCGTCGCAAAAGCACATGGTCGCTGGAACACCACTAGGCAGCGGCAACGGGTCGAAGGCATTTTCGGTCATCCGGCCATAACTACAATTGAACCAAATTTGTTCTAAGAACCGAAAGCAATGAACATTAAACCCTAAACCTAGGGTTTTTCTATTTGTTGCACATAAATGAAAACATAATATAACACGATGATAAAAGATTACCTTGGCTTACTAGCTTTACCACGTCTTGGCATCCTACCGTTACATAATACAAAAAATAAAAAATCACTTCAAACATTAGGTAATAACGTATCTAGTGTTACAAAATAGACGTAATATATACCAAATCAATGCGTAAAAATGATAAGGGGAGAGAGGATACCTTGCTCGCGAAGATGTATGGATCAAATCCAAGTATCTAAGGTCAAATTCGTCGATTCAAGAGATTGGGCGGGTTAGGGAGAGAAAGAAACCGAGAGGGAGGAGGAATAAATGAGAGCAGCCTTGGCAAGGGAAACTTGGCCGTGGATTTTGAATGCATGCTCGGCGCCAAAATACATGGTTCCGAGCTCGGCGCCAAGATCTGTGGCGCTAACCTCGGCGCCGAGGTATCGGCCATGTGAACGCCACCTTGGATGCCCTGCTTTGCACGGCCAGGAACCTCGGAGCCAAGATTATGATGCCGAGATGTGTTACCTCGGCGCCATGAGTCCTGGCGCCGACCCCCAAGGTCCAAAGATGAGTTTAAGTCTCCCAGAGGGCCAAACGTATACTTTCTTTAAAAAAGGGTCAAATTGTAAAAAATTGGGCCTACTAGCGCCGTCCCGTCGCGACGTCCAGCAGGTCGCGCAGGGGCTCGAGTACGTCCACCACCACGCGGTCAATAGCTTGCATGCTGGCGCGTCCCCGTCGTCCCAAGCTCCGACGGCCATTGCCGGTATGTGGGCGAAGCTCCGGCCATCCATGCTCAGCGCCCGAACAGCGACTCCATTGCCCACTGTGTCGTGCCCCACCCAACCCCTACCCCGACGTGGCTGCTCGTGGCCTCTCCTTCCTCGGCTCCGGCCCCTGTCCGGCGACCACTGCGGGCCACCCCTCCCCCCTCCGGCCCCGGCCCCTGTCCGGCGAACCCCGCAGGCCTCGTTCCCTTCGCGTCGGCGCGGACACGGCGGGTCGTTGCAGCGCGACTGGCCACTACTGCGAGGTGGAGGCACTGTCGCTCGCCCCGCCTCTCCCTCTCCCTCCCCATCTTCTTCCTCCTGGTCTGCAATGGCACCGAAGAGGGGCAGCGGCGGCTTCTTGGCCGAGGTGGGTGAGTCCATGCCGCTCGCACTGCACGTGTTCCATGAAATGGCAGTGACAACGTGTGGGAGGTAACGTTATCACGTTCTAAGTCCAGCGTCACCGCATCCATCTGTACAGGCAAAACAAATACGATCTCAATCAAGCTCGGCTCTGCTAGGTCACGTTTCCAAACAAGAGCAGTTGCACCACTTGGGACTGCCCTGGGGTGGCCTGGGCCTGACGAACGGGCTGAGCCAGCCTCAACCACAAACACGCCCCTAGCTTCCCAACCTACATCCACATGGTGGCCACTGGGCAACAGATGGGTGTAAAGTAGTTAGCTTGACGGATGCGTGAGCACCGTGGAGCGTTCCGTTTAGGCCTTGGCCCTTGGGGGCACGCAGACGCAGCGCCGGTCACCTGGACTGAACAGTGGTGAGGACGGGGACCATTCCCCACCTTTGGCCCTGGGTCTCGGCGACGGCGATCTGGCGGATCACGCACGAGAGCGACAGGCCTCTGCGGTGCGGGTGAGGTCCACGGCCCACGGGAGCCCAGCAGAGGCAGCTGTCCGCGTGGACGGGTCAGACTCGACGGCTGTTCGCTCGCCTGTTCCGCTGCCTTGCAATGCTCTGCTCACGTGGCTGCCGGGCGACGTGACTGATCGGTGACGCTCAAGGTTGCTTCCAGCACCATTAATTAATTAAAAAATCAATGCACGTCCATACGCCCTATCCACGGCCGCCGCCGTGGACGCGGGACGCCTGTCGCCGTCCGATTCGCCCACGTCGCGTGAGGCTTCAAGGCCCCGCCGCCCGCGGGGGACCAGAGAGCAAGCGCAAGTGGCGGGGCGGCTGGTCCAGGCCGGCAGCGGCGTACGTGGCAGGTCGCGGAGTCGACACGACACGCGAACCTCTCTAGTACCGTACGTGGATCACATGGCAAAACGTAGGCCACGTTTAGTTGGTCACCAAGTTGGCGTCGACTGATTTCGCGAAGCACTGTAGGTACAGTAACTTAGTTCGTTTTTATTTAGTAATAATTGTTCAAACATTGACTAATTAGGCTCAAAACGTTTGTCTCGTAAAGTACAACCAAACTGTGTAATTAGTTTTTTATTTCATCAATATTTAGTATTCCATATATGTACCATAAATTTAATATGATGAAAAATCTTTTTTTTACGTAGTGTCAAAGTTGATATTTTGGATGAACTAAACAGGGCCGTAAACGTTAGCCTGAACTTTTAGCCTTTGTTTTCCTTTTTACCACGGGGATCGAAATGCGTGGGCCCCACCCCCCACGCGCCTAGTTGCCGCGCCACTTGTGCGTCGTGTCGTGTGGTGGGGGGAGCACCGCGCCTGGTCCATCACGTGCCACGTCCCCCGCGCGGCAGGGCCCGCACCTGCTGTACCTACCTTTGCCCGAGCCCGATCGCGAGCCGAGCCTCCTGCGGGAGGGGAAGGACGAGCGGCTCTTGGGTCTTGGCTCGGCTCATCTTCGGACGATACAGAAGGCTTGCTGGTCGTGGCGGTGGCCCACCCAACAGCAACACGTGTCGGCGCGGTCCGCCCCGACATGCGGTCGCCTCCCTCCACGCGCCACTTGCCTTCCCCACCAAACACGCTGAGAGCCGCTAATCAGCAATTACCAACGCATATATGTATAATAATCATCATCACCGTACCAATAGCAACGGCCCCACCCGTCCACCCGACGTCCCGACCCAGCTAGCCATCCACAGCAAGAAACGCAGGCCTTCCCTTTTGCTGCCCCGCCCCAATCCCAATCATCGAGGGGGCGGAGGCGGAGGCGGAGGCGGAGGCGGAGCGGACGGAGTGGGGGCAAATCGGATTAGAAGGCCACGTCAGTCTCACCAATCGCCCTCTGCAGCCAGGCCGCCGCTGGCAGGCAGGCAGGGACGGACGGAGATCTGATTGCTCTTCTTATCTTCTCGCCTCCCCTCCCGTTCTTCCAATCTGCTGTCGCCATATCTTTCTTCCCCCAATTGCCCGCGCCGCGCGCTTTGGCCATTGCCTCGTTCGCGTCTCCTTCGCCGCCCGCGGATGCGACCGCGCTTCTAGGAAGATTCGTCCGCGTGCGTGGCGGCCGGGCGGGGGTGCGCTTGCTCCCGACATCTTGCTGTTCCCCATTCGTCGGTCGTTGCCACCATGGATTCTTAATAATCAATTCTTTCCCCAAGCTTCTTCCTTGCTTGGGAGCACGGAGCAGCCTGCAGGCTGTTAGTTAGCGTGGGGAGGCCTATGGCGTCCAGGGACTTCCTGCGCGTCTTCGGCGCCGGCGGCGAGGGGTCGGGCGCGCCGGCGGAGGCCGCCAACGCCGGCGCCGGCCAGCCCGACGACGTCGAGCTCAGCCTCGGCCTCTCCCTGGGCGGCCGCTTCGACACCGACGCCGCCGCCAAGCGCCCGCGCCTGGCGCGCTCCTCCTCCATCGCCTCCGTCTGCTCCGTCTCCTCCCTCCACGGGGACGCCGACGCCGACCCGTCCCCCGCCGCGCCGCTGCCGCTGCTGCGCACCACCTCGCTGCCCACCGAGACCTTGGAGGAGCGCTGGCGCCGCCGCGAGATGCAGAGCCGCCGCCGCCTCGAGGCGCGCCGGAAGCGCGTCGAGCGGCGCAACTCCATGGGATCCTTGGTCCCCGCCGGCCCCAAGCCCGCTGCCGACGCGATCACCGCCGTCGGCAGCGGGAGGAGGTCCATCGGCTCGCAGGGGAGCAACTCTGTAAGCACCACGGAGCAAGGTATACACGAATGGATCATATCATGTGCTCAACACCTACTTCTGTTTGCTTAAGTTCTCGTGCTCAGCTACCATGGTTTTCTATCTGCTGCTGCTGCTTGATGGGGCGCATGCTTGTTTTCATATTACGGCTTGCTATGCATTAGTCAGCAACTTAGGGCTTGTTTAGTTCGTCCCCCAAGAGTTTACTCTCTGTCTCATCGAATAGTGCATGGAGTATTAAATACTAAAAAAATAACTAATTGCACAGTTTGCAACTAATTTGCAAGACAAATCTTTTAAGCCTAATTAGTCCATGATTTGACAATGTGGTGCTACAGTACACATATGCTAATGACTGATTAATTAGGCTTAATAAATTCGTCTCGTGGATTAGTGATGGATTCTGTAATTTGTTTTTTTATTAGTATCCGAACACCCCATGGGATGACTGATGTGACACTCCCGAAACTTTACGCCCTGGATTTAAACAAGACCTTAGTGTTCGTGCCGTGCACCAGATTTGGGCGGAGAACACGGTCGACTTCACAATTTCCCGTCTGCCACATAGGTGCTCCAGCCATTGCCTATGTGTGTCTACTGAGTCGCCACCCAAATCCGACTCCAGCCAACTGCATGCTTGGTCAATTGCGCATATCCGGGATTTGATCCTGTAACCACACCGCAATTGCCTTAAGGATAACCATCTAAGCCCACATTTTTTTTGCTTGGATCATAATTGTAGGATGTGTTAATATGTGATCCAAACTTTTTAATCTATTGCTCTAGTTTGGCATTTAACAACATGGCGGGATGATGCGGCAGAACAAATCATAGCAAGGCAGCACGACTGCTGGCCATTGCTTCAAACATTGCATCCCACAAGCTGTAGTCATATTGGCAAGGAAATATTTTTGAGCTACTGCAATTCTTAAATATCTAGATGATTTGGGCTAAAAAATATTTGTAGGGTTCAATGAGTCCTATATGTTAGTGGCTCAAGCCACAGGTCCAGATCCAAGCAACTGCAATTTCAGCATCTTTAATTTGGATATTCTGGTATCAAATCCCGGAGCCCCTAAGTTTCTGAAGCCTAGGAATAACTAACTTCGCTATTTTTGGACTCAGTCAATATGCCAACATGCCATCTGAACAGTACAGCCCAATGCCATATAATGACACTATAATGTGAAAGGTTAGATGGAAAGTTGCATGACCTGAACCATCCATAGCAGGAAATATATGGCATCTTCATTTAAAAACAATGAAGGGCGGGCCTGGTGCAAGCGGTAGAGTCTTACCGCCTGTGACCGGAAGGTCCCGGGTTCGAGTCGCGGTCTCCTTGCATTGCACAGGCGAGGGTAAGGTTTGCCACTGACACCCTTCCCCTGACCCCGCACAGAGCGGGAGCTCTCTGCACTAGGTACGCCCTTTTTCATTTAAAAACAATGCATAGTAAGCCAAATTTTGATTCTCAAATCCAATCATGGACAAAAGATCTAGACAACATGTTTGCGAGCTTTCTCGTGATCTTGTCTTAGGTTTACAATTATGGAGAATAATTGCATTTATATTATCATTTTAATGGCATACATGTAGGTTTAATCAGAAATTGGTCTAAACCCAACTGGTGAAAAAAAAACTCCAAACATGATGCACATGTTCTAGTTTTTGCTGCCCTCCCCTATTCTTCACCAGCTTCTCCGCAACTTTAGTTGGCTTTCAGCGAGCGTACATTGTCCATTGCAACTCAGTGAATGAGCAGATCTTACAGTTTATGTATGTCACGCCCCACTAAGTCTCATGAAGTTTGTCTCGGTTTCAAGCTTAGTGCAGACTGCAAATTAGTAGTTGCAGATGAATTGGAAACTGTGTTGTTTTGCTAAATTAAGTGAACTTACAGGAAAACTAACCTTGCGCTTCTCCATCCGGTGAACGACTTAGTAAACCAAGTACATCAGAAAAAAGAGAATGCTTTTGTATGTGATGAATTCGGTATTTGGGATTGTGTTGTTATTATGAACAAAAATGTAGACAAAAGCCCTGGTCGAAGCTCATGTCAAGTTCATAACAAGCTTGTATTTATATTATATACTGGCAGTAAAGTTATACAGCATACCACTTGCCAAGATTAGCTGAACTCTCACTGCTTGGCTATCTGACATCTATCCCCTTTCGAGACTGTCTCTTCCCCTCTTCAATGAACATCAATTGCCATTTTTCCTCAACTTGCAGCTGAATCCTGGGACTTCAGTTGCTAGTTGGCTATGTTCAAGCTTATCTTGACAAGGGACGTTTCGATTTTGATTAATTTCCCACTGTGAATTGGTTCAACAATTATTGCGTATCATGTTGGAAGTGACGCTAAACTTTAGGTTGATAGGCACTGTTTTCTGAATCATGGGAAGCTAATACACATACAATTCAAAACTTCTACATGCTTGCATTTGCAAACTGCTTATCAAAAGTTCCATTCTTTTGAACCATTGACCTCTTAATCTTTTCTGAAGTTTCCCTGAAGTTTCTTGTTGAAGTACCATGATGTTTGATTGACATTCCAATCTATGGTTAGTACTTGGACCAAATAGTTTTGCATTATCGTTTTGATGATTGTGCTGTCGGGAAAAGGAGAACAAACTGTTTCTCACAGTTTCTGCTTGCATTTTCTCCCCATCAAATGATCTCTCTAGTTTCTGCTTGCATTTTCTCCTGTCAAATAATCTCAAAATCTTTGCTGTTGTATATTCCCAGGTATTGGTGGAAGTGCAATTAACCAGTCCACAGGCGCGAGTCCATCAACCTCTGATAACACAAATCAAAATAACATGCTTCCTCCGACCAAAGCGGCTGAGAAGCCACTAAATGGCACTGTGACAGAGCAGCCTCGTCTGCGGACGCTTGGCTCCCTCACGACACGGACGAGCACCAGTGACATCAGGAAGCTCATGATGGAGGACATGCCAATGGTCTCATCCAAGGTAGAAGGGCCTAACACCAGGAGGATCGACGGCTTCCTGTACAGGTACAAGAGAGGCGAGGACGTGAGGATAGTATGCGTCTGCCATGGTAGCTTCCTCACTCCCGCAGAGTTTGTTAAGCACGCTGGCGGCGGCGATGTATCGAATCCGCTACGGCATATTGTCGTCAACCCTGTGCCATTCTCGTGAAGAGAGGGTTACCCTGGTGCTGGTATCTACTGTGCTGTAACATGTAGGCTCCTTGTTTCGGGGAGTTCAACGGAAGGTCTCTGTATTTTACATAAAAGTGAGTGTGACAGAAAATTCAAGAGAGAGATCATCTGCAAATGTTATAGGCTTGTCTACAAATTGACAAGGATTCAGTTGCTGGAATAGGTGAGCCAAGTCTGGCACCTTGGAGGACATGTGCAGGCTTACAGCACGTGCCTGTTCTTTAACTTATTATTAAATCGCCGAAATTCACTTCAATTTTTTGCAGACTTACTGTTTCCTTTCAAATGTGGCTAGGTGGTTTTCTCGCAAGCTTGTGACGGTTGCACTGTACCTTTTTTTTTTAAGTTTGCAGGAGCACCATATAACATTTTTTTTGAAGGTCACTATATAACATTTTTTTAAGAAGAGAGCAAGTTCGATACATGGTTTTATTACATAGAAAACCAAAGAACCCTAGCACTACAGCCTCTGTTTCCAATTAGCTAATGTCATGGATGCAAAGGATGCCCACAAGCCACTCTCCTAAAGGCCATTTCTTCTTTTGTTAGATTGAATATACTTGCACTGACGAGTTCAGTTTACCAAAGATTCTTCTATTTCTCTCCTAGAAAGGTCGAAAAATTGTTGCGCTGTGCCTAAGGATGTTTGAAGAGCTTCTGAGCCAGAAGCTCCTCCAAATAGAGTCGCTTCAAGCTGACAAAAATCCAAAAAGCTATACTAAAAGTACTAAAAGCAGAAGTTACAGCTTCTAAAGTTCTTTCAGATGCTTTTGAAAAAATTACAGCTCCCCAAATAGGGCCTGAACTATTTCCCAAAATCACGAATGGAGACAAATCCTTCAATATATAGTATCGTGTGCAGAAACTGCAAAAGGGTAGCAGAAAACTGCACTATAGTAGCCATGAGAAATAAGCCAAAATTTTGAGATAATTACACCCATTCACCAGTGGAGCGCAAAGATCCCCGGAACATAGACGGCTAAAGCCCTAAACCCTTGCTACCTTTTTCCTCCCGGTCTTAAATTTCATGTTTTTCTTTTTCTGCTTCTTGTAATCCTTGTACATGTTTACGGATGACAACGTGTGGTTCAGCTCGGCTCTCAACCTCTCATTCTCCGAGATGCCTCTTAGCACAGCGAAATGGCTCTGCAACTTCTCTTCGAGCTCGTCTTTATCCACCGAGCAATCTGCCTTCTGAAGTACATCTGGGCTTAGCGCAACAAACTCCTTGCCACGTCGCCTCTTTTTGAGATTCAGTGGCAATGCTTTGCTAGTTGGTTTTAATAGTTCCCTTTCCATTGACAGGTCTCTGTATGCTTCAAGAGGGT
This sequence comes from Miscanthus lutarioriparius, assembly GCA_904845875.1. NCBI lineage: Eukaryota > Viridiplantae > Streptophyta > Magnoliopsida > Poales > Poaceae > Miscanthus > Miscanthus lutarioriparius. Next base: position 43,936,932 of record CAJGYO010000001.1, read on the forward strand.
TCACATTCAAGATAGGAACAGGGTTCTGCGTGGGATTCAAGTTTGCCATACTCAAGATATTCGAAGCCATTGAGGAAACAGAGATATCATAATGCTTCTCTAGGAGGCTGAGCTCCCAAAGGACTGAAGCGAGCGCACCACTCAGATATGGATCTGTAGCTTCGGGGTTGTATTTCTGGATAAAAGAAGAGGAATAACATGATCAAATAAATACAAAGTGTCGATATCCAATTATGGAAAAAAGAACATGAGAATAAATATACCGCAACTAAGCAAGACAGAGAGCCGCCACCAGAATCATTTTCCAACATATTGCGGCACTTGCTATTTTTTTGGAGGAGATGCTTCAGTGTGACCAATGCTGAAATAATCATCAAACATGTAAACAATTATGACATTAAACAAAAGAGGAAAGATTATGCTTGATAACTAATACCCATAACACTACTTCCTCCGTCCTGAAATAGTGTATTTTCATTTGTCCTAAGTCAACCCATCTTAAGTTCGACCAAATTTATAGAAAAGAACAATACTATTTTTTACATCATATAAGCTCCATTACAAACATTATGGAATGTATTTTTATAACTTACCATTTTGATGTGGTAGAAGTTAACATGTTTCCCTATAATTTTAGTCAAACATGAGGTGGGTTGACTTAAGACAAATGAAAATACGCTATATTTCAGGACAGAGGGAGCAGTCAGTAATGAAATGTATTCAAGCAGGTTTAATACAATACTAATAATTATTGTATAACCAACGCTTGAACTAAATAGAGAAGTACTCCTGAGTCCTGAAAAGTGCTCCGTGCAATCATTGCATCCTTATTAGTTATTACTATTAATCATCTTGGGATATTATAGAAGTTCCACAGGCATCAGCTCAAAAAGGATGGGACAAACAAAAACGAGACCTCCAGAACAAACCTGCTATCGCTTCTGCAGAGCCAAATGAGAGGGCCAATGTGGCCAAACGTTTAATGAAAGCAGCAGCTCTTAGCATATCCTGCTGTTTGCCTTCCCAAAGAAGTGTCTTCAGAGCATCAGCCAATACCTCGCCGTGATCCCTGGATGTAACAGAAAGAAGTATTTTCATGGTACAAGACAGCTTAATAACTACATAGGCTAATTCAAGGAAAATGATACCTAAAATTATCCAAAATATATTGAAAATGGCACAAATATCAAGACAGGGAGGAAAAAGTAAAGACGACAGCTATCGCCATGGAAATATTTATTTTAGTGTATAGCATTGTCTCTACATTATTGAAAATCAGAAATAGGCATGGACATAATACTATCATTCTTCAAGATTACAATTATTTTTTTGGGAAGAAAATAAAAAAAATGTATGATGAAGTGCATGATAGGCATTGTCAGCATGTCCATAGCATTGAAGCAATAATTAACAAGGGATCTCAACAAGATTTAAAGCATTAATGATGGTTAGTGATAAAACTTTGCTATCTGCCATGAGTACCATTGTTTGAAAAGAATAATACGGTAGCAGGTTATCTTGGATTGTTCAACAAATGGTAACTATAGATTAAAAAAAGGCAGAGAGAGTTCTTCGTTGTAACTATCATCAAGAGCAAGGAGTCAAAACCTGTCAGGCCGATACTCCAGTATGAGGTTATAAAGCTGCACAAAGAAATCCTGTAGATCCACATTCAATGCCTCAAGGTTGCTCCTCCAGACTTTAACCGCAACTATGCAGCACTGCAGACGTTCTGAGACAGACAGTGCATTATCATTGGGAATTTCATCTTGTCGGTCGCTATACCCAGAAAGCTTCTTGAGGCAAGATATAAGTTCACCCATGAAATCTACATCAATTAAATGTGAAAATTTTCCTAAGCCCTCCAAGCATGGAGTGAGCAGTGGGTGTGAGCCACCTGGGGAGACATTATTCACCTTGGTCCTGGAATTTTTAACGATACAATGACTGTCAGATGGTAACTTCATTCCAAAATGAAGTGAAATTTCATGCTATTAAATCAACATGTCAAATCCAAAACAAAAGGCATATCATATAATTCCACAAAGAAGGAATTATTTGTTATGATACAGGTAAAAAAATCAAACACAGACCTTGAATTTGAAGTGGTCACACTATGCTTCAGAATGCGAAAGTAAGTCTCAAACAGAGCAGAAAGTGTTTCTTTTTGTATCCTTTTTCTCTCTTTCGGATCAAGAGTGAAGGAAACTGCTCTAAGATCTACATCAACCTGAAAAAAATACAATGGAAATGATTACACGAATTCATGCGGCCTTCCAATAAATAATGTCTTATCTGATGTTACCTCCTCTCTAGCTTTTGAGATCAGTTCCTGTCTGGTTTTCTTCTTATCATTAACTGGCAATTGCTTCGGAACCTCCTGATTTTTTTGCCAACGTTTATTCTTCTTTGGTTTCACCTTTTCCTCCTCAGTCTCATCTTTTCCAATATCTTCATCAAATCTCAAAGACAGGAAGACCTAAGACAAACATCCCAGTACATAGTCAGCAATAATAGAATATTGATCCATGCTCAGTTTCTTTTAAACATAAACTGCATGAAAAAGGTACAAAATGAACATTAAATACATACGACAAATAAGACAGCCGATAATCACCATACATCAATGCTATCAGGATGGAGCTGGCAATCATTGAGCTTCACATGATCTGCAATCAACCTAACTGCTTCTATTGTTGCCTCGCCACGATGTTTTCCTTCATTTATAAATAATGATCTTATTGCTTCACAACACATTTTCCTACAAAGAAAAATTAGGTATATGTGGACTACTTCAGTGATCCAACGGACTACAAACTGCGCCGAAGTAAAAATAGCATACATTATCACATGAAAAACTCCTTGTTTTATTAATTACTAAGAGCTGTCAAGGAGTAACAACAAATACCACAATTAGTGCTATTGGGTATGGTATATTTGCTCAAATAAATGATTTGTACCCATTATCCTTTTCAGTTCAAGGAAAAAGAAGGAAACTCAAAAACAATTTAGACCACTGTAAGATGAATTAATAAAGTTATTCTGCTACCTAGCTCCATGGTGTATCTAATCAATCAAAAATGTAAGGATGATGGTTTGACACAGCAATATTTTATTTATAAAGTACTCAGCTACAATATTTTAAACAATTTCAGATCAGCCAAGGACTTGACACACAAAAAGAGTTTTTACCTTACTACATCGTCTGAGGAGCTTAGATTTTTTACCACACTAGCCAATAGGTTTTCACGGAAGTTAAAATGTGGGGCAGTATCTAATAAAGCACACATGCAACGAACTGCCACAGTATAAAAATGGGGCTGCTTCTCCAACGATACCAGTTTCTGTAGGTATGCCTGAAAATTCACAAAAGAAAACCAACTCCAGCCATCAGAATTTTGGAAGTTATCCAGAGCACCAAAATCAAAGATGAACAACAGTTCAAATCAGTAGGTAAATAATATCTATTTAGCATAGTTCATGACCAGGCAAACTTCACTATGCATGAAGGAGACCCAGAGTATGACCTTGTAGCAGCGAATAAGTGTGTACTCATAATATCTTGTCTTCTTCACTTCTTTTGAAACTTCTACTGCTAGCTCCTTTTCTGTCAGCTGCCTAATCCGATAACTGTAGTTTGCATAAAAAACATGTATAGGTAACTTGGGAAGAAACAAATCCAGCCAAGGTATATAATAAAAATTAATTGTAACGTACCTCGGAATAATGTCCTTAAACACAGCAAGCAAGGACATCAGACCAAGTTTAGCAACCTTTTGGTCTTTGTCATTGCTTATACTTAACATATCATTCAGAGATCTAATGTTTGACTCAGGATCTTCAAGCATAGCCATCCCCAGTTCGGCAAGTTGAGCCTTCTTTTTTTCGAATAATTCCTCAGCTGAAAGTTCCTCTTTCACTTCCTCCTGTCATGTGTCATGCAAGGTATGTGAGGGAATTTTTTTGATTAAAAAATGTATAAACTGTGGTAAATCAGTGGAACACTCCCAGCCCAAAACTTCTGTAGTTCGTTAGATTGACCCAACCTTTGATAAACACAGCGAGATAGTTAATTTGGCTCAAAATCTTCTGCTTTATTCAGCCTAGTATTTTTATGTTAACATTTTTTACAAATGATTTTTATGTCAACATCAAGTGAGTTATTGAACCTTCAAATTGGGATATATACAAACCACTTTCCATATCTTACTGGAGGTCGAATATGCCTAATTTACTTACATATTACTACCAAACGTAGCAAATTCATTTACAGTCATGCTTCATGACAATATTATGATCAGATATACATCCTTATCCTTACTCTAAAGAAAGGAGCCAAGAAACTGGTACATTTATATTCTACCAACACACCATGAGCCTAAAATGAACTAGAGCAAGTGAGCAACTAGAAAGGAGATTTCAAAAATGGAATTTTGACTGGTGCATATTTTCAAAAAAGGGAACAGAAGTAGTACCAGCACATTTGAGTGTAGTTGTCCCTTTGGAACTTCAGTTTGAGATTGAATATTTTTCACTTTATTATCATCTCCCTTTTTGTTTTTAGATTTTCCCTTCGGTTCATCTTTCTTAATACTTTGCTTGGCATCTGCACCATTCTCTTGAGCTTTAGACTTAACACCACCAGTATTGTCTTCAGACCTTGCTTTCTTCGCTGCATGTCATGGCATACATACATGTTACAAAATTATGTGAGCATTCACACCAGTACACCACAAACAGAACAAATTTGAAGGAAAAAAAAACATCACTGTTCTTCAAAATTCAGACATCAATGTGTAAAAATGTCATTTGCAAGTGATAACGTGTTTTTATTAACTTCAAGTGCACTGCAATTTACAGGACATTCCTGTTTTGCACAGATTAAAAGTTGTTACAATAATCATGTTACTGGAAACTCGGACTTGATGGTTATGATTAGTAACGGGCATTGTGTATCTAACGGTTTACCTCTATTGTAGACGAGCTCCCCTTGCAGGGTCTTGGTGGGGAGTGCGTCGACGGGGTCGACCTCCAAACCGTCATCATCCTCGCGGGGTTTCCCCGAGGACTCTGTGGCCTTCCTCTTCTGGCGCTCTTCGTAGAGGCGCTCGACCTCGCCCTCGTCGCGTCCTGCGACCCTCCCGACATACCTTCAGGAACCAAAGAGAGAAATTCCACGCTCAATCAATCAAGAGCAATGCGACACCAAGGGAGGGAAGTGAGGAATTGGAAGGCACAGTGCAACGCGCCCCGGAGAAAAGCGACACCAACCTGTCGATGGACTTCTTGTCGAAGCGGCGGAAGGGAGCTACGTTACTGCTGTCGGTGGCATAGAACGCGATGTCTTCGTCGCTGAGATCCACCTCATCGTCGTCGATTTCTGGCGGCAGCTCCGGTGGGAGAATGACCTTGTTCTTGTCCTTCCTCTTGCTGCCGCTCCTCTTCCCCATCGAGACTGGCGGCGGCTCGTCCCGAATTTGCAGTACGGGAAAGGAGGAGAGGAGAGGCGCGGCGGGGTTGGGGTTTAGGTTTTGGCGCAGCGTTGGGACGCGGCGGCCGCGAAGAGAGGAAGAAGAAAGCGTGCTTGGTTGGCCGCTGGTTTGGTTCTATAACCGGGCCTGCTGGGCCTGGGTGCTATAGGGCTGGAAAGGCCTTGTTTTTTTCGCTTATATATAATCACAGTATCGCGATCCCCTCAAAAAAAAAAATCACAGTATCGCGAGAATATTTTCGATTCTCTACTTGAAAATTTTGAAACGCAGAAGAATTGGAAATAATCGGATGATTGAGATTCTTACTTTTTTTATCGATGTAATCCAATTATATAAGCAGAAACAAATAGTAGGACCATAGTTGAATCCGCTCCAATTTGACCAGCCGCATGCCTAATCATGGGGGTGAGGTGCCGACCGTCCATTGGTTTCGTGTTCTTTGAAAATTTTGAATTATGATGAAGCTTGAAATGTTAATATCTACTACTACAAGCACTGAAAAAGCTTCACTGATAAAAAAAAAAATCTTCTGCTTTTACCCAGCCGGCCGGAAAAAGCTTGAAATTTTTAAACAAGGGAAACAAAAAAGAAAACAAGCACATTTGATTGCAGCTCACATCAATTTATCAGTCGAGCTACCAATACAGCAGCAACACATCTTGGCATCTTGCGATTTGGACTTGCACGGACAGGTTTAGAATCATATATGCCTGCTTTTACACATCTTACACCGCAGCACCCTACAATCCTCAGTTTCAGCATCTCACGATCAATATACAGAATGTGGCATACAGTGGATATCTCAAGGGCAAGTTGCAGGCTGCAAGAGTTTGTTAGACTGATTTTACAGGAGCTAGTTTCAGCATCTGAACTAAAGGCATGAATTGTTATAGACCAACGCCGTGGAATCCTCCTAAATCATGGAGCTCATGTTTCCTCGCTTCAGTCATAAGGTCAGAATCAGATGGGTACAGAAAATGTAATGACTTGACTGCACATCATATGAAGATGCCACCTGCTACATGTAATGGAGCATCCACTTGACCATCTCTGGATTTGACTACCTGTGTGGAACCATTTTGACCAAATGAGATGGAGGAAGACATCCGCTTCACAACTTTATCAAGATATAGAATTACTACCAGTGAAATTGGGCAATAGAAAAATTCATATTCTTCTCCACAAGGCAGTGCAACTATTGGAATCAGATAACATAACAAAGGTCCAGTGGGTTGCACGTTGCAGAGATTTAACTTCCCTCCATTCACAAGTTCATGATGCTGACAAATTTAAAATATCAAAATTACTAAAGAAATAGTGCAGGGCAACAGTTTAAAAATCTTAATATGAATCTTTTCACACACAATCCGAGTAAGGGGATGCATCAGATGCAAAACCCTCACCAGGTTTTATCATGGCAGTCCTTTTACAGAGATCAAATGAATTTGAAAAGTACTTGAGAGCATACTTGAAGCTATACTTTCCATTTTATTAAAGCATCGTTTCCCAATGCAGGGCAAAACAAATCACTCAGTAAACTACAACTATAGCAATCTTCACAGTTGAGCTCTAAGAATATCCAAGCCAACTAGGCAAACCAAGAATGAAGAAAGATGAGTGCATCAACAATGAAGAAAGAATAATCAACCAGGCAATGGAAGCAAAAGTTGCAACAGCCAAAATTGTGTCAAAGCACCAGCAGCCATATCTTTCTCAGGCAACATAATTTACAGTTTGGTCATATACCTTTACCATGCCCAGGGAAAACAGATCATGTAGTGGTTGAACCAGATCGCCAAGGATAGCTCTTTCCCTTTGATCTGACAAAAAGCCCCCATAAGTAATTCTCACCATCTATCCCTGTTATCAAGGTAGAAATTAAAATATCATATTATGCCTTTGATATGGTTTATTTTCTTGCACGGGAGGGAACAGAAAATTGAACTACTAACACTGAGAATCAGGGGGAAGCACTTCCGAGGAATATATCAACAACTTTATGTCATGAATATATGCCCTTAGAACATAGTTGCTGGAAGCTTCTAATAGATTAGAGTGTATCTTTTCACAGCTACAAAGCAAGTGAGGAACAAAATCATTGAATATCTGAAAGCAGTTACTGACTTAGTAAAATATGTTTCAGAATATATATGTGACAAAATGTTGGTATCAGTGTATCGGAAACAACAGAAACCCTACGCATCAGGTTTATTAGAAAAGAAGAACACGCCAATGTCTTCATGAACTGGAGTAATAGTCTCAAAAGATTTTGGCCAATCATTCATTCGAGGTAATAACTCCAGCTGTAGATCAGTGGGCATCATCTTGACAATATCATTAACTCTGGGTGACACTTTTGATGGAAAGTAGGCTTTAAATTCACCAAGATTTAGCTTTTCTCCAGCATAAAAGACATGAAAGCATCCCCTAAAGTGCAAACGAAAGCTAAACATTAGAAATACAACATTATATATATGAAATTAGGGTCAGCTGCCACAACAATAGCAGAGAAGCATTTGTCTTTTATGAAGAAAAAAAAACATCTAGAATTATTTCCGGACAAAAGTATAATTTGGTAATTTATGGAAGTATTGCCCGTGAAAACATTAGCCGCAGGAATTTACCCATACATATTCATGTGAAACAGTTGGAAGCTGCTGGCAGCTACATCCATATCATTAAGAAACCATGTCTAGTTAATTGATTCCTGAAACTTGAAAAAATCAATAATGAAGGTAAAGGTTGAGACATAACTCACCTCCAACAATTCACAGGTGCTGGGCGTCTTGAATACTCCACAGTTGAACCCATGGCGAGAATCACGTCTTTGTTCTGGTTCAGACTCTCCATTTCAGATTTGCATCCAGTATCTTCATCTATTGGTACATTGGAAATCGGAAATGAACAGTAACTGCCACTTTCAGTGTACTTAAACCTCAGGTCACATCAGAACTAAATAAAATCTAAATGTGGCACATAACTAAATGTATATCGAAATTGAGCCCTTTCGAAATGTCATGGTGCTATTCTTCTTGAGACGTGCAACATCAACCAAAATAAAAGTAGATTTCTATAGCCACATACCTGAAGCGCATAAGGTCCCCTTTTCCCTAGGCTCAAGCTCAGTCCGAGAGTTAATTTCTCCTTTGTCTGCATTCGCTATTTTCTCTTCTCTAGCTTTGTGTTCAATCACAGAGTCAATTTTTACTTTAACTGGTTCACTTGTTCTACATTCATGAATTATAGGCATGGAACCACCAGATCTAGTTTCACAATCCATGTTTATGTCATCAATCTTTGCCTGATCATGACTAGCAGCAGCAGATCGTTTCATGGCATGCACTTGCGTGGCAGTCCTATTGGAGGATATGCACTTTATATTTGAAAACTATTTCACATGCGGAGGAGATGTTGGATGAAGTTGACTTTCCCTCATAGCAAAATATGGGTTGTCATCAATCTTTGTCTGATCATGTCTTGCAGCAGCACATCATTTCAGGTTTTGCACTTGCATGTCACTCCTACCAGGGGATATCGACTTCATATTGGATGGCTGCTTCATGCTTGAAGGAGGGGAGAGGCAGGATGAACCTGCCTTTGCTGCATAGCAGAATATGACCTATCCTCAAGTTTTGTTTGACTATGACTTGCATCAGCACATTTGTAAGGAAAATGGACCCAAGGCCCATTTACTTTGGATTTTGGTGTTTGATGACTAACACAACCAAGTTAGACTAATGAATTTGCAAGTGATTGTTTTGTAGTTCAATAGGGTGCAAGACGTGACTTGGACGAAGGCGACGTGATGATCCGATGATCAACACCATAAGCAAGACCCTAGGAGCACAAGAGAAGACCCAAGATATCAAGTAAAGTCCAAGCACGAAGATAGGAACCAAGCCGGACGCAAGATCGCGAAGAAACGAGCTCACAAAGGTGACCGGACGCTGGAGGCACAGCGACCGGACGCTCCGATCGAGAGGCTCGATAGCAGCAGGCATCAGCATCAGCGACCTAACGCTGGCGGCAAAACGACCGAACGCAGAACTGCAGCGTCCGATCAAGTACAGAAAGGTTCCAGAGCGGCGAAATTGGGACCGGGCGCGTCCGGTGGCATGTGACCGGACACTGGCAGCATCCGATCAGTTGATCGCAGCTCTAACGGTCGGGACGACCGGACGCGTCTGGTCAGGACGTGATCAGCGTCTGGTCAGTAGCAGAAAAGCAGGATTTCGTCCCCAACGGCTACTTTCTCAGTGGGGCTTATAAATACAACCCCCAACCGGCAAAATGAAGTGAGTGGAGCTGAGGAAACATATCAAGGGTGTTGATACACCATTTTAGTGATCTCCACATGCATAGTGCTTAGTTATTCATTAGGTGATTAACGTAGGTGCTTTACGAAGTGCTTAGGTTGATTAGACCACCGCTTATGCGCTTGCTCTAAGTTTAGGCCTAGTGTTTAGTGAGGTTTGCATACCTTTTACCACTCGGTGCTTGCGCGGACCATTGTTGTATATCGGAGGGGCTTGTAGTCTTGCGAGATCACACCAACCGCGTTTGTGGTGTGGCCGCCACCGTGTACCGGAGGGAACAAGGCTCGCGACGTTTCGGCCGGAAGCTTGATAGTGAAGACAGCGGGAAGCATCCGGGAGAGGCTTGCCGGAAGGCACGTCGGAGACCCACTTGCGCATGGGGAAGACCCGAGGCTATCCACGGAGTTACCCGACCGGGAGCTTGGCCCTTGCGAGGGGCTCCAATGAGGACTAGGGGGAAGCTTACGCGCTTCTCGATACCTCGGTAAAAAATACCAGAGTCGTCGACGGGAGTTTGCATATCTCTACCTTACTATTTAGCTTCCGCATTTACATTGATTGTATTACTCCTTTTGCGGTAGAAATAGCAACACACTAGCAAAACCGTAGTTGCACATTAGATAGTTTATCTTTTGCATAGGTTTTGCTAAGGTTAGAAAAAGATGTCATAGTTTGAGAAGTAGAATTTTAAGTTGCCTAATTGTCGATGCGGGACCTACAGGATACCCCGCAAGAGAGATAAAAGATCTAGTTCAATTAGGATTCTTCCCATGTAATCTTAATAGTAAAACTATTAAGTAACCCTACTAGGAAATCTCATTGTAAACCGACTAGGACTCTGGCCTCCTGATAATATAAAGGAGGGGAGAGCTCCTGAAAGAGAGGACAACAATTGTACAACATAACACTTCATAATCAATCCAACGCAAAAGGCAAAACGCCGATTTGGGCGTAGGTCGTTACTCGATCTACGATCGAGGGCCTAAACCAGATAAATCGATCGTCTCTTGCGTTTACCATCGAAGTTCAACATACGCCGGCTTCGAACGATCTCGCCACGGTACCCGCATGGCGGGCTATCGATGGTAAAACATCGACAATGGCGCGCGCCAGTAGGGAACCTTCGCGACTTTGCATCCGAGACCCTCGATGGACCTCAATAACATGATCTTCCCGACGGAATCGATTTTCATCTTGGCTCATGGATCTGCGAGGCGGACAACTACGGCAAGCTTCAAAGTCATCTCCTCAAAGATCCGGATCATCATGAAGAATCCTCTATTTCGACAACTCACGACGGATCAGCTCACCGTAAGATTCGCGCGACCCATAATACCCGATTCGAATAAGATTCCACGGCTACACGCATCCGACTCGAATTCAAGCTCCGTGTCCGAGATGAAGTCTTATTCGAGTGCTTTCAAGAAATCGAGTTCCTTTTTGGCAAGATTCCAGAGCACAACCCAAAACAACTCGGATTATCCTCAGAATTCTTTCAAAAGGCCGAGTTCTTTTCCATTTGGGCTCGACAACACGACAAAATCCTATCGGGGGACGGTTTGAAAGGTCTTTCAAACCAACACTTGGGATACCAGCCGATGAGCTCGGGAGGGTCTCGTACTAACGATAACATCGCGAGACTATATCATCCATCGGGCGAGATCCGCTCTCGAGGATAGCGGAACCCAACTAGTCGGCACAACAACAACAGCTATTCTACCTTACTAAGAAGGAGACTCAATCTACGACGTTGAGGCGCCTACTGAAGTCATCAGCAACTCCGACGGTATGAAAACTAACACCAATAACGGAACGGCTCACGCATCGGGAAGTGTTCATGGTTCGGCGTCCACGGTCACCATTAAACCCCCTGAAGCACCCGATGTCGGTCATTAGATGAATCGAGTCCAACATATCACCCTTTGCCCGTGGCTACGATGGAGAAACCGAGAGTCGAGACAAGGCTAGAAAGGAAAAACAAGTTGAAGCAAGGCGCCAACACCGCTTTCCGACAAACAGTAGAAGCTGGACCAGATCTGAGTCGAATTGGCTGAATACGACAAAAGAAAATCACAACAAGAGGTCAAGAGAGACGCATACGGTGAGTACGCCTTACGATAAGATTCGAGAAGCATTAGAAGAACTCGGGGCAACTTCACATCACGGAGAGAAGTACGAACAGCTCCGGAGACTTGCTCGGTCAACGATCCCAAGAACGCATGAAGAGAGAACCCGATCAAGACTACCCGCCAGATCAACAACCCGCAGGCAGGAAGATCAAAATCAAAGGAAGTCCGCTTTTGAAAGACTTGGACCAGGCGGAAGCCATAACGGAGAAAGTAGGAGGGAACATAGTCGGGGACACCAATTCGAACAACCAAGGAAGACCAGGAGTAGAGGGCCTACCCAGACGACCTCGCAGAATTATTTCCATCAAAACAACACTTGGCGTAAGAAGGAGGGCGAATCCGAATTCAAGGAAGCGGAACGCATGATGATTCCCCTGCTTTGCAAACAGGTTGGCATCGATCGATTACCTCACAAATTCAAACCGTCTAACCACTCCAAGTATGATGGCAAAACCGAACCAAGACAATGGCTCAGAATATATTCACAATCAATTGAACTAGCCGGAGGAGACGATGATATCAAAACCTTGTTCTTTCCCATAGCATCGAAGCGATGCCCCTCCAATGGTTCGATAAATTGAACCCGGGATCGATCGAACTTGGGAAGACTTGCAAAGAGCTTTCTGCGAAAATTTCGCAGTATCATCACACACCCGATCACTCATGCCGAATCGAAGGACTCAAGCAAAAGTGGGGTGAAAGTCTCGAAAATTACTATCGGCGATTCAAAGAATCATGGGCTCAAGTGCATGACATCACCGAACGAGAAGTAATTGAAGCTTTCTCTCACGGAATCATGGCTAGGTGGCAATTTCAAGACTTACGCAAAGAAAAAATCCGAGAAACAATGAAGAATTCAGACGAGCAGAGAAAAAATGATTACTGCAGAAGAAAAAACACGAGAAAGGTTCCCGGATAGAAGCAACCAAGACAACCCGGATAGGCAAAATCATCGAAATAGCAAACATCAAGAAAGAAAGCGTAGACCAGACAATACCGTAGCAATGGCCGACAAATCAAAGAAGTTTTCCAAACCCAGAAGATATGATGACATTAAATACATACGTTGCCCATTACACCCTAACGGGAGACACACCATCGGAAACTGCTACACTTTCAATGATCGATACACAAGAAAAGATAGTAAGGAGAACACCAAAGAGGACAATCACAAGAAAGATGAAGACAATCACGAGGACAAAGGATTTCAAAAACCCAGGGGAACGGTAGCAGTGATCTTCTCAGGGGCCCCAGATTGCACAAGCAAACGTCAAGAAAAATTAGCACTACGGACTATCATGACGGCAGAACCGGCTACACCAAGATATCTCAATTGGTCACAATATCCAATCCAATTTTCAAGAGAAGACCAATGAACTAGCGTAGGGAACGCAGGTCATTACCCACTAGTCTTAGACCCAACTATTGCCGGTATGACTGTCACCAAAGTACTAATCGACGGGGGAGCTGGACTCAACATCATCTTTTCAGAAACACTAAGAAAGATGGGACTACAACTCGCTGGGATGATTACACCAACAAGCACTCCTTTTTACGGAATAGTACCCGCAAAGCGACCATGCCACTCGGACAAGTTACTTTACCCGTCACTTTTGGAACCCTGCGAACTATCGAGCGAGTTTATCAAATTTGAGGTCGCAGACTTGATTCGTCATATCATGCGATCCTCGGACGCCCAAAGATCGGCAAAATTCATGGCAATACCACATTATACATACTTATTGCTTAAGATGCGAGGACCCAACGGTATCCTTTTCTCTTGAAGCGATTTGAAGCGTGCTTTTTGATCATGACGTTCAGTAATCCAAATTATGGCAAAAGCACAGCCGACAATGGGAGAAAACAAATAGCCACAATTCTGCCAGCAGAGATAAGCCAAGAAGAATTAGAAATACCGGCTAAAAAGCCCAAAGATCATCACCACCACCAAAAGAAGCCGACGTCAAGCAAATCGATTTGAGCATTTGGCGATGCCTCCAAGACAAACAACCATCGGTGCTCACCTCTCGGCAAAATAGAACTCGCGCTCACCAACTTTCTTCGGGACAACAAAGATATCTTCGCTGAAAGCCGGCCGACATGCCGTGTGTCCCAAGAGAGTTGGTCGAGCACGAATTGATGTTAATGAAAACTCCAAGCCTATAAAGCAACGGCTCTGACGATTCTCACCCGACAAAAAAGGCGGCGATTAAAAAGAAATCACAAAACCGATGGCAGCAGGATTCATCGAGAAATCCTTCATCCCGGATGGCTAGCAAACCCGGTCCTTGTACAAAAAGAACACAGACGAGTGGGCGTGTAAAGGCCGACTACACGGATCTCAACAAACATTGCCCAAAAGACCCATTCGGGCTTCCACGCATTGACCAGATAGTCGACTCAACAGCGGGGTCTGCACTATTATCCTTTCTCGATTGCTATTCAGGGTATCACCAGATCGCATTAAAAGAACAAGACCAGAGCAAGACTTCTTTTATTACTCCGTTCGGTGCTTACTGTTACAAGACCATGTCGTTTGGACTAAAGAACGCCGGTGCCACATACCAAAGAGCTATCCAAACTTGCCTTGGAGATCAAATCGGTGAAAATGTGGAGGCATACGTGGATGATGTAGTGGTGAAAACAAAGAACCCAGACACTATGATTGAAGATTTAAAGCAAACATTCGAAAACTTGAAGAGATGGAGATGGAAATTGAACACAAATAAATGTGTATTCGGAGTTCCTTCAGGGCAACTACTCGGATTTTTGGTCAGTCAGCGCGGGATTGAAGCCAGCACCAAGCAAATTCGAGCTATAACAGAAATGGGGCAACCTAGAAGTATCAAAGATGTTCAGAAACTAACAGGATGCATGGCGGCCCTCAATCGTTTCATATCAAGACTCGGAGAAAAGGGTTACCCTTCTTTAAACTACTAAAGAAGATGTACAAGTTTGAATGGACAAAGGAGGTCGATGGCTTTCAAGAAACTTAAGTCATATCTCACATCCTCACCAATTCTCACACCCCCAAGGAAAGACGAAGACATGATGCTATACATTGCAAATGACTACTATCAGAAGTCAACCGACGACAATAGTCGTAGAGAGAAGAAGAAGAAGGGCGTGTATAAAGTACAACGACCCGTGTACTACATCAAGTATTATCTCGAATCAAAAATCCGGTACCGCATGTACAAAAAACTACTCTCGCCCTATTTATCACTTCACGCAAGCTTCGCCACTATTTCAAAAGCCACAAAATTACCGTGGTGACAGACTTCCCGCTCGGAGACATTTTACACAATGAGAGCCGCGACGGGACGATATCAAAGTGGGCGGTTGAACTTAGAGCTCTTAACATCGACTTCACCCCACGGAGAAAGCAATCAAATCTCAAGCCCTTGCCGATTTTGTGGCCGAGTGGATGCGAGATTCAAGCAGCCTTTATCGATACAATCCTTGACCAACCGGAAAATGTACTTTGATGGGTCGCTCAAACTAGGCGGAGCCGATGCAAAGCGTTCTCCTCATTTCTCCGTAAGAAAAACAACTCAAATCGTCCTTCGAGATATTATGGCAAGCTACAAATAACGAAGCGAATATAAAGCCCTCATCCACGGGCTCACGAGTGGCAATTACCCTCGAGAATAAAGAGATTACTCGTATATGGCGATTCAAAGATGAGTCATCAACCAAGTAAACAAAGATTGGGATTGCACAAAAAAAAACATGGGTGCTTCAGGTCTTTGAAATAAGGAAACTTGAAAAATATTTCCAAGGATTAGAAATTTTACACGATCTTCGCGATTCCAACATTGCGTGCAGATGTCCTTGCCAAGCACCTGGATCGGACAGAGCAAAGGTTCCACAGGCGTATTTATAGAAGAACTATCGGTTCCTCTATCAAACAACCCGGTGAGACATCCCACGAAATTCGTGGATAAAGGCGTTCGAGATCTTGGTAATCAACACCTCATGGAGCCAAGTTTTCATCGACTATATCAAAGAAAATAAATTACCAAAGCAGATAAAGCGTGAGCTACCCAAGTTGTTCGCGAAAGCAAAAACTACGTTTTAGTAGGAGATAGACTTTACTGAAGAAGCGGCATCATCGAGAGTACTCCTGAAATGTGTTTCATTTGAAGAAGGCAAAGAGATCCTAGGCGAGATACACTCAGGTTGCAGTGGGAATCATGCCGCTTCAAGGACACCGGTTGGAAAAGCATTTCATTCGGATTCTCTTGGCCAACCGCTTTGAAAGACGCAGAAGAACTTGTCAGAAAATGCAAAGGTTGCCAAATGTTTGCAAGACAAGCCCATGTGCCAGCTCACAATCTTATCTGCATCCCACCCGCTTGGCCTTTTTCCTCAAATTTGGATCAAGTGGGACCCTCAAGAAAGCAAAGGGCGACTTGAGTACATCTTTGTAGCAATCGACAAGTTCACCAAGTGGATTGAATACAAACCACTCGCGAAGTACAGCGCAACCAAAGCAGTCGAATTCATCCAAGAAATTACGCACCGCTTTGGCATGCCCAATCGAATCATCACAGATCTAGGCTCCCCCTTCACAGCTATAGAATTCAAAAGCTGGGCACAAGACTGTGGTTTCAGTATAGACTATGCGTCTGTTGCACATCCGAAGCCAAC
Source organism: Miscanthus lutarioriparius (assembly GCA_904845875.1). Taxonomy (NCBI): domain Eukaryota; kingdom Viridiplantae; phylum Streptophyta; class Magnoliopsida; order Poales; family Poaceae; genus Miscanthus; species Miscanthus lutarioriparius. The sequence continues at coordinate 43,953,522 of CAJGYO010000001.1, forward strand.
GGACAAGTAGAAAGGGCCAATGGACTCATACTAGCCGGATTAAAACCAAGGTTATACGAAGAACTAGTGGACTATGGGTCCAAATGGATTGAAGAATTACCAAAAGTAGTATGGGGGCTACGAACTCAAATAAGCGAAAGCAACAGGCCATTCACTCTTCTTCCTAGTTTATGAGTCGGGTCAGCATCGTCTTGCTTTGCCGACTTGATCTGGACATCACCAAAGATAGAACAATACGATGAAGGAGAAGCGAGAACACACAAGAAGATTAGAACTCGACAACTTTCGGAAGAAGTCGAGTAAACGCTACCCTCCAATCAGCCGATACCTACAAGGTTTAAGACGGCACTACAACAAGAGTACCCATCCTCGATCACTACAAATTGGAGACTTAGTGCTAAGAAGGATACAAAAGACCGACGGACGACATAAAGCTTCTCGGTCCATGGGAAGGTCCGTTCATTGTCACAAAAGTCACCGGACCGCATACATACAAGTTAATAACCAAGATAGAAAAAAAAGTCAAGAATACATGGCACATCACCCGCCTAAGAAGATTCTCTGGCGTGAAAACAACTCAAGATAAAAGCAGATATGCAAGCCACAAGGGACCAACATTCACAATCGATTTAAAGACGATATTCTTCGACAACATATGTATTAGTTCATATTCATGATCAATAAAGATGAAATACATCCACGGCATGTCTTGTCATAACTTCCAACGAGATGTTTTCCCGAAACGAAAAGCAAAATGGTCGAAAACATGTCTCGAGCATCCCGTAGAAAACAAAATAGTTTGAAAACACGCTTGAGCCCGCCCGATGAGGGTAGCTCAAAGCTAACACCAAACAAAAAGCAAAATGGTGAAAACATGCACGAGCATCCCGTAGAGAGCAAAATAGCTGAAAACATGCTTGAGCCCGCGATGAGGGTAGCTAAAAGCTAACACCAAAACAAAAAGCAAAATGGTTGAAAACATGCACAAGCGTCCCAAGAGAGCAAAATAGCTTAAAACACGCTTGAGCCACTTGATGAGGGTAGCTAAAAGCTAACACCAAACAAAAAGCAAAATGGTTGAAAACATGCCCGAGCATCCCGTCCGAGAGCAAAATAGTGAAAAGACGCTTGAGCCACGCCGATGAGGGTAGCTAAAAGCTAACACCCAAAACTAGTCAACTGAAATTGAACTTCAAAAGACCCTCCAACTCCTCGTTCCGAAAAGTAAGAGGCTCGGGGCTACATCCAGATAGGAATACTTTTTCCTCGAGAAAAGTACAAGCGCCACTCAAAAGGCAACATTCTATGTCGAGTCATTTTTTTTCATAGCGCGGTGTCAACACAAAGATTTACATCTAGTAAGTCACAAATGTGGACAAAGAACTCGACGAATCACAAAAGAGGAAGAAAAGAAAAGTACTCGACAAATCGAGGGGTCTCGTCGAGATAACACACGAGTTGTTTGGTGGAGCGAAAACGAAAAGCAGGACAAAATACTCAAAGAAGTCAAGTAACTTCCGACCACACCCGTGCAAAGAATACATCAACGAAAACAAAGAATCTTCATTTAAAGAGGAGTGTAATATTACAAGAAGTCGGGTCAATCGGATCGTGCATTGTCATCGGGAAGGAAATATCAATATTTAGACTATCTACAACCCCATCAAGCTAAATCTTCGACCTCGTGCTCCATCCTCTCAACAACATCAAGGTATTCTTGGCTTTCACTTCCTCTGCTATCTTGGACAGAGGCGCCTCTGAGCAAGGACCCGGACTGGCTAGCACATTCTTGGTACATACTTGGGCACACTTCTTGAACTCTTGAAACGAGTGGAATCCGGGAATGAATCTGCGCCCAAGATTGCTCAATCATCCATTGAGTCCGGAGAACATCGGCTCTTGAATCGAAAAGATTTCCACAAAACATTCCAATTTTGATGTGCTAAATGGGTTTCCCGGACAAGCCTTCAATAGTCTTTTGGGCTGCACACAAGATCTCTGTCTACTCTGCGCCCTAATCAACTTAGCAAGGGCGAGTTCTTCCTCAAAGATGAGTAATTACCTCCTCATCCTTATTATGACTAGAGCGGACAAGAGCCTTCATTTCATCGATACTCTCCGAGAGCTTCGCTTCTCAAATGGAGGACTAGACAAGACACCCAAGAACAAGTCGGTGAAAAGAAAAGTCAAAATACAAGAAAAAAGCAGGCATAACCTCGACACCTTTGCATTCGTTCTTCTTCGCAGACTCCACCGCGTCTCCGCTTCCACTACCCGGCACGAAGGGTCTTCTCCTCCTTTTGGTGCATTTGACGCCTGCTCCAACTCACTCGGAGAAGGTCGAGATCGGCTTTCGGGCGTCCACCTCGAAGACAACTTTCTCTCATTTTCGATGAGAAAAAGAAGCCGAGAATGATCACGAGAAAAGACCGAGCCAAAAGAGGCAAAGAAAAACAAGGCGTAAGGACGTAAGAAAAAACGAGCATGCAAAGGGGAACGGCAAAAACCTACTTGGAGCTTTTCACCAAAAGAAGTAGCGAGGGTCGACAAGCTCCCCCAAGCCGCGGTCAGCTCCGACAATCGATGGGTGGCATCGAACTGTTGCACCACGTCATCGGAAAAAGAAGGACCGCCGGATACAAGAGAAGGGGAAGGAGAGGCCGGATGAGGCGAAGAAGGAACGACCAAAGAAACCTTCAGGGAAGCCGGAGTCAAACCCTCAGAAGTACCCGGCTCGACGGCCACAGTCACCTCCGGTGCGGCCAAGACCATAACCGCCAGTAGCTCAAGCCCCACAAAGAACTTCATCAATGTAATACAATGAGTCCCGAGGCTTGGAACTCGTTGGAGCGGGGGGAGGCAGAGAAGAAGTCGATGAAGGAATGAGAGAAGACGAAACACTTAAAAGTGATAAAAGGAAGCACCGATAAGAACCAGAGGAAGGAAAATAGAAGCCAAAAAGATAAAGCTAGAATCTACTCACCCAACCACTCTCTTCTTCGTGAAGCCAAGAGAAGGCATCGCAGGAGGAACCACGACGGTGAAAACGTCCCGCCCGCCCGACGACGAGAGCGAATAATAGCCGACAACGGAGCCATGGAAGGAGTTGGGGCTGGAGACGCGAAGAACTCCGTCTTGAAGGAGCGGTAGAACTTGCACCGGGGCTTCCAAAGAACTCGACACCAGAGTTTCAGAAGAAGTCGACACGGGAGCCTCGGAAGAACTCACACCCGGCCTCCGATTACTTCAAAAAGATCAAGACTAAAGGTCAAGACAAATAAGAGAAATTCAATGCAACAGGAATATGAAAAGCAACTCACCGCCGCATGACGAGGGGTACTTCCTCATATTCTTCATCCTCAGCCAAGGAAACCAGAGCACCTGCTGAAAAAAGGATAAAAAGTAATCGGATCATGAGAGAGACAAGAAAATAAAAGAACAAAGAGCATTAAATGTGCTCACCTAAGAGCATGCTAGCAACAACTAGAGTACCTGAAAGAGTACTTGGTTTGCGAGGCTTCTTGGAGACAGGCAGGCCAGATGAAGACCCATCCGTTCGCCCCCTCTTTGGGACACTGCGAGGACCGCGAGGGACTGGACGAGGAACATATTCTTCATATACATCAACAAATCCGGAAGAAACCCCAGAAGGGCGGTAGAGGTGCTGGACTTACTAATTGCGAAGTTCCAAGAAGTCTATCTCAGCCTCCGCCACGGCGAAAGCGTCAGAGAGACCGGATCGACAAAGTTCCGCCCAAACTCCTGCGAAAAAGGATAAAACACCGAGACAAAGAAAAGCTAAGCAAGAACGAATGCAGCTAGAGTGCATAAAGTACTCAAACAAAAAGATAGACAACTCACAAATTGGAGGCGGGTTGTTGGTGAGAACTTCGGTGACAAGGCGGGAATGACACTCACCCTTTCAAAGATCTTCGAAGACGCCGAGTACCTCCTCACCGGTCAGCTCAAGAGCTGGGACCATGCGTGAAGGATCCTCGGCCCCGAATACTCAAAGCCAAGATGCTCCCGCTCTTTCAAGGGTTTGAACCCGCGACGAAGAAAGCTCAAACAATACCAAAGCCGGTCAAACCTCGCTTGCTTGAAAGATGCTAATCCTATCAAGGAGTGGTGGATCACTTGAATCTCAAAGCAACGATTCAAGTTTCTTGTCCCATCGGTCATTCACCACAGGACCAGATCCGGATGAATGGCAAGGGAAGGGATTAAATTGGCGGCAGAAACCACTTTCGGCACGCCAATCTTTTACAGAATCGACCAGGTCATAGTCAAAAAACTTAATTTTGAGACCACGACGAAATCTGAATCCAAGAACCGCCAAGAACGCTGGTTTCTTCACGGCGGGGTTGAGGTTTCGAATTTAAAGAAAAAAGCGAAAAAGAGACAGAAGGAGGATTCCAAGGAAAGCTTCGCAAAGATGAACGAAAATAGAAAGATGGAGAATGGCATTGGGGGTTAGGTGGTTCGGACTAATCCCAAATAACCAAGAAACTGATGAAGGAAAGTGGAAGCGGAAGGCAAAGTCCGTAGCGGACAAAAGAAACAAAAGGACAATCTCACCAGACCGAGCCGGAACCCGATGCTCGCCGGAACCCTCCATTCAGCGATAACCTTGCTTTGGATCAAGCCATCGCTAACGAGCTCAAGGCAATTGGTCTTCGTTGTTGTTGGAGCCGGCCAAACCTTCCGAAAGCAACCCTCATAGCCACGAACTCGTGTTTTCGATCGAAGAAAGGGATGACTCCTCGCTCACGAAGGTCGCCTCGAGACTTGCTTATGGTTTTCTTCTTTCCCACGAATCTGGCGGAAGCAAAAGAGGCGCTAAAGAAGATGTAGGATGATGGTGCTGCTCGGATTACGGCGACGGTGGCGGCGGATTTCAAAGCTAGGGTTTAAAGGCAAGAGTTGGGCAAAGCAAAGGGTCTTTAAATAGGTTTCTCAATGATACAAACGCCCACAAGGCCCGATAAAACACAATGTGGGAACGCGACAGTCCATTTACCGACGCAATAAAAACGATGGAGGCACAAATCCACACAACAAGACAAACCAACGGACATTTTCAGACTTATCCGTCCAAAGACCACGGCAGGGGTTATCGGATCGCTACAAGAACAACTCGTCGAACAAGAAGAAAGAAAGAAGAAAGAAAATGCTACCTCACAAGGAACAAAAGAATCCGGTTATTTGAGAAAGAACCCGGTAATCTCATGGACAACGGGGATCGCAACAGAAAAGTAAAAGACAACTCAGAAGACAAGATTCGTTACATTACAAGCAGAAGATTACAAATCTTAAAGACAAGATTCGTTACATTACAAGCGACTTCAAAATAGAAGATTACAAATCTTACAAGACCCAACGAACTCGGTACCACAAAAAGCAGGGTAGCAAAGAGGAACGCGGACACGGCTAGGCTCTGGAACGACTACGTGTCCCAAATTGCTACTCAGAAGGACAAACCGCCATCAGCTACGCTGTTTTCTTCAAAGGAAGGACGCGGTGCACTCAAAGCGGAAATCGGCAAAGACGGCAGAACAACATGGAGCGAGAAAGGCGGCAGGCATCTGTCTACACCCAAGACCGATGTGATATCAAGATATGGTGTTGATCTGCACGGACAGTCTCAAAGACAAAGCGACGAGGATCAACCCAGAACGGCCGGATGAAGGAACGAAGCCCACATCACAAGACTTCCTCCAACTACCACCACATACATCCCGGCACAATCTTTGTCATGGGATTAGCCTACCTCTAATCCCTATCACAAGACTTCCTCCATTCGACAAGACACACACACAGAACTATAAAATATGCCCGAGGGGCTGCTCTACTTCACAAACTACCATGCTCATGTCCACGAAGGTTTCAACGGAATATCCAATAGATGAAAACAAGCACTCCGGGACAATGTTATATAGACCAAAGGAGCGACGCACATGGACCAGAGTACCGACGAAATAAGCCTCGACAAAGAACACAAAGTGAAAGGACAGGACTCAATAATGGACGACTCAAAGAGAGGAAAATAAGATTAAGATTAAGACGGGCATATTCGGAAGAATATACCATCACAAAGTACAACCCGTGAACAAAAAGCATTTACACTCAACCACCACCATACAACTACATCGACAAAGACAGACTATTAAAGAATACGCCAAGACCTCGCATCCGAGTTCTTCCTGAACAAAACAACACGGATATACGCTCGGGGGCTCGGCCAGCATCATAGCTTAATCAACACTAAGCTAGGGAATTCGGCCCTCATTTCAACTACTCCTGGGGCTCAGAACCAAAGACAAAAGACAAAAAGTACAAGAAACTCAAGACTACAACGACGACGACGCATCAAGATTCTTCAACCGACTTCTTTTTAAAAGAAAAGAACTCGGAGAAAGCACGAGGTCATGGGATATATAGCCCCGCAATTTTTTGAGATAGAATCTGGACCCTCCAACTTTTGCAAGCAAAAGTAAGAGGCTCGGGGCTACACTCGGTGAGTGCAATTTTATGAAAAATGCACCCACCAAAAAGAACCCTTGACATAGGCTCGGAGGTCGCACGCACGAAACTACTCGGATGATGGTTTAATCCAAGACTAAAGGACCGCTTCGAAAAAATACCACAAAAACTACTCAGATGATGGTTTAATCCAAGACTAAAGGACCGCTTCGGAAAAATACCACAAAAACTACTCGGATGATGGTTTAATCCAAGACTAAAGGACCGCTTCGGAAAGATACCACAAAAACTACTCGGATGATGACAAAATTCAAGTCTCGGGGACTACTTCAGAGCACAGATTTTCAAACAAACATAAAGGATCAAGACCCTCCAACTTTTTGTTCCAAATAGCAAGAGGCTCGGGGGCTACACTCAGTGAGTGCACTTTTTCTCCGAAAAAGCGCACGTCACCAAAAGACTTCCTCAACGCAGACCACTTCAAGACATTACGACAAAAAGAACCCGGAACGAGCCATATTCGAGTTCTTTTTGACAAAACTTCAGCGAACAATCAGAGCAACTTCAAGAAAAGATCCTCCAGCTCCTTGTTCCAAATAGCAAGAGGCTCGGGGGCTACAACCAGATGGATGTACTTTTTCTTCACAAAACACTCACCACTCGAAGGTCCCAAGAAGCGCTACAAGGTTTCACTCCAGAAAGCACTCGGATAACATCTTGTTCCTACCTAACAAGACCTGAAGGAGCAAAGCAAGACTTTCAGAGCTCAACCATGAAGTGCTCGGGGGCTTGTCGATGCGGGACCTACAGGATACCCCGCAAGAGAGATAAAAGATCTAGTTCAACTAGGATTCTTCCCATGTAATCTTAATAGTAAAACTATTAAGTAACCCTACTAGGAAATCTCATTGTAAACCGACTAGGACTCTGGCCTCCTGATAATATAAAGGAGGGCAGAGCTCCTGAAAGAGAGGACAACAATTGTACAACATAACACTTCATAATCAATCCAACGCAAAAGGCAAAACGCCGACTGGACGTAGGGTCGTTACTCGATCTACGATCGAGGGCCTGAACCAGGATAAATCGACTATCTCTTGCGTTTACCATCGAGTTCAGCATACGCCGAAGCCCAAACGATACTGCCACGGTACCCCTGTGGCAGGCTATCGGTGGTAAAACATTGACACTAATTCACACCCCCCCCCCTCTTAGGCGTCAAGGTCCCCTACAACATCGTTTCAGGGCTTGCACTTTAGTATCACTCTTGCTTGGGGATACACAATTCATATTGGACAAGTGTTTTGTAGTTGGAGGAGATGATGCCTTGCTTAGCTGCGACAAAGCAAATCTTGACCTAAAAAATGGTTGCCTCTCTCTACTCAATAATGCCACTTCTTCAGAAGAGATGAACTTCACTTTACCATTTCCAAATCTGTTCGGAGATTTGGGACTTATTTGATGCACTACATTGCTGTGACTGAGAGTTTCCCTTTGGAGCACAGTTTGCCCACCTTCACCATGATTGTAGAAGAAATTAGACTAGCATAGTAGAATTGATGATCGTAAAGTGAGATAGGTGATCAAGAACAGTGAAAAATATATTACCTTGACTAGGTTTTGGGCCTCTGTTACTGTTAGTATACTCCTGACATTTGGCACAATACCATTCACGTGGAGTCTCCCATGCCACCTCCTTCAAACAATAACTTCAAATAGAAAACGGAAACATTTTCAGAGAGCTAAACAAAAACCTTCCACATTCAAGAATATAGCTCGACTAATTTACACCTTCATTAAAAAATAATGGATTTATTGAAGAAAAAAAAAGAAAATTAAATGGAAATAACACATTGGAGAACAGGAACAGCTAAGGAAGTTTCAGTCCTAATTAAACAGTATTTGCATCGACTATCTATCAAAGAAGAAATACTGGTTTCCAATCACTACCAGACATTCAGATATCATCTACTTCACTTACTGGTTTCTGCTCTCAAGACATCCTTACATACAAATATTTCAAACAATTGAAAAAGCAAAAGCATATGCAAATTCAGGGCAGATGATCACATGTATATGTACATCTCCCAAGCGCTTAGGATGTGAAAAATAAAGGTATTAAAACTATACAGGGCAGAGATATATAGGAGTACCAGTGCTCATAATCACCGCACCGAACACACTTTACAATAAGATGAGAGTTGCTACCACTGCCACATGCCCCACACACCTCAATGTCCTGCATGAAAGGGGAAATATTGTATAGTCAAATACAAAAAAAATTTGAGTTCATCTAATTATTTCACACATATCTTTGAGACATAATCCTAAGAAGGAAGAAATATACAACGCATCAAGAAAAGAGCAGAGTGAAAACACATGATTTTCTCCAAGAAAATATAAAGGGCTCCCTTCGTCGTCCAACAAAATTAAATCCTTGAGCAAGTCGATCATATCATTATAATAAACCTATTTTAATTCAGATGCGCTAAACTGGCTGCACATAAACAAAGATATAAAATAACAGTTGAAAATCCTAGCTTTCCAAAATTACTAAGGTTGCTTAACTCACATGTCCAGCCAAGTTACGGATTATCGGCAGAGGACTTTTTGTGTGAATGGGCACTAACTCCATTATCAAGAATAATGGTGTTTATAGAGGTTTCATAAGTTAAACTGCAGAGGATGTATATTAATGAAAGTACAAGAATAGCTAGCCATGGTAGCACTCTTAACAACCGTTGTCCTATCATTATTTTCACATAGCAATTATCCTCACCTTGGCCTATATGAAAGACACTATCAACTAACAGAATCTTATGGGAGGAACATCAAATTGGTTGAGCATGACTCTGGTGAAGCTTTGAGCCTCTCTGCCTCTGCTATCCATGCCCTAAAAATGTTAATCAGAAATTTCCTAAATAAAGAATGCGAGCTTGCTCTAGTAACAACTAACACAATACACTAATATTAGCATCCACTTGCAATTACTGGCCATTAACAGGATGGAACATTCAAGAAAACAAACCTAAGCACTGAATTGCTAAACAAGTGGACGCAATAAGCAAGGCCACCTAAGATTGAACGAGTTCATGTTTCTCTAACAAGAATTGGGCCAATAGTAGCAAAGAAGCCAGTGAGATCGATCTGAAGGCTGCTTCAAATTGCATATACATTAACAGGATGAACACAATCAACAATACACAACACAAACTAGACCAAACTGCACGACAGACCACCAGTAATAATCCCATAAAGACAGGGAAAAGACGTCGAAAAGACACGAAAAACGAGGCAAACCAACTCGTGACCAAGAAAGAGCGACGGCCGTAGAAATATGTGGTTTTTTAGCCATTCCATACCAAAAATGCTTAGACCGAATCCAAGAAGACAAGTTGGATTTCGCATCGCCACGGATTGAGAGAGCAAGAACGCAAAAGGCGCGGCTTTCCAAACCCCAACCAAAACCGCACTGCGATCACAAGGGCCAAGAAGCACAGCGTAACCAACTGAAATGCTCGAACCCACACCAAGAAAGCGAAATCCCTGCGGTTTTTCCCCACCAGGATCGCAACAAGACGCAACCTGCTGACACCCAGCGCTGGAGAGAACCGAAGAGCTTTCCTGGAAAAAGAAAAATCAAAGAAGTATGGGGAAAGTACAGAGAGAGGGACGAAGTCGGACCAAGAAACAAGCGCGCGGGCAAGAAATGCAGTCCAAGCACAGTGGGGAAGAAAAGAGCCTCTACAGCAGTTCCTCACCATTACGCCGTCCGACCGTCGACTAGGCGAGAACAGATGCAGTGATTGGAGAGAGGGGGGCGATGGTGATTGAGAAGACAGGCCCGGCAGGGGAAGAGGAGCACAAACGAGGAATGGGGGTTTTCCGTCGCTGGTGCTTCCCCTTCTCCCGCTGTTGTGAACGCGCAAGGGATTGTTGCCTAACCGCTGTGGCTGCAGTAGCATTTTAACTGCAGCGGCTACAGCTTTTCCAGTTAAAAAGCTGCAGCCTGCCTTTCAACGAAGACGGATGAAATTTTCGCCCTCTTCGTGGCCGTTTGTTTGGCTGAAAAAGTATGGTCGGCTGTTTTTGTGTGAGAAAAAAATATTGTTTATTGGTTAAAAAAGTATGGTTTATAAGTCAAACAAATTCAAACGAACATGACGTTTGTGTTACGTGAAAGGTAGCCCAATGTGATGCCACCCACCATGAAAGGCTAACCCACTCACACGACGCAACAGACTTTGGTGTGTTATGTAGGACTTGTTTGAGCCTCATAACTTGCTCTAAATAGACGATCTAAAGGGTTGTTTAAAATTGAATCAACTCTCAAAAAATCATTATTTTATTACACCACATAAGTGTACTGAAGTGGATTAAAATTTTGCTTTCTCTGATAAAAAGATGATTATCACTGTTTTTTATCTCCTCCCTTGTTCGCCATGGGGCATAGAAATCCAGTGGCACAGAAATCTTTTATTGGATTAGATAGTTCATGATCTAAACAACCTCTTTGTCTAAAGTTAGTTTTAGCCAACTAAACTTTAATCCATGAGATTCAAGCAGGGTTTTAATTTTACGAACTTTCGAATTGTATTTTGAGCCACTTAGGATTCGTTTGGTTGGAGATCAGACCAGACCGGAACGGTTCCGTTCCGATTTCTAGGATGTTTAATTCATGAACATTAGGGATGGAGTAATTCCACTAGGGAATATTTTCTCAAAATCCATCCTCAGCTGGCTTCTTTTTTCTGGCCGAATGTAGCCATCCCTCCGCGACAGCATGAAGCACCGTTATCCCTCTCTCGTATGTTTGATCTCAAATTTGACTAAATTTATTTATAGAAAATAGTATCAACATTTATATTTATTCTCTAAATAGGTTTATTAAAAAAAATATGACGTGACTAATCTTATAATGTCTATTTGGTATCATAAACATTGATATTTTTTCTATATATCTGGTCAAATATAAGATTAGTTTGCCTGACATGCATTTATTTTAGAACCAAGAAGTAGGCCGTATCATCCCCTGTATAGTCTGAGTGGCCGACATGTGGGCCTCATGGCCAATGGTGGGCCTAATGGTGGGAGAAGCTCAATCCAATCCACCTTTTAACCCTCCTACCAAATCGGAAATACAGATGGGTCCGCATCACATGCTGATAGTGCTCTCGTAGCACTGTAGCAGTAGCAGGAGTAGCTCGCGATGCCAAGCCACCTTTTTGCAACAAATTCTACTTCATTTTCGTATATTGTGCGACCAATCCATCATCAAGTTTGCCTCCAAAATACAGTACTTGTATGAGGAAAGTGGAGCAATGTTTTCGTACCGGGAAATCCTCCGAACACAGAACTTGTATGCGTGGCTTCTTAGAATCTGTACTACGTAGTACGACGTACCTGGTTGCCATTTCCATCAATCACATTTACACCAACACAACTAGTGCAACAACTTAGGACCTGTTTAGATTCCAAAATTTTTTGCATAGTACATGTCACATCGAATCTTACGGCACATGTATGGAGTACTAAATATAGACGAAAAAAAAACTAATTGCACAGTTAGGTGAGAAATCGCAAGATGAAACTTTTGAATCTAATTAGTTCATAATTAGACACTAATTACCAAATACAAACGAAATGCTACAGTAAGCCAAAATCCAAAAAATTTTGGATCTAAACGCCCCCTTAGTTTCGACTTTTGCATGATAATAAGGCCCGTCTCAATATAAATTTATAGAGTTTTATAAGCATTAAATAAGCTGACATGACATTATAGTGATGAAGAGAAATGATGAAAGTTATATGAAAGTAGAGAGAGCAACACTGTTTTTAAAATACGAGTGCGTTAGAAACTGAGCCGTAAAACCACTAGACTGGCCTAAGTACTTCTAGAACTGTAGGCATGAATCTCTCTCTCCTGTACCGTACTCAATGTCGTAATCACAATATTAATTGCTCACTCGCGGTGAAAGAATATCCGACATACATTTTCTGATATGGGCATTTGCTCCAGCGATGCCAAATTGCCAATACAAAGCACACAAAAGCAAGCCAAACTTTCTCACGCGAGTGCGTGACTAGCTGCTACCTTCCAGTATCCCTGCAACTTCGTCGGGGCAGAACCAAGGGAATTTGGCGTCCAACATCATGTCCGGAACCTGCAGGCTGCATGGTAGTGAGTGATCCAGAGTTTCATTCAGGCCGGGACTACGTAAAAGATACCGACAAGCAGAAACCGCTACCTCGGCTAGAATCTGGGTGCCCTGTTGGCCTTTCGTTGGCATCTATTACAAAACCATATGCGTGGAATCAGAAACGTCAACACCTGCATACAGTACCTTTTTTTTTAAACAGAAAACAGAAAAGCTTTCAGAAACTGGAATTCACTCATCCATTTCACCATTTTAACAGATAGTGGCCATTTTGTACAGACCAACAACAGATGGAAATATCCCAAGGCCTTATTTAGTTACAATCTTTACATGAGTTATGTGTGGCAAAGCCTTCTGTTCTCTTATCATTCACTACTATCCAAACATATACTTACAAACAAATGTGTCTAGCAATTTATCAGCACATGTTGTAGACAGACGAACATATGTATATGTACATTTTCCTAGAGCTTAGTATGTGAAGAACAAGGGGAAAAGGCAATAGACAGGCAGGAGAAAAGAAAGAGGAGTACCAATGCTCACGCGCACTGCACCAAGCGCAGTTTGCAATAAGATGAGGGGCACTGCCACTGCCACATATCTCACACACCACTAAGCCCTGCAGTTATGGGGAAAAATCATGCAGTTGGATACACAAACTGAGTCCATCTAATTATTTCACAGGTATCATGAACTTGGAGACATAATCATCATAGGACTGAAACAGATGTTCAACATAATACGAAATGAGTGAGCAACAGCAAATGACTGAAAGAATGTTTTTTTTTTTTAAAAAAGGGTCCCCTTGAAGAGTTATTTGACATGTGCACATGAGTTATGGCTTCTACCATCTAGAAAACACTGCAAGAATGAATGGTTATTAAATTCTTTGTTAGAAACAAATGTGTTAAAGATGTTTTCAATGTCAATCTGGCAAGTACATGAATAGGGAGCAGTGATAACCATTCTGACAATGAACATATATGCAAGAAAACTCAGAGTACAGTCTAATTTATCCTTTGATCAATCGGACAGAAACAATTCACCAACACAACCTTATGAAACAAAACTCGAACTGGTTGCACATGCCTATGATAAAGCTCCGAGTCTCCGTCTCTCTATCCAAAACAAAGAACATGAACTGGTCCAACAACAAGCAACACAGTAGACTGATTTAAAGGCTGTTTCAGTGAACAGACAACTTCCACTAATAGAATGGGAACAGGGAACAATTAAATGCAAAACCTAAGCATTGATGAACTTTTTTTTTCACCACGGACGAACTGAATTTCATTACCAAAAGCAACGTAATTACAAGAGTTTAGCAATCCATACGTGCTTAACCAGAACCAACCAAGCTGCTTGTTGTACTGAATACCCAGGGTTCAGACAAAAGGCATCGAAAACTACCAAACATCAGCACAGCCTAACGCTAGAGCAATGTTGACCAAGTTTTAAGAATTCACGCCGCCAAGGCTATGAAGACTATGACTTATTACAAGCCCAGATCGGCTGTTACAGCACACAGGCCGTTCCAAACTGCACGCCAAACAGACATCCTCACTGCAGGATGTTTGTCTTGGTGATCATGAAGCTGTTATCTCCATCTTCCTTCTAACATGCTCCATCTTCCTTCTGACCTTGCTGATGAAACTGCAGGGCCACCAACTTCAGGATCTCTGCACCGTGCCCAATATGTTAACAAGGAGCAAATCAAACAGATGATCTCCGTGGGAGATTTAGTTCTCTTTCCTTCAAAACAGATGGCGTTTCTTGTCTTCCAAATGGCCCAACAGATTGCAGCCAAACCAACATCATACGCTTGTTTGCCATTTGGTAAACTCCACTTAATCTTGAACCAATATTGGGTGAAAGAGGATGGTCTGACAGACACTCCAAAGGTGAAGGCAAGAATGCTCCACACATATTTACTGACTGGACATTCAAAAAAAGAGATGAGATGCAGACTATCTGGGGGCAGAAGACACAAGAAGCACCCCTTCCACTTTCCTTTCATGAGGTTGTCTTTAGTCAGAATTGAGTTTTGTAAAGTCAGCCACATGAAGATCTTAATTTTGAGAGGCATCTTGGCCTTCCACATTTGTTTATTATGAGGACCGTAGCTATTACAGTGAGTTGGGGTCTCCTCGCATTGCACAGGCGAGGGTAAGGCTTGCCACTGACACCCTTCCCTAGACCCCGCAAGAGCAGGAGCTCTCCCTTTTTTACCGTAGCTATTACAGCAAAGATGTTTATAAACCGATTTCACTCTCCCAATTCCAAATAGCAACATCAATTTCATAATTGATTCTGTATCTAAACAGAATGTTATGAAGTTGTCGAAGCTCGTCTTGTAGACCTTCATTTAACCATCTCCGGAACTTCAAACTCCAATTCTTTATGTATAGATCATTTCCTGAACAATTTTGGACAGTACATATTTTATGCAGATCAGGAAACTTATCCTTCAGGGGAATCAGGGATATTTTCCACACCAAGTATCCAGCCAAAAATCAATAGATTTTCCATTTCCCAGCCTCATGGATCTCCCTTCATATATATATGTTTGATTTTAATAAGGTCATTCCACACAGGGGACTTGCTTGTTTTGTGAGTAATTTTTGTTAAACATTTACCTTCTAGATATTTCATTCTCACAATCTCCTGCCATATCCCATTTTCATTTTCCAATTTCCACCACCACTTGCATAACAAACTCATATTAATTTTCTTCAGATCGAAAGGCAAATACGCCTCTAACAGGACACCAGGAACTCACACACAAGCACAAGTGGTTTTGGTGGCTGGAATGACTTTGCCTTTTCTGTTCTCTTCTACTTAGCCAAACGTGAGCTACAAATCAGGCTGTGATAGCTTCCTAACTAATGCAGAATATTACCCAACTAATCAGCCTATTCCTCCAATTACTCCATGCTGAAATTTAGCTAAAGTAAATGCTATGAACCTAGACATTAGCATGCACCTAGACACACAGAATTATTTCCAACAAGATCTTTAATCTCTAGCCCCCCCCCCCCCCTTGTCTTTAGGTTAGTTATAATTTTCCATTTTACCAAATGGTATTTTCTTTTCACCCCCCTGGCTCCTGAGTTGTCTGGCAGGCCATGAACCAAAGAGGCCAAATCCTTAGTTCAGAAGGCTCTGCTGCGTCTGGTCCATCCTCTATGCACCTTTGGAGGGTCCCTCTGGAATATTATTGTTCGCGTGCGACTGGACTACTACCGATCAATTTTGGGAAACTGCTTTATAGACTTCTAGAGACCCTTTATGTAGTTGTAACAGAGTTTAGAAAATTTCCTAGACATGGCAACTAATCTGCTAATGAACCTGCTGTTAAGAAACATAGGGTACTCTAACTATCCTCAATCAATTTGGTTGATCTGTCCACCCTTTATTATATATATATATATATATATATATATATATATATATATATATATAAAAAAGAAAAGGCCTTTATCCAAAAAAAAATCCAAAAAAAAAAACACAAGCTTGGCCCAACAACAAAAGGCAGCTTTAAGTTACCGCTTACAGTTACCAGCCTGCGACTAGTTACTAGATTGGGAACACTGAACAGTACAGAACCTAGGAACTGAGAATTGCTGAACAAGCTAACAGCGTTCATGTTTCTTTAATGAAGTCGTCAAATTGAATTGCTGCACAAGGTACCTTTGCATGTTTCAGATTATGATGCCTCTGTATGCCTAGACATGGGATGCACCAATTAATCGGATCCGCTATAGAGCGGATCAATGCAGTATGCACAACTGATCGGTTCCCCTCTGCTCCGTGCGCCGTTGTACCATGGTGCTGCCTGAGCTAACTGTGCTACGAGATCGGGTAGATTGCCCCCCTTTCCCCCTCGATCCACCCACAAACCGAACCTACCAATTTCGCCCGATTTTCGCAACTACGCTCAAAAACCAAACCTGAACCATCACGAGATCTCAGCGATTACCTCCGTGATGACAGAGACCGCATCGTCCTCGATCAAGCTCGCGACATTAGAGCCCCCCGCCATCTCTTCTGGGATCGAACTTGGCCGCCGGTGCCGCACCTCAGGAATTAAAGTGAAGCTCCAAGACGAGCCGTGATGCGGAGGCACGACACACGAAGCAGCTACGGCGGCGGCGGCCTGGCTGGCAGTCTGGCACTGATACGAGAGGAAAGATGCGAGGGGATAGGATCGGTGCGCTAGATAGGACATTAATTATATATATATATATATATATATATATATATAATATATATATATATTCTATATATATATTTAAGCTAAGTTACGATAATTAATACGCTAATTTTAAGTTACGATAATTACTAGCTAATTTATTATTACGTAAGTGATTTACTATAATATTACGGTAAATATCACCGTGAGTTATACTAACACGGGTATCGTAAATACATATTTATGTTATCGTAAATTGGTATAAATATTATCGTAAATCAAGGTGGCTATAGAATAAGTTATTCTATGGCCAGCTGCAGAATAGCCTTACCGTATATATATATATATATATATAGCCATCTCCATTTACGATAATTTTATATATTAATTTACGATAATGTCAATACATATTTATGATAGTTGGTTTACTATAACACATAGGGATATTTACCATAACGTTATAATAAACCACTTAGTAAGGAGTTACTATAATCTCGTAAATTAACATAGTAATTATCGTAACTCAAAGTGGCTACAAAATAAGTTATTTTGTAGCCAGCTACAGATAGTAGTTCTACGGAGAGTATATTCAGTAGCCAGCTATAAAATAAGTTATTCTGTAGCCATCTCCGTTTACGATAATTTTATATACTAATTTACGATAATGTCAATACATATTTACAATAGTTGGGTTACTATAATACATGGAGATATTTACCATAACGTTATAGTAAACCACTTAGTACGGAGTTACTATAATCCCATAAATTAATATAGTAATTATCATAACTTAAAGTGGCTACATAATAAGTTATTTTGTAGTCAGCTACAGGTACTAGTTCTATATATATATATATATACTACATCCTAGAACACTATTCTACACCAAAAGTTCAGTAGTCGCATTTCAGTATCATTTAGTATTTCATGGTTCTGGGTGTAGTACTAAGTGATACTGAACACGGTTCAGTAGTAGTAAGTATTTTTTCGGTCAGTTTTAATTTATGGTGTAGAATATTCTACATATAGTGTAAAATAGCGCTATATATATATATAAAATAAGTACTTGTTACTAAATTCGTATAATAGGATCCACGGCATCATAGCCCTCTTAAGACCTTGCATACATGTGTATTCACTTCAATCCACATGTATTGGAGTGAAATAGAATAAAATTTAGTTCAATTCTATTCCAATACACTTCAACACATATAGATTTAAATAAATATATGCGCATCCAAACAAGGCCTAACATATTTAGACCATGCCTTCCTTGCACGATGCATGAAACTAATAACACCAGTAGTGAAAATAAAAAATAGCTCTATTGTCATAACGTCATATTGTTGGAGAATAGCTCTAGCGTTGGAGAGTGAAAAGATATAGAAAATATTTTTTATATAAATGGCTATCTAAATAGTAATTTAATGATAATTTAGAAAGTGAACTTTAAAAAGACTCTTAGAGATGCTCTAAGTCAATCACTAGATCTTTAGTTTGGCTATTTACAAACCTAATACAAATTATTACAAAACTAATCACCGAAGGTATTTTTGTCAAATATTTTCCAAGACGGCTTCAACTCCATCAAAGAGGTCACTCCACATAACATAAGAAACAAGAGCCAGAGGTAGCAAACGGTTCAGTGGTTACAAGCTTGTGTAGCAGGCCTATAAGACAGGAAACGTAGACAGGCGCAAAGCACATGACAATTCTTTATGAGTAGAAGCACCTCTTTATGAGTAGAAGCACCGAATGTTTTGCCGTCGATCAGGGGGTGTGCAAAAAAGAGAGATAATTAAGTCAGGGAGCAAACTTGCACATTTATGACCGAGAAAACTTTTGCATCTAACAGTGCTCCTAATTTTTGCTCAAAAAGAAAAAAAAAAGTGCTCCTAATTGTTCTGCCCATCAGGCATCAGTCAGAGCTATATCCCAGAACATTTTCAAGAAACTACCTGGGTTGGAGCCCAGCGTACCACGAGATACCCAACATGATTTGCACTGTCGGTCACGTGCGAATGCTCCAGTTGCCCTAACGCTACTACTTACACAAAACAAGCAACTCACGGAACATGCTTCTACATTTCATAATGGTCCTTCTGAGGAACAGCATCAAGGTAATTCTTGAGCAACCTTTGATCCATGATCATGTTAGGAATCTGCAGAGTAGCAGTTCACAGCTCAGCCCATGACTTGAGGAACCAAACCGAAAAAACAGCACATAGCAGGTCTGAGTCAGTACCTTTTCACCGAAGAAAATCTTTGAGTTATTGGCGATTGATTCAATGAACCTCAGCTCAAGATACTCAGGTGTCAGTTTGAGCCTATTAGCCTCTGCTTCCTTCAAGATCCTGGACAGACCAAACCAAATGTGGTTAGTAGGAAAAAAGAAAACAAGAGGCACGCATGAGCAGAATGGATTTGAAAAGAATACGGTATTGCCATCCATGCCTGTAGTAGTTTGCATCTGCTAGTGCTTTCTCTCGTGCAAGGTACATTTCGTTATCAATCTGCTCCTGTCTCTTGGAACTGTCCTTCTCCATCAGCTTTTGCTCCATCAGGATCTTGCTCACCTGTGCGTTCTTCTCTGCTTCAGATAGTGCAATCTTCTTCTGTGTTTCTGCCTCCTTCTCCGCTACCTTTTGCTTCTCGATGGCGATCAGTGCCTACATTGTACAGAATACATAAATTTAAGTAAAACACATGAGCAGATACAATGAACCTTTGAGTTCTTTTAAGTACTAAATCGACACGAGTTCATGCATATGAATATGAACTATGTATTTTATCTTCAAGTATGAAGTTAGCCTCACAAATATGTCCATGGATATCATGGTTTGCATAGTGTTGGATGATCTAAACATCACAGCTTTAACATGATGGCACAGGATACAGAACAGAAATTTATAATAAAACCATAGCAAAAGATAAGGAATGGAAGTTTAACACTGAAGTACTACTAGGGCATATATGCAGTCAGTTCCTTAAGAAGTTCAGGAACCACCTTCTAAAGCTTGCAAACTTCAACTATGCAACTCCTACATTTTAGTTAATCATGAAAAATGGAACGCCTATTATGAATTAAAGAAATTTATCCAACATTTAAATTAAGTTAATAGCCATCACTTACCATTGCACTAGATGTATGCATATGCTGTGACTCACTAGAAGATACTGTGTTCAAAGGGTACAGTTTAAACATATGATCTGGTCACATGAAGTACATACCTTTGTACGCTCCTCCTCCATAAGTTCAAAGTTTCTTCTGATACTACCAGGTATATTTGGCTTCGTAACACGAACACCGATGATTTCAATTCCAGGAGCATAACGTGTACAGTCTCTTTGAATAGCTTCTTTCATTGTTTCATCAATCTGTAATTTTTGTAGGACAGATAAGGTGTGTTACAAATGTGGGTTTAAGGTCAACTATAGTTGAGTAGGGTTTCATGCACAAAAGGACCAGCTAACCTGATCGAACATGTCAATGTAAACTTGCTGCAAACTGTGAGCACTGCAGAACTGGTTAATCTCATGATGAATTTTATCATATATCCATGTTTTGTCATAGTGCACACCATAATTGAGTAGGGTTTCATGCACAAACTCTTTGCGGAGGCGGTTTACAACCTGCACACACAACAGTCAATCAAGCAGTTCAGAAACAGGCAGATGGCCATCTTTGTAAAAAAGTATAGAATTGTAATAGAAAGAAGAGTAGCACTATACCTCTATCTTGTCAAAGCTGATCATAACACCACCTTTTGTTCCACAAGGAATATCTCTGACCTGGTTTAACATAATGATGAGGACATCACTTCTACAGATACAACCACACCACCTACAGCTATAGTACCATCCATTCCACCATCTGAAGCTAGGCCAGCAATTCACAAATTTTACACAAGAAGAGATCGAAATGTGCTCCTAATCAGGAACCTTGGTGTTGAAGATAAAGATATTTTAGCTGATATTTTGTGCTATATTTGTGGCTGTCCACAGGCAGTCACCACTTGCAGCCAGCTAGAGTATAGTAGGCTAAACTATTTGTTTGTTACTTGTTAGCTGTCCAGATTCATGGAACAGCCTCCATATTAACACTAGTAATAGGATTAGCTGTTGCCAGTACATTGTAGTAGCATGCACTGTAGCAGCAGCCATTTTGGCTATAAAAGGAGGGGTACCTCTATATGTAAGAGTTGGGTTTTGTCTTAGTTCAGTTCCTTTGAAACTACTGCTTGTGTTGTCTCTTGTGTCGGTTAGACCAACAGACCAACTTCTACTCAAAGCCCCATCTTAATATTTCACTACATACTTGTAATTTCAGATTGCTTGCACCTTGTTCTTGCTAGTTTTCTTCCATTTCTTGCAGGAACAGACCCTAGTGGTCAGGTCAGCTTGGTTTTGGCTAGGCTGATAACATCTCAAAGGTTGGTTCAGCGGTTGCTAGGCTATTGGAACCTCTTGTTCAGTAGCCTGGAACGTGTGAGTCACCCTCACAATTGAGGGCATCTCATCTCACCGAAAGGTTGGGCCTCTAAAGCTTGGTTAGCCATACTATAGCTATGTCCCATCGCCTTACCTCCTTTCATCCTTTTCAACACCTCTCTAACCTCAGATTCTTGGATTCTCCGCACAAAGCGCCTATTGGTGTCATCAAAAGAGTCATCCAACTGAAAGGTTGTGTCCATATTCTCACCATTGAACAATTTGTCAAAATACTCTTGCCATCGATGTCGGATCTCATCCTCCTTCATCAAGAGATGCTCTCTTTCATCCTTAATGCACTTAACTTGGTTGAAGTCCCTTGTCTTTCTCTCACGAACTCTAGCCATCCTATAAATGTCCTTCTCTCCTTCATTCGTACCCAAATGTTGGCAAAAATCCTCGTACGCTCTACCCTTTGCCACACTTACAGCTCGCTTTGCAGTCTTCTTTGCTACCTTGTACTTCTCTATGTTGTCCACACTCCTGTCATGGGACAAGCGTCTATAGCATTCTTTTTTCTCCTTAATAGCCCTTTTGACTTCCTCGTTCCACCACCAAGTATCTTTAGCCTCACCTCCACTTACTTTGGTTACTCCACACCCCTCTGAGGCCACATTCCGGATGTTGGTTGTCATCTTCTCCCACATATTGTTTATATCCTCTTCTTCCTTCCAAGAGCCCTCTTTGATAACCCTTTCCCTGAATACCTCTGATGTCTCTCCTTTCAGTTTCCACCACTTTGTTCTTTCAATCTTAGCTTGTTTATCCCTACGAGCACGCACCTGAAAACGAAAGTCTGCCACCAAAAACTTATGTTGAGAAACAACACTCCCCTGGTATCACCTTGCAACCCAAGCATGCTCGTTTGTCCTTTCTTCTTGCGAGGACAAAGTCAATCTAGCTAGAGTGTTGTCCGCTACTAAAGGTCACTAGATCAGATTCTCTCTTTCTAAAAAAAGTGTTGGCTATCATCAGGTCAAAAGCTACCGCGAAGTCCAGAACTTCCTCCCCCTCCTGATTCCTACTACCATACCCAAAACCTCCATGAACTGCCTCGAAACCTGTGCTAATATTTGGTTTAGAAACTATCAAAGAGCTATGAGTATGATGCTAATTTTAAAAAAATAATGTTGCATTGCAAGGAAGGAAAGGATTGTGTTAGCGCGGCGAGCCAATGTAAAAACTTAGCCACTTTTATAGAGATGAAATACAAAAGAATCCCGTTGGGACATAACCCTCTTAGCGACGCGCCATGTCAGAACCCGGATATGGTGTTAAATGAGCAAGGGCCGGGTCGTCACCCCCGTGATGCGCCGTGTCACGATCTGGACACGACGTCAAGTGAGCAAGGATCGGGTCGTCGCATCCTTAGTGATGCGCCACATCGGCGCTCGGGTGTGGTGCAAAATGAGCAAGGGTCTTCATACCTACCTCGGCGGGTGCGAAGGATAAAGAAACTAGTCGAGCCAACTAGGATCCATTTAGATAGTTGGAATGTAGGATCCCTTACGGGTAAGCTAAGAGAGTTAGTGGACACAGCGGTTAGGAGACGTGTAAATATCTTATGCGTCCAAGAGACTAAATGGAAAGGGCAGAAGACGAAGGAGGTGGACAATACCGGCTTCAAGCTCAAGTACACAGGGACAACTTCAAATAAAAATGAAGAGTTTTGATTGATAACAGTCTCAAGGATGGTGTGATGGAGATGAGATGGCACGGGGATAGGATCATCTTTGTTAAACTTGTCATTAGTGATATATTCTTAAACGTAATTAGTGCGTATGCCCCAAGTAGGCCATGATGAGAGTGCTAAGCGGCTTTTCTAGGAAAACTTATATCGCTTGGTTAGAGTTGTCCCTAGTAGCGAGAAGCTCTTTATAGGAGGTGATCTTAATGACCATGTAAGTATATCAAGTGCAGATTTCGAGACGGTTCATGGGGGTTTCGGATATGGTAGTAGGAACTAGGAGGGAGAGGAAGTATTAGATTTCGCCATAGCTTTTAATCTGATGATAACTAACACTTTCTTTCGTAAGAGACAGTCCCATTTAGTGACCTTTAGTAGCGGCCAGTACTCTAGTCAAATCGACTGTCCTTACAAGGAGGGATAAACGAACATGCGTGGAACGTAAGGTGATACTTGAAGAATGTGTGGTCGCTTAACATAAGCTGGTGGTGGCTGACTTCCGCTTTCTGGTGCAAACTCGTGGAAACAAACTAGCTAGGGTTGCTAGAATGAAGTGGTGGAAATTAGAAGGGGAAACATCAAAGACCTTTAAGGAAAAGATCATTGAAGAGGGCCCTTGGAAGGATGAAGGCGATACAAACAGCATGTGGGAGAAGATGGCAACATGCGTTTGGAAGGTTGCTTCAGAAGTGCTTGGAGTGACCACAGGGAGCGGATGCGACTCAAAAGACACTTGGTGGTGGAATAAAGATGTGCAAAAGGCTATTAAGAAAAAGACGGAGTGCTATAAGCGCTTGTATCATGACAGGTGTGCAGACAACATAGAGAAGTACAAGGTGGCAAAAACTGCAAAACGAGCGGTGAGTGAGGCAAATGGACGGCCTATGAGGACCTTTACCAACATTTGAGTACGAAGGAAGGAGAGAAGGACATTTATAGAACGACTAGGGCTCGCGATAGGAAGACAAGGGACTTCAACCAAGTCAAGTGCATAAAGGATGAGAGGGAGTAGCTCTTGGTGAAGGAGGATAAGATCAAACATAGATGGCAAGAGTATTTTGATAAATTATTCAATGGTGAGAACGAGAACACCACCGTTCAGCTGGACGACTCGTTTGATGACACTAACAGACGCTTTGTGTAGAGGATTCAAGAATCGGAGGTCAAAGAAGCCTTGAAAATGATGAAAGGGGCAAAGCGATGGGTCCTGATGATATCTCAATCAAGGTGTGAAGATGTCTCGGAGATATAGCTATAGTATGGCTAACCAAGATGTTCAACAATATCTTTCGATCGAACAAAATGTCCGAGGAGTGGAGAAGAAGCATATTGGTACCAATCTATAAGAACAAGAGAGATATACAAAGTTGTACTAATTATCGAGGAATTAAGTTGATGAGCCACACTATGAAGTTATGGGAGAGTCATCGAGCAGTGGCTGCGAGGAACGACGCAGATATCAACAAACCAATTTGGTTTTCATGCCCCAAAGGTTAACCACAGAAGCAATTTTCTTAATAAAACAAGTTATGGAGCGGTTTAGAGAGCAGAAGAAGGACCTCCACATGATTTTAGACAAACATAAAGTCCCATCAAAGTACGTGACCCTCATTAAGGACGTGTACAACAATGTTGTGACTAGTGTTCGAACAAACGATGGTAACACAGATTACTTCCCGATTAAAATTGAACTTCATCAAGGGTCAGCCTTAAGCTCAAATTTATTTGCCTTGGTAATAGATGAGGTTACCAGAAACATACAATAGGATATCCCCTTGATATATGTTGTTCGCTGATGATGTAGTGTTAGTGGATGAAAACCAGATGGGAATAAATAGAAAACTAGAGTTATGACGGCAGACCCTTGAATCTAAAGGTTTTAGATTGAGCAGAACTAAAACCGAATACATGAGATGCGACTTTGACGGATCTGCACAGGAGGAGGGAGATGTTAGTTTGGAAGGTCAAGTAGTGCCTAAGAATGATACCTTTCGATATCTGGGATCAATGCTACAGAGGGATGGAGATATTGATGCGGACGTTAGCCATAGAATCAAAGGGATCAAGTGGCGACAAACTTCTGACATTCTCTGTAACAAGAGGGTACCACAAAAGTTAAAAGGCAAGTTTTATAGAACGACGATTAGACCGGCTATGTTGTATGGAGCAGAATGTTAGCCTACAAAGATTCGATATGTTCAACAACTGAGTGTTGCAGAAATGCGTTACGATGAATTTGTGGTCACACAAAAATAGACCGAGTTCGGAATAATGATATACGTGATCGCCTAGAGGTAGCAACAATTGAAAAAAAGCTTATCTAACGTCGGTGAAGGTGGTTTGACCATGTCCAAATGAGACCTCCAGAGGCACCAGTGCATTATAGAGTCCTAAGTCAAGCTAATAATATGAGGAGAGATAGAGGAAGACCAAAATTGACATGGGAGAGGCAATAAAAAGACATTTAAAAACTTGGGATATACCTAGAGATCTATGTTTGAATAGGAGTGCTCGGAAAGCAGCTATTGAAGTGTCCGAACCGTGACTTAGGGCTCTTGGTGGGTTTCAACTCTAGCCTACCCCAACTTGCTTGGGACTGAAAGGCTATGTTGTTGTTGTTGCTGCTGCTGCTGCAAGGAAGGAAAGGGCTGAAATAAGTACATTGTGAGTGATGGACTTTTATTTCGTGCTAACAAGCTATGCATTCCAGCTAGCTCTATCCGTCTTTTGCTGTTACAGAAGGCCCATGGAGGTGGACTAATGGCACATTTTGGTATGAAGAAGACAAAAGATGTGCTAAGCGACCATTTCTATTGGGCAAAGATGAGACGTGATGTCGAGCGCTATGTGGCACGCTGCACCACTTGTCAAAAAGCTAAGTCGCATCTTAACCCACATGATTTATACCTGCCTCTACCTATTCATAGTGCTCCTTGGGAGGATATCTCGATGGATTTTATTTTAGTACTGCCTAGGACAAAGAAGGGGAGAGATAGCATTTTTGTTGTCGTGGATAGATTCTCTAAAATGACACACTTCATACCTTGTCATAAAAGTGATGATGCTACACATATTGCTGATTTTTTTAGGGAAATAATTCGCTTACATGGAGTCCCTAATACAATAGTCTCTGATCGTGATATAAAATTTTTGAATCATTTCTGGAGGACACTTTGGGCTAAATTGGGGGACAAAGTTACTATTTTCTACTACATGTCAATATGTCATCCCCAAACATGCTTAGAGCTATTCTAAAGAAGAATTTGAAAATGTGAGAGCAATGTTTGCCTCACGTAGAATTTGCTTATAATCGTTCGGTACATTCTACAACCAAGATGTGTCCTTTTCAAGTTGTTTATGGTTTTATACCTCGTGCACCAATTACTCTACCATCTTCAGAGAAGGTAAACTTTGATGCTAAAGAACGTTCTGATTTGATCTTGAAAATGCATGAAATTACTAAAACAAACATAGAAAACATGAATGAAAAGTATAAAATTACGGGTAGTCAAGGTAGAAAGAAAATCACATTTGAACCTGGAGATCTAGTTTGACTACATTTGTGAAATGATAGGTTCCCAAACTTAAGAAAATCAAAGTTAATGCCTAGAGCTGATGGTCCTTTTCGTATACTAGAGAGGATAAATGATAATGCTTATAAACTGGATCTGCCTATAGATTTTGGGGCTAGTCCCACCTTTAATGTTTCAGATTTAAAGCCATACATGGGAAATGAAGATGAACTTGAATCGAGGACGACTCCATTCCAAGAAGGGGATGATGATGAAGACATCACTTCTACACATACAACCACACCACCTACAGCTATAGTACCATCCATTCCACCACCTGAAGCTAGGCCAACAATTCACAAATTTTACACAAGAAGAGATCGAAATGTGCTCCTAATAAGGAACCTTGGTGTTGAAGATAAAGATATTTGAGCTGATATTTTGTGCTGTATTTGTGGCTGTCCGCGAAGGGCGGGCCTGGTGCAAGCGGTAGTCTTACCGTCTGTGACCGGAAGGTCCCGGGTTCGAGTCGCGGTCTCCTCGCATTACACAGACGAGGGTAAGGCTGGCCACTGACACCCTTCCCCAGACCCCGCACAGAGCGGGAGCTCTCTGCACTGGGTACGCCCTTTTATTTGTGGCTGTCCACGGACAGTCACCACTTGCAGCCAGCTAGAGTATAATAGGCTAAACTATTTGTTTGTTACTTGTTAGCTGTCCAGATTCATGGAACAGCCTCCATATTAACAGTAGTAATAGAATTAGCTGTTGCCAGTGCATTGTAGTAGCATGCACTGTAGCAGCAGCCATTTAGGCTATAAAAGGAGGGGTACCTCTATATGTAAGAGTTGGGTTTTGTTTTAGTTCAGTTCCTTTGGAAACTACTGCTTGTGTTGTCTCTTGTGTCGGTTAGACCAACAGACCAACTTCTACTCAAAGCCCCATCTTAATATTTCACTACATACTTGCAATTTCAGATTGCTTGCCCCTTGTTCTTGCTGGTTTTCTTCCATTTCTTGCAGGAACAGACCCTAGTGGTCAGGTCAGCTTGGTTTTGGCTAGGCTGATAACATCTCAAGGGTTGGTTCAGCGGTTGCTAGGCTATTGAAACCTCTTGGTCAGCAGCCTGGAGCGTGTGAGTCACCCTCACAATTGGAAGGCATCTCATCTCACCGAAAGGTTGGGCCTCTAAAATTCCACGTCACATAATGAAAAGCATAAATATGTCTACCATAAAGTCATGTTTCGCACGCCGAGTGGACTAATTTATATCTATCATAAACTCATCTTAAATAAAAATACAGTAAGCTTTCAGTTTGCAGCTAGGAAAATCAAGTAAGGTGCGATCAAAACAAGAAGATGCAGATTTTGGTATGACCATATGAGGTAAACAAGCAGCCGCACTTTGCAGGTGAACTAAACTGTGGTTTCAGTGGAAACATAGGATCATAAACCAAAGGGCAAAGAGAACATTCTCACTCGCCTGGTCTGTTTGAAGTGTAACCTGTATTGGCTCATACTGGGTGATCAAAGGGAGCTTCAGATGAAACCCTAGAAGCACATGAAAAAAAATTAATTAAGATGCACGAAAATAAATTTAAAAGAGAGAAGGACATTACCAAAAAAAAATGTACCTGGAGGAGTGATTGTCTTAAGAAGAGCACCTCCTCTCCAGTATACCCCAACATGTCCTTCAGGAACTTGATGTAGAACACTTGATGGGACTGAGAGTGAAATCTACATATTACCAGTGCACAAGGTATTCAATACCAAAGAGGTTAACAATATGCTTGTACAATCGTACTGCTTTGCCTCAATTACAGAAAGAAAGGGGGGAAAACATATCTACTGTACACTTCTGCCTTTTCAATTCCTAGTACTACCTTAATTATGCCAGTCACTGGATTAAAATAACCACCCATAAAAAAACAAAAAGAAATAGCATACTCAAATAAAAGTTAACCAGGAGTAGACTATGCCTATGTGAAGCGTGGTAAAAGACCAAAATTGGACTGCCTACCTTGATTGTTAATATCAACTGACACTTGTAAACTTTATTTAGAATAGCAATAACCTTTTAATAAATTAAGCCCCAAAATATATCACAATTAATACATCATTTGATATTGTTTAACAAGACTAACAGATATTTGGGTAATGTTTTTTTTCTTTTGAAGGATCGAAAGTGGACTTGCGGACTTGCAGTGGTCTTTGACAATCTCCAGAGCTCGCTCATTGGCAGTGTACGCTGTCCATGCCAATGGAACCCCAGAATTGATGCGCGATATCACAATGGAAGATGAGCTGATCTCGAGTCCCAGGAGCTTGGTTACAGATCTTGCAACGGTCGGAGGGTGTAATGGCTGTTTTACAAACTACAGTAAAAGGGGGTGCCCTATCTTTTCCCCTCAGTGCCTAGTGCCTTCGCAGGATGGTGGTCTTGGGCAACAAGGTTTCAAATTGATGTGAAAAATTGTCCTAAAACATAATAAAATTCTCCGCAACATTAATACTCAATCACAACTTTGTTACTTCACTAGCTTCACATGCCTCCGTTCAAAAATAAACAAAGCACATAACTAGGCCATGCTTCACTGTGTACATTGTTGAACCTTTTTTTAAACTTGACGAGTTTTCTTACTTAGCAGAAACTACCTAGCTTTTAACATTTTTTTAATAGTGTGGATCCTGCATACAAGCACATGCAGCCATCTTGTATAATAAATTTTAAAGGATATAAAGGACCTTGCAGAGTCACTGATGTATCCTTTGTCCAAACTATCAGGATAGTGTAACTTATTCTTGCAAAATTCCAACTATTTTACTAGAAAGCCTGGCCAACAGTATTTAACTAGATGGCAAAATGATGTATGTTGACCTTTTGCATTCTATATGAGTCAAAATTGATTAAATTTTAGTACAGATTGTTGTTTAACCAAGGCAGGGCATCAAATTCAAAGCATGTCTACATCTTGGATAAACTAAACCTGAATTTGCAACAGTATTATTTAAATGTTCCTTGCCAAGTTCACCCCATAGCCTCAGAAGAGGGTTTTGCATAAGCTATCACCTAGTACGGTAGTACCACTAAAATATATTTCGCATTGAAAACAGGTAGATGTATATGTAATCCAGAGAACTATTTGAAAATTAAAAAGTAGGATGATTCAGAAGGTAATTTCATTATTTAGTCACTTGTGAGAAACTGGGGATACAAAGTTACAAACCAACTAGGAAGCATTCTAAAGTACTAAGATGTTTCCTCTTCAGATCTAGTACCCTGCTGATGCTGATGCGAAGAGAGCGATAGAAACAATACCACATAACATGAAATAGAAACTTGATAAAGACCCATACAGTCAATACTTCCAGCCATTGTATAAAAACATAAAAGGAAGGCCCCAAAGGAGTGATAGAGACATACTTAGAACTAAAAAGTTATTGCAGCATTAACTCAAGACAGATACCTTCTGACATGTTTGATTCGGATAGAAAGCAATCAGCAATATCTACAAACACAGCCCACTAAACAAATATGGAAACTTAAAGGCACATAAATTGACTCATTTTGGCAAATGTAATGCATTATCGAGACCAGCTCAATGATTGAACAATATAATCAATTCATGCATACACAATCTCATCATTGAAGGCAACTCCCAACCCAGAAACAGGGATGGTTTCTATGTTCATTAATTAGGTGCCAATTAAGCAAAATGGTGATGTGGCATTGGAATTAAAGAAAGCTATGTCTACACAGGAACCAAGATTTGAAGAGATGTGATAGGTAGATGATGGAGAGAGAAGACACATGATTGGACAAAAAAATATTTTGAAGAAACTATCCTGGGAATATGGTTTCTATGTGTAATGTCTACATGATTTAACAAGTATAGAAACAATCTCATAGTTTCGGTTGGGAGTTTGGACTGCTCTAGTAGAATCAACAATTCCAGCCCCAAGGCACCAAACTTGAACCCCAAGAGGCAACAAACTACCATCATGTAGTACAAATTTTTTTTTCTTTGCTTGGGACATAGTTTAGTCCTAAGGTGATACTTCAATTGTCGTCAAACATAAAACTGTACAAGTAACATCACACGGAGGAGTAGGATGAACACAGCAAATAAGAGTACAAGACTATGTGAGAAAATATAGAAATATAAGATGAAAATGATGAATTGGGTCACACAATCAATAGTTCCAAACTATTATATAAAATTCCCCCAACAGGACCAAATAGATCCCATTTGGACCTGAAGTGTGTTGGTTGGTGGTAAACATGTAGGTATTAGGAGCAGCAACAGCAAGCAGTATCAGAAGGCACATTGCCCCTAACAAATGTGGCAAAAGGCAGAAACATCTACTCATTTTCAGCAAATATAATGAATAACTGATATAATCTGCTCATATCACCTGCACAACTCCCCCAATCAATTCAATCATGCGGCATCACTTAAGCAGAATGTAATAACCACATATACGCTAGCAAGAGCAGGCACTCACCAGATCGGCACCGGCATCCAAAATGCATCAAACCTAAACCCCAAAACAAGCAACGCCCTACCATTAACCCCGAGCCCCACAGCAGGATAACGCGAATCCACGCCACAGTACCCAGTAGTTCCCCACCGATCGAGTCCAGGACCAGCCAATGAGGCGCGCCCGCGCGGCTGAGCATCTACCTACTCGCGATCGGGGGGAAATGATCACAAGAGGAAATCAGCGAGATTAGCGAGGTAGGAGAGGCCAAACGGCCACGACTCACCAGGACGAAGCAGATGCCGATGAAGGCGACGACGCCGAACGCGAAGGGGTCAGCGCCGGGCGGGGGCGGCTGGCGCCCGCTCGGCTGCTGCTGGAAGCGCGGCATCGACGGCGACGGCGACGGCGGCGGCGGCGAGCGGCGGCTCTGCGCCGAGTCGGAGGTGACGTCGGACATCGCGAGGAGGGTGGGCGGGGGTCCACCGGAACCCCTAGGCGAGGTCGGTCAGGGCTTGGCGCCTTGGCAAGTGGTGCGGGCGACGGGGTGGTCGGCGCGGCGAGGAGGACGAAGCCACGAACGAAGGCTGGGTGTGCGCGGTCAGTTGGGTTTGGGTCAAGTCAAGTCTCTCAAATCTGATTATCTCAACCTTCTCGGGTGCTGGGGATAAAGTTTAGCACCACATCGAATATTTACGTACTAATTAGAAAAACTAAATCTAAACCTAATTAAATTTAATAGATTTATCTTGTAAATTAATCTCAATATATATAATTAGTTTTATAATTAGTCTATATTTAATCTTTTCCTTTTTTTTTTTTTTTTCCTTTTGTTTTTTAAAATATGTATCGGCCGCCTCGGGCCCTTCCTGGAAAGGACAGCTCTTGCTAGCAGCCTCTCTCGATCAACTTTGAGAGTTGTCTAAATCTTTTAAGATTGATCAAATTTATATAAAATAAGGTTAATAGTTATGATATCAAGCTTTTATCATTAGATGCATCATGATATATATTCTCATAGTGATTTTATTTGATGTCATAATATTTATGTCTATACTATAAATTCTGTCAAATTTAAAAGAACTTAACTTAAGAAAACTTTAAAAGTTCATTAATCTGGGGCCAGAAGAAATATACAAAATTTTGGTTGACGAGGTATATTTATTTATTCCATGTATACATAAAAAAAATGCCGAACATGACTTGTGCATATTTTGGCATGGAATGATTTTGGTGAGATTAACTAATAGGTGGTGCAAGTGCAACAATTTTGATGAGGTTGATTAATACATGATGCGGCAACAATGTAGGCTTTTTTGGTGTCCCTACGGAGGTAGAGGCAAATCCAAGCAAGGAATAAAGAGAAAGAGAAAAGTATGTATTGTTCAAAGATTTGACACTTATAAATGTCTTTTTTCTTTAAGGGATAGAGCACGTGACTGCCAATTATGGTCTAGACTGAGCATGCAAACAATGGTTCTAGGGAGGTTTTCAACGAAAAACAACTACTACAACAAGTAACTACGTTAAACTCTATTCGTAAAAAAGTTTCAAAAAAAAAACTCTATTCGTAAATAATCCGCTCACAACACCAGCTAATTGCAACACAGTACAATAAACCACACCAAAGCACAGATATGTAACGAAGAGGCAAATGAATTGCTCCACCAGATCTCGGAAGACATTTCCTATTGAAGCTATTAATGGCTCCAGGGGTCTGATGGCAACAATTCGGCCCTGTTTGGTTCTTTAGGCGCCTCCTAAAATTCCTGTCACATCGAATGTTTGATACATACATGAAGTATTAAATATAGACTAATTATGAAACTAATTGCATAACTTGCGACTAATTTACGAGACGAATCTTTTAAGCCTTAATTAGTCCATGATTTGACAACGTGGTGCTACAGTGAAATATGTGTTAGTGATAGATTAATTAGGCTTAAAAATTAGTCTCGGAAATTAGTCTCCATATATGTAATTGGTTTTGTAATTAATATATATTTAATGCTCCTTAGTAGTACCTAAACATTCGATGTGACATAAATTTTAGGAGCAACTAAAGAACCAAACACCCCCTTCACATCAACGGTATGTATAGTCGTGGATTCGTATGCATTGGGCTTCCTATCATTTTAATTTCCCAAATCTTCTACCACATTACATCATACAAGACTAGCTATTTAACGAAACGATGATTTATCGTAAGATTTGCTCCAACGTCTTAATGACAAAGACAATGTTGCCTTTGTAGGTTGATTCTCTAGTATCCAAGAATCTTCTGCTTATGCAAAGTTGATTTTGACTTTCTCATTCAACATTGTTAATCATACCAAATCTCTTATCCGAAAACTTATATTAGATATTTGGACCTATAAACTATCTCAAATAAAAAAGCATCACCTTTAAAGTTTTAGATCTCTTTAAACTTTACAGCTTTAATATAAAGTTTATCCTTATTTTAGATCTTATATGAAAAGGTTATGATTTTTTTTGTTTTTGATAAAATAGCTATTACTGTCGGTTCAAGCCACGAACCAACAACGTTCACGTATTCAGCAGTGATCGGCGGTTCTCTAGTAGGGTTCAAAAACAGAAGCATTCCTCCATGCTATTGTTGGTGGGCTCGTTTGGGCCTGGTAACATCCATGCATGGGCGCGGCCTGCAAACCTCTTCTTCTAGCTTTCCTTTCTCCGAGAACAATCTCCTCTCATTCTGAGTCGCGTCTAGCAGTCTAGAAATGACGCTATATAGACGAAGAAAAAAGCTTGGAGCTCATTATTTCTCTAACTAACTATTAAAACCATGATTCCTTAAGTAAATGTACTCCATATTGCTCAGCGCAGGACGAGAAACGGGCCAACCATAATTCCATATATGCTGCGTTGCTGTTGCATGCTTCTCGAGAAAAAAAAACCGTGCGTGTGCGTTTTGTTTGGGACTTTGCGTGGTCGGCTCGGTCACCATCGCCTCTCATCTAGCCTGTGTCGGTCTGTTTGGGTTGCGCTTGCGTCGCAATCTGGAGTTCCGGACTGATCCTATTTGATTCCGATTTGGCGTGAATCCCAGAGCCTCTCGTCCTCTGTCTTCTACCGCTGCCGGTTGAAGTCACGAGCCGACATTCGGATTTCCATACATCTATTTCCATCCACACATGCACTACACTGCACCTGCTGCTCCGGCGTTGCAAGCAGTAACATTTGTGTTTGCGCCTAGTATTGTTTCGTGCTCTTGTTTAGTTGATTCGGAACGGAAAAGAAATGCTCTTGTTTAGTTGAGTACTCCATTTTTGGCGCGACTGCCATGCATCACCTAAGGACCATATTTCTTTCTTTAATTATTTAGTAGTTATATAGTATGCGCTTCTTCTAATTTTCTCCAAGAGTACCATATATTCCCTCTCCATCTGTTAGGGATTGACAAACAGGTCGGCATCGTACGTAAAAATATGCGCAGGCCTACTCGCGCGCATCCGACACGCCCTCGCCTGCCTCCCCGACGCCGTCTTGAAGAAGATCGTGATTTTCTCTGCGGCAGCCCCACCGACGCGCCCTCGCCTGCCTCCCCGCTGCGCCGCCTCGCGTCGGTGCCGCCCACTGTTGATGTGTCCGGGTCCTCCTCCCTGGCCTCCGCCTGGTCATCACGGACACGGAGGCCGCAGGCGCAGTGCGCTCCGCCACCTTGGCCTCCCGTCGCGCCGTCTCTATGTTCGTGCGACGTCGGGGTCGTTGAGACGTTGAGTAGCGTGGCTGTGGGGGTCATCGGCCGTGGAGCGTCGAGTTTGTGTAACGATAGGTTTGAGTCAACCCTAGGGTCGATGTTTCATGAACCGGATTGCACCTCTTTCGATTCTGTGTTCTGTGATTTTCGTTCCTCTTCGTCGCTTGCTAGCTTGTGTTGAGGGCCGGCAGGCAGCAACTTGCCTGCTTGTCTACTGCTGCTACCGACCGGCTGCTGCTGCCTGCTTGCCTGCTTGCCTGCTGGTACTACTACTAGATGATACTGATGGCCGGCTGCTGCTGCCTGCTTGCCTGCTGTTGCCGGATGATGGCCTGCTCATGTACTGAATGTAAAAGTGCTGACAAAATAAAATGCCGATGGAAAAAAAGTACTGATAAAAAAAGTGTGTGGATCATAATTTTGATATTTTGAAAGTCAAATATAGGGTACTCTGGGAGATGGCCTCTTTTTTTCCTTCCCGTACTTCTTTGAGAGTTGATAAAACACTATGTTTTGGGAACAAAATTTATGGTATTCTTGGAGATGCTCTAATGTAACTCTTTCAAGACATCAACACACAATCTCCAATATGACACTTTTGACTTGTAATCTTCTTTTATATGTGCAAGCACATTGCCAACCTTTGTGCATGTAATAAGGGGTCGTATTCCTTTTTAGTTTTCACAGCTTTTTTTTAGAAAAGGGAATATATTAATATTCCAGCTTCTGCATCGACTAATGCATATGGTTATTCATTATTACAAGCGAGCAAAACAAAGTCCAAGAAATCTCAAACACGAAGTTTTGAGCCATGAATACAACAAAATTCTCAAAAGAAAAGGACTAAAGAGCAATTCTATTGCTAAATCGTCAGCCGTGTCTAGCAAACACCTCCATCGCGGCCGTCTCAATAATCCTATAGCCCGCCTTCATGAAATGGCGATCCTCCTCCATCTGAAATAAGGTCCAGTACCTGGTCTAATACATTCTCTTGAAGATAACATACAAATAAGACGGTGCTATGGCCTTGTCAAACACAACATCATTCCGAGTTAACCAAAGAGCCCAGCAAATGGCACTTGTACCCATAAGAATTTGAGACTTTATTTTCCTATTTAACCCTTCCAACCAACCTGTAAACAAATTGTGTACACTAGTTGGAGGTTTCAGGTTAAAGAAAATATGAACAATTCTCCACATAAATTTAGCATAATGACAGTCAAAGAGTAAATATTGTATGATCTCATTGGTGGAACGGAAACAACACTTCCTATCTCCTTTCCACTGTTGCCTAGCTAAATTATCCTTGGTCAAGATTACGCCTTTGTATAAGTACCACATAAAGACTTTAATCTTGAGGGGTAGTTTAAGTTTCCAAATTAAAGTGTTGTAAGGTAAAGCCTGTACACCTAATAATGCTCTGTACATGGAATTAACTGAAAACAACCCTTTCTGATGCAGCCTCCATACAAAGCGATCCCTTTGGTTTCTTAATTATGCATCTGCAACCATGGCCACTACACTGTGCCATGCTTGCAAATTAACCCTCATCATAGATCTCCTAAAAGCTACATTTAATGGTGTCGTAGACAGTACCGTCCTAACAGATGCACTTTTCTTTCTCACAATGTTATATAGTGACGGGAAGAGTGTCTTGAAAGGGCGTGGCGTTATCCACGAATCCTCCCAAAAACACACTTGGGATCCGTCACCTAGACCAAACCTACCCATCGACAGGAACTCACCCTTGACCTTCATAAGGCCAGCCCAAAACTAAGAGTCCCTGGGCATGTATTGAACCTGAGTCAAAGTCTTGTCCCTTAAATACTTATTTTTAAGCAACTGTTGCCAAACACCATCACCATTTATCAGTTTGAAAAGCCACTTGCTTAAGAGACACTTATTATGGACACCTAGATTTAGGACACCCCATCCTCCTTGGTCTTTTGGTGTATATACTACTTCCTATTTTGTCAATCTATATTTCTTCTTGTGTTCATCGCTTTGCCAAAAGAACCGAGATCTAAAATAATCCATTTTTTCAAAATCCCTCTAGGTATTTCAAAGAAGGACATCATGAACATAGGAAGACTACTCAGAACCAAGTTAATGAGGACAAGCCTCCCACCCACCGAAAGCATCTTACTCCTCCAACCACTCAGTCTCTTTTGAAATATTTCTTCCACATGTTTCCAGTCCTTATTCATTGGTTTTCGATGATGCATAGAAATTCCTATGTATCTAAAAGGGAATGATCCTACATTACATCCAAAAAATTGTGTATATTCAAATTGATTAGCATTAGCTGCTCATAACAAAATAATTCGCTCTTATGGAAATTGATTTTGAGTCCCGATAATTGCTCAAAGGCACAAAGCAAGAGCTTCATATTTTTGGCCCTCTCTAAATCATTGTCCATAAAGATAACAGTGTCATCCGCATACTGAAGGACTGAGAGTCCTTCATCAACCAAATGTGGAACCACTCCATGGATTTGTTCGGCCTCTTTTGCTCGTGAAATGAGTATAGCCAGCATGTCAACGACTATGTTAAACAAGATTGGAGATAACGGGTCCCCTTGCCACTCCTTTTCTTGTTTGGAAATAATGACAAATTATCATTGACCTTTAGTGCAACACTCCCTCTAGACATGACTTTTGAAATCCATTCACACCAAACAGGTGAGAATCCTTTTATTCTGAGGACTTGTTGTATAAAAGGCCACTTAAGATTATCATACGCTTTTTTGAAATCCAGCTTTATGATCACTCCATCTTTCTTTTTCCTATGCAGCTTCGTGTATTGTTTCATGTAGTATTACAACACCTTCCATTATATATCTTCCCAGAATAAAAGCCGTCTGAGATGGACCTATCAACTTATCTGCCATTTTCAAAATTCTATTATTTAACACCTTCGTAAAAACCTTGAACGACACGTTTAAGAGACAAATAGACATGTACTATTGTATCCTAGTCGCATCTGTGATCTTGGGTAATAGTGTAATTACCCCAAAAATTAAACTATGAATATGCAGTCTCCCCATATAGAATTCATAAAAGAGGCTCATCAAATCTTGCTTGACAACATCCCAAAAGAATTGGTAAAATTCTGCAGGAAAGCCATCCGGATCCAGTGCCTTATTATGTTCCATATCAAAGATTGCCATTTCGATATCCTCCTCACTAAATGGAGCCACCAATACTTCATTCTCCTCCTCCGACACTTGATGTATATCATGCCTCAGAGTCTCGTCCAATGAGAAAGAATTCTGTAAATAAGGTCCAAACAATCTTTTGTAGTAACCGGTTATATAATCTTTCAATTTCGCATCCCCAACAATAATTCCTTCTTCCTGTTCTAGTTGTGTGATTTTTGTTTTCCTATGTCTCCCATTTGCCAACATATAAAAATACTTAGTATTATCATCTCCCTACAACA
Source organism: Miscanthus lutarioriparius (assembly GCA_904845875.1). Taxonomy (NCBI): domain Eukaryota; kingdom Viridiplantae; phylum Streptophyta; class Magnoliopsida; order Poales; family Poaceae; genus Miscanthus; species Miscanthus lutarioriparius. The sequence continues at coordinate 43,991,689 of CAJGYO010000001.1, forward strand.
ACTTTGTTGCTTTTGATGGTTGGAGCCAATAAATCTCCTCCTCTCTTAGCAACTTAGTTAATTGCCCTTTAAGATGATATCTAAGCTCTATCTCCTGAGATAATAGCAAAGTTGTTTCTGCCTTTCTGTCGAGGATATCTATTTTATCCATCAGGTCTAGTTTATGTTTCTTATTTTGGGAGACTAAATTTTGAGCACAACCTCTAAAAAAACATCACAGCCTCCTTATCTTAGACTGCCACCGATCCAAGGGCGTTCTACCCCTATTCTCAGACCCCCACACCTCTTTTACCAAATCAAAAAAACCATCCCTTGTCAGCCACCCTAGCTCAAATTTAAAATTCCTAGCGTTGCCTCTGTGAGATGGTTCCCCTTCATCAAGTAAGAGTGGTGTGTGATCAGAGATTTCTCGAGTGAGAGCCTGAACGGTCGCCAACGGAAATTTTTGTTCCCATTCGGTTGTCACCAAAATACGATCTAACTTCTCATAGGTTGGAATTTCAGCATAATTAGCCCAAGTGAACTTTCTACCCGTCATTTCTAGTTCCCTTAGATTCAGAGTTTCGATAATGACATTAAAGAGAAGTGGCCATTTATTATTATACCTTGAATTATTTTTTTTCGACGGGTTCCTAATTATATTGAAATCCCCCCTACTATAGAAGGTAGATCCCCGCAGCTAGTGCAAGCACGTACTAACTCTGATAAAAAGTTCTCTTTGTGCTCTTCCTGTGCTGCGCCATAGACAGATAAAAGGGCCTATCGAAAACCATCTACCTTATTTCTTAAGACAAATTTTATGTAGTAATCCCCATCAATAATATTTTCTACTTTGAAGCTTTCTCGATTTATCCCCATTAGCATCCCCCAGAAATACCCCGGGGACATCGCCAATGCCAAACAAAATCAGCCCCCGCACAGAAATTTTCCAGACACTGAGTTGAGAAACTATTTCTGTTGGTTTCTGATAAAGCTATAAAATCAAGTCTATTATCTTCGGCCACATCATGTAAAAAGGTATGTTTAGCCAGGTCATGTAGACCTCTGCAATTCCAGAAGATCCCTTTCATTTGAACAATTTTTTTCTTTGCAGACGCCTTCCTATTAAGGAGTTTCTTAAACTTTTTATTTTTTGCCACCTTGATGGGTATGTCAACAAGTACTCCATCAACGCCCACATTACTATCGTCCATCACCTCCTCCATCAAGTCGCCACAGAGTCAATCGATGGTGGAAGCATCAGGATCGACCTCATCCTCCTCTGATTCGCATTCTTTATCAATTGAATTACCAACATACGAAGGTTTCAATCTCTCTTGTTCTACATCTTTAATTAAAGCTATAGAACCAGCAATTAAATTTTCTCTACCACCCAGACTGATCCCCACCCCTCCTAAATTTTGCTCTATATGATCAATAGAAAAAGAACATACTGAATTAATAACTGCCTTAGCATTACCTTGGGGATCCTCGAGATTTTTTATGGCAACTCTTTTTCTGCCTTCTCAAGAGAGTGTACATTGCCATCCGCTGACACTCTGGCCTCTACCATGGCCTCAAGAACGGCCCCAAGGTACTGATCCTCACCCACAAGCACTCCATCTGATGTCCCATCAACCTGCCTTGCCTCAACTGATTCTCCAACTAGTGTGGAAGGCTGCTGGTTATGAATTTTTTGCGAACCCCAACTAGCAGCCCCCAAACCGGCCGACGCTTGTATCCCTACCGAAGGCGGCTGCTGCTGCCCCTTCTCCTTCCCTTTCAGTACATTTCCTGAGACCAACTTGCCACCCGACCTTGATAATAGTGATGAACGTTGCTACATACACGCTGGAGCTGAGGACCCTGAAGGTACCAGAGAAGCTGCTACTCGCACAACCACCGAATGACCTTTCTTGACTCCCACAAAATCGCGTACCGCATCACTCAGATCATTCTCCTCATCTAATAAATCATCCTCTTCAAGATCAACATCCATATGTGCTTCTGGATTATTTGCTTCTTTTCCTGAATTGCTACTAACTACTGCACTTGCACCTGAGTTGATAACCTTGCCATGATTTTGTGCCTCCTCCATCTCACTGTCCTTTGGTGCCCCACTACCATGATCTTCATTCCCATTATTCTTGGTGTTCCAAATGCTTCACAGCCCGATGTTTGGTAAATAAGGTTCAACTTCGAAAAGCAACTAGAAGTATCGATTACCAATAATGACATCTAGTTTGGTTGGAATTGCCTCCGGATCTAGTACTGCCACTGCAAACCTTCCAAAGCTACTCGCTCTAGTTGTCACCATGTCCACATCTTGAGTAACTCCAAAAAGAGTTCCCAAAGCCCACAAAACCAAATACTCCCTTAAAATAGTCGAAAGATTTAAGACTCTCATCCACACCACTGGCAGAGCATGACCGAAATATTCCTCATCTTCCTTGAATTCTTGAAATTTGAGAGTCACACCTTCTTTCATTTCTGCATTGAACCTTGTCATCTTTGCTGATCACCCTTTGTAGGAAAAACACCTTGAACTCAGAGCTATTGTGCCATTTTACTTCCCAAGCAAAAGTGTCAGAAACCAAAACCCGCAAAAAGCGGCAACATCTTCTTCTGATAAATCTTTACCAGAAGTGGAGATCAGAACCATTCTGGATTCTCTCTTTGTCATCTGAATTGGTGCATGTGGAATAAGAAAACCGGCTAGTGCATCTGCCGCTTGACCGACCAACTGTGCTATTGGTTTTGGCTGCTTAAGAATCGGGCATCGACTCATGGCATGATCAGAGTTTCTACAAATTTCACAAAGTACCATCGCAGTGCACTCAAACATCAAGTGACCCTTTACACCACATCTTCTGCAAAACTTAGTGGTGCATGTCTTCTGTGAAGCACCTACAACCCCCACGCTCGATGTTTGTACCACTGAATTTTCAACCTGCACATCAGTTGGTCCATCTGCCGAAGAAGAACCCTTTAGAATTTGAGATCCAGCATTAACACCTTGCTCCGCACTTGTACCCATTCCTTTCAGCTGCTGCTGATCCGCAATAACACCTTGCTGTTGATTGATCCCCATCCCCGGCAAAGTCGTAGACGGCATGGCCATCATTGGAGGAGCTTGCGACGTGTATTGCTGCCGATTCACAAGTTGTCGCGCTGGGATCTAAGGGTTCGGCACAGGTTGCTGCAATGATACCTGCTGTGATGGCACCTGCTGCTATGGAAGAGGTTGTTGCACGTACTGCCGTTGCTGCTCAATCTGTTGTTGATGCTGCGGTGGCACCTGATGCTGTAGATGTTGCGGTTGCTGCTGAAGGTTCGACGGGTGGTGAGTCACCTGGTGCTGCTGTGGACCATATGGCTGAAGTCGCTGCTGATTTCGGTGAGGTACGTGACGCTGATACTTGTGCCCCAGTCGGAACCCGCCGTTCCAGCCTTGATCCCCATTGCCGCCAAAGCGTCCTCGTTGTCCCCGTTCATAATCCCACCCAGGGCCATAATTCGATTGAGCCCCGAGGTTAGGGTTGAACCGATGACCATTGAAAGGTGTGCCATCATCTACCTCCTGGTACACAAGGCCGACGCCATATCCATGTCGGCCACCGCGCGCAGCACCACGTCCACCGCTTGTGCGCCCTCCGCCACGGCTAGTTCCGTAACCTCTTCCTCCAACGCCAGCCCCATCATTGCCCACCCCGCTTGCACCTGGTGACGCCATGCTCGCACGCACGACTTGCACGTACGAGGGATGAACAGAGGAGGGAGTGGCGGCTAGGGTTAGCTTGTTGATCTCGTCAAGGTCGCAGGAGGCAAGCAGAAAATGTGATGCTAATTTTCCTGTGCGACCCCTTCTACGACCGCATCTGTCCAGCACACAAAGCCCACGTTGGTCTCAGAAGGCCCACCTGTCTCTGTGCCTGGAACGGATCGGCGGCAAGGACGTTCGTCTCGCATGTAACTCGAATCGCAGGCGTCACGTAGCCCACCCGTTCCTGCTGAGAAGACCGAACCCGCATGTCGCTGTTCACATGGTCCGCCCGTCCCTGCAGAGGAAACGGACCCCGCATGCCACTGTTTGCATGTCGCAGAAAACGGATCCAATTTAATTTGATTTTGAAACAATGACGAACAACAATCTTCATGAACCTCATGCACTGACTTCGCCCGCGACGATGGGGATGACCTCCCTAGGACCTCGGCAAGAGTACCCCCAGTCATCGCTCGTCGACCACGCAAAAGCGTTGTCGTACAATCGCCTAGCGTCATCGCCGGCGACGCCCTCGGTCGTGGCAGCTTCCCGGACCACGGCGTCAACGACGGCCGTCATCGTGGTGTCCAAGCTTTGATGATATTTCGCACCAAAACTACTTTAGTGTCCGAAGATGCCGGGGACGAAGATGCTTCTACCCGTCGTTGGATCGACGAGTCTTGCAAAGCCATCTCCGCCTCGGCAAGCTTCTCCTTTCCGAAGCCATGAACTGCTGCTTGGCATACCAAGTCCGGTGTATATGTGATTGATCGAGCTCCTCATCGGATTCGTCGTCGTCCGCTAACGCCCAGAACTTGGACTTCCCACCTATGGGACAGAGGTCTATCGCGGGATCAGAAACAACCCGATCACCACGGCCACCAACGGGTATCCAACCGTCGTCATCATCCTCCGTCCCAACACTGTTTACCAAAAAACTACGTAAGCTTACCTTGTTTTCAACAGCTCGATCTGCCGCACTCCTGCGAGATTCCAAGATCACCGGAATGCGAGGACGCCTTGCAAAAGATCTGCCAGGCACACCAGTGATCTTCTTCTCGCCGTCGTGGTCGACGGATTCGTGGAAACGTCGGCCTTCAGAAAGACACGACTCAGCGCTGTTGAGCACGAAGGCTTCCTTCGAACTCCTCCCAGCGATGCCACTGTTCCCGATCACGGTGTTGTCGGTCGCGACGACATGGCCGGCTCCGGCAATGCGGAGGGACTGCCCCGCGGCGCCGCTGTTCCCGACTACGCAGTTGTCGGGCGCAACGTAGTCATCTCCGGTGGCGCCGTTGTTCCCGGTGTCGTTGTTATCGGACGCGACAACGTGGCCCTCTCCGGCAACACGGAGAAGCCAATCTCCATCGCGCAGTGGATCGCCGTCGGACGCGACAACGTGGCCCTCTCCGGCAACACGGAGAAGCCGATCTCCATCATGAGATAGATCGCCGGCGTCACTCCGCCGCTGGGCTCCGTTGCCGTCCAGGTCCTCGGGGTCGCCTCCCGAATCTCCCTCAACGGTCATTTTTGCTATTGTGGAGAAAGTTTCCAGCTTTTCACAGCTTTTAGAAAGTAGAAAAAATATCCTAGCATGCATGATGTTTTTTTAGGTGTTGATTGACGATTCCCACCAACCGAATTCCTGCCCACCACATATGCACAAAGACAAAAAGGTAAACTGAAGATGGGGAAGAATTCGACACCCTGCATGAAAAGGATCACAAAATCCACACGCTGCAAAGCGTTTCAGCGTATGTGCTCGCATGGCGCTCTGATTTGCCGCATATATTCACTTCACACATTGCGGCGCCCACTATCATAGATTTCCGGATTGCTAGACGATGTAATGTCTAGCCTAGAACTACTAGGACCCACCATATATATACTACCTTGTGCTTTTGGGTTCATGATTTTTTTTTTTGAGAATGTCCATGATTGCTTTTGGGAAAAAGAGGTCTCCCGGTTGTTTTTTTTTAAAAACTTCTGAAAAAGAAAACTCTGATGCTGCTAGCCTGCTACTTCATGGAATTCACCAAGAGTTGCCAACCGAATATATAATTCCATTTGCATCCAAACATGAAGCTTCGTGCTGATTGATTTTCAGATAAATCAGCCACCATGTTATGTACTTACTGTAAGACTGAACGTGGAGGACAAATACAAAACAAGCAATCATCAAAGAACGTGTTAAGTGGGCGAATCCACATGGCCACATGCAGGTCGACACCAAATTGGGAGCGCCGCAAGATTCTCTCTCGTGATTTACAAGAAATTGTGTACCATTAGTTATTTTTTACCTATATTTAATGCTGCAGCATTTGGAGAGGGAGCAGAATTTGGATGTGATAAAACAAGGCCCAGCTCGACACGATAGATTCTCTGCGAGACAAGAAACCACCAGCAGCAGCTGCAGGTTGCAGAGGATAAAGAGCTTCACGATAGAATAGACAGAGACCTAAAAGATCGTCCAGACATTACATATACACGCGTGCTCGCTCCAGCTAATCTTGAATGAAAACCACCGGTTTCCTGTTTGCTCTAGACTTAATTACAAGCAAATAATAAACAGACACAAGGAGGTTAATTAAAGACAAAGGGCTAGCGACAACTCTTGTAAATAAAACAAGAAAAGAAGGGAGGTACAGGTACAAGAGAGACAATGGTGCTCGTAGGAAAGAGACAGCCATCCTACCACCAAATGAAACCATACACCAGCCTGTAGTGTAGCTAGGATCCATGGGCACCAAAAAGAATACGCCGCCCCCAACCACCGTTGCCACTACTAGTGGCGGTAGTAGTGGAGTGAGGTGAAATGAAACTGGAGCCAACCAATTCGATCGCATTCTTCAGTACAGTTCCCCGGCCCCTTTCCATGGCATGGAGCACAAGTAGCTGGCTGGCTCATGTTCAGAGAGGTATGGTACTGATGAAAACGACGAAACACAGGAGGTGGAGGGGGAGCTAATTAATGGTGCAGCTGCAGGGCTAGCAAGGAGAGGACAGTGGCGGCAGCGAGGGAGGCGGCGCCGGGGAGCAGGCCGGGCGCGGCGGCGTCCAGGGTGCCCGTGGGTCCCAGGGTGCCGCCGCCCATCCCGGTGCCGTTGAAGCCGCCGGTGCCCACGCCGGGGCTGAAGGTGCCCGTGCCCGTGCCCGTCGTCGCGCCGCCCGCGGTCGTGTTGCCCGCCGTCCCGGTCCCAGCGCCAGCGCTGCACGCAATCATCATCAGCACATTATTATTGACAGAAATTCAGTTTATTTTGTCGCCATGGACTTGCGCATTGCACTGCACCCGTACTCTCCAAGATTACACAGACAGGACCGGCAATGCAATAATCCAGTATGCATTCATGGTTTCAGGAAAGAAATCGACAAACAAACTCCAAAGAAGGTACTGCTAGTATATTTAGAGAAGGAGCCAGTGCAACTGTCATAGTCTGGTTTAACCTCTTCTCTTTCATGATAAGGAGCATATCAGTGGAATGGAAGCTGCAGAGTGCAGAATGAGCTTTTTCGTCAGTCTGTGTGTAAAACTAACTAATCCCTACTTTTGTCTGCTACGTACTCCTACATTATATTTATACTACTACATATGATGATTATGACGACGCACAGCACATGTGAGCATTAGCATGCAAGAAAGGCTGTCGATCGACAGCTTTTGGTTAGGATAGGACACTGCTGTGCAATCAACCTTTTCAGTCCGTGCGCGCGGGCGTGCATGACAGCAGAACAGAGCAGAGCAGAGGTGTTGAGCCACCGGAAAGGCCAAGAATGCGCATGTGCATTTCAGACAAGCAGGAGGAGCATGATCTGGCATTCTGGCTGGCTGGATGCAAGTAAAACACGTTCCTGTTACTTGGTGTGGGAAAAAGCCAAAGCGTGTGCTCCATCTCAAATCGGTTGGGAGAGGGAGAGACAGAGACTGCGAGCACTGAGAAGAGGCTTCGATTTGAAGCCAAGGTAACAGAGAGTGTGGTATACATGCACGTCACATATGTCGGTTGCAACGAACAAACAAAAACAAATAGCATTTTGTTTATATTTGGGAAAACGAAGCTTCTGGCTCTGGGGTGAAAGTGAAACGGGAAACTTGCCGAGTTGCAGGGCAATGGCATCAACTCGATGCACGTCAATAATAGAATTGTGTAAACGAACACTAATAGAGTACTCCTAATATACTAGTACTCCGTACTAGTGATGCTAGCTAGTGTCGGTGGGCGGTGCATGATTAAGAGTTGAAAGGCGTTGGAGTTGGACGCTCACGCCCTGATTGGCTGACTAGTTTTGGGATTTGCGTGTAGTTTGACTACCATATTATGCGGCAGCGGCAATAATAAGCGCAGTTTATATGTTTATTAAATAATAAAGATTCTCCAAAGACGAAGCGCGGCAGAGTAGGAACACGTTACCTGGTGGCACTTGAAGCGAAAGTGCAGCCGGAGAAACCTGCAGCAAGCATGGGCAAAGCAATGTGTTTCAGAATAAGATGTGCTGCTGTCACTGGCTCACTGCCATTAAGAATTAAAGATGATGTGTAGTTGTTGTTGAGCACAACACAACAGAACAGAACAGATAAGCGGAGCAGGAGAGGCGGCTTGTACTGGGGTCGGTGGTGGAGACGGTGGCTGCGCCGCCGAAGTCGCAGGTGGCGCCCCTGGCCTTGTTGTTCTGGTAGTAGCTGTTGGCGGCCCAGGAGCAGTGCGCCGCGACGGTGTTGGGGTTGTAGCACCCGCCGCCCTGCAGGATGGCCGTGCAGTCGGCGCCGCCCTGCGGACCGCACGCGAAGTCGATCGCCTTCTGCAGCACCGCCGTCGGCTGGTCCGAACGGCACACGCAGAAATCTGCCGCCGCCGCCGTTGTTGCCCCCACACCACACAGCACCAACAATCATACCAGTATATCAGGGATGGACGAATTCTCTATTCAATTTCGATACACAAGAGGAAAGCTTGCACAGCCTAGTATGTTGTTCTTCTTCGAAAAAATGGAAACAAGAAAAAGGCTGCAAAAGCTCCAAGGATTCTTAATTTCTCACGCCAAAACTACAGTTCAACAAGAAAAGCAAGCGTGCACCCTCCGAAAATTGAAAAAGGACAAACAAAGGAAGAGAGGAACTAATTAAAGAACGACGGCGTCGGCGTGTTATTATGTTACCTGACGCAGCAAGCGTGGAGGAGAGGAGGAGCACCGCGGCCACGAGCGCCAACGACGACGCCTCCATCGCAGTAGCAGAGCCCACCGGAGATTTAGCAGAAGCAGAAGCAGAGCTAGAAACGGACACGAGCTTTGGATTGCGGTTGGAGCTCCAACCTCACCGTACCGGAGGCGAAAGAGAGGTCGAGAGAAGGAAGGACTAGAGCTGGTGGCGAGCTCCTTTCAGATCCTAGCTGGAATATATGACGCGGCGTGCCTGCGAGCCAGCGAGTTCAATTACGATGCAGTGTGAGTGAGAGTGCCCGTGCACCTCTGTACACGCGTAGTTATAACAAGCAGGGGGGTGGCGCTAGTCGGTTGCGATTGAAAATATTGTTTCACAGCTGATCAGCTGATTTATATGGATTAAAGCCAGCTGAATAGCATGAGCAATCAGAAGGCCGTCTCAGCACAGCAGCTCAAGGCTGGCGTGCCTGCAGCCTGCTGCTGGATGCTGGTGAGCCGAGCTGAGTGTGAGCAGTAGAAGCTACGTAGTACAGGAGTCAGGACAGGGACTAGTCTGTAGTACTCTGTAACCTGTTTGGTGCGCCTGCGTGGCGTCGGTGACTTTGATCCCTCAGAATCTTCCTTTCTTTACTGCTCCCTCGACTTCAACGGTCGAATCGGATCCTCGTGGACGAACGGAGCAAATACGGGCACCACGGATCTGACCCGGAGAGCCTTCTCTTGCCTTTGCGCTTCTCCTCTTTTCGCCTGACTCACAAAGCGATGACCGGTTCTTTCGCGCCTCCTTCCATTGCTATTGCTAGTAATACAGACAGTGTTGGAGTATTCTTAAAAAAAAAAAAAAATTCAGGAAACGAGACAAACATGGCCCTGAAGCAAGGATTGCTCCTTTGGAGGAAAATCCTGTTACTCAGGCACTAAAGTCCTACGTCAATCGACCGGGTGAACCTGTTTTCTTACCTGCTGTTAGGATGGAGTTCAACTCGGCCAAGGATGCTAAGGATTTTTTACAATTTAAATTCATGGGAAATTGGTTTTGGCATAAGAAAAGGAAGAAATAGAACCAATGACAATAACTACATGACAAGGCAGGACCTTGTCTGTTCTTGTGAGGTACTCTGAAAAAATTAACCTCCTCGAGTACTTCCCGCATTTTACATAGCTCATTCCATGATTGTTTCACTTAAGGATGAAAAACGGTCGGAAACGGTCGAAAAACTCCTAAATTATTTTCTACTTTTACATTTGAAATACGAAAACGAAAGCAAACGATAAAGCCGGACACAAAAACGAACGCGAACTTACGTAATATCGAGAATTCCGAAAACGAACCAATTCGAGCGGATTTATGTCGAACACGGTCAATATATGAAAACTCAATACGGAATACCAACCCATAGGACCAAGTGCATGACTAAGTACATACATGATCAAGTTCAAGTGCATATAATAATTAACAAGTGCATGATCCTTGGTCTTAGGTATTTAACACAATAGCCGACACATAAATACAAGTCTAAAACAAACAATTAGTAGCTAGCAGGATAATAGAAATTAAAATTAGATGTAGCAGGGCTGTATGACCTGTGCAGTTGGCCAAATTCGGTTTAAACCGAATTTTGAATTCAGAATATTTCAAATTAAAAGTAGAAAAGTAGAAAACGGTCGAAAAATGTCTAAACCGTTTTCTACTTTTACATTTGAAATACGAAACATCTGAAATGCGAAAGCGAAAACGGTAAAGTCGGACAAGAAAATACGGATTCGATCGGATTAAATATAGAAAACGATGCGGTTCGGTTCGAGATATTTCCGTTCCGTTTTCATCCTTAGTTCCACTCCATCTGATTTACACTTCTGATCCGGTAACTTATGTGATATTGATATACTACTCAAGTAATGTAGTCTGCCCATAATTTATTTCTGAAAACCAGAATCTGAATGAGAGCCTCCTTTTCCTCTTATTTTATAAATTACAAGAGTCTGCCATTTCAAGCACAATATGCAAGATACCTTTTTTCTTCCTATAACACGCCTATTGGGAGGGTGTCGACAAAAGATGCTCGACAGTCCTCCGAGAGATATCCTACGAAGATAATTGATCGGTGGAGGTGCGCGTGTTGAGAACCAGATGGTGACACAAGGCGCAGAGACAACGATTTAGATAGGTTCGGACCGTCTGATCGATGTAACACCCTACGTCCTGTGTCTTTTTTGGATTATATGATATTGCGTGTATTTTGAGGGGGTCCCTGCCCGCCTTATATAGTCTGGGAGGCAGGGTTACAAGTCGGTTAGATCTTGGAGATAATCGGAAAGTATTAACAGATTACAGGAATTATGGGATCAGACGTATCCTAACAGATCTCATAGTATCTTTAGGATATCTTCCCGGTGTCTTGCGGGGCGCGCCGAGCAGCGCCGTGCTCCACAAGGTTTCGTGTCGTGGGCTAGACCACCCCTGAGGGCGCAGCCCATGTAGTCTGCCGTGGGTATCCAGAGTCGTACCCCCACAGCTAGTCCCCGAGCGTCTTGTATCCGTTGTGCAATGCCGTCTTCAGCTTGTCCGAGCAGGTGTGAACAAAGCTGAGCAGTCAGACTCATAGTCCGACCACCATACTGAGTCGCCGAGCAGTTGTGAACCATCGCCGAGCAGTGAATTTCAAGTACGGCTTGCCATAAGGATGTAAGGAGATCAAGTTCAAAATCGAAAATTTTCTCGTAGTGGACCAAGTGTGCCCACTTAGAGTCTGACCACAAGAAAAGGAGATAGTCTTGTTCAACTTCAGAAGGCGCGGAGTCTTCCAAATAAGGCAAACACACTCACCGCAAGGTGAAGTGTGCCCACTTAGTCCCCGAGCCTGACAGTAGGTGACGCAGTCACGTGGTGCCAGGGTCCAAAGTAGAAGAAAAGCATAAGACCAGCCGAGCAGGCAGCCAGTCTCTGGGCGGAGCCCTGAAATAAGAAAAACACATTCACCGCAAGGTGAAGTGTGTCCACTTAGTCCCCGAGCCTGATAGTAGGCGACGTGGTCACGTGGTGTCCGGGTTAGAAACAACAATAACCAGAAGAAAGTCCCCAGTGTGGTGAGGAAACAAGTCGTAGTGATGACGTAGTCCTCGAGCCGCTAGTGGAAATATCGGAGAAATCAAATCTTGTAGAAAAAACCGGAGTAATGGCTGTACAGTAGTAATTACTGAGCCTTGATGGTATGGCGGAGAAGTCGACGAATATTCGGTGTGCAGTTCAAAGTTGCGGCGGATAAATGGGCGATATGGGCTGCAGTTGCGTGGAAGCCCAGATAACGGCCCAGCACTCTGCTTCGGGGAATTCGGAGAGGCGCAAATCGTGGTGCGGTTTCCTAAAAACCCTAGAATGCGAAAAGTGGGTACGATTTCTTTATAACTGTGTCGCCGCGCTCCGCGCTCCCACCTTTGCCACTTCGTCTTTCTCCTCAGCCTTTGAGCTCCCCATCTACATTCATACGCTCTTCTGCCGCCAATCCCAATCCAGATCTGAGAGATGGCACCGAAGAGGGGAGGTGGTAACCCGAAGAAGGCGGCCGCCGTGATGAGCCATGACAAGGAGTGGGTGCTATCCTTGATGGGGGGAGACGGAGCTCAATGAAATGGTGACAGTGGGCGTTCTCCCTGAGCGAGTCACTGTCGGATGGTGTCCGGCCGACGGTGAGCCCTATCCAATACCGCATACCGATGAAGTCATAGTATTTGAAGATTATTTCTGGTGCGGACTAGGAATTCCTGTTCATCCTTTCTTGCGTGATCTTCTGGAGTATTGGGGTGTGAGCCTGTGCAATCTGCATCCGAATACAATCTTGCATATTGCCATCTTCATCCACTTCTACGAGGCGTATCTCGGCATTCTTCCCCACTTCAACCTCTTCCGACACCTGTTCTGGCTGAAGAAGGGTGAAGACGGTTCCAGAGTGGTCGGCGACGTGTATCTGCAACTCCGCATTAGGATGGCGGGCGAATACATCACTATACCGCTAAACACCTCGCTGAAGGGGTGGAATGCCAGGTGGTTCTATATGAAGCAGAGCCACCCAGCCATCAGATGCGACGTCGACCAGGTTCCAAAGAACCAGAGGAGTTGGTCGGAGAAACCAACCAGTGGTGATATGGATCAGGTAATGGAGCTCCTCGATGTGATGAGGGGCATAAAGATGAATAGAGTAGCGGTGGCGGTGAGCTTCATAGTGCGCCACACCCAGCCCTACAAGGAGAGGGCCCACGTGGGCTTTGACTTCAAGGGGGACACCGACGGCACCCGAGAGAGAATGGAGAAGCTGACGAAGGAGGACGTGCTACAGCGGGCCGTAGAGCTATTTGCTCTAAACACACAGTTTAGTGTACCAGGGCAGCCGAGAGCCTTCAACTGCACGAACCCACCTCCTCAGGTAAAAATCTTCACTGGTGTTCCTGGTGATTTTTATCTTGTGTGGTGTCGTGTAGTGAACTGATTCATATGTGGAAAGATCCATTCGTAGGAACAGGCGGCGTACTTCTCGGGCGTGCCGAGGAGCGACTGGCTGAAGGCAGTAGACGCTCGGCCAACCACTCAGCCGGAGGAGGGTGCCGTCAGCGCCTCGTCTGAGTCCGAGGATGAAGGTGCTGGTCGAAAGGAGAGTCTACCCCGGGTGTCAGAGAAGGTATTGGGAAAAGGGTAGCGATAGATGAGCCGGCCTGAAAGAAGAGGAAAACGGTGGGTGTAGCTTCCCGTAAGCTGGGCGACATCTCGCTTGGTGGTGATCAGACCACTCGGACGCAGAGTATGGCGACGTCCGAGTGGTCGGATGACAATGGGGCTCTAGTAGCTCCTCCTCCGAGCACAGAGGCCCCACCGCGCAGCATGAGCGTGGAGTTGCGATCGAAGGGAGGGGAAGGAGTCCCCGAGCAACGGGCGGAGGAGAGGCCGACGGTGGGGGCCGCAAGACCTCCAGCCCAGGGCACGCGGGTTGACCCTAGAGCCGTGCCTGGGTGCTCGGGGAGGCAGCACCGGTTCAGAACCGTCTACCGGGAAGCCTACGTGTAAGTATCCTTGCCTTGGAATCATTTGTTGTCCGATCTTTATAGTTGCAGTGATTAATGATCTGATCTGATGCAGAACAAGGCACGCGGAGGATCTCACTCCCTCAAGCTAGACTGGAGAGCAGCCATGGGCTAGCCTTGGCATGGAGGCAGCGCCACTAGACCCTGTCCTAGAGTCCCCTGGCGCCCGATGGCCTGCGGAAGAGTCGACCACCGCTGCTGATGGAGTTGGCGGCAGAGAACAGTTGGCGACGACGGCGGCCGATGCGAAGGAGATGCCAGGAGCGACGATGGGAGCCACCAAGCCTTCAGAGGTGGGAGCTAGAGCTGCCGACATTGCGCCGGAGTCCAGGACGCAGAAGCCGCCAGCGTTGGAGGAGCAAACGATGCGCCCTGAGACATCGTGGGGCTTGGTCGGATGCACTCTGTGGCCACCGAGCCCCAAGAGAGCACCACCGACTGCAGAGGATGAGGTCGAGGAGATTGAGCGTGAAGAATCATGACCTCAAGCCGTCTGGATCCTCCGCAAGCGGGGGAATGGAGTGGTGGTCGTGGAGGAGGAGGACACCACCAGGGAAATGAAGAGGCTATGGTCCGCCGTCTCTGGAGTTATGAAGCAAATTGAGGTTAGCATTGTGTCATTGATGTCCATCTTTGGTGTTGGAGAGTGGAGTTCCTCATAATTTTGGTGCTTTGCAGGGTATAGTGTGAATTGCCGCACAACGATAGCAGCTGATCAAGCGGATGGAGCCCCTCGCCGAGGAGAACGCAAAGCTGAAGGAGGCAATGCGACTGATGGAGAAGAACATCCAGAGGGCCCAGCATGAACGAGATCTGGCCGAATCCAACGCTAGGGACCTGGAGTACCAGAAGGGGGCCTTATCTGAGCAGCCGGCGTGCATATCCGAGCAGCTACAGAGCATCTTTGAGTAGAAGACAGGTATTGTGGATCAGTGAGTTTTGTTCTACATTGCCAAATAGTCTTGATGTTGCTGCCGATTGTTTCTCCTATAGAGCAAGATGCGATGCTCGGCCAGCAGCGCCAAAACGTCGGCCAACTCCAGGAGGAGAAGGAGAAGGCGTCTGGGCGAGCAGAGAAACTGGCTGAGGAGCTAAAAGGTGAGTAGTTCGTGGTCGAAGTTATTGCTGAAGTGATTTCTTCTCTTGACAAATCCCTTTGATGTCTGCAGAGTACTATCGGAGGGTGAAGGCGTAGTTCGACATGCTAGGAGAAGGAGGCACAAACCTAGAGGAGAAAATTTGATGCCATGGTGGCCGGAGTCAAGCCTGTGCTCAACTTCATCGACGTGGAGGTGGCCCCTCAACCCGACGACAGCCGCCCCGGCCAGACACCATCATCGATAGGTGCAAGGCGGCGTGGGGGAACTTCAAGAGCTTCAACCGAGATGCCACTATCTCCACCATGACCCATTCCCTAGCAGTGGTCCCATCTCATTACCCTACCATCGATCTTCAAGCGATAGGGGCCGAATTCGCTAGAAGGACTGGTACGACGAAGCAGCAGCAACTGGAAGATGAGGTGGAGGACACGACGAAGAAGCTGGCTGGTGACGTCGACCTATTCGGCGAGGTGGATGGTGATGGCCAAGCCCAATGACATGCTCGGAGAGTAATCTATAACAGCTGGAGAGGATAGTTAAATGCGTGAGGGCGTAAACAAATATTTATGTCTGTGTATAAATGTTGTAAAGTGACATGTGCATGTTTATGTAGTTTGCCAGTTTTTCGGTGAAAAATAGATGTAGTGTTAACCCTAACGCAATTATATGTGGTATAAGTAGCATCCGAGCAGTTAGTTCATTACTAGGCTCTTGGCCTTGGCTAGCCCGTATTCCATAACGTCGAGCGTGGAGCTCGTGCACGTGTAGGAGGAAGATGCGTGACCGAGGAACTACAGATGACCACCCATAACGCAGAGCGCAGAGCCCATAGCACGTGTAGGGAGAGATCGGAGACTAGGTCTTCTCCAAAGAACACAGAGCAGAACGTGTGCTGCTCGGTGGTTGGCGAAATATCTTGGAGATATGGAGAAACGTGACAGAGTGTTTATGGAGATCACGTGTAATTGTTGGAGTTTGTTAAGGAGTAGCATAGAGCTAGCATCCGTAAATGGAGATTAGACCAGAGTGGAGAAATAATGGAGACGAATTACGGCGACAAAAACTTCATTCATTATGGAGTGGAGAGTACATATCTGGAGCGTTTCAAGGATAGAAACGTATGAGGTGCTCGATGTGCCACGAATTGGGGATATCGACTCCTTCCATGTCATGCAGCCGGTAAGACCCTAGTCGGGTAACCTCTTTGACCATGTAAGGCCCTTCCCAAGGGGAGGAGAGCTTGTGCATCCCTTTGATTTTCTGTTTTCTATGGAGAACGAGGTCGCCGACACAAATGAACGACCTTTGATGTTACGATTATAGTATCTTCGCAAGCCTTCAAGGTATTTGGCTGTGCGGATGCAAGTGATCAGGCATTCTTCTTCGCCCCTATTGACGTCCTCTGTCCGAACAGCTGTGGCTTGCTCTTCATTATAATGTTCCACTCTAGGTGGTCGGAAAGCAATGTTCGCTGGAAGTACGGCTTCTGAGCCATAGACCAAAAAGTATGGAGACACACCGGTGCTACGACAAGCTTGAGTGCACAGTCCCTAGTCCACAACTGGGAGCTCTTTGAGCCATCTGTCCAGATGCTTTTCCTCTTTCTGATATAGCCTCTTTTTGAGGGCATCGAGGATCATGTCGTTCGCCCGATTCGACCTGGCCATTGGCTCTAGGATGGGCAACAGAGACGTATTTGATGGAGATGCATCGGTCTTCGTAGAAGTCCCAAAAATGATGACTAGTGAATGTAGTTCTGAGGTCGGTGATAATGCTGTTCGGGAGACCGAATCTATAGATGATATCTTCGAAGAGCTCGACTGCCTTCTTTGTAGTAGCCGAAACAACTGGTTTGTATTCGATCTACTTGGAGAACTTGTCAATGGCGATGTACACGTATCGAAACCACCTGGCGTAGGCTTGAAAGGCCCAATCATGTCCAGTCCCCAGCGTGCAAAAGGCCAAGAAGCTGGGATGGTCTGCAATTCCTGCACCGACACGTGTATTTGCTTGGCGAAAAATTGACATCCTTCACAACGTCGGACGAGGACTTCAACATCGACTATGGCCGTGGGCCAGTAAAAACTAGCTCAAAAAGCCTTGCTGACCAGGTTTCTCGAAGCCGCATGATTGCCACAGGAACCAGAGTGAATTTTGAGAAGTAGTTTCACTCCCTCTTCTTGGGCGATGCATTTCTGCAGTATCCCTTCCTTGACACTTTTCCTCATCAAGTTCCCGTCCACCATCACGTAATGCTTGCTGTGATGGATTAGGCACTCAGTTTTAGTCTTGTCGGTGGGTATGTCAGCGCTGGTGAGGTACTTGATGAACTGTTCCCTCCAATCGGCGGTCGGCGAAGGTACTGTAAGTACCAGCTGCTCGGCAGTGGGGATTTCTTGAACTTCCTTCTCTTCCTTAATAGATGACATAAAGAGGTCTTGAACAAAGACCCCAGGCGGAAACGTGGCATGAGAAGAACCTATCTTAGATAGGTGGTCGGCGAGCTGATTTCGATCTCGCACCACGTGATAGTACTTGATACCGTAGAATTTCCTTCGAGTTTCCTGATTTCGGCGCAGTATGCGTCCATCTTCTCACTAGAACAGGACCAGTCTTTGTTGAGCTGGTTGAGGACCAGCGCAGAATCTCTGTATGCCATGAGGCATTTGACACCGAGCTCGATGGCTATACGGAGTCCGTGGAGACATGCTTCATATTCGGCGGCGTTGTTGGATGCTGGAAAATGAATTCAGAGAATGTATTGGAGCTTGTCCTTGGTTGGTGTAATGAATAAAATGCCAGCACCAGCACCGTTGAGGTTGAGGGCGCCGTTGAAGTACATCACCCAGTGCTCGGGGCAAGTAGCGGGGATGGGTTCTTGGATCTCGGTCCACTCAGTGATGAAGTCAGCGAGTGCCTGTGACTTGATGGTAGGCTTGCTTCTGAATTCAATGGAGTAAGTGCCGAGCTCGACAGCCCACTTGATGATGTGGCCATTGGCCTCTTTGTTGCGGAGGATGTCCCCTAGAGGGAACTCGGTGACCACGGCGATCTTGTAATACTCAAAGTAATGGTGGAGCTTGCGCGACGTGATCAGAATGGCATATAGCAGTTTCTGAACTTGAGGATAACGAGTTTTGGACTCGTTAAGGACCTCGCTGATGAAGTAGACCAGACATTATACCTTATAGGCGTGTTTGGCTTCCTCACGCTCGACGATGATAGCTGTGCTAACGACGCGAGAAGTGGCGGTGATGTAGATCAGTAGGGTTTCGTCTGATCTAGGAGACGTCGTGATTGAAGGCCTCGTTAGAAATAACTTGAGCTGCTTGAAAGTTGTATCTGCCTCCTCCAACCAGGAGAAGCACTTGGAGGCCTTGAGTAGTTTGAAAAACGGTAGTCCTTTTTCACCGAGGCGCGATATAAAGCGGCTGAGAGCAGCCATGCGCCTGTGAGCTTCTGTATATCCTTTACGCAGGTTGGCCATTTCATATTGGTGTTTTGGCGGAGACCTTGTTAGGGTTGGGTTCGATGCCACAGGTGCTGACAATGTAGCCTAGGAGTATACCGGATGGAACTCCAAAGATGCACTTTGAAGGGTTCAACTTCCATCTGTATCTTTTTAGGTTGGCGAATGTTTCTTCGAGGTCGGCGATAAGATTGTCGGCGGTCTTGGACTTGATGACCACATCATCAATGTAAGCTTTGATGTTGCAGCCTATCTGTTGATCGAGGCACATCTAGATGGCCCTTTGGTAGGTCGCCCCGGTGTTCTTGAGCCCAAAAGACATGGTGGTATAGCAATACGCACCAAAAGGCATGATGAACGACATCTTGATCTGGTCATCCTCTTTGAGGGATATCTGGTGATAGCCAGAGTAATAGTCGAGGAAGGAGAGTAGTTCATAGCCGGCGGTGGAGTCTACAACCTCGTGTATCCGAGGTAGAGCGAAGGGGTCTTTAGGGCAGTATTTGTTGAGATCAGTGTAATCAATGCACATTCCCCATTCTTTATTCTTTTTTTGAACAAGAATAGGGTTTGCTAACCACTCAGGATGATACACTTCTTTAATAAATCTGGTAGCTAGGAGCCATTTTATTTCTACCCTAATAGCCTCCTTCTTATCTGGCGTGAATCGTCGGAGTTTCTACTTGATCGGTTTGGCAGTCGGCGAGACATTCAAGGAGTGCTCGATCTTCTCCCGTGGTACCCCCAGCATGTCTGTGGGTTTCCAAGCAAACATGTCGGTGTTGGAATGTAGGAAGGAGACGAGTGCGCTTTCCTATTTGGGGTCGAGGTGAGCCCTGATCTTGACGGTCTTGGAGGGGTCATCGAGGCCGAGACCGACCACCTTTGTTTCCTTGGGCTTGATGGAGGCGCGAGGAAGCTCTAGCGTGGGGATCTCTAGATCATCGATGGGCGCCGTCTTGGTGTCGGTAACCACGCTGGCCATCTGGATGGAGAGGTCGGTGGCTTCAGTAAGGGCGAGACTCTCTATCTCGTAGGCATAGGCGATGGAGAGGTTGGCCCACAGGGCTAGAACTCCTGCAGGTGAAGGCATCTTCAACACCAGATAGGTGTAGTGCGGTACGGCCATGAACTTGGCCAGAGCTGGCTGACCAAGTATGGTGTGGTAGGCGGTGTTGAAGTCGGCGACGTAGAAATTGATGTGCTCGACGCGGTAGTTGCTGGCCGTGCTGAACTGTACTGGGAGGATGATCTCCCAAAGCGATTTGGATGCCCTGCCAGGTACCACACCCTAGAAGGAGTCGGAGGGTGCGAGGTCACCTATTCCAAGGCCTAGCTCCTTTAGGGCTCCGACGAAGAGGAGGTTCAGAGCACTTCTGCCGTCGACGAGTACTTTCCTGACGGTTACATCAAGAACGAGGGGGAAATGCCCATTGTAAGGGATGTCCACCCACTGGTCGGCCCTACTGAAGGTGATGGGGACCTCGAACCAGGGGTGATAGCTGGGGTTGGCGATGGCATCTTCTACGTTAACGACGAGCACCCGGCAGGCGGTGAGCTTCGATCTCTTCTGCTCTCGGCGGCGGTGAGGCCCCCGAAGATAGTGGCGACTACTTTATCATGATCCTAAAAAGCATTGTTGTTGTCCCTAGGTGGTCGGTGGCCTCTTGCTTCATCGTTGTGGTCGTCATCTAGCTTTTTGGCCTATAACTCCTTAGCCAAGCTGAGGCAGTCTTTCATTTTGTGCTTGCTGTTCTTATGGAGGGGACACAGGCCTTCGAGGATCTTCTTGTACTGCTCATCGTAGTTGCGCTTGGTGAGAGGTTCATCGACGGTAGTGATGATGTGGTTTGGTCATCGGCGACGATATTGACCAGATTTGGACCCTTCTGGCAGATCACGACCACTGTCCCGATGGTGACTATGGTTGTTGTTGTAGCGGTCATTGTGGCGTCGGTCGTTCGGGTCGCTCGTCGCTATAGTGAGTTGGGCGATGAGTGCCCGTATCCTTGTTGAAGTGTACTTCGGCCTCTTCGGTGTCGACGTACTGATCGGCGGTCGTAATCATCTCGCCAATCCCCTTTGGCGGCTTGCGGTTAAACTTGGAGCGGAGGTCATGGTGATGAAGTCCTTGAACAAAGGCGGTGATGACCTCTGCTTTCGTGATGTTGGGAATAGAATTCCTCATCTCAAAAAAGCGTCTGATGTAGCTACGGAGGAGCTCGGACGGCTTCTGGTAGATGCAGTTTAGATCATGCTTGGTGCTCGGCCGAGTGCTCGTAGCCATGTAGTTGTCGGTGAAGACCTTCTTTAGCTCTTCCCAGGATCCGATGGAGTCCGGGGCAAGGCTTGTGAACCAGTTCATCGTAGTTGGTGTGAGCATGATGGGAAGATAGTTCACCATGACACTGGTATCTCCCTCGGCGACGCGCACAGTAGTGGCGTAAGCCTATAGGCACTATGTGGCGTTCATCCGTCCCTCGTAGGGCTTGACCCCAGTGATTTTGAAACCACGGGGACACTGGAGTGGTCGGAGTGCCCTTGTGAATGCTCGGGGCCCTTTGGGATTGTCACCGTTGTGATCTGCAGCATTGCCGGCGCTAAGTGGCTGGAGGGCAGCATCCGGATTTCCAAATTCTTGCTTGTACTCTTGACGCCTGCGTACTTCTTCATCGCGAGAGAAACGGCGCTATCGATATGACGTCACGTGTCTCGGAGATTGTTGATGTGCGCTCGGACATCTTGCTCGACCTCTTGATCATGTTGATGAGGGTAGCCAATGTTGTCCCCCTAGCTCCCCCTAGAGGGGTTGTCCATCATCACGATTCTGGTAGGTGAAACGGCTTTTGCTGGGGCGGCAGATCACCAAATCGAGCTCGTCGAGTATGAAGGTCTCTGATCCTGGCGACTCTCGTTGACCTGGTAGTGCGCCACTTTGAGCATGGCGGTGACCTTGGTGAACTCAGGTGTCTGCTCGAGCCAGGTGAGCTCATTGGTAGCCATGGCCAAGTTGGTGCTTGTGGTCTTGTAGACGTCGTAGCCGTCAACACGGACAAATTCATCGTCGAGGTTGCGTTGGAGTGGGCGTGGCCTTCCTTGCGAGTCGAGCTGATCGTTGCGAGCAGCCTCGGCTAGCACAAGGGCTGCCTTATTTGCTCGGCGCTGTGCAGGGTTGACGTTCCTATTGACGCAAGCAGCGTGATCCTCCTCGGTTTCCTTGTCCCATGGGGGGCTATCGACGCTGACATTCAAAATTCCACCTCCATGAAAGGGTGGGAAAGGAGGTTGTACGGTGGTGGTTTCGGCAATAGTCTCCGTAGAGCCCTAGGACTCAGAGTCTAGATTTTCCTCTAGGATGGTTTGGGGGGATACTTCGGGACATCGGCTGACATGTAGCATGTTGGCAGTCAGCGAGAGCTGGTCGGCGAGAGGATGGATATCTCCAACATGGTTAGCGAATTTGCCCCTTAGGGCATCTTGATAGGTGGCAACGATGCTGGTGAGCCCAAAGGGTAGGGCCATAACCCTTGGCATTTCCTGATCAGCCTCTGATAGATCTGAATCAGAGAGTGGTCGGCGCTGAACTAGAGTGGTCAGAGCCGATTTTGCGATGGAGAGGCAATTGGCAAGCTTCTGGCCAACCTGATCGTTGGATGCAATCAGATCATCGTTGTTGATTTGCCTCCTTGGGTAGCAGGGCAACGGGCGGCGAATTGTCGATGAAGACAACCTCAGAGGCGGTTCTGAGATCGGATCTGCAGTCACAGGTGTTGGGGTGATCGACATAGAATCGATCTGCACCGGCTCAATGAGCTCTCTGACTCCACCAGCGTTGATGATCCAGGAGAATGATCCGACCATGAAGATCTGACCAGGCTATGGGAGGGACAAAGAGCCTGCAAAACGTACCATCTTGTTTGACATGGAAACGGCACGCACACCCCTACCTAGCACGCTAACTGTCGACAAAAGATGCTCGACAGTCCTCCGAGGGGTATCCCACGAAGGTAGAATGATCGGTGGAGATGCGCATGTTGGGAACCGAATGGTGACACAAGGCGCAGAGAGCGATGATTTAGACAGGTTCGGGCCGTCCGATCGACGTAACATCCTACATCCTGTATCTTTTTTGGATTGTATGATATTGCGTGTATTTTGAGGGGGTCCCTACCTGCCTTATATAGTCTAGGGGGTAGGGTTACAAGTCGTTTAGATCTTGGAGATAACCAAAAAGTATTAATAGATTATAGAAATCATGGGATCAGACGTATCCTAACAGATCTCATTATATCTTCTAGATATCTTCCCGGTGTCTTGTGGGTGCACCGAGCAGATCGTGCTCTGCAAGGCTTCGTGTCATGGGCTGGACCACCTTTGAGGGCGCAGCCCATGTAGTCTACCATGGGTATCCGAGATCATACCCCCCATAGAGGGGGTGGTAGCTATGGAGATGGAGGGGGCTGTGGCTAGGGTTTGGTGGCGTGGGGGATAGGGGGCGACAGCAGGGAGGAGAAGGATGGGGGTGGTGGCAAAAGAGGGAGAGAGAGATAGGGATAGAGGTAGGAGCAATAGCTTTATTCTTTGCTTTAGATTGATTACATCCTACCTATATTTATAGTCCTTATAGGATTTGTGTCCAAAGCAACTAGGAGAGATATCCTTATAGATTGGATTCTTCTTTCCTAAACAAACCAAACTCTAATCTCCTAATTTACTTCTTATTCCTATTTTATTCCTCTAATTCCTTCTAGGGGAAGGGAGACATGGAGGCGCCGCCGCCGTCCCTAGGCACGCCCCCTCCTAGACCATGGCTGGCCCATTGGCCCTGGGTTGGGTACCTCTTTATCTGACATGTTACATCACTCCTCCCTCTTCAATCAGCATGTCCTTGTGCTGAATCATTGTCTAGTTGTTTATACCGTTGCCTAGAAGCTTGCTGCCCCAAGGTATTTCCTCGATCTAGATAATGAGATGCCCTATACTGTTGTTAAACGGCTCTACGGTGACGTCAAAGTCAGAGTAGATGAAGCAGTAGTGGCAGGAGCCAAACTAACCGGAGACGTAGTAGCTGTAGGATCTCGAGCCCATTGTAGGCTCACAGGCATGGTGTGCTGCAGTGATGGTGGCGCCTGGGAGGGTTCCTATGAAGTGTAGCATCTTAGGAAGAGGACACAAGGTACCTAGGGGGAAGACAATGAAACCACTCGGCGGCTGGAGAAGGCCGTCGAAGGCCAGGCCTTCACCTTTCATGGATAGGGCCCCTTGAGGAAGCACGTGTTGCGTGACCACTGGGCCTCCTATAGGCTCATTGCAAAGGCCCATGAAGCAAGGTGGTTGGAGGAGAGAAGACCCAAGATACCCCTAGGAGCTTGTACATGTATGGGTATATCCCTAGAATATGCCTTGTCGATCGTAGGGTATTGATGTAAAATGACTTCACTATGTACAATGGCCTATAAAAGGGGGAGCAAACCCCATGTAAAGGGGGTGAGACCTATGAATGAATGAACCCTAATTGTGCCTTGTGTTCACTACTTGAATCCAGCCTTCGCCTGAGCGGAGACCCTGGGTACTCAACCTGCTAAGAAGCGATTTCTCAACATTGGCACCCAGCGTGCTAGGCCAAGTATAAGCTCACTATGCCCCATAAAAGGCAAGCCTCTGCCTGGGCCCAAGCAAAAACCTTAACCGGGGGAAGGCCCAAGCGCACAACCCACAGCACATATGCTAGCGCTTCACAAATTCAAGTCAATGAAGAGGAGGAGGCAACGCCTAGCCAACCCATAGCTGAAGCTAATTAGCCTAATCCAAACCCCACAATGGAGCAGGTGCTCCAACAGCTGTAGACTGATCTGCAGAATGTGCAGCAAGAAAGAGATATGCTCGCAGTAGCCTTTGCCATGAGCCAAAGGACAATGCAGGTGTCATAGCAGGCAACGGAGGTCCAACATTAGTTAGGAATCCTGCAAGCTGAGATTCAGAGTCTACAGCCAAACCAACCACAGTCAAACAACTCAAATCTACCTCAACCACAAAGTCAACCTAACCCCTCGTCGAGCACAGCGGCTCAGCCAACCTTCGGTACAACATTTACTCTACCATCATTCCAAAAATCTATAGATGCCAAATCCCCATTGTCTGAAGGGCTCCAAAGCTCCCCATGGCCATCTTCCTATGAACCCATCACCCTACCCAAGTTTAATGGCAAAATAGACCCATGCCAGTTCATCATGAGCTTTGAAGCAGTCGTAGCCTCCACTGGTGGAAACGATACGGTCCTGGCAAAGTCCTTTGTCATTATAGTCGAAGGTGACACCCTTGCATGGTACTCCATGCTAAGACCCAGCTCAGTGTATTCTTGGGAGGACCTCCGCAACAAGATCATGGCCAACTTCAAAGGGTTCTCGAGTTAATCCTTAACATCCTCAGATCTCTTCCAGTCCAGACAACAACAAGGAGAAACTCTAAGAGAATACTACCAGCAGTTTGTACAGCTCAAAACAAGAGCATCAAATGTCCCCAAAGACATAGCCATCAAAGCGGTGATCAAGGGCCTCCGAATATGAGCCTTTGCAAGTCACCTGTCAGAGATAAGCCTACGACCATTAAAGAGCTATACAGTGAGTTTGAAAGGTACTATAGATGTGATAGTGACCTCCGCAAGAGACTAAGCCGACACATCAGGTAATGGTCCCATTAGTCATTTAGTCAAGAATCCCCGCCCCGAATCTCAAAGCACAAACGGACGGTGATTAGTAGGGTGGGCACGGACCCATGGGGGTACCATATCCACGTCGGCAGCGATGATTTTAGAGCCCCTAGGTCAAGCTAGCACACCATTGAGAGCACATATTAGGTCCTGAGGCAAGCACTCATAAAATATCTTAGTAATAACATGGAGCGGCAGCTGCCGATGAGGATATTCGGTAGGGAGAACACAAGCTTGAACATGGCCTGCCATGGCCACAAGGTGGTTCTCATCACATCTGACTCCAGCGACAGATCCTAGGTAAGCATACATGCCTATCGCCTAAGTAGGTAAACGTAGCTAAAGATTGGTAGATACTGTCAATTCATATGGGGTGTAGAATTTGTGCGAATTTGTGAATGCATATGTGTCCCATGTTCGATTGCTTGATTTTTGCTTGGGCTGGAGACTTGATCCATGAGTCCATGACCCCATGGGACACAAAGCAAAGTCCCAATCTTGTCCATGACTCAATCGATCGGCGGAGGCAGAAGAGCCTGTTGGGGGACGCATCTTCCAAGTGCTTGTTTATCCATCCACCTGAAGCTTGTGCCAGATTTGCTCGCCTCCCACTCTAGCTACGCACCTCATCACTGCATCAATTTTCTTGACCTGCTCTCTGCTAGCTCCAAACCAGTGGGCCTTTCCCCTCGAGACCTCAACAACTTTACCTTGTGCTGTTCCTTCGGAATGGCAAGAAATGTGCGCTAGCTTGAGAAGAATGCCCTTCGTGCCGGGGTTAATCAATCCTTCGCAATTGATCGTTCTCATTATGGGACAGCATCGATCTAGAGACGATGAGCCACGACTATGAAGTCTATGAGCTGGAGGAGATGGAAGCGGCGGTGGCTCCCCTTTCGTAGGACCTAGCGGATAGGATATAAAACGTAGTTCTCCCTTGGAGGGGCTAGTTAGTCAGATAGGTCGGATGATCATTTTTGTCATAATCGGACAAGTTCTGACCCCTATGTATTGTTTAAACAAACTTGTTATTTTGTTTGATCAAATCTGTTCTTTTGTTTCGGTGTAAACGAATTTGTTTTTCCTCCCTTTTTATGTGTGAAAAAGGGTAATACGTTCCGGCCCTTCCGTTTGTTAAGACCGTAGAGTTCAAGGTGTAGGAGGGAAACTCTGATCATGCTAGTAAGCAAGAGTGTCGTAGTCGCTGGGACGTAGGTTTCTTGCAGTCCGATCAGCCTTACTCAGTCGTTCATTTCCACATACCTTGCCACTAGGTTTTTAATGTGAGGAAGGGGTTGGGCGCGGTGACTGTTTTAAAGAGGGTGTATATATACCCTTATCAGCCCCCGAGTGAGACCCGACCCCTTGCCATTGCTGGGGTCAGGTGTCACTAAAGATCGAGGAGAGGATTGCAAAACTAGTTGGAGAAAGCGTCTCTTATTTTCGTATGTATCCCCTCCCTAGGATCTGGGCCATTGTTCTACGACCGGGCGTTTGGTCTCCTTGCAAGTCCAACTTTACTCGAGCCCCCGTGTGTAGTGGGGGTCTGGTCGATGGTCGGCTTGTTTTTGTGATCGTCGCCCCGTCCACGGTTTTCACAACCGGAGGGGTTGAGCTAACATCACTTGCCTCGATGGCTCGAGTTACGTGCTCAGTGAGCTCGCTAACGGGCATGTTCGAGTGGAATCTGGGTCCATCATTCATGACGAGGTTGGCATAGCCCTCATGTGGCATTCCATTGCTCCTTAACCCGTCTCCCAGTAGATGCCCGTGTCGCTTCGGAGAGCGACTCAGGTGGCCCGCTGGCCTCCCCTCGATGGAGATTCTTTAGGCTCGATTTGAGGTTAGGATAGAACGAGAAGGTTGAGATGACCCTATCCGCTTCTAAGTGGGTTGAGCAAAGGCCGCTGGGGCTCCTCTGCATTTTCTCCCAAGCTTTATTTGACATGAGGCGGCCTCGAGGCTTTCGCAGGCCAGCCTTCGAACCCCGGTTAGTTGGATTCTCGAGCTAGGGTTAGGCGGCTTGAGCCCCCGAGCCCTGTTGGGCTTAGTAGGGGTCGGCCAAATTTCATGCGTCACCCTGTCTATGGTTTCTACAATCGGAGGCGCTGAGCTAACGACACTTGCCTCGATGGCTCGAGTGTCGCGCTCGGCGAGCTCGCTAACGGGTAAGTTCGAGTGGAATCCGGGTCCATCATTCATTGATGGGGTTGGCATAGCCCTCATGTGGCATTCCACTGCTCCTTAACCCACCTCCCAGCAGATGCCCGAGTCGTTCCAAACATCGACTCAGGTGGCCCATTGGCCTCTCCTCGATGAAGATTCTATAGGCTTGGCTCGAGGTTAGGATAGAATGAGAAAGGTCGAGATGTCCCTGTCTGCTTCTGAGCGGCGTTGGGCAAGGGCCACTATGGCTCATCTCCATTTTCTCCGTTAGCTCTGTTCAATGTGAGGCGGCCTCGAGCCCTCCATGGGCTGGCCTTCGAACCTCGGTTGATCGCTACTCATGTCGAATGAGACGACTACCGCTTCATGACGCGACACGAAGCGTTGTGATGCAATAATTGCATATGCAATGCTTGGATGTATGAGATGAATGTATAGATGAATGCATGAATGAATGTATGAATGCATGCATGAGAATGGATGAATAAATGCTCATGTACTGGAAAAGTAAAGTGGGGTTGGTAAAGTTACCAAGATGCCTTGAGTGACGGGTTCAAGTTGCTCTTACCAGATATGTCCATGTGGGATCCAGATCCATCGTTCACGATGAAGTTGGCGTAACCTGCATGGGGCATCCCCACTGCTCCTTACCTGTCTCTCGGCAGTGGCCCGAGCCATTCGATCGACTTGGGAAGGCAGAGGCTAAAGCTTGGGGTGCAGGGACAAAAACTCTGATCACGCTAGCGACCAAGGACGCCGTAGCCGCTGGAGCATAGGTTTCTTGCAGTCCGACCAGTTTTCACTCAGTGTTTATCTCTGCGCACCTTGCCTCTAGTTTTTAGCGTGAGAAGGGGTCAGGCAGAAAGAATGTCTACCGAATAGACACCCCTGTCAGCCCCCGTGTGAGGCCCGACCCCCTGCCGTTGCCGGGGTCGGGGGCTCGATAACAAAATTAATAAGAGAAAACATGCGTAAATTAAGGGTGACCCGTCTCTCGGTAGTGGTCTGAGCTATCCGATTGGCTTGGGTGACCCGCTGGCATAGGACTTGCCTCGATGGCATGAGTGATAGGTTTGGGGAGCTCTTATCAGATATGTTCGAGTCGAATCCAGGTCTGTCGTTCATGACGGAGTTGGAATAACCAGCATGGGGCATTCTAGTGCCCCTTACCCATCTCTCGACAGTGGCCAAGTCGTCCGATCAACTTGTGTGACCCGCTAACATAGGGTTTCCTATGGAGATAGAGGATGAGATCATCCCCCAAGAATTTAGTTAGGCAGATGAGCCATGCGGCGAACATGTAATAAGTGGACAAGCTCTTAAATTTCGTTATGGCCTAACAGATTTTTAGCCCTTCTTCCCTTTTCATATAAAAAGGTTAGTGCGTTCTGACCCCTTCTGTCATGAAGGCCATAAAGCCCGGGGTGCAGGTGAACAAACTCTGATCACACTAGTGAGCAAAAATATCGTAGCCGCCGAGGCGTAGGTTTCTTATAGTCCGACCAGTTTTACTTAGCATTCATTTTCGCAACCCTAGCTTCTAGGTCTCAACGTGAGAGAGCGTCGGGCATAGAGAATGTTTGCTAGGCGGATAGACTCTTAAACATGTACCGACTCTTTCCGTGGCTAAGCCAAAAAGCCTAGGGTGCGGAAAAAAACTTTGATCACGCTGATGAGCAAAGATGTCATAGCCATCGAGGCGTAGGTTTCTCGCAGTCCGACCAGTTTTACTCAGCATTTGTTTCCGCAAACTTTGCTTCTGGGTCTTAATCATGAGAAAGGGTCGGACGTAGTGGCTGTCTATCGGATAGATATGCTCTTATTAGCCCCCGAGTGAGGCTCGACCCCTTACCGTTGTTAGGGTCGGGTGTCACTAAAGATCGGGGAGTCGATAGTGGAACTGATAAGAGAAAGTGTGCGTATATTAAGGGTAAAAGCAATGTAGCTGCTCGATGTTCCAGGCATTGACGAAGACTTCGTTGTCGATGGTCTTGAGCTTGTAGGCATCTGGTCGGAGCACCATCGCGACAACGTACGGTCCCTCCCATGGTAGAGAGAGCTTGTGGCAGTTCTTGTTGCTCTGGACGATGTGGAGCACCAGGTCCCCGACATTGAAGGCCCGACCCCGCACTCGACGGTTGTGGTACTGGCGCAACGCTTGTTGGTATTTGGCCGAGCGGAGGAGGGCAACGTTGCATGCTTCATCTAGCTGGGCTCCTTCCTGTGCCCCCCCTTGTTGGAGCCTCCAGACAAGAACCGCTTCAAGAGGCCGTAGTCCTTGTATAGGTGCTCAATGGGGAAAGAATGGTTCAGGCATGGCCCTTTGAGCAGCTTCTCGAAGTGGTTTGGGGTACCCTCGGCAGGCTTCCGACCCCCTTTGCGGTCGGCGGTGGCCACAAGCGAGCCCTCGCGCCGCTGCCCGTTCTTCTTCTAGCCAGGACGGTTGGAGGCGCCTTCGCCGGTGTCCTTGTCCCACGTTGCCTTGCCTTTGAGGCGGTCAAAGATCGCTCCGACCGCCTCCTTGCTCGAGACGTGGCTGATGGCGATGTCAAGGAGCTCCTTGGTGGGTTATGGGCCCTTACGTCCTAGCTTGTAAACCAGGGACTCATAGGTGGTCCCAGACAGGAAGGCTCCTATGACATCGGTGTCGGCGACGTTGCGCAGCTCATTGCACTGCCGGGAGAAGCGCTAGATGTACCCATGAAGAGTTTCCCCGAACTTCTGTCAATAGTTTTTGAGATGCCAGGGATTCCTAGGACGCGCGTATGTGCCTCGGAAGTTTCTCACGAAGATCTCTTTTAGGTCCGCCCAACTTTGGATTCGATTGGGCGAAAGGTGTTCCAACCACGTTCGTGCCAAATCGGCTAGGAACAATGGAAGGTTGTGGATAATGAAATCATCATTATCCGCTCCACCGGCTTGGCAAGCAAGCCGATAATCCTCCAGCTATAGTTCAGGGTTTGTTTCCCTAGAGTATTTTAGGATGTTGGTTGGTGGTCGGTATCATAGTGGAACGATGGTGTTGAGGATGTGTCGGCCGAAGGCCTGAGGCCCCAGCAAGCCAGGGCTCGGGCTTCGGTCCTCGCCGCTGTCATAGCGTCCGCCATGTTGAGGGTGGTAGCCATGGCTAGCCCCCTCCCTCACATTGCCATGGGGATGTCTACGGGCATCGAGGGTGTCGCGCGCGTCACGGTGGCGGCCGAGATGCTCATGCACCAGGACCACGGTGCGTGGCCTACCGCCTTACGACGCCTGGTAGATTGATGCATCCTTGTCAGGTCACTCTGAGGGCATGCGCTGGCTGGCATCGAGCTCGCGTCATCGAGACAGCAAGCTCTCGGTCTGCTGCGCCACCGCACGCTTGAGTAGCATACGAATCTCGTGATGGGCCCGACGATCCTCGGGCGTCGCAGGACCCATAAGCCCCCGGGGCAAGGCCACCACAGCAGTGATGTTCTGGCTTGCCCGAACGAAGTGTGGGAGTGCTTCCTCATCCTTGATGACCCTCCGCTTTACGTCGCGGGCCATGGCGCGTGCACGCCCACCATCTCCGTGGCGCTCGATCTCTCGCTCGAGCTCCACGCGTTCTTGCTCGAGCGAGAGTCATGCTTCCTCGAGCTCTTAGTGTTGGGCCTTCAATTGCTCCACCCGCAGGTAAGGTGGGACCCCTGCATCCCCCTCGACCTCGTCGTCAAGGTCGTTCGTTGGGGTAGCCTCTTCCTCATGGATGCTTGATGCCAATAATCCCATAGTTCACCACTAATATAAATACCATCTTGGAAAAAGGTCAAAGGTAGCACGTCCTACACAAGCCCAAAGGAGGAAACCTGCGCAGGGCAAATTTACAATTAAAACTTAATGCACGAAGGCACCAGCAAGTAACAAAAGCCACAAAATACACAAAGGGCAAACTTCTATGACTCTTCACCATAAACTAAGCCTAAAGAACTAACTAAAACCTAGGCACTACACCTCCAGATTAGCAGCAGCGGAGGCGATCTCCCCTGTCTTCGCAGCCTCACTACCACCTGATGGAGCTTTTGGGGCAGATGCCTCACCAGCCCTGGAACTTGGTGCCCCAGAAGTAGTATGTGTAGCCTCCACTTTTTCTAACTCCTACAGTTAGCCTAGAATTAATAAACACACAAAAACGAATGCAGAAACGCACCAAAGAAACACAAGTCAAAAAGTAGACAAAAGAAAGCAACCAACCACCGCACGCCGTGCCTCCGCCATTGAGTGAGCCTTCGCCTGGCCAAACTTCACCTAGAATGACTTCATAAAGTTACGGAACAGATCTTCTAACATCTCAAGAAATCACTCCAAGCTCGGCCGAGCCCTCAAGATCCTCCTTCTCCTTCAAGCCATCGACGTGTGAGCAACCGTTTTGCTTCAGCATCTTGGAAAAATTGGTAGCGGAGGCCAGCACTCCAAAGTCGGCCGCTCCACCAACAAAGTCGGGGAGCTTGGTCAAATTGGATTTCAGCCAAGTAAAGATATTAAGCGCTGAAGGCTCCTCGGGCAGAGAGGAAGTGGTGCCCCCAAACCGACCAAGCGCATCTGAGTACAACTGGGCCGCTGCTAGACCTACTATACTTGCATCTTCTAGACGCTTGGACAGGGGGCAACTTGATCCCCTAGGGCGGTACCAGACTACCTCTTAGCCTCCACCTCCTTACGAAGGAGGTCAGCAGTCTCATAGGCCTTCTCGGCCCGGTTAAGAGCTAACTGCTCTGCAGCCTTCGAGCACTCCAGCGCCTTGCTCAAAGAGGACATCTCACCCCTTAATTTCTCAACATCACTCTGGGCAGCATGGAGGCTTTCAACCTCCCCCGCAAGCCATGCCCTTTTAGCCTCGAGCAGCTCTAGCTCCTTCTTTAGAGCTTCAGTGGCGTCATCGCGGTCGATAACTTCCTTCGACGCCC
Source organism: Miscanthus lutarioriparius (assembly GCA_904845875.1). NCBI lineage: Eukaryota > Viridiplantae > Streptophyta > Magnoliopsida > Poales > Poaceae > Miscanthus > Miscanthus lutarioriparius. The sequence continues at coordinate 44,024,036 of CAJGYO010000001.1, forward strand.
GCTCTTCCAGAGCCTCCGCCATATGATGGCCCTATCAAGGAAACCATCAGTACAGCAAGGACGAAGGGCACTTAAGCCAGAAAGCAAAGACAACCCACCAAGCATTGATGCTCTAAATTGTATCGCAGCAACGGGTAGAAATTAACATTCTTGAAGTGGTGATGAGCCCGGCCTATCAAGAAAACCAAAATATAAGCAACGTAAGTCAATAATACGTATCAAAAAGCGGAGGTCATAATTAACCTCCTATCTCCGTGTAGAGAGCATGAAGGTGTTCGCCCCCACACACTTAATGTATCGGCAGAACCTCCTAAAAAGGAAACATATAAACAAGTATAAGCAACATCGAGCAAAAGCAATAAAGACAAGTTAGAAATTAAAAATGATTAGACCTTCATCGCCGGCTTGGCCAGGGTCCAAAGGTTCTGCACCCCCCGCCAAAAGAGGTGCCCAGGGGATGGCACCCAATCTGACCCGGGCAAGGTCCAGCTCGGCCACCGAAGGCATCTCCCTAGGCATGGGAGTCGCCATAGCCTTGGCCAGGTCACCTGACAAAACACAAACAACAAAAGCTTAAGTACAAGCACAAGGCCAAAACATAAAAAGGACGGGGAACAAAAAGCCAAAGAACACTCACTCTAGAATAGAGTGCATTGTGCCACATCCATCTCTCTATCTTCCTCCCGGTGAGAACCAACTGGGGGCGTCGGGTCCAAAGGCTGCGCCATAGGAGATCCTTGTTCCAATTCATCTTCAGACACCTCAACTAGAGGAGCCTTCGTAGGATGGCGGTCCACACTCCCAACTTCAGTGTCCTTCAAGGGGAAGGCATCACCACAATCATCATCCTCACTCTTGGTGCTAGATGAATCATCGCCCAAAACACTAGGCATTGGCGCCACAGCGGAGGCTTTAGCAGTAGCACCACCACCCAATCCTTAGAGAGCAGCCCCAACAAAAGTGTCACCGCCAAGATTGGTAGAGGTAGCGGAATGCTCACCCTCCATCCCAGCACCTACGGAAGCCGAGCCTCCGCCAACATTCTCCGCAACCTCCTCATCGACCCCAGCGGAGGCGTCGATAGAAGCGGCCACGATCTTCTGTCTCTTGTTGATAGCCTTAGACGTGCCAGCCCCTTTTCTTTTCTTTGCCTCAGCCGCAGCAGTGGCATTCTTGGTGGTGGCTTTCTTTGTCTTTTCTTCAAGGGATTTATGCACCTTCGCGGGCACATCATGTTCCTCTTGATGAATCCTAAACTCTTCAAAAACCCTGTTAAGGCGGGGCATAGTACCGGCGATGGCTCTATGTGCTAGGTACTCCTTATCCAACATTTCACCAAGTATCTCGCACGCTCCTGCCTCAACAAACTTGACAAATTTCTCAGCAGCTCTACCCTCCTTCCGTTGAAAACCGAACCGGGGAAGGGAACCCCGACACCTTCGCCAAAGATAGGAAGGTGTACCATCTCAATAGTCATGGTAGGCATTCTCCTACCAAGTGACCAGTAGTTCGCCGCCACCATTTCCTTCACCAGATCCCCGCCTCTGGAATACCGATAGGCCAAAGCAAATGCCCTATCGTAGGCTTCACGACCCTCAGCAGTCCCCGGCCCTAGAGTAGCTTGTGTCAAAGGCTTCATGTAGAAGCCAACGGATACCGTGTATTCTTTCTCCCATCTTCACCAGTGGAGGTCAGGCCACCAGTCCTCATGTAAAACCAATACTGCATCCAATCCTTCGACCACTTGTTCTTTTGGGCAAAGAAAATCTCTAACTTTCCGCCCTTCTAATTCCTCTTTGGCATGAAAACACAACTACCATACTGGGCTATCAACTGGCCTTCACCCACTCGCTTAGGCTGGCGATGGAGCTCATAGTACTTGTAGAAGGTACCAACATTGGGCTTTGCACCATAAGATAAACAAGCCTAACAGAACTTGCTCAAAGTAACAATACCATTGGGCGTAAGGTGGTGCAACTGTACCTCAAAAGCCTCAAGAACTTGATGGACAAAACAGGCCATAGGGAAGCGAAGGCCACAGAGGAAAAAATCTTTGAAAACCACGTCGTCAGTAGCCTGTGGCTTAGGAATTATGTCCCCTTGCAGGGGCTTCACCTTAGCATCACCAAAACAATCCAGCTTCCACAACTCCTCAATCATATCCTTCGTCATAAGCGAATGCCCAAAATCCCATGTCCTAGATGAACCGGCCATGTCTCCTGCCTCCTCAACAGTTATCAAGTCGACGACGGAAGCCTCAACTCTAGAAAGATCTTCCTCAAGCCCTAGCGTCTCCGCACTGGCAACCATACACTCCTCAAAGCGCGTAGACCACCCACTCACCCTAACGCTGAGAAGACGGTGATACGGACCAAAGAAAGTAGCCCGGTGGGGAGGACTAATAGGCGAAGCCACTTCCAAGATTTAGCAACATCAGAAAGGAAGCTAAGGCAAGCGCCAATCAAGCGAAGGCTAAGCAGAAATGAAGAACAACAAAAACGATGGCAACGAAAAGCGATGGCTTAGATAGGGAGGGAGAGCCTTCACCTAGCCCCCTTATATAGCTAGCGAACCGGCGCTTCAACTTCCGCGCCCAATGGTCGCGTCTGCTCCGCAACGCGTCGGTTCTAGAGCCATCGCGTCCAATCAAAAGCCACCACGTCAAAAGGAAGAGGTCTGACACAGCGCATCCTAGGAGGAAGGGGGGAGCCTCCGCATCTCAATAACCTTGAAAAAATTGAGGAACACGACCCGCCTGCATCAGACCATGCCCTCAAGGGGGGAACTGTTGGGATGCGGTTACGAGCAGCGTAGGCCAAGGCTCGCAACAAATAAGGGAAACTGACGCTGACAAGATGTATGAGTGTATTGTAGGGAAGACAGGCAGATGCCTTCGCCATGGAGGCCGCGTCCGCGCGAAGGTTACCACGCGAAGGCGAATACAGGCAGTTCCCTTCGCCATGGAGGCCGCGCCCGCGCGAAGGCTCCTGTGCGGAGGCGAAGATCGCCATAAGTCCGGGCGGATGCGGCGGTGGCTGGGAGAGCCCAAGCAACGGCCAGGCAGGCTCTGCCGACAAGAAGAACATCTTGCGCTATCGCTTTGGGCCGGATATGGGCCTCCTAAGAACCTGTGGCTATGGCCCATGAAGAAAAAGGCGGTGCGAGAGGAGTATGCCCACCTTGCCCCTGGTGGTTGTAACTGTTGTAGGGATATACCTAGGATATACTCTAGCTGTTATGGGGTAGAAATGTAAAAGTAGATGGTAGCAAACAATGTCCTATAAAAAGAGGAACCAGACCCTGAGTAAGGGAGGTTGGTGAATGCATTTATAAAATCCTAATTGAGCTTGGGCCCATCTTCCACTTCTCATACCTTCGCCCAAAGCATCCCGCTGGGTGAAGGCCCTCCGTTTCCCACCTGTTGGAAACCTGATTTTCCAACAAGGAAAATTGGCTTCTTCCTTGTTAGGAGCTCAACAAGTATCACGCCAAAACTATCTTTTTAATTGGCCTGTATAGTAATACTCTGGATCTAGGTAGCTAAATGTCCCTTGCACAGCTGTAACCACACGAGTATGTGTCCGATACAAATCATCCTTCGCTCGAAGCTTATATGTCCATGTCCTACCTGATTTTGAACGAAGACTAGATCCACATGTCCGTGTATGATACGAAGTCTCGCGTCCATGTTTGATTATTGAGGTTCAGTCTAAGATGATAAGCATAGTAAACCAATTTTGTTATGTTTATGTAATTAGAGTTATAGATTTGTTAATACGTTCGTTTAAGCCAGACGTGGATAAAAATTCGTGGTCAGATCCAACGCAGGAGCATATATTAGTCATAAATGAACAGTAGTAAATAGTCACATCAAGCTAACAAAAAATTATAAATTAATGGGATCTATTTGTAGAAGAGTTTATGATATACGCCGGCCGGAGCAGGGTCCGTGTAGCTACCGCCTACTGCAGCTTTCAGTCTTTTCTTCTTCCGTCCATCCGGCGTGCGCGCTCTCTCTCGTGCGGCTACTGGGCGACCGCCGACGCCGACGCCGACGCCCTACGCCTAGGTGCCCGGATTTTTGTCGGTCCCTTCGCCAGCCTTCGTCGCGTCCTTCGCCGGCGACGAGCACCCACCACCACCAGGTATGCGCACCCTTTTCTTTCCGTTCCTGCTGTGCGAAACTGAGCGCCCGAACCCTAACTTAAGCTATTTGGCTATTTATATTCGGATCTGATCTAATACATGTCTCTAACTTCGATTATTTTGCACAAATTATTGGGTGTACAGTGCTTTACTAGGTCCGCCTCTGAAGACTGGGATATTTTGCATACACAGAGGATCATCTGTAAGTTAAATCTTCTGAATTCTGGATCCAACATTTGTACCATACTGGTGAATCTATCCCTTGCTTTACTCTTGAGTCTTGTTTTAGTTAACTTTTCTTTCCCTGCCATGCAATAGTTTCGTTTGATGAATTCGAGAAAATTACAAACATGGGACTCGAAACATGGGTCGTTTGCAGATTTGCCACTGGACCCACATTCATAGACACAGAATTCAGGGGAATGATGATACTCATTTTCTGAAGCACCGTTCCCCTTTTTTATTTTCAAAGGTACCATACTTACTAAATAATGATTTATTAGAAATTAATGACTGATGGGGGTCAAGATTTGTGAAACTGTGAAGAGCTTGGGTTCTTCGGCAGGGTCTGTGCTTCAGAGTAAACCTGCTGATTAACCACACACCCAAAAGGGAAAATGAAGTGATTTTTTGAAGATTTGATTTACTCTATAAAAGGGCATAATTTTGTGATACTGAGAGTGATTCCCCATGCCCCCTCGCTCAAGAAATTTGGGGCCTCATCTTAACTTGGGAGCATTATGCTGTCGATCTCATACGCCCGCAGACCCAACCAGTTGATATCGGTGCTTGGTGGGAACAAGCGGCAGCTAAAATCCCAAGGCAAAGGTGACAACACTTCAACGGGGTGGTAATCTACACGTTCTGGAACATTTGGAAAGAAAGGAATAGGAGGATCTTCCAGAACACCTTCATAGACGCAAGGCAGGTGGCCTCCAGAGCCAAAGAAGACATCGAACTACATGGGAGGGTGTTCAATAACAATTTCAGTTAGTCCCCACCTAAGCCGGTGCTCCCCTAGCGGAGACAGTGTGTTCAGTGTGTGCCCTTTGAGGCTCTCAGGCCATTGGCCATTCTGTACATAAACTTCTATTTCTATCTTAATTGAGTGGCAGTGCTCCTGCCAGGTTTTTTTTAAAAAAAAAAGAGTGATTCCCCAACAATATTAATAACTTCAAGTTTTTCCTTGATGTTGAACTTCTAACTCCATGCCTCCATTGTGCGAGTGGATGGAAGACTCCATTGTGATTAACCATTACTTCTGGTTGACCTTACATCTCTAAATTCTTGTTTTTCATGGAATTTGGATGCTATTCTTACCGGGACTACAAATAATAAAGCAGCAACCGCTGTTCCATGCACTGCTGAAGTGCCATTTCTATGTTTTTCCCTGTTTGTCATCTCCGTGCATTTTTTTTTGGGAAATCATCTCTGTGACAATTTAATGAGGCATGTCTGATTGCTTTTTCTGTTTCTTTCCCCAGAATCTTGCCTCCTGGTGGTGTAGAGGACATTCAGTTTCCTTCAGTTATTGGATAGCAATGGCAAGTGAATTTCCTGATGAAGTTCTTAAGTCTGTTTTCCCATTATTGGACGGGAAAGATCTAGTATTCTGCATGCTTGTATGCCGTCAATGGCGCAAAATCGCAAAGGATGATTACTTCTGGAAATGCATTTGCTCACGGAAGTGGCCGTCCATCTGCAAACTGCCCCCTTCTGACGCAAACTACAAAAGGCTGTATTTAACCTTCTCCAAGCCACGGGAGATGCAGAACCTTCCTGTACCAAGGCTCACATTCGAGGATATTGTTTTCTATATTGATATGTGGCTTGAAGGATCACTCATCTTTTCTCAAGCAGTTTCAGGCTCCACCCTCCGAACAGGCCTACAGTGCGCTCCCCGTGGCATTCCAGATATACTTGCAGCACATTTGAATTCCCAAGACTGCATCCTGATGCTTGAAGTGGAGCCCAAGTTGTCAATTCCCATGGGGCCAACCATCACTATATCTGTTCTTGCCCACCGCAAGGATATGAACAAGATGGCTTGCATCATAAATAAATCAACATTTGATTACATTGACAGTAATGCATCACGTGCTCTGGCTTATGAGTATCTCAGGTTTTCACCCAGACACCCATTCATATCCGACATTCGGGCATGGATGTCATTGCTTTTCCTGTACAAAGGAGCAAACGTCATTGAGGTATTTGGTATTGAGCTAGATTTCTGTGACGCGGCAAGGTCGGAGAATGAAATCTTGTGGCTTCTAGATATGCTTGATTGGAAATAGAAGTTTTTTCCCCCCCTTTGGGATTTGACACATGTAAATCATGTTCATGGTTGTTTTATCCTTTCCTGCTGGAGCATGTATGCTACTGAACTATATTATCAATTGGAAAAACTGGAATAAATGTCACTTGCCACTCCATGTGCTAACAGTTATTTCGTAGGTTTTTTCTCCTGAAATTGTTGCTCATCTTCACATAGCATTCAGTGACCAGTTTCTTTTACGATGTCATATGATTTCACAGATTATGCAGTTGTTCATTGTAAGTTTTGTGTGTTGACTCTGAAAAAAATGGGAAATTTACTATATCCAGTGTCCCTATGTCAGACTCTTGTAAAGTCTGAAAATAGCATGGCAGATATATATAAGATAAATTTCACTAAAAATATTTGAGAAAAATATCGACAAAGTGCTATCTGTTGCCTGAAGTAAGAACATAGCCCTTCTCAGAAGCCTCGGTTTCTGATATTATATAGGTTTCTATTCTTGGAAAAAAGATAGATTATTTCTGTTTTGACGATGATGTGGAATCACGGTCTTATCCCTAATTATTTGGTATGCTATTTGAGTACAATATACTCCTATTTGGGTTATCTCCTTTACCTACAGACACAGAATGCAGGTGTAAGATCACTGTCAGGACTCGCGTGTCTTGTCATGGCGACAGCCAAGGAGTTCAGAATGCACCACTTCCATGCTCTTCTTTTGTCAATAAATAGGTAAACGGAAAACGACTCCTATCCTTAAAATGCCATCTAAAACAATTAGGGCTAGTTTAGATAGCCATGTATCCACCTCAAATTTCTGTGCTAATTGCTTCACATATAACCCACCATAACACACATGCATTGAGATAGATACATAAGCATGCAAACAAGCCCTTAGGAAGAAATAATGTTGCCACAGACACGTCCGATATTTTCTGTGCTGCTCTTGACTGCTCCCATCAAAATTCATGTAAAGGGTATCTGGAATGTCTTTTGGTTCTAAATCGTTTGGGGCTATATATTTCCAAATATTCCATCGAATTTAAAATATATGTTGTTTTGGAATTCCGACAAGTCAATGTTTTGAAAATTCAATCACCGGCCTAGATAGAAGCAAGCAAGTCAATATTGTCATTAAGATATATGATTCTGGATTCACCATCAGAATACTTCGTTTGCTAATGAAAGTTTTACTCTTTAGATCTTTTTTTTTTGGACAGAAGGCTTCTTCCAGCTTCATGGAGACCAAAAACAGGGTGCTGGGGTTACCAGCTATTACAGGATAGAGTTGATGTTCCAGAATTAGGCCGCACATCACACATCATAAATGTTGAACATGAATGTAAATGAACAGAGATTTTGGGAACAACTCATGTGTTTCATTGATCTCATAGAATATATACATGTGAAGGGGTGTGTCCAAAGGACACAACTGACGGGAGAAGTTACATCTCTTCACCAAGAGATATGCCCCTTCGGTGACACAGATACAGTTAACTGTAAATCTAATCTCTAATCCTATCTCTAACTGCACGTCTAATTGGATGAGATCACCGATGAATAGATGCCTGCTGGTAGGCACCGTTTCGTAATACTCCCCCTTGATCAAATCTTCTTTGAAATCAATGCAGTTGTATGCTTGAATTCCTCGAAAAAACCTGTGGGAAAAATATGAGGAATACGTATGTATAAATATGCTATAAAACTCTATTTAAACCTTATAGGAAAATAAGGATAAAATAGCATATATGAGTGTGATTTAAATAAATCATTATGTCATTGGTATCCCATTAAAAACCCCGGTGGGGAAAAATATTGGAGATACGACATATAGATTACTCCTCAAAAACCATTTCAGGAAAAATATGAGGAGCAATATAAAGTGATATGTCGCTAAAACTCCTGTAAAAACCCAGTGGAAAAATTAGGAGAAAATATGATGACATATTATTGGTATTGCCTCTTGGATAACTCACATGAAAAACCTTTTCGAAAAAAACCATGGATGAGTTGTGAGGACAATGTGTATTTTTGATATTTCCCACAAAAACCCCGGTGGGAAAAATAGAAAATATGACACATGCTTATGTTAATATTATCTCATTAAAAACTTTAACAAGAAACCTTGTAAGTAAAACTTGTGAAAGAAAAGAGTATAATATGATGCTGGTACAGGTCAACATTTAGGAGATATCTCCCCCTGATTCTGGCAAATCTCGAAGTCGCCGTATACCAATTCCATGTATCAATTTTGAAACACAGAATTTAGTAAGGACTTAGTAAATAGGTCAATGAGATTATCACATGACTTGATTTGCAAGATGTTTATTTTCCCGCTTTCTTCTAATTCATGGGGATAAAACAGTTTAGGAACATTACGCTTAGTGATATTGCTCTTTAGGTAACCTGTTTACATTTGTGTAATACAAGCGAAATTATCTTCATAGATAATTGTAGATGATTCAATTGAACCAATACCACATGACTGTTGTATGTGGTTAATCATTCTGCAAAGCCATACACATTCTCGTGATGCCTCGTATAGAGCAATAATTTTAGAATGATTAGTAGAAGTCGTTGTCAGAGTCTGCTTAGAAGACTTACATGAAATAGTTGTACCTACATGTAGGAATACAAATTCTGTGTGGGATTTTCCGTTATGATGATCAGATAAGTAACCTGCATTAGTATAACCAATCATACTGGGATCATGATTTTTCTTGAAGAATAAACCAAGATCCTTTGTGCTATTAAGGTATATGAAGATACACTTCGCTCCCGTCCAATGACGACGAGTTGGGTCCGTACTATGTTTAGCCAGTAAGTTCACTGCAAATGCGATATCAGGCCTGGTGCAATTTGCAAGATACATAAGTGCGCCAATGACACTGAGATATGGGATTTCTGGTTCCAACACCTTTTCCCTAATATCCCGTGGTCTAAATGAATCTTTCCCTATTTCTAGGGAACGAACAACCATCGGAGTTTTATTAGGGTATGATTTATCCATATTGAATTTTTCCAATATTTTCTGGATATAGGCTGATTGATGTACTAAAATGCCTGAAGGACAGTGCTCAAGTTGTAAGTCTAGGCAATACTTGGTCTTACCCAAATCCTTCATCTCAAATTCCGTCTTTAGATGTTTGCGTGCTTCTTCTATATCCTTTGGGCTGCCAATGATATTTAAATCATCAACATACACGGATATAATACAAAATCTTGTTCGAGATTTCTTAATGAAAACACATGGGCAATCATCATTGTTAGTATATCCTTTCTTTAGAAGGAATTCACTCAGTCGATTGTACCACATTCATCCCGACTGCTTTGATCCATATAATGACTTTTGTAGTTTTACACAATACATGTTGCGATTTACGTTTGGATTTAGAATTTGGATTCCATCGAGAACCTTCATGTATATGTTTGAATCAAGTGACCCATATAGATATGCTGTCACCACATCCATCAACTGCATAGATAGATGATTTTGAACTGCCAATGATATTAAGTATCGGAAAGTAATTCCACTCATTACTAGAGAATAGGTTTCATTGTAATCAATGCCGAGTCTTTAACCTCGCTTTATATGAACCTCATTGTTCTCATTCTGCTAACCTCGCTTTATATCTCACCACCTCATTGTTCTCATTCTTGAGACCATCCGAGCGCTTTTTGCACTCTGGGTCTTGGGATCGAAAAAAGATTTTAAAGCCTTGTCAGAAAAGACTTTAGAAGGTGTAGGTATTGCGAGATGATGAATACCCTCTTATTTGACTAGTGAGCGAGGCTATCTCAGCTTGAATTGCTTCTTTCCATTGAGATCGGTCCGAAGCGCTTTTGCACTATTGCCATGGTCTTGGGATTACTGGATCATTGAGAAAGATTTTCTCGCAATTTCCTTAGGAGCGGCCGCGAGAAGTACATGTTGGTACCTCAACGCATTAAGAAGCTTCTACACCCTTATAATATGATTCTCCGTAATCTATGTAATTGATGAAAATTTCTTTCACCCCATTATTTTTGACTCAACATTTCCCAAAATGCTATGGAGTCGGGATGTTTTGATATCCCGATAATTGATGGAGATTGATATCCCACATAGATACCAAGTTTTCTATCGAATTTGGATGCACCTTGATCCGGGTTGTGGATTTAGTCCTTGAATGTTGGATTTGTATCCGCTATTGGGTGTCTACCAACTTGAGGTTGGCTTGGATTTAAGTCTAATAACTTGAGCAATTTAGAGGATTTAGCCCAAAAGACACACATATCCCATCTAGGGATGCATCTATTAGAACCATGGAGCATTATCCTTAGAGCGAATGTGTTCTTTCTCTCTTTTTTGGAAGTGGGAGTTGAATGGTTTTTATTGGTACCTCTTACTCATTGGAATTGCGATGATAATTTTAAATTAGCATCATCCCTATATACTAGTTTTTGAATGCGTCAACATTACGAAAAATTACCTTGTATGCGTTATATGCGGTATGGGTTTGATGTATGTGTAGCAATTTTCTCAACAATCCGTTTGCCATATCCGTTATTTTTAGTAACAAGAGAATTTTCTCAGTGACACCCCATTATAATCTATAAATTAAATGCTTCCGGCAATAATGTTATTTACAATATGTTGCAAGTTTATGATTTTCTAAACTTGTTGTTCGTTTAGAAATCTCTAGAGTATGTGGATCCTAATCGAGGGGTAATGCCTTGGGCATTCCAGATGATTTTCGGCATTCATTTTGTAACACTTGAAGTCTCCCAACTAATGCTAAGAAATGGTCCTCATTAAATATCAAGAGAGTTATATATAGTGGTAGGAACCATGAATAAGTCCCCTATAAGAGGCTCTTGAGGTATTTGATAATTGATGGAGATTGATATCCCACATAGATACCAAGTTTTCTATGTACATTTTGGCGCCCATAGAAAGGTCAAGAACCCTCACAATCACCACGATCGAGTCGCGAGACAATCACCTCCTCCATCAACGATCCTTGCTGCTCCAAGCTTATAGGTGGCGGCAACCACCAAGAGTAACAAGCGAAATTCAGTAGATGGAAATATTTGGCATATTCCTCCCATTCTACTTGATGATGAATCAATGATCTAGATGAGTGTGAGGGCTTTGGCTAAGCTCACAAGTATGCTATGTCAATAGAAATGGCCAAAAGTCAGCCATAGCAAATTGAATTAAGTCGCTCTGACAGACGCTGTATCTTGAGGACGCTGTGTTCAAACGATGCACACTCGAAAAGCCGACCGGACGCTGAATTCTCAGCGTCTCTCCCGAGGCAATTTTTTCGACCGGACTCAACAGGCCAGCGTGTTGTCGATAAACGACGGACAAGCTCAGACGATTAACTGACATCATTCGGGATTGGATTTTGCATCGCTTTCGGGAAAATGAAATGTCTATTTTCTATTACGCTGGATGCAAAATTCTTGGTGGTTGGCACACTTGAGCAAGAATGAAGAAGTAAGAGGGACCCAAACCCATCTCAACCCTACAAACACCTTGTGCACATGTGGTAGCATATTTACACAAATATTATCAAGGGTGTTAGCACTCCACTAGATCCTAAATGCATATGCAATGAGTTAGAGCTTCTAGTGGCACTTTGATAACCGCATTCCGATACGAGTTTCACCCCTCTTAATAGTACGGCTATCAAACCTAAATGTGATCACACTCTCTAAGTGTCTTGATCACCAAAATAAAATAGCTCCTACAAGTTATACCTTTGCCTTGAGCTTTTTGTTTTTCTCTTTCTTCTCTTCAAGTTTAAGCCCTTGATCATCTCCATGCTATCACCATTGTCATGTTATGATCTTCATTTGCTTCTCTACTTGAAGTGTGCTACCTATCTCATGATCACTTGATGAACTAGGTTAGCACTTAGGGTTTCATCAATTTACCAAAACCAAACTAGAGCTTTCAACTGTCCACTAGGCATAATTCCTCCTCCATCAGATTGACCCCCGTAGAAATGTTCTGAACTCGTTCCATGTCTGATTCTTTGGTTCGTGTCCCCGATGTAGGCCACCAGTATGGCAGTGATGATTCTGCAGCGAGCGCTGGTGTTCTAGAAGATGATGCGCATCAGAGTTGTCTTTGCTGGCAATAGCGGATAGCCTCCGCTGGAATCGACGGAGACGGAGAAGCCAACTCCGCGCTCTTTTTTTGAGAGCAACGTGACTGATAACGTGTTGAACGTGAATGTAAATGAACAGAGATTTTGGGAACAACTCATGTGTTTCATTGATCTCATAGAATATATACATGTGAAGGGGTGTGTCCAAAGGACACAACTGACAGGAGAAGTTACATCTCGTCACCAAGAGACATGCCCCTTCAGTGACACAATTAATTGTAAATCTAATCTCTAATCCAATCTCTAATTACACGTCTAATTGGATGAGATCACCAATGAATAGGTGTCTGCTGGTAGGCACCGTTTCGTAACAATAAAGACGAGCCCAAACCCACTCTTAAGTTATTATAAGAAAAAAATTCCACTCTAAGCAGCTTCACTTTTTTGAGGATATGGGAAAACATAGATTTTTTTAGATAATTAAAATAAATTGGACTTCATCTCTTATGACTAAGAGAATAAGATCACTTACTACAAACTTATGAAGAAACAAATAAATGCCATTCAAAACTCAATTCTAGCATTGGCCATCCAAAGGAAGAAAAAAAATGCATCGCTGTCATCTTTAGCACTTGGACAAACTTGGAGAATGCACTTCTTGTCGGCTTCACCTCGCTATAACTGTACCCAAAGGCTGGGTTTGATTAAGATTGAAGGATGTCAGGATGACCTTTTTTTTTGTCCAGCTCCTTTTTTTTCTCTTTGTATGTACCATACGCGTAATTTTTGGTAGTACTACTTTTTTTTAATAAAAATAGATCAGTAGGGTCCTTCCTCTCCTATTTGGCTATTTCTTGGAAAAGAAAATGATCTTACAATTACGAGCATGCTATGGCACGGTCTACAAGAAAACGTAATTGTCTTTGCTCGTTGTTAACTTCTCCAACCATTTCAAATAGGAGTAAGGAAGAATATTAAAGTACTCCCTCTGTTCCTTGCTTTTTTTTTCTCGATCACGTAAAAGTTTTACGCGTCTTTATATTAAAGCAGATAAAAAGTCTAATACAACATGTTTTTGTGGCGTCCTAGGATGTCAAAAGAGTTTGTACATAGACGCTCCGACAATGGATAGGAGGCCAGCCGGCACATTCACCTCTCTTTCTCCTCTTCTATTTTTTCTTGTCCCTCTTTCAATTTGAAGGAAGTCAGAGTAGTTTCACATAGTAAGGAAAAATACTTGCATTTTCAAACTGAGGAAGTAGACGGCAACACAGCAGAGTAGATACAGCGGTCTATATGACCTTCAAGCAAGCAATACTCAATCGGTAAAAGAAAGCAGCAAGCATGGATACAACACACGGCCCACGAAGCGTCTGAGGTTATTCCCTCAGGAAAGGCTCAGCCCACCACGACGCTCCTGTTGAAGATCCAGCTGAACCGGGCCATGCCGGGCTCCCCGCCGGCCGCCCTCCGGTGCGCCAGCTCCTCCATCCGCCGGATCTTGGGCGCCAGCCCGCACACGTACTCCTGCGATCGGCGGCCCTCGCCGGACAGGCCCCCGAGGTCCGCCACTCGCCACCACCGCACGAAGTGCTCCACCATGTCGCCGTAGTCGCTCGCCATGTACACGCCGGCGCGCTGCGCCACCGCGGAGAACCGCGCGAACAGGCTGTCGCCGCCGCCGTCGCCGTCGCCGTCGCCGTCGCCGAGGCCGTCCGACATGAGCAGGCCCGGCATGGTGACCTTCCCGAGCATGACGTAGGCCAGCGCGCGCACCATGCCGTCCGGGTCCACGTCGAAGAGCTCGGCGCTCGCCCTGGTGTACGCGGCCTCGTGCCGCCTCTCGTCGGCGGCCACCACGCCGCAGATCTTGGACAGCGTGCGGTCGCCGTGCTTCACCGCGAGCCTCGCCGTGTGGCCGTGCGAGATAAAGGTGGCGCGCTCCTGGAACGAGGCGTAGATGAGGCTGTGGTAGGGGCTCTTGGGCATCAGCATTTTCTTTAATTTTTTGAATGCGTGGTTATTAATCATCAGTCAATCACAGCTGATATCATATCAGTTTTTGAACATGCACGCGCACGCACGTACGTACGTACCATGCCGTTGCGGAGGGGGTGGTGGATGGTGACCTCCACCTGGCGCATGTCGACGCGGCCGGTGAGGTAGAGGTAGCGGTTGAGGAGGTCGCCGTGGCGGTTCTCCTCGGCGGTCCAGCCGCGCAGCCAGCGCGCCCAGGGGAGGGTGCTGGCGCCCGTGTCGTCACCGACGCCCTCGGTGCGGTTGAACATGCTCTGGTACGTGGGCAGCGCCTCCTCCGTCACCATGTTGCCCACCAGGCACACGAGCACGTCGTCGGGAAGGCACGCCGCGGCGGCCCGCAGCTCGGCCAGCTCCTCCGTGAACGCCTTGGCGGCCTCAGAGCCGGCCGCCGCGGAGCGCGGCAGGTAGTCGTGCGGCTGCCAGGCGGACTCCACGGGCGTGAGCAGCGGGAGCATGTTCTCCGCCACCCACCGTCCGGCCGCACCCAGCCCCGCCCATCCCCGCGCGCCGCGCCGCTCTGCGCCGGTAGCCGCACCGCGCCCCGCCCCGCCCGTCCCCGCACACGCCCTGGGCCATGAAGCCCTGCGCGCCGTGTCGCGCCCACTACTGTTGCGCCGCCCTCCCCGTCGTTGAACCCGGACGGCCATGACCGCGCCAGCCCCTACTGTGCCGCCCTCCCTTGCCCACTCCACAAGGGCAGCAGGGGCCATGGACCGGTAGTGGGGTGCCGGTTGCAAGCCTCCTGTGGCCGCCCGCCCCTGCCTGTTTGGCTGCTCCGGTTGCCGGCCACGAGCACGTGGTGGCGCACGGCAGCTTCCCCATCGGCCATTTTTGCCTCCCGTCGACCGGTTGTGCCTCCCCTGCACTCGAGGTACATTAGTTTTTTAATTTTGTTCTTATTTAACAATGGTTATTAGTTAGTTAGTGTGGTAGTAATTTAGATAGGTAGAAAGATATTTAGATTGATAGGTTGATTGATGGATACTTTACATAGTTAGTTACATAGTTATATTGTTAGTAAGATAGTTAAATACTTATATAGTTAGCTATATAGTTTGTTAGATAGTTACTTGACATAGTTAGTTAGTAGTACTTAGTAGTTAGTAGTGAATTGATAATATCTATTTAGTTAGTTATTACGAACTAGAGACCTTGTACTTAGTATGTTTCATTTATATTGGACTAAATGAAATGTGCTTCGTTATGTGAGTGAGCATATATCATGGAGGCACCGTGAAAAGAGATCTATCGGTGTTTCGATTAAACACCAACAAGTAAATTTGTGTTATTACGCGTCTAGCCCGGATGGTGTGCTAAAAAGACATAAGGTTTATACTGGTTCGGGCAGAATGTCCCTACATCTAGTTCGTGGCTGCTGCTCGTGTTATTTGCACTGAAAAATTCGTAGTAGGGGTTATAAACGGACAAGAGAGAGACAGGTCCCAAGTCTCTGATGGAAAGGTCGAATGGGTGGTGAGAGCTTGGTTGCTGCTTACCTATGAGTGATATGATGCGTGATGTATTTAATTGATCGATCCCCTTAGTGGAGTGCACTGCCTTTCCTTTTATAGACCAAGGAGAAGCAGAGATTATAGATGAAAGAAAGAAGAAAAACCAGAGGCAAAGGAGGTCCTTCAAAGATGCCGGGTCTTCCTTTTCCTCTGAGCGAACCCCGCTGACACGGCAAATGGTGCCAGGGATAGCTCCATCCTGGTGCGTGTCCGCTGATCCTGATAGGGCCGCGTTGGGCGTCTGTCTGCTGATGATGCCATGTTCTGGCTTTGTCAGCAAGTGGTCACGTCCCATCCCGCCCCGGCGGGCGGCGCGATGGACCAGGGTGCTGATCCGCGACCCTACGGGGAGCGGACGGCGTAGTGACCGCACGTCCATTACTGCAGATGATGCGAGTTTCCTCCTGAACCATAGTGGTTGTCGTATGCTTCCGTTAGGATCCGCGCCCGAGGGCAAATGGCGGCGCCCACAACACTGTAAGACAAATATCGGCGCCTACCACACTGTTCGAGCTCTGACATGCCTGGAAGGGTTTAAAGCGCCCGTCTTGTCATATTCTGACGGTACTTTTCTACAGGCGTGCAGGGTATGGTACTCGGTACTGCGGTTGACTCGAGTGCCCTCCTTATCTGCGTGCGTAGTTATGAAGGAGCAGCGCGCAGATGCCGAGAGAGGCGGAGCCAGCCCCCGGACGTCGGGCGAGGCGGAGCCAGCCCCCGGACATCAAGCGAGGCGGAACCAGCCCCTAGACGTTCGGGCAAGGCAGAGCCAGCCTTTCGACGTCGGGGAAGACGGAACTAGCCCCTGGACGTTCGGGTGAGACGAAGCCAGCCCTCAGACGTCAGGCGAGGCAGAGCTAGCCCCTGAACGTCGAGCGAGGTAGAGCTAGCCCCCGAACGTCAGGCGAGGCAGAAACAGCCCTCAAACGTCGGGCGAGGCGAAGCCGACCCTCGAGGGTCGGACGAGGCGGAGCCAACCCTCAGACGTCGGGCAAGACGGAGCTAACCCTCGAGGGTTCGACGAGGCAGAGCCATCCCTAGGGAGCCAGCCAAGGTCGAGCTGACCCTTGGGGTCCAGACGAGGCGGAGCCCATAGCCTTGGTGGCTGGATGAGGCAATGGCCAGCAAGAGGTGCAGTTGTGCTCCTGGTGCTGGGACGAATCAATGTTGACAGGTATTAACTCCTCTTTAGATACCCTAGTATTGGTCCCCGATAGTAGCCCTCGAGCCCTCGGGCGATTCAAATAGAATCGTCTAGGGGATTTTTTGACCTGCCAGGGGGTACGCGCGAGCGCACCCGGTGGTTGTAGCCCCGAGCCTGCGAAGGAGTAGAATACTCCTTCGGAGGTTTTTCCGATTTGCCAGTGGGTGCGCGCGAGCGCACCCAGTGGGTGTAGCCGCCGAGCCAGCGGAGGAGTAGAATATTCCTTCAGAGGTTTTTTTAAAAGAGTGGATTCTGAGAGCCTTGGCCCTCTATTGTTGCCCACAGCGTGCCCTAAAGACAGTGAGTTCTCCTTTACTGAGGTTGGACCCTTTGTGGGTGTGGCTGTGAGACTTGATGGTTAGTTAGCCGGATAGCTCAATTGGGATCCCGGTATCCCATTCGTGGGGATTCGATCGTGGGGTGAGACTCCTATGAAGCTCGTGCACCTGAGTTTTGGCCGCTCATGGGCCCATCCTTTGTCGTAAGGGTGCCTTGGGACGGCCGTCGAAACCACTGATGGGCCAGCCCTCAAACTCCTAGGCCCAGGCAGGCTGGAGAAATGCTTTTTGACCCGTATCCCTTTTAATGGTAAAGAGTCCAAGTCTGCCCGGGGAGGCAAAACGTCCGGCACGTCTTCAGAGGGAGGATAAGGATTGCGGGCGCATATCCCACGACGTGATGTGGCGGTGAATCATGGCAGGCACGGAGATCTAGGTGGATGGTTGCTTTCCTTGCATCCATCACCCCTATAAAACCAAAGGGTTCGCCCCTAGGGTTTTGTACTTTGCCTCCTCGCCTTTGCATCTACAACCTCCGCCACCAATCGCCTAAGCTCCCCGCATCCACGTCTCAGTCGTCGTTGAATTCGCATCCACCCACCCCAATCCTCCAATGGAGCCGTGGTGCCACTCTGATTTCACCCACCAGCGCCTAGAGGGCCTCTGTCGGGGACCTAATACCGGGGTACCCCAGAAAGTGGAACCAATAACCACCAAACGTTAAAAACTTCTGGACGCATAAGAGCGTTGCTTCACCCCTCACGAGAATAATAGGAGCTTGGTTCCACCTCGCCTGACGCCTTTGGGGTGGGCTCGGTCTCGCCCGAGGGCCCAGGGCTAGTCTCCATCTCGCCCGACGCCTTTAGGGCGGGCTCGGTCTCGCCCAAGGGCTGAGGGATAGACTCCGCCTCGCCCGACCCCGGAGGAGCAGGGTCAGTCTCACCCAGGAGATAGGGATTGGTCTCCGCTTCGCCCGACGGCAAGGAACAAGCCTCACTCTGCTCCATATTTAAAGATTGGATTCATCTTACCTAACCACTTCTCCCTGTTCCTTCAAGATGATAGAGACAGGGCAAGACATGACGTTCAGGTCAACCATGGCTCCAAGAGCCATACCCTGCACCCTGGCAGGAAAAGTACTGCCAGGGGATGACGGGACGGGCGCTTTAGGCCCTTCCAGGCGCCGCAGAGCCCAAAAGGTGTCACAGGTGCGAGCTCTCCACCCTGTAGAGTTGTAGGCGCCGCCTTCAGCTCTGGGACACGGAACCCGACGAAGATATACGACAACCACTACGCTCCAGAAAAGGATTTGCTATCTCCACGAACAACGGATATTCCGTCACCACACAGTGGACCCAAGGGAGCGACGCCTGCTTCCCGACCCCTCAGGTCCACCAAGACAGAAGACCTTGGCCACGGCGCTACTCTAGACCCCGACCCCGCATCCCTCCGACGAAGACTCATAGGAACCAGAAGGCGTGCGGAGCAAGGCTGGGGGAGGCTCAAAAGTCAAAACCACTGTACTGCGGCCCATACCCTGTGCAGGGTAGCATTCTGTAACCAACCTGACATTCTACAGGGACATCGACAGTATTGTAGGCGCTTATCTTCCTTCGCACTCATCAGAATGAAGAACTAGGCCGGGTAGATGTGAGCCACAAGACTAAGTAGAGTACGCATCCTAAAGCCCTCACCCTTATAAAGCCAGCCCCTTCATCTATAAAAGGGGATGTGCTTCCTCCATAATGGGTGGAGAAGAAAAAGATCGAACGAGACGACTCTCAGACACGCACAGTCAAGTTGTGTCGAACCTCTTGACATCCCTTCAATCCTTCCATCAGAGACTGGGGACCAGTCCCTCTCTCGATCGTTTGTACCCCTTATTGCAAACTGTTCATGGTGCTAATAACACGAGCAGTAACAAACTGGACGTAGGAACTTTCGGCCCGAACCAGTATAAATCTTGTGTCCTTTAGAGCACCATCCGAGCCTAACGCGCATTACTATAAATTTACTTGCCGGTGCTTGTACGAAACACCGACAGTTGGCGCGCCAGGTAGGGGCCTTGCGCGTTCCAAATCAGGCCTCGGATGGCCACCCACGCAATCACCTGGGTCCCGGGCGCACACGTGCGTTTTAGCGACCTAGATTTCATCATCACACTAGAAGGAGAGTTGGCGCTGACTCACTCTGCCGCCCCATCTCTTCCTTCCATCAACCTCAGTCGTCTTAGGCTTGAGGGCCCACCGGGCAACTCCCTGGGAGTCCAGTCACCAAGGGAGGTCGCGCACAACGTCACCCTATGTCCAGAAGGTCCCGTACGGAGCGCCCCGATAGTGTTTCCGTTCGGTCTCCGCAACGCTGCGGCAACCGCTAGCCACCTTCTGGCGCTACGGATGGTTCAGTCACCCACGGACATCGAGTTTGTGGGGGCGATTGAACATGATATGGAGACCCTCTACGGGCTCCTCAACGAGGAGCCGGGATCGTTCTCTAGCTCGGATTCTAGTAGGGAGAGTCACCACCCTTCCCGAGAGTGCTTCATGACGCAGACCCCCGAAGGTCACGTCGAAAGCGCCTCCAGGGAAGAGGTCACCCCTACAAACAACCCTGACAGCAGATCCAGGGAATAGACGACAGCCCCATCTCGCCTAAGGATGGAGCAGCTGAAGGCCCGTCAGCAGGAGATCGATGAGGCCGGGCAAGGGCTCGTCCGGGAGTACGCGGACATCAATCACGAGATTGAACGCCGCAAAGACGGGGGGCGCGCGCGCACCATGGCCCGCACCGTACATCAGAGGATCCTCACCGACGATGGGGCCCTTCCTCACTTTGCCCGAGCTAGCTAGAACATCGCCGCAGCAACCGCCTTGCTGCATGGCCTTCCGGAGGCCGCGACGTTTGAGGATCGCCGCGCTCGCTGGGAGATTCGCACGTTGCTCGAGCGAGCAGCGGCGCAGTAGGCGGAAAGTTCGTTGTCTCGATGACGCGAACCCGACACCAGCCAGCGCGTGCCCTCGGTGTGTCCCACCAAGGACGCATCCGTACACCAAACACCGCCAGCCGGCGGGCAGCCCTCCGTCGTCCCAGTACATCAATGCCTCGGCCATGGCCACGACGTACGCAGCATCATCGACTCTCAGAGATGCGCCCACGACAACAATGGAGAAGCAGCATGCCACGGCTATCATCCCCGACATGGTGAGCGCTACGACAGCAACGAGGACCGAAGCCCGAGCCTCGGCCTGCCAGGCCCTTAGGCCTTCGCCTGACACATCCTCAACGCTGCGTTCCCCCTAAGGTATCGACCGCCTACCAACATCCCTAAATATTCCGGCGAAACAAATCCCGGGCTTTGGCTCGAAGACTATCGGCTTGCATGTTAGGCCGGTGGTGTGAACGATGACAACTTCATTATTCGCAATCTCCCGCTGTTCTTGGTCGATTCGGCGCGAGCATGGCTGGAGCACCTACCGTCCAATGCTATTCAGAGGTGGGCGGATCTAACGGAGATCTTCGTGGATAACTTCCAGGGCACGTACAAACGCCCTAGAAACCCATGGGACCTCAAAAACTGCCGCTAGAAGGCCAATGAAACCCTTCGCGGGTACATTCGGTGCTTCTCTCGATAGTGCAACGAGCTCCCGAACGTCGCCGACGCCGACGTGATAGGAGCCTTTCTGTCCGGGATGACCTGCGAATCCCTGGTCCACAAGCTGGGACGCAGGGCCCGTGGACTACCAAGGAACTCCTGAGACATCGCCACCGGTCATGCCTCACGGAGAGGAAGCGGTCGGAGCCATCTTCGACCGCACCGGCAGCTGCAAGGCGGGCGGGACGAGGCCGCCCGACGAAGGCACCTCCGACCGTCCACCAAGAGAAAAAAAAGAAGCAACGACGCGAACAACCCTTTCGTGTCCGCACCGACCGCAAAGGTGGCGAAGCTTCGGAAGGCACTCCGAACCACTTCGAGAAAATGCTCGAGGGCCATGCCCAAACCACGCCTTCCGGCCAAGCATCTATACAAGGAGTGCGGCCTCATGCGCAAATACTTGGCGGGGGACTTAACAAAGGGGAGCAGGGAAGGAACCTGTTCCCACCACGAGAGGATGCAGAGGAGAAAGATGGCGCCTTCCCAACGCCGACCGCCGCCTTTATGATCTTGAGGAGGATCAACGACCTCGACTCCGAGCGCCCCGAAGGTCGCCGTCGTCGCGAGGTCTATATCGCCGGACCCGCCCGCCAGACCTTCCTCCGGTGGTGGAATCCGCCATCACCTTCGACCGGACCAACCATCCGAATGCCGTCCCACACCGGAAAGGTACCGCTTGTCGTCGATCCGATCGTCGGTCCAAAGCGGCTCACCAAAATCTTGATGGATGGGGCAGCGCGGCCTCAACATCATGTACGCCAAAACGCTCGATGAAATGCGCGTCAACCGAACAAACCTCCGTCCCATCCGAGCACCATTCCATGGCGTCGTGCCTGGTAGGCAAGCCGTACCACTGGGGCAGATTGACCTGCCCGTCACTTTTGGGGATCGGTCCAATTCTTTGGACTGAGATCCTCACCTTCGATGTAGTGGGGTTCCGGGGACTTTCCGCCATCATCTGGGGCGACCATGTTACGCAAAGTTCATGGTCGTTCCCAATTATACATACCTGAAGCTGAAAATGCCGGGCCCTCGCGGGGTCATCACCATCGGCACCTCTTTCCAGCGCGCTTACGAATGCGAGGTCGAATGCTGCGGACACGCATCCGCAGTCATCGCCTCCGAAGAGCTCGCCACCCTCAGGGAGAAGGTCGTCGAAGAGGCACTCGACACAAAGAAATCAACCGGGTCGTTTGAATCGGCAGAAGGCTCCAGGGAGGTCCTCTTGGATCCCAGCAGCTCCGAGGGCAAAAAAGTCCGTATCAGGACCACACTCTCCTCCAAGTAGGAAAGCGCGCTCGTCGACTTCCTCCGCGCCAACAAAGACATCTTTAAGTGGAAACCCTCGGATATGCCGGGCATCCCGAGGGAGGTCGCCGAGCATACTCTCCAAATCCTCCCGGGCTCCAAGCCAGTGAAACAACGCCTGCGCCACTTCGACGAGGAGAAACGCAGGGCCATTGGCGAGGAGATAGCCAAACTACTGGTCGCATGATTCATTAAGGAAGTATACCACCCAGAGTGGTTAGCAAATCCTGTTCTTGTCCAAAAAAAGAGCGGGAAATGGAGAATGTGTGTCGATTATACCGGCCTCAACAATGCGTGCCCAAAGGATCCGTTTCCTTTGCCACGAATAGACCAAATAGTCGATTCCACCTCGGGGTGCGAAACCCTCTGCTTCCTTGATGCATACTCCGGCTACCATCAAATCGCGATGAAAGAATCCGACCAGCTCGCGACATCTTTTATCACGCCCTTCGGATCATTTTGCTACACTTCAATGCCATTTGGTCTGAAGAATGCAGGGGCAACGTACCAGCGCTCGCATGCTTAATTGCTTCGGAGACCTCATCGGGCAAACCGTTGAGGCCTATGTCGACGACATCGTAGTCAAATCAAAGCGAAGCGACCACCTTGTCGCCGACCTTGAACGAACCTTTGCGAAACTCGGGCAAACAAAGCATCAAACTCAATCCCGAAAAATGTGTTTTCGGGGTCCCGAGGGCAT
This sequence comes from Miscanthus lutarioriparius, assembly GCA_904845875.1. Classification (NCBI taxonomy): domain Eukaryota; kingdom Viridiplantae; phylum Streptophyta; class Magnoliopsida; order Poales; family Poaceae; genus Miscanthus; species Miscanthus lutarioriparius. Next base: position 44,047,254 of record CAJGYO010000001.1, read on the forward strand.
GCTTCTCGGCTTTATCGTCTCTGAGCGTGGCATCGAAGCCAACCCAGAGAAAATATCGGCCATCACAAGGATGGGCCCGATTCAAAACATAAAGGGGGTTCAGCGGATCACAGGGTGCCTTGCCGCTCTCAGCCGATTTATTTCATGCCTCGTGAATGAGGACTCCCCTTTATCGACTCTGAAGAAATCGACCACTTGAGTGGACAGTAGAGGCTCAGAAAGCACTTGACATGGTTAAACAATTTTTGACTAAACCTCCGGTCCTAGTTCCTCCCTACGACCGGGAATCCCTCCTGCTCTATATATCGGCCACCACCCAAGTGGTCAGCTCTGCCTTAATAGTAGAGCGAGAGGAAGAGGGGCACGCCTTCAAGGTGCAGCGCCCTATTTATTTCATCAGCGAGGTGTTATCCGACTCCAAAACCCACTACTCCTAGATCCAGAAACTCCTCTACACCGTCCTCATCACCAAAAGGAAGCTACGCCACTACTTCGAGTCACACCCCGTGACAGTGGTGACGTCGTTCCCCCTCGGCGAGGTCGTTCGTAGCCATGACGCTACGGGAAGAACCGCAAAGTGGGCACTCGAGCTGATGGATCAGGGCATTTCTTATGTCCCCCGAACGGCGATCAAATCTCAGGCACTAGCTGACTTCATCGCGGAGTGGACCGAGGTCCAGATGCCACCAGCAGCCATCGATCAAGAGTACTGGATAATGTACTTCGACGGATCACTGATGAAGAAGGGCGTCGGAGGAGGACTAGTCTTTGTATCCCCCCTCGGGGTCCACATGAGGTACATGGTTCGGCTTCATTTCCCCTCATCAAACAATACTTTGCAGAATCTGAAGCGCTCATCAACGGCCTATGAATCACCATCGAGTTGGGGCATCCGGCGCCTCGGCGTCGAGGCGACTCTCGGTGATGGTCGTCAACCATGTCATGAAAGAGTCACGCTGCCACGACACCAAGATGGAGGCGTACTGTCAAGAGGTCCGACGTCTGGAGGACAAATTCGATGGCCTCGAACTCAATCACATCCCCAGGCGCCTCAACGAAGCGGCGGACACGCTTACTGCGACATCGGTCCGAGAGCCGGTCCCAACAGAGCGTCTTTGCCGATGATCAACACAAACCCTCGATGCGCTTCTGGCGAGTCGGAACAAGCCGACGATGGCCCTTCTAGTCCGACCCCGGGGCCGATCCGCCAACTTCTCCGCCCAACCCCGAGGTCATGGAGCTTAAAGAGGACCTAGCAGTGGAGTTCGATCCTCCCGATGACTGGAGAACACTTTACCTCGACTATCTCCTCCACGACGTACTACCGACCGACAAGACGGAAGCCCGACGGCTTGCACGACACGCCAAGTCCTTCGTTCTTATAGAGGGCGAACTCTACAAACAAAGTCACATCGAATTCTGCAACTCTATATCCCTGACGAACAGGGAAAACTCCTGCTGGGTGACATCCACGGTGGAGTATCACGGTCATCATGCCGCACCAAGAACCTTGGTTGGAAACGCATTCCGACAAGGTTTCTATTGGCCCACCGCGATGGCGATGCCGAAAGCAAATTATGCGCACTGCGAAGGGTGCCAGTACTACGCTCGGCAAACACACCTCCCGACCCAGGCTCTCCAGATGATCCCCATCACGTGGCCCTTCGCGGTCTGGGGGCTCGACCTGGTTGGGCCACTCAAAAAAGCGCCCGGGGGCTTTACCCACCTACTTGTCACCATAGACAAGTTTACAAAATGGATTGAAGCTCGACCAATATCCACGATCAAATCCGAGCAAGCCGTGCTGTTCTTCCTCGACATCGTCCATCGCTTTGGAGTACCGAACTCCATCATTACGGACAACGACACGCAGTTCACCGGTAGGAAATTCGTTCGATTTTGTGATGAACAACACATCCGGATCGACTGGGCAGCCGTCGCACACCCCGACGAGCAGGCGGTCGGTCGCATAAGCGGCATGCTTCTTCATGGCCTCAAACCCGAATTTTCAACCGATTGAACAAATTTGGCGCGCCCACAGCTAGCTGAGCTCCCGGCCGTGCTCTGGAGCCTAAGGACAACTCCTAGCCAGGCCACCGGCTACACACCTTTCTTCATGGTCTATGGTTCCGAGGCCATTCTCCCAACGGACCTCGACTACGGAGCACCAAGAATCAGAGCATACGACGAAAAGGGGGCCGAAGCATCTCACCAAGACGCCATGGATCAGCTAGATGAAGCCCGCGACATCGCCCTCCTCCGTTCGGCTAAGTACCAGCAGGCGCTGCGACGGTACCACAGCCGACGGGTGCGGGGTCGAGCCTTCAACGTCGGAGACCTCATCCTCCGTCTTGTGCAGAGCAACAAGGACCGCCACAAACTCTCCCCGCCATGGGAAGGGCCCTACGTCGTCGCGGAAGTACTTCGCCCAGGCGCCTACCGGTTGAAAACCATCAACGGCGAGGTCTTCACCAACGCCTGGAACATCGAACAGCTACGTCGTTTCTATCCTTAAAATAAGCTTACACTTTTCCTTATCAGATTTTGTCATAACAAAACCCCGACCCTTAGTGACTTCCGACCCCTGCAAGTGGCGAGGGGTCAGATCTCACTCGGGGGCTGGCATGTGTTCATAACATGTGACATATGTGATATAAATATTGCGCTTGCAAAAAACTCCTATGTTATACTTACAAACATTCTCTAAGTTTTCCGTTCACCTCATAAACAAGTCCCAAGGGCTAAGATTTTGGGGACCGATTACGAATACAATTGGTAGAATGCAGACACCCATGCCCCAGTAGTTGCAACCTCTTTGCTCACCAGTTCAATCGAAATTAGTTCACCCACGTTCCTAGCTTCTTATGACTTAGACCATGAGAAGGGTCGGAAAGCGCCAAAATTTTTCTGCGAAGGAGAAAGATAAAAAAAATTGCTTGCCATAAGCAAAGGATGTAATTTTGTTCATTTTTTGCACAAACTCATCACTTACAAAGCGATTTCATTACAAAAAGGAACAATATACTTATAAATTCAGAGGACTGTTTACTCGGGGGCTTCCCCACAAGGTTATTTCATTACGGTCTCTTTCAACTCTACTATGAGTGCTACTACGGCCGCGGCACACGCGCTCTCCATCCATCGCGCCTTGGGGCGTATACACGGGCCAGCTCGTCTCTGCGTGGTCGCCGTGCCACGCTCTTCATCGGCGGCATCCCGATATCCCACCGCCTCGCTGGATCCTCGAAGGCGCCACCATCTATGACGCCTCCACCGGAGCGTCCGGGGACTACGCCATCATCGTCAGCCGCAATCTCGACAGCGACGCCACCGCCATGGCATCTGGGGACTACGCCATCATCCCCAGCCATAACCCTGACAACGGCGTATGAGCAGGAAACACCTCCCGCCAAAGGAGGAGCACAGCGGACGACGGTGCAGTCGACGACGTATGATGCCCACTGGCGCCTCTTCTCCTTCAACAACAGCGACTCCTCAGCAAGGGCAGCACGCACCATCTCATCTACGTTGGATAACCTCCGGCTCGACATCACACACCAGACTCGCGAGCAAATTTGTGAGTTTTCTCTCTCTCTAGCATTACTCTTCCTCACTCGGAAGTGCCGCGGCCTTACACGGACGCGTTAAAGCGGAAAGGAAGAAGAAGGAGAGATAGCGGCTCGGAGGCAGAAGACGAGGTGGGATGAGAACTCTTGCCCCTCCCTATTTAAAGAGGAGACGCGGTAGCTAAGGAAAGGCGAAAGGTTGGACGAAAAACCCTCTCCCTTCCCCTCTTTAAATACGGAATCAATGTTGATTGATATTTGAGGGGACGCGCCGGAAGTGACGGGATGTACCCCGGTCGACGAGGCGTCCCCCTTTGGTCAAACTAAGCACTGCCTGGGTATGGCCCGCTACTGACCCGCTCCGGATGCGGTGATTAAGGCGCCCACATAGGCAGACAACTTTTCGCCTCCCCATGCAGGACCACGGACGACCCAATGACAGGACCTTTCGGATCTCCTGGGCCGGCCGTTCGGCCCAGAAGACACGACAAACGAGCGTCCAAAGAAAGATAAGCATCTCAGCTTTCTTACTTTATGCATTAAAATTCTTTCACGAGCTTCCGACCCCGTCAAGCGGCGGGGACACGAACATCGCTCGGGGGATGTCGAGGATGTCAACCAGTCTAGACATCCCCCTCACCCGACCCCTCCATACGCTTGAAACTAAGGGCGCGGCATATGGGCACAAAGCTTTGAGTAAAACTAGACGAACTAGCAAACCCTACGCCCCGATAGCTACGGTGTTTCTGTTCACCAGAAAAATCATACTCAACGCCCCCCGCGTCCCTAGTCTCGACGTCTGCCTTCTCAAAGAAGGGATCAGAGGGGTCCGCCTATAGAATCTCCCCCAAAGGAGAAGCTATCAGGTTACCCAAGTTAATCAAACGGCTTGGATCGCCACCGAGACACGAAAACAAAGAATAGCAAATCTTATGCAGGTTATTCCAACCTCGTCACAAATGTCAGGGCCCAAGCCCATCTAGTAGGAGCTTTTTCGCCACTCATGCCACCAAGGTAACGTTACCGACCCTGCCTTCGTTTCAATTATATTATACGTAGGCAAAACATCCCAACGATTCATGTCGCACCACGAAACGGCTGTCGCCTCATTCAATATAGGCGACCACAGGCCGAGGTTCAAAGGTCGGCCCGCGAAGGGCTCGAGGCCGCCTCACGCCGAATAGAGCCAGGGAGAGATAACCGAGACAAGCCCCAGTGGCCCTGCTGACCCCGCTCAGAAGCGAACAGGGACGTCTCGACCTTCTCTCGTTCGATTCTAACCCCGAGCCAAACCCACAGAATCTCCATCGAGGAGAGGCCATCGGGCCCCCTAAGCTTATCGAATGACTCAGGCATCTACCGGGAGGCGGGTTAAGAAGTTGTGGAGTGCCACCAGAGGGCCTTGCCGACCACATCAGCAAATGATGGACCCAGATTCCACACGAACGTACCCGTTAGTGAGCTCGTTGAGCGCGACACTCAAGCCGTCGAGGCAAGTGTCGTTCACTCAGCCCCTCCGATTGCGAAAACCGAGGATGGGGTGACACGCAAATAACAATGACCGACCCTATTAGACCCTAACAAGGTTCGGGGCTTGAGCCAAACAATCACGGACATAGGTTCAAGGCCCCCACCTTGCAGAGCCCATAGAGTCCCCGGTTGGGGATTTACATTTGGAAGGCAGGCGGGGAATATCGCGATGACGTCCATGGACTTCGTCAACCTGTCACCAAAACCACGAGTTCGATCTCCGGCAACCCCGACCCCGGCATATGCGGGGGGTCGGACCTTCTTCGAGGGCTGGTTAAGGTACATCTACCTCCTTTCTTTCTTTGAAACAATCTCCTCGCATTATAACCAGGTGGTATAATTGAGAGAACAGATTGGTAAGATCGTAAAAAATCAAACAAAACAAAATTACGACGCAAAATCACGAAAAGCGTCCGGACCCGAAAATCTTGACACTTGTCCACATATTACATATAAGTTATTCTCAAAATTGTTCGACTAATTACTTCCATGAGGAGAACCATCTCTTTGATTATGCGCGGGTTTTTTGCAAGGGGAGCAACCATCTTCTCCATTTCCTCCAGCTCTTCATCCTCGTGGGTGGGCGGAAGCCTTCGCTCATCACCTTCAGGTTGATTTCCTTCCCATAATGAGCGTGGGCGACGGTGAAGGCCTGGGTAATCCCGGCGTGGAAGGCACTCTCCTCAAGCTGGCCCACCCGAGCCATGATACCTGCGACACGAGCCACGAGCGGGCTGGTCTCCATCGGCTCCGTCACATTCAGGGCATTAAGGACCACCCCGACCATAGCCTGTAGAAGATCGTGCTCGTCGCTCTCAACCTGAAGGGTCTTTCGTGCATAGGTAGCCTCTTTTTCTAGCTTGATGGAGGCGTTTTCAGCACTCAACCTTCGGTTCACCGTGTCACCAAGCTCCGCCCGGAGAGAGCGGACCACCTCGACGTCCTCGTCCACCTTCTGCTGGAGGGCCGTGGCCCTACTCTTGGCCTCCCGTCGGAGTTCCCGCTCCATCTCCAGCTCCTTCAGGACCTCGCCGGCCTTCTCATTAGCCGTGGCATTCCTCTGCAGCAGCTCGTCTCGCTCTTTTTGGAGTCTAGCAATCTCCTCTCCCTCCAGCTTAGACCTCGCCGCCAGGTCCTCGAACATCCCGTGGGCCTCCTCCGCGTCCTGACGTGCCTGGGTCTCCCGCTCTTGGGCGGCAGCAAGCTGTGCGGCCATGTCTGCTCGTAGCCGGGCCTCCTCGGAGAGGCGATCCCACTCCGCCTTCTGCTCGCGGAGGAATTGGGATTTATTCCGACTACGAGCAACAAGAACCTGAAGAGGAAGAAGACTGGTATCAGAAATGCGAAAACACAAAAACATACGAAGAAAGAAGAAAGCCCAGAAAATACCTGAGTGGCAGGGATAACGACCTCACGGAGGGCTCCTCTGGCCTGGTCCAGGGCGTTCAGCATGCTCGAGATCCCGATGTCAAGACCCTCCCGCTCCATGCTCTCGGAATGATCATCGAGCGAGAAAAGAGCCGACGTCGGGTCCTGAGCGGCCATCCACTGGAGCGGCGGCTCCCTGCGCGTAGGGGAGCAGTTTCCTCCCGACAAAGGGGCTGGTGGCGGCTCCCTCCTGACCCTGTGCGGCACCACCACCACACTCGAGGACCCTCTGGCTGGACCCTCCTCCGTTTGGGCCGCTTCGAGCGCCATGGGTGGATCCACAGGTCCCACAGTGGCGTGGACTGCCTGCGCCTCCTCAAGCACCCGCCATGCGCCACCCGGCCGATCCCAGCTTGCTTGCGGTCACGACCACCTCCACCGGTGGTATGCGGCCCTTGGCCAGGCTGTTCCCACGACCGCCACGGAGGAGGCCGCTCGCTCGGTAACCTCCGTGGGCGCTGGAGCCACCATGGGCGCCGTCCGGGTGCGCCCGCGCGCCCGACGTCGGCACCACTCCTCTGCCCGAAGCAGGGGTGACTCGAGCGACGCCGTCTGTCCCGCTTGAAGGCGAGACTCTTCTTGGGCGCCAGCCCGAGGGGTGACCCATCCGCAGAACACGCACAAAGGTAATAACCATTAAGTCAAAATAAAATTGGAAAAAGGATGAAAATAGAGGAATCAACAGCTTACGTTGACGTCCTCGGCCGGCGGAAGCGTTTTGGGGATGGATCCCCAGATCCCTACCCTGACTCATCTGGGCGGGACCGTTTCATGCCCCCCCCTTTCCGGGCGGGGGGTTCATCTCGTCGGGCGCGGCACCGGAGCCGTCCCCTTCCATCGTCTCACGGGGTGCAGCACGAGCTGCTCCCCTCCATCGTCGCCTCGAGAATGGCGGCGGCAGGTCCGCCCCCCCATCCACCGGTCCTCGGCCGGCACGCTGCCGTCTTGCGGCGGACTCGCCCGGCCTCCACCGACCTCATCGATCTACTTCCCTCCGCGTGAAAAGGAAGGGCCCTGCCTGCGGATGGATGGCCACTCGTCGGCGTGTCCTCGTCCTCCAGGGCGTCCCAATCCACACCAACTACCTACCTTGTCGTCATCATCATCATCATCGTCATCGTCGTCGTCCTCCTTTGCTCATCCTCTCCCGATCCGTGCCTCCTGCTTTAGTCGTTTCACCTTCTTCATCTCTTCCCTTGCTTTCTTGTCCCTTTCGGCCATGAGTCGATTCGCCGCCACCACGACCTTGTCCTTGGCGGTGGGCTGGGCTATCATCATAAAGACCAGCACCCTCGGCTGGTCCCAACGTCATAAAGCAAGTGTTAAAAAATGGAGATCTAGGAAAAAAAAAAGAGCACGGAGAGGAGAGCTTACGAATTCAAAGAATCCGAGGCTCGGGCCGCATTGGGGGTGTCCGGGCACCGGATACACAATGTCGAGTACCACTGCGAGAATCCTCCTTCATCGGCTCCGTCGCCTCCTTGATGCACCTGCGCCACTTCCGAGTAAGGGGCGCCTCATCAACAAGCACCGTCCCCTCGGCGATATCCGGGCATCATCCGATGCGAGGAAGCACACGCAGCATCGGGAGGTGCCACCCTCCTAGCGTGGTAGGCACCGATAATCCACATCCCCTTTACACCTGACCCTTGAGGCTTGGAGGCGGAAAGAAGGTCGGAGATGTGTTTCTTGTCTTTGGTGCGGGCGCCCACCCCACGACTCAAAGCGTCCACAATAAGGCGTCCGGTGTACTTTGGTAGGGTGGCACTCGCGTCATCCCTAACGTAAAACCACTGCGAGTGCCATCCCTTGTTGGATGTCGCCCAGACGCATGTATGGGTAACCCTTGATCGGGTATGGCGCGAGATGAATCTTGGCACACCCCATCGGGCGCGTTCACGTCTTTCCCCAATCTTCCTCTTTGACGGACTAATGTTAAAGAAATACCGCCACAGATCAAAATGGGGATCGATCCCGAAACCCTCGCCGCAGGGCAACAAATGCTGCCATGTCTTTGAATCCCAATGGGAGTTAGATCTTTGCAGCTCTACCTCATAGTAATCCAACAGCCCCGAAGGAATCTATGCGCTGGTACCCGAATCCCGCTCATGGAAAATGGCAAAAGAGCGACATACCCTTGAGCGGCACCGGCTCACCCTCGTCGCTAGGGTAGCAACCACTCTGGGCGGGTGGGACGGTGGGCGGAGAAAAGCCACGGCGGACGAGGCCCTCCAGGCCTTGAGAGGTGATGCTTGATCTGCCCCACAACTCCATTAAAGCGGCGGGGAAGGGCGGCGCGAGCTTGACGGCGGGCTGAACACTGAACGCAGGAGCCGGTCGGCGGTGGCGATGCGGTAGCGAGAGGCTAGGATGATTAGCGGCGGATGTTTGAACGCAAAAGTAGGGGAGAAAATCTGAAACCTTGGGGCGAACCCGTGGTTTTATAGGGGGGCGACAGACGTGAGAAGGGCAACCGTCCGCCTCGATCTTCGGGCCTGCCACGCGCCACCGCGTCACGTCACGGGACACGCGCCCGCAATCCTTATCCTCTCACCCCAAAAATCTCGGCGGACGGATCGCCTTCCCCAGGCGAATCCGGACTCTCTACCCACCTGGGAAACGCAAGCCACAAAGGCCTGTTTCTTTTCTCTTTGGCCCACCTAGGGCCCAGAAGCTCGCTGGCCGGCCCAACTAAGAAAGGATCCGCGGACGATCCGAAATCAAGGCGAAGCACCGAGTTAGGTCAGCCCGAATCGGTTCCCAATGAAGCGGGATACCACGACCCATTCGGAAAAATGTCCGATTGATGAAAAATTAAGTCCTTGACCTTACCCGAAGGGGACGATATAACCCCGGGCGACTCTACTCAAATCACCCGGGGCTCGGGGGCTACACCCATCCAGATGCGCTTCAGACGCACCCTCGACAAAAGTAACCTCGATGAAATCAAAAAACACCCTCCAGCGCGGTTCTACTCGAATCACCTAGAGGCTCGGGGCTCTCTGTCGGGGACCTAATACCGGGTACCCCGGAAGGTATAACCAATAACCACCGAGCGTTAAAAACTTACGGGCGCATAAGGCGTTGCTTCACCCCTCACGGGAATGATAGGAGCTTGGTTCCACCTCTTGGATGCCTTTGGGGTGGGCTCGGTCTCACCCGAGGGCCCTAGGGCTAGTCTCCGTCTCGCCTTGGCGCGCCTTTAGGGCGGGCTCGGTCTCACCCAGAAATGAGGATAGACTCCACCTCACCCGACCCCGAAGGAGCAGGGTCGGTCTCGCCCAGAGATAGGGATTGGTCTCCGCTTTGCCCGCGGACAAGGAACAAGCCTCACTCTGCTCCATATCTAAAGATTGGATTCATCTTACCTAACCACTTCTCCTATTCCTTCAAGATGATAGAGACAGGGCAAGACATGATGTTCGGTCAACCGTGGCTCCAAGAGCCATACCACTGCACCAGGCGTAGGAAAAAAATCTTGCCGAGGATGATGGGATCAGGCGCTTTAGGCCCTTCCAGGCGCCCTGAGAGCCCGAAAGGTGTCACAGAGTCTGAGCTCTCCACCTGTAGAGTTGTAGGCGCCACCTTCAGCTCTGGGACACGGAACCCGATGAAGATATCGACAACCACTACGCTCCAAAAAAGGATTTGCTATCTCCACGAGCAGCGGATTCCGTCACCACGCTGATGGACCCAAGGGAGGCGGCGCCCGCTTCCCGACCCCTCAGGTCCACCAAGATAGAAGACCTTGGCCATAGCGCTACTCCAGACCCCAACCCCGCATCCCTCCGACGAAGACTCATAGGAACCAGAAGGCGTGCGGAGCAAGGCTGGGGGAGGCTCAAAAGTCAAAACCACTGTACATCTTTGCGGCCCATACCTGCAAGAGGTAGCATTCTGTAACCAACGACATTCTGACGGGACATCGATAGTATTGTAGGCGCTTATCTTCCTTCGCACTCATCAGAATGAAGAACCAGGCCGGGTAGACGTGAGCCACAAGACTAAGTAGAGTACGCATCCTAAAGCCCTCACCCTTGTAAAGCCAGCCCCTTCATCTATAAAAGGGGATGTGCTTCCTCCATAATGGGTGGAGAAGAAAAAGATCGAACGAGACGACTCTCAGATACGCACAGTCAAGTTGTGTCGAACCTCTTGACATCCCTTCAACCCTTCCATCAGAGACTGGGGACCAGTCCCTCTCTCGATCGTTTGTACCCCTTACTACAAACCGTTCACGGTGCTAATAACACGAGCAGCAACAAACTGGACATAGGGACTTTCGGCCCGAACCAGTATAAATCTTATGTGCTTTAGCGCACCAACAAGTAAATTTGTGTTATTACGCGTCTAGCCCGGATGGTGTGCTAAAAAGACATAAGGTTTATACTGGTTCGGGCAGAATGTCCCTACATCTAGTTCGTGGCTGCTGCTCGTGTTATTTGCACTGAAAAATTCGTAGTAGGGGTTATAAACGGACAAGAGAGAGACATGTCCCAAGTCTCTGATGGAAAGGTTGAATGGGTGGTGAGAGCTTGGTTGCTGCTTACCTATGAGTGATATGATGCGTGATGTATTTAATTGATCGATCCCCTTAGTGGAGTGCCCTGCCTTTCTTTTTATAGACCAAGGAGAAGTAGAGATTATAGATGAAAGAAAGAAGAAAAACCAGAGGCAAAGGAGGTCCTTCAAAGATGCCGGGTCTTCCTTTTCCTCTGAGCGAACCCCGCTGACACGGCAGACGGTGCCAGGGATAGCTCCATCCTAGTGCGTGTCCGCTGATCCTGATAGGGCCGCGTTGGGCGTCTGTCTGCTGATGATGCCATGTTCTGGCTTTGTCAGCAAGTGGTCACGTCCCATCCCGCCCCGACGGGCGGCGCGATGGACCAGGGTGCTGATCCGCGACCCTACGGGGAGCGGAGGGCGTAGTGACCGCACGTCCATTACTGCAGATGATGCGAGTTTCCTCCTGAACCATAGTGGTTGTCGTATGCTTCCGTTAGGATCCGCGCCCGAGGGCAAATGGCGGCGCCCACAACACTGTAAGACAAATATCGGCGCCTACCACACTATTCGAGCTCTGACATGCCTGGAAGGGTTTAAAGCACCCGTCTTGTCATATCCTGACGGTACTTTCCTACAGGCATGCAGGGTATGGTACTCGGTACTGCGGTTGACTCGAGTGCCCTCCTTATCTGTGTGCGTAGTTATGAAGGAGCAGCGCGCAGATGCCGAGCGAGGCGGAGCCAGCCCCCGGACGTCGGGCGAGGCGGAGCCAGCCCCCGGACATCAAGCGAGGCGGAACCAGCCCCTAGACGTTCGGGCAAGGCAGAGCCAGCCTTTCGACGTCGGGGAAGACAGAACTAGCCCCTGGACGTTCGGGTGAGACGGAGCCAGCCCTTAGACGTCAGGCGAGGCAGAGCCAGCCCCCGAACGTCGAGCGAGGCAGAGCTAGCCCCCGGACGTCAGGCGCGGCAGAAACAACCCTCAAACGTCGGGCGAGGCGAAGCCGACCCTCGAGGGTCGGACGAGGTGGAGCCAACCCTCAGACGTCGGGCAAGACGGAGCTAACCCTCGGGGGTCCGACGAGGCAGAGCCATCCCTCGGGAGCCAGCCAAGGTCGAGCCGACCCTTGGGGTCCAGATGAGGCGGAGCCCATAGCCTTGGTGGCTGGATGAGGCGATGGCCAGCAAGAGGTGTAGTTGTGCTCCTGGTGCTGGGATGAATCAATGTTGACAGGTATTAACTCCTCTTTAGATACCCTAGTATTGGTCCCCGATAGTAGCCCTCGAGCCCCCGGGCGATTCAAATAGAATCGTCTAGGGGATTTTTTGACCTGCCAGGGGGTACGCGCGAGCGCACCCGGTGGTTGTAGCCCCGAGCCTGCGAAGGAGTAGAATACTCCTTCGGAGGTTTTTCCGATTTGCCAGTGGGTGCGCGCGAGCGCACCCAGTGGGTGTAGCCGCCGAGCCAGCGGAGGAGTAGAATATTCCTTCAGAGTTTTTTTTAAAAGAGTGGATTCTGAGAGCCTTGGCCCTCTATTGTTGCCCACAGCGTGCCCTAAAGACAGTGAGTTCTCCTTTACTGAGGTTGGACCCTTTGTGGGTGTGGCTGTGAGACTTGATGGTTAGTTAGCCGGATAGCTCAATTGGGATCCCGGTATCCCGTTCGTGGGGATTTGATCGTGGGGTGAGACTCCTATGAAGCTCGTGCACCTGAGTTTTGGCCGCTCATGGGCCCATCCTTTGTCGTAAGGGTGCCTTGGGATGGCCGTCGAAACCGCTGATGGGCCAGCCCTCAAACTCCTGGGCCCAGGCAGGCTGGAGAAATGCTTTTTGACCGGTATGCCTTTTAATGGTAAAGAGTCCAAGTCTGCCCGGGGAGGCAAAACGTCCGGCACGTCTTCAAAGGGAGGATAAGGATTGCGGGCGCATATCCCACGACGTGATGTGGCGGTGAATCATGGCAGGCACGGAGATCCAGGTGGATGGTTGCTTTCCTTGCATCCATCACCCCTATAAAACCAAAGGGTTCGCCCCTAGGGTTTTGTACTTTGCCTCCTCGCCTTTGCATCTACAACCTCCGCCACCAATCGCCTAAGCTCCCCGCATCCACGTCTCAGTCGTTGTTGAATTCGCATCCACCCACCCCAATCCTCCAATGGAGCCGTGGTGCCACTCTGATTTCACCCACCAGCGCCTAGAGGGCCTCCTCATCGGGGACCTAATGCCGGGTACCCAGTGGTGGAACCAATAACCACCAACGTTAAAAACTTCTGGGCGCATAAGGCGTTGCTTCACCCCTCACGGGAATAATAGGAGCTTGGTTCCACCTGCCCGACGCCTTTGGGGTGGGCTCGGTCTCGCCCGAGGGCCTGGGCTAGTCTCCATCTCGCCTGACGCCTTTAGGGCGGGCTCGGTCTCGCCAAAAATTTGAGGATAGACTCACGCCTCGCTTGAGCCGGAGGAGCAGGTCGATCTCACCCAGGGAGATAGGGATTGGTCTCCGCTTGCCGACGACAAGGAACAAGCCTCACTCTGCTCCATATTTAAAGATTGGATTCATCTTACCTAACCACTTCTCCCTGTTCCTTCAAGATGATAGAGGCAGGCAAGACATGACGTTCAGTCAACCGTGGCTCCAAGAGCCATACCACACTCGGCAGGAAAAAATGCTTGCCGAGGATGACGGAGACCAGGCGCTTTAGGCCCTTCCAGTAGCCCTTGAGCCCAAAAGGTGTCACAGTGCGAGCTCTCCACCTGCAGAGTTGTAGGCGCCGCCTTGACTCTGGGACACGGAACCCGGCGAAGATATCGACAACCACTACGCTCCGAAAAAGATTTGCTATCTCCACGAACAACGGATATTCCGTCACCACACGGTGGACCCAAGGGAATGGCGCGCTTTCCTTCCCAACCCTCGGGTCCACCAAGACAGAAGACCTTAGCCCAGGCGCTACTCCAGACCCGACCACTGCATCCCTCCGAAGCGAAGACTCATAAGAACCCGGATAGGCGTGCGGAGCAAAGGGCCGGGGAGGCTCAAAAGTCAAAACCAACATCTGCGGCCCATACCTGTGGGGGTAGCATTATGTAACCAACGACATTCTCTGAGGACATCGAGCGGTGTTAGTAGGCGCTTATCTTCCTTCACACTCATCGAATGAAGAACCGGGCCGGGTAGACGTGAGCCACAAGACTAAGTAGAAATGCGCGATCCTAAAGCCCTCACCCTTGTAAAGCCAGCCCTTCATCTATAAAAGGGGATGTGCTTCCTCCATAATGGGTGGAGAAGAAAAAGATCGAACGAGATGACTCTCAGATATGCACAGTCAAGTTGTGTCGAACCTCTTGACATCCCTTCAATCCTTCCATCAGAGACTGGGGACCAGTCCCTCTCTCGATCGTTTGTACCCCTTACTGCAAACTGTTCACGGTGCTAATAACACGAGCAGTAACAAACTAGACGTAGGGACTTTCGGCCCGAACCAGTATAAATCTTGTGTCCTTTAGCGCACCATCCGAGCCAAACGCGCATTACTATAAATTTACTTGCCGGTGCTTGTACGAAACACCGACAGCCTCATTCACCACGATCTTCTTTGTGCACGGACTGCCGCTGAGGAGTGGTGGCTGCCCAGTGATGAGGATGCGCCGTGGCCGCCCAACGGCTATTTCGTGTCCTTCGCTCACTTCCATGAGCGGGGATTCACCACCCCTGCCCACAAGTTTCTTTGGGTATTGCTGCACTACTACAAGGTAGAGCTGCAACACCTTAATTCCAACGGAATCCAGCACATTGCGGCGTTCATCGCCCTGTGTGAGGGATTCCTGGGGATTAGTCCCCACTTTGACCTGTGGTGGTACTTCTTCGCCGTCACCCTCCTAAAGAAGCGGGAGAAGAAGAAGGAGCTGAACATGCCAATGGGATGCGCTGACATTCAGCTCTGCAACAACTGGGTCAGTGAGTACTCGCCGATGCGTCTATCAACCTCCAACAAGGGGTGGCATTCGTATTGGTTCTACATCAAGAACAACGCAGTCGCCCCCTTATCATAGTTCACCGGGCATCTCATCGAAGAGGTCTCGGACTCATGGAGGAAGTGGGGAATGCCGAAGAAAGACAAGAAGAGAATCCGAGACCATCTCATCGCCATCCGAATCCTAAAGGAGAGGGGCGTGAAGGGGTCGGGGATCATCGGCGCCTACCACACACGGAGGGTGGCGCCGTTGATGAGGCATGCGCTTCCTCTGCACACGATGGTGCTCGGGGCATCACTCAATGGGACAGCGCTCGTCGGGGGAGCGCTCTCCCCCTTTGAAGTGGCGCAGCGCATCAAGGAGGCAATGGAGCCTTCGCGGGATGACACCATCGCTATCCTTGAGTTTGTGTATCCGGTTCCGGGGCACCCACCGATGCGGCCGGAACCAGGGTATATTGTCCTTGTAAGTTTTCTCTTCCTCGTGCCTTCTCCTTCAATTGGACTTCTGACCCCTTGATACCGACATTGATAGTGGGGGACCAGCTGAGGGACCTCATCCTCATGGATCTCTGGCTCCATTGCTGAGGGATCTGTCCATGAGGGCGGCGAACCGCACCAAGGCCGAGCGGAAAGAGGAAGGAGGACCAGAGGAAGAAGAAACAACAAAAATTGTGTGTGCGCGAGCGCGGGGAGGAAACCGATAGTGACGATGATGACGACGAGGAAGAATATGATGAGGTAGTTGATGACACCAAGCAT